>CM042969.1:22854126-25254126 GCA_023678885.1 Pogostemon cablin | reverse complement strand
ACTTTTCTCAAGTTCCTTTCTCCATTTCATCTCTTTTGCAGCGTTCCATTTTGTCTTCAAAGCTCAATCATTGCTCTAAAAAGGATGAAATCAAATTCTTGTTTCTTTACCACAAAGAAAGACATTAATGTTTGCTCAACAAACTCCCTCTGCACATAATTCCCACCACCTTTGCACTCACCCTCTCTCCCTCCCTCTGTAACAATTCCATGCCCTGCTCCAGATTTCCCACCATGATTCTCCCAAGAAACTACATTAATCTCATCCTATTCCTATCGTTCTTATCCGTGGCTCAAGGTTAGCGATTCTTGGATAGCTTCTCCTGTTTCTTTAACCTTACAGTAATTTCATCAAACACCTGATGTGCATTCTTCTCCCTTTTCATTTTCTTGCAGGTAGGCAATTCCGTGATGCCCAAATGGTAAGACTTACGAACTTTCTTACCTTCTCTTTCTCATTCCTGTTTCATTGGCCTCAATTACTGCCATGATTGATCTTCATGGACTGTGAAAACCAGCACTAACAGTGTGTGTTTCTTCGATGATGCAGATGAGAGATGAAGAATTAGCACTAACAATGAGGGGTTTGATCGGATCAAGGCCTCCCAGATGCGATGCGATATGCAGAAATTGTGGGCGTTGCGAAGCGATTCAAGTCCCAATTGCAGGTGGGATCAAGAGATTGCAGCAAGAAATCACAAGAATTGAGTATTCCAGAGGAGATGATATCTCCAATTATAAACCCATGTGTTGGAAGTGTAAATGTGGGGACTTCATCTTCAACCCGTAGAATCGAATACGGGTCGGATACGGACGGGTCGAATATGTTGCGGATCCTCTGTTATTACAGAATTTTTAGAAAAATGGATAATTGTTTGGCGATGTTATATTTTGCTTATCCTCTGTATTTTGGAGTATATTTTAGTTCAATTTTTGTATAGTGGGTTATGAATACCTAGGAGTGGGCCATATTGTATACCAAAGTTTTTGAGCTATACTGTGTACCATACCTAAAATATCGGTATTAGAAAAATCATATCTTTACCATAACGAAAGTTTCGGTATAACATAGTTCGTTACACCGAAACTTCGGTATAAGAAAATGATATACATTTTTCTTACCTATATTTGAGTACTTTATTCGTCTCACTTCAATCTTTACATATTTTTATTTTGGGCATTCCATTTTAATCTTTACGTTTTCCTTTTAATGAGACTCACCTAAAACAATTAATATATCACTATTGGATCCACATCCAATACTAATACACCTACACACTTTACATTAAATTTTTTTCTACCAACTATCTATTAAAATATTATATTCATTAATAAACGTGCAAAAAAATAAACGTGAGCATTGAAACGTTCAAATTTAAAAATATTAATAAAACATAATAAAAGTAAGAGTTTAATCCTAATGACAACGTTCAAATTTAAAAATATTAATAGAATATTATAAAAGTAAGAGTTTAATCATAATGAGTGATTGGTGTACCCGATAACGATTAAGTTCTAAATTAATTAATTAAAAATTAATACACACTCTTAGATTAAAATAAAAATAAAAATAATTACAATTATATTCTAAATTTAAAATAATAAACCCTATAGTGCTTACAAGTATGTTCTCCAAATTTTCACTAAATTCAATGATTGGTCAATAGTTTTAATATATTAAAATTTCTTTTAAGTATATACTCCATACCTTACTAAAATAATTTATGCTATTTAGTATATATCAAAATACCGCGGTTTTAAAATTTTGCATACTTTTACCGTATCAAAAAATTCAATACGGTATCATACCTTACCAAAAATTTTGGTATACCTAAAATTTCAATAAATTTGATATTTTTCGATATGGTAAGTGAGGTATACCGAAATTTCGATATTTTTTCCATATCTATGAATGTCATGTTCTGATGTGACTTATTTTGAGTAAGATGAGTATTTTGCCCATGTAATTTTTATTTTATTATTATTTTTTTTATTTTATGTTCTATGATTAAAATCTGAATTAGAAGGTTGTTATATGGAGTAGGATTTTTTAGTAATTTTTAATTTTTTCCCTATTAGTAGTTTTTAATGTAGAATTTATGAAACATAAAGTCATAAACACGTGAATTTAGAAGGGAATTATGGGACTCTTCTGAATTTAATTTTTAATTACAGAAATTAATTATTGAGGAATGTGAGGTAAGGGGGTTTTGGTAATTCCAATGTGAAGTGTATTAATAGCCACAATCAGAATGCGTGTCAGTACAGTACTGTTGATATTGCAGTCTGCTTTTCGTATATTGCAAGATTTCATAGTCCATTTAATTTTGAAAGATTAATTGAATAATTGAAATAAAGGGAGATTAATGGAAAAATATGATCCTCCCTAAACATCTGGCTATGAATGCAAGTATTTACGAGAGAACAAATTTATTTTTAGACAATGGTGACACTAAATTATTTGAATGAATACTAAGTTTAATGTCAAAATCATCCAATTTACTTTTTTTAAAAAATTAGTTTCTAGATTTTTTTTCTTTATAAAATAGTTAAATTCTAACTAAAATGATTACTTTTATTAAAAAAAAAAATTTCGAATTCCATATAGCTAAACCCTAAATCCGATTAAAATTTTATAATATATAAAACTTGTAAAAATAAAAATTCAGTATAGACTTTTTTTTATTTATTAATTTTTATTAATTAGATGCTACAAATTATTAGTTTTTTTTAACAAGAAAAAAATTTATTGAAAAATGGAATAGGGTATAAGGAATACTCCCTCCGTTCGCCTTTAAGAGTGTCATTTACTTCTTGCACGTGGATTAAGGAGCATTATTATTTAATGTGTAGTGGGTAGTGGAGGTGTGGGTCCCATTTTTTAGTTGTATTAGTGGGTGTGTGTGGTTCCGATATGTATAAAAAAGAAATGAGACTCTTGAGGGCGGACGCCCAAAATGGAAAATAATAATCTTGAAAGTGGACGGAGGGAGTACACAAGAAGAGTTACAATAAAAATAACATCAATAACTCCAAAACATTGATATCAAATTACCTTTTACATTGAAGAACTATTCGGGGATTGAGTTCCCAATCTTCAAAGTCATATCGATCAATCAACTCATCTTTAACCGAATCCAACTACAAACACGAGTTTTTAACTCTTTTACGATGTCAGCTACCTCTACTTTCTCATCTCGAAATATGATAGTATTTCTAGATTTTCATATTAACCATATAATACACATTCCCAAATGTAAAATGAAACATTTTTCCCTTTCTTTAGTAGATTTGTTGAGGGGTTCGAGGAAATAGATGTAGGCATCCAAACCATTTGAAAACATGCTTTCATAAATTATTGCGCAAACAAACATTCGAAGAAAATATGTGCATTTGAAGAAAACATGTCGTACCGTTTCTGCTTCCAATCTCTAGCAAGGATACATGGAGGTGGAACCGGACGAAGGAAGAAATCTACTCTACAAAAGCTGCCTACGAATGGATCATGAAAAATTATATTGGTGCTTCAAAGTTGGAGAAAGAAGACTTCAAATTGATATGAAATTCGTATTCTCCAACTAAAGTGAGAGTTCATGCTTGGTGTGTCTGGAGGGAACGCATTCCTACGAAGACCTTGGACTCCTTGCCTTGGAATGTACTTGTCAATCAAGTTAGTAAGATCATCAAGTATAATTATATCTCTATCTCTACTCCCAAATCCAACCATTATTCCTCAATTTCTTAAAACTCGCCACCGTGTCTTTCTTTCCGAGACTTAAGTGATATAGTCTCGTAAATTTATCCCTCAACCTAACACCTATCCATACATCTTCCCAAAATTAAGTATTTTCACCATCACCAATAACCTTCTCCAAACCCTTCAAAGAACTAACCCATCTTCTTACCCAACAGTTTTTAAAATCTTTCCCCCACCATACTACTGGCTTCATGTTTTTACCTTATTTTCCATCTCTTGCAAAATTTCTCCCCAAGCTACCCCATCTTGATATAATCACCCTCACCCATAAGCTGCTCAACCGTAAATAATTAGTTTTATTCATATAATAAAATTTATTATTTTAAAATAAATTTTCCATTTCAAAATCAATAACTTTATTTCAATTTCAATTTTTTTAATTTTTAATTCATTTGTTGATGTGTGTTCTTAGCTAGTTAATTTTAGGATTAAAGAAGAAGATAAGGTGGTGTAACTGAGCTAAGAATAATCACAATCAAACATAATAAATAATAAACCAGTGAAAGATGGGGATTCCGACCAAAGACCTTAACCAATTTTTATTACTCTCCTCAAGAATAAAACTCATAAAATCCTTCCCAATTACAAGTGTAATGTCTAGTATGAGAATGAGTAACCTGCTTCTCTCATGTGAGAGAAGCTATTTATACTACCGACAAACCCTAACGATTGTCTAATCTCGTGGTGCCACCTGGACGAAGACAAACTGTCATAAATAAAGCTATCTGGTACACCGACGACTTTGGGGCTGGTGCAGGGAGCTACCAAATGTCTTGCAGAATGCAGCAGGTCTCCTTTTGTCCTTTGCTTGCTTCCTATTGGCGGACGAGGAGGGATGTACCTGTCGTGTGTTATCCTCTAGTTGGGAGTTTTGCCCAAGACATCATTTCTTACCGTTATTCTTGTCCTCTAGCCTGCCACCACTAGCCGTTCTCACAATAGTGTCTGTACTTTGTCCAGCAAGTCTGATAATCCCTTCAGCCATCGGATAGATAGATTTTTGAGACTATGCTGTCCGTTTGAGTCCCTGAACGTCTACTTCAGCTTCGGAGTCGAGGTGTCCTGCTGAGATGCCTCGGCCGCCTATTCCTTGGGTGGATTTTTTGTCTCTCGGCCCTCTCCTAGTTTTGCCTCCCTGGGTTCTTCAGCCCTAGATGATGGGTTTGTTTCATGGACTTTTTCTCGGTTGGCCCTCGGGTGCCTCTTGGGCTATTCTTTGGGCCGTCGTCATCCCATAAGATACCATTTATTCCTATGTTGGACCTCTCCGTAGTTGGGGCCTTTTGTTCGAGATGGGCTGGTTTGTTGGGCTTCTAGCCCGTTTGGCATGGGGGATATAATACCCAAAACATTTGCCCATCGAGCTTGGATAATCTTATGGTATAAGATTATTTAGGGTTGACCTGTATTTTCCCAAGTTATATTCTCCATGCTTCAATACATATGATTCGTGTCTCTCCCACTTCGGCTTCCTGCTTTGTTCTCGAGCTGTTTCCATTCCTTGAATTCTGGGGAGGCCGAGATATTTCCACAAGGTTGGAGGTATTTCTGGCATTTTGTCATTTTTGTTCAATTTTCAAAAATTCTGTCAGTTTTCTTTTTCTCCCATTTCTTTCCCCTACCCTTTCTTCTTCCATTCTTTCTTTTATCGGTTGTGATTTCCTTTGCGCTGTAAGTTCTCCTTTCTTATCCAGGTATAACACCTCTCCATTCCTCTTTCTCTTTCCTCGAATTACCTTCTATAGTGTCTTTGTGTTCTTCGCGTCATCGTGGTCTAGGTTTTCCTTTCCTCTCTTCCTCTGTATTCTGTTTCTACTCCTAATTCTCGTGATTATGAGTCGTGAGGGTTCTATTTCTCCAATGAAATCCCCTTCACAAATCACTGATTCTTCTCTCGGGAACGATTGGCCTTCATCTCCCCGCCAAAAAGAGGGTTCGAGTTCTTGCCCTCTTTCAAAATCTGGCTTTGACCAAGCGGTCGCCACCTTTGTGTCGAATTTCAGTTTGAGACACGGTGCCGACGTGGCTGATGCGGGTCATGGGTTGTTAGCTCATCTTAGGAAACTTCCTGAATGGGAGAAGGAAGTTTCCTTTTCTGCTACAAATTTTCCATCTACTGTTGACGATCGTTGGTTAGAGAGTAACCCCGTTATCGCTATTGGTAAATACTATTGTGGAGATGACATTGAGTTTTCCTTCCTTCCTCCGAGGGTCGGATGTGTTTCGCCCCGTTGAATGTTGTTGCTACCTACGAGTTGCAGTTTGAGCTCGGCCTTCACTTCCCATTGCTTCCGTATGTCCGCAATATTCTCCAGTTCTGGGGTATAGCCCCTGCTCAATTGGCCCCTAACGGTTCGGCTGTTCTGATGGGGGGTTTTGGTTCTTTTCCATTTGACGGGATACTAGTTGCTGGATATTCCCAAAATCAATTTCTTGTATCGGCTCACCCCTATTTTTGGGATGAAGGGATACTTTTGTTTGAAGCCCCGTCATATTAATTTGGTTGCCTTTTTGCCTAGCTCCATCAAAAAATAGAAAGATCATTGGATTTGGGTTCGTGGGCCGTGGAGGGGTTCTTGTGTCTTTGATTCTGAGAATCCTCAAGCCCCCACTGTGTTCCCTAGGAGTTCCTTCTTTCGACCCGATCTCAGTGCGTGTATATATTTTAGTTTTCTTTCTACTCCCTTTCCCTTAATGACTTTTTCTTCTTTTTTTATATGCAGTAGGCGAATCGTGTACTCTAGAGAGTTTGTCATCTGAGTTTTAAGACACCTTCCATCGCATTCTCGGACTCCACGAGAAGGATCGCCACTACCAGTCTATCCTCACTTGCACCAATCTTTTCAACGTCTGCCTTACCTCTTCAGCTATCGCCATGCCAGGTATTTTTCTATTGTTGTATCCCTTAGTTCTACTCTTCCAATGCTCTCTTGATAGCATTCCTTACACCTCTGTGTTTATTTCTCCTTCACTTTTCACAGGGGAAGAAAAACATCTCCTGCCAGACATCGACAGTATTGCTACTTTTCCTTCTGCTCACAGGCAGGTGGCCCTTAATAAGGGGAAGAAGAAGGTCTTCCAAGCATCATCCAAGAAGATTTCTGAAGCCCCTCTTGCTGTGCAGCCCATCAGTGCTATTAGGATCCTTGATTTTTCTGACTCTCCTCCTCCGAAACGGGATGCTAGTATACTTTCGGGGAAAGCCCCTGGTGCCTCGAAGAAGGTTTCGAAAGGAGCCCCTAAAGCCCCCAAGTCTAAAAAGGGTAGTTTGAAGGCCGTTATTATCAAGTCTGCCGCTTCTAAAAGGAAGTATAGCTTACAGGATGAGAGCTTCGTTGAGGATACCCATGATAGCACTGCTCTTGTTACTCATCCTCCGAAGAAGATTCGGGGCGATAGCGCTGGCGGTGCATGTATGGGTTTCTCCAATGTGCCCGATTCAGCTCCTCCGGGTGGTTTGAAAGTTTGTGATATTACTTCTTCTCCTTCTCTCGATGTCCCTGCCAAATCTCCAATCGGTGCTTCCAACGCCTTTGGTACTTCTCTTCGCCTAGCTCTTGAGCACTCGACTATTCCCAATCCAAGTCTTCAAGGCACGTCTTTTGAGGGCCTCGCAGAGAATCTTGCTCCTTTCAATTCTCCATCCCACTACGGGGCCTCCTTCTCTTCGGAGGTTTGACGGTATTATAAAGAAAAAGCTCTTTTGCGCTCTTGGGATTATAATCATTTGCAGGCCAAGACGGTTTATCCTGTTTTGCCTATAGTGGAAGAGGCAACTCCATATCTTCCTGTGAATCAGATAGCTGACAAAGACTTTCCGAAAAATTTGGTGATCTTGATGAAGCTGGCAAGACCTTCATCTGTACTCAAGAACCTGTATTTGATTTTAATGCCCCCGACTGCTTGGTCCATGCTACTGCTTTTTCCTTCAAGAGTTGCACAGCAGAGCTCCTTGCCCATGTTGGGAACATGTCCCCTGGGGCATCTCTTCAATGTGCCGCTAGCTATTTGGGTTGGCAATCAATTCATTTCGCCAATGCCATGCATTATCTCTATGATCTAGAGAGGCGTGAGTCCCGCTTGCAGGATGAAGTGGCTTTGCTCTCCGACAAAATAAAAATTCATGATCGAAAAGCTTATGAGGCCAGTCAGGCCGAGGCTCAAGTTCGAGGAGAATTGAGGGTTGAACAGGACAAAAAAGCTGAGCTTGAAGATAATTTCTAGACTTTATGTGCTCGATATGATAATCTACTGACCAGTTCCGAGAAAGAGAAAAGTGCCCTATTGTTGAAAAATAAGGTACTTTCCGAGAGGATTGCCAAAATAGAGGTTGATCATCAGGAGGAGATTAAGATTTTTAATGACCAATTTCACGTTGATCTATCCCGAATCCAGAATAGCCTCCATGCTCTTCAGGTCTCTTCCGATAAATATGTGGAGGAATTACTCCAAGAGAGGAAAGATTCCGAGGCTCAGCTTAACCATTTGAAGATGCAGCTGCCCAGGCTTGGAGCGAGCGTGATGAGGCTATAGCGAAACTGAATTGGATTAGAGATGAGCTTTCTTTGGAGCAAGAAGATAATTCTTATTATAGGGATGTTGTTCTTCCCAAAACTAAGATTTACTATTTTTGCTCCTCCTCTGCAACCATGGCTAAAGCTTCTTCCAAAAGGCCTTATCCCACCTGTTTGGATGATATGCGCGATGTCCTCCACCAAGCTCTCTGTCAAGAAAAGATGCCTCCGGCCGAATCTTTGAAAGGACAGCTTAACTTAGCACTACTTGGTGAATATTCTGATTTTATCACTGATGTCGATCTTCGTAGTGGTGATTCTGATGAGGTTGTGGAAGTGGATTCAGACGTGGCCTTTGCTGATGGTGTTTTGGATCTTACTACCGCCGACTCCAAGGCTGAGGATCCTCCACTGAATCTGTGGGGTGTTGCATTAGGACTTGGTCCCTGATTCCAAGGCCCTTGACCTTGACAAGGCCGATACGACATGTAAGGAGCTCCCGATTCATGCTGAAGGGATTCCTCCTGGTGTTACAAGTGAGCCTAATAGAATCGTTGCTACTATTATTTCGGAGCTTCAGCTTTTTGAGATTGTTTCTTGTCTCTTCTGAGACTGTTGAGGCAGTCGATACTTCTTCAGCTCCGATGCTTTTCGAGGCTGTCCCTGCTTCCTTCGAGGTGTGATGCCCGAAGGTGGTAGTCTGAAGTCTGTAAATGTCACTGGTTCCGAAATACTTTCGACCGCCAAGTGAAGTTTTTCAAGACCATAGTTCCGAGTAATAGAAAGCAGTGCACTATAGCTGAGCCTCAGACAATGCTCTATGCCTGTATATCTTGATGAATGTTTGCCTCAGACAATGCTCTATGCCTGTATATCTTGATGAATTGCTAATTTGCCAGTCAACTAGGCTGTGTTTGTTGATATTTGTTGATTTGTATTTCTCATCGCTGTGTACTTACTTTTTTGTGTTGATACATGTGTATTTGTGCTCCTGTTCGAGATTCTTGTTCTCTGTTTGTAGATGTCGACGTCTCGATTTCCCAATGCTTAATTGTTTACTATTCTGATACCTTCCGTTTTGAATTTCGATAGTTGGCTTCTTCTATTACCAACATTTTCCGATTTCTATCATCTTATTTTCCGATCCTCCACGCCTTTTTCCGATATATTAGTTTTGATATCCTTATTTTCAAAAATTCCTGGGTACCCTTCCGGTGCCTTTGTTAACTCTTTCCAACACCAACGCTCATCCTGAATTTACTCTTTCATTTTGATGCTGATACCCATTCCGATGTTACTCCTTTACTCCAATGTATTCCTTCCAGATTTATACCTTTATTTCGATACCGATACTTATCCCAAAATTCTCCCTTTGTTTCTCGGGTACCCATCCGGCGCCTTTGTTTCCTCTTTCTGACACCAATGCTCCTCCCAAATTTACTCTTTTATTCCGATACCGATGTCCATTCCAAAATTTCTCCCTTTGTTCCGATATTCATTCCAAATTTATACACCCCTTAGTTCATGATGTTTCGACCTTCCCTTGCCAATTTGATTTTTGGATACACCATCCTCCAAATTTATACACCCCTTAGTTTATGTTACGACATTCCTTCCTTTAGTATTCCCATTTTTACTACGCCAATTTTTATATTATTCGAATTCAATTTTGATGACTCGTATTCCATGAAGTAAATATTCATAACCATATAACATGAATTTCCATACAATTTCCACCATGGGTTTAGTTAACAAATCCGCTACTTGACTGGCCTATTGCCTTCAATTTCTTCAAGTATGGCCTATTGCCTTGATTATAAGTAGTGGGAGATGGTGTCACCAAACTCGTTTGTTGTCCTTTCTAGCTCATTGGTAGTATTTCTTCAGATGCTGGACGTTCCATGGATTTGGCACATTTTTTCCGTCAACTTCCTCCAGCTTGTATGCCCATTTTTCTAGGATTCTTCTGATTTGATAAGGGCATTCCCAGTTCTGTCCACTACCCTGCGCAGCTGGCCTAAATACTTTTCGAAGTACCAGATCGCCTCTTCTGAATTATCTCAACTTCACATTTGAGTTATAGAACCGTTCGTCCCTCTGCTTGTATATCGCATTATGCATTTCTACACTCAGCCATTTTTCTTCCAATAGGTCCAGCCTCTACTGCACGAGTTTATCATTTTCTTCTTCTTCGTGGAATTAAGTTTTTGGGCTAGGTTCCCCAGTCTCTATGGGAATCACTGCTTCAGTGCATCGAGAAGGGTGTCTCATTGGTAGATGTCTTTGTCGTTGTCCTATACGACCACAGAACCCTGGCAATTCTTCCTGCCAACTCCCGTCTTGCTTCTCCAGCCTGGCCTTCAAGGTGTGCTTGATTATCTTGTTTATTGCTTCGACCTGGCTGTTGGACTGAGGGTGTTAAGATGTGGAGGACCACTTTTTGATGTTTTAGTCCTCATAGAACTTCCTTAGCTTTGCATTATCAAATTGGTTTCCGTTATCTGTGATGATAGCATAGGGTAAACTGAAATGGCGTACAATGTTCTCCCAGATGAATTTTTCTACCCGAGCCTTGGTGATGGTTGCAAGGGCCAATGCCTTCGCCCATTTCGTGAAGTAGTCGACAACTACAATGTCAAATTTGACTCCTCATTTTTCGACAGATAACGGGCCGATCAGGTCGATACCCCATTTCGCAAAAGGCCAAGGACTGAAAACTGAGTTTAATTGCTACGATGGCATTCTAGTGATCGGTGCTAACCTTTGGAAGGTAGCTGATAGGCGTAATTTGGCGCACTCTAATTAAATCGTCAAGTGTAAAGATGTCAATTGTAGCGACAATTACCCAAGTTAAATTATCGATCCCACTGAAACAGTTAATTATCTATTTATTCTAATTTACTAACTAATCAGAATTGAGTAACAAATATCCAAAGTTTTTGAATGAATTATCTAAATTACTTAAATAAATAATGACTGAATAATTAAAAGCAATAATATAAATTCAAGTTTTAATCAAGAGATAAAGAATAATTCTAAGGGATCAGGTATAGATCAATTAATTTGGGTTTATAGACTTCCAATTGTTCATTCATGCAGTATCAATGAAAATACACCACTTAATCCTATTAGACTTGTGTTTTCCAGCACTGCTTCACACTTTTACTCTTCATTCCAACTTTGAGCTTTTGATCATGTTTTACCCTTCAAAACTCAACAAACACCTTAATAGCATCTTAAGTATACAAGATATGAAAACCAAGCCATTCTACACAAAATCAAGGCCACATTTTATAAAAAATGGTATAATGTGAGACCTAAAACACGTAAAATTCCACTCTCAACAAACCTCCAAACTTACCTGTTGCTCGTCCTGAGGCAACAACATAGAAAACCAATAGAGTAATTGAGTGGAAATTTCACAGCTTAACACATCCAAGACAATATAACAATTCGAAAATCATACTTCAAATACTAAGATAACCATTTATCTTAGAACATACAATTCAAATCAACTACTTCACTTCTTCGGAATGCTCATCCACTCATTCTCACGGGTAGTATTTACGCTTATCGCTCAAGTGTGAGATATACACTTTAGGTAAGGTGTTTACACTCTAAATTAATTCAAACACACGCGTAACCATAAGCTTGGCAATCATCTCAACTCTTGACTAAAGGAATAATTTCGACAATAGGATCAAAAAGGTCTTGCATTAGGGTGTAACGTTAGCTCTTTTGTAAAGGTAGAAAATATATGGATCAAGTGACTCATTCACTAGTAGAGAATCAAAGAAAACTTACAACTTTTCAACAAACAACTTCACTTTCTTCTTTCTCCTTTAATACTCTTCAATTCTTCTTGCAACTTGATTCCTCCTTCACTTTTGAACACAACTTCCTTACTTGAATCTTTTCTTCTTCTTTTTTTTTTAAATAAGAGTACCAATTTCAGGTACTACCCTTTTTCTTGGGGTACCAGTTTCGCAAACTACCCCTTCATGCAAGTTCTAACCACACTCTTCATCTATTTTCATCACTTCCAAATTACTTCTCCTTATATTCTTCTTCACAAGATACCAACTTGACTCCTTCAACTCTCTACTAGGTAAGAATTTTTAAGGCTAGCAAAGGGATCAATTGGCTAATTATGTAGGCTTTCAACAAATAAGGCTTTTATGCTCAAAAGGGCTGACTACGGATAATTTCCATAGGTAGGATAATAATTTGGCTAGTGACTAATAAACAACAAAGATGGCCTAAGATCATCTCCTATTGTCTAATCACATACGTAGCTTCAAGCAAGATATAAAGTCAAGTGCTAGAATACATGTGTATGAACGATACTCACAAGAATAAACTGAATCATGCTACGAGTCATGATTTCAAAAGGCTCAAATCTCACATGGCTATAGGAATGAACGAGCAATCCTTGCATATAATCAAATTTCAAGCATCCCAATATCAAAGCACAATATCACATTATTTCTCAAGTACAACCATACAGCATTAATCAATAACACACAACTCCATGAATAACACCATGAACTTCTAATCAACAATCCAATATCATCCATCCCATAAACAGTAACAGAACACAATATAATACTATCAACTGCTAAGAAAAATTAAAAAATCATCATATAGAACCATAAATCGACTACGCTAACACTAGGACCAACAAACGACAAATGAAACAAAACCTGAAACCTGAAAAATTGCAAAAAATGGAACCCTCAACATCAACGAATAAATCGACAATATTAAAAATCCACAAAAAATCGACCCTCCAAGCGCACACAATGCAGTAAATTTACATCGGTACTATAAGACAAGGTATGTACGTAACCTCCCCCCAAACTTAGATCAAACGAAGTGAGACACTAAGTTTGCAAAGAAGTATATACCAAAAAAAGCATCACCTAATAAAATTCCTACATCAACACATACATATAAAATCAATAAAATGGGAGGGACAACCCCCAACAAGCACTCATGATTAGCATGGGAGAGTCACGACATAATACCTCTTTTTGAACTACAAGATCGGAGGGAAGTCTTCTCGCATTCTCATCTTCCAGTACTTTCATCCTCTCTTGTTCGGACCAACCACCTCACCTTTCCTTGTCACCGAAACAAGAACCTTTGAATTTCTTTCCTCCTATGACTGTCTTGATTCCTTCTTGTTAATCCTCCACTCAATTGAAGAGTCAACCTTTCTAGAAAAAATGAGGATTAAACCAGTTAGAATCGTCAACACCAATATAATAATGGAAATCAGGAGGTAAGTTCGGAGGCTTTAGATATGGATCATCACTTCATCCTGCAACCAAAAGATTATCAAGCAACTCAACATAATTAGTAGTAGGAAAAGTAAGAGATCCACTTGTTTCTGCGATCTCTTCTACCACTTCAATTCTTTTGCTCTCATGCTTTTCTTTCTTGGAAACAGGTTTCATCGCCTCTTCAATAGTGGCCTTCCTAGTCCGATTCACCATTTTAGCAGTGGTCTTCCTTCTCTGTTCATCTCTAACATCATTCAAAGCAAATAAATTCTCAAGATAATATATACATGCATCGTTAGATAAAACCCACAAACTCTACATTAGATAAGGCGAAGTCCTCCACTACTTCCACAGATTTGCATTGCTGCTGATCTGCAGGCCACTGCATCTCCTAATTCAAAGAGAAGATGATTAAATAGTTCTCAACACTTAAATATCCTAATTAAATTACCAATAAAAGAAAAATAAACAATTAAACTGTACCCGGCACACGGCGCCAAAAACTTGATAGGCGTAATTTTGCGCACTCCAATTAAATCCTCAAGTGTAAGGATGTCAATTGTAGCGACAAGTACCCAAGTTAAATTATCAATCCCACTGAGATAGTTCATTATCTATTTATTCTAATTTACTAACTAATAAGAATTGAGTAACAAATATCCAGAGTTTTGAACGAATTATCTAAATTACTGAAATAAATAATGACTGAATAATTAAAAGCAATAATATAAATTCAAGTTTTAATCAAGAGATAAAGAAAAGTTCTAAGGGATCATGTATAGATCAATTAATTTGGGTTTCTAGACTTCCAATTGTTCATTCATGCAGTATCAATGAAAATGCACCACTTAATCCTATTAACCCACCAGATATGATCCGATTTTAAGCTAACAATATATTTTGATTTATTCCCTAAGGTCCGCGAATATTACCATGCCTCATTCCTAGATACTAATCAAAGCAAACAACAAAATCTCTGGATGGTAAGTTCGACTAACAAGATATTCTCTGAAATTACTACAATGTTTTATTCACTTCCTACTTGAATGTCTAATTGCATTGTTCCACTAAACATTTCAAGTATCTGATTTACCAGTTCATGGAATTAAAGTGTTTATAGCGGAACTACTTCAACCCCTAACAGATAGACAATACCAATCATGAACGCACACAAGCTAACATAATAAATCAAGCATTATAGCTGATGTAATGAAAATATTATGAAGACGTTATGAAGCAGATAAGCAAGTCTGAGTAAAATAAATAAAATCAAAATATCAACTGCATAAAATCCCAATTTTGGTCTAGGTTCCCAAATCAATTCAATCTAACCATCAAACCCTAGAACTGTAAAAGAAATTATCCCATGAGGTTACAGACAACACTCATGGCTTTTAAATTCATATAAAAAATCAAGATAAAAGGAAGGGAAAGATGAGAAACACGAAACCCTAGTGTAAGCGTAAGTCTGCTTTCCTTCTCCATCTCTCCAATCATCTGATCTTTTCAATTAGCACTTGGAACCCTTGAAGATGGATGGATGATGAAAGTCAGATTTGAATCTGATGTGTGTGGAATTTTGGAGTGAAAGTCGATGGGTATGGAGTGGGTTCTCTCACATTTGTGTATTGATCTCCCTTTTTATGTCTTGGACTGTTGTAGGGCTTTTTCGCATCTGTTCTGGTCCAGTTCATGATCTGAAGGGTGTAAATATAGTGCTGTGTCGAACAGGCCCCATCTTGACCTAAAATTAGGTCGCTCGGCACCCAGCTCTGCTCAAGCTGGGTCTTAGATGCTGCCGAGCGGCATCCCAGCTGTATTAGGATGACTTGTCACGTTACGTAGGACCCTCCAGCACCCAACTCAGCCAAAATTGGCTGCCGAGCCACACCAGCTCGCCCCAAGCGATCAGCCGAGCGGCAGAGACTGCACTGCGTGATCTCACCGTTTTAAGCATAACCTCCTCATATGGTCTCTGATTTGAGTGATTTTTATCCCAAAAAGATCCTCTCTTTCGATGCTTTCCAACCATATATTACATGATCAATTTGTACTTCTACATGAATACAAAAAAATTATGCAATGTGGACGTTTGTTTTACAGCATTCCTTCACACTTTCACTCTTCATTCCAACTTTGAGCTTTTGATCATGTTTTTCCCTTCAAAACTCAACAAAACACCTTAATAGTATCTTAAGTATGCAAGATATGAAAACCAAGCCATTCTACACAAATCAATGCCACATTCTATCAAAAATGGTGTAATGTGAGACCTAAAATACGTGAAATTCCACTCTCAACAGTAGCGCAAGCTCATGCCTGCTGAATAGGATCATTTTTCAGTGTTGGCCAGAAATATCCTTGCCTAATCACCTTATGGGCTATAGCGATTCTGCCAGTGTGGTTCCCACATATGCCTTCATGTATCTAGGCCAGTACATAACTTGCCTCCTATGGGTTTAGGCACTTCAAGAGTGGGGACGAATACCCTCTTTTATATAGTTTCCCTTTGATCATCACGTACCTGGACAATCAGAGCCTTATTTGGCGAGCCTTGTCCTTGTCCGACGGAGTTTCTCTAATTTCCAAATACTTCTTGATCGGAGTCATACGTGACTCCTCGGATGGTTGATCGCTCAAGACCCATACACTAGTATCCGATGGCTTTTCTTGCTTCACAATGTTGATGTTATTGAGGCCTTCCGCATTTGACGTTGTAGCCAACTTGGCCAACACATCTGCCCCAATGTTCTCCTTCCTATCAATGCACTCCAGAAATACATATTTGAACCTCTGTAGCATACCTGCTGCTAATCCTCTGTAGTGGCTCTTCTGATCATCCTTGGCTTCGTACTCCCCTCGTATTTGATTCACCACCAATTGGGAATCGCTGTATATCAGTAGCTCATCGGTCCCCATAGCCAATGCCATTCTTAACCCATTCAGTAAGGCTTCATACTCTATTTCGTTATTGGTAGCATGGAAACCAAACCTGACTGTGGTTGAGAAAGTCTCTCCAGATGGGGTTTGGATGATGATCCCAGCTCCTAATGCCGATGCGGTAGCGGACCTGTCCACATGCATGGTCCTAGGCTTTCTCCTTTCTTCATTGGTCGGCATGGAGAACATTAGTTCTACTATAAAATCCGCCATGACTTGGCCTTTGACTGCTTTTCTTGGCAGGTATGCGATATAGAATTGTCCCAACTCTACAGACCATTTGAACAGTCTCCTAGCTGTATCCGGTCTCTGAAGTACTTGCCTCAGGGAGAACATTGTCAGCACCTCTATGGTATGCTCCATGAAGTAAGGCCTTAGTTTCCTTGAGCTCATAACGAGAGCATACACCACTTTTTCCATCACCAGGTATCTAAGCTCCGCGTCCCTCAGAGATTGGCTTATGAAATACACCAATTTTTGGTTCTTCTCCTCTGTTTTTTTACCAGTACTGAACTGATCGCCGTCTCCAAAACAGCCAAGTATATCTTTAGTATCTCACCTGTAGAGGGTTTAGAGAGAATCCTGGGATCTGACAGCTCCTTTTTTATTTCAGCAAACGCCTTCCCGCACTCCTCGGTCCATTCAAATTTGGCCATTTTTATGATATCAAAGAATGGTTTGCACTTGTCCGATGCTTTCGACATGAATCTATTCAAGGTTACCAATCTTCCAGTCAAATTCTAGACTTTCTTCATGTGTCTTGGCGGCTCCATTTTTATGATTGCTTCCACTTTTTCTAGATTCATTTCGATTCCTCTTGAACTAACCAGGTATCCGAGAAAGCTCCATTTGCTTACTCCGAAGGTGCACTTATTCGGATTTAGCTTAATTCCATAATGTTGAAATATCTCGAATACTTTCTTCAAATGACCAAAATGACCAATTTTTTTCCAACTCTTTAAAACGGTATCGTCCACATATACCTAAACTATCCTTCTAATCTCACCCTCAAACATCTTATTTACTAGCCAATGATAAGCCACCCCTACATTCCTTAGACCAATGGCATGTTGTTCCATTCGTGGACTCCACTTCATGCAAGAAAAGTTGTATTTACCATGTCCTTCGGATGCATTGGGATTTGGTGATATCCTGAGAACGCATCCTTGAAGCTCATAATTTTGTGTTTTGCAGTGGCGTCTACCATCTGATCAATCGACGAGAGGGGATAACTATCCTTAGGGCATGCTTTGTTTAGATCTGTGAAGTATATGCATAACCTCCACGATCCCTCTTTCTTTTAAATCATAACTGGATTTTGTACCTTTATGGGGTATTTACATTCGCTGATCCGCCCTCTTGCCAATAGTTTGTGAACTTCCGATTAAATCGTCACGTTCTTCTCTGGGCAAAACTTCATTTTCTTTTGATGGAAGGGTGGAATACCAGGATCGATTTTCAGTCTGTGACAAGCATATTTTTAGTGTATTCCCGACATTTCGTTCGGATTAGTTCTGCCTTGAATTCCGTTTTCCATTTAGTCCCGACTTTACCTTGACCTTAGCATGTTCTGGGTCTAGCTGAACTGCTTTTTTTTCCCACCGCCGAGGCTCCTTCTCGTATTTTCATCCTCGGATCCACATCATGTGTCAACAATTTTTGCTTTGGCTCCTTCGCTGCTTTCTCCCCTCTTTCTGCTTCCTGATCTGTAGGATTAGGCTGGACTCCAGCTATCACCGGGGCCTCGTTCTCTCCTTGTTCTCCTTCTTCCCTCCTTTCATCAACTTTCATGACCATATCCAATTTGTTCTCTCTTTGTTATCTTTCTTGTCGTCCACCAATTTCTATTGGTACTTCAACTTCCTCTTCGCCTTTCATAATGTCCTCAAAAACTAACATTTCATAGTCTGCGTCGTGGTAGCTCAGACCTCCACCTTCTCCACAAATGAACATTCCCTTGTCTTCCTTTGATTCCTATCACTGTTGCTACACTTCCATCTGCCGTGATAAATTTGAGGCATTGATGCAAGGTGGATGGGATGGCTCCAAACACGTGAATCAATGGGCATCCCAGAGGTTTGGTCCACCACCTTAAAGGTCAGTTGTTTCTGCATCCGGATCTTTCTATTTGATCCTTCTAACTGTACAGACAGATCTACTTCTATATTTGGCCTGGTTAAAGCATTGCCGAAACTCTTAATTTCATCGCCACAAGGTCTCACCTTGTGGTGACTTTCTCCTTCTAGGTTTTCAAACAAATCCTTCAAGATTATGTTGGCATACGCACCAGTGTCCACCAAACACCTATGTACTTTCACTCCAGATAGCATAGGTGAAATGACCAAAGGATCTGAGTGTGGGATATTTACCCCGTAGAAATCCGCTTCTGTGAAGACTATGTTGGCCTCCATTATTCCTTTTGTTTCCAATGTCAGCGACCAGACTTGAGGGATTTGTTAGCTCAAATCTCTCAGCTTCGCTTTCCTCATCCTTTTCGAGGCTGTGGTGAGCGCCTGTGAGGTTCCGACATAGGGGATCTCCTCTGTGGGTTCCATCATATGTATTTCTCCAAGTCTATCGTATTTGGGCCTTGTCCTCTGATCTTGTCGAATACTAGTGGTCTTCCTGGAGGCGGAGGGGGTAGAGGTATCGCTCCTCCATTCCTTCCTCTGTCCGGGAACCTCTGTCTGCCCGGAGGAGGGGGAAGATTAGTGTCTCTCCTATACACCCTCAGCCTCGGTGTCTGCAATATTCCTTTCAGTCTTCCTTCTTTGAATAGCTTTTATAACTTCGTGATTAAGTCTCAGCACTGGTCGGTATTATGACCATGCGTTAAGTGATACATGCAGTACTTCCGAGGGTTAATGAGTTCCAAAGTCCGCAGGACAGGTCTCGGTGGCCGAAGGACCTGTTGATCCTTCACATAGTAAAAGACCTCGGCTACATTCAGGTTGGTACCCGACTTCAGCTCTTCGTACATCTACTGTACTACCGTGTCCTTTGTGAAGGGTTTGAATGTGGTAGGTGCCTTATACTCTTTCGCTTCCCTAGTGTTTGCCTTCTTTCTGATCGGTTCTGCCGAAGTACTTTGACCACTTACCTTTTTTGCCATTTTGAGATATCCTCAGCTTGAATATATTCGTTTGACATCACTGTGAAAGCTGCATAAGATACAGGTGGTTTGAGCTGCACAGTCTTCCATAGGCTGGTTTCCGGATGTAGTGCTCCCATCATCGTGATGAGGCACGCCTTGTCTCCCATGACCTCTCCCATAGATCTTTGTTCGTTGAACCTTCTCAGAAAATCTCTTAGGCTTTCTGTGGACCCCTGACGAATGCTGGCAAGTTTGTGCTTCAGCTCCTTAGGGGCTCCAAAATAAGAATACTACATCAGGAACGTCTCCATCAGCTCTGCCTAACCTTTAATGGACGCTGTCGGGATCACCCTGAACCATGCATGAGCTTTGTTTTCGAGAGTCAGGAAAAACATTTGGCATGGTGTGACTTCATTCGAACCTTGTGCCCTCATCCACATCAAATATTTTTCAATATGGGAATAAGGATCGTAATCACAATCAAAGATCAAGCTTGGTGGAAATTTGACCCCGTGTTGTCTGGGAGCATTGCTAATTTTCGCCAAAAAAGGTGAAGGCCACCGCCTGCTAGAGAGCTCTGCCCGTTCCTGACATTTTCCTTTCCAAGTCTGCCAAATGTTTGCTTATTTCGTTATTCACCTGGGCTTGTGGGTTCCTCACCGGGACACTCGGAGATGCTCCCACATTCTCCGACTAATCATCTGAATTGATTTCCGCTCCTCTCGTCCTTCTTTGAGAAAAAGGTCTCCTGCTCCTCCGGCTTCTTGGCTGGAATTGCTCTGCTGTAAAAAGGCTTTCCCACGTGAGGTCTTAGCTCTCCTATGAGTATTGCGTTGGTGATGCATAAGAACCTTGATCCTGTTGCCTTCGAACCCGACTACGCATTCTCTGATCATTCCTCTGATGTACAGAAGATGGCGAGGGGTTCGGATGATGATGCCTTCTTTGTGAGGGGGATGGTGTCCTCCTGAGACCTTCCTCTTCTATTGGTACCTCTCGGGTGGGTGGGTGACCTCTCCTTCGGTCTTGTGGGTGATTTTGAGGGACTTTTTCCTCTCCGGGTATTTTTCTAGATGTGGGTGTCCTACTTCTTGACCCCTTCTAGATCTCGATTGCCTTTGAGCATCCTCTTCTCTGGGTATCTCTCTAGGTGGAGGATTTCTCGTGTTTTGATTCCTTCCAGGCTGAGGTTGTCTTCGAGCTTCCGTCTCCTGTCGTCGGAAGTATTCGCTATGTCTCATTTCTCATGGAGTTTCGTTCACACTTTCTTCTCCTCTTGAATTCCTCTTTCTTATGAAATTGATGGTTTCCCTGGCGTCACCTCTACTGTTCACCGTATGTTTCTCCCTCCTAGCGTCTCTCCTTCTTTCTAGATCTTCCCCAAATCACTCTGGCTTCCCCTGCGAATGCCATTAATGCTCAACCTCGTCGATTGGACCGGGGGAGCTTTTGTGGTGTATTCGTTGATGACTGTCCTGATCTTTTTGTTCATTTTTTTTATTTTCTTTGAATCCCCTAGATCGGGGATGGGAATAGATCTCCCCGGGGTTGCCATTCCTACAGCTGGTGCACTATTTTAGACGTTGTTCCGCTTTTCATTACATTCCTTTAGGCCCTAGAACACTCGCCCATTTCTTCAATCTTAGGGGTTGTCAAACCTTCTGCTCCCATCTCTCAACGAAGAAAATAGAGTAAGAAAGCTGGAATGTAGCATTCCCACAGACGGCGCCAACTGCTGATGTGTGTTCTTAGCTAGTTAATTTTAGAATTAAATAAGAAAATAAGGTAGTGTAACTGAGCTAAGAACAATCACAATCAAACATAATAAACAATAAACCAGTGAAAAATGGGGATTCCGACCAAAGACCTTAACCAATTTTTATTACTCTCCTCAAGAACAACACTCATAAAATCCTTCTCAATTACAAGTGTAATGTCTAGTATGAGAATGACTTACCTGCTTCTCTCCTATGAGAGAAGCTATTTATACTATCGACAAACCCTAACAATAGTCCAATCTCATGGTGCCATTTGGACGAAGACAAACATTCATAAATGAAGCTGGCGGGTACACCGACGACTTTGGGGCTGGTGCAGGGAGCTATCAAATATCTTGCAGAATGCAACAGGTCTTCTTTTGTCCTTTGCTTGCTTCCTATTGGCGGATGAGAAGGGATGTACCTGTCGTGTGTTGTCCTCTAGTTGGGAGCGTTGCCCAAGACATCCTTTCTTACCATTATTCTTGTCCTCTAACCTGCCACAACTAGTCGTTCTCACAGTAGTATCTGTACTTTGCCCCGCAAGTCTGATAATCCCTTCAGCCATCGGATAGATAGGTTTCTGAGACTATGTTGTATGTCCAGACCCTGAACATCTACTTCAGCTTCGAAGCTGAGGTGTCCTGCCGAGATGTTGATGAGTTTAGAAATCTCATGAATTTAGGGTCCATTTATAGCATGCTTTCATGCAATTATGCTTGGTTTGAGTGTTTAAGTGTCCTTGATTGCTCGATATTTGTAAATATTTGGAGAATTTGTATTTGGGTAGAGTTTGTATGATTTTCAGGTATAAATGGATTCTAGAAGCGAAGAGGAAGATGTAGAAAAAAGCGAATCTCAATTCGGAGTTAAAACGAGGGAGAATGAGCCAAAACAGTGAAGCAGGGCAAAATTGTCACAAAAATTCGACCTTGCACAAAAATTCGGTCGAATTTTTGTGAATTTTTAGTAAAAACAGGGGCGAAACAGAGCATTGAAGGTTGAGCATACTGACATAAAAATTCGATGTACTTCATAGAAATTCGATCGAATTTTTATGCAGTTTTGCATAAAAATTCGATGTCACTCACAAAAATTCGGTCAAATTTTTGTGCACTTTGTCACCTGTCTAGAAATCAGTTTTAATTCTCATTTTGGCTACTTTTTCCCTAAGTTTGATTGAGAGAGAATTGGGGGAGACCCAAAATCACCCACACACATTCATTCACCATTTTCACACACACTTTCATCCCCAATCCATTTTCTACCCAATTTTCACTCAATTTCTCTTTATTTTCTATGGATCTACACATCTTCCATCTACCCATTATTTATCTATGGAGGATTGAGGCTTGAAGAGTGGGATTTGTAACTTGAAGGGAAGATTCAACCCAAATTTGAATAGGGAAGAAATTTACCTTTGATTTTGTATTTTCTTTGATTTGTTTGCAACAATGGATATTTGTAAACATTTTGAGAATATTTTCATGATGTTTGTTGTTGGCTAGACCTCTTGTGTGGCTAGCCACTTGATGGATTAAGAAACTATGGATTTGTTGGATTTTTAATGGTTTAATTAATGTGATTTTGGAATTTCTTACATGATATATGATTAACTTAATTTGTATTGTAATTTGTGTGTGGTTGAATTCTCTATTTATGATATTAGGATGGCCATTCAAATATTATGATTGGGGTTTTGATTGAATCATATTATAATATGAATTTTGTATGTTAGTGTGTGAAGTATGTGGTAACATCTTTATATGTATAGAACATTCATGTGAGAACACTTGATTGATTTATCATATTTGGTTGATTAATTAAGTGAGGAGACCAATCTTGTTATCATAGTACCTTAAGGGAATTGAGAGTGAGATTCAATCTTTTGTGCTTAAAACTTGTAATGAGTTGAGAATCTAATTGCCTTGGCCTAGGGATTAGAGGATTATATGTGATTGCTTCTATTCCAATTATCATTGATGTTTACCATTTGAATCTAACATATCTATGTAGTGTTCTTGATCTTGATTGTGGTAAGCTTTGCTCCTCTTTAGATTATTACTTCATCCATATCACATTCATCCACCCATCCATCTTCCATGTCCATTGTATCATTCTATCTTTAATTGCTTTCTTAGTTGCTAGTTTTAGCGTAATTCAAGCCCCTCCCCCCCCCCCCCCCCCCCCCCCCCGTTGTTGATAGTCCTTCTAGAGTGAAACATCTTTCAAATACAACTACCCACTTTCGCCCTTGGGTTCGATATTATATAAATTTTGCACTTTGTTTCTTACGTGCTATACACGATAGAGTACACTTGCTCTAAATTAATTTAACCAAAATTGAAACCAAGTTCATGAAGCCGTTGCCGGGGAGAAAACCTTCGGTATAACATGTTTGGATTTATTAGCTCTACTTAGGACATTTTCTTATTTTTGCATCTTTTATTTGCTTTGGAAAATCTTATTCTAACTTGTTCTTCTTGATAGGTACACCAACCTTAATAGAAGAGAAGAAGGAGCAACAAAAATAGTAAGTGGAGAAGAATTGTAGTAGATCTTGAGAAGAAGAGCATAAAAATGGATCAATACCATAATAATGGAGTATACGTGGGATGGCAAGGTACTTATAATATTAATACATTCCAACCGTACCAAGTTCCTACAACAATGTTCCTACAATTACTCCTTTATCCAAAAATAGTGCCTTACTTGAATTGTATAGAAGATATGCTCATGGGAGTGATACAAGGAAAAGTTCTATGCCAACTTCGTATCCTACGGTGCAACAAGAGTGGATGATGCCTAGTTCTCAAGTGGAGGATATTTCTTAAGTACAAGAGAGTAGTTTCCAAAGTAATGATCAAGGAAATTATCTCCAAGACCAAAGATGGCAACCACCGAGTGAAGAAGTTAAGTCATCCATAGTGGATTGAGTTGGGCAACTTATGGAAATTCTCGAAGAAATGATTGAAGAGAGAAGAGAAATGAGAAAAGAAAGAAAGAAAGAGCAAAAGGAAAATGAAAGGAGATTTGAGATTCTAGAGCATCGAATGAGTCAAATGATAAGTAAATGGAACACTCTTCAAGAAATGGAAAATCTTGATGAAAAGGTTGAGGAAAGAATGGTTGAAGAAGGGTTAGAGGTAGAAGAGTGTTCAGGGGATGAAGACTCAAGAGATGAAGAGCTTATTGAGGATAAGGAAGACAATGTAGAAGAAAGCTTAGAGGAGGAAAATTCAAGTGAAGATGAAGAATCAAAAGAGGTTTTTGAAGAGCCTATTGAGGCAAATGAAGTGGACAAAGAGGAACAAAGTTTGGAAATAAGTGATGATGACTTGAAGAGTGAAATGAGCATTTCTAAACCTTTGAAGTCTTCAAGTTGCATTGAATTTCAAAATATTATTTATATAGACTTTGTTTTACCTATTGATTCTTCTCAATGCCTTAGGTACAAGAGAGAACTTGAAGAAGTGTTAGGAGTCTACTTGATAAAAAGAAATAAGTGGTGGTCATGAAAAGAGAGGTAAAGGGAATGCAAGCTCAAACGAGTTAAATTTTTAAAGCCAAACTTGAAGGATGCTACTGAGGTCGTTACTTGCCACAAATGCCTAGTAGAGGAAGAAGCACAAAGATTAAAATTTGATGGCAAGAACGAACGATATCCTTAGCCATTCCGATGAGTTCTCCATATTTTGTCTGGCTTGAAGACATTAAACTTAGCGCTAGATGGGAGGTAACCCATTATTATCTTTATTACTTTCATTTACTTTCTTTCTTAGTTATTTTTAGTTTTATTGTGTTTCTTATCTTTCGTAGGTACAAAAGGAGCTTATCGGTGATGGTCATGAAGGGAAGAAAAAAGCAACAAAGTTGGTAACAAAACTCTTTTCAAACTAAAATTCAACTCTTAATTAAATTTAAGTTTGTGGGCCGAGATGGTTCATTTTGTTACATGCTCGTATTGCTCTTAGTTGTACATTTTGCACCGGTATACCTTTTGTTCCTCTTGTTTTTGTAAGCCTTCTCTTGATTCCTTATTATTGATCCTTCTCTTGTGGAGCTTACTTGGTGATTGTTTGAGACTATGAGATTGAGTTGGATCATGTGATTGAATTGATATGAGCTTGTGTATGTGTTATGGTTGGGAATTTACTTGTGTGGTACATGTTTTTTACTATTGATGAGCCGTGAGATTTTGAGCCTCAAATGCGCGGATGTTATGCGATTCATTTATTTCATGTGTGCATCATTCATGTGTATGAGTTCTAGAACTTTCCATTCATCTTGCTTGATGCTACATTTGTGTGGAGATTGTTGAAAATGATCTTAGGCCATCCTTGAAAATTGAAGTCACTAGTCAAATGATATCCCTACCATAACATTGTTCCCTAGTAAGCTATTTTGAGCCTTTAAAGACTATTCTTTTGATTATTAATTCATTACAAGCCAATTAAACCCATTTGAACTTTTTCATAAAACCCTTTGTGTGGGGTGATTGTTGGAGATGGTTGCTAAAAGGAGGTTTGGAAGGGAAGAGCAAAAATTGTGCTTGTAAAGAAAATGAAGGAGTTTTTACTTGAAAAGCTATAAGAGTTAGTGAACGAGATGTCTAAGTAAGGAAAGAAATGAAGCTCTAAAAAAAAGAAAAAAGAAGAGCATAAGAGCTAAAAAAAAGAAAGAAAAGCTCAAATGTGTATTGCGAAAGGTATGGAGAAAAAGAGCTACATAAGAAATGCTCAAGTTTCAAGAGTTGAAAAAGGAAGGGATGATGAAGTACATGAAAAGTGAAAAAGGAAGAAGTGAATTCATGATCGAGAATCAGTTTTTGACATGAAGGGAGATGTCTCTTCTAATCATCCACACACATATTTGAGTACTTTTATCCATATATCTCTACCCTTACCTAAGAGCCTTCATTACATCTAAATAAGTCCTATTTGATTCAATGATTGACACATTTTATTAGTGGTGGAGAGTTTGAGACTTTTAGCAAGCTTATGGTAATGCGTGTATGTGAATTAATTATCAGTGTAAACATATCCACAATTTCCACTATCATGAGCGTGAGTGCATAGACTTCCTTGAGAGGATTAGTGAGAATGAGTATTGTGCTTGCATTTATCCCACCATGATTTGTGCATATGTTTATTGATGTTTAAGTCATGTGGTTTGATTTGATTGATTAGTTGAAATGATTATATTCTTTCTTTGATCCTTGCTCCAATTCACTCAATTTCTACCCTCATGTTCTTTTTCTTTTCTTCGTTGTTTGGGGACGAACAACACTTTAAGTTTTGAGTTTTTCTCGATTGGCCCTTGGGTGCCTCTTGGACTATCCTTTGGGCCGCCGTCGTCCCATAAGCTATCATTTATTCCTGTTCTTGGGCCTCTCCATAGTTGGGCCTTTTATTCGAGGTAGGCTAGTTTGTTGGGCTTCCGGCCCATTTGGCATGGGGATATAATATTCATAACATCATTGATAAATAATAGTTTTATAAATATAAACAATAATAAAATTGGACTTTTTTTTTTAAATTTTGATACTCAAAATATTAATAGTTTTAAGATTAATATTTTATAAGAAGCTGATAGTATGTACTCTCTCCATCTAAATGAAATATGCACATTTACATTATGTTATAAGCATATTTACCTTATGATGTACATATTTATTTAGAATAGAGGGAATAATAAAAATGATTTAGGTATTTTGATTATATATTATTGATAGTGAGTTAATCGGTGTGATGTAAGAGTGATGTGGCTGTGTAATGCTCTCGGCTAATCAAACATAAGAACTAGAGGGGATAAGAATTCCTCCAAGCTCCTTATCTCTGGGAGGCAGAATAATGCTCTTTTATTAATTTTTGGGGATTACTTCTCTGACCCGGGCTCATACATGACCCGGGTCATTTTCATACGTTAGATTAATTATCTTTATTGTGGACCATTAGATTATCAAATCTCACCTCTCTCTTCTACTTGTTACCTGTTTAACAAGTACTCCCACATTCCCCGCGTAAGAGGATCTTTTACTTTTTGGCACGTAGATTAAGGAGTATCATTATTTAATGTGTAGTGAGTAGTTGTATTAGTGCGAGTATGGACCTCATATTTTAATTGTATTAGAGGGGGTATGGGCCCCATGTGTGTAAAAAAGGAAAGGGGACCCTTTGAGTGGGACGACCAAAATGGAAAAAAGATCTCTTTAAATGGGACGGAGGGATTATTAATATAAAATAATAGAGGGCACATATCATCTCTCCTCATTAATTACCATACAATCATGTATTTTCTTTTTATAATTTTATCTTAATAACAAATTTACTTTTCATGAAAAAATCCAAACGTTTATAATTCTCTTTTTACATCTATATTATTAATAAAAATTATATCAAATTATTCGTCTTTTCAAAATCTTTAATTTGATACCCAAATTAACTATATAATAAAAATTTAAAATATAATAAAAATTTTATTACTAATTAAAATATTTTTAATTAAATTTTGTTACTATATTAGTTAAAAATATAAATAAATAAATTTAAACTTCTTGTTTAACAATTTTACCGATCTAATTTGGTGAGATAGAACTCAATAAACTCGTGATCTTACCCAATATTTCATCGGTAATCACTATTCAATCTAAAAATGGAATTGCGAAGAATGTATATTATCCAGTGTTCTAAAAACCGGACTGGATCGGCCGATTCAATCTGTTGAACTGGGAACTGGAGTCAGGACTGGTTCGATAACACCCTAAAAATTGTTTTGGCTATTAAACTGGGAAAAATCAGTTTGGACCGATCAAAGTCAAAAAAACCGACTAAATCATTCAAATAAATAAAACCGTCGATTATATTATTTTGAAAAAATATAAGAAAAAAATCGTTGAATAGCAGCACTTTCTCATTTCTTCTTCGCAGTAACACATCTCATAAAAAGCCTAAATCAAATTCTAAAATTTAAAGGAGATGCAGTCAATTTGACTCGCGGTGGTAGATGGCGGTGTGATGCCGGATGTAGGGCAGTGTTGATGGGCAGGCCTGCAGCAGGACGATGTTGATGGGTAAGCCTGCGGCATGACTGGGCAAGTGATGGGCGGAAGTTTGGCGGCCAAATCTTGTTTGGGAGAGAGAAATTATTTAGAGATGGAAGATTTGCATAAAGGAGAACCACAGTATCTCTCTGTTATTCACGCTACTTTTAGCCTTTTACTAATAAATTAGGCTTTGGGCTTTTTAGCCTTTTATCATTAAATTGGGCTTTGGGTTTAATATTTAATATCATTGGCCCATCAATTCTAATTTAAATTGGGTTGGGAAAATTATATAATTTATATATGTAAATTTAAATTATATATAAAATAATAAATATAATTAAAAATATGTAATTTTTGTTTTTTCAGTTAAACCACCCGATTCGACCTTGAACCGTTATGATCACCAGTTTGGCCTCCGGTCAGGTTTTCAAATCACTGATATTATCATATTTAGATTCTTTTATATGCATATATTCACTTTATTTTTATTTTTATTATTATTTTATAACTTATGAAGAATGTATATTATCATGTTTAGATTTTTTTTATATGTATATATTCAATTTATTTTTATTTTTATTATTATTTTATAACTTGAAATTATATTTAATTTTAAAAAATTTAAATTTTTAATTAATATTTAATTTCTTTCGATTTAATTTTTTTTAATGTTTAATTATAATTAAGATGGATAAAATAATAAGACAATGACTAGAGAGTGAAGGGGGAACCAATTTTAAAATGTACAACCTCTTTCCTTCACCTTCAGTGTATGTTTAAATGTTTTAATGAAGTAGCAGAAATTAATTAAGAAGGGTGGGGATCAAAGGGGATACCAATCAATTGGTACCATTGGTTGTACCCTAATCATTCTCAAATAGTAATATATAATCAAAGAAAATTTAATATCTATTCAATTGAATTATTTCATGTGATTTGTATTATGGAAAATAAGTGATAATCTTTTAAATTAAAAGTCATCACAATATTTGCCTAGGTATAATAGTACGAATAAAAAATAATTGGGGAAATCTTGGGTGGGACTATATTCATGTGAGGGATTATCCATTAAACATCTATGAGACATGTCCTATTTTACATTTTTCGATGGTCCTATCATATATTCTCTCCGTCCCGCATTAACGCTTATATACAATTTTATTTTAATGAATAAAGAATTTAAAACTACTATATTTTATTAAATTTAAATTTTACATCACTAATTTTAAAATTTTAATTTTTTTACGTTATGTGATATTCGAGATATATACAAACTAAAGTATAAGGAGTATCATTATTTAATTTACGGAGTATAGTTAAGTCTTGCGTGAGACTGTCTCACGAGACAATTTTACATCTTTTAAAATAGTTATTACTTTTACTTTAAAAATATTATTACTTTTTATTTATAGTATAAATTGTTCATGAAATAATATTATCATTTTTCATTAATTCAGTATCACTTTTTCGCTATAAAAGTTATCACTTTTCACCCGTGTTAAGTCTCACGCTAATCTTTGCCTTAATTTATTATATAATAATACATGTTTATTTACTTAAAATTAAAATTTAAGACTGATTGAATTAGATAATGTGTTATGTTTATTTGATTCGTTATGTACTCATCCTCTTACATTAATTTATATAAAAAAACCCGAGTACACAAAATAATTAACTTTAAACAAAAGAGTTACATCATTAGAATTTAGAATCACATAAATTAACAATATCCATTAATAATAAATACTCCACATAATTACATATTAACTAATTAATTAATTAAAAAATGAATGAGTATATAAATTTTACCTATCCGTTTAAGTGAGAGAGTTATTTATTTTTTATAATAAAAAATAAATTAAATAATTAATTGAATAATTTTAAAAACTATAAAGATACTACGAGAGACTCTCTTGTGAGACGGGTTTTTTGTGAAACGGTTGTGAGACGGGTTGACCAATTATTAAAGTAGACTTATTTGTAGTTAAAGTATGCCAATAATGAATCATATTATAACATTCTAAAATCATACTTTAATTCATCATCCATCATACTTTACAAAACATACTTTAACAACCATTAAACATACTTTACCTAATATAATAGGCACATTTTAACACGTCTCACATAAATAGCGTCTCACAATAGACTTTGTCAGATACTAATTCATATCTAATTATATATATATATATATATATATATATATATATATATATATATATATATATATATATATATATATATATATATGGTCTATTACTTATAAGTACATTTTATGTACATATATTCCTACTAGATACAATATGCAAATCATATTATTAATCACTACAAATTGAATACATCAAATATCACTTTTACCCCTATATTAATTTTAATTGTATTTAGAAATTACTTTGCCCACTAATTTCTCCATGAAAATAGGAAATAAGTTGGAGATCAATTTAATCCTCACTCTTAGAAACTTCTGGCAACTTGGTTTCTTCGATCGATGTAGAATTGATTCAGAATTTCTGCAAACAAAAGTAGTTGTTTCTGCATACTTAGCAATATTATATTTCTACATACAATTATATTCTACACAGTTTGAACACATATGCATCGAACACATTGCATATAATTTGAACACCAGAAATTCTGAATACAAAAGTTGTTGTTTTTGCATATATATATAAATACCTGCAGCTTCAATATCAAATGTGTATTCAATTTCTGAACAGTCTGAACACATGTGCATCGAACACATGTGCATCGCTCTTAGCAAGAATATATTTCTACATACAATTATATTCTACACATTCTGAACACATATGCATCGAACACATTGCATATAATCTGAACACCAGAAATTCTGAATACAAAAGTTGTTGTTTTTGCATATGTTTAAAAACCTGCATGTTTAATATCAAATGTGTATTCAATTTCCAACTCTGATGTGTATTTACTTTAGATAGAGAACTCTTCTGATGTGTATTTACTTTGGATAAAAAATTTAAGATTTAGAATTGAGTTGTCTGAATATTCGGAAATTCAAAGTTGAAAATTTGGAAGCAGAAAATTTAAAAAAAATGGGTTTTTGGAGAGATGAAGAAAGAGCGAAGGAAAGAGAAAAAAGAAAAGATAATTGAAAACCCTGGAGAGATGAAGAAAAACCGAAGGAAAGAGAAAAAAAAGATAAGATAATAGAAATTATTAATTAAGATTATATTTTTGTAGGGATATATTGGGTATCTCATCCTAATATATTTTATCCATTAATAATATTTTTACGGTATTGTATCTGTCAATAATATGAATGTATAATTTATATTGAAGAGTAATAAATCCATATATATATATATATATATATATATATATATATATATATATATATATATATATATATATTAAGTTTCTATTTTTTTAAACTTATGTAGCTAATTATATAGGTTTATACCAATAAATATTGAATATATACGCACATAATAATATATTAAAGTATTAAATTTTATTTTAATTATAATCGTTACACGTTTTCTTCTAAATAATTGTAACACATACATACATTAAATTTTACTAATTAAATATTTTAAGTGTTTATTTAAAAATTTTTTTTCAATTTTTTAAATAAAATTTATTATTATAATTTAAAAATATTTTAAATTATAAGCTAAATAAAAAATAAATAGCACAAACATAAGAATTCATAAAACTAAAATTAATCATTACAAATATAGATGAAATACAATTTCTAACAAAATAATTACTATAATAAAATAATAAGTGGGCCATTCTTACCTGCAACTTGGACTGACCTGGGTCATATGTGAGCTTGGGTCAACCAAGAATTGTCCTTAATTATTTTCCCCTTTCTCTTTTAATGTACAATGTATAAAAATATGGAGAATTGGATTATTTGATCATTTTCGGATGACCTATTTATAGGGGTTCTAAGGCTGGGCAATTAATTGCCCTATGAGGGTCTACAGTTGAGGGGGGGAAATACCGTAAACTCAGTATACCAAGTTTATCATATCGAAATTTATCGAAAAGTATTGAATTTTAGGTATACCGAAATTTTTGATACGGTATGGTTGCCGTACCGAAAATTTCATTACGGTATCGGTAATATGTTTTAAAATTTTCGGTATACAGAAAATAATTTCTGTATTTCGGTATTCGGTATCGGTATACCGTACCAAAAATACCGAATATTTTTATATTTATTTTTTAAGAATTTAATTATATATTGTAGTATATTTTTTAGTAAATTTCTTATTATAAAAGTTTACATATCTAATTTTAAGAACAAATGACCTATGTATTGAGTTTAAAATTCTAGATTTAGATACAATTTTATCTTATAATGAAATATAAGTTTTATTATTAAATTATAATATATGTGTAATTATGCATCACATTTATTCATAAATATATTTTTATTAAATGTAAAAATAAACTCTAATACTTATAAATAAAGATATGTTACACTTAATATTAAAATATATAAAAATAAATAAATAAATTTATATAAATATTTTAATTAAATTAGTAGTTGATATAAATACCATCTAAATAATTATAATGTCAATTGATTGTGATATAAAATATGTTAAAATAATTTATTTTATTATATTTTAATTTATTATTTTAATTAAAATTAATGTTTTTTTCGGTATATTGATTTTTTTTCGGCATACCGATTTTTCGATATGATACGGTATGTCAAATTTTTGGTATAAATCGGCATTTATCGAAAAATCGATATGGATAAATATCGGTACGATATCGGTATAGTGATGAGCTTTTTCTCAACACACAATTAATCCCCAAGTATGAAGGATATCAATTGTAGTTTCGAAGGTGACCAAGTTAAATATCGAATCCACGGGACGGATAAATATCAATTTAGTTACGTTCTAGTCGATTATGACTATTTTGGAAATAAACAGTTGGTTTATAAGTTAAGTAACAATTTAAATAGCTAATAAATAACAAGAGCAAGTAAATAATAGTTGTGATCAAATAAGATGATAGGTAGTTCGTCAGGCCATCCAGTTTCATTTGTTAATTCGTACTTTAGTGTGTCGATGTCCGACTCTGCCTTGTGGTTTATGGACGCATCGCTAGACCATGCGAATCTATTCTATAGACATAAATAGATAAGCTTTTGACACGTGTGAGTATCCTCAGAGCAAGACGTATACTTTACCTCCCTTTCTAGGTACTATCATAATCAACTATTTCCTGTGCACTTAGTACTCTAACCCGATTTGATCTCCCTTTTTAGGTACTATTAAGTTATACTCTTTATCCTACTTGTTAACCCGAATTCAATTCAATTAATAAACATTCATATAAGACAGTTCTAATAAGACTTTGGAATCCCTTCACTTAGAATTATAACAATAAACCCTGCTCATTAGTGAACGCACTCAACCAATAATCATGTTATGCATTCAGACTCTACACAACGATTATTGATGCACAAAACAACTATGAGTATGGATTAAAAATATGCAATCTTATATAAACTAAACAACAAGTAGTGTTGTATGGAGTATACACATGAAATACAAATTAACTCATGAAACCTTCATAACCCTAGAACTACTGAAGTGGCTCTAGCCCATGATTGATCTAAGAACAATCATGGTTAGATGGACCAATCTTACTTGACTCTCCAGCTACACCTCTGTCACCACCCTCCGGATGGACTCCTCTTATGATTCACGATCTTAAGCTCTTCGTGCTTGGACGTTCTTCGATGTCTCCTTTTTTTGACTGCATGAGCCTCCTTTTATATTTGTAATCACGTCTCTAGGGCTTGGAATGGGCTTTTCAAGTGATCTCACGCGTTTTGGCCTCGAAAATCCGAATAAGGTAAGTTTTCGCGTTTTGGTTCGACCTCGTCAACAGGTCGAACCACTGGCCAACAAGTTGAACCCTAGGTCGAACCCTGTTACTGGACACATTCAGCGCTTGGTTCGACCTCTTGCACAGGTTGAACCACTTCCTCACAGGTCGAACATCAGATCGAACCACGCTACTGGACAATTTCTGCTCCTGGTTCGACCAACTGTCAGGTCGAACCCCTAACGTCGTGGTCGAACTCATCTTCTCGCGAACTGGTTCGGCCATGGTTCGACCTGATGAACAGGTTGAACCCCTTGAGTCGTGGTCGAACCCTCCTTCTGCTGTTTCACAATGCTGGTTCGACCTGTAGGAGAGGTCGAACCCTACTCCATCAGGTCGAACCCCACTCTTCACTTGGCGGTTCGCGTGGTCTCTACTTTGTCTCTTCGATTCTTGGCACTTTCACTCCGTTTTTGCTATGAAAACCACTTAAATAGCTCCACTCACACCTGATTCATGCTAATTCACAATATATATAGGTTTTTCACCTATTTCCACCTCAAAACGCTCCAAAACTAGCACAAAATCCGATGCCAAACTTGTGAATTTACACACTCATCAAACCCCCAAACTTACATGTTGCTCGTCCCGAGGCAACCAAATCAAACCACAGGAGTCGTGTATAATTCACCAAAGATCAAGTACAATATACATCACACATGCAATTTCATTCAATCAAACAAGTATTAATTGCTTCATATATATCACTCATGCAAAATCAATCCAATCACATACCATTCGGAGTACTAAGTAATTTCGCTCACAAGATAAGTATTTATTCTCTTCCACTCAAGTGCGTGAGGCACTATATAGGTTAATATAAACACTCATATCAATCTATATTCACGCGTAACCATAAGCTTGGCAAAGGTCTCAAAAATCAACTTATTATCAACTCTTCACTAGGATCACAAAGGACTTATTTTTGGGTTATAATGTTGGCTTTTTGAAAAAAGGTAGGAAAATTTGGACTTAGTGACTTAAGACACTAGTAGAGAGTTACCTTGGAGGTTCTCAATTTTTTCTTCTTACAGCAAGTTCTCCTCCAATGTCGTCTCTTGAACTTGTAAAATTCCTGAATTTCTTCTTTTCATGGCATCAACATCATCTTCTTAAACAATTCGGGTACCGGTTTTAGGCACTACCCTTCTCGTATATATAGGTCATCAGCTGCTAAACTTCATACAACAAGTATAAACAATCGGGGTACCAGTTTCGGGCACTACCCCTAAACAAGATTTAACCATATTCTTTTCATCCAACTATGTTCTATCCTCCTTTTCTTCTTGCAACACTTACTCTCCTCAACTCTCTCTACCAATGAATAGGTTAATCAAAGCTCAAGTAAATATTTATAAGGTTATTTACTTCGGCTACCAAAGAAAAGGCTTTTAACGGCTCAACAGGGCATCCAAAGATAAATAAGATCATTAGGAAGGATAAATTTGGCTAAGTAGCTTAATCATAAAATAATGGCCTAAGATCATGTCCTAGCAATTTATCAATCATAAAGTCTCACACAAGACTCCAAGCCAAGTTCTAGAATACGTTCATATGCATGATCCTCTCAAGAATAAAATAATCATGATCAAGCATGATTAAAAAGCTCAAATCCTCACATAGGTAATCCTAGTACTCCTCATAACACATAACTAAGATCAATTCCACAAGAACTCAATATACGTATCAACTAAACATGCTTTTCATCAATAGAAATTAACACATGAACATATGAATGCACAAAAATCAATAAGCTTATACCCAATTAATCATACAAGATATCACTTATACATTCCACTCACACATGAATCACACCCCAACCTAAAAAGATAAAAGAAAAAATAATAGAATCAAGATGAACCGGAGGAAACCAAAAAAAAAACCTGAAAGACTACTCATCCAGAGCATCATCACCCTCATCATCATCATCCTCATCATCAAGTCTCCGCTCCACAATCTGGTGTAGATCATCGATGTGCCTATCCAAATAATCAACTCGATCACCAAACCTACCAACTTTCTCATTCAAGGCTGTATACTTCTCATTCAGCGTAGCATAGTTGGCGTTGGCGAGTGCGAGCTACCGGTTTGTCTCCTGCTGGCTAGCAACAATTGCGACCAGCTGCTCCTGAATAAGGCGGAGCTGCTCCCGTGTATCATTCGGGACAGCCCGCTGCTGACGCGGTGCTGGCTCATGCTGAGGTGCGTCGGGCTGCTCCTCTTCCGAAATCTCCATCTCTGGCTGCTCATCTTCCCAATGCTCGACCTCGGGCTGCTGTGGCCACTGAAGTGGCTGGTGCGGTGGTGGATGGTACTCTCCCTGTTCCACAATTTGCTGTAGCTCCTCCAACCTACCTTCGGCACACAATCTAGCCACGGCTCTCCAATCCTCATTGGTCTTCACAATCACGGACAGAGCAGTGTGTCTTAGGGAGTTCATCAACAAGTTCCTCGCCTTCCGAACAGTGGTCATGTTGCTCATGTCAAAGGGAAACATAAAGTCGAATGGCTTTGGTCCTCTCGTGAAGAACCAATCACCATCTCTAAAGTGTGTGAATCCTCCCTTTACACATGTGAGCATCACCAAGTCGGGCTCTCCTCTAACAGGTGTAATGCCGGTGAAGTCCATATTGTAGTGCTCAGCTACAATCGTCAGTAACCCTCTAATATTCACCTTCTGAAATCCAATGGTCCTGAAGCGATACAGCTGCGCGATGAAATATGTTCCCACATTGAACTTCACCCCATTCATCATACACCATAAGGCATAAAGTTCTCCTCTAGACACACAGCCTCCCTCCGAATGAGCAAATAGTGTATTTTCGAGCACTCGATCCATATATTTCAACACGAGATTCTTGATTGAGGTCGCACGAGCCTGCCTAATCTTATAGTCTCGGATCTCCCCGGTTATCTCCCTCTAAAACCTATTAGCGTTGAAGTGTCCATTCTCCACTCGAGAAATCTCTAGAGGCGTCTGAAAAAGTTGATTAAAATTCTCAGTCGTCCATCTCCTTCGGACTCCTCCTAACTGAAATGAGCACTGATACGGGTAGCCAAGTGGGTCATTTTCCATCTCAAATGAGCACACTACCTCCGCTGTAACGTGAAAGTAAGTCGGCTTCTTCAACTCCATAAATCTGCGGATCCACACTCGATCGAACAACATCGTCATATCATCCCTAATGCTCATAAGTATCATGGCCTCATCATCTTGGTATCTTGTCCGAGCTATCTTATCTGAGACTTCTTCCCACTTTTCTTTAATCTCATCCCAGTTTTGCATTTGAATTTTAAAGTTTTTGGGTAAACGCTCTTGTATCCTCAGCTTTCTCGTCACTATGTCCACATTCGAAGGCATGTCTTGCCTCTTCTTCGATCTTGCTTCATCCACCTTGCCCTTCCCTTTATTTGATCCTTGTCCCTTTCCTGAAAACAACTATTTCAACACAACCAACAAGACAAGAACACAAGTATATGACTAGCATATCCCATACTCTACTCAAGACTTCAAGCATCCATGCTTAATCAACTCCAACTATTATCTCAACACCACTTTCTCATTCACATGCTCAAAACATCATCCATCACACTCTCTTTGATCTTCAATTAATAAACAACAAGCATGCATCAACCAATTCAAGCCATTCAACATAAATTTCAACAATTGAACTTCATGAACAACTCAAACTATCAACAATTCAACCTAGTTAACATGCTCATTCCTCTAGATGCATAATATCCTTGATCAATCCACATAAAACTCAAGTTCTATCCATAATCAAGCAATCTCAAACCAATAAACATGAATTCATATGAATCAACTCCACACTATCAATTATCACCATGAATTTCAATCCAAACCAACATCAATCAACTTACCCACAACAAATTTCTTGCAATAACTTCAATCCTAAGGTAATTGAGTTGAAAGAACGTACCTTTCGTCTTGCCCATGGTTAAAAATCGATAATTTACATACAACACTAAAAAACGCGAATGAAGCCCTAATTCGCGACAAAAATCGCCCAAATCCGCGCCCAATTCAAGAATTAAGAGTGTAATGTTGTGTAATCGGTGCAAAATCAAGTGTAACTGACGAATTTGTGCAAGGGTGTCACGGTTCGGGGAAGGTTCGAGGTTTGGTGAACAAAAATATGATCGAACCCTTCTAAAAACTCAATTTAAAATGCTTACCTGACGGGGTTCGACCTCGGGTTCGACCTGCGAAACAGGTTGAACCTCGAGTGACGAGGTCGAACCTACCTTCAGGACAACTTTCCTTTTGGGTTCGACCTAGGTTCGACCTTCTGAACAGGTCGAACCACTCTTGTGACAGGTCGAACCTACCTTCCGGACAATCTTTCCTCGTGGTTCGACCTGGGTTCGACTTTCTAAACAGGTCGAACCATGAATGTCGTGGTCGAACCTATCACCTGAAAAACAGAGTGCTCTGAACGGACTGGTTCGACCTCAGGTTCGACCTTTTGATCAGGTCGAACCATAACGGCTCAGGTCGAACCACTCTACTGTAAGATTTAAGTCCTGGGTTCGACCTTGGTTCGACCTGTTAAATAGGTCGAACCTAGAATGATCAGGTCGAACCTCCTCACTGGATGATTGTCTTCGTCGGTTCGACTTCCTCTGCTCAGTTCGACCTCCTGGCACTGGTCGAACCTCTCCTGGCTTTGGTCGAACCACCCTTTTAAGCTTCTAAACTGAGTGTTCTTCAATCCCTATACACTTCAAACTTCAATACGAATCATTAGGTACCAACTAGAGCACAACTTCATCCAAAATTTGTTCCACAAAATATCATTCATGAGGAACTCCATAAAAGAAAACATAACCAAAACCCACTAACATTAGGCAAGTTGTAAAAAATCGTCACATCAAAATCGATTAAAATTTTAATATGGCGTAAAAACCAACTCCTCTAACAAACATCACAAAGAAAAGATTATACTATTGGTGCTTATCAAGGTAAGTACATCACACCCCCCCAAACTTAGTAAAAACAATAGTTGAAACAAAGTTTGCAAAGAGATGTAATTGCCGATAAGTACGCACATCATATATAAAAAATTTTTACTCACACGAATGAAATAAAGCATTAAAACAGGAGGGAAAGCCCCCAACAGGCGCTCATGTTTAACGTTAGAGAGTCACGATGGTACCAAATCAGATCAAGGTATCCACAAAGATGACACAAACATCATCCGGCGACCTATAGTGCTTCAAGCAATGTCCATTCGCCGTAAAAATGTCTCCATCCTTGTCAATAAGCTCAAAACTCCCCCTCCTAAGACTCGATGAATCATGAACGGTCCCGTCCACTTCGATTTCAACTTACCTGCAAAAAGCTTTAAATGAGAGTTAAAAAGTAATACCTCATCTCCTTGCTTGAACTCCTTGTACGAGATCTTCGAATCATGCCACCTCTTAATCCTCTCCTTATAGATCTCTGAATTCTTGTACGCACGACTCCGAAACTCATCCAAAAGATTTATGTGAGTAATCCTCAACTCCTTCACATCCTTGAGAGTCAAGTTCAAGCTACGCAAAGCCCAAAACGCATTGTGTTGAATTTCTATAGGTAAGTGGCACGGTTTCCCATAGACAATCTGATACGGTGACATATCTAACACCATCTTGTACGCGGTTTGGAACCCCCACACGACATCATCGAGCTTTATAGCCAATCCTTTCTATTGGTTCCGACCACCTTCTCCAAAATCTATTTGACTTGATGGTTAGAGACCTCCGCTTGCCCATTCGCTTGAGGATGATAGGGTGTAGTGACCCTATGCTTAACACCATATCCTTTAAGCACCTTCTCAAGAAATTTATTTACGAAATGCGTACCTCCATCACTAACAAGTGCTCTAGGGACTCCAAAATGGGCAAAGATATGCTTCTTCAAGAAAGATATAACAGTTTTCGAATCATTCAAGCGAGTAGAAATTGCTTCCACCCACTTAGAAACATAATCCACCGCAAGTAGAATGTAGAGAAATCCATTCGATGGGGGAAAAGGCCCCATAAAATCGATACCCCACACATAAAAAATCTCGACCACTATGTTAGCTGAAGCGGCATCTTGTCTCTCCTACCAATATTCCCCATGCGTTGACATCTATCGCAAGACGCCACATAGATCTCACAATCTTTGATCAAGGTAGGCCAATAAAGAGCGGACTGAAGTACCTTGGCTGCAGTCTTTTGAGCGCCGAAGTGCCCCCCGTTAGGGTGTGCATGGCAAAACTCGAGAACACTCTCCATCTCCATCTCGGGCACACACCTACGGATGATAGAATCCGTGCAAATCTTGTACACAAACGGATCATACCATATGAAAGTCTCAACATCCCTTTTGAATTTAGCACGTTGATATCGGTTGAGATCCCTTGAAATTTCTCCTACAGCAATATAATTCACATAATCCGCATAACATGGATCAACTCCCTGCGCAGCAACCACACACGCTCGCTCAGCCCCTTCAACAAACACGGCCATGATCTTTTCATCCAGGAACATTTCCTCAATATACTCGAAAGAATTATCGCAATGTTCCCTAGTCTCCAACCTTGAAAGATGATCCGCAAGCACATTATCAGAACCTTTATTATCCCGGATCTCCATGTCATACTCTTGAAGTAGAAGAATCCACCTTATGATCCTAGGCTTCATCTCCTTCTTTTCCATCAAGTACCGAATCACAGAATGATCTGTGTACACTATAGTCTTCATGCCAACCAAATACTGACGAAACTTATCGAATGCGTACACAACAGCCAAAAACTCCTTTTCAGTCACCGTGTAATTCTTTTGTAAATGGCGCAGAACTTCTTTTCCTTCAACTGCCCAAGCACCACCCCAAGTGTTACATTACTTGCATCACACATTAGTACAAACGGTTGAGTCCAATCCGGTGTGATCAAGATAGGTACAGTGATAAGCGCCTCCTTTAAAACTTGAAAAGCTGTTAGACATTCATCATCAAACACAAAAGGAACATCTTTTTCAAGTAAGTGAGATAAGGGCTTAGAGTATTTTGAGAAGTCTTTTATGAATCTCCTGTAAAAACCGGCGTGTCCAAGGAAAGACCGCACTCCTCTTTCATTGGTCGGTGGTGGAAGCTTCTCAATTGCCACCACTTTAGCACGATCTACCTGCAACCCTTTAGCCGAGACATGATGCCCAAGAACAATCCCATCCTTCACCATGAAGTGGCACTTCTCCCAATTCAAGACAAGATTAGTCACTTGGCATCTCTTAAAAACAGTAGCTAGGTTAGACAAACAAATATCAAAGGAGGAACCAAAAATAGAAAAATCATCCATGAACACCTCCATGATCTTCTCTATCAACCCATCGAATATTGCCATCATGCATCTTTGAAAAGTAGCAGGCGCATTACATAACCCAAATGACATCTTCCGAAAAGCGAAGGTCCCGTAGAGGCAAGTAAAAGTGGTCTTTTCTTGATCCTCAGGGGCAATCATAATTTGGTTGTATCCCAAGTACACATCCAAGAAACAATAAAACTCATACCCTGCAAGACGATCTAACATTTCATCCATGAAAGGAAGAGGAAAATGATCCTTACACGTGTTCTCATTCAACTTCCTATAATCAACACATGTACGCCATCCCGTAGGAATCCTTGTGGCTATCGCTTCTCCATCCTCAGCTTTTACTACAGTCATACCCCTTTTTTTAGCAACTATATGCAATGGACTCACATGTGGACTATCACTAATAGGATATATGATTCCGGCATCCAACCACGTAAGGATTTACTTCCTAATTACCTCTTGAATTGCGGGATTAACCCTCCGCTGATTCTGAACACTTGCCTTCGCCTCATCTAACAATCTTATCCTATGCATACAATACGAAGGACGAATTCCTTTCAAATCCTCAAGAGACCAACCAATCACATATTTATACTTCCTAAGAATGTTCAATAACTCCTCAAGTTGATCATCATCAAGAGAAGAAGATACAATTATCGGATATTTTTCATTGTCGCCAAGAAAGGCGTACTTCAAGTGTTCCGGCAAAAGTTTCAACTCCTCTTTCCTCACTTCCATCGGAGAGCTCTCGTTATCCAACGGCAAGTACTTTCTCGTCCACTTGACTTTTTCCACCTTAGTTCTTTCCGATTCAAACCTGTCATCACCCAAAGCAAGTAAGTTTTCAAAAAATTCAATACATACCTCGTTGGAGAGTCCGTCAAGCTCTGTAGTGAGATAAGTAAGAGATTCCATCAAACATGTCTCAAGAGGATCCTTTGACAGGATCAGAGACATGTCCTCTTTCACAATCTCCTCCACCACGTCAATACTATGACACTGCGACTCCATGGGCATCTTCATGGCTTTGTCTAAGTTGAAGAGAACTTCTTCTTTGTCCATCCGCAATCTAAGCTCTCCATTCTGAACATCAATCATAGCTCCAGCAGTAGCAAGGAAAGGTCTCCCCAAGATTAAAGGGATATTATCCTTGTCTTCTTCCATCTCTAGCATAAGAAAGTCCACAGGAAAAACTAGCTTCTCCACTTTGACGAGGACGTCTTTAATTATACCTTTTGGAAAAGTCATCGACCTGTCCGCCAATTGGAGAACCACTGTTGTAGGAGTAAGCTCCCCCAAACCAAGCCTCTGAAATATGGACAAAGGCATCAAATTGATGCTTGCCCCTAGATCACACAAAGCTCGCCGTGCTGGACCTTTTTCGATTTCACATAGAATAGTGAAGCTCCCTGGATCCTTCATCTTTTGCGGCAGCTTCTTTTGGATGATTGAGCTACAATTCTTAAATAAATTCACCGTTTCAATTCTGGTTAAGCTCCGCTTCGTTAACAATATGTCCTTTAGAAATCGGGCATAGTACGGCATCTCCATGATTGCATCTGAGAAAGGAATGCTCAAGCTTATTTTATTCATTATCTCTGAAAACTTCTTGAACTTCTCTTCCAATCCCTTCTTCACAAGCTTGTAAGGAAACGGCGGAGGTATCTTTGTTTTGGAAATCCCCCATTCATCACGATCAACCTTCTCCGCTTTCTCCTTTTCAGCTCTCAAACGCTTGGCTCTCTCCCACTTTTTCTCAGCTATTATCTCAGTACTTTGTTCACTCTGAACCACTGGAGTAGCATCAACATCATCGAGAGTGTTCGGAGTGGCAAAAGGCAGTTTCTGGTGGGGTTCGACTCGACCTGTGGAATAGGTCGAACCATGTACGTACTGGTCGAACCCTGCTTCTGGACAACGGCTCTCTTTTTGAATTTGAGGTTCGACCTGGGTTCGACCTGTGGAACAGGTCGAACCATGGGTACCTAGGTCGAACAGGCCTACTGTACTTCTTCCGCCATCAGGTTCGACCAAGGTTCGACCTGTTTGAGAGGTCGAACCATGACCATCGTGGTCGAACCGTTGCTGCGACAAAACAGAGTGCTCCAAGTGGTTCTGTTCGACCTGGGTTCGACCTGTTGGATAGGTCGAACCAAGATTGGTTTGGTCAAACCGATGTTCTAGAAAAAGAGAGTGCTCCGAGTTGTGGGACCATGGTTCGACCTGTTGGATAGGTCGAACCATTTGCAGTTTGGTCGAACCGATGCTGCAGTCTCTCCTGATCGGGTCCAGTGTGCTGGTTCGACCTCCCCTGTATTATTCGACCTTCAATGTTGGTCGAACCATGTTCGAAACTCACCCTGGATATGTCCAAATTTGATTCCGGCCTCATAGGTCCCTCGTACTGCGTTCCCGACCTTAATGTGATGGTGTTGCAGGACCTTGGATTCTCAATACTTTGAGACGGAAACTTCCCCTTCTCAAGAGTTTGAGTAAGCTTGTTAACACTTCCTGCCATCTCCCCCATCAGTAATGTAAGGTCCTTCACCTGCTTAGATATAACCTCATGGTTTGCATCGATTTTCTTTTCAAGTTTGGCCTCAAGGCGGTTAACTCTTTCATAATTCTTGGCCATATACCTGTTTATAGTATCCTCAAGACCCGATTTCTCTTCTTCCACCTTAGCACCCGGATCAACACCCATCGGAGGTTGAATCGCATTATTCAGATTGCTCCAAGAGAATTCCAGCCTCCTAGACTGTTGATAACCACCCGGGGGACCACGATTATTAAAGTTTCCTCAATAGTTCCCTTGGTAATTCCAATTTCCTTGGTCTGGATACCTAGTCCCTTGAATACTCTGACCCATGGCATAGTGTGCCTCTTCCAACTCCTCTTGGATTGGTCCCTCATTCTTTAACTCCTGCTGCATGATTGGTATGCGCTGAGATAATTCGCTGATTTGCTTCTGTTGGGATTCAAGTAGCTTGTTGATATTGGACAAGCTAGAGACGATCTCATCCTCTCTACTTGTTTTAACCATTGCTTGTTCAACCTTAGCTACCTTACCAAGGACATAAGTACCTCTAACTCGATCAGTTGGCCAATCCCTCGAATTCATCGAAATATCTTCGAATAACTTTTCGGCCTCTACGGATGACTTTGTAAGCAATGCTCCATTAGAAGAAGCATCCAATAACATTCGTGAATCACAGTCCAATCCATTGTAGAATATACTAATATATTGAGCTTTAGATAGCCCATGTTGAGGACACTTCCTAAGCATGTCCTTGAATCTATCTCATGCTTCATGAAATTTTTGTCCTCCACCCATAGCGAATTGGTTAATGTCTTGCTTCATCTTAAACACCTTTGAAGGTGGCATATACCTCTCCAAGAACCTTAACTTCAGTTGCTCCCAAGTGGTGCACTCAGCTGCGTTGATAGTGTCGTACCAATGTCTCGCCTTCTCAGTAAGTGAAAATTTGAACAAGAGGATCTTCCTAGTATCTTCATGTTCTCCTGCGTCTTTTTGAGTACTTGCATAACCCAAGAACTTGTTCAGATGCTGCTGCGGATCCTCGAAAGACTCTCCTGAAAAGGAGTTCCTTTCTATCATGCTAATAAGAGCGGGATGAAGATCGAACATTGAATTAGTTCCCCTTGCTCCTAGAAGCCCAAAATTTCCAGCCCTATTGTTTCTGAATACCTCTCAGATGGCTAAATTATCCGAATTCGCTGTCATGTTGACTGTCTCTACTCTTGAATTAACTTCAGTTGTAGCTTCAATTGTTTGCGAAATCTGCTCGACAACTTCAACTCCAAAATTCAGAGCTTCAGTTGGATCAATAATCTTTGCCTTGCTCTTGTTCTTCTTCTTCTTTCTTGATGACGCTCCGATTTCAGGATTATAGGGTTCAAGTTCACCTTTCTTTGATCTCGTGAGCATACACCTAAAAAGAACTAGAATTAAAACAGCAAAACAAGTTAAATAGCCCTAACAAACTAGAAATAACAAAAAGATATTTTAAGCCGTCCCCGGCAGCGGCGCCAAAAACTTGATGAGCGTTTTCTCAACACACAATTAATCCCCAAGTATGAAGGATATCAATTGTAGTTTCGAAGGTGACCAAGTTAAATATCGAATCCACGGGACGGATAAATATTAGTTTAATTACGTTCTAGTCGATTATGACTATTTTGGAAATAAACAGTTGGTTTATAAGTTAATTAATAATTTAAATAGCTAATAAATAACAAGAGCAAGTAAATAATAGTTGTGATCAAATAAGATGATAGGTAGTTCGTCAGGCCATCCAGTTTCCTTTGTTAATTCGTACTTTCATGTGTCGATGTCCGACTCTGCCTTGTGGTTTATGGACGCATCGCTAGACCATGCGAATCTATTCTATAGACATAAATAGATAAGCTTTTGACGCGTGTGAGTATCCTCAGAGCAAGACTTATACTTTACCTCCCTTTCTAGGTACTATCATAATCAACTATTTCCTGTGCACTTAGTACTCTAACCCGATTTGATCTCCCTTTTTAGGTACTATTAAGTTATACTCTTTATCCTACTTGTTAACCCGAATTCAATTCAATTAACAAACATTCATATAAGACAGTTCTAATAAGACTTCGGAATCCCTTCACTTAGAATTATAACTTAAAACCCTGCTCATTAGTGAACGCACTCAACCAATAACCATGTTATGTATTCAGACTCTACAAAATGATTATTGATGCACAAAAATGACTATGAGTATGGATTAAAAACGTGCAATCTTATATAAACTAAACCACAAGTAGTGTTGTACGGATTATACACACGAAATACAAATTTAACTCATGAAACCTTCATAACCCTAGAACTACCGAAGTGGCTCTAGCCCATGATTGATCTAAGAACAATCATGGTTAGATGGACCAATCTTACTTGACTCTCCAGCTACACCTCTGTCACCACTCTCCGGATGGACTCCTCTTATGATTCACGATCTTAAGCTCTTGGTGCTTGGACGTTCTTCGATGTCTCCCTTTTTTGACTGCATAAGCCTCCTTTTATACTTGTAATCACGTCTCTAGGGCTTGGAATGGGCTTTTCAAGTGATCTCACGCGTTTTGGTCTCGAAAATTCGGATAAGGTAAGTTTCCGCGTTTTGGTTCGACCTCGTCAACAGGTCAAACCACTGGCCAACAAGTCGAACCCCAGGTCGAACCCTGTTACTGGATACATTCTGCGCTTGGTTCGACCTATTGCACTGGTCGAACCACTTCCTCACAGGTTGAACCTCAGGTCGAACCATGCTACTGGATAATTTCCGCTCCTGGTTCGACCAACTGTCAGGTCGAACCCCCAACGTCGTGGTCGAACCCATCTTCTCGCGAACTGGTTCGATCATGGTTTGACCTGATGAACAGGTCGAACCCCTTGAGTCGTGGTCGAACCCTCCTTCTGCTGTTTCACAATGCTGTTTCGACCTGTAGGAGAGGTCGAACCCTACTCCATCAGGTCGAACCCTACTCTTCACTTGGCGATTCGCGTGGTCTCGACTTTGTCTCTTCGATTCTTGGCACTTTCACTCCGTTTTTGTTATGAAAACTACTTAAATAGCTCCACTCACACCTGATTCATGCTAATTCACAATATATATAGGTTTTCCACCTATTTTCACCTCAAAACGCTCCAAAACTAGCACAAAACCCGATGCCAAACTTGTGAATTTACATACTCATCATATAGAATTAAATTTTATCGAAGTTTCGGTATGCCAAAAATCGATATACTGAAATTTTGGTATCGGTATTGGTATGGAAAAATCCATACCAAATTTTTCGGTACAATATCGATACGGAATTGATATTTTCGACATATCAATTTTACCCACCCCTAGTCTACAGGAGTAGCCTCTTAGGTGCGTGGGGTACGCGCTTGCTTTGTGACCATTAACGAAGGGCAATTTTCTCATTTAGGTAGTTGTTTTCCTTATATCATCAGTGGTGTGCGCAAGTGAGCCCTTCCAAGTGGTGTATCGGGTGGATAACGTAGCAGGGCTTCCTTTGGGCAGCTTATTGGGTTTGGCGAGCGTCATTCACATACTCCCTCCGTCCCATAGAAGTTGACACACTTTCCTTTTTGATTTGTCCCACTAAAATTGACACATTTCCTTTTTAATACATGGGAACCACATAAAACAATTAATCTATTCACATGGGCCCTACATATCACCTCTAATACAACTACCCACTACACATTAAATATTATTTCTCTCACTTCACTTTACTTCACTTTACATTAAATTATTATATTCCTTAATCTCCATGCCCAAAAAAATTATACCAACTTTAATGGGACGGAAGGAGTATACATTAATTTATAGTAATTTTTTTAATTAGATAAATTAAAATAGATACTAAATTAGAACTTTGTTATAATATCTTTTAAAACATAAATTTAAATATAAATATAAATTTTATTTTGTAAGTACAATTTGAAAAAAATATATACTCATCCTCTTACATTAATTTATATAAAAAAACCCGAGTACACAAAATAATTAACTTTAAACAAAAGAGTTACATCATTTGAATTTAGAATCACATAAATTAACAATATCTTTTAATAATAAATACTCCACATAATTACATATTAAATAATTAATTAATTAAAATAATGAATGAGTATATAAATTTTACCTATCCGTTTAAGTAAGAGAGTTATTTGTTTTTTTTATAATAAAAAATAAATTAAATAATTAATTGAATAATTTTAAAAACTATAAAGATACTACGAGAGACTCTCTTGTGAGACGGGTTTTTTGTGAACGGTTGTAAGAAGGGTTGAACCATTATTAAAGTATGCTTATTTGTAGTTAAAGTATGTCAATAATTAATCATATTATAACATCCTAAAATCATACTTTAATTCATCATCCATCATACTTTACAAAACATACTTTAGCAACCATTAAACATACTTTACCAAATATAATAGGCACATTTTAACACGTCTCACATAAGTAGCGTCTTACAATAGACTTTGTTAGATACTAATTCATATCTAATTATATATATATATATATATATATATATATATATATATATAGTCTATTACTTATAGGTACATTTTATGTATATATATTCCTACTAGATACAATATGCAAATCATATTACTAATCACTACAAATTGAATACATCAAATATCACTTTTATCCCTATATTAATTTTAATTGTATTTAAAAATTAATTTACCCACTAATTTCTCCATGAAAATAGGAAATAAGTTTGAGATCAATTTAATCCTCACTCTTCGAAACTTCTGGCAAATTGGTTTCTTCGATCGATGTAGAATTGATTCAGAATTTCTGCATACAAAAGTAGTTGTTTCTGCATACTTAGCAATATTATATTTCTAAATACAATTATATTCTACATAGTTTGAACACATATGCATCGAACACATTGCATATAATCTGAACACCAGAAATTCTGAATACAAAAGTTGTTGTTTTTGCATATGCTTAAATACCTGCAGGTTTAATATCAAATATGTATTCAATTTCCAACTCTGATGTGTATTTACTTTGGATAGAGAACTCTTCTATTGTGTATTTACTTTGGATAGAGAATTTAAGATTTAGAATTGAATTGTCTGAATATTCGGAAATTCAAAGTTGAAAATTTGGATGTAGAAAATTTGGAAAAAATGGGTTTTTGGAGAGATGAAGAAAGAGCGAAGGAAAGAGAAGAAAGAAAAGATAATTGAAAACCCTGGAGAGACGAAGAAAAATCGAAGGAAAGAGAAAAAAAGAAAAGATAATTGAAATTATTAATTAAGATTATATTTTTGTAGGATATATTGGGTATCTCATCCAAATATATTTTATCCGTTAATAATATTTTCACGGTATTGTATCTGTCAATAATATGAATGTATAATTTGTATTGGAGAGTAATAAATCCATATATATATATATATATAATTTTTATTTTTTTAAACTTATGTCGCTAATTATATAGGTTTATACCAATAAATATTGAATATATACGCATATAATAATATATTAAAGTATTAAATTTTATTATAATTATAATCGTTACACGTTTTCTTCTAAATAATTGTAACACATACATACATTAAATTTTACTAATTAAATATTTTAAGTGTTTATTTAAAATTTTATTTTTTCAGTTTTTAAATAAAATTTATTATTATAATTTAAAATTAATTTAAATTATAAGCTAAATAAAAAATAAATAGCACAAACATAAGAATTCATAACACTAAAATTAATCATTACAAATATATATGAAATACAATTTCTAACAAAATAATTACTATAATAAAATAATAAGTGAGTCATTCTTACCTGCAACTTGGGCTGACGTGGGTTATGTGTGAGTCTGGGTCAATCAAGAATTGTCCTTAATTATTTTTCCCTTTCTCTTTTAATGTACAATGTATGAAAATATGGAGAATTGGATGATTTGATCATTTTCGGATGACCTATGTATAGGGGTTCTATGATGAGCGTTTTCTCAACACACAATTAATCCCCAAGTATGAAGGATATCAATTGTAGTTTCGAAAGGTGATCAAGTGAATATCGAACCCAAGGGACGGCGTATTATTAATTTAATTATTATCTAAATTAATTAAGACAAGGCAATAAGATTTGATGGATTTAATTAACAACTACTAAACAAATAATTAAAATAACAAATAAAATAAAGTACCACTCGAAGAATACGAAAGTGGATCAAGTAGGAGAATAGGTAGCTCTAGGATAATCTAGTTTTACTCATTAACTTCCCTTCCATGTGTCAATGTCCGACTCTGTCTTGTGGAATATGGACGCATTACTAAACCATGCATATCTACTCTATAGACACAAGTAAACATGCGTGTAACACGTGTGAATAACCTCGGAGCAAGAGATATAATTTCACCCCCCTTTCTAGGTACTATCAATATCAATTATTTCCCCCTAGGATTGGTACTCTAACCCGATATGATCTCCCTTTATAGGTACTATAAAGTTATCCTCTTTATCCTACTTATTAACCCGAATTCAATTCAATTAATAAGTATTCATATATGATAGTTCTAATGAAGCTTCGGAGTCCCCTCACTTAGAATCATAACATGGAATCCTGTTCAGCGGTGAACGCACTCAATCTACAACCAAGATATATATTCAGACTCTATATACCAATTGAAGATGCACAAAACGACCGTGAATATGGATTAAGAAAGTACAATCATATATAAAATAAACCACAAGTAGTGTTGTACGGAGTGTATACATGGAAGTTCAATTAACTAGATAAAACCTTCAAACTCCTAAATCTACCAAAAAGGCTCTAGCCCATGATGTTTCGAAGAACAATCATGGGTGTTGGATAGATCTTACCCGGATGTCCGGAAAATACAAGATAAATTAGGAAACGAATAAACCCTTGATATGGCGTCTTCATGCCCTTCTCCATCTTGAATCCTCCTCTTGGTTCTCCTCTTGATTCCACAAACGAATCTTCAAAGTGATGGATGGATGGAGGAAAGGAAGTGGATGATGGATGGGGGGTGATCCCCCCTTGTGGGGTGTTGTATGGTTGTGGCCTCTCCTCGGTGATTGGTGACGTTTTTCTTGACTGCATGAGCCTCCTTTTATACTTGTAATCACGTCTCTAGGGCTTGGAATGGGCTTTTCAAGTGATCCCACGCGTTTTGGCCTCTAAAATACGTAAGTTCCCGCATGTAGGTTCGACCTCGTCAAACAGGTCGAACCTCTCCCTCTTTGGTCGAACCACAGGTCGAACCCTGCTACTGGATTTGCGCAGTCTCTCCGTTTCGCGTATAACTTTCACATCCGACCTCCGAATTGAGTGATTTTTGTGCTCACGCGATCCTCTCTTCCTTGGCTTTCTATCCATATAAAGAAATCACAAGAACTCCAAGAGTTGAATATGTAATAGGCCATGGAAAGTAGCACTACAATTCTGTTCGCACAGCTCGCGCGGCGTCACCACTTTGCTCATAACTTCCTCGTTCGGACTCCGAATGGGATGTTCTTTACGTCAAAACGACTCTCTCTTCAGTGGCTTTCCAACCATGTATCACACTTTCCGTTCAGAGCTCCACATCAATACAGAATAATTACACAAGTTCGACGTGCATTTATCAGCATTCTTGCACAAATTGCACCTTTTCTCAAACTTGGCTCTTTTCATCCTTTTTCCACCTAAAACACAACAAAACACCTCAAGTGCACCTTATTCTCATATATATCGAATATAAGACATTTTTGCTCATATAAGACTACAATATCAATCAAAAAGGTGTTAAATTGGATATTAAAACACGCTTATTTTCACTCTCATCAATCCCCCAAACTTACCCGTTGCTCGTCCCGAGGCAACAAAATAAAGATAAAGAGAAAGAGAGAGTAAGAAAATTAGCGGGGAAACAAGGACTATGACCAATACCCCATTCAAAATACAATTGTCATCAACTTAGGTCATGCAACTCTTATTACGTGTAATAATCAATTCATAGCATACAAGTTAAGACAATCACCACCAATTTAAATGCTCCATCAAAATGTTCTCACGGGAAGTATATATCACTCGCACTCAAGTTTAAAAATGTACACTTATGGGTTAAGGTGTTTTACGCTCAGATTCAATTCAAGTGCATGCGTAACCATAAGCTTGCCAAAAGTCTCAAACTCTCCACCACTAAAAGTATGATTCGACAATGGGATCAAAAAGGACTTTTCTTTTGGATGTAATGTTGGCTCTTTGGTTAAGGTAGGAAATATATGGACAATGTGACTCAAATAGTGGAGAACTAAAGCTGATTGATCACTTCAACTTTCATCCTCTCTTCCTTTTCAATGCAGACGATTTTCATTCCTTCTTCACCTTTAAGCACAATTATTTTTCTTTTCTCAAGCTCATCCGTTTTTTCCTTCTCTTTTTCTACTTTTTCTCTTGAGGTACCAATTTCGGGCACTACCTCACGCATCCTCCATAGGGTACTAGATTTAAGCACTACCCTAGGGTATTTGATTCAATGGAGTACTAGATTTAAGCACTACTCCATGCTTCTCCTTAAATGCATTATCAAAATCCATCACTAATTCAATACCAATTTCATTCCTTCCCAAGCTGTTCGTTATCAAGCTCTATCAACACACTTTGAAAAGCAATTAATTCTCCACTAATAAGACAATCAAGGCTAAAAAAAATTAAGATGCTCAAAGTGGTTATTTCACGTAGGCTGCCAAAGAATGAGGTTTTTAGGCTCAACGGGGCTAACTACGGATAAACAATCATATGGTATAGGGAATTATTTGGCTAAGTGACTTATAAATTCAAAGATGGCCTAAAATCATCTCCCATTATCTATCACACATGTAGTTTCAAGTAAGACAAGAGGCAAGTTCTAGAATACACACACAAGAACGATACTCACCAGAAAGAAATATCATGTAATTATGTACATGATCAACGAGGCTCAAAATCTCACATGGGTTTTTAATAAGTAACAGAGCACTTTTCATGGTAAGCAATATCCCACAAGTACACATAGAACTTCATACCAAAATATAACTCAAGTACACTTCCTTCATCAATTTCAAGAGCATATGAATTTCAAAGAAAATTTTAACAATATAAGCTCACATGGATCACCACCATAAATACAATCCTTCCACTCCTATGAATTAAAAGCACATATAAAAATTAGAAAAAGGAAACGAGGGCACCTGATTTTTCTTCAATGTAAGCACGAGCTCCTCAAGTCAAAGCCTCAATGTAGAACTCGTCTTGCCACTCTTTTACCTTTTTCTATCATCAAAGCTCAAGCATACTCATAATCACAGGATTCATCAATAATAAAATAGGAGAACTATAAGAAAGAATTAATTGACTATCTAAACGACTCCACACACACTAAAAACACCACTGAACACTAGGCAAATTATAAAAAATCGACACATCAAAACCGATTAAAGTTTCAACATACCGCAAAAAATCAACTCCCCTAGCAAACATTACAAAGAAAAGATTATATTCTTGGTGCTTTAATGAGGTAAGAACATCACACCCCCCCAAACTTAGTAAAAACGTAAGTTGAAACTAAGTTTGAAAAGAGATGTAATTTCCGAATAATAAGCACCTCAAATATAAAAATTTCTTACTCACACGAAAGAAATAAAGCAACAAAACGGAAGGGCAAGCCCCCAACAGGCGCTCATGGTTAACGTCGTAGAGTCACGACGGTAGAGAACGTTCATCTCGTATCCTCACCTTCAAATACTTTCTTTCCCTCTTCTTGTCTACACTCAACACCTCACCTTTCTTGGTCACAAGTATATGATCATTGAAATTTCCTTCCTCCCATAGCTGTCTAGACACCCCCTTGCCAATCTTCCACTTAAATTTAGAATCACCTGTCTTAGAAAAATCAAGATTAAACAAGTTAGAAACCATATCAATGCTCTTTCATGATTGAGTCTCCATGGGCATCTTCATTGCATGATCAAGAGAGAAAACCACATCTTCATTATCCTTCTACAGTCTAAGCTTCTCGCATCTCAACCTCTTTGCTCTTTCCCACTTCTTTTCCATTGTAAGCTCAGTATTCTATCCTTGGGATGGCATGGGAGTAGCATCAACATCATAGGGAATATTCAGCGTAGAAAATGGTTCAAAACGAATAGGTTCGACCTCAGTTCGACCACTGGTGCTGGTCGAACTAGGTGTGTAATGGTCGAACCAATCATCTGGAAGGCTGCTCTCTTTCTGTAATTGGGGTTCGACGTGAGTTTGACCTGGGTGATTGGTCGAACCATCAATGCTTTGGTCGAACCAGTCGTCTGGCATGCTGCTCTCACTTTGAACTTGGGGTTCGACATGGATTCGACCATCAGGACAGGTCGAACTGCTTCTCCCTTGGTCGAACCGGCCTACTGTACTATTTCTGCCCTTCGGTTCGACCAGGGTTCGACTAGATGGACTGGTCGAACCATGTCCGTCGTGGTCGAACCGTTGCTGTGACAAAACAGGGTGCTCCAGGATGTGTGGTTCGACCTGGTGATTTGGTCGAACCAGGGGAGTCGTGGTCGAACCTCACTTCCATCAAAACAGAGGGTCGCGAACAGGTTAATTCGACCTTGGTTCGACCAACAGATTTGTCGAACCCTCTTGATCCTGGTCGAATCGGGCTTCTTTTGCCTCAGATTTCGATTCCGGCTCCGTCGATCCTTCGTACTGTGTTTCATACCTCAATGTGATGGCATTATTCTCCAATGTTTGTGTCAATTGATTCACATTTATGGTCATCTGCCCCATAATCAAGGTAAGCTCCTTCAACTGCTTAGATAAATCTACATGCTCAACATTCATGGTATCCTCAAGACAATCAATCCTTGCATCATTCTCAGCCATGTATCGATAGAAGGTATCTTCAACACTCTTCACTTCTTGCTGTTGCCTACTAGGCCCCCTTTGTGTCAACTCTGTGATCTGCCTTTGCTGGGATTCTAATAGCTTGTTGATGTTAGCTAGACTAGAGACGATCTCATCATCCCTATTCGGCTTCACTTGATATTCAACCTGTGCCACCTCGCCAAGTACATATGATCCTCTATCTCTCTCTATTGGCCAGTCACGTGAATTCATAGAGATGTCTTCAAACAACTTTTCAGCTTCAAGTGCTGTCGGTGTTGTATGGTTGTGGCCTCTCCTCGGTGATTGGTGACGTTTTTCTTGACTGCATGAGCCTCCTTTTATACTTGTAATCACGTCTCTAGGGCTTGGAATGGGCTTTTCAAGTGATCCCATGCATTTTGGCCTCGAAAATACGTAAGTTCCCGCATGTAGGTTCGACCTCGTCAAACAGATTGAACCTCTCCCTCTTTGGTCGAACCACAGGTCGAACCCTGCTACTGGATTTGCGCAGTCTCTCCATTTCGCGTATAACTTTCACATCCGACCTCTGAATTGAGTGATTTTTGTGCTCACGCGATCCTCTCTTCCTTGGCTTTCTATCCATATAAAGAAATCACAAGAACTCCAAGAGTTGAATATGTAACAGGCCATGGAAAGTAGCACTACAATTCTGTTCGCACAGCTCGCGCGGCGTCACCACTTTGCTCATAACTTCCTCGTTCGGACTCCAAATGGGATGTTCTTTATGCCAAAACGACTCTCTCTTCAGTGGCTTTCCAACCATATATCACACTTCCCGTTCAGAGCTCCACATCAATACATAATAATTACACAAATTCGACGTGCGTTTATCAGAATTCTTGCACAAATTGCACCTTTTCTCAAACTTGGCTCTTTTCATCATTTTTCCACCTAAAATACAACAAAACACCTCAAGTGCACCTTATTCTCATATATATCGAATATAAGACATTTGTGCTCATATAAGACTACAATATCAATCAAAAAGGTGTTAAATTGGATATTAAAAACGCTTATTTTCACTCTCATCAGACTAAGGCATTAATTGCCCTATGAGGGTCTACAGCAGGGGGGAATACCGTAAACTCGATATACCGAGTTTATCATATCGAAATTTATCGAAAAATACTGAATTTTAGGTATACCAAAATTTTCGGTACGGTATGGTTGTCGTACCGAAAATTTTGGTACGGTATCGGTAACATGTTTTAAAATTTTTGGTATACAGAAAATAATTTCGGTATTTCGGTATCGGTAAACCGTACCGAAAATACCGAATATTTTTATATTTATTTTTTAAGAATTTAATTATATAGTGTAGTATATTTTTTAGTAAATTTCTTATTATTAAAGTTTACATATCTAATTTTAATAACAAATGACCTATATATTGAGTTTAAAATTCTAGATTTAAATACAATTTTATCTTATAATGAAATATAAGTTTTATTATTAAATTATAATATATGTGTAATTATGCATCACATTTATTCATAAATATATTTTTATTAAATAAAAAAAAACTCTAATACTTATAAATAAAGATATGTCACACTTAATATTAAAATATATAAAAATAAATAAATTTATATAAATATTTTAAATAAATTAGTAGTTGATATAAATACCATCTAAATAATTATAATGTCAATTGATTGTGATATAAAATATGTTAGAATAATTTATTTTATTATATTTTAATTGATTATTTTCATTAAAATTAATGTTTTTACGGTATATTGATTTTTTTTCGGCATATTGATTTTTGATATGAAACGGTATGTCAAATTTTTGGTATAAATCGGCATTTATCGAAAAATCGGTATGGATAAATATCGGTACGGTATCGATATAGAATTAAATTTTACCGAAGTATCGGTATGCCAAAAATCGGTATACTGAAATTTTGGTATCAGTATTGATATGGAAAAATCCATACCAAATTTTTGGTACGATATCGATACGGAATCGATATTTTCGGCATATCAATTTTACCCACCCCTAGTCTACAGGAGTAGCCTCTTAGGTGCGTGGGGTACACGCTTGCTTTGTGACCATTAACGAAGGGCAATTTTCTCATTTAGGTAGTTGTTTTCCTTATATCATCAGTGGTGTGCGCAAGTGAGCCTTCCAAGTGGTGTATCGGGCGGATAACGTAGCTGGGCTGCCTTTGGGTTGCTTATTGGGTTTGGCGAGCGCCAATCACATACTCCCTCTGTCCATAGAAGTTGACACACTTTCCTTTTTGGTTTGCCCCATTAAAGTTGACACATTTTCTTTTTAATACATGAGACCCACATAAAAATAATTAATATATTCTCATAGGCACTACATATCACCTCTAATATAACTACTCACTACACATTAAATATTATTTCTTTCACTTCACTTCACTCTACTTCACTTTATTATATTCCTTAATCTCCGTGCCCAAAAAAAATTATACCAACTTTAATGGGACGGAGGGAGTATGTATTAATTTATAGTAATTTATATTAAATTAGAACTTTATTATAATATCTTTTAAAACATAAATTTAAATATAAATATAAATTTTATTTAGTGGGTGCAATTTGAAAAATATATATATATAATTTTTTTTTAACTATCCCTATTTTTTTTTGTAACAAAAAATATACTTTCTCCGTTACAGGTAACGAGGGCAAGAGAGTATATAGAAATGACGATGGTGCTTTGCTATTCCTAATAGATTTGTACCCACTGCATAATCATTCTCTCATTGTTATTTGATGGGCTGTTGGGGCTTTAATCCTTGTTGAGCCCATTGATGTGAGCTAGATTGTATCAAAAAGGATGATAAGAAAGTGTTCCGTCTGATGAATATTTAGTTTCCTTCCGGAGAGTGTTCGATGAAATGTCTGAAAGAGATGTACATTTGCTGCGTATGTTATTTGGTACGTGAATTGCAATTAATTTGATTGTTTTCCATTTCGTAATTACTAATTAGCTTAGATCCCTTAAAATATTAAAGTTATTACTTAATCGTTTAATCCCCCTCGAAAATCATTCCACTTGTTAGCTAAAGCAGAACGAAGCATAAATGTTTTTGGAGAAGTAGCTTAAATTTAGTTATTTCTAGACTTGGTATGAATCAGTTGGATAAGGAAGCTGTAATTGTTAACTGACAAGTTATCATACATTTTGGAATTAATACAAGTACTCCCACATTCCCGGCGTAAGAGGATTTTTACTTTTTGACACGTAAATTAAGGAGTATTATTATTTAATATGTAGTGAGTAGTTGTATTAATGGGAGTATGGGCCTCATATTTTAACTGTATTAGAGGGGGTGTGTGGGCCCCCCATGTGTGTAAAAAAGGAAAGGGGACCCTTTGAGTGGGACGACCAAAATGAAAAAAATATCCTCTTTTTTTTATAGGTAAATATTAGTAGTTAGTATAGTTAGTAGTTACACCAAGCACCCTTACAATTCCTTTCTCCAAGCCCTCCTTATAACTCCCCTCCTAATTCGTTACCAAGGGGAATCGAACCTGGGTCTCTCACTTAAGTGAGGAACCCAGTGACCAGTTGGGCTAGCCCAACTGGTTTGAAAAAAATCCTCTTTAAATGGGACGGAGGGATTAATAATATAAAATAATAGAGGGCACATATCATCTCTCCTCATTAATTCCCATACAATCATGTATTTCTTTTTATAATTTTATCTTAATAACAAATTTACTTTTCATGAAAAAATTCAAACGTTTATAATTCTCTTTTTACATCTATATTATTAATAAAAATTATATCAAGTTATTCGTCTTTTCAAAAATTTTAATTTGATACCCATATTAATTATATAATAAATATTTAAAATATAATTGAAAATTTATTACTAATTAAAGTATTTTTAATTAAATTTTGTTACTATATTAGTTAAAGATATAAATAAATAAATTTAAACTTTTTGTTTAACAGTTTTACCGATCTAATTTGGTGAGATAGAACTCAATAAACTCGTGATCTTACCCAATATTTCATCGGTAATCACTATTCAATCTAAAAATGGAATTGTGAAGAATGTATATTTCCAGTGTTCTGAAAATCGGACCGGACCGGCCGATTCAACCGATTGAACTGGGAACCAGAGTCGGGACCGGTTCGATAACACCCGGGAAAAACAGGTTTGGACCGATCAGTATCGAAAAAACTGACTGAACTGTCCAAACCAGAAACCGGCGGTTATATTATTTTAAAAAAATATAAGAAAAAAATCATTGAACAACAGCACTTTCTCATTTCTTCTTCGCAGTAACACAACTCATAAAAAACCTAAATCAAAACCTAAAATTTAAAGGAAATGCAGTCAATTTGACTCGCGGTGGTAGACGACTGTGTCATGCCAGCTACAGGGCAATGTTGATGGGGAGGCCTGCAGCAGGGCGGTGTTGATGGGTAAGCTTGCGGCATGACTGGATCGCGCAGCGAACGGAGCAAGAGGTAGACTCCGGTAATGGGCAAGTGATGGACGGAAGTTTGGCGACCAGATCTTGTTTGGAAAAGAGAAATTATTTAGAGATGGAAGATTTGCAGAAATGAGAACCACAGTATCTCTCTATTATTCACGCTGCTTTTAGCCTTTTACCAATAAATTAGGCTTTGGGCTTTTAGCCTTTTATCAATAAATTGGGCTTTGGGCTTTGAGTTTTATATTTAATATCATTGGCCCATCAATTCTAATTTAAATTGGGTTGGGAAAATTATATAATTTATATATGTAAATTTAAATTATATATAAAATAATAAATATAATTAAAATATGTAATTTTTGTTTTTCCAGTTGAACCACCCGATTCGACCTTGAACCGTTATGATCACCAGTTTGACCTCCGGTCCAGTTTTCAAATCATTGATATTATCATATTTAGATTTTTTTATATGTATATATTCACTTTATTTTTATTTTTATTATTATTTTATAACTTATGAAGAATGTATATTATCATGTTTAGATTTTTTTTATATGTATATATTCAATTTATTTTTATTTTTATTATTATTTTATAACTTGAAATTATATTTAATTTTAAAAAATTTAAATTTTTAATTAATATTTAATTTCAATCAATTTAATTTTTTTTAATGTTTAATTATAATTAAGATGGATAAAATAGTAAGACAATGACTAGAGAGTGAAGGGGAACCAATTTTAAAATGTACAACCTCCTTTCTTCACCTTCAGTGTGTGTGTTTTGATGTTTTAATGAAGTAACAGAAATTAATTAAGAATTGTGGGATCAAAGGGGATACCAATCAATTGGTACCATTGGTTGTACCCTAGTCACTCTCAAATAGTAATATATAATCAAAGAAAATTTAATATCTATTCAATTGAATTATTTCATGTGATTTTTATTATGGATAATAAGTGATAATCTTTTTAATTAAAAGTCATCACAAAGTAATATTTGCCTAGGTATAATAGTACGAATAAAAAATAATTGGGGAAATCTTGGGTGGGACTATATTCATGTGAGGGATTATCCATTAAACATCTATGAGACATGTTCTGTTTTACATTTTTCGATGGTCCTATTATATACTCTCTCCGTCCCGCATTAACGCTTATATATAATGTAAATATGTTTTAATGAATAAAGAATTTAAAACTACTATATTTTAAAATTTTAAATTTTACATCACTAATTTTAAAATTTTAATTTTTTTACATTATGTGATATTCGAGATATGTACAAACTTAAGTATGAGGAGTATCATTATTTAATTTATGGAGTATAGTTAATTCTTGCGTGAGACTGTCTCACGAGACATTTTTACATCTTTTAAAATAGTTATCACTTTTACTTTAAAAATATTATTACTTTTTATTTATAGTATAAATTGTTCATTAAATAATATTATCATTTTTCATTAATTCAGTCTCACTTTTTCATTATAAAAGTTATCACTTTTCACCCATGTTTGGTCTCACGCGAATCTTTGCCTTAATTTATTATATAATAATACATGTTTATTTACTTAAAATTAAAATTTAAGACTGATTGAATTAGATAATGTATTATGTTTATTTGATTCGTTATGTACTCATCCTCTTACATTAATTTATATAAAAAAAAACCTTGAGTACACAAAATAATTAACTTTAAACAAAAGAGTTACATCATTTGAATTTAGAATCACATAAATTAACAATATCTTTTAATAATAAATACTCCACATAATTACATATTAAATAATTAATTAATTACTTAAAATAATAAATAAGTATATAAATTTTACCTATCCGTTTAAGTGAGAGAGTTATTTGTTTTTTTTATAATAAAAAATAAATTAAATAATTAATTGAATAATTTTAAAAACTATAAAGATACTACGAGAGACTCTCTTGTGAGACGGGTTTTTTGTGAAACGATTGTAAGACGGGTTGAACCATTAGTAAAGTATGCTTATTTGTAGTTAAAATATGTCAATAATGAATCATATTATAACATCCTAAAATCATACTTTAATTCATCATCCATCATACTTTACAAAACATACTTTAACAACCATTAAACATATTTTACCTAATATAACAGGCACATTTTAACACGTCTCACATAAGTAGCGTCTCACAATAGACTTTGTTAGATACAAATTCATATCTAATATATATATATATATATATATATATATATATATAGTCTATTACTTATAGGTACATTTTATGTACATATATTCCTACTAGATACAATATGCAAATCATATTACTAATCACTACAAATTGAATACATCAAATATCACTTTTATCCCTATATTAATTTTAATTGTATTTAGAAATTAATTTACCCACTAATTTCTCCATGAAAATATGAAATAAATTAGAGATCAATTTAATCCTCACTCTTCGAAACTTCTGGAAAATTGGTTTCTTCGATCGATGTAGAATTGATTCAGAATTTCTGCATACAAAAGTAGTTGTTTCTGCATACTTAGCAATATTATATTTCTACATACAATTATATTCTACACCGTTTGAACACATATGCATCGAACACATTGCATATAATCTGAACACCAGAAATTCTGAATACAAAAGTTGTTTTTGCATATATATATAAATACCTGCAGCTTCAATATCAAATGTGTATTCAATTTGTGCACAGTCTGAACACATATGCATCGAACACATGTGCATCGCTCTTAGCAAGAATATATTTCTACATACAATTATATTCTACACATTCTGAACACATATGCATCGAACATATTGCATATAATCTGAACACCAGAAATTCTGAATACAAAAGTTGTTGTTTTTGCATATGTTTAAATACCTGCATGTTTAATATCAAATGTGTATTCAATTTCCAACTCTGATGTGTATTTACTTTAGATGAGAACTCTTCTGGTGTGTATTTACTTTGGATAGAGAATTTAAGATTTAGAATTGAGTTGTCTGAATATTCGAAAATTCAAAGTTGAAAATTTGGATGCAGAAAATTTGGTAAAAATAGGTTTTTGGAGAGATGAAGAAAGAGCGAAGGAAAGAGAAGAAAGAAAAGATAATTGAAAACCCTGGAGAAACGAAGAAAAAGCGAAGAAAAGAGAAAAAAAGATAAGATAATTGAAATTATTAATTAAAATTATATTTTTGTAGGGATATATTGGGTATCTCATCCTAATATATTTTATCCGTTAATAATATTTTCACAGTATTGTATCTGTCAATAATATGAATGTATAATTTATATTGGAGAGTAATATATATATATATATATATATATATATATATATATATATATATATTAAGTTTTTATTTTTTTAAACTTATGTCGCTAATATATAGGTTTATACCAATAAATATTGAATATATACACACATAATAATATATTAAAGTATTAAATTTTATTTTAATTATAATCGTTGCACGTTTTCTTCTAAATAATTGTAACACATACATACATTAAATTTTACTAATTAAATATTTTAAGTGTTTATTTAAAATTTTATTTTTTCAATTTTTAAATAAAATTTATTATTATAATTTAAAATAATTTAAATTATAAGCTAAATAAAAAATAAATAGCACAAACATGAGAATTCATAACACTAAAATTAATCATTACAAATATAGATGAAATACAATTTCTAACAAAATAATTACTATAATAAAATAATAAGTGGGCCATTCTTACCTGCAACTTGGGTTGACCTGGGTCATGTGTGAGTTTGGGTCAACCAATAATTGTTCTTAATTATTTTCCCCTTTCTCTTTTAATGTACAATGTATGAAAATATGGAGAATTGGGTGATTTGATCATTTTTGGATGACCTATTTATAGGGGTTCTAAGGCTGGGCAATTAACGCTGGTGGGACTCAGGCATTAATTGCCCTATGAGGGTCTACAGTAGAGGGGAAACCGTAAATTCGGTATACCGAGTTTATCGTATCAAAATTTATCGAAAAATATCGAATTTTAGGTATACCGAAATTTTCGGTACGACAACCATACCGTACCAAAATTTTCGGTACGGTATGGTTGCCGTACGGTACGGTATCAGTAACATGTTTTAAAATTTTTGGTATACAGAAAATAATTTCAGTATTTCGGTATTCGGTATCGGTATACCGTACCAAAAATACTGAATATTTTTATATTTATTTTTTAAGAATTTAATTATATATTGTAGTATATTTTTTAGTAAATTTCTTATTATTAAAGTTTACATATCTAATTTTAAGAACAAATGACCTATGTATTGAGTTTAAAATTCTAGATTTAAATACAATTTTATCTTATAATGAAATATAAGTTTTAATATTAAATTATAATATATGTGTAATTATGCATCACATTTATTCATAAATATATTTTTATTAAATGTAAAAATAAACTCTAATACTTATAAATAAAGATATGTTACACTTAATATTAAAATATATAAAAATAAATAAATAAATTTATATAAATATTTTAAATAAATTAGTAGTTGATATAAATACCATCTAAATAATTATAATGTCAATTGATTGTTATATAAAATATGTTAGAATAATTTATTTTATTATATTTTAATTTATTATTTTAATTAAAATTAATGTTTTTCGGTATATTGATTTTTTTCGGCATACCGATTTTTCGATATGAAACGGTATGTCAAATTTTTGGTATAAATCGGCATTTATCGAAAAATCGATATGGATAAATGTCGGTACGATATCGGTATAGAATTAAATTTTACCGAAGTGTCGGTATGCCAAAAATCGGTATACTGAAATTTTGGTATCGATATTGGTATGAAAAAATCCATACCAAATTTTTCGGTACGATATCGATACGGAAACGATATTTTTGGCATATCAATTTTACCCACCCCTAGTCTACAGGAGTAGCCTCTCAGGTGTGTGGGGTACACGCTTGCTTTGTGACCATTAATGAAGGGCAATTTTCTCATTTAGGTAGTTGTTTTCCTTATATCATCAGTGGTGTCCGCAAGTGAGCCCTTCAAGGTGGTGTATCGGGCGAACGTAGCTGGGCTGCCTTTGGGCTGCTTATTGGGTTTGGCGAGCGCCAATCACATACTCCCTCCATCCCATAGAAGTTGACAGATTTTCCTTTTTGGTTTGTCCTATTAAAGTTGACACATTTTCTTTTTAATACATGGGACCCACATAAAACAATTAATATATTCTCATGGGCCCTACATATCACCTCTAATACAACTACTCACTACACATTAAATATTATTTCTCTCACTTCACTTTACTTCACTTTATTATATTCCTTAATCTCCGTGCCCAAAAAAAATTATACCAACTTTAATGGGACGGAGGGAGTATGTATTAATTTATAGTAATTTTTTTTAATTAGATAAATTAAAATAGATATTAAATTAGAACTTTGTTATAATATCTTTTAAAACATAAATTTAAATATAAATATAAATTTTATTTAGTGGGTGCAATTTGAAAAAAATATATATATAATTTTTTTTTAACTAACCCTATTTTTTTTGTAACAAACAATATACTCTCCGTTACAGGTAACGAGGGCAAGAGAGTATATAGAAATGACGATGGTGCTTTGCTATTCCTAATAGATTTGTACCCACTGCATAATCATTCTCTCATTGTTATTTGATGGGCTGTTGGGGCTTTAATCTTTGTTGAGCCCATTGATGTGACCAAGTTTACTTGAGCTATTGGGCTAGATTGTATCAAAAAGGATGATAAGAAAGTGTTCCGTCTGATGAATATTTAGTTTCCTTCCGGAGAGTGTTCGATGAAATGTCTGAAAGAGATGCACGTTTGCTGCGTATGTTATTTGGTACGTGAATTGCAATTAATTTCATTGTTTTCCATTTCGTAATTACTAATTAGCTTTGATCCCTTAAAATATTAAAGTTATTACTTAATCGTTTAATCCCCTCGAAAATCATTCAACTTGTTAGCGAATAGCAGAACGAAGCATCAATGTTTTTGGAGAAGTAGCTTAAATTTAGTTATTTCTAGACTTGGTATGAATCAGTTGGATAAGGAAGCTGTAATTGTTAACTGACAAGTTATCATACATTTTGGAATTAAACTTTGTGGTAAAAGCAGTGATCAAGAATATGAATTATACCTTTCACTATTTTTATTTAGGTTGATTTTTGCTGTTCCTTGGGTTATGGTTTTCCTTTTTCTCGAAGTTGTTCTAATTATGTTATGAAAAAAAAAATACTCTGCATTTTTATTGAATGCTTTACCAACTAGTATCAGTTGTAGTATTCATCAATAATGTAATCAAAAGCCTTTCTCACAAACTATAATGTAGTATTCATTTCATACTTGAACATCGAAATGTAAAAAAAAACAGTAGAAACAATAGTATTAAGACAAGGATCAGCCTTAACTAAAAGAATGCATTCAAAGGTCACCATCCCAGAGTTCTTCAACCGACTTGATGGTGCCTTCCTCTGATATGAACCCCTCTCCTTTGGTTCCCCTGCTCTGTGGCATCTCACATATCTTCTTGAACTCTTCCTCGCTTAATTCCCAGTCATATATATTGCGATTCTCTTCCATTCTCTCCGGGTTGTAGCTCTTTGCTGCTACAGTTACTCCGTATTGATATGCCCATCTAAGGATAACCTGTGGGACACTCTTCCCTTTAGCTTCTGCAATCTGCTTCAGCACCTCATTGCCCATCACTCTGTTGGATCCCCAGAATTGTCCAGCTGATCCCAACGGAGAGTAACCCGTTACAGCTATTCCTCTGCTCTTGCACAGATCAACCAACTTCTTCTGTTGCCAACATGGATTCAACTCCACCTATATTTATGATAAAACAACTATTTTAGTAATGTAGCCTCTATTGCAGGAAATATATATAGTGACATAGTGGTGATGTGGAAACACAGTTTTGCAATAAAGTTGGGTAGTAATTCTTACTTGAACAACAGCAGGGGTGATGTTTGCAAAAGCTAGCAAGTCTTCAAGTTTCTTGGCAGTGAAGTTGCTGACTCCAATGGATTTGGCAAGACCTAATCTCTGGCACTCTTCCATGGCAGACCAAACAGCCTTGCAATCAAATGGGATGATATCTTCTTTCTTGGGGATCGGATACTGAAACCCTCCTGACCTCACGGTTACAGGCCAATGAATGAGATAAAGATCGACGTAGTCAAGCTTCAGATTCCTGTACAGGAAATGATCAGTAAAAGACACGTGATGATACACAATTGAAACAAGAGAAGGATAAAAGAAGTGGGTATTAACTCTAAAGATTTCTTAAGAGCTGGGAGAACACGTTCGGGATGGGTATCCCTGCACCATAGCTTGGTGCAGATGAAGAGCTCATCCCGGGATTTGATTAAGCCACGGTTGAGAGCTTCGGCTATGGCTTCCCCGACGGCAGCCTCGCTTCCGTAGAGAGGAGCAGTGTCGAGATGCCTGTATCCGCGCTCAATGGCGTGGATCATGGCTTGTACCTCCTCCTCTTTGGATGCACCGGAACTTGCAGTTCCAAGTGCCAAAACTGGCATTTTGTAACCGGAATTCAACTGAATTTGTGGGATGGCCATTAATTGTGATATTTGGAGTTGGGGATGAAGGAAGGAATTGTATGTATATGGATTTGTGAATTAATGTAGAATTGATGATGTTGTGTAATGATGATTGTGATCTGCAATATATATAGGTTTTGTTTTGCCGGATGAATGGAAGCGCCAATCTTGACTATTAATAATTCCTTAATAATATTTTATTATTTATTATAAATAAATAGTCTTCTTGGGCTGACCACTTGACGCTGTTTCACGGACCATACGACCCGGTTTCTAGAAGATTGATCCACAACCATTCGACCCGGTTTCTAGAAGATTGAATTTGATCCACATCTGAGTGCATTCTAATTTTGTAAAGTATTCTATCATCTCTTGATTAAAACAAGACATCATTATTTTCCCACTTTCGAACTTTTTTTAAAAAAAAATTTCTTTTTTTTTCTCCCCTTTTTCTTTACAAATTTATTCGCACGTACGCTTATTATTTCGTTGTTTGGCCAAGTCATTTTCAATTAATCTTTTGCTATATTACTTGTACTCATTTGTTTATTATAATTAATGTATAGTTTTAACGAATTCATATTAATAAGAACACCCCATCGTGGACCATATATAATTTTGAAATTAAAGTATTTTTTTAAATTATTTGATTTATGTGATTTTTCTTTTTTGGGTGGTGAAAATTATTGTAAAACATATGAATTGAAAATCATAAAGTTTATTATGGGATAAAAAAAGTATTAGATATTAAATTAATACTAATTTTCCATATAAGAGTGTGAATTCTCTATTTTTGGTATTTACCACAAGAAAATTTCAAAGTTAAAAATGCTTTATTAAAAGCAATCAAATAATGGATAATCATTGTCCCTTGGAGAAGTATCATGGGGTAGGTGGGACAAAACACACGAAAACATTATCCACGGTGATTGGTTTGAAAAGTTCCTTGTGCATTGTAGCGATCAAGATTCAAGATTAAAGGCAAAGTCCACACTTCAGCTTTGGAAAGTGTGTATACATCTGAATGTAATAATACTACTAGAACTGCAATCATAATATATTATGTTTTACATACCATACGATAAAGTTTCTAAAAGAAGAAGTCTCAACTTGCACACAAAAAACAGTCTAAATCAAAGTTCCTAAAGAAGTCTCAACACACATTTATATTTTATCTAATAGTAAAAGTGCCGAACCTGAAAATGTTGTAAACGTAAAAGACAATCATCAATCAGCTGATGCAATTCCTCTGTCATTTCTATTGATTTTAAGATCAACCCATTGTCACGATAAACCTCTGGATCATGTATCCGACTTTGCATCACATGTACAATCCCTCTGAAACAAATTAAATTAAAAATTTAAAGTCAAATTAGACTGTACCGGGGTACCGATGCAAATAGTTAATATAGATTATTAAATTAAAAAATCATCTCACAACGACCTTTAAATAAAAATTAATTAGGAATTAAATAAATAAAAATTAACTATACTCTAAAAAATTGTCCTATTAAATTTAGGTTCACGGTGTATTTGGTGCATTATATAATGAACTAAAATTTTATTATTAACAAATAATATCAAACATAATGAAAAGGAAAAATAATAAAAATTAACAAACCTCGTTAATGATGCAGTAGTATTCAGCCTAAAAATATTATCCATCTATCATTCTCCTCACCTATTGAATTAAATCAGACAAACCTTATTTCATTATAATAGTTTGTAAGAATTGAATAAGATAAGGAATTTGAAATACCTCATATTCTTGTGTGTTCATCATCATTTTAGAATATCGTAATATTGCCAAATTATTAGCCTGTCCAGTAATCATTATCATAGGTTAGTTATAATCATACAATAGACATAAAAATTACATTAATTAAGAATTCAGTAATAACATAATATAAGAAAAAATCATACTTATTAAAAATGAAATATTTTTATGACTACCTCATAAATTTGCAGACACTGATTGTAGATTATAGACCAACTTTGCAGACTCTTCATGTAGTTTATAGCATCGTCCAAGTTTACTGATTCATCGCTCTTAGCAGGGGCGGACGTACTAGGTGGGTAGGGGGGCACTGGGCCCCCTGAACTTTTACAAATTAATAGTATAGATATAGAAATTTTCTTGAAATACCTTTGTGTCCAAGTGGTAAAGTGGGGATGTTTTAGTTTTAAAGGTCCCGTGTTCGATTCATGCAGCACTGTTATTTTTTTCCCCTCTTCTATTTCTTTTATTTATTTATTTTCCCTCTAAATAACATATTTATTTAATAATTTTATTGACTTTAGTTTCAAAATTGTATTTATTTTCCCTCTAAATAACATATTTATTGAATAATTTTATTAACTTTAGTTTCAAAATTGTTACTCTTACATAATACAATTAAAAATACTAAAACATCTTTAGAAAAATGTTAATAAAAGTTGGTAAATAAAATATTCTTCTTAAAATTTGTAGAACAAAAAACACGAACTATTGTATAAGAAAAGTTGGGCCCCCCTCGACGGAAATCCTGCGTCCGCTACTTGCTCTTAGGATAATAAAAAATGAAATAAGTAAGTTATTTTAATTATATCTAAAAAAGTAAAGAAAAAAAAAGGAAAATAGAAAAGTAACTCATCATATTCTGGAATTATTTCTGTATTAACTCATCATATTCTGGAATCATTTTTGTATTGCCTTTTATCTTTTCCTTGACTCTTCGATTTTGCAACTTTTACCAAAAATATATTACTCCATATAATTAGATTATAATTAGATCATCGACTATAAAATGTCGCAATTTAATATTTGTATATTTTCGGAATACTGAGGCTATGGTGCCACGTTTCGTGCCTCATCGTCAACTCTAAAGAGTACTTTTTTTTCTGTATATTAAATGTATCATTATTTCTGTATATTTTAATTTATACTAGTAATTGTATTAATTATCATAGGTTTTTTATATCTAAAAAAGGAAATAAGTACCTCAAAATACGAATTTTAGAGGGGGAGGGTCCCATTTCTTAAAAAAAGAAACAACAAACATTTATAACTATTAACCATTGATATTTAAATTTATATATATATATATATATATATATATATGAACCAAATAATATATATATAATTTTATACACAGAAGACACGTATCACTGCATGCACTGCAACACGTGTTGCATCGATATAATTCAAAAATTGAAGATTCACAAGAAATTAAATTTAATTTCAGCCAAATTATTGAATATCTAATTCTTGAACTCACTTCTAGTGTAATTTGGGGCTTTGCTTTGTCTGATCTTTCCTTCGCACATTCACAAATGATATATTAAAATCAATTCCATCTAATTGAATTTGAACTAATTAACAACTTCTCTAATTGCACATAGAAAAAGTAATGTAATAATAAAAAAACTTACATCCATATTTATTCGATCATCGGTTGGATCAGGGTTGGAAGAGACTGTGGATGCGTTATTGGGAGAAACTGATGTGTGTTCACTGTGTGAGGATAATCTTGATCACTCATGGTATTGAAAGAGACTACGGTGGCGTTGGTAGGAATTGATGTGTTCACTATGAGATTTTGGGTATTGTTTATTGTGAGATTCTCGGTGCGTTATTGATAGGAATTGATGGATTCACTGTGAGATTTTGGGTATTGTTCACTGTGAGATTCTGGGTGATGTGTTCACTGTGAGATTTTGGGTAATGTTCAATGTGAGATTCTGGATATCAAAAGAGAGTACGGTGGCTTGATATTCTGGCAGTCTATACTACTGAGATAAGTTTATTTATAGGCACATTCCTAGGTTTTCACGGAGGAAGTAAAGCAATACTTTACTAAGCTAACTGACATGTTTTACAGTAGTAATTTATAAACTTTTTTTCTCCAATCAAATTAACTTTTTTTCTCTAATCAAGTTATCCTTTAATTCTGTCATTTATTTAAATTAAATAATTATAGATATTAATAATCTTACTCAAGTTTAGGCAAAAATAATTAAATTAAATAAATATAGATATATTGATAAAACTAGCGTCAAATTTCAGAAAAAAATAAAAAGGAATGAGGTGCTAACTCGAAGGATTTTTAAGGATTGTGGATTGTTAATAGTGAATTCATTTTAACACATTATTTTCCCATAAAACAATTTGAATTCATAATAGTGGTTATGTACATAACCATTCATTGAATACTGCCAAAAAGATATCTATAACCGATTGGTAAGAGACGGTGCAAAAGTATGGTAGAGCAAGTGCTAGTCTTGCTTGGGATGCTTCATTTCCGTTTCTGTCACATCCATTACATTGTCCGGCCAGTGGCCTTTTGCCTGCTGATTGTGTATCTTGTGTGCTGTCCATTGAGACTGAGGCTTCTTACAGGGTGGCTATGTGTTGGTGTGATGGATGTCTAGTTTCTTCGATGAGCTTTCTTGGGTGCTAGAAATTTTTAAATTCCATGTGCTCTTGTGGGACGCCAAAACCTGCTTTCCAAATTGTTAATGAAGCAAAGCAAGGCTAAGGGAACAGTGTACCTTGTCGTTAGTGGGCAGTGGGAGATGAGCAATTGAAGGCCGAGTATGGTGGATACTGATGACTGCGAAAATAGAGATGTTACAGGGAGAAAAATGTATAGAAATCACGTTAAGATAAGGCCGGAGTAATTTTGTTGCTGTAGAATGTAGAATTTTTTGTCATTTGCACATGCATGATCAATAAGAATGTTAATAGAAAAGCAGAAATTACGGTCGTTGCTGTAGAATGTTGAGTTTCTTGTCATTTGCTCATGCATGATCAATAAGATTGTTAATAAAAATGCAGAAGTTACAGATTTTAATTTTTTTTGCATTGCTATAAAACTTTGCAGAGACATTCAAAAGCATCACGTTATACGCCTCTACTAAATTTACATGTTTAAAATCTAGCTGCACTTCTAATAAACCATGCTACTAAGTTCGTAGTTATGATGCCACAATTGTAATTCAACCATGGATGGTACCCCACGTCAATATATAGAGAAACTTTCATTCTTAATGAAGTTGCTTAATAGGCATGCTATTGGTTTAAAAATATAGTTAACACAGAGACAAGGGAAGGGGAATAAAACATGGAGAAGTCTAGCTGAGACAATTTTAACGGAGCGTTCGTGTTTGCGTGTGTGTGTCAGAGAGAGAGAGAGAAACATCTTCGAACCTTTCAAATGATTCCATCTACCCACTTTGGTCGAACATCTTTCCTCGGATTCATTGGAATTGGAACCTTCTCTTTTCCAAAACTTGACTCTCCAGGGAAGGTAGTGTTTAAATAGTTCCAAGTCGGTATAGTCGCGGTTGGCGCTTTGCTCCCTTTGCCACCGGCCACCGGCCATCGAGATCAGACAAGGCAACTGAATAAAGCATGAAGAGTCTAGGTGAGACAATTTTAACAGAGCATTCGTGTATGCATGGGGTGTGTGTGAGAGACAGAGAGAAGGGGGGAACACAAAATGAACCAGTTTTGTGGCACGTGGCAAAAAATTGATATTCCAACGAAGTCGTCAATAGATAAGTTTCCACGTTGAACCATCAGGAAAAATTACCCCCAGAAAATTGAAAATTACTCAAGAGTCGAAGTTTTCTTATTCACCATTCCTCAAATCATTTAACAGCAGGTCCTCTGGACCTGGGTATGAGTCGTCTATCAAATAGATTATGAATTATACCACAATCATGCACTTGAATTTACTCTACATATCTTCAATCAGGGTTTTAATAATGGGTAAATCAATTCATACAAAATTGATGATTTCAATGGGCAGTACAATGAGATTAAAGAAATATTCAGAATGACAGAAAGTCAAAACATGCTTAGACACAGCAGCTAAGCTTTCACTACACTCCAAGATTTCAGGATGATAATTTTTATTATAAATGTGTACAAACTACACAAATAATTATGAATTAGTCTAAAGCCAATGCAGAATAGATAAATCCATAACTGGTTAATAAAATAAAGATTACAGTGAGTAAAATTACATGTACAAGTAATTGGGGTTTTCTTAGAGTTGTAATTTCCATAGCCTGTGTAGGTAAAAGGAGAAAAGGAGATGATAGCACGAATTAGATACCAGGGAAGTGCTGAGAACCGGCTTGCAAGGAGGATAACGGGACGCAGAAGGAGCATTCTGAATTGGATGAAAACACAAACAAATCCTCAAAAGAATGCAAGGCATTTCGATGGGCATTCTTTGCCAACCTACAGTCTTCCACGCAAGTGTATGTTCTTTTGTGAGTATTTCCTGGTGTACGTAGTATAGGTGTTGAGGTTTCTTTCTCGGCATTCTTGCTCTACAAACTGATTAGACTAAATAAAACAGACTGTGCAAGTATTTTTACTTTTGGTAATACTTATTATTTTAAAAGTAAATGGAACCACAATGCACACTAAGGAAGCTTATAAAGCACAAATTATGGGAATTCAAACCAAATTATGAGGACATAACCTACCTGTTATGCCTGCAGGCTATTGAGTCTAGCATCATGGTGTTTGCGTGACAAACAATGTTAACTGCAATATTTCAGGGAAAACAGATGAACCAAATGTGACAAGGACTTTGTAGGCAGCATTCTGGTATATGCCAATACTTGATGAAGCATACTAAAAAGAACATATCCATAATAAGGGACTTTCTAAATCTTCATATGGAAAAATCACTTACAACGGGTACTCAATTAGTCCTGATGCAAGAACGCTGAAAGTGAAACTGTTACGGACAAACAGAGATCAATAGTTAAGAGTCTTAAAATCAACGCTGTAAATCATTTACAAGAGACAATTATCAATCATCTAATGGCTTTGATGAAACATAGCTTCGAAGATTTGCAAGTACAAATATTTATTCCATGAATAGGGTACTCAATTTCCAATTACTTTTCTAATAATGTGGTGCAATAAAATTATAATACTCAACGTAATATTAATCTCCTATTTCAATGGACCAAATATCCATAGTTATTTTAATATTATTATTTGAATAAGACCCACGTAAAGTCATAACTCGTATATTCATTTGGAAAAACCATTTCCTGATTATAGTTCTCCATAAACATAAGAGAGCTACTTAGTAATTAATATACCTGCAGCAGTCACCATAGCTTGAAAGCAGAGGGACAAATTACCTAAATCAAATACATGATGAACGAGTGCAGATATATTTTGGTCCAGTAGAAGTCAGAAAAAACCAGAGGAAGCAACGGGTGGATATGGAAAAACAATGCAATTAAAGCCAATTAAATCATATTATCCTTGATCATCTTCTCCACACGCTGTTGTAAGCATGCCAAAATGATTCCTAGTTCACGTATTTGCCTTTAACTCAACTAAGTCTTAATTAATACAACATGGTTGGAAGAATTAACTGTATGATTGACAATCATTCACCTACAGTAAGGACTTACAGAAATACTTGGTAAACCAATCAAAACGAAAGGTTCTAATCACTTTAAGATGTGAAACGGAAATTCAATGCAAGTACTATGCACATAGTCTCAACCAATTTCAGCAAACATATAAACATGAGGAATAACAGTCGTCCTTCCCAACAAGGGTAAACTATTCTATTAAGATTGATCTTCACTTCTCAATCAGTTAAATGAGCTAGTAATATTACTGCACTGATAGTTAGCAATGAGAAATACTTGTCAATGATCTAAATTTTAAATTATATTGTAATTACGAATTCATGTCACATCATCGAAACATGGGAAATAAGTAAAAGAAATTAACACAAGTAACAGAGAATGTATAAGAATGTCAACCGCACTGCATCACGCTTGGTGAATTGTATCTATGCACAATGACAAGCAAAACATTCGGGTTCGACTGATAAGTCATAATTTAGCATAATTATTTGGTTGAAATTCATATTTATTTGATTAACTTATGTGCTAATTTGGGTGCTAAATTGACTTATCTTGTCTTTAGTTAATTGAGGATTTAATGTTGTAAAATTGATGAGAAACGGGCTGTTTTGTGCAGGAAATTCGTTGCTGCCAGATAGGCTGACACTGACCCCCTCAATGTCAGAAGGGACCTGCGAAAATTCAGGATAATTAAGGAAAGTGTTATTGGACATATTCTCATATTGTCTCTTAAATTCCAGCGAAGAGATCAGCCCAAGTCAGGCCCATATTGTGGAGAAGGCACGATAGATTAGTCAACAAGAAAAGAAAAGATCCTTGAGATATTTTAGGAAGAGATAAGTAAGGAAAGAGATCAAACAAGATTACTTGGGGATCAAGATAGAGATATTTATGGGAGATATTTATTTTTGGGGCTGCTTCACTCGATTATTAGAGGGGAATTGACGATCAGAATAGGGATTAGAAGGCAAGGAGCAGAACACGAACTGTAGGGGAGTTCAACGTGAAGATTGACAATCAAGACGCAATTTGTTTTATTATTTTAATTTTGTTTTTATCATGAACATGCGGGGCTAATTCCCTTTTCTAGTTTAGGATTCGTGAACCTCCCGTAGAATTATTAATTTAATTATTAGGATTTTTATGTTGAATCTTGTGTGCAAGTTTATTTTATTACATGCGTTGATGTTCCTATAGTAATTTGATAATTATTTTGGCCTGATCAACTAGATTAATTATTTAATTGCTTACTGTTATTCTATGAACTACAATCCGTAATTGTTGTAGGAATTGGATTAAGTAACAAATAGAGATAATTCCCTCTAGGTGTAATAAAATCTAGGTTGTATGATACCTAGCCGGATTTCGTAGCCTAGTAATCCTATGTTTAGAGTTTTAATGCATCTACGAGTTTGAATCCATAGGGTCACTCGTAGATAGTTCAATTTAGTGGTCGTACCCTAGTTGATGAACGTAAGAACATTCTGGTTGATTGGTCATACCGTCAATCTAGGGATTTGAGTTTGTGCACTAGGCTAGATGTTTAATTCGTATGATTAATTAATTTAGTAAATGGGAGGGGATCGATATCCTAAACTAGGCTTTAATCGCTTGGTTAATTTGAATATTAATTTTCATCTACTTTGTTATTTAAATTGAGTTAATTATTGTCATTATTTTTATAATTTTTCTGCAATCAAAATTCCCCCTATTTTATTTAATATGTTTGAGTCACTTGAATTTAATTAAAGTTCGTTTTACTCTCTTGGGTTCGACCCTACTTGCTACTATACTTCGTATAAGTATGAGTTGGTAATTATTTGTATTTTGGTACGCCCGCGACAGCATATCAAATTTGGCGCCGTTTGCTCGGGGAGTAAAATTGAATTTCATTAAAGTTTTTGTGTTTCTGACATTATTTTGCATTGTTACAGGTTCTGGAATTTTTTTGAATTTTTCTGGAATTTTCGAAATTTCCAGTTACACTGACACTGACCCCATCAGTGTCAGAAGGCCCTGTTCTCGAAATTTCTTTTTCTGTGGATGATTACTCGATCTTCAGGTCAAAAACAGCTTGAATACATATCTGAAATTGAGAGAACTGCCCGGAGGTTGAGAAAGGAGTCCCGGAAGAAGAAGGAAACAAGTTCGTCCATTGGCGAAACCGCAGAAAACCTTACCGAGTCCGAACTTGCAGCTGGTCCACTTCATCTTGAAGAGGAGAATTCTGATTTTTCTGATCTAGAGGAGGAGGATACTGTAGGATCTGAGTCATAAGAGGAAAAAATGGCTGGAAATAATGAGGAAAAAACCTTGAATGAATTGGCAAATCCGGACATAGTCCATCAGCCGTTATGCATTAACTTTCCAGCGATCACTGATAATACGGTATTTGAATTGAAATCAGGATTGATTCACTTACTTCCTGCTTTCCATGGTCTTTCAGGTGAAAATCCTCACAAGTTTTTGAAGGAGTTCTCGGTGGTATGCATGAGCATGAAACCAACTGGAGTGACGGAGGAAATGGTCAAGCTTAGGGCATTCCCCTTTGCAGTGAAGGACATGGCGAAGGATTGGTTGTATTACCTCCCGGATCGATTAATACATGGGCCGAAATGGAGAAGCTTTTTCTCCAAACGTACTTCCCAGCCACTAGAGTTGCTGTATTGCGTAAGGAGATATCTGGAGCTCGTCAGATGCAAGGGGAAAGTTTGCATGAGTATTGGGAGAGATTTAAACGCCTCACATCAGCATGCCCCCAGCATCAGATAAGCGATCAGTTGCTGTTGCAGTACTTCTATGAGGGGTTGTCGATCATGGATTGAAACATGCTTGATGCGGCTAGCGGTGGAGCAGTCATGATGAAAACACCTACTGCTGCTAGAGACCTGATTGCTAGCATGGCTGCCAACACTCAACAGTTTGGCACACGAGATCCATCGATTAGAGAAGTGAAGGAGGTCCATGATTCTAAGTTGGAGGAAACTTTGAACAAGTTAACACTTGCTGTGGAGAATCTTGCAAAAGGAAAAGAGGTAAACCTTCCATCTTGTCAATATTGTTTATCTAACAATCACTCTACTCTTGATTGCAGGGTTACACCTAGTGAGCAGCAAGTAAACGCCATGGGGCGACCCTATGATCCCTTCTCTCAAACCTACAATCAGGGTTGGAGAGATCATCCTAATCTCAGGTATGGAAGTGGACAAGGAGGAAATTGGGGGCAACAACAGTTTCAAGAGCAGAGAGTGGTGAATAGACAACACAATTACCCTCAAGATGGTGGAAATCGCCAATTAGGTGGTTCAAGTTCCAGAGCTTCATTTGAGGAGATGATGAAAGAGTTGGCTGTCAGCAATCTTAAATTTCAAGAGATGACACATTCATCCATTCAGGACTTGAAGATGTCAACTCAATCGTCAATCCGGAACTTGGAAAATCAAGTAACCCAATTAGCTACAACTGTAGGCCAGATGCAAGCTCAAAACAGTGGAAAGTTGCCCTCACAAATGGAGGTTAATCTTAAGAATGTGAGTGCTATCACCCTGCAGAGTGGGAAACAGTTGGAGGAAGTTGCACTGCCCAAAAAGCCTGACCAAGACATGGAAAAAGATGATGAAAAACCTGCTGGAACAGTGGAGGATCAATCCGATCAGTTTGGAACAGAAAAATCTGACGTGCAGAAACGAAACACTGACACTGACCCCATCAGTGTCAGAAGGTCGAAAAAAAATCAGGATAAAAATTCTGACCCTATTCCTTTTGATATTAACCGTTTACCTTTTCCAAGCAGAATAAGGAAACCGGACACTACAGAGAAGGATAAGCAGTTACTTGAAGTGTTTCGGAAAGTACAGATCAATTTACCTCTCCTTGAGGTAATTAACCAGATTGATGAGTGTAGAAATCACATGAATTTAGGGTCCAATTATAGCATGGTTCCATACAATTATGCTTAGTTTGAGTGTTTAAGTGTCCTAAATTGCACGATATTTGTAAATATTTGGAGAATTTGTACTTTGGTGGAATTTGTGTAATTTTCAGATATAAATGAATTCTAGAGGTGAAGAGGAAGATGTAGGAAAAAGCGGATCTCAATTCGGAGTTAAAACGAGGAAGAACAAACCAAAGACAACACAGAAAAGACAACACTATTCAGAAAAGTGTTGTCTATTCAGAAGTGCAAGAAATGTACAGAGAGCTGAAATTTTGCAAGAAAATACGGGCAGATGCATAAAAACACGGGCGTGTTTTTATGCAAAAGTGTCAAAACTCAAGTGCGACTTCCAGACTTCCTCAGGGGGTATAAATACCCCCAATTACACCATTTGCACCAGAAAATCAAGGGTTTTGGGTGCCCACACACATCACACACCATTCTACCCATTCTACACCTCCATCTTCATCCATCTTCCATCTTCCATCTTCCATCTCATCCATCTATTCCTCTTAATTTCCTCAAATCCATCCATCCATTCCACTAATCCACCAATCTAAGAAGGGAAGAACATCAAAGAGTGAAGATTGGAGCATGTTGAAGGAAGAGAAGGCCAACTTCAAAAGGGAAGCCCATCAACCTTTGATTTGTTGTTTTCTTCATTATTTAGCTCATTTGGAGCATTCCATGGACAATATTGATTTTGTAATGATTTATAGTGGCTAGTCCTCATGTGAGGCTAGTAATATGATTGGTGAAGGATAATGTAGATTTTGCACGCCACGTGTTCGAAGAAATGATTGTATGAATATTTTCTATCATGAATGCTTATTCTCATTTCGTGTATGATTTGTGTGGTTAAATTTTCTATTCATAGTGTTAGGATGACCATTCCAATATTATGCTTAGTGATTTAATTGAATCGTTGATTGCACGAGATGACTTAGTTAGTGTGAGGGGAGGTAAGCCATACCCTTCTTGTGCTTAGAACCTCATGATAGGACATTAGTGATGAACTAGTGAGGGGAACCCAACTTATGATCATAGTACCTTCATGGGAATTGAGAGTAAGACGCAATCCTAGGAGATTTAAACTTGTAAAAGAGTTGAGAACCTAATTGCCTTGGCCATAGGGATTAGGGGTACATAAGTGATTGCCCTTAATATCATAACATGATGACCTTTAAAGCATGTGTGTGTGTGAATCTACATGAGCCTTTTTCCATTATATTGCTTGCCTTACATACTTCTTAGATTGCTCACCATCACCCATTACCCATCTCATATGTACATTTTCTATCCTTTAATTGCTTTCTTAGGTAGTTTGTAGTGTTAATCACTCTCTCACTTTATTGATTAGTCCTTCTAGAGTGAAACATATTTCGAATACGGATACATTACTTTCTCCCTTGGGCTCGATATTATAAATTTTCCACTTGGTCACCACGTCTACACACAACGATAGAGTACGCTTACTCTTATCAATTTGTACCAAAATTGAGACTAAGTTCATTCCGAGATACACCAAGTTCTTGAAGAATTTGTGCACCAATAAGAAGAAGTTGAAAGTAGATGAAAAAGTGGTGATGGGAGAAAACGTTTCAGCTGTCTTCCAGCAAACGTTACCTCAGAAGCGCAAGGATCCTGGCATGTTTGTGGTTCCTTGTCAGATTGGGAGTTGTAAAGTGGAAAGAGCCATGTTGGACCTTGGAGCATCCATCAATGTGATGCCTCGATCAGTGTTTGAGAAGCTGGGTGTGGGAGAGTTGAAGAAGACTGGAGTTGTCATCCAACTTGCTGATCAAAGTCAGGCATACCCAGATGGAGACATTGAGGATGTTCTTGTTCAGGTAGATAAACTCATATTCCCTGCTGATTTTTATGTGTTAGAAATGAATGACCACCCATCAAATTTCACTCCTATTCTGTTAGGGAGACCATTCCTCAACACGTCATGCACTAAGATAGATGTGAGTGAAGGTACTCTAACGATGAAATTTGATGGGCAGATCATCAAATTTAACATATATGATACTATGAAATATCCTGATGATGCTAACCTGCTTTCTGTTGTGAGTACTATTGACCCTATTGTCCAGGAACACTGTGAACTCACCAGTAGGGATGCATTAGACACAGTAATTGATCATGGAGTCATGAAGGAGGATGCTGAAAGATGTGATCATGAAGAGCTGAATCACTACGTCAATGTTTTACATAGTTCCTCTCAGAGACCAAGCACCTTAGATGTAGCTTCTGTTAAATTGCCTGTGAAGTCTCCTAAAGACATTAATTCAGTTTTTGCTATGAATGTTGTTGAGCCTTTGGTGCAGGATTGTTTTAAACTAACTCGCAGGGATAACTTTGGCACCATCATTGCAAATGGAAGCATGATAGTGCATGAAAATAAATTGAAGAAAGAAAAGCTTGGTGAAGTGCCTAAACTAGAGTTGAAAGTGTTCCCCGAACACTTGAAGTCCTCGTTCTTGAGGCCGAACCATGAACTCAAGGAATATCATAAGGGGTTTCGCACTGTTGAGGTTGATCGGATGGAGTGGAACGAAATTTCACATACTTGAAAGATATACCTTACCTAAGTTGAGCCAACGACAATAAACAAAGGCGCTGATTGGGAGGCAACTCAATTTTCTCGCTTTATTTTTATTTATTTTATGTTTATTTTTTTTCAATAAGGTGTCTGATTGCTTAATTGCCTGAGGTTCTTCGATACGGTTTGTGAATTTAATCGCATAGTCTACTTGAAATTTCATCGTCAAGAAATAAATAGTGAAATTGGGTCATGAATAATTTTCCTGCCCTACATTTTAATATATTAGAGGCCCAACTAATTTTATTTTTTTATTTTTTATTTTTTTTGGAAATAGGCCCAATTATGTTGGCCCATGAAGAATTGGAGAAGAAATTAAAGGCCCAAATTAGATTTGGAAAGACACCTCAATTGTACCTGCAAATTGAGCAAACCCTACCCCAAATTTTCACCCCAACCCTTCGCAAACCCTGACCGACGCGGCCAGTCCAGCGACAGAGGCCACCGCTGCTCAGTTCGAGGCGGCCGAGGACAGTGATGGATCGCCGCGACCCAAGAGCCGCCGCCCGTCCGTTGTCGAATGGAGAACCTTCAGCGTCGGAAGCACCCGACAATCCACCTATCGCAGTCGACCGCACACGCAACAGTAAATCAGGTGTACTCTCCCAATTTCATATTCAGTTTCTTTTTGTACTTGCTTTTGTTTGGGGACAAACATATGTTTAGGTATGGGGGGATTTAATATGATAATTGGGTTAGAGTGGGTTAGAGTAGTTTTAGTGGCTGTATATACTTTACTTTGCTAGTGGGCATCGAGTTGTTGGTTTGGTGAATATGTTGTGGTATGTGGAGCATGTTGGGCCTGTCGAGTGCTTGTTAATATGCTTTGCAATCTGAAAATTTTCTGATTTGGTTGGTCACTATGGGACTGAATTTTCGGAATAGTGGTAGACGGGTTGCTGAATTTTCTTTGTCTTGTGTCTTGTTTAGTTTTGCTATCCTCTGAATTGTGTGTGGATATGGAGTCTGAAATTTGAGGAATATAAACTATTGAGGTGATGAGCGTGACGCATGATTGAGGGGGTAGCTATGATGTTTAGGAGCTGTTGAAATCTGATTTTCTTTGCAAAATTTTTGTGATTGTAGTAGCTGATTTTCTTTCAGAATTTCATGGCAAATATACCCAATTTTTGTGAGCTTTTGAGCCATAACGAGCTATCATCTATAAGCTCTATTGAACTTCTTTCTTGAGTGCATTGAATTTGAATTGTTCATTCTAGAACTTGCTCTTTTGAATGCATTTCGAGATCATGTGATTGGTTATGTGTGATAAAATGATAAGGGCACTTAGGTTTAACCCTCTTGGCTTAAATTGTCCCACCTGATTGTGAAAAACTTTAGGGAAGCCACGTTGAGCCTAAGCCTTTTCTTTGGATTATGAGCACATAAATGAACCTTAAATTCACATTTCTTTCTTAAACTTCTCCATTTGAACCCTTCATCACTTTGCTATATGTGAGTCTTGTGAAAGTACTTTGAGGTTGAATTGATAATGGTGGGGGGAGAAAGCTGAAAAAAAATTGAAATAGTTGGAGAATAAAAAAAGAAAAGGAAGGAAGGTTGGCTGATAAAAAGAAAAAAAAAGGGGGGTCTGTTAGAAAAAGAAATGGAAGAAAAGAAGTTTGAAAAAAAAGAAAAGAAAAATTCTTGAAAAAAAAGAGAAAAAGAAAAAGGAGTTGCTGAAATTGTTTGTGTTGAGTTGTTAATTATCTAGCAAACAGTGATTCTTGTAAGTGTGACACCTGCTGTTCCTAGTCTATGAAAGGAGCAGGTGTGGGGAGATTATTAGTGCAAGAAAAAGGGTGTTGTGAAAATGTAAAGAAGGGGTAATCAAGGACGTTTTGATTTATAGAAGATCACATGGTGTAAAGTGATGCATATAGTCATTCTTATCTCTCTTTTTACCTTACCTTGTCCTTAAGCCCCATTACAACCCAATCAAAGATCCTTTGATTATTGCACATGATTCATCCAAAATTGGTGGAGAATTGATTTGGGAGCAAGCCTATGGTAATGACTTTTCTTGTTCAATTTTTGAGTGAACTTGCTACCTAGATCATACATATGAGTGTTATTGAGTGAATCTGTGTGAGGCCATGGAATTTTGAAAATTTTGAAGCCATGAAAGTTGCAAGTTTTAAGTGAAGAGTCGCGTTTCATTTAGTTCCAAATGCTCATTGGTTGCTTGCCTCTTGAAGTGTGTAATTTTCATTTACCTTGGTAGATAGAGTTTCTTGGTTTTCTGTTCTCTATGGTTTTGATTTGCTTGAGGACAAGCAAAGTTTAGGTGAGGGGAGATTTGATAAGTCATAATTTAGCATAATTATTTGGTTGAAATTCATATTTATTTGATTAACTTATGTGCTAATTTGGGTGCTAAATTGACTTATCTTGTCTTTGGTTAATTGAGGATTTAATGTTGTAAAATTGATGAGAAACGGGCTATTTTGTGCAGGAAATTCGTTGCTGCCAGATAGGCTGACACTGACCCCCTCAGTGTCAGAAGGGACCTGCGAAAATTCAGGATAATTAAGGAAAGTGTTATTGGACATATTCTCATATTGTCTCTTAAATTCCAGCGAAGAGATCAGCCCAAGTCAGGCCCATATTGTGGAGAAGGCACGATAGATTAGTCAACAAGAAAAGAAAAGATCCTTGAGATATTTTAGGAAGAGATAAGTAAGGAAAGAGATCAAACAAGATTACTTGGGGATCAAGATAGAGATATTTATGGGAGATATTTATTTTTGGGGCTGCTTTACTCGATTATTAGAGGGGAATTGACGATCAGAATAGGGATTAGAAGGCAAGGAGCAGAACACAAACAAGAAAAGAAAAGATCCTTGAGATATTTTAGGAAGAGATAAGTAAGGAAAGAGATCAAACAAGATTACTTGGGGATCAAGATAGAGATATTTATGGGAGATATTTATTTTTGGGGCTGCTTCACTCGATTATTAGAGGGGAATTGACGATCAGAAAGGGATTAGAAGGCAAGGACCAGAACACGAACTGTAGGGGAGTTCAACGTGAAGATTGACAATCAAGACGCAATCGGTTTTATTATTTTAATTTTGTTTTTATCATGAACATGCGGGGCTAATCCCCTTTTCTAGTTTAGGATTCGTGAACCTCCCGTAGAATTATTAATTTAATTATTAGGATTTTTATGTTGAATCTTGTGTGCAAGTTTATTTTATTACATGCGTTGATGTTCCTATAGTAATTTGATAATTATTTTGGCCTGATCAACTAGATTAATTATTTAATTGCTTACTGTTATTCTATGAACTACAATCCGTAATTGTTGTATGAATTAGATTAAGTAACAAATAGAGATAATTCCCTCTAGGTGTAATAAAATTTAGGTTGTATGATACCTAGCCGGATTTCGTAGCCTAGTAATCCTATGTTTAGAGTTTTAATGCATCTACGAGTTCGAATCCATAGGGTCACTCGTAGATAGTTCAATTTAGTGGTCGTACCCTAGTTGATGAACGTAAGAAGATTCGGGTTGATTGGTCGTACCGTCAATCTAAGGATTTGAGTTTGTGCACTAGGCTAGATGTTTAATTCATATGATTAATTAATTTAGTAAACGGGAGGGGATCGACATCCTAAACTAGGCTTTAATCGCTTGGTTAATTTGAATATTAATTTTCATCTACTTTGTTATTTAAATTGAGTTAATTATTGTCATTATTTTTATAATTTTTCTGCAATCAAAATTCCCCCTATTTTATTTAATATGTTTGAGTCACTTGAATTTAATTAAAGTTCGCTTTACTCTCTTGGGTTCGACCCTACTTGCTACTATACTTCGTATAAGTGTGAGTTAGTAATTATTTATATTTTGGTACGCCCGCGATAGCATATCATCGACTACAAAGCTAAAATTATAGTCATTTAGATCCCCATACGTAGGGTATATGTAACCTAAATCACTGACATGGAAATAAGAAAAAAATAATTTCCACATATGAGTAACAAATTACCCAGGTAAAAGAGCAAATCAACATTCCCGTGCCGTATGTGGCAGAAGATGTGAGGCACTTACGTTACAAAAATGAAAGTACTACATTCGACACAAACAAAAAGAAGAGCTGCTTTTATTTCTTTTCTCAAACTGATGACACGCATACCTTGTCTAAACCCCCAAGGCAACTGAACAAATAGATGGACCGTGCTCACAAGTTCTTGGGAACAGGGGCGAAGTAACAGACAAATCATAATAATTAGCAATGGGAATTTAGCGTTAACTCAAACTTTGAAATGAAGAAGTTAAAATTTCAGAAAATAGAAACATACGACTAAGTTCCTCCAAACCAGATATCAGCTTTCCCATTCATGCAAAAAACCAAAGTTAACTTGAATGAACATATAAATTACTTGGATTAACAAATAAGTACTTATACATTTCATCGAGCATCCCATGGGCATGGGTTAAAACATGCAAATCACAAATCATAACAATTAGTAACGATGCTTTCCTCTGACTCAGCTGTCAATTTACTCATTCATTTCAACAATCAACTTTAACTTGAATGAATTCACAAACATTCTTATCGATCCTAAAGAAATTCGTACATGCAATATCCATTATTGATTGATAAAAACTAACATAACGACAAAATCAGCTTGAAATACTTAATCTGTGAAAGATATTTCGACCTTGTAAAGTCGAAGCAGCAAACACTGGAATTAGAAACGACGGAAGTGAGGAGAGTGATGGGGGAAGAAGACATGCGGACTCGACAAAACACAGCGGAATCTCGAGCGCCAGATATTTTTCGATGGAAAAATCTTAAATTGAATTAGAAGAGGAAATGGAGAAGGGATAAGGAAATAAATCCCGAAATTGCGAAACAGAAAATAAGATTTATTTCAAGAGGCTACGCACACAGTGGGAGAGGCGGAGTCGTCTAATTCTTACACGTGGAAGAGTTACCTGGTACCGGATGAAAATTGGCCGGCGTTCTCATTTAAACTTTATACTAATGGTTTACTAGGTAAGTGCACCTCACGGTGCACTGCGAGGTGTTAGCCCATACTTTGGTAAATTAATACTATATGATGACTGTTTATATCTTAATAACAATTATTGTGTACTTTTTTTTTGGGTAGCAGATAATAACATAGTGCAAGTCAAGTTCCAAGCGTCTCAAATATGCGGCACTTGTACGGAGTGACTAAAATTAACATTATGAGTCAATCAACAAATTCCAAAAGATACACCAATATATATTTTGCAAGAATTAGTTTCACACCCATCTACACTGAATTATCATTGCCTTATGAAGTTCACTTATGCTCACCTTGACTTATGTTAATATTAACAGATCAAGTTACATAAGAAATGAAAGGAAGACTCGTATCTTATCTTAGATTTTCCTTGTTCTGAAGATTTACAAGATAAGAAGCATAAGATATAATGAAGAGTGATAAACAGAAAGAAACTGCTGAAACCAGAGAAACGTCCTCTGCGGATCAAGACCACGATAAAGAATTGTACAATTATTACTGTTGTTAAATCACTACAGAGTTTTAGATATTTCATTTGGTAGCAGTTATTATCGCAAAGTTCTTCATTATTAATGATTAGTGAATTTTCAAGTAAGCCTATTTTGATTAAAATAAAGTGCACTTTCCTACCGGAGATCGTGGTATAGAGGAGAAAGATCGAGTAGCGACGGGCGGTGGAAAAGGTCGGAGTGGTATCTGTAACAACAAATATTGTATTTATTAAAATAATAAACACAAAAGATATTACAATGATAATCCGAGATGGATTAAACTTGAGAATTTAAGTAAACAGTTTCTAGCTATCCTCTGATTCCTCTCTTGAGTTGACTTCTTTGACTTTATCAACTTTCTGAGCCGGATCTTCGGATGAAGCTTGTCCGTGCTCGGATTTGACTTGAAGCTTTAAAATATTTATCCAGAGGCGTCGAGCCTTTGTTCGGATAAAACGTTGACTTGAAGATTTGTTGTGAAGAATGCTATTCAATTTGGTAGAACGTTGACTTCATGGAGACTGCTGGATGAATTTGATATGAAGAACGCCGGATCAGAGGGGCTTAGAATCTTGATCTCTGATCGGAGGCGGTTGGATGGAAAAACGCCGGATCGGAGGGGCTTAGAACCTTGATCTCTGATCGGAGGCGGTTGGATGGAAGAACGCCGGATCGGAGGGGCTTAGAACCTTGATCTCTGATCGGAGGCGGTTGGATGGAAGAACGCCGGATCGGAGGGGCTTAGAATCTTGATCTCTGATCGGAGGCGGTTGGATGGAAGAACGCCGGATCGGAGGGGCTTAGAACCTTGATCTCTGATCGCAGACCGTTCTTGACTTGAAGATGCTTGAAGATCTTAAGTCTTGACTTGAAGATGCTTGAAGATCTTAAGTCTTGACTTGAAGATGCTTGAAGATCTTAAGTCTTGACTTGAAGATGCTTGAAGATCTCAAGGGAGCACTGCTCGTATTCTTGATCTCTTCAGAAGCGCGTCTTCAGATATTTTTGGTGTGTCTGGAATGAGGACTGAAGACCCTTATTTATATGTAGAGAAAATAACCACTTGAGAGATATTTTCTCCTTTAAAAGATATGTTGGGCTTTTTTCCTTTAATTAAGCCTGCTGGACTGGATAAGGCTTAATTATCAATTATTTACTCATTTATTTTTGGAATTAATTTATTTAAATTCCTTAATAAATAAATAATTAATTGATAATTATTGCATTAATTTGCCAAATATTTTATTTAATATGCAATAAAATTCAGGTGCCTACAAATGCCCCCTCGCACTTTGTTCACGGATGCCTTTGTGTTGAAGTGAACAAATTGCGACACTCTATTATTGATCAACATGACTGAATTTTATTGCTTGTCTCAGCAACTTGATACGAATAACCTGAATTATGACTGAACTTAGTGAAGTGCTAAGTGGCTACGTACCTCTTCACAGAGAATCAAGTTATAACGTAGTTCAAAAGAGCATGATTTGGTTTGAATAGGGGGTGCCGTACACAGTTTATACTCGTGCGGGCCAGGAGTAACATGCAGTTTATGCTCGTGCGTTAAAGAGCTTTGAACTTGAATTTGCTGACAATTTATACTCGTGTCAATGAGTCTTCAATTTGATTTGTAGACAGTTTATACTCTTCTCAAGGAGTCTTGAACTTGAGTTGGAAAGTTTAATCTCGTATCAAGGAGTGTCATGTAGAGAGTTCCATCTCTTCTCAAGAAAATTTGATTTAAGTGGGATAGTTTAAGCTCGTATCAAGGAGCATAACATATAGAGAGTTTCGTCTCTTCTCAAGGAGATTTGATTTGAGTTTGATAGTTTAGACTCGTATCAAGGAGCGTAAAATATAGAGAGTTTCGTCTCTTCTCAAGGAGATTTGATTTGAGTTTGATAGTTTAGGCTCGTATCAAAAGAGCATAACATGCAGAGAGTTTCGTCTCTTCTCAAGGAGATTTGATTTAAGTTAGATAGTTTTAACTCATATCAAGGAGCATAACGTGAACAGTTTTTGCTCGTGTCGGGAAGCATTGCTTGAGAAATTTTAGATAGTTTTAACTCGTATCAAGGAGTATAACATGTGGACAGCTTATGCTCGTGTCGAGGAGCATTGACTTTGTTAATAGTTCATTGCCCCCAATCATCGGGTGCATTACTTTCTCTTACTTTAACTTCATTTCTTTGAATCTTTATTGACACCGGCTTCTTTGAATGTGATTCCTCCTCGAGAGGTTCATCAAGTGAAATGTCTTCAAATTCATAAGAGTTGTTGCTTGGCAATTCGAAATGACTTGATGTCATACTTAACTCCATATCATGAGCTCTTGTAGCTAGTTCTTCAAAAGTCTTTGGTTGAATCCCTTGAAGGATGTATCGCAGACTCCATTGCATCCCTTGAATGCAAATATTGATGGCAGAGACTTCAGACAATTGATCTTTGCAATTCAAGCTTAGATTTCTCCATCGGTTAATATAATCGAGTGCTGGCTCTTCTTTCCACTGGCAAGTGTTAGTCAATTCGATCATACTAACAGTCCTTCGAGTGCTGTAGAAGCAATTGAGAAACTCGTTTTCCATTTGCCCCCAGTTGTCGATGGAGTTAGCTTCCAAGTCGATATACCAATCAAAAGCATTTCCTTTCAGCGAGCGGACAAATTGTTTGAGCATGTGATCATCAAAGGTTCCAGCATCATTGCATGTCTCGACAAAGTACGCTATGTGTTGTCTTGGGTTGCCTTTACCATCGAATTGTTGAAATTTAGGAGGCTGGTAGTCAACTGGCATCTTCAAGTTGTCAATTCTCTTCGTATATGGCTTATTGTAAGCAACAGAAGATTTGGAGCTCCCTTTAAACTTGTCTTTTATCGTCTCTAGTACGATATTCTTCAGTTGATTCATAGAGAGCATTCCGTCAGCTGAAATTTGTATCACTTCCTCAACTGGATTTATTACATATGGATGGTGATTCGCGGAGTCCTCCTCGTCTTCATCCTCAACTCGTTTCTCATTTACATGACTTGTCTGTGCTATCTCCATCTTTTTCATCAGTTTGGATATCAACAGACCTTGTTCTTGGCTCTGTTTGGTGAGTGCAGCAACAGATTGAGTCAAGCTTGTCAGTTGTTCTTCGACAGACGAAGCATTTGTTGCCATGGCGCAGGCTATGAATGAGTCATACGCCAAACTTTCTATGGACCGAGGAGTTGGGCAGATAGAGTACTCTTCACCATCTTTGATGTCGTGCATTGGCTTATCGAGAACAGTCCCCACTACGTGGTTTGTCTCTAAGGAGACTTCAGACATACTCCTTATAACTACTTCAACATCTTTAGTTTGCAACTCTGAAGATTTTGAGGCAGTAGACCTTCGTATCGCAATCCTGAGTGGAGTTGTTCTTTGAATCTTTTCAGTCTGCAGCTCTGAAGGCTTCAAGGTAGAAGATCTTCTTATGGCAATCCTGAGAGGAGCCATACTTTGTACTTTCAAACTTTCGAAGAGAGGAGATGAGAGGTAGAAACTGTCCCACTGGGCGTGCCAAAATTTGTAACAACAAATATTGTATTTATTAAAATAATAAACACAAAAGATATTACAATGATAATCCGAGATGGATTAAACTTGAGAATTTAAGTAAACAGTTTCTAGCTATCCTCTGATTCCTCTCTTGAGTTGACTTCTTTGACTTTATCAACTTTCTGAGCCGGATCTTCGGATGAAGCTTGTCCGTGCTCGGGTTTGACTTGAAGCTTTAAAATATTTATCCGGAGGCGTCGAGCCTTTGTTCGGATAAAACGTTGACTTGAAGATTTGTTGTGAAGAATGTTGTTCAATTTGGTAGAACGTTGACTTCACGGAGACTGCTGGATGAATTTGATATGAAGAACGCCGGATCGGAGGGGCTTAGAATCTTGATCTCTGATCGGAGGCGGTTGGATGGAAAAACGCCGGATCGGAGGGGCTTAGAACCTTGATCTCTGATCGGAGGCGGTTGGATGGAAGAACGCCGGATCGGAGGGGCTTAGAACCTTGATCTCTGATCGGAGGCGGTTGGATGGAAGAACGCCGGATCGGAGGGGCTTAAAATCTTGATCTCTGATTGGAGGCGGTTGGATGGAAGAACGCCGGATCGGAGGGGCTTAGAATCTTGATCTCTGATCGGAGGCGGTTGGATGGAAGAACGCCGGATCGGAGGGGCTTAGAACCTTGATCTCTGATCGCAGACCGTTCTTGACTTGAAGATGCTTGAAGATCTTAAGTCTTGACTTGAAGATGCTTGAAGATCTCAAGGGAGCACTGCACGTATTCTTGATCTCTTCAGAAGCGCGTCTTCAGATGTTTTTGGTGTGTCTGGAATGAGGACTGAAGACCCATATTTATATGTAGAGAAAATAACCACTTGAGAGATATTTTCTCCTTTAAAAGATATGTTGGGCTTTTTTCCTTTAATTAAGCCTGCTGGACTGGATAAGGCTTAATTATCAATTATTTACTCATTTATTTTTGGAATTAATTTATTTAAATTCCTTAATAAATAAATAATTAATTGATAATTATTGCATTAATTTGCCACATATTTTATTTAATATGCAATAAAATTCAGGTGCCTACAGTATCCACGAGAATCAAACGGCAATGGAGACAATTGAAGTAGCAGGTATGTAAAAGGGGGGGAAGGGCAAGGAAGACAGTGGTATGATTTCCGTAGAAAGGCAGCAAATGGAAGGTGCGAAAGGGTTCGGCGTCGCCGCCGATGTTATGGGTGGAGAGCGAGCACTGGAGCATCAGAATCAGGATGCAGCGAGAGCGGTGGGAAGGAATGAAGGTGGAAACTAATGGGTGAGAGAGCAGACACGTATGAATACGGGAGTAGTCAGAGATTTTGACGCGTGTACGTGTGGGATAGGGGTGACCGTGTACCGGACGTTAACGGGCCATTTTTGAGGTGAAACTTCTTATATATACTCCCTCCGTCCCATATCAAGGATTTTTTTTTCCATTTTGGTAGTTCCACCCAAAGGGTTTATTTCTTTTTTTATACAATGGGTCTCATACTCACCCACTAATACGATTAAAATATGAGGTCCACACTCCCACTAATACAACTACACACTACACATTAAATAATAATACTCCTTAATCCACGTGCAAAAAAGTAAAATACACCCTTGGTGCGGGACGGAGGGAGTATATGGTATAGATAGCTTATTTTTAATTTTTGTTTATTTTTATTGTATTTTCTTAATGGACAAGTCTCGTGGGAGATTGTACGTGAGACAATATTATAGTTTTTAAATTAATTATCACTTTCGTTATAAAATATTATTATTTTTATTTATATTATAAATTAATTAATTATTATTTTTTATTATAAAATTTATCACTTTTTATCCAAAGTATTTATTTTTCTCAGTATGGTCTCATCAATTATTAATTTAAAATTAAATTGATTATTTCGAATTAATGTATAAGTATCCCTCCGTCCCGTCCTTATGGTAACGTTTGCTTTTTGCACGTGGATTAATGAGTATAGTATTTTAATGTGTATTGAGGTGAGAGAAATAATATTTTAATGTAAAGTGGGTAAATGTATTAGTGTGATGTGTGGGCCCATGAAGAGAGAAGTAATTAATTTGTGTGAGACCCATATGCTAAAAAGGAAAATGTAACCATTAGGATGGGACGACCAAAAAGAAAATATGTAACCATTATGATGAGACGGAGTATGTAATATTACTAATTTTCCCTTGTAATTTATGGGTTTTTCTTTACTTTTTAAAATGTCTAACATTCTCTTCTTAAGGATATTAACATCAATTTAATCATATCTAAATAAATCAAATCTAAGTGTTCGCACATAGCACTCATGTACAAATGAAAACCAAGTACTCCCTCTGTCCCGTTTCAATGCTTACGTTTGCTTTTTGCACATTGATTAAGGAGTATAATATTTTAATAGATAGTGGGTGAAAAGATATAATATTTAATGTAAAGTGAGTAGGTATATTAGTGTTGAATGTGGACCCTATAGTGATATATTAATTATTTAAGGTGGGTCCCATATACCAAAAAAAACATAAATATTAAAATGGGACGCCCAAAATAAAAAAATGTAAACATTGAAATGGGACGGAGGGAGTATAAAGTATTAATTTATAAAGAACACATCAACTAGTTGAAATGCAAACACAAGTTCAAATAATACAAACACTATTCTCTTTAGACAAGGTAATGCCTTTATTTTCTGCCAACAATAATAGTTAATTGAAAATCCAATATCAAACAAGCCTGCCTTGAGGGATCAAAGCTCACCATCCCACATCTCCTCAACGCACTTGATGGCCCCTACTTCCGATACGAACCCCTCTGCTTTGGTTCCTTTGTCCTGGGGCATCTCTCCTATCTTCTTGAACTCTTCCTCGCTCAGCTTCCAGTCGAAGATATTGCGATTCTCTTCCATTCTCTTTGGTGTGTAGCTCTTCACGGCTACCGCCACACCGTGTTGATGAGCCCATCTCAGAATGACCTGCGGGACGCTTTTGGCTTTAGCCTTGGCGATGTTCTTCAGCACCTCATGGCCCACCACTCTGTCTGAACCCCAGGCTTGTCCGGTCACGGAGAGTACTCCATCACTACTATGCCTTTGCCCTTGCAGAAGTCCACCAACTTCTTCTGCTGTCACGAATGTTATAGTATCTCGCGGATTGATTATAATATCTAATTTCTGTGTTATTGTATAGTATCTAATTTATGTATTATTCTATGTTAGATGAAAGTATGTTATGTTGATGTTGGAGTAAGACCTTTCTTTGTTATAGTATATTATACATAATTGTTAAATATCTTTTAACTACAATGATAAGAGGAATTATAACATGATTGCAAAAAGAATATGATTGCTCGAAGAAATTACAATAACTAAACATAATTGAAAAAGAACATGTTCTAACTATACCTTCTGCCAACAATATATTTTCAATCGAAGAAAAATTAAATCAGTTCGAAGACAGTGTTGAAATACCTCGAAAAAAATTTGAGCCTCCGAATCCACCATGGTGAGATCAAGCATGCCTTTTTTCTTTACGATGAGAGTCAACGGCTTATTCGAAATTCCCTTCCCTTTCTCGGCAATCTCTTCATTGGCGGATTTGATGGAATCAGCGACGCTAGCCTTGTCAGTGGATACAACTATTTCGGCGAATTACACGGAGAGTTGTGGCTCGAAACCTCATCGGAATCGGGAAAACATATGGTTACTTTCCTATGTCAAAGATCATCTTCTCTCTTTTCCATTTCTTGTTTTCAATTTTTGAGTATGTGTGTTTTATCTTGGAATTTCTCTCTCTTGAAAGTATATTTGATGGATATTTTAGTGCGATATGAAAAATACATTAATACAAAAGTTAAAAGTGAAAACAGGTTATTTAAAGACAAAATCTCTTGTGAGACGGTAATTATGTGAGATGGTTGTGAGACGGGTGGATCCGTTATTTAAATACGAACTATGTTAATTCGTAGTTAAAGTATGTCTTTTAAAATATGATGAATTAAAGTATGTTTTTAAAATATTATTGTAAAATTCACTACAAAAATACTTTAAATACTAATAAATATACTTTATCAATATAACCACTATAGTTTAATAATAGGTCAATCCGTCTCACGAATCATCGTTTCACAAGAATGTATCTCTACATTAAGTATGAATATCCATCTCACAAAAGTAAGGTTTCAGAAGATAATTTGTTTATAAACATTAGAGTTTACTAATGTACAATGAATTGACAATATACAAATTCTGACGCATAGCGCAAGGTTTCAGAAGATAATTTATTTATAAACATTAGAGTTTACTAATGTACAATGAATTGACAATATACAAATTCTGACGCATAGCGCGCATCTTTGCACGTTATCTGATTAATTGTATCAACGGTAAGAATTAAGGCATGAATTAAGATCGGATTAGGATATAGAGTAGGTTATTAGATGATATATAAGTTCATATTATATATTTATATATTTTTTTGCACTCGTAATGTAATGAATATTATTAAATAATTCTCTCTTTATTCCATAAAAAAGTTCCATACTTTCCTCATTTTGGTTCATTTCACAATATCTTTCATCCCTAAAAAAAAACTTTATTAAATTAAATAACTTAAAAGTTAATTTAATTTTAATAGATACTACGAGATGGGTTATTGGTGAGATGGGTCAACCCATCACTAAAGTATGTTTATTGTACACATAAAATATGTTTAATTGTAGTTAAAGTATGTCAATAATAAATTATATTATAACACGCTAAAATCATACTTTAATACATAATACAACATACTTTAGAAAACATACTTTAACAACTATTATAAATACTTTATCTATAAAATAGAGATACTTTAATACAACATACTTTAACAACTATTACGTGCTCCGCACGTCACAAGCACGCCATACTTTGTAATGTGATTTTGATGTGTTGCATACATGATATATTTTATAATTTTTTTTTCGCACTTTTTATTTTGCTAATATATTATTCCAAAAATCTTAATTTTTACCTAATTTTCTGTACTGGTTAAGCAAAATGCAGTTCTTTAAATATAATTCTTAAATGCTGGATAAGAGGGATAAATAAAATGTGAGGTCTCTTTAAGTTTGCTAATATAGTTTGTTGTTTTTGAAAGAGGTCTCTTTTTCGAATCTCCACGGGTTTATGTGGCAGTTTTTGAATGAAACATAATCATGTTTTTTTCCATATCAATGGAACAACATCACCTGCATTAATACTCTTGAGCACTCACACCATGAGCCATTTGTATAAAACACAGATATAAATTCATATAAGTGCTTTCACCATCCTCAAGCTCATAAAGCACTCCATTGTTGTAGATCTGATAAGCCACAAAGGAATATTTGTTTTCCCCTTCATTTCATAGCAAAGTAGTGGTGATAACCAGGACAGATCCATGCACAAGATAATGGTGTATATTCAATACAAATAATAAAGTCCATATTTGGACATGAGACGAACAATTATTTTCATTCTCAATAGGACTCATTGTACCATATGAATCTGTGCAAGTCCAGTTAAGTGAGTATATGATACCTGCAACTGGTTTACTATCCTCATCATGTTATTGAGCCATGCACCACCACATTGATCAACTTGCAGCAATAACCAAAGGAAAAATAAGCTATCAAAACCGCAATTTATAAAGGGCTACTATTCCACCTATACAATAACTCTCTCTTAGAAACCAAGTAAGAATCAAATTATTGCAGCAAAGAATTACTCCTCACATTGAATCATTGAGGCTCTGGAAGAATTCAAGTGGAAGATGGCAAAAATATACAACAATTTTCTCAAACAGGATAATTGTACTATGTACATTTATCACATTATTAAGCCATCAAACATTCAATTGAGAAGCATTTTTCTAAATGGAATATGTACAATGTTAACGAACTACAGATGCATGAAACTCATGTATTATCCTGAAATTGCATCATCCCTGATTTCAGAAAATTTATATGTGAACTCTCGACGATTATGTAGAGGCAGAAAAAGTACAAACCTGCAGCGAGCAAACTCTTAACTAAAAGCAAATTCAATGAATTAATAAATGTAGATAATGAAGATGAAGCTTCAAAAATTGTTGCAATACTAAACACAAAAAAGCTTTTAAAACTGTAAGTGCCAATACTCTCTCCTGCAGTAAATGGACAAATTACAACCTTCTTCGAGTGCTGTTCGTTGGGATTGGAGTCACATCCTCTGATAAAGAGAGAAACATAATTTTCAAAAAAAATTAGGCAATGCACGAAAAACAGGACAACACAACCATGCTTTTCCAAGTTTCAGAAAATAAATCCAAAATACAAATGAGTTACCAATCCGACCAATCTTTATGCCTAAGCGTGCAAGAGCTTGAAGAGCGGATTGAGCACCAGGACCAAGTGTCTTGGTCTTGTTACCACCAGTAGCTTGGAGCTTAATATGGAGATCAGTAATCCCCAATTCCTTGCATCTCTGAGAGACGTCGTGAGCTGCAAGCATAGCTGCATATGGGGAGGATTCATCCCTATCAGCTTTGACTTTCATCCGACCTGTGATCTAGACCATTGTTTAACCTCCACATAAATCAGTCACATGAATGAACGTGTCGTTTGATGCAAATATGTGAGCCACACCAAACATATTTTCTCCATCCCTTGTGGCAGGTCCAAGAGTGATGTTGTCCTCCTTGGGCTCTCTGGTCTTTCTCTTCGACATATCTTGTGCGAGTACAGAGGACAAACGATGGTGTTGCTTATTTGATCTCTAGTGTGCATAAACCCTAAGTTCACCTTAACTCATATCTATTCAAGAAAACAAAATCCTCAAAAATTTATCAATACTGTGAAGAAAATGAAAGTGATCATGAATGATATTGAGTTTCATTTCTATAACTAACCACCAATACACATATACTCAGTGTTGCACCATTCTTACATTTCCGAGAGCGGATTGCGGTGGGAAAGACCAGACAGAGGGACTGTTGAGCAATGAGGGTTGATTCTCTCAAGGGGGTCGAAATGTGAAGTTCAAGAGTGCGACGTTGAGATTGGAGATATAACGTCAAAAATTAAATTGCAATGGAAGTTCATGAATCATTGTTAAATGATATTTAATGAGAAAATTAAATTAACACACACTGAAAAGTTAAATATTGTAATAAGTTGAGGAATACGAATGTAAGGTGAGTAATCGGTATTCATTAATTAAGGTTATGCATGTAAAAAGAAAAAATGAGTAGGGTTAAAATAGGAAGAAAATGTTTCTCATCTCCTTCCTACTTTTAATATATTATGATAAATAAAGGATAAAAATGTAGTAAATAAATATAGGTAGGGATAAAATGGGAAAAAAATGTTAACACCTACCAAGGCACTTTTAATATATTATGATAATAGAGATACTTTAATACGTCTCACAATCGGTTTCATGTAAGTAACGTCTCACAAGAGACTTTGTCTAATTGTAAATTTATCACTCAATAATCATACTCACGACTTTATTTTACATTAAATTTATTACCTAAAATACTAAAATATCCCTAAAAGTCAATAAATTAGTAAAAAAATAAATAAATTTTTTTAATAATATGAAACGGTAAAGAAAAAGCTTATTACGAGATGGACGTCAGGAGTATTATTTTATAAATAACGAAAAGTTATATTAGAGGGATGGGGAGAGATCATATAGATAACTCTTTTATTGACAAGAGAAAATGAATAGAATTGATTGCCAGTAAAATTGATATCTTGTGGTTGATTGGAGGGAGTATAATTTTATTTGATTCAATTCAATTTTAAAATAAAATAAAAAAAATCAATTAATCAATGAAAAAAGTTCATTCGACTTTTTTTTAAAAAAAATTTAATTATATATCATGCACATGACAGCGCAAATACTGGAAGATTGGAGAAATTTCGAAAGAAGTGATTAAAATTCTAGAGTGTATATTAGGTGCACTCAGGTGCACCCATATTTGTATAATTTTTTATTCTATTTTGTATATATATTATTATCTTTTGTATACGTGTTTTGTAATAATTGTATACTTTTTTCACTAAGTTTTTCATTAAAAAAACAAGCATTCATATGTATAACTTTTTATTCAATAGTGTATACATGCATTTTAATAATTGTACATTTTTTTACACTCAATTTTTTATTAAAAAAATTAACAATTAAATTGTATACATTTTTACTCATAATTATATATGTTTTTGCTTATATTTGTACGTGGGTGCACACGAAGCTTCTTATGCACCCTGGTGCACACTATATTTAGTCAAAATTCTATATATCATGTGAAAGAAATCGAGAAAGCGGATGGTCAATACAATCACTCCCCGTCAAGTAAAACACACACTTTAATAAATTAATTAATTATTACTAATTAATTAATTAATAAGGACAACTATTTCTTTACGATGCCGACTAAATGAGCACAGAAAATATTAAAATAGCTCTCAGATCTTGACTATTAATCTTGACTAGAAATATAATATCATCATCTCTGAATTAAATTAACCATTTACTAATTATCATCTTAGGTATTAATTGTAGGTGATACGTGTAAATTGAATATTATCTTGCAACAAACACTTGCCATGTTAGATCGTTGGCACTAAGTTTTTCATACTACATATAAGGAGTGATAATATTTTAATAAAATGTGATACTTAAATTAATAAAAAGTGATAGTAGTATAATAAATTATTTCACGAACAAGTTATAATATAAATATAAAATGTTAATTTATAATGAAAAGTAATAAATATTTAAATTATTTCACGCAAATGTTTCTCATCTTAAGAGTTTTTAATGATATGAAAATCAAATACCGAATATTTAGAATAAAAAGTGGTGTAAAATTTAAATTGCTTTTGTAAGATGGATAAGAGGTGAAAATATTTTAATTAAAAATGATATCCAAGTAAAAAAAAGTGATAGTAATGTAGTAAATTATCTAATAATAATTTATATTATAAATAGAAATTAATATAATTTTAAAAGAAAAGTGATGACATCTTTAATAGAGTGATAACTAATTTAAAAAGTTTAAAATATACTCTTATGCAAGTCTTGCTAGTAAAATATATGCAAAAACACTTACACAAGTTCACGGTATAAATCTTGTGATCCCCTTCCAATCATATATACCTTATATATTGATAAGAGTTTAAATTAAAAGGGACCACATAATTTATAAGAATTTATTTACTATATAATCCCAATTTACAAAAGATTAATTCATATATATGTTACTCTTTCCTTTCATTTATGGAAGAACCCAAATTGTTAAGTTGCATTAAAAAATTAGTGGTTGATTTATTCCTTCATTAGATGGTGTGACATTTACAAATAATTATTTAAGTCTTGTAAACTTCTTAAGATAAGTAAAAATAGCATTAAAAATTAATACTAATAATAAAAACATAATAAGATTATAATAAGCACCTTGTCATACTCATATAATAGTCAAATAGCCTTGTATATTTCCAAGATCACACGTTTTCTCTACTTCATGTAAGGAGACTTGGATTTTTCACACTTTAGCAAGTCTTGCCAATGTAGAATAATAATCTTGATTGTAATAATTTCTTTTTCTCCATAAAATGTTATATCAATTTACAGAGTAAATTTCTAATAGTTAAAATGAGAAGACATTAATTATACTTGTCCTCTTTGTTTTTGTAAAATTTTGGATGATTGGAATGTGTTTCGTCATTCCAGCTTTAAAAATCCAGTTTCATTTTGCCACTTGTGTTAATTAAATCATTCCATTTGCATTAATTAATATAAGCATTCTAGAAGAAACTGTTGTGCTCACATTACTTTAAATCAAATCCCAAATTATTCCAATCAAATGATCATTATATTATGACTAATTCCTTGTCAGCATCCTCAAATTTTCAAATTTGAGGTGCTCTTTTTTATTCAATCTTTGAAGATTAGATCTCTATAAATACTGCAGAAACAATACATTCCTAATCAAATTCACTACAAACTACTCTTGAAACAGAACACATAAACCTTTCATCTTCTACTTCAATTCCAACTCTAAAATGGGCATCCCAGTATTCGAGTTGAATTCCGGATACAAAATGCCAGTGATGGCACTTGGAACTGCAAGTCATGGTCCAACCAAAGAGCAGGAGAAGCAAGCTATGATCCACGCCATCGAGCGCGGATACAGGCATCTCGACACTGCTGCTCTCTATGGTAGTGAGGCTGCTGTTGGAGAAGCCATTGAAGAAGCTCTGAAGCGCGGATTGATCAAATCCCGAGATGAACTCTTCATCACCACCAAGCTCTGGGCAGCTGATACTTTCCCTGATCGTGTTCTCCCTGCACTCAAGACATCTTTGGAGTTAGTATCATTTAATTAATTTCTTGTTTCATTCATCATCAACTTGTAGGAATTGATCACTGATTGTAATCATGTGTGTGTATAGGAACCTGAAGCTGGAGTATGTTGATCTTTATCTGATTCATTGGCCTGTGAGCATCAAGTCTCCCGGTTTTAACTACCCGGTGCCCAACAAAGAAGACGTCGTTCCATTCGATTGCAAGGCTGTGTGGAGTGTCATGGAAGAGTGCCAGAGATTAGGTTTGGCAAAATCCATAGGAGTGAGTAACTTCAGCTGCAAGAAACTGGAGGACTTGTTGGCATTTGCAACCATCCCCCCAGCTGTGAATCAGGTGGAGCTGAATCCATGCTGGCAACAGAAGAAGTTGGTGGACTTGTGCAAGGGCAAAGGGATAATTGTGATGGGGTACTCTCCGTTGGGGTCAGCCGGACAAGCGTGGGGGTCAGACAGAGTGGTGGGCCATGAGGTGCTGAAGAACATCGCCAAGGCTAAAGCCAAGAGTGTCCCGCAGGTCATCCTAAGATGGGCGCATCAACACGGTGTGGCAGTAGCCGTGAAGAGCTACACACCGGAGAGAATGGAAGAGAATAAAAATATCTTCGACTGGGAGTTGAGCGAGGAAGAGTTCAAGAAGATAGGCGAGATGCCTCAGGGCAGAGGAACAAAAGCAGAGGGGTTCGTATCGGAAGTAGGGGCTATCAAGTCTGTTGAGGAGCTCTGGGATGGTGAGCTTTGATCCCCTTAAGGCCAGGCTCTTTTGGATTTCAATAAATTAGTTATTGTTAGCAGAAAATAAAGGCATTACCTGTCTAAAGAGAGTATTATTTGTATTATTTCAAACTTATATTTGCATTTCACCTTGTTGATGTATACTTTTAATTTAATTTAATATACTTTATGCTTTTTGAAAAATATTTTCCATTTTTTATCTAATAAACTTGTACTTGGTTTAATATATTGGCCGTAGTCAATGGAATATTTGGAATCTAAGATATTAGAATAACTGTAAGCCTTAATTGCAAAGTTAAGGTGGAAGAATAGAAGTGATAGTTTTGCTTCGAAGTGAACACCTAAAGATCATAGGAATAAAATAGTAATATTGAACTTGACTTTTACCTTTAGTCTTGATTACCACATCATCTGTGAGACTGTAAACATCACTTTCCAAAATGAAACACTCAGGAAACAGACTTGTAACTAAGTATAATTTTGTCTTTTCAAAGTGAAATTTTATAAAAACAACTTGCATCCTAAAAATACAGCACCATTTTCAAGATCGAATCAGACCTGTCGGTTCAACAGTTTAAACATACCAGCCATGATTCCAATCACCTCACACATTTAAAGCAAGCCGAATGTACACCATTTTGAGACATAATGTCACCGCTGACTCTAACTTTGTCTTCAAACAAATTTGGCATAAATGGATGGTGAAGAAGTATAGCTTTAGGCTAGGATGGTTCATAGAGGACTAGTTCTAACTAAGGATAGGTGTAGGTGTATGGAGGCGAATGAGAGTTGTGGATTTTGTTTCCATCAAGAAACAAATATCCATTTCTTTTTCCAGTGCCCCTATACTAACCTTGTTTGGGAGATAGTCAACGGATGGATTGGATGGAAGAGAAGGAGGTTTGCTTCAGTCATAGATGGGTTCCGGAAAATATTCTTTTCAGACACTCGTTGCAACCTCAAGGTTAGAAGACTCCTTTTCATCACATTCTCCACAATGATATATAGTATTTGGATGGAAAGGAATGCTCTACACCACGGATCTAGAATGCTATCTCCGTTTCACGTTGCAGATAAAATTAAGAATCAAATAGCTACTTTGTATCTTAATTATTGATGTTATAGCATCTAAAGTCTTAGGCTAAGAATGTATGGATAAGACCTTATTTTCGCATTGTACTTAATGTACTTCGTAACCGTTATCACTGAAATAAATTTACCAATTTCATATTTATCCAATTCAAATCCAATACGCTATGGTTAGGTATATTTGGGTGTACGTATTTAGTGACTTAGTGTATTGAATGTGCATTCTGGGTGTTTTAGGGTACCCAAGTATCATGTGTCTCCCTAAATAAAATTAATATAGTAATTTTTTAAATTAAAAATGACTTAGCCAAACAATGAAATAATTTGTATATAAAAGGAAAAAAAGAAATCCTGAAAAAATCCTGTCCCGTTTTAATCACGAGATATTGGTTAGTGGAATATTTACAAATGCAGTTGTGGATCAATCTTCTAGAAGGTCGTGCGGTCCGTGTTGCCGCGTAAGTTGGTCAGCCAAAGAAGAATATTTATTTATTTATTTATTTATAATAAAGAATTATTATTGGTCAAGATTGGCGCCTCCATTCATATTTCATCCAACCATACCTATATATACTTGCACCTCTCAAGCATGAATACTCATCATTATCAACTTCACATCAACTCATTCCATACATTCTAAAACCATATACTAGAAAGCATTCCTTCCTTCATCCCCAACTCCAAATATCATAATGGCCATTCCAGAAATTCAGTTGAATTCCGGTTACAAAATGCCAGTTTTGGCACTTGGAACTGCAAGTTCCGGTGCTTCCAAAGATGAGGAGGTACAAGCCATGATCCACGCCATCGAGCGCGGTTACAGGCATCTCGACACTGCTCCTCTCTACGGAAGTGAGGCCGCTGTCGGAGAAGCCATAGCCGAAGCTCTCAACCGCGGACTAATCAAGTCTCGGGATGAACTCTTCATCTGCACCAAGCTATGGTGCAGGGATACCCATCCCGACCGTGTTCTCCCAGCTCTCAAGAAATCTTTAGAGTTAATATCCACTTCTTTTATCCTTCTCTTGTTTCAATTGTGTATCATCACGTGTCTTAACTAATCATTTCTTGTACAGGAATCTGAAGCTCGACTATGTCGATCTTTACCTCATTCATTGGCCTGTAACCGTGAGGTCGGGAGGGTTTGAGTATCCGATCCCCAAGAAAGAAGATATCGTCCCCTTTGATTGCAAGGCTATTTGGTCTGCCATGGAAGAGTGCCAGAGATTAGGCCTTGCCAAATCCATTGGAGTCAGCAACTTCACTGCCAAGAAACTCGAAGACTTGCTGGCTTTTGCAAACATCACCCCTGCTGTTGTTCAAGTGAGAATCTCTACCCAAATAATCCAACTTTATTGCAAAACTGTGTTTTCACATCACCACTATGTCACTATATATAATTCCTGCAATAGAGGCCACATTACTAATATAGTTGCTTCATCTATTTGTAGGTGGAGCTTAATCCATGTTGGCAACAGCAGAAGTTGGTTGATCTGTGCAAGAGCAGAGGAATAGTTGTAACAGGTTACTCTCCGTTGGGATCAGCTGGACAATTCTGGGGATCGAATAGAGTGATGGGCAATGAGGTGTTGAAGCAGATTGCAGAAGCTAAAGGGAAGAGTGTCCCACAGGTCATCCTTAGATGGGCATTTCAATACGGAGTAACTATAGCAGCGAAGAGCTACAACCCAGAGAGAATGGAAGAGAATCGCAATATATACGACTGGGAATTAAGTGAGGAAGAGTTCAAGAAGATATGTGAGATGCCACAAAGCAGGGGAACCAAAGGAGAGGGGTTCATATCGGAGGAAGGCGCCATCAAGTCCGTTGAGGAACTCTGGGATGGTGACCTTTGAATTCATCCTTCTATTCTTCCCAGTTCCCACCATTCTTCAAGTTAAAGGCTGATCCTTGTCTTAATATTATTGTTTCTACTGTTTTTTTTTTTTTTAATTTTTTACATTTCGATGTTCACATATGAAATTAATACTACATTATAGTTTGTGAGAAAGGCTTTTGATTACATTATTGATGGAATATTTAAGATGAGGAATAATGTTGCCAAACACTCAGTATGATCTTATGAATATCTGGATTCATGATTTTAGAATAGCTTAATTAACTGCAAAGCAAATTTGAAATACTACAATAAGGAAAACCACAACTCAATTACCCAGGGAACAGCAAAACATCAACCTAATTAAAAATAGTGAAAAGTGTAATTCATATTCTTGATCACTGCTTTTACCACGAAGTTTAATTCCAAAATGTATGATAACTTATTAGTTAAGAATTACAGCTTCCTTATTCAACTGATTCATACCAAGTCTAGAAATAACTAAATATAAGCTACTTCACCAAAAACATTGATGCTTCATTCTGCTATTGCAAACAAGTTGAATAATTTTCGAGGGGGAGTTTCAACGATTAAGTAAAAACTTTAATTTTCTAAGGGAGCTAAGCTAATTAGTAATTAACAAATGGAAAACAATGAAATTGATTGCAATTCACGTACCAAATAACATACGCAGCAAACGTACATCTCTTTCAGACATTCCATCGAACACTCTCCGGGAGGAAACTAAATATTCATCAGACGTAACACTTTCTTATCATCCTTTACCGGCGAACGAGATCTCTCACATGCATTTGGCCCTATTCCTTGAGATCGATGGGAAAATCTTCATTGAATAATACTTTACTGCGCGATTCTGCGCAGACTTTGTCCTTTCCGTCGCTCAGTGATTTTTTTTTTGTTCTTTTTGGTGTCGCAAAATGAAAAAGTAAAGAAAATGAAAACGTACGTTTTATTTTATTTATTTATGTATTTATTTATATTGTGTGTGATTGAGTGTTTGTAATTTATTTAGATGGGATACTAATATATAGCTGGCGTGTTACGAGGTTTACAAAATTTTATTTTAATATTTTATTTAATAATATAAAATATATTTATATATTTATGTTTCATATAAGTCTAGTATATTATTGAATGAAAACAAAATTAAAACCTATAATTAATATTTTATGTCTCTTTATAAAATAATTAAAATTATTATTATGTTTTCTTTTATTTTTGTATTAATATTGTGATTCAAGTATATATGAATTATTATGTTGGGGTAAAGACTTGTGCGCTCTTATTGAGACAGACAAAAAAAAGTGATAACTTTTACTCACTCCGTCCCCTTGAAAGGTATTCGTTTACTTTTTGTAAGTGAATTAAGGAGTATAATAATTTAATGTATAGTAAGGTGAGAGAAATAATATTTTAATGGGTAGTGGATAATTGTATTAATGTTGAGTGTGGGGCCATGTGTAGTGGTTGTAGGTCACATCAATCCAAAAAAGAAAATGAATACTTTGTAATGGGACGGAGGAAGTATTTATAATTAAAAGTGATACTCAATTAAGTGATAATGTTATTGGCAAAAGCTCATGCGCCCCCGGGGAAACGGGAACATGGTCCGTGTCCCCATGTGAACACAACCCTTCCCCTCCTTATTCTATTTAAACCTATATATTGCTAGAGAGTTTAAATTGTAAAGGAGCATGTGTAAGCAATTAAAATTCACGGTCCAATCAAATGGCGACACGTGGATTTTATTGATTAAATATCAATTTTAATTTATTTTGGGAATTTAATAAATTAAATCCTAAAATAGATTAATAAATAATTGATAATTAATTTAATACCCAACAAATTAAGTAGGGTTTAAATTAAGTAAAGCTTGACCCCTAAGTTAAGTAAAGCATGGAAGGTTCCAGAATTAGGTCAAATTAAGCAATGACCAATCAAGCTGTGATATATTTGGAACGGCCCAAGCCCGCATAACCAGGCCAAATCTGTCATGGACCAATCAGATTGCGAGATATTTATGGGACATCCTCTGCCTTCACCTATATAAAGAGTCCTCCTCCATTCATTCCAGAGATTCAAATACTTGAAGACATAAACGCTCTGAAGAGATCAAGAACACGAGCAGTGCTCCCTTGAGATCTTCAAGCATCTTCAAGTCAAGAACGTCAAGCGATTCGGGATTAAGGTGCGGAGCCCCCCCCAAATCAAGCGTTCTTCATATACTGAGTTCTTCGGTGTTCTTCGCGCCAAGAACAGCATACGACCCGGGATTAAGGTGCTAAGCCCCCCAGATCGAGTGTTCTTCGGATCAAGTACGTTTAATCCAAACAAAGGCTCGACGCTTCTGGATTAACGTTATAAGGTCCCAAATCCGAGTTCGGACAAGCTTCAACTGAAGATCCGACTCAACACACACACAGTCAACGCGATCAACGCAGTCAAAGTCAAAGTCAAAGTCAAGCCAAATTGGTTCAAGAGAAGAATCAGAGGATTGATAGAGATTGTTCCTAAATTTTCAAGTTTAATCCTTCTGGATTATCATTGTAATTCTTTTGTGTTTATTTTATTATAAATACAAAATTTGTTGTTACAAATTTTGGCACGCCCAGTGGGACCGTCTCTACCTCTCATCTCTTCTCTCTACAAGCTCGAAAGTACGATATGACTCCTGTTAGGATTGCTGTAGGTAGGACTGCTGCTTCTAAGCTCTCAGAGGCATTGACTGAATATGTTGCTGTTGTTACAAGGAGCATGTCAGAAAAAGCTCGTTCGGAAGCCTCATCTGGATCCAACCCTTCGGTTGAGGAGGCTTCAAGAAAACAACTACCTATGAAAGATGATAGTGATGAAGATTCTGCATCTTCAAACTCTTCATCTGACTCCGTTGCAGCTCCAGTAATGATGGCAGGCGCCACGACTGTTGAGGAACAATTAGCAAACATGATGAAAGCTATCGAGGGGCTCACGAAACACATAGAAGCTCAAGACACAAAGATCTCCCAATTGATGAAAAGAGACATCGCGGAGACTAGCCATGCAAACGGAAAAGAAGTCATGGACGATAGTGAAGTGGAAGAGGTCACAAGGCGCCAGACTATTGAAAAGGAGCAAACTCAAGAAACGTTGCCACTTTCAGCTGATGGAATGCTCCAAGTAGATCAACTCAAGGATATTATACTTGGAACAATAAAAGAAAGGTTTGAGGAGAATTCCAAGCCTACTGTTACTTATGTCAAGCCATACACGAAAAGAGTGGACAACTTGAAGTTGCCAGCTGGCTACCAGCCTCCCAAGTTCCAACAGTTTGATGGCAAAGGAAATCCGAGGCAGCATATAGCACACTTTATTGAGACCTGCCATGACGCTGGTACTTATGGAGACCATATGATAAGGCAGTTCGTTCGCTCTCTCAAAGGAAATGCATTTGATTGGTATATCGACTTGCAAGCTGAATCTATTGATAGTTGGGCACAAATGGAACATGAGTTCCTTAATCGTTTCTACAGCATGAGGAGAACTGTTAGCATGACTGAGTTGACTAATACTCGTCAATTGAAGGAAGAACCTGTGATTGATTATATCAATCGATGGAGAAATTTGAGTTTAAATTGCAAGGACCGATTATCCGGAGAGTCTGCTATTGAGATGTGTATCCAAGGGATGGAATGGAATCTCCTTTATATACTCAAAGGAATTCAACCTAAGACTTTCGAAGAGTTGGCTACTAGGGCCCATGACATGGAATTAAGTATGGCTGCTAGTGGAATCAAACATTCACCGATGTCGGACTCCTACAAGTCTAAAGATAAACAAGATTTCAAAAGGGGGGCAAGTCCTATGCTAAAAGTTCCAACAAAGAGTCAATGGCCACAAATATTATGACGGTCAAGGTTCAAAAGAATGAAAATGATAAGAAAGACAAAGGGAAGCAAGTTGCCCAAGAGTGGGAGCAAAGAAGGTTAACTCTGAAAGAGATGCAAGAAAAAGAGTATCCATTTCTGAACTCAGACCTTTCTGGCATATTTGATGATCTGATGAAAAATAAGCTCCTTGATCTTCCTGAGATGAAGCGTCCAGAGGAAGCCGGTCGAACTAATGACCCAAAATACTGCAAGTATCATAGGTTGGTGAGTCATCCAATTCATGATTGTTTCGTTCTTAAGGAAAAGATCATGCAACTGGTTAAGGATGGGAAAATCGTGTTAGAAGATGAGGCGGGTACAAACTTCACTTCTGTAAAAGAAAGTCATGATGAAGGCTCATGTCATGTCGTGAACGAGGACAATGAAAGCGAACAACTTGAAACTAAGGGTAAAGCTTACTCCATGAAGGTGACCTTCACGGATGAAGATATGTTGTTAGGTATGCAATCTCATAATCGACCTCTATTTGTGACTGGTTACACTAAAGGGATGCGAGTGAATCGCATACTTGTTGATGGAGGTTCGGCGGTGAACATTTTGTCCTTGAGAATGTTGAAGAAGATAGAAATACCAATGGATGAACTCAACCATAGCCGATTGATGATCCAAGGGTTCAACCATGAGGGGCAAAGGACTCTCGGCACAATAGTTCTTGATTTGCTAATTGATGAGATGAAATCCACAGTCCTTTTCCATGTTATTGATGCAAAAACTTCCTACAACATGCTTTTGGGGCGCCCATGGCTACATGAGAATGGTGTGATTCCTTCCATATTACACCAGTGCTTCAAGTATAGTGAAGGTGATAATGTGAAAAGGGTGTTCGGCGACGACAAGCCGTTTACTGAAGCTGAAGCTTACTTTACCGATGCTAAATATTTCTTCAAGAGTACAAAGGAAGTAAAGCGTGAAGAAGCCCCAGTACAAGATAATGGGGGCAATAAACAAATAAAGGATGAGGAAGGTAGTACATCATCTGCCACTCTCAAGGAGAACAAAGGCAAAGGGCTTGAGACCTCGGAAGAGTTGACATTGCCTTTAACAAAAATTGATGCTAGTAAACTTTCTTCTCCACTACTCAAAGGATTCACACGTCCTATTGAAGGACCAAAGACCGAACACGGTGAAGTGTTTGAAGCCGAAATAACCAAGTCGTATAGTCCACAAGCTTATAAACTCCTTATGAAGGCTGGTTATGAACTAAGGGAAAAAGCGATGGCGAGCAAGGTGTGTCAAGAAACTATCAACTCACCAGGACATGGGCTTAGTGTTACTCAGAAAATATTGAAAAATAGTGGCCCTACTTTCAAGAATGCTAAGCCAGGTTTGGGATATGTCCCTCAAAAGCCAGTCCGCATTGCAATTAGAAGAGCAAGTACAAATTATATCACCGAGGGAGAAGCTTTATCCACGGAGGATATGTTTGACGCAAGTAGTAGGGAAGTCAAGAGAATATCTGTTTTTGAAAGGCTTGGGAGTGTTTTCGAAAGGCTTTGACCCTGTAAAGGGAAGTGTAGGAGGCAAAATCATATCAAGTCCCTTAACCTCCGAAAACTCCGGGGTCAAAATCATTCTTGCATCAAGCGGCGAAATATCTTGACTGTCTCAAGTGGAAGAGTATTGAAAGCTAAGGTACGAAGAATCATCTTTACTAAAGATGATAGTAATAATGATAGAGAAAGTGTAGCTTCCACCAATCATATTACTGCTGTGGAAGATTCTCAAATGGAGGAAGTAGATGCTGAAGATGCCCCTCCACAATTTGAAGAAGGAGTGAAAGCCACTGTTGATGAGTTGAAAGAAATTAACTTAGGTGATGAAAATGACCCACGTCCTACCTACATAAGTGCTCTGCTAGATGTTGAGGAAGAAACAAAGTATGTCAGCCTTTTGCGAGAATTCAGAGATGTCTTTGCATGGTCGCATAAGGAAATGCCAGGCTTAGATCCGAAAATTACAGTGCACCACTTGTCCATTAAAAAGGGAACTCGGCCGGTTAAACAAATGCAGCGTCGATTTCGACCAGAGTTGATTCCTTTGATTGAGGACGAGATTAATAAGCTTCTTGAAACAGGCAAGATCCGAGAAGTTAAATATCCTACTTGGATTTCCAATATCGTGCCGGTAAGAAAGAAAAATGGGCAACTCAGAGTATGTGTTGATTTCTGAGATTTGAATATGGCATGTCCGAAGGATGACTTTCCATTACCAATTACTGAACTCATGATTGATGCAACAACGGGGCATGAGGTCCTTTCATTTATGGATGGGTCATCTGGCTACAATCAAATTGGTTTGGCTCCTGAGGATCAAGAGAAGACAGCCTTTCGTACTCCGAAAGGGATATATTGCTATAATGTTATGCCATTTGGCTTAAAGAATGCTGGTGCCACTTATCAGCGAGCCATGCAAAAGATATTTGATAACATGCTTCATAAGATTGTCGAATGCTATGTTGATGATATTGTGGTGAAATCAAAGGAAAAGAAAGATCATTTTCATGATCTAAGGCGAGTGTTTGAACGATTAAGAGAGCATCAACTCAAGATGAATCCGCTCAAGTGTGCATTTGGAGTTTCATCTGGGAAATTTCTTGGGTTTATTGTTCGCCGTCGAGGGATTGAGATTGAGAAAGCAAAGATTGACGCAATCATGAAAATGCATGTGCCTCGGAACATACATGAACTCAAAAGTCTGCAAGGAAAGTTGGCATACTTAAGGAGATTCATATCAAACTTAGCTGGTCGATGCCAACCATTTAGTCATCTCATGAAGAAAGACAGCATATTCGAATGGGATGAAGCTTGTAATAATGCTTTCAATAGCATTAAAGAATACTTGATGAAGGCACAAGTGTTGAGTGCTCCAATAGCGGGACGTCCATTAGTCCTTTATCTAGCTGCTCAAGAGCTTTCTGTGGGAGCTTTACTTGCACAAGAAAATGATGATGGTAAAGAAAGAGCTCTATATTATCTAAGTAGAGCCATGACTCCAAACGAGTTGAAGTATTCACCCATTGAGAAGATCTGTTTATCCCTTATCTTCGTGATTCAGAAGTTGAAACATTATTTTCAAGCTCACACAGTTCGGCTAGTTTCGAAAGCCAACCCACTAAAATTTGTCATGTCAAAACCAGTACTCTCTGATCGGCTTGCAAGATGGTATCTCCAACTTCAACAGTTTGAGATCGTGTACGTTCCTCAAAAGGCCGTAAAAGGACAAGTGTTGGTAGATTTTCTAGCTGATCATCCAATGCCTGCTGAATGGGAACTATCTGATGAACTCCCCGATGAAGATGCTTTCACTGTGGACATAGTTTCTCCTTGGAAGATGTATTTCGATGGAGCATCTCATAGAGAGGGAGCTGGTGCGGGAGTCGTGTTTGTAACATCCAGTGGTGAAGTTCTACCTTTCTCATTTTCCTTAACAGAAAATTGCTCTAACAATGTGGCTGAGTATCAAGCACTCATACTTGGTTTGGAAATGGCCATCGATATAAAACAACTACACCTTAGAGTGTATGGTGATTCGCTATTGGTAATAAATCAACTCCTTGGAGTGTATGAAGTGAAGAAGCCTGAGTTGTTCCCCTATTACAAGTATGCTCAAAAGCTTATGGGTTATCTCAGTGATGTTGATATTACGCATCTGTCTAGAAGAGAGAATAAGCAAGCTGACGCCCTCGCTAAGTTGGCATCAACTATAGCTATGCCAGAAATGCAAATTCAAATACCGGTGTGCAGAAGTTGGGTTGTACCACCAATCTTTGAAGATGATGATTATGAAGAAGTTGAAAATCATGTGGTGGAGGTTTTCGAAATTGAAGAAGAAGATTGGCGCCAACCACTTGTGGATTATTTGAAATATGATAAGTTGCCTAATGATCCACGACAAAGGGTTGATATTCGGCGTCGGGCACCTCGGTTCATCTACTTTAAGGGTACACTTTATAGAAGATCATTCGATGGAATTTTCTTGAGATGCTTGGGTAAGGAAGAAACTATTCAAGAAATGGAGGAGGCTCACTCCGGAATTTGCGGTGCTCATCAATCCGGACCGAAGCTACATTTCAGAATTAAAAGGATGGGCTACTATTGGCCAACCATGGTGAAGGATTGCATGGATTACGCACAAAGATGTCAAGCTTGTCAGTTCCATGGAAATTTGATTCATCAACCTCCGGAGCCTTTACATCTGACAGTCGCTTCATGGCCTTTTGATGCTTGGGGGTTAGATGTGGTGGGGCCGCTTACAAAGTCATCTGGTGGTCATCTCTACATTCTTGCTGCAACATATTACTTTTCAAAGTGGGCCGAAGCTGTGCCTCTAAGGGAAGTGAAGAAAGAAAATGTTGCTGATTTCATCCGGATCAACATCATTTATAGATATGGTGTTCCGCGCTACATCATCACTGATAATGGAAAGCAGTTCAGCAACAGTTGGATTGATAAGCTATGTGAGAAGTTTGATTTCAAACAAAAGAAATCTTCAATGCATAACGCAGCTGCTAATGGTCTTGCCGAAGCTTTCAATAAGACATTGTGTAGTTTGTTAAAGAAGGTGGTGTCCAAGTCGAAAAAAGATTGGCATGAAAGAATAAATGAAGCTTTATGGGCATACCGCACCACCTATAGAACACCTACTCAAGCCACTCCGTATTCCTTGGTGTATGGTGTTGAGGCTGTTGTGCCTCTCGAAAAACAAATTCCTTCTTTGAGGATGGCCATACAAGAAGGCCTCACCGAGGAAGAAAATACAAAGTTACGTCTTCAAGAGTTAGAAGCGTTAGATGAAAAGAGGTTGGAAGCACAACAAAGACTTGAGTGTTACCAATCTCGCCTTTCTAAAACATACAACAAGAAAGTGAGGGTACGTTCTTTTCAAGTTGGTGATTTGGTGCTTGCTTTGAGAAGACCTATAGTAGTCACCCATCGCGTTGGAAATAAGTTTCTACCCAAGTAGGATGGCCCTCATGTTGTGAAGGAAGCCTACACAAATGGCGCATACAAGTTGATCTCAGAGGATGGCGTGAACATTGGCCCTATAAATGAGAAGTTCTTGAAACGCTACTACGCGTAAAATAAATACATGTACAACGCTCCTTGACGCATGAGCCTAAACTGCATGTTACTCCTGGTCCGCATGAGTATAAACTGTGTACGACAAACTCCTGGTCCGCATGAGTATAAACTGTGTACGACGAACTCCTGGTCCGCATGAGTATAAATTGTGCACGACAAACTTCTGGTCCGCATGAGTATAAACTGTGTACGACACCCACCAAAGGTAATTATATGTGGTTAAACTATTAATTCACCCCACTCAGATATTTTAAGTGGTTAAAGCATTAAATATCCTACTTTGTCTAAAGTGGTTAAAGAATAGTCACTCCTGGCCCGCATGAGTATAAACTGTGTACGGCACCCCCCATTCAAAACTAAATCATGTCCCTTTGAACTACGTTATGACTTGATCTTCTTAAAAGGGGTACGTAGGCAGCTTATCACTTTGCTAAGTTCAGTCATAATTCAGGTTATTCACGTTGAGTTTTTGAGGTAAGCACTAAGTTGAAGCATGAGTTGAGAAGCGAAAGGTTGGCAATGAGAAGACGGTAGTTGAACACTACGTTGGATGGTGCCACTGAAGATGCTGTTGTCTCTCGTCGTTCTGACGCTCTTCATCCAGATCAGGTAGACGTCCTCAACATTGCCAAAGCCATCATCGGCAATAGCATGTCACTCACTGGAAATGCAGCGTCACCAGTACACTATCGCTGCTGCTCTTGCTGTCCTCGGCTGTTTGGTCACTTTTCCCAGAGAGAAGTTCAGAATACTCTATCAGTGAAGCTCGATACCCATATCAATGATACCATGTTTTGCTCTTTCCATAGTAACACCAAGCGATCACGTGCCAGCACGCCCGACAGACGCCGATCTCCCGATCAAGAATCGTGCGCTGCCGTCACCAGAAGATACCACACGGTCGAATCCGCTTCCGATTGGCACCCATTACCCCTCTCCGTAAACATGAGCATAAACAGCAGGTAAACTCGCATCCTTGCAAAACCATTAAAGCACGCAGCAAGCAGCCGCCACAGTAAGCCATCGCCGGAAAGCAAAGCACCACCGTTGCCATTTCCCATCGCGATTCAGCCGCTGATCCCTCGTCGAGGATTGCGTGCTACCACCGTTGGAAGCAGACTTCAAGCCATCGCAGGAAAGAGTATACTACTACCAGTGCCCGAGCGTTGCCGCTTCCAGTCGCGATTCAGTCACTAATCCCTCATCGAGGATTGCATGCTGCCATTATTGGAAGCAGAGCTTAGCCATCGTCCCCTTACAATTCTCTAACGCCGACAGTTGTCGCACGCTGATGTAACAGAATGGCAGCTGCTGGTGGTCAACAAATACTTATGGGAAACACGGGACCAGAAGGGAACCAACTACTGGAGCATGATGCTCACTCGAACACTAATGTGGTGGCAAAACACACGTCGAGCTGCCGTTTGAAAAAATTAAGGCTCACCGTCGATTTCTCGGAAGAGAAAGAGGGGCGAGGACGAGGCTCACCGTCGATTTCTCGGAAGAGAAAGAGGGGCGAGGACAAGGCTCACCGTCGATTTCTAAGAAGAGAAAGAGGGGCGAGGACAAGGCTCACCGTCGATTTCTCAGAAGAGAAAGAGGGGCGAGGACAAGGCTCACCGTCGATTTCTCAGAAGAGAAAGAGGGGCGAGGACGAGGCTCACCGTCGATTTCTCGGAAGAGAAAGAGGGGCGAGGACAAGGCTCACCGTCGATTTCTCGGAAGAGAAAGAGGGGCGAGGACGAGGCTCACCGTCGATTTCTCGGAAGAGAAAGAAGGGCGAGGACAAGGCTCACCGTCGATTTCTCAGAAGAGAAAGAGGGGCGAGGACAAGGCTCACCGTCGATTTCTCGGAAGAGAAAGAGGGGCGAGGACGAGGCTCACCGTCGATTTCTCGGAAGAGAAAGAGGGGCGAGGACAAGGCTCACCGTCGATTTCTCGGAAGAGAAAGAGGGGCGAGGACAAGGCTCACTGTCGATTTCTCGGAAGAGAAAGAGGGGCGAGGACAAGCATGTTACTAAGTTCTTGGTCGAAGACAGGAACAACAAGCAAACAAGACGAATAAACAGTTCAAAAAAAGGGCAAATTAAGGAATTGAGAGCTTACACTTGTAGATTGAATTCTTTGGATGATGTGTTTTGATTGAGTGTTTTGTCTTGACAGCTTCTTGGACCGATGCTGAAGAAGAAAAAAAATTTAGAGACACTTTATGCTACACTTTGAAAAGAAAAAGAAAAATTCAAATAAGAGAAGGAAGAACCACGAATTGAAGTGAATATCTTGTTTGTTGGATAGCTTTGATAAAAAAAATTGAGTTCATGAAGTACCATTATATAGTAGTGGATTCATGAATAATTATGGACTCATGGATAATTATGGAAATTATTTGTGGATAATTATAGAAGCTACTAGTGGACTCATGGATAATTATGGAGATTATTGTGAGGTGCGCAAGCTCTACAAAATTGTAGGAGATTCTTTACTACAAATAACTTTGATAATTTTGGGTAAGGTGCATGAAATCTTGGTGAATAAGAAACAAATCTTTTGCGATTCCTTCACATCAAGACATACTGTCCGTGAACAAATCGCAAGGGGGCATTTGTAAGCAATTAAAATTCACGGTCCAATCAAATGGCGACACGTGGATTTTATTGATTAAATATCAATTTTAATTTATTTTGGGAATTTAATAAATTAAATCCTAAAATAGATTAATAAATAATTGATAATTAATTTAATACCCAACAAATTAAGTAGTGTTTAAATTAAGTAAAGCTTGACCCCTAAGTTAAGTAAAGCATGGAAGGTTCCAGAATTAGGTCAAATTAAGCAATGACCAATCAAGCTGTGATATATTTGGAACGGCCCAAGCCCGCATAACCAGGCCAAATCTGTCATGGACCAATCAGATTGCGAGATATTTATGGGACATCCTCTGCCTTCACCTATATAAAGAGTCCTCCTCCATTCATTCCAGAGATTCAAATACTTGAAGACATAAACGCTCTGAAGAGATCAAGAACACGAGCAGCGCTCCCTTGAGATCTTGAAGCATCTTCAAGTCAAGAACGTCAAGCGATTCAGGATTAAGGTGCGGAGCCCCCCCAAATCAAGCGTTCTTCATATACTGAGTTCTTCGGTGTTCTTCGCGCCAAGAACAGCATACGACCCGGGATTAAGGTGCTAAGCCCCCCATATCGAGTGTTCTTCGGATCAAGTACGTTTAATCCAAAAAAAGGCTCGACGCTTCTGGATTAACGTTATAAGGTCCCAAATCCGAGTTCGGACAAGCTTCAACTGAAGATCCGACTCAACACACACAGTCAACGCGATCAACGCAGTCAAAGTCAAAGTCAAAGTCAAGCCAAATTGGTTCAAGAGAAGAATCAGAGGATTGATAGAGATTGTTCCTAAATTTTCAAGTTTAATCCTTCTGGATTATCATTGTAATTCTTTTGTGTTTATTTTATTATAAATACAAAATTTGTTGTTACAGCATGGAAATTGCAAAGGAGCACGGATCTAAATCCGTGTGCACGGGCCCACGAGAGACTCACTCAATGTTATTTCATGAGCAATAAATGAAAGTAATAACATTTTATAGCAAAGTAATAACGTTTTATAGCGAAAGTAATAACTATTTTAAAAAGTGTAAAATAATCTCACGTGAAACAGTCTTACGCAAGATTTACTCTTATATTGGTGACAAAAAAATAGAAAAAAAAAGATATTTACCTTACCATACAATTTTTATTAAATTAAAGTACTACTGAGCACTTTCTTAAATAATGTCACAAATTTTCAAAAAATCACAATAAAAATAATCTTTTATCATTCATGATATGCAGTACACCTTTTAATTGAATAACATAAAATGATTTTTTTATCAGTTATATGATATTATAAAAGTAATCAAATTTAAAGTAATGTATAAAATTAAAATAATTAAGTCTCTTGTAAAAAGCTTTTTTATTAGTATATAAATTAAAAAATTGATCAAATTTAAAATAATGTATAAAAATAAAAGTAATTGAAACCCTATAAATATATGATTTTATTGTAACTTTTTTATTTTTCAATTTAAGGGTGATAAAGAAAAATTAAATTAATTAAAAATATTAAAATAGAATAGCAATTAATCAAGAAAGAAATAATATGATTTTTAAATCTTTACATAATATTAAAGAATATTATAAATAATAGAAACTAAAAGATTAAAATGTTAAAGGAATAAAATGTTAATAAGAGAACTATTTAATATAGAATAAAGAAAATAATTAATATATATAATAAATGCTTAACCAATAAAATAATGCCGCATATAATTTTTGGTAGTAACGTTTCTCAATCTTGGTATGTTTTTAAAAAATTTAAATAAGGCAACTACTTGCCAGTTATATATATTAAGATTTCACGAATTAACTCTCAAATCGATATAATATTAAATTTGTTTGAGTTCCATTGTTAATCTTAGCTATTCTAATCTAACTTAATTCTGAGCTAGAATAATTTATCAAGTTAAACAAAAGTGTTTTAGGCCCAAAAGTTCGTTAACATATTCATTGATAGGCTCTATCGAGAACATATTTGTTAAAAAGCTAGCATATAGATATGAATATTTTTTTTAATTTCTTTTATATAGAGTATACATTTGTGTATATATCTAAATAGGTGATAGAAATAAATTTAAAACGAAGAGTAAAGTGGCTCGAAAGTGATTAGATGCGGAAACATGGTAGATGAGCCTGAATGAAAAGCATACAATGCCTAGTTAAAATCAAGAAGGGCCGATGAGATGCAACCCAAGAAGGGAGTGTTACAATAAAATATGTATTTATTGAATATTGAACACAAAATACATTATAATTATAATTAAAAATGAATAGAATTTGAAAAGCTAGTAAACAGTCTCTAGCTATCATTTGATTTCTTCTTTGAGTTAACTTTTGACTTCTTTCAACTTTTTGTGCTGGATCTTCAAATGAATTTTGTCCGAGCTATGATTTGGAGGGTTTTTATAATATTTTTTCGGAGGTGTCGAGTCTTTGTTTGCATCGAATGTTGACTTGAAAGATTTCTACGACATATGTCATTGATATAGTAGAACTTTGTTGACTTCACGGAGAATGCTAGATGAATCTGAGATGCCACAAAGCAGGGGACCAAAGGAGAGGGGTTCATATCGGAGGAAGGCGTCATCAAGTCCGTTGAGGAACTCTGGGATGGTGACCTTTGAATTCATCTTTCTATTCTTCCCACCATTCTTCAAGTTAAATGATGATCTTTGTCTTAATACTATTGTTTCTACTGTTTTTTTATTTTTTACATTTCGATGTTCACATATGAAATTAATACTACATTATAGTTTGTGAGAAAGGCTTTTTATTACATTATTGATAGAATATTTAAGATTAGGAATAGTGTTGCCAAACACTCAGTACGATCTTATGAATATCTGGATTCATGATGTCAAAATAGCTTAATTAACTGCAAAGCAAAGTTGAAATACTACAACTGACACTAGTTGTTAAAGCATTCAATAAAAATGCAGTAGTATTTTTTTTTTCAAAACATGTAGAACAACTTCAAGAATAAGAGGCTCGTGATATCCGGCATAGTCACCAGGATCGACTCATTGGTCGGAACTATGGCAGTGATGAATCCAGTGTCAATGGCAATTGATTAGGATAAAACCAGTTTGTGTCCTATCATCAGTTCTCAAAAAATAAAAGAATTGAGGTAAAGAAGGAGTGGATTGTTGGGTGCCATTAGAGATGCAGTGGTTGTGTGTAAAAAATAAAATATAAAAAATAACAGAATTGAGGTAAAGAAGAAGAAGTAGTGACGTGATACTCGATCAATAAACTCTCAAACACTCAAGATTAAACTCACATGAAATAATGAACTTGAATCAAAATGAAAAGGAAATGCATAAATATGTATAGTGGTTCGGTTATTGATAACCTACATCCACTTTGGGGAGAAGAAACTTTATTATCAATTTATGCTTACAATCAAGATCAGATTGATCTCAATCTGATAACAGGAAGTATAAAACGAAGCTCATAAACTGTCAACACTCAATTTGAAAAACTGATGTGATTAAACTATTTTTAGCCTTTATATCTTGCTATCCCTCCAACCAATTGATCCGGTTGAACCTCTACTAGATAGCCCTCACTTAGTAGATGAGATGTAGCCATATAGCCGGTTGTAGGTAGGTTGATAAACTGCCCAAAAACTGCTCCAAAACCAGCTGCACACACTAGCTCCAATTTGATAGTTTTCAATCGGTTGTGTTGTTTGTTTTAACCTTTCCAACTTACTCCCAGCTTGCATGCAATACATGATGATCACGGTTGAGCCTCCAATGAACATAATCCACGTGTAACAAAACCCCATGCATGCATCTATTGTCATTAATCTCCACCTTAGATATATGCATACTCAACTTGATCCCTTCTCCCCACTTTGCTGCTTTTAAGGAGCAGCAACCTTTATGTCTTCATGCATACCAACTAAAGACTTCCACAGCTTAAAATTATCTTCTGTCAATGTTTTAGTAAGTCCGTCAGCTGGATTCACAGTTGTATCAATCTTCCTTATATCAACAACACCATTTTCAACCATATCTCTTACAGAGTATAGCTTGACATCATTATGTTTGGTACGTTCATAATACCCCTGATGTTTAGCTAAGTGTATTGCACTTTGATTGCCACAATACACCACTACGGTATTCTGATATCCTCCCAACTCCTTCAGCAGACCAATAAGCCATATCCCTTCTTTGATAGCTTCTGTTAATGCAATGAACTCAGCTTCTGTAGTTGACAATGCCACTACAGACTGATATCATCCACATAGAGAAGTATGTATGTATAACAACTATTTTCTTCCTTGATGTATATACAGCTATCATAGATACATTTCTGAAATCCATTTGCAACTATGTACTCATCAAATCTCAAATACCATTGTCTTGGACTTTGTTTGAATCAATACAATGATTTGAGTAACAAACAAGCCTTAGTATCAGGCTTTCCAACTGTTACACCTTCTGGTATCTTCATGTAGATACTCTCTTCTAACTTCCCATGTAAAAAATGCAGTAGTAACATCCATCGTATGAAGCTCAAGGTCATACTGAGCTACTAGTGCTAGTAGTATTCTGATTGAACAGTGTGTAACCACAGGTGAGAAGATTTAATTATAATCTACTCCTTCCTTCTATGAAAAACCCCTATCTACTAGTCTAGCTTTGTATCTAACTCCACCTTCAGCTGCAGGTGCTGGTTTCCTTTTGAATATCCACTTACATCCAACTAACTTCTGAAATTTTGGCTTGTCAACTGATCTCCATGTCCCATTCTTATTTAGTGACAACAACTCTTCCTCTATAGCTATAAGCCACTTGTTTTTGTCTTGACTAGCCAAAGCATCAGTGTAGTTCCTAGGATCATAAGCTTCAACCTCAACTGCTGTGTATAGCGCAAATGACACTATATCAGGTTGTACATACCTTGCAGGAGGTACTATTGTCCTCTTTTCCCTATCTCTTATAAGTTTATAAGAGTTTGGTTGATCTTGTACTCTTATTTCCTCATCAGTGGACCTATCATTACTTTTATCAGCTCTGATCATATCTGTAGGCTCCACCTCAAGATCAGATTGCTAAAACGGAGTATCTTTGATCAGTGGCATCTTATTTTCAATAAAGATAACATCTCTGCTAACTATGAGTCTATTTTTATCATAGCACCAAAAACTTGTTGGGCGTTTTCTTTGCACGCAATATTAATCCCCAAGTATTAAGGATATCAATTGCAGCTTAAGCAAGCGACCAAGTTAAATCGAACTCAAAGGACAACGTATTATCAATTTAATTATTTACTAAATTAATTAAGCCGAAAAGCAATAACATTTGAGGATTGAACTATTAACTAATAAATAAACACTGGAAGAATACGAAAGTGGCTCAAGAATGGAGAATAGGTAGTCCTAAGGTAATCCAGTTTTACTATTTAACTTTCCTATCAAGGCAGACCGACTCTGCCTTGTGGACTATGGATGCATCACTAAACCATGCAAATCTACTCTATAGACACAAGTAAATATGCGTGTAACACGTGTGAATAGCCTTGGAGCAAGAGATGTAATTTCATTCCCATTTTTAGTTACTATCAGCATCAATTATTTCCCATGTCTGGAATATAACTCGATATGATCTCCCTTTATAGGTACTATAAAATTACCCTCTTTATCCTGCTTACTAACCCGAATTAAATTCAATTAATAAACATTCATATATGATAGTTCTAATAAAGCTTCGGAGTCTCCTCACTTAGAATGATAACATAAAACCCTGTTCAACAGTGAACGCACTCTATAACAACCAAGATATATATTCAAACTCTATATAATAGTTGAAGATGCACAAAACGACCGTGAATATGAGTTTAAAACGTGCAATCATATACTCCCTCCGTCCCTTAGTAAGAGTCCCATTTACTTTTGGGTACGTGGATTAAGGAGTATTATTATTTAATGTATAATGGGTAGTTGTATTAATGTGTGTGTGAGCCCCATGTTTTAATTATATTAGTGGGTGTGGGTGGATCCCATAAAAGAAAATGGGATCCTTTGGTTGAGACAACCAAAATGGTAAAATGAGACTCTTACCTAGGGACGGAGGGAGTATAAAATATATCTACAAGTAGTGTTGTACGAAGGACACACAAGAGAGTTTAATTAATTCATAAAACCTTCAAAACCCTAGATCTACCAAAATGATCTAGCTCATGATGTTGCGAAGAATAATCATGGGGGTTGGATAGATCTTACCCATATATCTGGAAAATACAAGATAAATTAGAAAATGACTAAAACCCTAGATGCGGGAGTCGTCGCGTCCTTCTCCGTCTTGAATCCTTCTCTTGGTTCTCCTCTTAATTTCACAAACTAATCTTCAAAGTGATGGATGGATGGATGGAGGAAGGAATGTGGATGATGTTTGAGGGGTGATCCCCCCTTGTGGGGTGTAGGATGATTGTGTTGTGGTCACATATCAATAATGATGTGATCTGCATTCCCTTTTATACTTGTAAGCTCTCCTTATGGACCTTGGATGAGCTATTTCTTGGAAATCACGAAAATACACACTACTGGAGGTACAGAATTACCAAAAATAGGTTTCTCTGTCCCCGCTCGACCAAACTGCTCTAGGTTGAGCAGGATTGACCTTGGTCGAGTGGCAGTTCGCAGTCTCACCATTTCACGCATAACTTTCACATCTGAGCTCCAATTTGAATGATTCTTATGCTCTGGGATGGTGACCTTTGAATTCATCCTTCTATTCTTCCCAGTTTCCACCATTCCTCAAGTTAAAGGCAGATCCTTGTCTTAATACTATTGTTTCTACTGTTTTTTTTTAATTTCTTACATTTCGATGTTCACATATGAATGTAATACTACGTTATAGTTTGTGAGAAAGGCTTTTGATTACATTATTGATGGAATATTTAAGATTAGGAATAATGTTGCCAAACACTCAGTATGATCTTATGAATATCTGGATTCATGATTTTAGAATAGCTTAATTAACTGCAAAGCAAAGTTGAAATACTACAACTGATACTAGTTGGTAAAGCATTCAATAAAAATGTAGTAGTATTTTTTTTTCAAAATATAATTAGAACAAGTTCAAGAATAAGGAAAACCACAACTCAATTACCCAGGGAACAGCAAAACATCAACCTAATTAAAAATAGTGAAAAGTGTAATTCATATTCTTGATCACTGCTTTTACCACGAAGTTTAATTCCAAAATGTATGATAACTTATTAGTTAAGAATTACAGCTTTCTTATTCAACTGATTCATACCAAGTCTAGAAATAACTAAATATAAGCTACTTCACCAAAAACATTGATGCTTCATTCTGCTATTGCAAACAAGTTGAACAATTTTCGAGGGGGAGTTTCAACGATTAAGTAATAACTTTAATTTTCTAAGGGAGCTAAGCTAATTAGTAATTAAATGGAAAACAATGAAATTGATTGCAATTCACGTACCAAATAACATACGCAGCAAACGTACATTTCTTTCAGACATTCCATCGAACACTCTCCGAGAGGAAACTAAATATTCATCAGACGTAACACTTTCTTATCATCCTTTACCGGCGAACGAGATCTCTCACATGCATTTGGCCCTATTCCTTGAGATCGATGGGAAAATCTTCTTGAATAATACTTTACTGCACGATTCTACGCAGACTTTGTCCTTTCCGTCGCTCAGTGATTTTTTTTGTTCTTTTTGGTGTCGCAAAAATGAAAAAGGAAAGAAAATGAAAACGTACGTTTTGCTTTATTTTATTTATTTATTTATTTTTGTGTGTGATTGAATGTTTGTAATTTATTTAAATAGGATATTTCCTGAATTAATCAGTCTCAAATCGATAAATATTATATTTGTTTGAGTTCGATTGTTAATTTTATCTAATCTAATCTAGCTTGAATTATGAGCTAGGATAATTTATCAAGTCAAACAAAAGTGCTTTAAATCCAAAAGTTTGTCAACATATTTATTGATGGACTCTGAATTGTTCGAGGTAATTCTCTATTCTTCACGCTTCGCATTGGATATATATACTCCATATTTTAACAATATTCCAGATGCTTGTTAATTAGGAAATGCATGTAGATACTTTTCATGCTTGTTTAGGTTCTCCCACCTTTGATTGTGGCTCATGCAATTTACTCTTATTTTGAAATTTAAAATATATTTTATTTGTAAAATTGTAAGTACTATATTTTCTTGAATTGGATGGTTGACCCCCTAGAAAAATTGTGCTACAAGTTTTCTAATTTCCATGCTTCATGGAACTGAAGCTAAGTTCACAATTTTGTTTGTTTCTGATTTTTTGCCTTGTGGTGCATTATACTTATTTGAGCTTTATCTCTCGTATGCAGAGTGGCTTCCAAGATTATTCAGTGAGAATTGTGAATACAATTGCGAAAGTCAATTCCAATTGCCAGGTTAGCATTCTAGGAAAGATATTTAGGTTTACATGTGTTAGACATTTTTGAAATCACATCTTCAAAACTTCACTCAATCTTTAAGGCAAATTGATTATGTTATTAGGTCCTTTTGTTCTCAGCAACATTCGGTGATGCCGTCAAAGGTTTTGCATCAAAAATAGTTGACAAAATTTTTGTAAGAGGTTATAACGAGATGTTTGTCAAAAAGGAAGAACTATCTTTAGAGTCCGTTAAACAATACAAGGTTCGTTGTCCTAATGAGCTTTCGAAGATCATGGTGATTAAGGACCGAATACTTAATTTTGGAGAGAAGGTGGGACAAACAATTGTGTTTGGATAGTGCAGCTAGGCTGCACATAGAAGTGGTCGACTTTGGTTTTGAGGTGACTACCATTCATGGTGCTTTCAAGCCAGAGGATAGGGATACGATTATAAACGAGTTCAAGCAAGGGTTTACTCAAGTTCTAATTTGTACTGATATTCTAGCCCGCGGTTTTGATCAGAGTCAGGTAATGCTTATATATCCCTTACTATTGCTGTAATGTTTACTTCTAAGCACATTATTTCTTTCTGTTATTGGATCTAACCAATTATCTCATGCAGGTCAATTTGGTTGTGAATTTTGATCTTCCTTTTAGATACGATAGACCAACCGAGCCTGATTATGAGGTTTACTTGCATCGTGTTGGTAGAGCTGGACGTTTTGGCCGTAAAGGTATGTACTCTTTCCATATATATATATACCATATGTTATCTATCTATCTATTTTGAGCTGCATTTGTTTTTGAACTTATTTTCTGTTTGGCTGTAATTCCGTATTGAATATATCTAGTTAAGGGGTCAGTTCAGTATTATGTGTGTAATATTGTTACTCTGAATGATCCTAAATTGTTGGTAATCAAACAGGTGCTGTATTCAACTTGCTTTGCAAGGACACAGATGATATTGTTATGGGAAAGATTGAGAAATACTTCAATGCACAAATTAGTGAGGTAATTTTTCTTCATATTACTTTTTATTTCTGTTATGAGTTCCCAGTAAATTCCAATTGATGATGCGGCCTATCTACGGATGCAGGTGGCCCCTTGGAACAAAGATGAGGAGTTCATGGCAGCCCTTAAATGTGCTGGGCTATTGTGAGTACTACTAGAGTGAGGACGATGTTGGTGCTGCTCAGCTGTTCCGACTTTCTTCCTCATATTGTTTTCTATAGGCCTAGTCTGCTTGTTCGATGAAATTGAAATTCATGCTGCTGGAGATAGAATATGGATCTTACTCTATAGAATAAGGAAAACCACAGCTCAATTACCCAAGGAACAGCAAAACATCAACCTAATTAAAAATAGTAAAAAAGTATAATTCATATTCTTGATCACTCCTTTTACCACAAAGTTTAATTCCAAAATGCATGATAACTTGTTAGTTAAGAATTACAGCTTCCTTATTCAACTGATTCATACCAAGTCTAGAAATAACTAAATTTAAGCTACTTCACCAAAATCATTGATGCTTCATTCTGCTATTCGCAAACAAGTTGAATAATTTTCGAGGGGGATTTCAACGATTAAGTAATAACTTTAATTTTTTAAGGGAGCTAGGCTAATTAGTAATTACGAAATGGAAAACAGTGAAATTGATTGCAATTCACGTACCAAATAACATACGCAGCAAACGTACATCTCTTTCAGACATTTCATCGAACACTCTCCGGGAGGAAACCGAAAATTCATCAGAAGGAACACAGTACTTTTATATCATCCTTCTCCGGCGAACGAGAGCTCTCACATGTATTTGGCCATATTCCTTGAGATCGATGGGAAAATATTCCTTGCATAATACTTTACTGCGCCATTCTGCGCAGACTTTGTCCTTTCCGTCGCTCAGTGTTTTTTTTTTCTTTTTGGTGTCGCAAAAATGAAAAAGGAAAGAAAATGAAAACGTATGTTTTATTTTACTAGTTTGTAGAAACGTGCTTCGCACGTCACCAGAACGTTTTATTAATTGGTAGAAAAAAAGAGTAATTTTTTTTATTATTTTTTTATGAGTAAATATAATATTATGTTTGAATATAGAAGTTTAAAAATATTAATCATTAATATAATGTAATTTAAGATTTTGATTTTTCATATTTTAATTTTATTGTATATACACCATTCGAAATACCAAGATAACCTTTTTAAAATTTAAATAATATACACCCACATAAAATCTTAGTCAATCCTAAATACTTGAAGAACCGAAAGCCTGTGTGTTTTTTTTGCAATAGTCACCGCCTCTACTTCCAACCACCTTCACATAAGGAGAAGAAAATCTTGACATTTGTCGATATCTTTCTTCTACTCCTCAAGATACTTTTCAATTTGTTACGTGAATGTACTTTCCAGCTGCTGCTTCTTCTCAAGCAAAAAATAGTGTTTCAATTTGAAATAATAAGTAGTGATGAATTGAAGAGTAAATGTGTTTTCAAAGATTAATTCCACCAAGAAATTGAGTTTGTACAGTCCTAACAACCCCTAGAATAAATAAAAGACTACCACTAAAGTTTTAAATTTCAAAATATTTATTCTGCTCGTAATTTCTTCTCTCTCCAAGTGGATCTACCATTCAAGATTTTAATTTAAAAATCTTTATTCCGCTTGTAATTTCTTCTCACATCTTATTCATCTTCAAAGGGATCATTGTAAAACTTGAAGAATAATGAAGAATGAATAAGAATTATCAATAATATATGAATGAAATTAATGATTAATTGTAGTATAGATAATGCAAACAATAATTTAGGATGGTTTATAAAATATTAATTTAATAATATATATCGAGGATGTGCATGTATTTAATAAATTATTAAAGATATTTTAGATTTTTTAATATATATATATATATATATATATATATATATATATATATATATATATATATATATATATATATATATATATTATGATGGGATGTAAATTTAATAAAAAAAGGTGTGTATTTAGAATGACCCTAAGATACATTAAACTCTTCAAATGACCAATCTATTGTTATTTTAAAATTTACTCGTATAATTAATTTTCATCTAATCATGTCTATGATCATCATCTAATACATTGATTAAAAACTTTTTGAAATTTAACTATAAAAATATAATAATAATATATTTTACTTTAAATAATATCATATGAAATACATCTATGACCATTCTATTTTTAAAATATTGTTTTAAATTTAATGCTCACCTATTACAATTTAATTTTATATACTCCCTCCGTCCCATTTTCATCTTCATATTTACTGTATACACGCAAATTAAGAAAAAGCACTTTTTGAGTAGCTTTTGGGGGTAGTTTGGTATTTTTGGGTAATAAATAAATGATATATATATATATATATTATGATGGGATGTAAATTTAATAAAAAAAGGTGTGTATTTAGAATGACCCTTTAATTAATTACATATAAGATACATTAAACTCTTCAAATGACCAATCTATTGTTATTTTAAATTTTACTCGTATAATTAATTTTCATCTAATCATGTCTATGATCATCATCTAATACATTGATTAAAAACTTTTTGAAATTTAACTATAAAAATATAATAATAATATATTTTACTTTAAATAATATCATATGAAATACATCTATGACCATTCTATTTTTAAAATATTATTTTAAATTTAATGCTCACCTATTACAATTTAATTTTATATACTCCCTCCGTCCCATTTTCATCTTCATATTTACTGTATACACGCAAATTAAGAAAAAGCACTTTTTGAGTAGCTTTTGGGGGTAGTTTGGTATTTTTGGGTAATAAATAAATGATAAAGTATGTTATGTGTGTTAAAAAGGTGATGGCAATTTTGAAATTAAAGTATATGAGAGGGATATTAGTTGTGTACCTTTTCCTTTTATGGAAATATGAAGTTGAAATTGGGACGGACCAAAACGGAAAGTGTGAAGTTGAAGTTGGGACGGAGGGAGTAATTAATTTCCATTTAATCATGTCTTCAATTAATTAAATTGAATAGACCCACTTTAGTTTAATATAGCATGCAATTAAAAAAAATGAAGAGGTATTTAACAATTAAAATATGTATCATAATATTTCAACTTTATTTAATATCATACGAAATACATAGCAACTCTTCAAATGGTTATTCTATTTTAAAAAAGTGCTATTTTAAATTTTTATACTCACCTATTACATGCTATATAATTAATTTCCATCCAATCATGTCTAATTCACCCTATTCAATTTATTAAATTGATTAAATTTATCCTTTTATATTATTATTATTATTATATATATATATATATATATATATATATATATATATATATTTTGTAAATATATATTAATAATGGATAATCTATAATATACTAAAATATTATAAAAAAAATTAAGAACTTCAAAACAAAATAATGCATATAATTATAAATTTTTATTGAAATATCCATCTCATGAGGGATCAAAAACATGCAAAATATAATGAAAAAAATTAACCCACATAGATAAAACAAATTTAAAAGTTACATATGTTTAGACAACAATAAACATACAGAAAATGGTCTATCTCAAAGGATAAAAGTTCCCTACTAAATTGTGAGACATAAGAGCGCAAAAAAATTAACAATTTGTTGTTCATCATCTCAAACCCTTATAAAAAAAATAGAATAAACATATAATTAATGAGTGCTTAATTGATTCAAGATACATATATAGAATAAAAAAAAATTAAATAAAAGGTTAAAAGACTTACTTTTGAGTGCTAGAATAATTGGCTAGCTAGCTCTTACGTACAGGAAGAGTGGAATGATGGTGCTGCATAATCCTGAATCCATATAGCAAGATATGGCAATTGACAGAGGAAAACAACATCCTTAAGTTATTGCTTCATACTCCATTTTCGAAGATCATATGTTTAGGAGGAATAAGTTATATGAAAGATTCTCATTTTGCTTAGTCACCTATTAATATATAGGTGATAATAATGGAAGATTAAGAGTTGTGAAGTTTTAAAGATTACAAATAAATCAAGACATAAATAAGGGATAAGTATACGAGTTGGTCTCTTGTGAGACGGGTTATTGGTGAGACGGATGTGAGACGGGTCAACCCATCACGAAAGTATGTTTATTTGTGGTTAAAATGTGCTTATTTGTGGTTAAAGTATGTCGATAATAAATCAAATTATAACACATTAACATCATACTTTAATACATAATCCAACATACTTTAAAAAACATACATTAACAACCATTTAACATACTTTATTTAAATAATTGACATACTTTAACACGTCTCACAAACCATCTCATGAAGGTATCGTCTCACAAGAGACTTTGTCTAAGTATACATGGACATAATTAATTAATTAATTAAATATTAAATTAGAAAAGATAAGGGTAAAATTTTAGTTAATAAGAAAGGACAAACTTGTCTAAAAATGTTTCTCAAACACTTCACACATTTAATATATTAAAGATTTATTTATTTATTTTGTGTGTGATTGAGTGTTTGTAATTTATTTAGATAGGATATTTCGCGAATTAATGAGTCTCAAATGATAAAATAAGATTGTTAATGTTAACTATTCTAATCTAGCTTTAATTCTCAGAATAATTTATCAAGTCAAACAAAAGTGTTTTAGTTTCAAAAGTTCATTAACATATTCATTAAGAGACTATGAATTGTTCGAGAACATATTTGTTAATAAGCTAGACTATAGATATGAACAATTTTTTTGAATTATTTTATATAGAGTATGCATTTGTGTATACATCTAAATAGGTGTTGAAATAAATTTAAAACGAAGAGTAAAGTGGCTCGAAAGTGATCAGATGCAAAAACAGGACTGATGAGCCTAAATGAAAAGCCTACAACGCCTAGTTAAAATCAAGAAGGTTCCCGATCAGATGCAATCCAAAAGGGAGTGTTACAATAAAATTTGTATTTATTGAATTTTGACACAAAATACATTACAATAATAATCCAAAATGGATTTAACTTGAAAAGCTTAGTAAACAATCTTTAGCTATCCTCTGATTCTTTTGTTGAGTTAACTTTTGACTTCTTTCAGCTTCTTGAGCTGGATCTTTTAATGAATTTTGTCCGAGCTCTAATTTGGGGGTTTTATAACATTTTTTCAGAGGTGTCGAGTCTTTGTTTGAATCAAACGTTGACTTGAAAGATTTCTGTGACGCATGCTATTCAATATAGTAGAACGTCGTTGACTTCACGGAGAATGCTAGATGAATTCGACAGGAAGAAATGTCGAATCTGAGGGCTTAACACCTTGATCTCAGGTCGAATGTTGTTTCTAGAGTCTTTTGCGATGAACGTCGTGGAGCTTTACGAACGTCGTTGAATCCAAGAATAACGATGAAGAACTTGATTTGAATAATATAGGATCGGAGGGGTTTAGCACCTTTGAATAATGCCGGATTAGAGGGGTTTAACACATTGATCACTGATGGGAGGATGTTGACTGATACTGAAATCAAAGGGGTTTAGCACCTTGATATCGGAGGGGTTTTGCATCTTAATCTTTGATTGGAGGCTATTGACTGAGATTGAGATCATGGGGTTTAGCACCTTAATCTCTGATTCGAGACTGTTGACTGAGACTAGGATCAGAGGGGTGGAGGCTGCTGATTGAGACTGGGAGATTGGAGGGGATTAGCACCTTAATCTCTGATCGGAGATTGTTGATTGAGACTGCTGATTAAGGCGGTTGACTTTGCCGGATTTTTAGGTCTCATCAGAATTTCCAAGGTGTTTGAAATGAATTTTGAAAGCCTATATACTATATTCTCTCCTAAAGGTGTTCACACTAAATTGGGCCTATTCAACTTAATTAAGCCTGAACTTGATTTGCTCCTATTTACATTAATTAGGGTGTGGTGGACTTAAACTCTGTGACTACGGTAATAATGACAACAATTATGGGACGAATGGAGTATTAATTATCAATCACAGTATTTATTTATTTTAGAGAATTAATGTATTTAAATATTTTAATATATATAATTAAAATTTAATAAAATTTATCTACTTAGGAGAGTTATAAGAGTAAGTCTTATGTAATTTGGAATTACATATAAACCCAATTTTTTAAAATTACTCTTTAGTATATAAAAAATTATTTTTTAAAGAGTAATATAACTTTTGTACAGAAGAGTAATAATTCATGACTCTAAAAAATAATTTTTCATGTACTAAAGAGTAATCGATAAATCAGGGTATATATACAATAATATGAAGAGTAATTTTTTGATCTCTAACACTACAAAAAAGAATATTTTTTAACAACGGAATATTTCGTTGTTAAAAGCCTTAACTCCATTGTTAAATTGGCTTACCAACGGATTAGCAACGAAATTCGTTGGTAAAATTCCGTTGGTAAAGTGGTAGTTGGTAAATTTTTAGTAATAAAAATCAATTCCGTTGGTAATCCGTTGCTAATAATTCCATTGGTAATTTATATAATGATTCTCTTGCTAATCCGTTGGTAATTACCAACGGATTGAATTCCGTTGCTAAAATAGAGAATAAATCATTTGGCATTCCGTTGCTAATTTTAAAATGTCATTTTGGTTGTTAATCCATTGCTAATTACCAAACGGATTGAACTCTGTTGGTAAATTTCATTGCTAAAAATACTTTTTTTTAATGTAAGAATAGCAATTTATGTGTTTAAAGAGTAATTTTTCATGTACTAACAATAATTAGATTTACATATAAATATATGTAAGTGTTTGAGGAGTTATAATATCTCTTAATAAGAGGTAATAAATTATTTTGGGAAAGAAAGTGTGAAAATTTAATTGGGATGAAGAAAGTATTACCTTTTATATCAATTCCACAAGACGCTCTTTAAAATTCTTTTAGCTTTTATATTGACTGCCGAGGTAAATTTTGTAGGACTATATTGGTGGAACCATCCAGAACTTACGGGATTATATTTTTTAATGAATCAAACCCTGCGCAGCATATGACCATTGAATTCACACCCGGTCACACGCCTTGTACTACGCTTTATTGACCTTCTACAATCCCAAACTTAGTAAAGAAAGGTGTGAGACCGTCTGCGTAGGCCATAAAAAAATATAGCATTATAATCTCATAAACTATTTCATGTATAATTTATAATATAAATAAAAAATAATAATATTTTATAGCGGAAATAATAACTAATTAAAAAAACCTAAAATGGTCTCACCGTGACACCGTGAAACGGTTCACACGATACTTGCCGATAAACTCATTGCTCAACTTTTCAATACAACTAAATTAACTTAACTTCAAAAAAAGTATAGATGAAAATAATTGAGAAATTGTGAAAAATGTCATTTTCAATGGTTGATTTTGGAAAAATGCTAATAAACATAATTTTTTTTGGAAAAATGCAACTTTCTGACCTTTTCGCCCCTTTTCATTATATGCTAGTAAATAAAATATGTGAATGTTAGCACATATAGTCGTGTATAGGGTCACACATATAGTCTTGTGTAGGGTCGCGTGTAGGGTTGCAGGCCTGGTTATATCAATTTACCGAGTAAATTTCTAAGACAAACACTCATTTAAATCCGGATTACATAACTTAATATATGAACCCGAGTCTTTTCTCACCCTAAACAATGTGGTCCCCTAATTCCAAGTCTATGATACTATATGTATTACTAAGAGTTTAAATTAAAGAGAACCACAATATTTACGGTGTGAACTTGTTCCCTAAAGAGTAACTCAATTTCTAACCGTTTAAAGAGAAATTAATTATACTTATCCTCTTAGTTTCTGTACATTTTTGGATGATTAGAATCTGTTTCGCCATTCCAGCTTTAAAAATCCAGTTTCTTTTTGCCACTTGTGTTAAATAAATCATTCCATTTGCATTAATTAATATAAGCATTCTAGAAGAAACTGTTGTGCTCATATTACTTTAAAATCAAATCCCAAATGATTCCAATAAAATAAACAATATATTATGACTAAAAGCAGAGGGGTTCGTAGGAGTGAGTAACTTCAGCTGCAAGAAACTGGAGGACTTGTTGGCATTTGCAACCATCCCCCCAGCTGTGAATCAGGTGGAGCTGAATCCATGCTGGCAGCAGAAGAAGTTGGTGGACTTGTGCAAGGCCAAAGGGATAATTGTGATGGGGTACTCTCCGTTGGGGTCAGCCGGACAAGCGTGGGGGTCAGACAGAGTGGTGGGCCATGAGGTGCTGAAGAACATCGCCAAGGCTAAAGCCAAAAGCGTCCCGCAGGTCATTCTAAGATGGGCGCATCAACACGGTGTGGCAGTAGCCGTGAAGAGCTACACACCGGAGAGAATGGAAGAGAATAAAAATATCTTTGACTGGGAGTTGAGCGAGGAAGAGTTCAAGAAGATAGGCGAGATGCCGCAGGGCAGAGGAACAAAAGCAGAGGGGTTCGTATCGGAAGTAGGGGCTATCAAGTCTGTTGAGGAGCTCTGGGATGGTGAGCTTTGAACCCCTCAAGGCCAGGCTTCCTTGGATTTCAATAAATTAGTTATTGTTGGCTTCATTCCAGAAAATAAAGGCATTACCCTGTCTAAACAGAGTATTGTTTGTATTATCTCAACTTATATTTGCATTTCCCCTTGTTGATGTATACTATTAATTTAACACTTAATGCTTTTTGAAAAATGTTTTCCATTTCATTATCTAATATACTCTAATATACTCCTACTTGGTTTGAATATATTGGCAGTAGTCAATGGAATATTTGGATTCTATGATATTAGAATAACTGCAAGCCTTAATTGCAAAGCAAAGGTGGAAGAATAAAAGTGATAATTTGCTTCGAATTGAACAATTAAAGATAATTAGACTAAAATAGTAATATTGCAATTGACTTACCTTTAGTCTTGATTACTACATCATCTGCAAACATCACTTTTCAATGATAACACTCAAAGGAAACACACTTGCACCTAAGGATAACTCCGTCTTTTCAGAGTGAATAATCTACATCCGAAAATTAGAGTATTGTTTTCAAAATCGAACCAGATCGGTCGATTTAAACCGTTTAAACCAAGAATTGGAGTCGGAATCGATCTGAAACATCCAAAAAAACTGTTTAAGGGATTGAACCGGTTTGAGCCAATCATAATCGGAAACAACCGATTTTAACTTTTATTTTTTTTATTTATAATTTATATAATGTTTCATCTTTACTTTTATCTAATTTAGAATATTATATTTAAAACCAGGATTAAGTTATGCTTATGTTATTGATTGATTGGACATAGCATGAACTAGTAGGAGGTATGAATTATGGACTTTGAAATTTTTTATTTAATTAAATTATAATTTAAATTGAAGTCTAAACTTTGTAAAATTTATATTCTTAAAATGAATAGTGATTCATATAAAATTATAAAATACAATTTTAATTTTTCGGTTGAACAGATTCAACCAGTTATACCTTGAACCATTACTTTTCGCGATCCAATTACAATAAATAAAGTGTACAAAAATCTTTGCCTACAGTCTTAATTGCTGCATCAACCGCAAACATAACTTTCCAAAGTGAAAGCTGAAGAGATTTTGCCCTAGTCTTGATTACGACATCAACAACAATAAGGTAACTTTTCCTAGTTTAATTGGAGAATTTGACTTTAGTCTTGATTACTACAACTGCAAAGTTGACTTTTCAAAATTACCACCTCGTAGATAACGTTTTTGTCGCTCACATATTCTAAAAAACTTATCAAGGATTATCCATTATTAAATTGTTTCAGTCAAATCACCATTAATTTTGAAAATTTTGTGATAAAATCACAATAAAAGCAAATTCAAGTCCATTATATGAATATTACCAATCAATTCAATTAATACACTTTTAACTATAACGGTCCATGATCTTTGAACTTTATAAAGGTCCATGATATTTTGAAATTTAGTCTTTGAACAATGAAATACAGCTCTGCTTCTACTTCTTCCTCTTGCCTCTGCTTCTACTTCTTCCTATTGCCTCTGTCATCCATCCATCGATGGTACAAAATTAAACTGATGCATTTCCATCCTTCTCCTCGCATATTTAGAATTGGGTTCAACCAGGAGCTTCCAATTCCCCAATTTAACTCCACAACACATCAATTCAAATCCCCTATTCAACCCCATGTTACATCTAAAGTAACATGGGGTGGGATGGAAGATCCCAAGTGACAACCCATACCAGTCATAATTCCAATCACAACTAATTCCTGAACTAAAAATAAAAAATGCACAAAAAATCTGGGGAACCAATTCGAATCTAATATGCTATGGTTGAGTATATTTAGGTGTATGTTTAGTAATTTATGACTAGATTTGTATGATTGAATAGAATTATAATGGAATTGAATGAACTCATGAATGAATGGAATAGAGATGGGAAAGAATTGTTAAAAATGATTTGTATTGTTTAGGAATGACTCAAGTAATAAAAAATATATTCTTGATTTAATCTCATTAATAATATATTTTTATAGTATTAAATTTAAAATTTATATATAAAATATTTAATTAATTAAAATCTCAATAAAAATTTTTATATATTAAAAAATCAAAATTTCAATGAAGGTTTTATATGTTTGATAAATATACAAATTTAAGAAGTATTAAATTAAAAATAAAATAAAACCTTAATATTATTAAAATATAAATAAAAAGTTTACATTAAAAAATATTAAATTATATATATATATATAATTATATATTCAAATATAAATATATATTTATTTATTTAACTAATTTAATCAATAACACTACTTTTTTATATATTATTTATTAATTTATATTTTAAAAAATATTAAATTAATTATATAAATTTTTATTAAAATTTTAAAGAATAAATTTTAACATAATATCTTTTTACTGGGTAGATTAAAAATGTATGTTTTTTTAATTTTAAATAATTTAATATTTTATTTTTTATTAAATAATCTAATAGCAAAGTTTTTTATTAATATTATATGTTCAACATAAAAATATTAATTTATTTATAATTTTTGTAATTATGGATAAGTATAAATTAAAAGAATATTTTTATAAGTTTTTATAATATTATTATGCTACATAAATAAAAATAAAAAAATAAAATAATTGATTCCTTCATAGGTAGGAATGGGGAATACCATGGGGGTGGGATGAATCACAATTCCTTAAAACGAAATTGTGATTCCAAAAGGAATGATGATTTCAATTATAAATATGTTACCAATCATGACATTAGTAATAAAATTAGGAATGATGACTCCATTCCTAATCCATTACCACTTATCAATCATGTCTTTAGTGTATTGAATGAGTTTTTTTGGGTGTTAATAAAGTATCAGGTGTAATAGTATCGTGATAAATAAAATTAGACAATGACTTGTATACAACTCCCATTTTTGTACAACCCCGGTTCAACCCCTTCCTTCACCTTCACTGTATGTTTTTTTTTTTTTAAATTGTTGTTGTTACTATTTTTTTATTTATTATTTATTTTTTTATTATTTAATTTTAGAGATATAATTGCAATTTTACCCTTATGGTTTAGGGTATAATTTATCTCTAGGGTTTAGGGCATAATTGTAATTTTACCCTTGTGGTTTAGGGTATAATTTATCCATAGGATTTAGGGTATAATTGTAATTTTACCCTTGTGGTTTAGGGTATAATATATCCCTAGAGTTTAGGGTTTAGGGTATAATTGTAATTTTAGGGTTTAGAGTATAATTGTAATTTTACCCTTGTGGTTTAGGATATGACAAAAACTTGTGTGCACCCGGGAGCATGGAAGCCATTCTGTGCGCTTTTAAATTTTGTGTTAAATTGTGTACCCTTTAGTATAAAGATGTGTATCATGGCAAAAATTTGTGTTTGCCCAGGCGCACGGGAACACATTCCGTGTGCTTTTGAAATTTTATGTTAAATGGTATACCCTTTAGTATAAATATGTGTACCCTTTATTTTCTGAAGAAAATAAAAAATATTAATAAAGTGTATACCCTTTAGAACAAAATGGTGTACCTTTATTAATTAAAGTGTATACCCTTTGGACCAAAGCATTGTACCCTTACCCATAATACTAAATTCTAAAGGCGCACGGAATGTATTCCCTTGCGCCCGGGCGCACACAAGCCTCACTCTTAGGATATAATTAATCCATAGGGTTTAGGGTATAATAGTCATTTAAATTAAATACATTTAAAAATAAAATAAAAACAACATTAATGAAGGAGTATGAATTAATTAAGAAGGGTGGTAATCAAGGGTGTACCAATTCAATTGGTACACCCGGTTGTACCCTAATCTCTCTCTTGAAATTAATAAGTTTTTGGGCAAAAGGTCACTTAAACCCCTTACTTTATCACATAGGATCAAATAAGCCCCTCAGTTTATTTTTATTCATCCAAGCCCTTCTACTATTTTAATTGGGTCCAATAGGCCCCTTTCCTTCTAAATATGGAACATAAGGGCATTGCTGTTAGGAAATAAGATAACGGCTGTTATCTTCCATTTTCCACTCATAACACCTCTCAAGATTCCCCCTGATTCATTTGCCTTTGAGTTTATGGTTTTGAGTTTATGGTTTAAATATAAGACTTATCAAAAACTCAAAACTGCTTCATATTTGCATTTGATCATGGTTCTTGCCCAAGGCCCAAATCGATCCTAGTTTCTGCAAATTAATTCTTCCTTTTGCCCTTAGATGAACAACCATCTCGGAGATTCTCGAATCAGCAAGAACAGTGAAATCGAGTATGCAACCGACGAAATCCACCACTCGGAATATCTACCTCCACTTCTTTCCGACCAACTCAACTCCCAGAACAAGAGCAGAAGTCCTGATCGTAGCACTACCGAACCCACCAACAAAACGAATCAGAGCAGAGTATACATCCATATATTAGTCGAGAATGCTGTCAACACGCCGGCGAGAGACATAACCAGACTAGAGAAAACCAGCGCCTTCTTCCGATCCCCAAGTGGAGTCGGCTAAGGTGGCGAGCGCGAAGCCGCCGATGAGGCAGTCGAAGAAGAAAGACGAAGCAGGGAGGCCCTTGATGACGGATCCGGCGCATTGGAGAGACCATTCAGAAATAACGGAGGAAGTCGCCGGAGCATCCAGATGAAGTCGTCGCCGAAAAGCAGACACGGATCGCTGGTGCATGATGAATGGTTGCAGCTCCAGTTGGATGATGAATGCTTACTGTTCATTGAAGAACCAGGCGATAGATACTAAGGTTGGGATGAAGATAAAATGAGTGAAATCATGAGATTTAGTGATTATCAGGATAGGGTTTGGATGGAGAAAAAATGAGTGAGATGAGATTTAGCGGCCGTTACCTTATTTTCTAACAGCAATGCTTATAAGTTTAATATTTAGAAGGAGAGGGGCATATTTGATCTAATTAAAATAAGAAAAGGGTTTGAATGAATAAAAAAATAAATGAAGGGCTTAACTGATCTCATGGAATAATTTGAGGGGTTTAACTGTCCCTTTGCCCGATTTTGTAAGATTTTGAAGAAGATGAAGATAAAATTGCGACTGTTAAATTGCAGATGGTGATATTAAGAGCAGTAGAACCCACCTATAACCCACTTATTAACGGAGTTATTATAGGAGTATTTAACTTGTGAAATGTCATTTTGTATAATATATAAGAAATGAAGGGCCATTCTAATTTATTTTAGAAAGATTAAGGGTGTAGATGTACAAAATGAAAATGAAAGATGAGGGTCTTAGTTGATTTCTTGACATAAGTATAAGGATTTTTATGACCTTTTTCCCTAAGTTTTTTAATCCAGTCCCGTTTTAATCACGAGACAGTGGAATATTTACAATACAGTTGTGGACCACTCTTCTAGAAGGTCGTGCGGTCCATGTTGCCGCGTAAGTTGGTCAGCCAGAAAAGAATATTTATTTATTTATTTATTTATAATAATAAAGAATAAGAGTATTATTATTAGTCAAGATTGGCTACCTCCTCCATTCATCCAACCATACCTATATATACAGCCCCTCTGAATCATGAATACTCATCATTATCAACTCAACATTAACTCACTCCATACATTTCAAAGCCATATACTAGAAAGCATTCCTTCCTTCTTCCCCAACTCCATAAATCATAATGGCCATCCCAAAAATTAAGTTGAATTCCGGTTACAAAATGCCAGTTTTTGCACTTGGAACTGCAAGTTCCGGTGCATCCAAAGATGAGGAGGTACAAGCCATGATCCATGCCATCGAGCGTGGCTACAGGCATTTGGACACTGCTCCTCTCTACGGAAGCGAGGCTGCCGTCGGAGAAGCCATAGCGAAGCTCTCAACCGCGGATTGATCAAATCCCAGGATGAGCTATTCATCTGCACCAAGCTATGGTGCAGGGTGTTGTGGAATGGGGTCATATTCAACTAGGACAGACAATACATACAATGATATATCGGCACAGCGGAAACACAATAAATCCCAGATTATATCAATGCACAAATCATTCTACTCAAATATCGCAAAAACCACAAATCAATTAAATATGCAGAAATGTACGCAGAATCAACACTAGGAATTTTAACGTGGAAAACCCCTTCAACCAGAGGGTAAAAACCACGGGACCTCTCGTCCAGGAAACAATCCACTAATGCACAATAAAGTACACAGTTCAAACTCCCTATCACAAGTAGGGGAATACCATCTCTATCACAGGGTAGAGGAATACCAATCTATCTCCCTATCACAAGTAGGGGAATACAACTCTCTATCACAAGTAAGGGAAAACAACTCCCTATCACAAGTAGGGGAACACCATCCCTATCACTAGTAGGGGAATACAATCACAGAATCATCAGAATAGTCTCAAGAGAATCCCTCTTGGAATACAAGACAACAATGGAAGAAAAGAGAATAAAATATCACAAATAGAATACGTGTCACCCGATTCTCATTTGTACCTCTTGGAGATGTTTCTACAAAATTCACTCCGATCAATGTGTAGAGAATCTCGTCACGAACTCCCCCTTGAAATTTGGAGTGAAACAGTGAAGAAACGGACCTCCAAATTGAGTATCTTCTCCAAACCCTACTCTCACTCTTTCCTTCCCCTTCCCCTGCTTCTCCCTCCTATTCTGTATGCTTCTGCTCCTTCTGCTCCTTGCCAATTCACGCCATCAGCAAACTTAATCAACCCATAAGTGGGTTTCATGTTGGGCCACAATTACCAAACATATTAATTAAAGTTGGGCCATATCCTTTAATTCCTGCTGGGCTTCTTTTCATCAATTATTTTGGGCCAATATTTGGGGCAAGCCCAACAATCTCCCCCTCCCCAAATAATTGGCTGTATCATCACACTTATCTCGAGCTCATGCCGGTCAGCCCGGCACACAATTCATGCTCAAGTCTGTTGTGCCACAAATTCGAAGATGAATCATCAACATCTGCTAATAACTGATCTCGAGCAATTATTGTTGGAATTTTGTCAAATAAAAGGAGGGAGTTTCTATCCCACATCGGGTGGGAGAGAAAAGGGAGAGGGGCTCCTTAGGCTATATAAGGAGGCCCCTAGTCTCAATGTTAAGTGCACCAATCAAGTACACTTTAATCTTTGTATTTGATTCTAGTTAAAATTCCTTTCTTTGATTCTCGGTTGTGAGAATGGGAAGAAAGGTGAGAATTAGTCAAAGATTTGTATGGGTGTAGGGATTGGGGTCGGGAGAGAGAAATTCTGTGTGATTGTAAATTTTTTTCACATAGTGGTATTTTCTCGGTCCGTGGTTTTTCTCCGGTTTTGGAGTTTTCCACGTAAATTCTTGTGTTGTACTTTTTTATGTTCTTCTTTGTTTGTCCCTTAGGAATGAATGGGGATCTGCCTGATCCCAACAAGTGGTATCAGAGCCCGGTTCGGGTGCTTATAAAGTTCTTAGTATGCTCTGTGGTTGCAGCAAAGTCTGACCTTCCACATCAGAAAAGACTTTATAAGAGGAAGAGGGTTATTCATTAGGCTAAGGGTGGCATGAAAGAAGTGGGAAAAGCTGGTGGCACAAGGGGGTCAGAAGAACAGCAGGATGCGATGGCATCTCCTTTCTTGCGGTGAAATACGCCAGACTGTGGCAACAGTGGCGTGGCAAGGGGTAGGATTTGTAGGTCAGCAGTGGCGGAGTTCTTGGACCTGCAGCAATGTGAATTGCTGGGACTCCTGGTGGTGGAGTTGGCTTAACAGCGGCATGGGGTTTTTCCATGGATGTCGGCTCAAGGAGGTTTGAAAGGAACAGGTTTTCCAGTAATGACTGGTGGCGTGGGGAAGCGACGATTCAACGGGGAAGATGGCGATGTGGTACTTGGTATCGGGTGGCGCTAGATCGATAAAGAATGGCGTGGAGTCAACCGACAAGTGGGGAAAGCATCGTGAATTCTGGAAGGTTGGAATCGGCTTCAAGTGACGACACTTTCAGTAGAAAAAGGGTTCGGACAAACCTGGTGTAGCTGGCGGAAAAAGGCAGCGACGTCATGTCGGTACAGACGGGTTTTGCTCAAGGTGAATCAATGGTGCGGTAATTGCGGTGGAGCAATGGCACGGTAATTGCTTACGGTGGAGCAATGATAACGTTTCTGGTCAAGGAGGAGCTGTTGCGGCAACAGTTCTGAATGTTGAGTTAATATTATTGGGGATCCTTGTGACATGTTCAGTTGTCATGGGAAAGGTGTAATAATATTAGTTGGTCCACAAGTTTGCACACTGACATTGACTTGGCAGGTGATGTAGGGTGTGTGGTGGATGTATATCGATGGCTGATGGACTTCCAGGGGTAGCCAAGACTGGAAGTAGCACCATAAATATCAGCAGGTGTTTTCGATATGTGCCGCAGGAAATTCTTAGAATGGTTGATTCTAAGTGGTCTACTCATATGGTGGAGTAGGATTCTCAGAGTTGAGAATGATTGTCGGTAAAGACAATGAGTCTTCTTTTATTTGACAAGGTGGAGATTGTTGGAATTTTGTCAAATAAAAGGAGGGAGTTTCTATCCCACATCGGGTGGGAGAGAAAAGGGAGAGGGGCTCCTTAGGCTATATAAGGAGGCCCTTAGTCTCAATGTTAAGTGCACCAATCAAGTACACTTTAATCTTTGTATTTGATTCTAGTTAAAATTCATTTCTTTGATTCTCGGTTGTGAGAATGGGAAGAAAGATGAGAATTAGTCAAAGATTTATAAGGGTGTAGGGATTGGGGTCGGGAGAGAGAAATTCTGTGTGATTGTAAAATTTTTTAACATAGTGGTATTTTCTCGGTCCGTGATTTTTCTCCGGTTTTGGAGTTTTCCACGTAAATTCTTGTGTTGTGCTTTTTTATGTTCTTCTTTGTTTGTCCCTTAGGAATGAATGGGGATCTGCCTGATCCCAACACAGGGATACCCATCCCGACCGTGTTCTCCCAGCTCTCAAGAAATCTTTAGAGTTAATACCCACTTCTTTTATCCTTCTCCTGTTTCAATTGTGTATCATCACGTGTCTTTACTGATAATTTCTTGTACAGGCTTCTGAAGCTGGACTACGTCGATCTTTATCTCATTCATTGGCCAGTAACCGTTAGGTCGGGAGGGTTTGAGTATCCGATCCCCAATAAAGAAGATATCATTCCATTTGATTGCAAGGTTGTTTGGTCTGCCATGGAAGAGTGCGACAGATTAGGCCTCGCCAAATCCATTGGAGTCAGCAACTTCACTTCCAAGAAACTTGAAGACTTGTTAGCTTTTGCAACCATCACCCCTGCTGTTGTTCAAGTAAGAATCTCTACCCAGATAATCCAATTTTATTGCAAAACTGTGTTATCTCAACACCACTATGTCACTATAAATATTCCTGCAAGAGGCCACATTACTAAAATAGTTGCTTAATCATATTTTAAGGTGGAGCTGAATCCATGCTGGCAACAGAAGAAGTTGGTAGATCTGTGCAAGAGCAGAGGAATAGTCGTAACGGGTTACTCTCCATTGGGATCGGCTGGACAATTCTGGGGATCGAACAGAGTGGTGGGCAATGAGGTGCTGAAGCAGATTGCAGAAGCTAAAGGGAAGAGTGTCCCAGAGGTCATCCTTAGATGGGCATATCAATATGGAGTCACTGTAGCAGCGAAGAGCTACAAACCAGAGAGAATGGAAGAGAATCGCAATATATACGACTGGGAATTAAGCGAGGAAGAGTTCAAGAAGATATGCGAGATGCCACAGAGCAGGGGAACCAAGGGAGAGGGGTTCATATCGGAAGAAGGCGCCATCAGGTCGGTTGAGGAACTCTGGGATGGTGACCTTTGAATTCATTCTTCAATTCTTCCCATCATTCTTCAAGTTAAAGGCTGTTTCCACTGTTTTTTAATTTTTTACATTTTGATGTTCACGTATGAATTTAATACTACATTATAGTTTGTGAGAAAGGCTATTGATTATATTATATTTAAGATTGGAAATAGTGTTGCCAAACACTCAGTAAGTTTTATGAATATCTTTATTGATGATGTTAGATTAGCTGTAAGCTTAATTAACTGCAAGCAAAGTTAATAAACTACAACTGATACTAGTTGGTAAACCATTCAATAAAAATGCAGTAGAATTTTTTTTCATAACATAATCAGAACAACTTCAAGAACAAGGAAAACTATAACACAATTACCCAAGGAACAGCCAAACAACATCAGCCTAATTAAAAATAGTGAAATCACTGCTTTTACCACAAAGTTTAATTCCAAAATGCATGATAACTTGTTAGTTAAGAATTACAGCTTCCTTATTCAACTGATTCATACCAAGTCTAGAAATAACTAAATTTAAGCTACTTCATACAAAAACGCTGATGCTTCATTCTGCTATTCGCAAACAAGTTGAATAATTTTGAGGGGGATTTCAACGATTAAGTATAACTTTACTGCGCGATTCTGCGCAGACTTTTTCCTTTCCATCGCTTAATTAGTGATTTTTTTTTTTTAATTTTGGTGTCGCAAAAATAAAAAAAGAAAGAAAGTGAAAACGTACGGTTTATTTATTTATTTATTTTTAGATTTGTGTTTGTAATTTATTTTAGATGGGCTATTTCGCAAACTAATCGAGTCTCCAATTGATATATTATTTATTTGAATTCGTTTTTTAATGTTAACTATTCTAATCGAGGTTGAATTTGGAGCTAGAATCATTTATTTATCAAGTTAAACAAAGGTGTTGGTGTATAAGGCCTAAAAGTTCGCCAACGTATTCACTAATAGACTGAGTTGCATATACCGTCCCCTTCTGAATTGTTCTGTATTGTTCCATGATATTTGATGTGAAGTGATTAGTTGTATTAGTGTGGTGTATGAACCCTATTTAAAATATTAATTATAAAAAAAGAAATGTAAATCTTAACTTAAGGCAAAATAAAATAGAAAACGTAAACCTTAACGACAGACGGAATGAATATTTCTTAAAACTAATATACTCTCTCCAGTCAATTCAAATGTAGTCTTTTACTTTTGCATGTCAATTAAAAAATATTATTATTATATGTATAGTGAGTATTTGTATTAGGGGATGTGGTGGACCCCTTTTACTAAAAAGAGGAAATTGATACATTTGGATTGACGGTTCAAAATGATTAAATGGATACATTTGGACTGGTCGAGTTGAGTAAAAGTTAAGAGGATTTGAATGCTCACATATTGTTAATTGCACTTACAAGCTATATTACATACATATTAATCAAATGGGAACATGTGATTTTTGTTTTTGAATTTTGAGGAGTTTGAAAATCATAAATAGTGATATATTACTTGATATATTACTTTTTTAATATCCATTCATCACGTAAGACATTTCATAAAAAAAATTTACTACATTCGTCTAAAAGAAATCATAACACTTTTATTTTTAGATTTTTCTACAGAAAGTGATACATTTCTTTTTTAGATATATATAAGATCTCTATAAAACAATATTCATATGGGGCTCACACAACCCCACACCACTAATATAATTATACACTACATTTTAAAATATTATACTCCACAATTCACAATTAATTAAATTATTATAATTCTTAATTTTCGTACCCAAAAATTAAATTTTACAGCTTTAATGGAACGTAGTAGCTTTATGTTGATCGACAAGGTAAAATTTGTAGGATGCCAAGTTGGTGGAACAATCCAGAACTTACTGGACAACATTTTTTAATTATTCAAATCCTGATGACCAAATCACCATTCAATTCACACCCGGTCACACGCCATGTATTTCGCTTTATTGACCTGTATTTCACTTTGTTGACCTTCTACAATCCCTTCAACTTATTGCTCCACTTTTTAATACCTTTAAATTAACTTAACTTCATAAAACAGTATAGTACATGAAAAATAATTCATCATAATATTATGTAATATTAAAAAATGATATTTCATTGTTGAAATTTATGAATTTAATAGATAAAAAATATAATACTTTTAATGAAAATTAATTTATAGTCATGAAAAAAGAAAAAAAAAACACACACACGATCCCTCCATCTCACACTTTTATTCACACTTTCCATTTTCGTCTGTCCCACTTCCATGTTCACCACCCAAAAAAGGAAACTTTACATTAATCAAAAACCTCAAAAGTTATCTTAATTTAAAAAATAGCACTCCCACCTAACACACGTAACATACTTTATAATTAATTTATTATCTAAAAATATCACAATACCCCTAAAAATCAATAAAGTTGGTCAAAAAGTAACTTTTCTTAAATTCCGTATCTACAGTGTCGGTGAACTTAACTATGGCACGGCAGGGAGTATAATATAATATTCTAGCACAGCCTTCTGAAATAATACATTAAACTTTCGGAGGGTCTTAGGTGCCATGAACTTTCGTCATTATTATGAAATCAATATTTAATTGTTGCTGCCGTACAATTCACATTCACCAACCATATTCTTCGGAACCTCTATAAATATTCTTCAGAGAAACAATCCATTCCTCATCAAATTCAATACTACCTACATACTACTCTTTAAACAGAACACATAAACCTTTCATCTTACGCTTCAATTCCCTCTGAAGCTAAAATGGGCATCCCATCATTTGAGTTGAATTCCGGCTACAAAATGCCAGTGATGGCACTTGGAACTGCCAGTCATGGTCCAACCAAAGAGCAGGAGAAGCAAGCTATGATCCACGCCATCGAGCGCGGATACAGGCATCTCGACACTGCCGCTCTCTATGGGAGTGAGGCCGCTGTTGGAGAAGCCATTGAAGAAGCTCTGAAGCGCGGATTGATCAAATCCCGAGATGAACTCTTCATCACCACCAAGCTCTGGGCAGCTGATACTTTCCCTGATCGTGTTCTCCCTGCACTCAAGACATCTTTGGAGTTAGTATCATTTAATTAATTTCTTGTTTCATTCATCATCAACTTGTAGGAATTGATCACTGATTGTAATCATGTGTGTGTATAGGAACCTGAAGCTGGAGTATGTTGATCTTTATCTGATTCATTGGCCTGTGAGCATCAAGTCTCCCGGTTTTAACTACCCGGTGCCCAACAAAGAAGACGTCGTTCCATTCGATTGCAAGGCTGTGTGGAGTGTCATGGAAGAGTGCCAGAGATTAGGTTTGGCAAAATCCATAGGAGTGAGTAACTTCAGCTGCAAGAAACTGGAGGACTTGTTGGCATTTGCAACCATCCCCCCAGCTGTGAATCAGGTGGAGCTGAATCCATGCTGGCAACAGAAGAAGTTGGTGGACTTGTGCAAGGGCAAAGGGATAATTGTGATGGGGTACTCTCCGTTGGGGTCAGCCGGACAAGCGTGGGGGTCAGACAGAGTGGTGGGCCATGAGGTGCTGAAGAACATCGCCAAGGCTAAAGCCAAGAGTGTCCCGCAGGTCATCCTAAGATGGGCGCATCAACACGGTGTGGCAGTAGCCGTGAAGAGCTACACACCGGAGAGAATGGAAGAGAATAAAAATATCTTCGACTGGGAGTTGAGCGAGGAAGAGTTCAAGAAGATAGGCGAGATGCCTCAGGGCAGAGGAACAAAAGCAGAGGGGTTCGTATCGGAAGTAGGGGCTATCAAGTCTGTTGAGGAGCTCTGGGATGGTGAGCTTTGATCCCCTTAAGGCCAGGCTCTTTTGGATTTCAATAAATTAGTTATTGTTAGCAGAAAATAAAGGCATTACCTGTCTAAAGAGAGTATTATTTGTATTATTTCAAACTTATATTTGCATTTCACCTTGTTGATGTATACTTTTAATTTAATTTAATATACTTTATGCTTTTTGAAAAATATTTTCCATTTTTTATCTAATAAACTTGTACTTGGTTTAATATATTGGCCGTAGTCAATGGAATATTTGGAATCTAAGATATTAGAATAACTGTAAGCCTTAATTGCAAAGTTAAGGTGGAAGAATAGAAGTGATAGTTTTGCTTCGAAGTGAACACCTAAAGATCATAGGAATAAAATAGTAATATTGAACTTGACTTTTACCTTTAGTCTTGATTACCACATCATCTGTGAGACTGTAAACATCACTTTCCAAAATGAAACACTCAGGAAACAGACTTGTAACTAAGTATAATTTTGTCTTTTCAAAGTGAAATTTTATAAAAACAACTTGCATCCTAAAAATACAGCACCATTTTCAAGATCGAATCAGACCTGTCGGTTCAACAGTTTAAACATACCAGCCATGATTCCAATCACCTCACACATTTAAAGCAAGCCGAATGTACACCATTTTGAGACATAATGTCACCGCTGACTCTAACTTTGTCTTCAAACAAATTTGGCATAAATGGATGGTGAAGAAGTATAGCTTTAGGCTAGGATGGTTCATAGAGGACTAGTTCTAACTAAGGATAGGTGTAGGTGTATGGAGGCGAATGAGAGTTGTGGATTTTGTTTCCATCAAGAAACAAATATCCATTTCTTTTTCCAGTGCCCCTATACTAACCTTGTTTGGGAGATAGTCAACGGATGGATTGGATGGAAGAGAAGGAGGTTTGCTTCAGTCATAGATGGGTTCCGGAAAATATTCTTTTCAGACACTCGTTGCAACCTCAAGGTTAGAAGACTCCTTTTCATCACATTCTCCACAATGATATATAGTATTTGGATGGAAAGGAATGCTCTACACCACGGATCTAGAATGCTATCTCCGTTTCACGTTGCAGATAAAATTAAGAATCAAATAGCTACTTTGTATCTTAATTATTGATGTTATAGCATCTAAAGTCTTAGGCTAAGAATGTATGGATAAGACCTTATTTTCGCATTGTACTTAATGTACTTCGTAACCGTTATCACTGAAATAAATTTACCAATTTCATATTTATCCAATTCAAATCCAATACGCTATGGTTAGGTATATTTGGGGTGTACGTATTTAGTGACTTAGTGTATTGAATGTGCATTCTGGGTGTTTTAGGGTACCCAAGTATCATGTGTCTCCCTAAATAAAATTAATATAGTAATTTTTTAAATTAAAAATGACTTAGCCAAACAATGAAATAATTTGTATATAAAAGGAAAAAAAGAAATCCTGAAAAAATCCTGTCCCGTTTTAATCACGAGATATTGGTTAGTGGAATATTTACAAATGCAGTTGTGGATCAATCTTCTAGAAGGTCGTGCGGTCCGTGTTGCCGCGTAAGTTGGTCAGCCAAAGAAGAATATTTATTTATTTATTTATTTATAATAAAGAATTATTATTGGTCAAGATTGGCGCCTCCATTCATATTTCATCCAACCATACCTATATATACTTGCACCTCTCAAGCATGAATACTCATCATTATCAACTTCACATCAACTCATTCCATACATTCTAAAACCATATACTAGAAAGCATTCCTTCCTTCATCCCCAACTCCAAATATCATAATGGCCATTCCAGAAATTCAGTTGAATTCCGGTTACAAAATGCCAGTTTTGGCACTTGGAACTGCAAGTTCCGGTGCTTCCAAAGATGAGGAGGTACAAGCCATGATCCACGCCATCGAGCGCGGTTACAGGCATCTCGACACTGCTCCTCTCTACGGAAGTGAGGCCGCTGTCGGAGAAGCCATAGCCGAAGCTCTCAACCGCGGACTAATCAAGTCTCGGGATGAACTCTTCATCTGCACCAAGCTATGGTGCAGGGATACCCATCCCGACCGTGTTCTCCCAGCTCTCAAGAAATCTTTAGAGTTAATATCCACTTCTTTTATCCTTCTCTTGTTTCAATTGTGTATCATCACGTGTCTTAACTAATCATTTCTTGTACAGGAATCTGAAGCTCGACTATGTCGATCTTTACCTCATTCATTGGCCTGTAACCGTGAGGTCGGGAGGGTTTGAGTATCCGATCCCCAAGAAAGAAGATATCGTCCCCTTTGATTGCAAGGCTATTTGGTCTGCCATGGAAGAGTGCCAGAGATTAGGCCTTGCCAAATCCATTGGAGTCAGCAACTTCACTGCCAAGAAACTCGAAGACTTGCTGGCTTTTGCAAACATCACCCCTGCTGTTGTTCAAGTGAGAATCTCTACCCAAATAATCCAACTTTATTGCAAAACTGTGTTTTCACATCACCACTATGTCACTATATATAATTCCTGCAATAGAGGCCACATTACTAATATAGTTGCTTCATCTATTTGTAGGTGGAGCTTAATCCATGTTGGCAACAGCAGAAGTTGGTTGATCTGTGCAAGAGCAGAGGAATAGTTGTAACAGGTTACTCTCCGTTGGGATCAGCTGGACAATTCTGGGGATCGAATAGAGTGATGGGCAATGAGGTGTTGAAGCAGATTGCAGAAGCTAAAGGGAAGAGTGTCCCACAGGTCATCCTTAGATGGGCATTTCAATACGGAGTAACTATAGCAGCGAAGAGCTACAACCCAGAGAGAATGGAAGAGAATCGCAATATATACGACTGGGAATTAAGTGAGGAAGAGTTCAAGAAGATATGTGAGATGCCACAAAGCAGGGGAACCAAAGGAGAGGGGTTCATATCGGAGGAAGGCGCCATCAAGTCCGTTGAGGAACTCTGGGATGGTGACCTTTGAATTCATCCTTCTATTCTTCCCAGTTCCCACCATTCTTCAAGTTAAAGGCTGATCCTTGTCTTAATATTATTGTTTCTACTGTTTTTTTTTTTTTAATTTTTTACATTTCGATGTTCACATATGAAATTAATACTACATTATAGTTTGTGAGAAAGGCTTTTGATTACATTATTGATGGAATATTTAAGATGAGGAATAATGTTGCCAAACACTCAGTATGATCTTATGAATATCTGGATTCATGATTTTAGAATAGCTTAATTAACTGCAAAGCAAATTTGAAATACTACAATAAGGAAAACCACAACTCAATTACCCAGGGAACAGCAAAACATCAACCTAATTAAAAATAGTGAAAAGTGTAATTCATATTCTTGATCACTGCTTTTACCACGAAGTTTAATTCCAAAATGTATGATAACTTATTAGTTAAGAATTACAGCTTCCTTATTCAACTGATTCATACCAAGTCTAGAAATAACTAAATATAAGCTACTTCACCAAAAACATTGATGCTTCATTCTGCTATTGCAAACAAGTTGAATAATTTTCGAGGGGGAGTTTCAACGATTAAGTAAAAACTTTAATTTTCTAAGGGAGCTAAGCTAATTAGTAATTAACAAATGGAAAACAATGAAATTGATTGCAATTCACGTACCAAATAACATACGCAGCAAACGTACATCTCTTTCAGACATTCCATCGAACACTCTCCGGGAGGAAACTAAATATTCATCAGACGTAACACTTTCTTATCATCCTTTACCGTGCGAACGAGATCTCTCACATGCATTTGGCCCTATTCCTTGAGATCGATGGGAAAATCTTCATTGAATAATACTTTACTGCGCGATTCTGCGCAGACTTTGTCCTTTCCGTCGCTCAGTGATTTTTTTTTTGTTCTTTTTGGTGTCGCAAAATGAAAAAGTAAAGAAAATGAAAACGTACGTTTTATTTTATTTATTTATGTATTTATTTATATTGTGTGTGATTGAGTGTTTGTAATTTATTTAGATGGGATACTAATATATAGCTGGCGTGTTACGAGGTTTACAAAATTTTATTTTAATATTTTATTTAATAATATAAAATATATTTATATATTTATGTTTCATATAAGTCTAGTATATTATTGAATGAAAACAAAATTAAAACCTATAATTAATATTTTATGTCTCTTTATAAAATAATTAAAATTATTATTATGTTTTCTTTTATTTTTGTATTAATATTGTGATTCAAGTATATATGAATTATTATGTTGGGGTAAAGACTTGTGCGCTCTTATTGAGACAGACAAAAAAAAGTGATAACTTTTACTCACTCCGTCCCCTTGAAAGGTATTCGTTTACTTTTTGTAAGTGAATTAAGGAGTATAATAATTTAATGTATAGTAAGGTGAGAGAAATAATATTTTAATGGGTAGTGGATAATTGTATTAATGTTGAGTGTGGGGCCATGTGTAGTGGTTGTAGGTCACATCAATCCAAAAAAGAAAATGAATACTTTGTAATGGGACGGAGGAAGTATTTATAATTAAAAGTGATACTCAATTAAGTGATAATGTTATTGGCAAAAGCTCATGCGCCCCCGGGGAAACGGGAACATGGTCCGTGTCCCCATGTGAACACAACCCTTCCCCTCCTTATTCTATTTAAACCTATATATTGCTAGAGAGTTTAAATTGTAAAGGAGCATGTGTAAGCAATTAAAATTCACGGTCCAATCAAATGGCGACACGTGGATTTTATTGATTAAATATCAATTTTAATTTATTTTGGGAATTTAATAAATTAAATCCTAAAATAGATTAATAAATAATTGATAATTAATTTAATACCCAACAAATTAAGTAGGGTTTAAATTAAGTAAAGCTTGACCCCTAAGTTAAGTAAAGCATGGAAGGTTCCAGAATTAGGTCAAATTAAGCAATGACCAATCAAGCTGTGATATATTTGGAACGGCCCAAGCCCGCATAACCAGGCCAAATCTGTCATGGACCAATCAGATTGCGAGATATTTATGGGACATCCTCTGCCTTCACCTATATAAAGAGTCCTCCTCCATTCATTCCAGAGATTCAAATACTTGAAGACATAAACGCTCTGAAGAGATCAAGAACACGAGCAGTGCTCCCTTGAGATCTTCAAGCATCTTCAAGTCAAGAACGTCAAGCGATTCGGGATTAAGGTGCGGAGCCCCCCCCCCAAATCAAGCGTTCTTCATATACTGAGTTCTTCGGTGTTCTTCGCGCCAAGAACAGCATACGACCCGGGATTAAGGTGCTAAGCCCCCCAGATCGAGTGTTCTTTGGATCAAGTACGTTTAATCCAAACAAAGGCTCGACGCTTCTGGATTAACGTTATAAGGTCCCAAATCCGAGTTCGGACAAGCTTCAACTGAAGATCCGACTCAACACACACACAGTCAACGCGATCAACGCAGTCAAAGTCAAAGTCAAAGTCAAGCCAAATTGGTTCAAGAGAAGAATCAGAGGATTGATAGAGATTGTTCCTAAATTTTCAAGTTTAATCCTTCTGGATTATCATTGTAATTCTTTTGTGTTTATTTTATTATAAATACAAAATTTGTTGTTACAAATTTTGGCACGCCCAGTGGGACCGTCTCTACCTCTCATCTCTTCTCTCTACAAGCTCGAAAGTACGATATGACTCCTGTTAGGATTGCTGTAGGTAGGACTGCTGCTTCTAAGCTCTCAGAGGCATTGACTGAATATGTTGCTGTTGTTACAAGGAGCATGTCAGAAAAAGCTCGTTCGGAAGCCTCATCTGGATCCAACCCTTCGGTTGAGGAGGCTTCAAGAAAACAACTACCTATGAAAGATGATAGTGATGAAGATTCTGCATCTTCAAACTCTTCATCTGACTCCGTTGCAGCTCCAGTAATGATGGCAGGCACCACGACTGTTGAGGAACAATTAGCAAACATGATGAAAGCTATCGAGGGGCTCACGAAACACATAGAAGCTCAAGACACAAAGATCTCCCAATTGATGAAAAGAGACATCGCGGAGACTAGCCATGCAAACGGAAAAGGAGTCATGGACGATAGTGAAGTGGAAGAGGTCACAAGGCGCCAGACTATTGAAAAGGAGCAAACTCAAGGAACGTTGCCACTTTCAGCTGATGGAATGCTCCAAGTAGATCAACTCAAGGATATTATACTTGGAACAATAAAAGAAAGGTTTGAGGAGAATTCCAAGCCTACTGTTACTTATGTCAAGCCATACACGAAAAGAGTGGACAACTTGAAGTTGCCAGCTGGCTACCAGCCTCCCAAGTTCCAACAGTTTGATGGCAAAGGAAATCCGAGGCAGCATATAGCACACTTTATTGAGACCTGCCATGACGCTGGTACTTATGGAGACCATATGATAAGGCAGTTCGTTCGCTCTCTCAAAGGAAATGCATTTGATTGGTATATCGACTTGCAAGCTGAATCTATTGATAGTTGGGCACAAATGGAACATGAGTTCCTTAATCGTTTCTACAGCATGAGGAGAACTGTTAGCATGACTGAGTTGACTAATACTCGTCAATTGAAGGAAGAACCTGTGATTGATTATATCAATCGATGGAGAAATTTGAGTTTAAATTGCAAGGACCGATTATCCGGAGAGTCTGCTATTGAGATGTGTATCCAAGGGATGGAATGGAATCTCCTTTATATACTCAAAGGAATTCAACCTAAGATTTTCGAAGAGTTGGCTACTAGGGCCCATGACATGGAATTAAGTATGGCTGCTAGTGGAATCAAACATTCACCGATGTCGGACTCCTACAAGTCTAAAGATAAACAAGATTTCAAAAGGGGGGCAAGTCCTATGCTAAAAGTTCCAACAAAGAGTCAATGGCCACAAATATTATGACGGTCAAGGTTCAAAAGAATGAAAATGATAAGAAAGACAAAGGGAAGCAAGTTGCCCAAGAGTGGGGGCAAAGAAGGTTAACTCTGAAAGAGATGCAAGAAAAAGAGTATCCATTTCTGAACTCAGACCTTTCTGGCATATTTGATGATCTGATGAAAAATAAGCTCCTTGATCTTCCTGAGATGAAGCGTCCAGAGGAAGCCGGTCGAACTAATGACCCAAAATACTGCAAGTATCATAGGTTGGTGAGTCATCCAATTCATGATTGTTTCGTTCTTAAGGAAAAGATCATGCAACTGGTTAAGGATGGGAAAATCGTGTTAGAAGATGAGGCGGGTACAAACTTCACTTCTGTAAAAGAAAGTCATGATGAAGGCTCATGTCATGTCGTGAACGAGGACAATGAAAGCGAACAACTTGAAACTAAGGGTAAAGCTTACTCCATGAAGGTGACCTTCACGGATGAAGATATGTTGTTAGGTATGCAATCTCATAATCGACCTCTATTTGTGACTGGTTACACTAAAGGGATGCGAGTGAATCGCATACTTGTTGATGGAGGTTCGACGGTGAACATTTTGTCCTTGAGAATGTTGAAGAAGATAGAAATACCAATGGATGAACTCAACCATAGCCGATTGATGATCCAAGGGTTCAACCATGAGGGGCAAAGGACTCTCGGCACAATAGTTCTTGATTTGCTAATTGATGAGATGAAATCCACAGTCCTTTTCCATGTTATTGATGCAAAAACTTCCTACAACATGCTTTTGGGGCGCCCATGGCTACATGAGAATGGTGTGATTCCTTCCATATTACACCAGTGCTTCAAGTATAGTGAAGGTGATAATGTGAAAAGGGTGTTCGGCGACGACAAGCCGTTTACTGAAGCTGAAGCTTACTTTACCGATGCTAAATATTTCTTCAAGAGTACAAAGGAAGTAAAGCGTGAAGAAGCCCCAGTACAAGATAATGGGGGCAATAAACAAATAAAGGATGAGGAAGGTAGTACATCATCTGCCACTCTCAAGGAGAACAAAGGCAAAGGGCTTGAGACCTCGGAAGAGTTGACATTGCCTTTAACAAAAATTGATGCTAGTAAACTTTCTTCTCCACCACTCAAAGGATTCACACGTCCTATTGAAGGACCAAAGACCGAACACGGTGAAGTGTTTGAAGCCGAAATAACCAAGTCGTATAGTCCACAAGCTTATAAACTCCTTATGAAGGCTGGTTATGAACTAAGGGAAAAAGCGATGGCGAGCAAGGTGTGTCAAGAAACTATCAACTCACCAGGACATGGGCTTAGTGTTACTCAGAAAATATTGAAAAATAGTGGCCCTACTTTCAAGAATGCTAAGCCAGGTTTGGGATATGTCCCTCAAAAGCCAGTCCGCATTGCAATTAGAAGAGCAAGTACAAATTATATCACCGAGGGAGAAGCTTTATCCACGGAGGATATGTTTGACGCAAGTAGTAGGGAAGTCAAGAGAATATCTGTTTTTGAAAGGCTTGGGAGTGTTTTCGAAAGGCTTTGACCCTGTAAAGGGAAGTGTAGGAGGCAAAATCATATCAAGTCCCTTAACCTCCGAAAACTCCGGGGTCAAAATCATTCTTGCATCAAGCGGCGAAATATCTTGACTGTCTCAAGTGGAAGAGTATTGAAAGCTAAGGTACGAAGAATCATCTTTACTAAAGATGATAGTAATAATGATAGAGAAAGTGTAGCTTCCACCAATCATATTACTGCTGTGGAAGATTCTCAAATGGAGGAAGTAGATGCTGAAGATGCCCCTCCACAATTTGAAGAAGGAGTGAAAGCCACTGTTGATGAGTTGAAAGAAATTAACTTAGGTGATGAAAATGACCCACGTCCTACCTACATAAGTGCTCTGCTAGATGTTGAGGAAGAAACAAAGTATGTCAGCCTTTTGCGAGAATTCAGAGATGTCTTTGCATGGTCGCATAAGGAAATGCCAGGCTTAGATCCGAAAATTACAGTGCACCACTTGTCCATTAAAAAGGGAACTCGGCCGGTTAAACAAATGCAGCGTCGATTTCGACCAGAGTTGATTCCTTTGATTGAGGACGAGATTAATAAGCTTCTTGAAACAGGCAAGATCCGAGAAGTTAAATATCCTACTTGGATTTCCAATATCGTGCCGGTAAGAAAGAAAAATGGGCAACTCAGAGTATGTGTTGATTTCTGAGATTTGAATATGGCATGTCCGAAGGATGACTTTCCATTACCAATTACTGAACTCATGATTGATGCAACAACGGGGCATGAGGTCCTTTCATTTATGGATGGGTCATCTGGCTACAATCAAATTGGTTTGGCTCCTGAGGATCAAGAGAAGACAGCCTTTCGTACTCCGAAAGGGATATATTGCTATAATGTTATGCCATTTGGCTTAAAGAATGCTGGTGCCACTTATCAGCGAGCCATGCAAAAGATATTTGATAACATGCTTCATAAGATTGTCGAATGCTATGTTGATGATATTGTGGTGAAATCAAAGGAAAAGAAAGATTATTTTCATGATCTAAGGCGAGTGTTTGAACGATTAAGAGAGCATCAACTCAAGATGAATCCGCTCAAGTGTGCATTTGGAGTTTCATCTGGGAAATTTCTTGGGTTTATTGTTCGCCGTCGAGGGATTGAGATTGAGAAAGCAAAGATTGACGCAATCATGAAAATGCATGTGCCTCGGAACATACATGAACTCAAAAGTCTGCAAGGAAAGTTGGCATACTTAAGGAGATTCATATAAAACTTAGCTGGTCGATGCCAACCATTTAGTCATCTCATGAAGAAAGACAGCATATTCGAATGGGATGAAGCTTGTAATAATGCTTTCAATAGCATTAAAGAATACTTGATGAAGGCACCAGTGTTGAGTGCTCCAATAGCGGGACGTCCATTAGTCCTTTATCTAGCTGCTCAAGAGCTTTCTGTGGGAGCTTTACTTGCACAAGAAAATGATGATGGTAAAGAAAGAGCTCTATATTATCTAAGTAGAGCCATGACTCCAAACGAGTTGAAGTATTCACCCATTGAGAAGATCTGTTTATCCCTTATCTTCGTGATTCAGAAGTTGAAACATTATTTTCAAGCTCACACAGTTCGGCTAGTTTCGAAAGCCAACCCACTAAAATTTGTCATGTCAAAACCAGTACTCTCTGATCGGCTTGCAAGATGGTATCTCCAACTTCAACAGTTTGAGATCGTGTACGTTCCTCAAAAGGCCGTAAAAGGACAAGTGTTGGTAGATTTTCTAGCTGATCATCCAATGCCTGCTGAATGGGAACTATCTGATGAACTCCCCGATGAAGATGCTTTCACTGTGGACATAGTTTCTCCTTGGAAGATGTATTTCGATGGAGCATCTCATAGAGAGGGAGCTGGTGCGGGAGTCGTGTTTGTAACATCCAGTGGTGAAGTTCTACCTTTCTCATTTTCCTTAACAGAAAATTGCTCTAACAATGTGGCTGAGTATCAAGCACTCATACTTGGTTTGGAAATGGCCATCGATATAAAACAACTACACCTTAGAGTGTATGGTGATTCGCTATTGGTAATAAATCAACTCCTTGGAGTGTATGAAGTGAAGAAGCCTGAGTTGTTCCCCTATTACAAGTATGCTCAAAAGCTTATGGGTTATCTCAGTGATGTTGATATTACGCATCTGTCTAGAAGAGAGAATAAGCAAGCTGACGCCCTCGCTAAGTTGGCATCAACTATAGCTATGCCAGAAATGCAAATTCAAATACCGGTGTGCAGAAGTTGGGTTGTACCACCAATCTTTGAAGATGATGATTATGAAGAAGTTGAAAATCATGTGGTGGAGGTTTTCGAAATTGAAGAAGAAGATTGGCGCCAACCACTTGTGGATTATTTGAAATATGATAAGTTGCCTAATGATCCACGACAAAGGGTTGATATTCGGCGTCGGGCACCTCGGTTCATCTACTTTAAGGGTACACTTTATAGAAGATCATTCGATGGAATTTTCTTGAGATGCTTGGGTAAGGAAGAAACTATTCAAGAAATGGAGGAGGCTCACTCCGGAATTTGCGGTGCTCATCAATCCGGACCGAAGCTACATTTCAGAATTAAAAGGATGGGCTACTATTGGCCAACCATGGTGAAGGATTGCATGGATTACGCACAAAGATGTCAAGCTTGTCAGTTCCATGGAAATTTGATTCATCAACCTCCGGAGCCTTTACATCTGACAGTCGCTTCATGGCCTTTTGATGCTTGGGGGTTAGATGTGGTGGGGCCGCTTACAAAGTCATCTGGTGGTCATCTCTACATTCTTGCTGCAACATATTACTTTTCAAAGTGGGCCGAAGCTGTGCCTCTAAGGGAAGTGAAGAAAGAAAATGTTGCTGATTTCATCCGGATCAACATCATTTATAGATATGGTGTTCCGCGCTACATCATCACTGATAATGGAAAGCAGTTCAGCAACAGTTGGATTGATAAGCTATGTGAGAAGTTTGATTTCAAACAAAAGAAATCTTCAATGCATAACGCAGCTGCTAATGGTCTTGCCGAAGCTTTCAATAAGACATTGTGTAGTTTGTTAAAGAAGGTGGTGTCCAAGTCGAAAAAAGATTGGCATGAAAGAATAAATGAAGCTTTATGGGCATACCGCACCACCTATAGAACACCTACTCAAGCCACTCCGTATTCCTTGGTGTATGGTGTTGAGGCTGTTGTGCCTCTCGAAAAACAAATTCCTTCTTTGAGGATGGCCATACAAGAAGGCCTCACCGAGGAAGAAAATACAAAGTTACGTCTTCAAGAGTTAGAAGCGTTAGATGAAAAGAGGTTGGAAGCACAACAAAGACTTGAGTGTTACCAATCTCGCCTTTCTAAAACATACAACAAGAAAGTGAGGGTACGTTCTTTTCAAGTTGGTGATTTGGTGCTTGCTTTGAGAAGACCTATAGTAGTCACCCATCGCGTTGGAAATAAGTTTCTACCCAAGTAGGATAGCCCTCATGTTGTGAAGGAAGCCTACACAAATGGCGCATACAAGTTGATCTCAGAGGATGGCGTGAACATTGGCCCTATAAATGAGAAGTTCTTGAAACGCTACTACGCGTAAAATAAATACATGTACAACGCTCCTTGACGCATGAGCCTAAACTGCATGTTACTCCTGGTCCGCATGAGTATAAACTGTGTACGACAAACTCCTGGTCCGCATGAGTATAAACTGTGTACGACGAACTCCTGGTCCGCATGAGTATAAATTGTGCACGACAAACTTCTGGTCCGCATGAGTATAAACTGTGTACGACACCCACCAAAGGTAATTATATGTGGTTAAACTATTAATTCACCCCACTCAGATATTTTAAGTGGTTAAAGCATTAAATATCCTACTTTGTCTAAAGTGGTTAAAGAATAGTCACTCCTGGCCCGCATGAGTATAAACTGTGTACGGCACCCCCCATTCAAAACTAAATCATGTCCCTTTGAACTACGTTATGACTTGATCTTCTTAAAAGGGGTACGTAGGCAGCTTAGCACTTTGCTAAGTTCAGTCATAATTCAGGTTATTCACGTTGAGTTTTTGAGGTAAGCACTAAGTTGAAGCATGAGTTGAGAAGCGAAAGGTTGGCAATGAGAAGACGGTAGTTGAACACTACGTTGGATGGTGCCACTGAAGATGCTGTTGTCTCTCGTCGTTCTGACGCTCTTCATCCAGATCAGGTAGACGTCCTCAACATTGCCAAAGCCATCATCGGCAATAGCATGTCACTCACTGGAAATGCAGCGTCACCAGTACACTATCGCTGCTGCTCTTGCTGTCCTCGGCTGTTTGGTCACTTTTCCCAGAGAGAAGTTCAGAATACTCTATCAGTGAAGCTCGATACCCATATCAATGATACCATGTTTTGCTCTTTCCATAGTAACACCAAGCGATCACGTGCCAGCACGCCCGACAGACGCCGATCTCCCGATCAAGAATCGTGCGCTGCCGTCACCAGAAGATACCACACGGTCGAATCCGCTTCCGATTTACCCCTCTCCGTAAACATGAGCATAAACAGCAGGTAAACTCGCATCCTTGCAAAACCATTAAAGCACGCAGCAAGCAGCCGCCACAGTAAGCCATCGCCGGAAAGCAAAGCACCACCGTTGCCATTTCCCATCGCGATTCAGCCGCTGATCCCTCGTCGAGGATTGCGTGCTACCACCGTTGGAAGCAGACTTCAAGCCATCGCAGGAAAGAGTATACTACTACCAGTGCCCGAGCGTTGCCGCTTCCAGTCGCGATTCAGTCACTAATCCCTCATCGAGGATTGCATGCTGCCATTATTGGAAGCAGAGCTTAGCCATCGTCCCCTTACAATTCTCTAACGCCGACAGTTGTCGCACGCTGATGTAACAGAATGGCAGCTGCTGGTGGTCAACAAATACTTATGGGAAACACGGGACCAGAAGGGAACCAACTACTGGAGCATGATGCTCACTCGAACACTAATGTGGTGGCAAAACACACGTCGAGCTGCCGTTTGAAAAAATTAAGGCTCACCGTCGATTTCTCGGAAGAGAAAGAGGGGCGAGGACGAGGCTCACCGTCGATTTCTCGGAAGAGAAAGAGGGGCGAGGACAAGGCTCACCGTCGATTTCTAAGAAGAGAAAGAGGGGCGAGGACAAGGCTCACCGTCGATTTCTCAGAAGAGAAAGAGGGGCGAGGACAAGGCTCACCGTCGATTTCTCAGAAGAGAAAGAGGGGCGAGGACGAGGCTCACCGTCGATTTCTCGGAAGAGAAAGAGGGGCGAGGACAAGGCTCACCGTCGATTTCTCGGAAGAGAAAGAGGGGCGAGGACGAGGCTCACCGTCGATTTCTCGGAAGAGAAAGAGGGGCGAGGACAAGGCTCACCGTCGATTTCTCAGAAGAGAAAGAGGGGCGAGGACAAGGTCACCGCCGATTTCTCGGAAGAGAAAGAGGGGCGAGGACGAGGCTCACCGTCGATTTCTCGGAAGAGAAAGAGGGGCGAGGACAAGGCTCACCGTCGATTTCTCGGAAGAGAAAGAGGGGCGAGGACAAGGCTCACTGTCGATTTCTCGGAAGAGAAAGAGGGGCGAGGACAAGCATGTTACTAAGTTCTTGGTCGAAGACAGGAACAACAAGCAAACAAGACGAATAAACAGTTCAAAAAAAGGGCAAATTAAGGAATTGAGAGCTTACACTTGTAGATTGAATTCTTTGGATGATGTGTTTTGATTGAGTGTTTTGTCTTGACAGCTTCTTGGACCGATGCTGAAGAAGAAAAAAAATTTAGAGACACTTTATGCTACACTTTGAAAAGAAAAAGAAAAATTCAAATAAGAGAAGGAAGAACCACGAATTGAAGTGAATATCTTGTTTGTTGGATAGCTTTGATAAAAAAAATTGAGTTCATGAAGTACCATTATATAGTAGTGGATTCATGAATAATTATGGACTCATGGATAATTATGGAAATTATTTGTGGATAATTATAGAAGCTACTAGTGGACTCATGGATAATTATGGAGATTATTGTGAGGTGCGCAAGCTCTACAAAATTGTAGGAGATTCTTTACTACAAATAACTTTGATAATTTTGGGTAAGGTGCATGAAATCTTGGTGAATAAGAAACAAATCTTTTGCGATTCCTTCACATCAAGACATACTGTCCGTGAACAAATCGCAAGGGGGCATTTGTAAGCAATTAAAATTCACGGTCCAATCAAATGGCGACACGTGGATTTTATTGATTAAATATCAATTTTAATTTATTTTGGGAATTTAATAAATTAAATCCTAAAATAGATTAATAAATAATTGATAATTAATTTAATACCCAACAAATTAAGTAGGGTTTAAATTAAGTAAAGCTTGACCCCTAAGTTAAGTAAAGCATGGAAGGTTCCAGAATTAGGTCAAATTAAGCAATGACCAATCAAGCTGTGATATATTTGGAACGGCCCAAGCCCGCATAACCAGGCCAAATCTGTCATGGACCAATCAGATTGCGAGATATTTATGGGACATCCTCTGCCTTCACCTATATAAAGAGTCCTCCTCCATTCATTCCAGAGATTCAAATACTTGAAGACATAAACGCTCTGAAGAGATCAAGAACACGAGCAGCGCTCCCTTGAGATCTTGAAGCATCTTCAAGTCAAGAACGTCAAGCGATTCGGGATTAAGGTGCGGAGCCCCCCCAAATCAAGCGTTCTTCATATACTGAGTTCTTCGGTGTTCTTCGCGCCAAGAACAGCATACGACCCGGGATTAAGGTGCTAAGCCCCCCATATCGAGTGTTCTTCGGATCAAGTACGTTTAATCCAAACAAAGGCTCGACGCTTCTGGATTAACGTTATAAGGTCCCAAATCCGAGTTCGGACAAGCTTCAACTGAAGATCCGACTCAACACACACAGTCAACGCGATCAACGCAGTCAAAGTCAAAGTCAAAGTCAAGCCAAATTGGTTCAAGAGAAGAATCAGAGGATTGATAGAGATTGTTCCTAAATTTTCAAGTTTAATCCTTCTGGATTATCATTGTAATTCTTTTGTGTTTATTTTATTATAAATACAAAATTTGTTGTTACAGCATGGAAATTGCAAAGGAGCACGGATCTAAATCCGTGTGCACGGGCCCACGAGAGACTCACTCAATGTTATTTCATGAGCAATAAATGAAAGTAATAACATTTTATAGCAAAGTAATAACGTTTTATAGCGAAAGTAATAACTATTTTAAAAAGTGTAAAATAATCTCACGTGAAACAGTCTTACGCAAGATTTACTCTTATATTGGTGACAAAAAAATAGAAAAAAAAAAGATATTTACCTTACCATACAATTTTTATTAAATTAAAGTACTACTGAGCACTTTCTTAAATAATGTCACAAATTTTCAAAAAATCACAATAAAAATAATCTTTTATCATTCATGATATGCAGTACACCTTTTAATTGAATAACATAAAATGATTTTTTTATCAGTTATATGATATTATAAAAGTAATCAAATTTAAAGTAATGTATAAAATTAAAATAATTAAGTCTCTTGTAAAAAGCTTTTTTATTAGTATATAAATTAAAAAATTGATCAAATTTAAAATAATGTATAAAAATAAAAGTAATTGAAACCCTATAAATATATGATTTTATTGTAACTTTTTTATTTTTCAATTTAAGGGTGATAAAGAAAAATTAAATTAATTAAAAATATTAAAATAGAATAGCAATTAATCAAGAAAGAAATAATATGATTTTTAAATCTTTACATAATATTAAAGAATATTATAAATAATAGAAACTAAAAGATTAAAATGTTAAAGGAATAAAATGTTAATAAGAGAACTATTTAATATAGAATAAAGAAAATAATTAATATATATAATAAATGCTTAACCAATAAAATAATGCCGCATATAATTTTTGGTAGTAACGTTTCTCAATCTTGGTATGTTTTTAAAAAATTTAAATAAGGCAACTACTTGCCAGTTATATATATTAAGATTTCACGAATTAACTCTCAAATCGATATAATATTAAATTTGTTTGAGTTCCATTGTTAATCTTAGCTATTCTAATCTAACTTAATTCTGAGCTAGAATAATTTATCAAGTTAAACAAAAGTGTTTTAGGCCCAAAAGTTCGTTAACATATTCATTGATAGGCTCTATCGAGAACATATTTGTTAAAAAGCTAGCATATAGATATGAATATTTTTTTTAATTTCTTTTATATAGAGTATACATTTGTGTATATATCTAAATAGGTGATAGAAATAAATTTAAAACGAAGAGTAAAGTGGCTCGAAAGTGATTAGATGCGGAAACATGGTAGATGAGCCTGAATGAAAAGCATACAATGCCTAGTTAAAATCAAGAAGGGCCGATGAGATGCAACCCAAGAAGGGAGTGTTACAATAAAATATGTATTTATTGAATATTGAACACAAAATACATTATAATTATAATTAAAAATGAATAGAATTTGAAAAGCTAGTAAACAGTCTCTAGCTATCATTTGATTTCTTCTTTGAGTTAACTTTTGACTTCTTTCAACTTTTTGTGCTGGATCTTCAAATGAATTTTGTCCGAGCTATGATTTGGAGGGTTTTTATAATATTTTTTCGGAGGTGTCGAGTCTTTGTTTGCATCGAATGTTGACTTGAAAGATTTCTACGACATATGTCATTGATATAGTAGAACTTTGTTGACTTCACGGAGAATGCTAGATGAATCTGAGATGCCACAAAGCAGGGGACCAAAGGAGAGGGGTTCATATCGGAGGAAGGCGTCATCAAGTCCGTTGAGGAACTCTGGGATGGTGACCTTTGAATTCATCTTTCTATTCTTCCCACCATTCTTCAAGTTAAATGATGATCTTTGTCTTAATACTATTGTTTCTACTGTTTTTTTATTTTTTACATTTCGATGTTCACATATGAAATTAATACTACATTATAGTTTGTGAGAAAGGCTTTTTATTACATTATTGATAGAATATTTAAGATTAGGAATAGTGTTGCCAAACACTCAGTACGATCTTATGAATATCTGGATTCATGATGTCAAAATAGCTTAATTAACTGCAAAGCAAAGTTGAAATACTACAACTGACACTAGTTGTTAAAGCATTCAATAAAAATGCAGTAGTATTTTTTTTTTCAAAACATGTAGAACAACTTCAAGAATAAGAGGCTCGTGATATCCGGCATAGTCACCAGGATCGACTCATTGGTCGGAACTATGGCAGTGATGAATCCAGTGTCAATGGCAATTGATTAGGATAAAACCAGTTTGTGTCCTATCATCAGTTCTCAAAAAATAAAAGAATTGAGGTAAAGAAGGAGTGGATTGTTGGGTGCCATTAGAGATGCAGTGGTTGTGTGTAAAAAATAAAATATAAAAAATAACAGAATTGAGGTAAAGAAGAAGAAGTAGTGACGTGATACTCGATCAATAAACTCTCAAACACTCAAGATTAAACTCACATGAAATAATGAACTTGAATCAAAATGAAAAGGAAATGCATAAATATGTATAGTGGTTCGGTTATTGATAACCTACATCCACTTTGGGGAGAAGAAACTTTATTATCAATTTATGCTTACAATCAAGATCAGATTGATCTCAATCTGATAACAGGAAGTATAAAACGAAGCTCATAAACTGTCAACACTCAATTTGAAAAACTGATGTGATTAAACTATTTTTAGCCTTTATATCTTGCTATCCCTCCAACCAATTGATCCGGTTGAACCTCTACTAGATAGCCCTCACTTAGTAGATGAGATGTAGCCATATAGCCGGTTGTAGGTAGGTTGATAAACTGCCCAAAAACTGCTCCAAAACCAGCTGCACACACTAGCTCCAATTTGATAGTTTTCAATCGGTTGTGTTGTTTGTTTTAACCATTCCAACTTACTCCCAGCTTGCATGCAATACATGATGATCACGGTTGAGCCTCCAATGAACATAATCCACGTGTAACAAAACCCCATGCATGCATCTATTGTCATTAATCTCCACCTTAGATATATGCATACTCAACTTGATCCCTTCTCCCCACTTTGCTGCTTTTAAGGAGCAGCAACCTTTATGTCTTCATGCATACCAACTAAAGACTTCCACAGCTTAAAATTATCTTCTGTTAATGTTTTAGTAAGTCCGTCAGCTGGATTCACAGTTGTATCAATCTTCCTTATATCAACAACACCATTTTCAACCATATCTCTTACAGAGTATAGCTTGACATCATTATGTTTGGTACGTTCATAATACCCCTGATGTTTAGCTAAGTGTATTGCACTTTGATTGCCACAATACACCACTACGGTATTCTGATATCCTCCCAACTCCTTCAGCAGACCAATAAGCCATATCCCTTCTTTGATAGCTTCTGTTAATGCAATGAACTCAGCTTCTGTAGTTGACAATGCCACTACAGACTGATATCATCCACATAGAGAAGTATGTATGTATAACAACTATTTTCTTCCTTGATGTATATACAGCTATCATAGATACTTTTCTGAAATCCATTTGCAACTATGTACTCATCAAATCTCAAATACCATTGTCTTGGACTTTGTTTGAATCAATACAATGATTTGAGTAACAAACAAGCCTTAGTATCAGGCTTTCCAACTGTTACACCTTCTGGTATCTTCATGTAGATACTCTCTTCTAACTTCCCATGTAAAAAATGCAGTAGTAACATCCATCGTATGAAGCTCAAGGTCATACTGAGCTACTAGTGCTAGTAGTATTCTGATTGAACAGTGTGTAACCACAGGTGAGAAGATTTAATTATAATCTACTCCTTCCTTCTATGAAAAACCCCTATCTACTAGTCTAGCTTTGTATCTAACTCCACCTTCAGCTGCAGGTGCTGGTTTCCTTTTGAATATCCACTTACATCCAACTAACTTCTGAAATTTTGGCTTGTCAACTGATCTCCATGTCCCATTCTTATTTAGTGACAACAACTCTTCCTCTATAGCTATAAGCCACTTGTTTTTGTCTTGACTAGCCAAAGCATCAGTGTAGTTCCTAGGATCATAAGCTTCAACCTCAACTGCTGTGTATAGCGCAAATGACACTATATCAGGTTGTACATACCTTGCAGGAGGTACTATTGTCCTCTTTTCCCTATCTCTTATAAGTTTATAAGAGTTTGGTTGATCTTGTACTCTTATTTCCTCATCAGTGGACCTATCATTACTTTTATCAGCTCTGATCATATCTGTAGGCTCCACCTCAAGATCAGATTGCTAAAACGGAGTATCTTTGATCAGTGGCATCTTATTTTCAATAAAGATAACATCTCTGCTAACTATGAGTCTATTTTTATCATAGCACCAAAAACTTGTTGGGCGTTTTCTTTGCACGCAATATTAATCCCCAAGTATTAAGGATATCAATTGCAGCTTAAGCAAGCGACCAAGTTAAATCGAACTCAAAGGACAACGTATTATCAATTTAATTATTTACTAAATTAATTAAGCCGAAAAGCAATAACATTTGAGGATTGAACTATTAACTAATAAATAAACACTGGAAGAATACGAAAGTGGCTCAAGAATGGAGAATAGGTAGTCCTAAGGTAATCCAGTTTTACTATTTAACTTTCCTATCAAGGCAGACCGACTCTGCCTTGTGGACTATGGATGCATCACTAAACCATGCAAATCTACTCTATAGACACAAGTAAATATGCGTGTAACACGTGTGAATAGCCTTGGAGCAAGAGATGTAATTTCATTCCCATTTTTAGTTACTATCAGCATCAATTATTTCCCATGTCTGGAATATAACTCGATATGATCTCCCTTTATAGGTACTATAAAATTACCCTCTTTATCCTGCTTACTAACCCGAATTAAATTCAATTAATAAACATTCATATATGATAGTTCTAATAAAGCTTCGGAGTCTCCTCACTTAGAATGATAACATAAAACCCTGTTCAACAGTGAACGCACTCAATAACAACCAAGATATATATTCAAACTCTATATAATAGTTGAAGATGCACAAAACGACCGTGAATATGAGTTTAAAACGTGCAATCATATACTCCCTCCGTCCCTTAGTAAGAGTCCCATTTACTTTTGGGTACGTGGATTAAGGAGTATTATTATTTAATGTATAATGGGTAGTTGTATTAATGTGTGTGTGAGCCCCATGTTTTAATTATATTAGTGGGTGTGGGTGGATCCCATAAAAGAAAATGGGATCCTTTGGTTGAGACAACCAAAATGGTAAAATGAGACTCTTACCTAGGGACGGAGGGAGTATAAAATATATCTACAAGTAGTGTTGTACGAAGGACACACAAGAGAGTTTAATTAATTCATAAAACCTTCAAAACCCTAGATCTACCAAAATGATCTAGCCCATGATGTTGCGAAGAATAATCATGGGGGTTGGATAGATCTTACCCATATATCTGGAAAATACAAGATAAATTAGAAAATGACTAAAACCCTAGATGCGGGAGTCGTCGCGTCCTTCTCCGTCTTGAATCCTTCTCTTGGTTCTCCTCTTAATTTCACAAACTAATCTTCAAAGTGATGGATGGATGGATGGAGGAAGGAATGTGGATGATGTTTGAGGGGTGATCCCCCCTTGTGGGGTGTAGGATGATTGTGTTGTGGTCACATATCAATAATGATGTGATCTGCATTCCCTTTTATACTTGTAAGCTCTCCTTATGGACCTTGGATGAGCTATTTCTTGGAAATCACGAAAATACACACTACTGGAGGTACAGAATTACCAAAAATAGGTTTCTCTGTCCCCGCTCGACCAAACTGCTCTAGGTCGAGCAGGATTGACCTTGGTCGAGTGGCAGTTCGCAGTCTCACCATTTCACGCATAACTTTCACATCTGAGCTCCAATTTGAATGATTCTTATGCTCTGGGATGGTGACCTTTGAATTCATCCTTCTATTCTTCCCAGTTCCCACCATTCCTCAAGTTAAAGGCAGATCCTTGTCTTAATACTATTGTTTCTACTGTTTTTTTTTTTTTCTTACATTTCGATGTTCACATATGAATGTAATACTACGTTATAGTTTGTGAGAAAGGCTTTTGATTACATTATTGATGGAATATTTAAGATTAGGAATAATGTTGCCAAACACTCAGTATGATCTTATGAATATCTGGATTCATGATTTTAGAATAGCTTAATTAACTGCAAAGCAAAGTTGAAATACTACAACTGATACTAGTTGGTAAAGCATTCAATAAAAATGTAGTAGTATTTTTTTTTCAAAATATAATTAGAACAAGTTCAAGAATAAGGAAAACCACAACTCAATTACCCAGGGAACAGCAAAACATCAACCTAATTAAAAATAGTGAAAAGTGTAATTCATATTCTTGATCACTGCTTTTACCACGAAGTTTAATTCCAAAATGTATGATAACTTATTAGTTAAGAATTACAGCTTTCTTATTCAACTGATTCATACCAAGTCTAGAAATAACTAAATATAAGCTACTTCACCAAAAACATTGATGCTTCATTCTGCTATTGCAAACAAGTTGAACAATTTTCGAGGGGGAGTTTCAACGATTAAGTAATAACTTTAATTTTCTAAGGGAGCTAAGCTAATTAGTAATTAAATGGAAAACAATGAAATTGATTGCAATTCACGTACCAAATAACATACGCAGCAAACGTACATCTCTTTCAGACATTCCATCGAACACTCTCCGAGAGGAAACTAAATATTCATCAGACGTAACACTTTCTTATCATCCTTTACCGGCGAACGAGATCTCTCACATGCATTTGGCCCTATTCCTTGAGATCGATGGGAAAATCTTCTTGAATAATACTTTACTGCACGATTCTACGCAGACTTTGTCCTTTCCGTCGCTCAGTGATTTTTTTTGTTCTTTTTGGTGTCGCAAAAATGAAAAAGGAAAGAAAATGAAAACGTACGTTTTGCTTTATTTTATTTATTTATTTATTTTTGTGTGTGATTGAATGTTTGTAATTTATTTAGATAGGATATTTCCTGAATTAATCAGTCTCAAATCGATAAATATTATATTTGTTTGAGTTCGATTGTTAATTTTATCTAATCTAATCTAGCTTGAATTATGAGCTAGGATAATTTATCAAGTCAAACAAAAGTGCTTTAAATCCAAAAGTTTGTCAACATATTTATTGATGGACTCTGAATTGTTCGAGGTAATTCTCTATTCTTCACGCTTCGCATTGGATATATATACTCCATATTTTAACAATATTCCAGATGCTTGTTAATTAGGAAATGCATGTAGATACTTTTCATGCTTGTTTAGGTTCTCCCACCTTTGATTGTGGCTCATGCAATTTACTCTTATTTTGAAATTTAAAATATATTTTATTTGTAAAATTGTAAGTACTATATTTTCTTGAATTGGATGGTTGACCCCCTAGAAAAATTGTGCTACAAGTTTTCTAATTTCCATGCTTCATGGAACTGAAGCTAAGTTCACAATTTTGTTTGTTTCTGATTTTTTGCCTTGTGGTGCATTATACTTATTTGAGCTTTATCTCTCGTATGCAGAGTGGCTTCCAAGATTATTCAGTGAGAATTGTGAATACAATTGCGAAAGTCAATTCCAATTGCCAGGTTAGCATTCTAGGAAAGATATTTAGGTTTACATGTGTTAGACATTTTTGAAATCACATCTTCAAAACTTCACTCAATCTTTAAGGCAAATTGATTATGTTATTAGGTCCTTTTGTTCTCAGCAACATTCGGTGATGCCGTCAAAGGTTTTGCATCAAAAATAGTTGACAAAATTTTTGTAAGAGGTTATAACGAGATGTTTGTCAAAAAGGAAGAACTATCTTTAGAGTCCGTTAAACAATACAAGGTTCGTTGTCCTAATGAGCTTTCGAAGATCATGGTGATTAAGGACCGAATACTTAATTTTGGAGAGAAGGTGGGACAAACAATTGTGTTTGGATAGTGCAGCTAGGCTGCACAAAGAAGTGGTCGACTTTGGTTTTGAGGTGACTACCATTCATGGTGCTTTCAAGCCAGAGGATAGGGATACGATTATAAACGAGTTCAAGCAAGGGTTGACTCAAGTTCTAATTTGTACTGATATTCTAGCCCGCGGTTTTGATCAGAGTCAGGTAATGCTTATATATCCCTTACTATTGCTGTAATGTTTACTTCTAAGCACATTATTTCTTTCTGTTATTGGATCTAACCAATTATCTCATGCAGGTCAATTTGGTTGTGAATTTTGATCTTCCTTTTAGATACGATAGACCAACCGAGCCTGATTATGAGGTTTACTTGCATCGTGTTGGTAGAGCTGGACGTTTTGGCCGTAAAGGTATGTACTCTTTCCATATATATATATACCATATGTTATCTATCTATCTATTTTGAGCTGCATTTGTTTTTGAACTTATTTTCTGTTTGGCTGTAATTCCGTATTGAATATATCTAGTTAAGGGGTCAGTTCAGTATTATGTGTGTAATATTGTTACTCTGAATGATCCTAAATTGTTGGTAATCAAACAGGTGCTGTATTCAACTTGCTTTGCAAGGACACAGATGATATTGTTATGGGAAAGATTGAGAAATACTTCAATGCACAAATTAGTGAGGTAATTTTTCTTCATATTACTTTTTATTTCTGTTATGAGTTCCCAGTAAATTCCAATTGATGATGCGGCCTATCTACGGATGCAGGTGGCCCCTTGGAACAAAGATGAGGAGTTCATGGCAGCCCTTAAATGTGCTGGGCTATTGTGAGTACTACTAGAGTGAGGACGATGTTGGTGCTGCTCAGCTGTTCCGACTTTCTTCCTCATATTGTTTTCTATAGGCCTAGTCTGCTTGTTCGATGAAATTGAAATTCATGCTGCTGGAGATAGAATATGGATCTTACTCTATAGATTCTTGATATTTTCATATTATTACAGTATTGTATAAATTAATAAACTGCTGTTGTCCGTGTCTGCATGTTCTTAAGTTTACTGTCGTGTATGCATTTTTAATTTTAAGAGTTAAGGCAAGTTTGATTCGGATTCTCTTCATTTCAATTTTTTTTCCCACGCAATATATACATATATTTTTTTATAGGCCTTGTCTGATTGTTCGAAGAAATTGAAATTTCATGTTGGTGGAGATATGATATGGATCTTACTCTATGAACTTAATTTTCATATTGGGAGATACTTGATATTTATCATATCACAGTTGGTAAAATGCAGTAGTATTTTTTTTTCAAAACATAATTATAACAATTCAAGAATAAGGAAAACCACAGCTCAATTACACAAGGAACAGCAAAACATCAACCTAATTAAAAATAGTAAAAAAGTATAATTCATATTCTTGATCACTCCTTTTACCACAAAGTTTAATTCCAAAATGTATGATAACTTGTTAGTTAAGAATTACAGCTTCCTTATTCAACTGATTCATACCAAGTCTAGAAATAACTAAATTTAAGCCACTTCACCAAAATCATTGATGCTTCATTCTGCTATTCGCAAACAAGTTGAATAATTTTCGAGGGGGATTTCAACGATTAAGTAATAACTTTAATTTTTTAAGGGAGCTAGGCTAATTAGTAATTACGAAATGGAAAACAATGAAATTGATTGCAATTCACGTACCAAATAACATACGCAGCAAACGTACATCTCTTTCAGACATTTCATCGAACACTCTCCGGGAGGAAACCGAAAATTCATCAGAAGGAACACAGTACTTTTATATCATCCTTTTCCGGCGAACGAGAGCTCTCACATGTATTTGGCCATATTCCTTGAGATCGATGGGAAAATCTTCCTTGCATAATACTTTACTGCGCCATTCTGCGCAGACTTTGTCCTTTCCGTCGCTCAGTGTTTTTTTTTTCTTTTTGGTGTCGCAAAAATGAAAAAGGAAAGAAAATGAAAACGTATATATATTATGATGGGATGTAAATTTAATAAAAAAAAAGTGTGTATTTAGAATGACCCTTTAATTAATTACATATAAGATACATTAAACTCTTCAAATGACCAATCTATTGTTATTTTAAATTTTACTCGTATAATTAATTTTCATCAAATCATGTCTATGATCATCATCTAATACATTGATTAAAAACTTTTTGAAATTTAACTATAAAAATATAATAATAATATATTTTACTTTAAATAATATCATATGAAATACATCTATGACCATTCTATTTTTAAAATATTATTTTAAATTTAATGCTCACCTATTACAATTTAATTTTATATAATTAATTTCCATTTAATCATGTCTTCAATTAATTAAATTGAATAGACCCACTTTAGTTTAATATAGCATGCAATTAAAAAAAATGAAGAGGTATTTAACAATTAAAATATGTATCATAATATTTCAACTTTATTTAATATCATACGAAATACATAGCAACTCTTCAAATGGTTATTCTATTTTAAAAAAGTGCTATTTTAAATTTTTATACTCACCTATTACATGCTATATAATTAATTTCCATCCAATCATGTCTAATTCACCCTATTCAATTTATTAAATTGATTAAATTTATCCTTTTATATTATTATTATATATATATATATATATTGTAAATATATATTAATAAAGGATAATCTATAATATACTAAAATATTATAAAAAAAATTAAGAACTTCAAAACAAAATAATGCATATAATTATAAATTTTTATTGAAATATCCATCTCATGAGGGATCAAAAACATGCAAAATATAATGAAAAAAATTAACCCACATAGATAAAACAAATTTAAAAGTTACATATGTTTAGACAACAATAAACATACAGAAAATGGTCTATCTCAAAGGATAAAAGTTCCCTACTAAATTGTGAGACATAAGAGCGCAAAAAAATTAACAATTTGTTGTTCATCATCTCAAACCCTTATAAAAAAAAATAGAATAAACATATAATTAATGAGTGCTTAATTGATTCAAGATACATATATAGAATAAAAAAAAATTAAATAAAAGGTTAAAAGACTTACTTTTGAGTGCTAGAATAATTGGCTAGCTAGCTCTTACGTACAGGAAGAGTGGAATGATGGTGCTGCATAATCCTGAATCCATATAGCAAGATATGGCAATTGGCAGAGGAAAACAACATCCTTAAGTTATTGCTTCATACTCCATTTTCGAAGATCATATGTTTAGGAGGAATAAGTTATATGAAAGATTCTCATTTTGCTTAGTCACCTATTAATATATAGGTGATAATAATGGAAGATTAAGAGTTGTGAAGTTTTAAAGATTACAAATAAATCAAGACATAAATAAGGGATAAGTATACATGGACATAATTAATTAATTAAATAAATATTAAATTAGAAAAGATAAGGGTAAAATTTTAGTTAATAAGAAAGGACAAACTTGTCTAAAAATGTTTCTCAAACACTTCACACATTTAATATATTAAAGATTTATTTATTTATTTTGTGTGTGATTGAGTGTTTGTAATTTATTTAGATAGGATATTTCGCGAATTAATGAGTCTCAAATGATAAAATAAGATTGTTAATGTTAACTATTCTAATCTAGCTTTAATTCTTAGAATAATTTATCAAGTCAAACAAAAGTGTTTTAGTTTCAAAAGTTCATTAACATATTCATTAAGAGACTATGAATTGTTCGAGAACATATTTGTTAATAAGCTAGACTATAGATATGAACAATTTTTTTGAATTATTTTATATAGAGTATGCATTTGTGTATACATCTAAATAGGTGTTGAAATAAATTTAAAACGAAGAGTAAAGTGGCTCGAAAGTGATCAGATGCAAAAACAGGACTGATGAGCCTAAATGAAAAGCCTACAACGCCTAGTTAAAATCAAGAAGGTTCCCGATCAGATGCAATCCAAAAGGGAGTGTTACAATAAAATTTGTATTTATTGAATTTTGACACAAAATACATTACAATAATAATCCAAAATGGATTTAACTTGAAAAGCTTAGTAAACAATCTTTAGCTATCCTCTGATTCTTTTGTTGAGTTAACTTTTGACTTCTTTCAGCTTCTTGAGCTGGATCTTTTAATGAATTTTGTCCGAGCTCTAATTTGGGGGTTTTATAACATTTTTTCAGAGGTGTCGAGTCTTTGTTTGAATCAAACGTTGACTTGAAAGATTTCTGTGACGCATGCTATTCAATATAGTAGAACGTCGTTGACTTCACGGAGAATGCTAGATGAATTCGACAGGAAGAAATGTCGAATCTGAGGGCTTAACACCTTGATCTCAGGTCGAATGTTGTTTCTAGAGTCTTTTGCGATGAACGTCGTGGAGCTTTACGAACGTCGTTGAATCCAAGAATAACGATGAAGAACTTGATTTGAATAATATAGGATCGGAGGGGTTTAGCACCTTTGAATAATGCCGGATTAGAGGGGTTTAACACATTGATCACTGATGGGAGGATGTTGACTGATACTGAAATCAAAGGGGTTTAGCACCTTGATATCGGAGGGGTTTTGCATCTTAATCTTTGATTGGAGGCTATTGACTGAGATTGAGATCATGGGGGTTTAGCACCTTAATCTCTGATTCGAGACTGTTGACTGAGACTAGGATCAGAGGGGTGGAGGCTGCTGATTGAGACTGGGAGATTGGAGGGGATTAGCACCTTAATCTCTGATCGGAGATTGTTGATTGAGACTGCTGATTAAGGCGGTTGACTTTGCCGGATTTTTAGGTCTCATCAGAATTTCCAAGGTGTTTGAAATGAATTTTGAAAGCCTATATACTATATTCTCTCCTAAAGGTGTTCACACTAAATTGGGCCTATTCAACTTAATTAAGCCTGAACTTGATTTGCGCCTATTTACATTAATTAGGGTGTGGTGGACTTAATATGTGTCTATTTAGTTTAAATACGCTTATTAAATTTGATTTGAACTTGCTTAACTTATTTTAGGATTTATTTCACTTGTGTCATGCCCACTAAATTTATTTGGAGCTTATTTAACTTGGACATGACCTCAAATAATCATATACTCCCTCAATCCTATCACATTTTTCGTTTTCGTCCCTCTCACAATAAGTGTCTCCATCCAAAAAAAAAGAAATTTCATATCAACCAACAACTTCAAAAATTATCTTAATTTCAAAAATATCACTCCCACCTAACATACATAACTTACTTTATAAATTATTTATTATTATTTAAAAATACCACAATACCCTTAAAAAGTCAATAAAGTTGGTCAAAAAGTAATTTTTCTTAAACTCTGTGACTACGGTAATAATGACAACAATTATGGGACGAATGGAGTATTAATTATCAATCACAGTATTTATTTATTTTAGAGAATTAATGTATTTAAATATTTTAATATATATAATTAAAATTTAATAAAATTTATCTACTTAGGAGAGTTATAAGAGTAAGTCTTATGTAATTTGGAATTACATATAAACCCAATTTTTTAAAATTACTCTTTAGTATATAAAAAATTATTTTTTAAAGAGTAATATAACTTTTGTACAGAAGAGTAATAATTCATGACTCTAAAAAATAATTTTTCATGTACTAAAGAGTAATCGATAAATCAGGGTATATATACAATAATATGAAGAGTAATTTTTTGATCTCTAACACTACAAAAAAGAATATTTTTTAACAACGGAATATTTCGTTGTTAAAAGCCTTAACTCCATTGTTAAATTGGCTTACCAACGGATTAGCAACGAAATTCGTTGGTAAAATTCCGTTGGTAAAGTGGTAGTTGGTAAATTTTTAGTAATAAAAATCAATTCCGTTGGTAATCCGTTGCTAATAATTCCATTGGTAATTTATATAATGATTCTCTTGCTAATCCGTTGGTAATTACCAACGGATTGAATTCCGTTGCTAAAATAGAGAATAAATCATTTGGCATTCCGTTGCTAATTTTAAAATGTCATTTTGGTTGTTAATCCATTGCTAATTACCAAACGGATTGAACTCTGTTGGTAAATTTCATTGCTAAAAATACTTTTTTTTTAATGTAAGAATAGCAATTTATGTGTTTAAAGAGTAATTTTTCATGTACTAACAATAATTAGATTTACATATAAATGTATGTAAGTGTTTGAGGAGTTATAATATCTCTTAATAAGAGGTAATAAATTATTTTGGGAAAGAAAGTGTGAAAATTTAATTGGGATGAAGAAAGTATTACCTTTTATATCAATTCCACAAGACGCTCTTTAAAATTCTTTTAGCTTTTATATTGACTGCCGAGGTAAATTTTGTAGGACTATATTGGTGGAACCATCCAGAACTTACGGGATTATATTTTTTAATGAATCAAACCCTGCGCAGCATATGACCATTGAATTCACACCCGGTCACACGCCTTGTACTACGCTTTATTGACCTTCTACAATCCCAAACTTAGTAAAGAAAGGTGTGAGACCGTCTGCGTAGGCCATAAAAAAATATAGCATTATAATCTCATAAACTATTTCATGTATAATTTATAATATAAATAAAAAATAATAATATTTTATAGCGGAAATAATAACTAATTAAAAAAACCTAAAATGGTCTCACCGTGACACCGTGAAACGGTTCACACGATACTTGCCGATAAACTCATTGCTCAACTTTTCAATACAACTAAATTAACTTAACTTCAAAAAAAGTATAGATGAAAATAATTGAGAAATTGTGAAAAATGTCCTTTTCAATGGTTGATTTTGGAAAAATGCTAATAAACATAATTTTTTTTGGAAAAATGCAACTTTCTGACCTTTTCGCCCCTTTTCATTATATGCTAGTAAATAAAATATGTGAATGTTAGCACATATAGTCGTGTATAGGGTCACACATATAGTCTTGTGTAGGGTCGCGTGTAGGGTTGCAGGCCTGGTTATATCAATTTACCGAGTAAATTTCTAAGACAAACACTCATTTAAATCCGGATTACATAACTTAATATATGAACCCGAGTCTTTTCTCACCCTAAACAATGTGGTCCCCTAATTCCAATTCTATGATACTATATGTATTACTAAGAGTTTAAATTAAAGAGAACCACAATATTTACGGTGTGAACTTGTTCCCTAAAGAGTAACTCAATTTCTAACCGTTTAAAGAGAAATTAATTATACTTATCCTCTTAGTTTCTGTACATTTTTGGATGATTAGAATCTGTTTCGCCATTCCAGCTTTAAAAATCCAGTTTCTTTTTGCCACTTGTGTTAAATAAATCATTCCATTTGCATTAATTAATATAAGCATTCTAGAAGAAACTGTTGTGCTCATATTACTTTAAAATCAAATCCCAAATGATTCCAATAAAATAAACAATATATTATGACTAAAAGCAGAGGGGTTCGTATCGGAAGTAGGGGCTATCAAGTCTGTTGAGGAGCTCTGGGATGGTGAGCTTTGAACCCCTCAAGGCCAGGCTTCCTTGGATTTCAATAAATTAGTTATTGTTGGCTTCATTCCAGAAAATAAAGGCATTACCCTGTCTAAACAGAGTATTGTTTGTATTATCTCAACTTATATTTGCATTTCCCCTTGTTGATGTATACTATTAATTTAACACTTAATGCTTTTTGAAAAATGTTTTCCATTTCATTATCTAATATACTCTAATATACTCCTACTTGGTTTGAATATATTGGCAGTAGTCAATGGAATATTTGGATTCTATGATATTAGAATAACTGCAAGCCTTAATTGCAAAGCAAAGGTGGAAGAATAAAAGTGATAATTTGCTTCGAATTGAACAATTAAAGATAATTAGACTAAAATAGTAATATTGCAATTGACTTACCTTTAGTCTTGATTACTACATCATCTGCAAACATCACTTTTCAATGATAACACTCAAAGGAAACACACTTGCACCTAAGGATAACTCCGTCTTTTCAGAGTGAATAATCTACATCCGAAAATTAGAGTATTGTTTTCAAAATCGAACCAGATCGGTCGATTTAACCGTTTAAACCAAGAATTGGAGTCGGAATCGATCTGAAACATCCAAAAAAACTGTTTAAGGGATTGAACCGGTTTGAGCCAATCATAATCGGAAACAACCGATTTTAACTTTTATTTTTTTTATTTATAATTTATATAATGTTTCATCTTTACTTTTATCTAATTTAGAATATTATATTTAAAACCAGGATTAAGTTATGCTTATGTTATTGATTGATTGGACATAGCATGAACTAGTAGGAGGTATGAATTATGGACTTTGAAATTTTTTATTTAATTAAATTATAATTTAAATTGAAGTCTAAACTTTGTAAAATTTATATTCTTAAAATGAATAGTGATTCATATAAAATTATAAAATACAATTTTAATTTTTCGGTTGAACAGATTCAACCAGTTATACCTTGAACCATTACTTTTCGCGATCCAATTACAATAAATAAAGTGTACAAAAATCTTTGCCTACAGTCTTAATTGCTGCATCAACCGCAAACATAACTTTCCAAAGTGAAAGCTGAAGAGATTTTGCCCTAGTCTTGATTACGACATCAACAACAATAAGGTAACTTTTCCTAGTTTAATTGGAGAATTTGACTTTAGTCTTGATTACTACAACTGCAAAGTTGACTTTTCAAAATTACCACCTCGTAGATAACGTTTTTGTCGCTCACATATTCTAAAAAACTTATCAAGGATTATCCATTATTAAATTGTTTCAGTCAAATCACCATTAATTTTGAAAATTTTGTGATAAAATCACAATAAAAGCAAATTCAAGTCCATTATATGAATATTACCAATCAATTCAATTAATACACTTTTAACTATAAAGGTCCATGATCTTTGAACTTTATAAAGGTCCATGATATTTTGAACTTTAGTCTTTGAACAATGAAATACAGCTTCTGCTTCTACTTCTTCCTCTTGCCTCTGCTTCTACTTCTTCCTCTTGCCTCTGTCATCCATCCATCGATGGTACAAAATTAAACTGATGCATTTCCATCCTTCTCCTCGCATATTTAGAATTGGGTTCAACCAGGAGCTTCCAATTCCCCAATTTAACTCCACAACACATCAATTCAAATCCCCTATTCAACCCCATGTTACATCTAAAGTAACATGGGGTGGGATGGAAGATCCCAAGTGACAACCCATACCAGTCATAATTCCAATCACAACTAATTCCTGAACTAAAAATAAAAAATGCACAAAAAATCTGGGGAACCAATTCGAATCTAATATGCTATGGTTGAGTATATTTAGGTGTATGTTTAGTAATTTATGACTAGATTTGTATGATTGAATAGAATTATAATGGAATTGAATGAACTCATGAATGAATGGAATAGAGATGGGAAAGAATTGTTAAAAATGATTTGTATTGTTTAGGAATGACTCAAGTAATAAAAAATATATTCTTGATTTAATCTCATTAATAATATATTTTTATAGTATTAAATTTAAAATTTATATATAAAATATTTAATTAATTAAAATCTCAATAAAAATTTTTATATATTAAAAAATCAAAATTTCAATGAAGGTTTTATATGTTTGATAAATATACAAATTTAAGAAGTATTAAATTAAAAATAAAATAAAACCTTAATATTATTAAAATATAAATAAAAAGTTTACATTAAAAAATATTAAATTATATATATATATATATATAATTATATATTCAAATATAAATATATATTTATTTATTTAAGTAATTTAATCAATAACACTACTTTTTTATATATTATTTATTAATTTATATTTTAAAAAATATTAAATTAATTATATAAATTTTTATTAAAATTTTAAAGAATAAATTTTAACATAATATCTTTTTACTGGGTAGATTAAAAATGTATGTTTTTTTAATTTTAAATAATTTAATATTTTATTTTTTATTAAATAATCTAATAGCAAAGTTTTTTATTAATATTATATGTTCAACATAAAAATATTAATTTATTTATAATTTTTGTAATTATGGATAAGTATAAATTAAAAGAATATTTTTATAAGTTTTTATAATATTATTATGCTACATAAATAAAAATAAAAAAATAAAATAATTGATTCCTTCATAGGTAGGAATGGGGAATACCATGGGGGTGGGATGAATCACAATTCCTTAAAACGAAATTGTGATTCCAAAAGGAATGATGCTTTCAATTATAAATATGTTACCAATCATGACATTAGTAATAAAATTAGGAATGATGACTCCATTCCTAATCCATTACCACTTATCAATCATGTCTTTAGTGTATTGAATGAGTTTTTTTGGGTGTTAATAAAGTATCAGGTGTAATAGTATCGTGATAAATAAAATTAGACAATGACTTGTATACAACTCCCATTTTTGTACAACCCCGGTTCAACCCCTTCCTTCACCTTCACTGTATGTTTTTCTTTTTTTTTTTAAAATTGTTGTTGTTACTATTTTTTTATTTATTATTTATTTTTTTATTATTTAATTTTAGAGATATAATTGAAATTTTACCCTTATGGTTTAGGGTATAATTTATCTCTAGGGTTTAGGGCATAATTGTAATTTTACCCTTGTGGTTTAGGGTATAATTTATCCATAGGATTTAGGGTATAATTGTAATTTTACCCTTGTGGTTTAGGGTATAATATATCCCTAGAGTTTAGGGTTTAGGGTATAATTGTAATTTTAGGGTTTAGAGTATAATTGTAATTTTACCATTGTGGTTTAGGATATGACAAAAACTTGTGTGCACCCGGGAGCATGGAAGCCATTCTGTGCGCTTTTAAATTTTGTGTTAAATTGTGTACCCTTTAGTATAAAGATGTGTATCATGGCAAAAATTTGTGTTTGCCCAGGCGCACGGGAACACATTCCGTGTGCTTTTGAAATTTTATGTTAAATTGTATACCCTTTAGTATAAATATGTGTACCCTTTATTTTCTGAAGAAAAATAAAATATATTAATAAAGTGTATACCCTTTAGAACAAAATGGTGTACCTTTATTAATTAAAGTGTATACCCTTTAGACCAAAGCATTGTACCCATACCCATAATACTAAATTCTAAAGGCGCACGGAATGTATTCCCTTGCGCCCGGGCGAACACAAGCCTCACTCTTAGGATATAATTAATCCATAGGGTTTAGGGTATAATAGTCATTTAAATTAAATACATTTAAAAATAAAATAAAAACAACATTAATGAAGGAGTATGAATTAATTAAGAAGGGTGGTAATCAAGGGTGTACCAATTCAATTGGTACACCCGGTTGTACCATAATCTCTCTCTTGAAATTAATAAGTTTTTGGGCAAAAGGTCACTTAAACCCCTTACTTTATCACATAGGATCAAATAAGCCCCTCAGTTTATTTTTATTCATCCAAGCCCTTCTACTATTTTAATTGGGTCCAATAGGCCCCTTTCCTTCTAAATATGGAACATAAGGGCATTGCTGTTAGGAAATAAGATAACGGCTGTTATCTTCCATTTTTCACTCATAACACCTCTCAAGATTCCCCCTGATTCATTTGCCTTTGAGTTTATGGTTTTGAGTTTATGGTTTAAATATAAGACTTATCAAAAACTCAAAACTGCTTCATATTTGCATTTGATCATGGTTCTTGCCCAAGGCCCAAATCGATCCTAGTTTCTGCAAATTAATTCTTCCTTTTGCCCTTAGATGAACAACCATCTCGGAGATTCTCGAATCAGCAAGAACAGTGAAATCGAGTATGCAACCGACGAAATCCACCACTCGGAATATCTACCTCCACTTCTTTCCGACCAACTCAACTCCCAGAACAAGAGCAGAAGTCCTGATCGTAGCACTACCGAACCCACCAACAAAACGAATCAGAGCAGAGTATACATCCATATATTAGTCGAGAATGCTGTCAACACGCCGGCGAGAGACATAACCAGACTAGAGAAAACCAGCGCCTTCTTCCGATCCCCAAGTGGAGTCGGCTAAGGTGGCGAGCGCGAAGCCGCCGATGAGGCAGTCGAAGAAGAAAGACGAAGCAGGGAGGCCATTGATGACGGATCCGGCGCATTGGAGAGACCATTCAGAAATAACGGAGGAAGTCGCCGGAGCATCCAGATGAAGTCGTCGCCGAAAAGCAGACACGGATCGCTGGTGCATGATGAATGGTTGCAGCTCCAGTTGGATGATGAATGCTTACTGTTCATTGAAGAACCAGGCGATAGATACTAAGGTTGGGATGAAGATAAAATGAGTGAAATCATGAGATTTAGTGATTATCAGGATAGGGTTTGGATGGAGAAAAAATGAGTGAGATGAGATTTAGCGGCCGTTACCTTATTTTCTAACAGCAATGCTCATAAGTTTAATATTTAGAAGGAGAGTGGCATATTTGATCTAATTAAAATAAGAAAAGGGTTTGAATGAATAAAAAAATAAATGAAGGGCTTAACTGATCTCATGGAATAATTTGAGGGGTTTAACTGTCCCTTTGCCCGATTTTGTAAGATTTTGAAGAAGATGAAGATAAAATTGCGACTGTTAAATTGCAGATGGTGATATTAAGAGCAGTAGAACCCACCTATAACCCACTTATTAACGGAGTTATTATAGGAGTATTTAACTTGTGAAATGTCATTTTGTATAATATATAAGAAATGAAGGGCCATTCTAATTTATTTTAGAAAGATTAAGGGTGTAGATGTACAAAATGAAAATGAAAGATGAGGGTCTTAGTTGATTTCTTGACATAAGTATAAGGATTTTTATGACCTTTTTCCCTAAGTTTTTTAATCCAGTCCCGTTTTAATCACGAGACAGTGGAATATTTACAATACAGTTGTGGACCACTCTTCTAGAAGGTCGTGCGGTCCGTGTTGCCGCGTAAGTTGGTCAGCCAGAAAAGAATATTTATTTATTTATTTATTTATAATAATAAAGAATAAGAGTATTATTATTAGTCAAGATTGGCTACCTCCTCCATTCATCCAACCATACCTATATATACAGCCCCTCTGAATCATGAATACTCATCATTATCAACTCAACATTAACTCACTCCATACATTTCAAAGCCATATACTAGAAAGCATTCCTTCCTTCTTCCCCAACTCCATAAATCATAATGGCCATCCCAAAAATTAAGTTGAATTCCGGTTACAAAATGCCAGTTTTGGCACTTGGAACTGCAAGTTCCGGTGCATCCAAAGATGAGGAGGTACAAGCCATGATCCATGCCATCGAGCGTGGCTACAGGCATTTGGACACTGCTCCTCTTTACGGAAGCGAGGCTGCCGTCGGAGAAGCCATAGGCGAAGCTCTCAACCGCGGATTGATCAAATCCCGGGATGAGCTATTCATCTGCACCAAGCTATGGTGCAGGGTGTTGTGGAATGGGGTCATATTCAACTAGGACAGACAATACATACAATGATATATCGGCACAGCGGAAACACAATAAATCCCAGATTATATCAATGCACAAATCATTCTACTCAAATATCGCAAAAACCACAAATCAATTAAATATGCAGAAATGTACGCAGAATCAACACTAGGAATTTTAACGTGGAAAACCCCTTCAACCAGAGGGTAAAAACCACGGGACCTCTCGTCCAGGAAACAATCCACTAATGCACAATAAAGTACACAGTTCAAACTCCCTATCACAAGTAGGGGAATACCATCTCTATCACAGGGTAGAGGAAAACCAATCTATCTCCCTATCACAAGTAGGGGAATACAACTCTCTATCACAAGTAAGGGAAAACAACTCCCTATCACAAGTAGGGGAACACCATCCCTATCACTAGTAGGGGAATACAATCACAGAATCATCAGAATAGCCTCAAGAGAATCCCTCTTGGAATACAAGACAACAATGGAAGAAAAGAGAATAAAATATCACAAATAGAATACGTGTCACCTTTTCTCATTTGTACCTCTTGGAGATGTTTCTACAAAATTCACTCCGATCAATGTGTAGAGAATCTCGTCACGAACTCCCCCTTGAAATTTGGAGTGAAACAGTGAAGAAACGGACCTCCAAATTGAGTATCTTCTCCAAACCCTACTCTCCCTCTTTCCTTCCCCTTCCCCTGCTTCTCCCTCCTATTCTGTATGCTTCTGCTCCTTCTGCTCCTTGCCAATTCACGCCATCAGCAAACTTAATCAACCCATAAGTGGGTTTCATGTTGGGCCACAATTACCAAACATATTAATTAAAGTTGGGCCATATCCTTTAATTCCTGCTGGGCTTCTTTTCATCAATTATTTTGGGCCAATATTTGGGGCAAGCCCAACAATCTCCCCCTCCCCAAATAATTGGCTGTATCATCACACTTATCTCGAGCTCATGCCGGTCAGCCCGGCACACAATTCATGCTCAAGTCTGTTGTGCCACAAATTCGAAGATGAATCATCAACATCTGCTAATAACTGATCCCGAGCAATTATTGTTGGAATTTTGTCAAATAAAAGGAGGGAGTTTCTATCCCACATCGGGTGGGAGAGAAAAGGGAGAGGGGCTCCTTAGGCTATATAAGGAGGCCCCTAGTCTCAATGTTAAGTGCACCAATCAAGTACACTTTAATCTTTGTATTTGATTCTAGTTAAAATTCCTTTCTTTGATTCTCGGTTGTGAGAATGGGAAGAAAGGTGAGAATTAGTCAAAGATTTGTAAGGGTGTAGGGATTGGGGTCGGGAGAGAGAAATTCTGTGTGATTGTAAATTTTTTTCACATAGTGGTATTTTCTCGGTCCGTGGTTTTTCTCCGGTTTTGGAGTTTTCCACGTAAATTCTTGTGTTGTGCTTTTTTATGTTCTTCTTTGTTTGTCCCTTAGGAATGAATGGGGATCTGCCTGATCCCAACAAGTGGTATCAGAGCCCGGTTCGGGTGCTTATAAAGTTCTTAGTATGCTCTGTGGTTGCAGCAAAGTCTGACCTTCCACATCAGAAAAGACTTTATAAGAGGAAGAGGGTTATTCATTAGGCTAAGGGTGGCATGAAAGAAGTGGGAAAAGCTGGTGGCACAAGGGGGTCAGAAGAACAGCAGGATGCGATGGCATCTCCTTTCTTGCGGTGAAATACGCCAGACTGTGGCAACAGTGGCGTGGCAAGGGGTAGGATTTGTAGGTCAGCAGTGGCGGAGTTCTTGGACCTGCAGCAATGTGAATTGCTGGGACTCCTGGTGGTGGAGTTGGCTTAACAGCGGCATGGGGTTTTTCCATGGATGTCGGCTCAAGGAGGTTTGAAAGGAACAGGTTTTCCAGTAATGACTGGTGGCGTGGGGAAGCGACGATTCAACGGGGAAGATGGCGATGTGGTACTTGGTATCGGGTGGCGCTAGATCGATAAAGAATGGCGTGGAGTCAACCGACAAGTGGGGAAAGCATCGTGAATTCTGGAAGGTTGGAATCGGCTTCAAGTGACGACACTTTCAGTAGAAAAAGGGTTCGGACAAACCTGGTGTAGCTGGCGGAAAAAGGCAACGACGGCCTTGAGCTGATATATTTTGCATTAATGATGTGGGTTAGCTGAAATTAATAATAATAATAATAATTGTGGTGGATAATGGAATGAGTTAGGGATATCCAATTAAGCCTGGCTGGCATCTTTATTACCAATCAATTATTTCTTCATTAATTCTTTTTTATTTTTGATAGATTTTGCTGCTTTGACGTCTTGGGCTGGCACTGACGTGTCCCATGCTCGTATCCATTTATGCTACTCCATCCCTTCCATCTCTTCCGTCCTATAAACAAATTCGCACTTTCTATTTTTTTACATCCCATAAACAAGTTCACATCTCAAATAAGAAAATATACACAAATCAATAACCCCATAAAATAATTTAATTTCAAAATTGACACCCTTTTATAACTCACATAACTTACTTTATAATTTATTTATTACCTAAAAATACAAAACTACCCCAAAAAGTAAAGAAAAAAATAATATTTTCTTAAACTCCGTATTTACGGTAATCGGGACGGAGGAAGTACTTAAATTTGTTTCTTCCTCTTGTATGCCACGTATTTAAAGAGCATATTCAATTCTAATAATTTTTTTTCTTTTTACAATTATTAGATTTTTAGGTAGAACCGAAATAATACACAAAATTTATAGTGAAAAATCTTTATTTGTTTGTTATCTTTTTTTATTTAATTGTACTTTTTAAGATTTCTCTTTATTTTTACTATTCAAAATTAATATCCAATGTGTCCATGTATGGGTACCTATACGGGTCCACCAACATCGGTTCTGGTGTAGGTCACCCACACGACCGGCGGCGGGGAACGATGGTGGCCGGCTGCAGTGGGGGGTGTGGGTGGATACATTCGATTTTTTATGTTCTTCTTTGTTTGTCCCTTAGGAATGAATGGGGATCTGCCTGATCCCAACACAGGGATACCCATCCCGACCGTGTTCTCCCAGCTCTCAAGAAATCTTTAGAGTTAATACCCACTTCTTTTATCCTTCTCCTGTTTCAATTGTGTATCATCACGTGTCTTTACTGATAATTTCTTGTACAGGCTTCTGAAGCTGGACTACGTCGATCTTTATCTCATTCATTGGCCAGTAACCGTGAGGTCGGGAGGGTTTGAGTATCCGATCCCCAATAAAGAAGATATCATTCCATTTGATTGCAAGGTTGTTTGGTCTGCCATGGAAGAGTGCGACAGATTAGGCCTCGCCAAATCCATTGGAGTCAGCAACTTCACTTCCAAGAAACTTGAAGACTTGTTAGCTTTTGCAACCATCACCCCTGCTGTTGTTCAAGTAAGAATCTCTACCCAGATAATCCAATTTTATTGCAAAACTGTGTTATCTCAACACCACTATGTCACTATAAATATTCCTGCAAGAGGCCACATTACTAAAATAGTTGCTTAATCATATTTTAAGGTGGAGCTGAATCCATGCTGGCAACAGAAGAAGTTGGTAGATCTGTGCAAGAGCAGAGGAATAGTCGTAACGGGTTACTCTCCATTGGGATCGGCTGGACAATTCTGGGGATCGAACAGAGTGGTGGGCAATGAGGTGCTGAAGCAGATTGCAGAAGCTAAAGGGAAGAGTGTCCCACAGGTCATCCTTAGATGGGCATATCAATATGGAGTCACTGTAGCAGCGAAGAGCTACAAACCAGAGAGAATGGAAGAGAATCGCAATATATACGACTGGGAATTAAGCGAGGAAGAGTTCAAGAAGATATGCGAGATGCCACAGAGCAGGGGAACCAAGGGAGAGGGGTTCATATCGGAAGAAGGCGCCATCAAGTCGGTTGAGGAACTCTGGGATGGTGACCTTTGAATTCATTCTTCAATTCTTCCCATCATTCTTCAAGTTAAAGGCTGTTTCCACTGTTTTTTAATTTTTTACATTTTGATGTTCACGTATGAATTTAATACTACATTATAGTTTGTGAGAAAGGCTATTGATTATATTATATTTAAGATTGGAAATAGTGTTGCCAAACACTCAGTAAGTTTTATGAATATCTTTATTGATGATGTTAGATTAGCTGTAAGCTTAATTAACTGCAAGCAAAGTTAATAAACTACAACTGATACTAGTTGGTAAACCATTCAATAAAAATGCAGTAGAATTTTTTTTCATAACATAATCAGAACAACTTCAAGAACAAGGAAAACTATAACACAATTACCCAAGGAACAGCCAAACAACATCAGCCTAATTAAAAATAGTGAAATCACTGCTTTTACCACAAAGTTTAATTCCAAAATGCATGATAACTTGTTAGTTAAGAATTACAGCTTCCTTATTCAACTGATTCATACCAAGTCTAGAAATAACTAAATTTAAGCTACTTCATACAAAAACGCTGATGCTTCATTCTGCTATTCGCAAACAAGTTGAATAATTTTGAGGGGGATTTCAACGATTAAGTATAACTTTACTGCGCGATTCTGCGCAGACTTTTTCCTTTCCATCGCTTAATTAGTGATTTTTTTTTTTAATTTTGGTGTCGCAAAAATAAAAAAAGAAAGAAAGTGAAAACGTACGGTTTATTTATTTATTTATTTTTAGATTTGTGTTTGTAATTTATTTTAGATGGGCTATTTCGCAAACTAATCGAGTCTCCAATTGATATATTATTTATTTGAATTCGTTTTTTAATGTTAACTATTCTAATCGAGGTTGAATTTGGAGCTAGAATCATTTATTTATCAAGTTAAACAAAGGTGTTGGTGTATAAGGCCTAAAAGTTCGCCAACGTATTCACTAATAGACTGAGTTGCATATACCGTCCCCTTCTGAATTGTTCTGTATTGTTCCATGATATTTGATGTGAAGTGATTAGTTGTATTAGTGTGGTGTATGAACCCTATTTAAAATATTAATTATAAAAAAAGAAATGTAAATCTTAACTTAAGGCAAAATAAAATAGAAAACGTAAACCTTAACGACAGACGGAATGAATATTTCTTAAAACTAATATACTCTCTCCAGTCAATTCAAATGTAGTCTTTTACTTTTGCATGTCAATTAAAAAATATTATTATTATATGTATAGTGAGTATTTGTATTAGGGGATGTGGTGGACCCCTTTTACTAAAAAGAGGAAATTGATACATTTGGATTGACGGTTCAAAATGATTAAATGGATACATTTGGACTGGTCGAGTTGAGTAAAAGTTAAGAGGATTTGAATGCTCACATATTGTTAATTGCACTTACAAGCTATATTACATACATATTAATCAAATGGGAACATGTGATTTTTGTTTTTGAATTTTGAGGAGTTTGAAAATCATAAATAGTGATATATTACTTGATATATTACTTTTTTAATATCCATTCATCACGTAAGACATTTCATAAAAAAAATTTACTACATTCGTCTAAAAGAAATCATAACACTTTTATTTTTAGATTTTTCTACAGAAAGTGATACATTTCTTTTTTAGATATATATAAGATCTCTATAAAACAATATTCATATGGGGCTCACACAACCCCACACCACTAATATAATTATACACTACATTTTAAAATATTATACTCCACAATTCACAATTAATTAAATTATTATAATTCTTAATTTTCGTACCCAAAAATTAAATTTTACAGCTTTAATGGAACGTAGTAGCTTTATGTTGATCGACAAGGTAAAATTTGTAGGATGCCAAGTTGGTGGAACAATCCAGAACTTACTGGACAACATTTTTTAATTATTCAAATCCTTATGACCAAATCACCATTCAATTCACACCCGGTCACACGCCATGTATTTCGCTTTATTGACCTGTATTTCACTTTGTTGACCTTCTACAATCCCTTCAACTTATTGCTCCACTTTTTAATACCTTTAAATTAACTTAACTTCATAAAACAGTATAGTACATGAAAAATAATTCATCATAATATTATGTAATATTAAAAAATGATATTTCATTGTTGAAATTTATGAATTTAATAGATAAAAAATATAATACTTTTAATGAAAATTAATTTATAGTCATGAAAAAAGAAAAAAAAAACACACACACGATCCCTCCATCTCACACTTTTATTCACACTTTCCATTTTCGTCTGTCCCACTTCCATGTTCACCACCCAAAAAAGGAAACTTTACATTAATCAAAAACCTCAAAAGTTATCTTAATTTAAAAAATAGCACTCCCACCTAACACACGTAACATACTTTATAATTAATTTATTATCTAAAAATATCACAATACCCCTAAAAATCAATAAAGTTGGTCAAAAAGTAACTTTTCTTAAATTCCGTATCTACAGTGTCGGTGAACTTAACTATGGCACGGCAGGGAGTATAATATAATATTCTAGCACAGCCTTCTGAAATAATACATTAAACTTTCGGAGGGTCTTAGGTGCCATGAACTTTCGTCATTATTATGAAATCAATATTTAATTGTTGCTGCCGTACAATTCACATTCACCAACCATATTCTTCGGAACCTCTATAAATATTCTTCAGAGAAACAATCCATTCCTCATCAAATTCAATACTACCTACATACTACTCTTTAAACAGAACACATAAACCTTTCATCTTACGCTTCAATTCCCTCTGAAGCTAAAATGGGCATCCCATCATTTGAGTTGAATTCCGGCTACAAAATGCCAGTGATGGCACTTGGAACTGCCAGTCATGGTCCAACCAAAGAGCAGGAGAAGCAAGCTATGATCCACGCCATCGAGCGCGGATACAGGCATCTCGACACTGCCGCTCTCTATGGGAGTGAGGCCGCTGTTGGAGAAGCCATTGAAGAAGCTCTGAAGCGCGGATTGATCAAATCCCGAGATGAACTCTTCATCACCACCAAGCTCTGGGCAGCTGATACTTTCCCTGATCGTGTTCTCCCTGCACTCAAGACATCTTTGGAGTTAGTATCATTTAATTAATTTCTTGTTTCATTCATCATCAACTTGTAGGAATTGATCACTGATTGTAATCATGTGTGTGTATAGGAACCTGAAGCTGGAGTATGTTGATCTTTATCTGATTCATTGGCCTGTGAGCATCAAGTCTCCCGGTTTTAACTACCCGGTGCCCAACAAAGAAGACGTCGTTCCATTCGATTGCAAGGCTGTGTGGAGTGTCATGGAAGAGTGCCAGAGATTAGGTTTGGCAAAATCCATAGGAGTGAGTAACTTCAGCTGCAAGAAACTGGAGGACTTGTTGGCATTTGCAACCATCCCCCCAGCTGTGAATCAGGTGGAGCTGAATCCATGCTGGCAACAGAAGAAGTTGGTGGACTTGTGCAAGGGCAAAGGGATAATTGTGATGGGGTACTCTCCGTTGGGGTCAGCCGGACAAGCGTGGGGGTCAGACAGAGTGGTGGGCCATGAGGTGCTGAAGAACATCGCCAAGGCTAAAGCCAAGAGTGTCCCGCAGGTCATCCTAAGATGGGCGCATCAACACGGTGTGGCAGTAGCCGTGAAGAGCTACACACCGGAGAGAATGGAAGAGAATAAAAATATCTTCGACTGGGAGTTGAGCGAGGAAGAGTTCAAGAAGATAGGCGAGATGCCTCAGGGCAGAGGAACAAAAGCAGAGGGGTTCGTATCGGAAGTAGGGGCTATCAAGTCTGTTGAGGAGCTCTGGGATGGTGAGCTTTGATCCCCTTAAGGCCAGGCTCTTTTGGATTTCAATAAATTAGTTATTGTTAGCAGAAAATAAAGGCATTACCTGTCTAAAGAGAGTATTATTTGTATTATTTCAAACTTATATTTGCATTTCACCTTGTTGATGTATACTTTTAATTTAATTTAATATACTTTATGCTTTTTGAAAAATATTTTCCATTTTTTATCTAATAAACTTGTACTTGGTTTAATATATTGGCCGTAGTCAATGGAATATTTGGAATCTAAGATATTAGAATAACTGTAAGCCTTAATTGCAAAGTTAAGGTGGAAGAATAGAAGTGATAGTTTTGCTTCGAAGTGAACACCTAAAGATCATAGGAATAAAATAGTAATATTGAACTTGACTTTTACCTTTAGTCTTGATTACCACATCATCTGTGAGACTGTAAACATCACTTTCCAAAATGAAACACTCAGGAAACAGACTTGTAACTAAGTATAATTTTGTCTTTTCAAAGTGAAATTTTATAAAAACAACTTGCATCCTAAAAATACAGCACCATTTTCAAGATCGAATCAGACCTGTCGGTTCAACAGTTTAAACATACCAGCCATGATTCCAATCACCTCACACATTTAAAGCAAGCCGAATGTACACCATTTTGAGACATAATGTCACCGCTGACTCTAACTTTGTCTTCAAACAAATTTGGCATAAATGGATGGTGAAGAAGTATAGCTTTAGGCTAGGATGGTTCATAGAGGACTAGTTCTAACTAAGGATAGGTGTAGGTGTATGGAGGCGAATGAGAGTTGTGGATTTTGTTTCCATCAAGAAACAAATATCCATTTCTTTTTCCAGTGCCCCTATACTAACCTTGTTTGGGAGATAGTCAACGGATGGATTGGATGGAAGAGAAGGAGGTTTGCTTCAGTCATAGATGGGTTCCGGAAAATATTCTTTTCAGACACTCGTTGCAACCTCAAGGTTAGAAGACTCCTTTTCATCACATTCTCCACAATGATATATAGTATTTGGATGGAAAGGAATGCTCTACACCACGGATCTAGAATGCTATCTCCGTTTCACGTTGCAGATAAAATTAAGAATCAAATAGCTACTTTGTATCTTAATTATTGATGTTATAGCATCTAAAGTCTTAGGCTAAGAATGTATGGATAAGACCTTATTTTCGCATTGTACTTAATGTACTTCGTAACCGTTATCACTGAAATAAATTTACCAATTTCATATTTATCCAATTCAAATCCAATACGCTATGGTTAGGTATATTTGGGTGTACGTATTTAGTGACTTAGTGTATTGAATGTGCATTCTGGGTGTTTTAGGGTACCCAAGTATCATGTGTCTCCCTAAATAAAATTAATATAGTAATTTTTTAAATTAAAAATGACTTAGCCAAACAATGAAATAATTTGTATATAAAAGGAAAAAAAGAAATCCTGAAAAAATCCTGTCCCGTTTTAATCACGAGATATTGGTTAGTGGAATATTTACAAATGCAGTTGTGGATCAATCTTCTAGAAGGTCGTGCGGTCCGTGTTGCCGCGTAAGTTGGTCAGCCAAGGAAGAATATTTATTTATTTATTTATAATAAAGAATTATTATTGGTCAAGATTGGCGCCTCCATTCATATTTCATCCAACCATACCTATATATACTTGCACCTCTCAAGCATGAATACTCATCATTATCAACTTCACATCAACTCATTCCATACATTCTAAAACCATATACTAGAAAGCATTCCTTCCTTCATCCCCAACTCCAAATATCATAATGGCCATTCCAGAAATTCAGTTGAATTCCGGTTACAAAATGCCAGTTTTGGCACTTGGAACTGCAAGTTCCGGTGCTTCCAAAGATGAGGAGGTACAAGCCATGATCCACGCCATCGAGCGCGGTTACAGGCATCTCGACACTGCTCCTCTCTACGGAAGTGAGGCCGCTATCGGAGAAGCCATAGCCGAAGCTCTCAACCGCGGACTAATCAAGTCTCGGGATGAACTCTTCATCTGCACCAAGCTATGGTGCAGGGATACCCATCCCGACCGTGTTCTCCCAGCTCTCAAGAAATCTTTAGAGTTAATATCCACTTCTTTTATCCTTCTCTTGTTTCAATTGTGTATCATCACGTGTCTTAACTAATCATTTCTTGTACAGGAATCTGAAGCTCGACTATGTCGATCTTTACCTCATTCATTGGCCTGTAACCGTGAGGTCGGGAGGGTTTGAGTATCCGATCCCCAAGAAAGAAGATATCGTCCCCTTTGATTGCAAGGCTATTTGGTCTGCCATGGAAGAGTGCCAGAGATTAGGCCTTGCCAAATCCATTGGAGTCAGCAACTTCACTGCAAAGAAACTCGAAGACTTGCTGGCTTTTGGAAACATCACCCCTGCTGTTGTTCAAGTGAGAATCTCTACCCAAATAATCCAACTTTATTGCAAAACTGTGTTTTCACATCACCACTATGTCACTATATATAATTCCTGCAATAGAGGCCACATTACTAATATAGTTGCTTCATCTATTTGTAGGTGGAGCTTAATCCATGTTGGCAACAGCAGAAGTTGGTTGATCTGTGCAAGAGCAGAGGAATAGTTGTAACAGGTTACTCTCCGTTGGGATCAGCTGGACAATTCTGGGGATCGAATAGAGTGATGGGCAATGAGGTGTTGAAGCAGATTGCAGAAGCTAAAGGGAAGAGTGTCCCACAGGTCATCCTTAGATGGGCATTTCAATACGGAGTAACTATAGCAGCGAAGAGCTACAACCCAGAGAGAATGGAAGAGAATCGCAATATATACGACTGGGAATTAAGTGAGGAAGAGTTCAAGAAGATATGTGAGATGCCACAAAGCAGGGGAACCAAAGGAGAGGGGTTCATATCGGAGGAAGGCGCCATCAAGTCCGTTGAGGAACTCTGGGATGGTGACCTTTGAATTCATCCTTCTATTCTTCCCAGTTCCCACCATTCTTCAAGTTAAAGGCTGATCCTTGTCTTAATATTATTGTTTCTACTGTTTTTTTTTTTTTTAATTTTTTACATTTCGATGTTCACATATGAAATTAATACTACATTATAGTTTGTGAGAAAGGCTTTTGATTACATTATTGATGGAATATTTAAGATGAGGAATAATGTTGCCAAACACTCAGTATGATCTTATGAATATCTGGATTCATGATTTTAGAATAGCTTAATTAACTGCAAAGCAAATTTGAAATACTACAATAAGGAAAACCACAACTCAATTACCCAGGGAACAACAAAACATCAACCTAATTAAAAATAGTGAAAAGTGTAATTCATATTCTTGATCACTGCTTTTACCACGAAGTTTAATTCCAAAATGTATGATAACTTATTAGTTAAGAATTACAGCTTCCTTATTCAACTGATTCATACCAAGTCTAGAAATAACTAAATATAAGCTACTTCACCAAAAACATTGATGCTTCATTCTGCTATTGCAAACAAGTTGAATAATTTTCGAGGGGGAGTTTCAACGATTAAGTAAAAACTTTAATTTTCTAAGGGAGCTAAGCTAATTAGTAATTAACAAATGGAAAACAATGAAATTGATTGCAATTCACGTACCAAATAACATACGCAGCAAACGTACATCTCTTTCAGAGGAAGTATTTATAATGAAAAGTGATACTCAATTAAGTGATAATGTTATTGGCAAAAGCTCATGCGCCCCCGGGGAAACGGGAACATGGTCCGTGTCCCCATGTGAACACAACCCTTCCCCTCCTTATTCTATTTAAACCTATATATTGCTAGAGAGTTTAAATTGTAAAGGAGCATGTGTAAGCAATTAAAATTCACGGTCCAATCAAATGGCGACACGTGGATTTTATTGATTAAATATCAATTTTAATTTATTTTGGGAATTTAATAAATTAAATCCTAAAATAGATTAATAAATAATTGATAATTAATTTAATACCCAACAAATTAAGTAGGGTTTAAATTAAGTAAAGCTTGACCCCTAAGTTAAGTAAAGCATGGAAGGTTCCAGAATTAGGTCAAATTAAGCAATGACCAATCAAGCTGTGATATATTTGGAACGGCCCAAGCCCGCATAACCAGGCCAAATCTGTCATGGACCAATCAGATTGCGAGATATTTATGGGACATCCTCTGCCTTCACCTATATAAAGAGTCCTCCTCCATTCATTCCAGAGATTCAAATACTTGAAGACATAAACGCTCTGAAGAGATCAAGAACACGAGCAGTGCTCCCTTGAGATCTTCAAGCATCTTCAAGTCAAGAACGTCAAGCGATTCGGGATTAAGGTGCGGAGCCCCCCCCCCAAATCAAGCGTTCTTCATATACTGAGTTCTTCGGTGTTCTTCGCGCCAAGAACAGCATACGACCCGGGATTAAGGTGCTAAGCCCCCCAGATCGAGTGTTCTTCGGATCAAGTACGTTTAATCCAAACAAAGGCTCGACGCTTCTGGATTAACGTTATAAGGTCCCAAATCCGAGTTCGGACAAGCTTCAACTGAAGATCCGACTCAACACACACACAGTCAACGCGATCAACGCAGTCAAAGTCAAAGTCAAAGTCAAGCCAAATTGGTTCAAGAGAAGAATCAGAGGATTGATAGAGATTGTTCCTAAATTTTCAAGTTTAATCCTTCTGGATTATCATTGTAATTCTTTTGTGTTTATTTTATTATAAATACAAAATTTGTTGTTACAAATTTTGGCACGCCCAGTGGGACCGTCTCTACCTCTCATCTCTTCTCTCTACAAGCTCGAAAGTACGATATGACTCCTGTTAGGATTGCTGTAGCTAGGACTGCTGCTTCTAAGCTCTCAGAGGCATTGACTGAATATGTTGCTGTTGTTACAAGGAGCATGTCAGAAAAATCTCGTTCGGAAGCCTCATCTGGATCCAACCCTTCGGTTGAGGAGGCTTCAAGAAAACAACTACCTATGAAAGATGATAGTGATGAAGATTCTGCATCTTCAAACTCTTCATCTGACTCCGTTGCAGCTCCAGTAATGATGGCAGGCGCCACGACTGTTGAGGAACAATTAGCAAACATGATGAAAGCTATCGAGGGGCTCACGAAACACATAGAAGCTCAAGACACAAAGATCTCCCAATTGATGAAAAGAGACATCGCGGAGACTAGCCATGCAAACGGAAAAGGAGTCATGGACGATAGTGAAGTGGAAGAGGTCACAAGGCGCCAGACTATTGAAAAGGAGCAAACTCAAGGAACGTTGCCACTTTCAGCTGATGGAATGCTCCAAGTAGATCAATTCAAGGATATTATACTTGGAACAATAAAAGAAAGGTTTGAGGAGAATTCCAAGCCTACTGTTACTTATGTCAAGCCATACACGAAAAGAGTGGACAACTTGAAGTTGCCAGCTGGCTACCAGCCTCCCAAGTTCCAACAGTTTGATGGCAAAGGAAATCCGAGGCAGCATATAGCACACTTTATTGAGACCTGCCATGACGCTGGTACTTATGGAGACCATATGATAAGGCAGTTCGTTCGCTCTCTCAAAGGAAATGCATTTGATTGGTATATCGACTTGCAAGCTGAATCTATTGATAGTTGGGCACAAATGGAACATGAGTTCCTTAATCGTTTCTACAGCATGAGGAGAACTGTTAGCATGACTGAGTTGACTAATACTCGTCAATTGAAGGAAGAACCTGTGATTGATTATATCAATCGATGGAGAAATTTGAGTTTAAATTGCAAGGACCGATTATCCGGAGAGTCTGCTATTGAGATGTGTATCCAAGGGATGGAATGGAATCTCCTTTATATACTCAAAGGAATTCAACCTAAGACTTTCGAAGAGTTGGCTACTAGGGCCCATGACATGGAATTAAGTATGGCTGCTAGTGGAATCAAACATTCACCGATGTCGGACTCCTACAAGTCTAAAGATAAACAAGATTTCAAAAGGGGGGGCAAGTCCTATGCTAAAAGTTCCAACAAAGAGTCAATGGCCACAAATATTATGACGGTCAAGGTTCAAAAGAATGAAAATGATAAGAAAGACAAAGGGAAGCAAGTTGCCCAAGAGTGGGGGCAAAGAAGGTTAACTCTGAAAGAGATGCAAGAAAAAGAGTATCCATTTCTGAACTCAGACCTTTCTGGCATATTTGATGATCTGATGAAAAATAAGCTCCTTGATCTTCCTGAGATGAAGCGTCCAGAGGAAGCCGGTCGAACTAATGACCCAAAATACTGCAAGTATCATAGGTTGGTGAGTCATCCAATTCATGATTGTTTCGTTCTTAAGGAAAAGATCATGCAACTGGTTAAGGATGGGAAAATCGTGTTAGAAGATGAGGCGGGTACAAACTTCACTTCTGTAAAAGAAAGTCATGATGAAGGCTCATGTCATGTCGTGAACGAGGACAATGAAAGCGAACAACTTGAAACTAAGGGTAAAGCTTACTCCATGAAGGTGACCTTCACGGATGAAGATATGTTGTTAGGTATGCAATCTCATAATCGACCTCTATTTGTGACTGGTTACACTAAAGGGATGCGAGTGAATCGCATACTTGTTGATGGAGGTTCGACGGTGAACATTTTGTCCTTGAGAATGTTGAAGAAGATAGAAATACCAATGGATGAACTCAACCATAGCCGATTGATGATCCAAGGGTTCAACCATGAGGGGCAAAGGACTCTCGGCACAATAGTTCTTGATTTGCTAATTGATGAGATGAAATCCACAGTCCTTTTCCATGTTATTGATGCAAAAACTTCCTACAACATGCTTTTGGGGCGCCCATGGCTACATGAGAATGGTGTGATTCCTTCCATATTACACCAGTGCTTCAAGTATAGTGAAGGTGATAATGTGAAAAGGGTGTTCGGCGACGACAAGCCGTTTACTGAAGCTGAAGCTTACTTTACCGATGCTAAATATTTCTTCAAGAGTACAAAGGAAGTAAAGCGTGAAGAAGCCCCAGTACAAGATAATGGGGGCAATAAACAAATAAAGGATGAGGAAGGTAGTACATCATCTGCCACTCTCAAGGAGAACAAAGGCAAAGGGCTTGAGACCTCGGAAGAGTTGACATTGCCTTTAACAAAAATTGATGCTAGTAAACTTTCTTCTCCACCACTCAAAGGATTCACACGTCCTATTGAAGGACCAAAGACCGAACACGGTGAAGTGTTTGAAGCCGAAATAACCAAGTCGTATAGTCCACAAGCTTATAAACTCCTTATGAAGGCTGGTTATGAACTAAGGGAAAAAGCGATGGCGAGCAAGGTGTGTCAAGAAACTATCAACTCACCAGGACATGGGCTTAGTGTTACTCAGAAAATATTGAAAAATAGTGGCCCTACTTTCAAGAATGCTAAGCCAGGTTTGGGATATGTCCCTCAAAAGCCAGTCCGCATTGCAATTAGAAGAGCAAGTACAAATTATATCACCGAGGGAGAAGCTTTATCCACGGAGGATATGTTTGACGCAAGTAGTAGGGAAGTCAAGAGAATATCTGTTTTTGAAAGGCTTGGGAGTGTTTTCGAAAGGCTTTGACCCTGTAAAGGGAAGTGTAGGAGGCAAAATCATATCAAGTCCCTTAACCTCCGAAAACTCCGGGGTCAAAATCATTCTTGCATCAAGCGGCGAAATATCTTGACTGTCTCAAGTGGAAGAGTATTGAAAGCTAAGGTACGAAGAATCATCTTTACTAAAGATGATAGTAATAATGATAGAGAAAGTGTAGCTTCCACCAATCATATTACTGCTGTGGAAGATTCTCAAATGGAGGAAGTAGATGCTGAAGATGCCCCTCCACAATTTGAAGAAGGAGTGAAAGCCACTGTTGATGAGTTGAAAGAAATTAACTTAGGTGATGAAAATGACCCACGTCCTACCTACATAAGTGCTCTGCTAGATGTTGAGGAAGAAACAAAGTATGTCAGCCTTTTGCGAGAATTCAGAGATGTCTTTGCATGGTCGCATAAGGAAATGCCAGGCTTAGATCCGAAAATTACAGTGCACCACTTGTCCATTAAAAAGGGAACTCGGCCGGTTAAACAAATGCAGCGTCGATTTCGACCAGAGTTGATTCCTTTGATTGAGGACGAGATTAATAAGCTTCTTGAAACAGGCAAGATCCGAGAAGTTAAATATCCTACTTGGATTTCCAATATCGTGCCGGTAAGAAAGAAAAATGGGCAACTCAGAGTATGTGTTGATTTCTGAGATTTGAATATGGCATGTCCGAAGGATGACTTTCCATTACCAATTACTGAACTCATGATTGATGCAACAACGGGGCATGAGGTCCTTTCATTTATGGATGGGTCATCTGGCTACAATCAAATTGGTTTGGCTCCTGAGGATCAAGAGAAGACAGCCTTTCGTACTCCGAAAGGGATATATTGCTATAATGTTATGCCATTTGGCTTAAAGAATGCTGGTGCCACTTATCAGCGAGCCATGCAAAAGATATTTGATAACATGCTTCATAAGATTGTCGAATGCTATGTTGATGATATTGTGGTGAAATCAAAGGAAAAGAAAGATTATTTTCATGATCTAAGGCGAGTGTTTGAACGATTAAGAGAGCATCAACTCAAGATGAATCCGCTCAAGTGTGCATTTGGAGTTTCATCTGGGAAATTTCTTGGGTTTATTGTTCGCCGTCGAGGGATTGAGATTGAGAAAGCAAAGATTGACGCAATCATGAAAATGCATGTGCCTCGGAACATACATGAACTCAAAAGTCTGCAAGGAAAGTTGGCATACTTAAGGAGATTCATATAAAACTTAGCTGGTCGATGCCAACCATTTAGTCATCTCATGAAGAAAGACAGCATATTCGAATGGGATGAAGCTTGTAATAATGCTTTCAATAGCATTAAAGAATACTTGATGAAGGCACCAGTGTTGAGTGCTCCAATAGCGGGACGTCCATTAGTCCTTTATCTAGCTGCTCAAGAGCGTTCTGTGGGAGCTTTACTTGCACAAGAAAATGATGATGGTAAAGAAAGAGCTCTATATTATCTAAGTAGAGCCATGACTCCAAACGAGTTGAAGTATTCACCCATTGAGAAGATTTGTTTATCCCTTATCTTCGTGATTCAGAAGTTGAAACATTATTTTCAAGCTCACACAGTTCGGCTAGTTTCGAAAGCCAACCCACTAAAATTTGTCATGTCAAAACCAGTACTCTCTGATCGGCTTGCAAGATGGTATCTCCAACTTCAACAGTTTGAGATCGTGTACGTTCCTCAAAAGGCCGTAAAAGGACAAGTGTTGGTAGATTTTCTAGCTGATCATCCAATGCCTGCTGAATGGGAACTATCTGATGAACTCCCCGATGAAGATGCTTTCACTGTGGACATAGTTTCTCCTTGGAAGATGTATTTCGATGGAGCATCTCATAGAGAGGGAGCTGGTGCGGGAGTCGTGTTTGTAACATCCAGTGGTGAAGTTCTACCTTTCTCATTTTCCTTAACAGAAAATTGCTCTAACAATGTGGCTGAGTATCAAGCACTCATACTTGGTTTGGAAATGGCCATCGATATAAAACAACTACACCTTAGAGTGTATGGTGATTCGCTATTGGTAATAAATCAACTCCTTGGAGTGTATGAAGTGAAGAAGCCTGAGTTGTTCCCCTATTACAAGTATGCTCAAAAGCTTATGGGTTATCTCGGTGATGTTGATATTACGCATCTGTCTAGAAGAGAGAATAAGCAAGCTGACGCCCTCGCTAAGTTGGCATCAACTATAGCTATGCCAGAAATGCAAATTCAAATACCGGTGTGCAGAAGTTGGGTTGTACCACCAATCTTTGAAGATGATGATTATGAAGAAGTTGAAAATCATGTGGTGGAGGTTTTCGAAATTGAAGAAGAAGATTGGCGCCAACCACTTGTGGATTATTTGAAATATGATAAGTTGCCTAATGATCCACGACAAAGGGTTGATATTCGGCGTCGGGCACCTCGGTTCATCTACTTTAAGGGTACACTTTATAGAAGATCATTCGATGGAATTTTCTTGAGATGCTTGGGTAAGGAAGAAACTATTCAAGCAATGGAGGAGGCTCACTCAGGAATTTGCGGTGCTCATCAATCCGGACCAAAGCTACATTTCTGAATTAAAAGGATGGGCTACTATTGGCCAACCATGGTGAAGGATTGCATGGATTACGCACAAAGATGTCAAGCTTGTCAGTTCCATGGAAATTTGATTCATCAACCTCCGGAGCCTTTACATCTGACAGTCGCTTCATGGCCTTTTGATGCTTGGGGGTTAGATGTGGTGGGGCCGCTTACAAAGTCATCTGGTGGTCATCTCTACATTCTTGCTGCAACATATTACTTTTCAAAGTGGGCCGAAGCTGTGCCTCTAAGGGAAGTGAAGAAAGAAAATGTTGCTGATTTCATCCGGATCAACATCATTTATAGATATGGTGTTCCGCGCTACATCATCACTGATAATGGAAAGCAGTTCAGCAACAGTTGGATTGATAAGCTATGTGAGAAGTTTGATTTCAAACAAAAGAAATCTTCAATGCATAACGCAGCTGCTAATGGTCTTGCCGAAGCTTTCAATAAGACATTGTGTAGTTTGTTAAAGAAGGTGGTGTCCAAGTCGAAAAAAGATTGGCATGAAAGAATAAATGAAGCTTTATGGGCATACCGCACCACCTATAGAATACCTACTCAAGCCACTCCGTATTCCTTGGTGTATGGTGTTGAGGCTGTTGTGCCTCTCGAAAAACAAATTCCTTCTTTGAGGATGGCCATACAAGAAGGCCTCACCGAGGAAGAAAATGCAAAGTTACGTCTTCAAGAGTTAGAAGCGTTAGATGAAAAGAGGTTGGAAGCACAACAAAGACTTGAGTGTTACCAATCTCGCCTTTCTAAAACATACAACAAGAAAGTGAGGGTACGTTCTTTTCAAGTTGGTGATTTGGTGCTTGCTTTGAGAAGACCTATAGTAGTCACCCATCGCGTTGGAAATAAGTTTCTACCCAAGTGGGATGACCCTCATGTTGTGAAGGAAGCCTACACAAATGGCGCATACAAGTTGATCTCAGAGGATGTCGTGAACATTGGCCCTATAAATGAGAAGTTCTTGAAACGCTACTACGCGTAAAATAAATACATGTACAACGCTCCTTGACGCATGAGCCTAAACTGCATGTTACTCCTGGTCCGCATGAGTATAAACTGTGTACGACAAACTCCTGGTCCGCATGAGTATAAACTGTGTACGACGAACTCCTGGTCCGCATGAGTATAAATTGTGCACGACAAACTTCTGGTCCGCATGAGTATAAACTGTGTACGACACCCACCAAAGGTAATTATATGTGGTTAAACTATTAATTCACCCCACTCAGATATTTTAAGTGGTTAAAGCATTAAATATCCTACTTTGTCTAAAGTGGTTAAAGAATAGTCACTCCTGGCCCGCATGAGTATAAACTGTGTACGGCACCCCCCATTCAAAACTAAATCATGTCCCTTTGAACTACGTTATGACTTGATCTTCTTAAAAGGGGTACGTAGGCAGCTTAGCACTTTGCTAAGTTCAGTCATAATTCAGGTTATTCACGTTGAGTTTTTGAGGTAAGCACTAAGTTGAAGCATGAGTTGAGAAGCGAAAGGTTGGCAATGAGAAGACGGTAGTTGAACACTACGTTGGATGGTGCCACTGAAGATGCTGTTGTCTCTCGTCGTTCTGACGCTCTTCATCCAGATCAGGTAGACGTCCTCAACATTGCCAAAGCCATCATCGGCAATAGCATGTCACTCACTGGAAATGCAGCGTCACCAGTACACTATCGCTGCTGCTCTTGCTGTCCTCGGCTGTTTGGTCACTTTTCCCAGAGAGAAGTTCAGAATACTCTATCAGTGAAGCTCGATACCCATATCAATGATACCATGTTTTGCTCTTTCCATAGTAACACCAAGCGATCACGTGCCAGCACGCCCGACAGACGCCGATCTCCCGATCAAGAATCGTGCGCTGCCGTCACCAGAAGATACCACACGGTCGAATCCGCTTCTGATTGGCACCCATTACCCCTCTCCGTAAACATGAGCATAAACAACAGGTAAACTCGCATCCTTGCAAAACCATTAAAGCACGCAGCAAGCAGCCGCCACAGTAAGCCATCGCCGGAAAGCAAAGCACCACCGTTGCCATTTCCCATCGCGATTCAGCCACTGATCCCTCGTCGAGGATTGCGTGCTACCACCGTTGGAAGCAGACTTCAAGCCATCGCAGGAAAGAGTATACTACTACCAGTGCCCGAGCGTTGCCGCTTCCAGTCGCGATTCAGTCACTAATCCCTCATCGAGGATTGCATGCTGCCATTATTGGAAGCAGAGCTTAGCCATCGTCCCCTTACAATTCTCTAACGCCGACAGTTGTCGCACGCTGATGTAACAGAATGGCAGCCGCTGGTGGTCAATAAATACTTATGGGAAACACGGGACCAGAAGGGAACCAACTACTGGAGCATGATGCTCACTCGAACAGTAATGTGGTGGCAAAACACACGTCGAGCTGCCGTTTGAAAAAATTAAGGCTCACCGTCGATTTCTCGGAAGAGAAAGAGGGGCGAGGACGAGGCTCACCGTCGATTTCTCGGAAGAGAAAGAGGGGCGAGGACAAGGCTCACCGTCGATTTCTAAGAAGAGAAAGAGGGGCGAGGACAAGGCTCACCGTCGATTTCTCAGAAGAGAAAGAGGGGCGAGGACAAGGCTCACCGTCGATTTCTCAGAAGAGAAAGAGGGGCGAGGACGAGGCTCACCGTCGATTTCTCGGAAGAGAAAGAGGGGCGAGGACAAGGCTCACCGTCGATTTCTCGGAAGAGAAAGAGGGGCGAGGACGAGGCTCACCGTCGATTTCTCGGAAGAGAAAGAGGGGCGATGACAAGGCTCACCGTCGATTTCTCAGAAGAGAAAGAGGGGCGAGGACAAGGCTCACCGTCGATTTCTCGGAAGAGAAAGAGGGGCGAGGACGAGGCTCACCGTCGATTTCTCAGAAGAGAAAGAGGGGCGAGGACAAGGCTCACTGTCGATTTCTCGGAAGAGAAAGAGGGGCGAGGACAAGGCTCACTGTCGATTTCTCGGAAGAGAAAGAGGGGCGAGGACAAGCATGTTACTAAGTTCTTGGTCGAAGACAGGAACAACAAGCAAACAAGATGAATAAACAGTTAAAAAAAAAGGGCAAATTAAGGAATTGAGAGCTTACACTTGTAGATTGAATTCTTTGGATGATGTGTTTTGATTGAGTGTTTTGTCTTGACAGCTTCTTGGACCGATGCTGAAGAAGAAAAAAAATTTAGAGACACTTTATGCTACACTTTGAAAAGAAAAAGAAAAATTCAAATAAGAGAAGGAAGAACCACGAATTGAAGTGAATATCTTGTTTGTTGGATAGCTTTGATAAAAAAAAATTGAGTTCATGAAGTACCATTATATAGTAGTGGATTCATGGATAATTATGGACTCATGGATAATTATGGAAATTATTTGTGGATAATTATAGAAGCTACTAGTGGACTCATGGATAATTATGGAGATTATTGTGAGGTGCGCAAGCTTTACAAAATTGTAGGAGATTCTTTACTACAAATAACTTTGATAATTTTGGGTAAGGTGCATGAAATCTTGGTGAATAAGAAACAAATCTTTTGCGATTCCTTCACATCAAGACATACTGTCCGTGAACAAATCGCAAGGGGGCATTTGTAAGCAATTAAAATTCACGGTCCAATCAAATGGCGACACGTGGATTTTATTGATTAAATATCAATTTTAATTTATTTTGGGAATTTAATAAATTAAATCCTAAAATAGATTAATAAATAATTGATAATTAATTTAATACCCAACAAATTAAGTAGAGTTTAAATTAAGTAAAGCTTGACCCCTAAGTTAAGTAAAGCATGGAAGGTTCCAGAATTAGGTCAAATTAAGCAATGACCAATCAAGCTGTGATATATTTGGAACGGCCCAAGCCCGCATAACCAGGCCAAATCTGTCATGGACCAATCAGATTGCGAGATATTTATGGGACATCCTCTGCCTTCACCTATATAAAGAGTCCTCCTCCATTCATTCCAGAGATTCAAATACTTGAAGACATAAACGCTCTGAAGAGATCAAGAACACGAGCAGCGCTCCCTTGAGATCTTCAAGCATCTTCAAGTCAAGAACGTCAAGCGATTCGGGATTAAGGTGCGGAGCCCCCCCAAATCAAGCGTTCTTCATATACTGAGTTCTTCGGTGTTCTTCGCGCCAAGAACAGCATACGACCCGGGATTAAGGTGCTAAGCCCCCCATATCGAGTGTTCTTCGGATCAAGTACGTTTAATCCAAACAAAGGCTCGACGCTTCTGGATTAACGTTATAAGGTCCCAAATCCGAGTTCGGACAAGCTTCAACTGAAGATCCGACTCAACACACACAGTCAACGCGATCAACGCAGTCAAAGTCAAAGTCAAAGTCAAGCCAAATTGGTTCAAGAGAAGAATCAGAGGATTGATAGAGATTGTTCCTAAATTTTCAAGTTTAATCCTTCTGGATTATCATTGTAATTCTTTTGTGTTTATTTTATTATAAATACAAAATTTGTTGTTACAGCATGGAAATTGCAAAGGAGCACGGATCTAAATCCGTGTGCACGGGCCCACGAGAGACTCACTCAATGTTATTTCATGAGCAATAAATGAAAGTAATAACATTTTATAGCAAAGTAATAACGTTTTATAGCGAAAGTAATAACTATTTTAAAAAGTGTAAAATAATCTCACGTGAAACAGTCTTACGCAAGATTTACTCTTATATTGGTGACAAAAAAATAGAAAAAAAAAGATATTTACCTTACCATACAATTTTTATTAAATTAAAGTACTACTGAGCACTTTCTTAAATAATGTCACAAATTTTCAAAAAATCACAATAAAAATAATCTTTTATCATTCATGATATGCAGTACACCTTTTAATTGAATAACATAAAATGATTTTTTTATCAGTTATATGATATTATAAAAGTAATCAAATTTAAAGTAATGTATAAAATTAAAATAATTAAGTCTCTTGTAAAAAGCTTTTTTATTAGTATATAAATTAAAAAATTGATCAAATTTAAAATAATGTATAAAAATAAAAGTAATTGAAACCCTATAAATATATGATTTTATTGTAACTTTTTTATTTTTCAATTTAAGGGTGATAAAGAAAAATTAAATTAATTAAAAATATTAAAATAGAATAACAATTAATCAAGAAAGAAATAATATGATTTTTAAATCTTTACATAATATTAAAGAATATTATAAATAATAGAAACTAAAAGATTAAAATGTTAAAGGAATAAAATGTTAATAAGAGAACTATTTAATATAGAATAAAGAAAATAATTAATATATATAATAAATGCTTAACCAATAAAATAATGCCGCATATAATTTTTGGTAGTAACGTTTCTCAATCTTGGTATGTTTTTAAAAAATTTAAATAAGGCAACTACTTGCCAGTTATATATATTAAGATTTCACGAATTAACTCTCAAATCGATATAATATTAAATTTGTTTGAGTTCCATTGTTAATCTTAGCTATTCTAATCTAACTTAATTCTGAGCTAGAATAATTTATCAAGTTAAACAAAAGTGTTTTAGGCCCAAAAGTTCGTTAACATATTCATTGATAGGCTCTATCGAGAACATATTTGTTAAAAAGCTAGCATATAGATATGAACATTTTTTTTAATTTCTTTTATATAGAGCATACATTTGTGTATATATCTAAATAGGTGATAGAAATAAATTTAAAACGAAGAGTAAAGTGGCTCGAAAGTGATTAGATGCGGAAACATGGTAGATGAGCCTGAATGAAAAGCATACAATGCCTAGTTAAAATCAAGAAGGGCCGATGAGATGCAACCCAAGAAGGGAGTGTTACAATAAAATATGTATTTATTGAATATTGAACACAAAATACATTATAATTATAATTAAAAATGAATAGAATTTGAAAAGCTAGTAAACAGTCTCTAGCTATCATTTGATTTCTTCTTTGAGTTAACTTTTGACTTCTTTCAACTTTTTGTGCTGGATCTTCAAATGAATTTTGTCCGAGCTATGATTTGGAGGGTTTTTATAATATTTTTTCGGAGGTGTCGAGTCTTTGTTTGCATCGAATGTTGACTTGAAAGATTTCTACGACATATGTCATTGATATAGTAGAACTTTGTTGACTTCACGGAGAATGCTAGATGAATCTGAGATGCCACAAAGCAGGGGACCAAAGGAGAGGGGTTCATATCGGAGGAAGGCGCCATCAAGTCCGTTGAGGAACTCTGGGATGGTGACCTTTGAATTCATCTTTCTATTCTTCCCACCATTCTTCAAGTTAAATGATGATCTTTGTCTTAATACTATTGTTTCTACTGTTTTTTTATTTTTTACATTTCGATGTTCACATATGAAATTAATACTACATTATAGTTTGTGAGAAAGGCTTTTTATTACATTATTGATGGAATATTTAAGATTAGGAATAGTGTTGCCAAACACTCAGTACGATCTTATGAATATCTGGATTCATGATGTCAAAATAGCTTAATTAACTGCAAAGCAAAGTTGAAATACTACAACTGACACTAGTTGTTAAAGCATTCAATAAAAATGCAGTAGTATTTTTTTTTTCAAAACATGTAGAACAACTTCAAGAATAAGAGGCTCGTGATATCCGGCATAGTCACCAGGATCGACTCATTGGTCGGAACTATGGCAGTGATGAATCCAGTGTCAATGGCAATTGATTAGGATAAAACCAGTTTGTGTCCTATCATCAGTTCTCAAAAAATAAAAGAATTGAGGTAAAGAAGGAGTGGATTGTTGGGTGCCATTAGAGATGCAGTGGTTGTGTGTAAAAAATAAAATATAAAAAATAACAGAATTGAGGTAAAGAAGAAGAAGTAGTGACGTGATACTCGATCAATAAACTCTCAAACACTCAAGATTAAACTCACATGAAATAATGAACTTGAATCAAAATGAAAAGGAAATGCATAAATATGTATAGTGGTTCGGTTATTAATAACCTACGTCCACTTTGGGGAGAAGAAACTTTATTATCAATTTATGCTTACAATCAAGATCAGATTGATCTCAATCTGATAACAGGAAGTATAAAACGAAGCTCATAAACTGTCAACACTCAATTTGAAAAACTGATGTGATTAAACTATTTTTAGCCTTTATATCTTGCTATCCCTCCAACCAATTGATCCGGTTGAACCTCTACTAGATAGCCCTCACTTAGTAGATGAGATGTAGCCATATAGCCGGTTGTAGGTAGCTTGATAAACTGCCCAAAAACTGCTCCAAAACCAGCTGCACACACTAGCTCCAATTTGATAGTTTTCAATCGGTTGTGTTGTTTGTTTTAACCATTCCAACTTACTCCCAGCTTGCATGCAATACATGATGATCACGGTTGAGCCTCCAATGAACATAATCCACGTGTAACAAAACCCCATGCATGCATCTATTGTCATTAATCTCCACCTTAGATATATGCATACTCAACTTGATCCCTTCTCCCCACTTTGCTGCTTTTAAGGAGCAGCAACCTTTATGTCTTCATGCATACCAACTAAAGACTTCCACAGCTTAAAATTATCTTCTGTCAATGTTTTAGTAAGTCCGTCAGCTGGATTCACAGTTGTATCAATCTTCCTTATATCAACAACACCATTTTCAACCATATCTCTTACAGAGTATAGCTTGACATCATTATGTTTGGTACGTTCATAATACCCCTGATGTTTAGCTAAGTGTATTGCACTTTGATTGCCACAATATACCACTACGGTATTCTGATATCCTCCCAACTCCTTCAGCAGACCAATAAGCCATATCCCTTCTTTGATAGCTTCTGTTAATGCAATGAACTCAGCTTCTGTAGTTGACAATGTCACTACAGACTGATATCATCCACATAGAGAAGTATGTATGTATAACAACTATTTTCTTCCTTGATGTATATACAGCTATCATAGATACTTTTCTGAAATCCATTTGCAACTATGTACTCATCAAATCTCAAATACCATTGTCTTGGACTTTGTTTGAATCAATAAAATGATTTGAGTAACAAACAAGCCTTAGTATCAGGCTTTCCAACTGTTACACCTTCTGGTATCTTCATGTAGATACTCTCTTCTAACTTCCCATGTAAAAAATGCAGTAGTAACATCCATCGTATGAACTGATCTCCATGCCCCATTCTTATTTAGTGACAACAACTCTTCCTCTATAGCTATAAGCCACTTGTTTTTGTCTTGACTAGCCAAAGCATCAGTGTAGTTCCTAGGATCATAAGCTTCAACCTCAACTGCTGTGTATAGCGCAAATGACACTATATCAGGTTGTACATACCTTGCAGGAGGTACTATTGTCCTCTTTTCCCTATCTCTTATAAGTTTATAAGAGTTTGGTTGATCTTGTACTCTTATTTCCTCATCAGTGGACCTATCATTACTTTTATCAGCTCTGATCATATCTGTAGGCTCCACCTCAAGATCAGATTGCTAAAACGGAGTATCTTTGATCAGTGGCATCTTATTTTCAATAAAGATAACATCTCTGCTAACTATGAGTCTATTTTTATCATAGCACCAAAAACTTGTTGGGCGTTTTCTTTGCACGCAATATTAATCCCCAAGTATTAAGGATATCAATTGCAGCTTAAGCAAGCGACCAAGTTAAATCAAACTCAAAGGACGACGTATTATCAATTTAATTATTTACTAAATTAATTAAGCCGAAAAGCAATAACATTTGAGGATTGAACTATTAACTAATAAATAAACACTGGAAGAATACGAAAGTGGCTCAAGAATGGAGAATAGGTAGTCCTAAGGTAATCCAGTTTTACTACTTAACTTTCCTATCAAGGCAGACCGACTCTGCCTTGTGGACTATGGATGCATCACTAAACCATGCAAATCTACTCTATAGACACAAGTAAATATGCGTGTAACACGTGTGAATAGCCTTGGAGCAAGAGATGTAATTTCATTCCCATTTTTAGTTACTATCAGCATCAATTATTTCCCATGTCTGGAATATAACTCGATATGATCTCCCTTTATAGGTACTATAAAATTACCCTCTTTATCCTGCTTACTAACCCGAATTAAATTCAATTAATAAACATTCATATATGATAGTTCTAATAAAGCTTCGGAGTCTCCTCACTTAGAATGATAACATAAAACCCTGTTCAACAGTGAACGCACTCAATAACAACCAAGATATATATTCAAACTCTATATAATAGTTGAAGATGCACAAAACGACCGTGAATATGAGTTTAAAACGTGCAATCATATACTCCCTCCGTCCCTTAGTAAGAGTCCCATTTACTTTTGGGTACGTGGATTAAGGAGTATTATTATTTAATGTATAATGGGTAGTTGTATTAGTGTGTGTGTGAGCCCCATGTTTTAATTATATTAGTGGGTGTGGGTGGATCCCATAAAAGAAAATGGGATCCTTTGGTTGAGACAACCAAAATGGTAAAATGAGACTCTTACCTAGGGACGGAGGGAGTATAAAATATATCTACAAGTAGTGTTGTACGAAGGACACACAAGAGAGTTTAATTAATTCATAAAACCTTCAAAACCCTAGATCTACCAAAATGATCTAGCCAATGATGTTGCGAAGAATAATCATGGGGGTTGGATAGATCTTACCCATATATCTGGAAAATACAAGATAAATTAGAAAATGACTAAAACCCTAGATGCGGGAGTCGTCGCGTCCTTCTCCGTCTTGAATCCTTCTCTTGGTTCTCCTCTTAATTTCACAAACTAATCTTCAAAGTGATGGATGGATGGATGGAGGAAGGAATGTGGATGATGTTTGAGGGGTGATCCCCCCTTGTGGGGTGTAGGATGATTGTGTTGTGGTCACATATCAATAATGATGTGATCTGCATTCCCTTTTATACTTGTAAGCTCTCCTTATGGACCTTGGATGAGCTATTTCTTGGAAATCACGAAAATACACACTACTGGAGGTACAGAATTACCAAAAATAGGTTTCTCTGTCCCCGCTCGACCAAACTGCTCTAGGTCGAGCAGGATTGACCTTGGTCGAGTGGCAGTTCGCAGTCTCACCATTTCACGCATAACTTTCACATCTGAGCTCCAATTTGAATGATTCTTATGCTCTGGGATGGTGACCTTTGAATTCATCCTTCTATTCTTCCCAGTTCCCACCATTCCTCAAGTTAAAGGCAGATCCTTGTCTTAATACTATTGTTTCTACTGTTTTTTTTTTAATTTCTTACATTTCGATGTTCACATATGAATGTAATACTACGTTATAGTTCGTGAGAAAGGCTTTTGATTACATTATTGATGGAATATTTAAGATTAAGAATAATGTTGCCAAACACTCAGTATGATCTTATGAATATCTGGATTCATGATTTTAGAATAGCTTAATTAACTGCAAAGCAAAGTTGAAATACTACAACTGATACTAGTTGGTAAAGCATTCAATAAAAATGTAGTAGTATTTTTTTTTCAAAATATAATTAGAACAACTTCAAGAATAAGGAAAACCACAACTCAATTACCCAGGGAACAGCAAAACATCAACCTAATTAAAAATAGTGAAAAGTGTAATTCATATTCTTGATCACTGCTTTTACCACGAAGTTTAATTCCAAAATGTATGATAACTTATTAGTTAAGAATTACAGCTTTCTTATTCAACTGATTCATACCAAGTCTAGAAATAACTAAATATAAGCTACTTCACCAGAAACATTGATGCTTCATTCTGCTATTGCAAACAAGTTGAACAATTTTCGAGGGGGAGTTTCAACGATTAAGTAATAACTTTAATTTTCTAAGGGAGCTAAGCTAATTAGTAATTAAATGGAAAACAATGAAATTGATTGCAATTCACGTACCAAATAACATACGCAGCAAACGTACATCTCTTTCAGACATTCCATCGAACACTCTCCGAGAGGAAACTAAATATTCATCAGACGTAACACTTTCTTATCATCCTTTACCGGCGAACGAGATCTCTCACATGCATTTGGCCCTATTCCTTGAGATCGATGGGAAAATCTTCTTGAATAATACTTTACTGCGCGATTCTACGCAGACTTTGTCCTTTCCGTCGCTCAGTGATTTTTTTTGTTCTTTTTGGTGTCGCAAAAATGAAAAAGGAAAGAAAATGAAAAAATACGTTTTGCTTTATTTTATTTATTTATTTATTTTTGTGTGTGATTGAATGTTTGTAATTTATTTAGATAGGATATTTCCTGAATTAATCAGTCTCAAATCGATAAATATTATATTTGTTTGAGTTCGATTGTTAATTTTATCTAATCTAATCTAGCTTGAATTATGAGCTAGGATAATTTATCAAGTCAAACAAAAGTGCTTTAAATCCAAAAGTTTGTCAACATATTTATTGATGGACTCTGAATTGTTCGAGGTAATTCTCTATTCTTCACGCTTCGCATTGGATATATATACTCCATATTTTAACAATATTCCAGATGCTTGTTAATTAGGAAATGCATGTAGATACTTTTCATGCTTGTTTAGGTTCTCCCACCTTTGATTGTGGCTCATGCAATTTACTTTTATTTTGAAATTTAAAATATATTTTATTTGTAAAATTGTAAGTATTATATTTTCTTGAATTGGATGGTTGACCTCCTAGAAAAATTGTGCTACAAGTTTTCTAATTTCCATGCTTCATGGAACTGAAGCTAAGTTCACAATTTTGTTTGTTTCTGATTTTTTGCCTTGTGGTGCATTATACTTATTTGAGCTTTATCTCTCGTATGCAGAGTGGCTTCCAAGATTATTCAGTGAGAATTGTGAATACAATTGCGAAAGTCAATTCCAATTGCCAGGTTAGCATTCTAGGAAAGATATTTGAGTTGAATTCCGGATACAAAATGCCAGTGATGGCACTTGGAACTGCAAGTCATGGTCCAACCAAAGAGCAGGAGAAGCAAGCTATGATCCACGCCATCGAGCGCGGATACAGGCATCTCGACACTACCGCTCTCTAAGGGAGTGAGGCCGCTGTTGGAGAAGCCATTGAAGAAGCTCTGAAGCGCGGGTTGATCAAATCCCGAGAAGAACTCTTCATCACCACCAAGTTGTGGGCATCCGATACTTTCCCCGACCGCGTTCTCCCTGCTCTCAAGACATCTTTGGAGTTAGTATCTTTTACTTTTTTGTTTCATTCATGATCAACTTTACTAATCGATTACTCATCATTTACGTGTGTATACTATACAGGAACCTGAAGCTGGATTATGTTGATCATAATCTGATTCATTGGCCTGTAAGCATCAAGTCTCCCGGTTTTAACTACCCGGTGCCCAACAAAAAAGATGTAGTTCCATTTGATTGCAAGGCTGTTTGGGGTGTGATGGAAGAGTACCAGAGATTAGGGCTGGCCAAGTCCATAGGAGTGAGTAACTTCAGCTGCAAGAAACTGGAGGACTTGTCATTTGCCACCATCCCTCCAGCTGTGATTCAGGTGGAGCTGAATCCATGCTGGCAGCAGAAGAAGTTGGTAGACTTCTGCAAGGGCAAAGGCATAGTTGTGATGGGGTACTCTCCGTTGGGGTCAGCCGGACAAGCGTGGGGTTCAGACAGAGTGGTGGGCCATGAGGTGCTGAAGCACATCGCCAAGGCTAAAGCCAAGAGCGTCCCTCAGGTCATCCTAAGATGGGTGCATCAACACGGAGTGGCGGTAGCCGTGAAGAGCTACACACCGGAGAGAATGGAAGAGAATCGCAATATCTTCGACTGGGAATTGAGCGAGGAAGAGTATAAGAAGATAGGCGAGATGCCGCAGGGCAGAGGAACGAAAGCAGAGGGTTTCGTATCGGAAGTAGGGGCTATCAAGTCTGTTGAGGAGCTCTGGGATGGTGAGCTTTGATCCCCTCAAAGCCAAACTTGTTTGCTTGGATTTTTAATGAAGTATTATTGTTGGCAGAAAATAAAGGCATTACATTATCTAAAGAGAATATTGTTTGTATTATTTAGACTTATATTTGCATTTCAACTAGTTGATGTATTCTTTATAAATTAATACTTTATACTTGGTGTTTTCATTTGAACACGAGTGCATATATAATAGGTGCTTAAGAAGAGAATGTTGGACATTCTAAAAGGTAGAGCAAAAGCCATAAATTACAAGGGAAAATTAGTAATATATGTTACATTTTTATACCTTAATTCGAAATAATCAATTTAATTTTAAATAAATATAATTGATAAGACCCTACTGAGAAAATGCGACAAAAAATAAAAGATTAAAGAAAATTCTCTAAACCACAAAATTTAAATACTCCCCATCCCATTTCAGATGACATACTTTGCATTTTGGTTGTCCCACAAAAATTTGCACCTTTTTAAAAAGGCAAAAAGTCAAATACAATCACAATTCCCTATATAATTTATTTACAAAATAACATCCCTTACCTAATACACCTAACATTAAAATTATTATTTATTTATTACAAAAAATACATTAATATCCTTAAAAGTTATCACTTTTTTTAATCTCCCTGCTGGAGGAGTGGTGCAAAAATTTGTGGGATGGAGGGAGTATATGGTAATATTGCACTCAATTGTAGTCCAAGTGTACGGGAAACTTTGCCCATAGTCTTGATCAAGGACGAAAATATCCCGATATATCCACGATATATCCATTTTCTTAGAGTATCGATATTGATATGGGAAAAAAAGATATTTCTTTTCTGATATCGAGGATATATCGGGAAATATCGATAACAATATCGATATCGAATTGCCACAGTTCAATTTTTTTTAAATATCGAGGAAATATCGATACAATATCGATAAAATATCAATGATTTATCGAAAATATCAAAAAATTATCTATAATATTAAATAAAATAATTTTTTTTACAGAAAAATAATTTTTTGTTTTACTTTTACTAACCAAATACATTTTTATTGTTATTAATATGTTTAATTTAAAAAAAATAAAGCAACACTTGCGTGAAAAAATCTCATGGTGAGATTGTTTTATGTTTGATTAATTAATTATCACTTTTTATTAAAATTATTATCACTTTTTATTAAAATTATTATCACTTTTCATTAACATTATAATGACTAAGTAAATCAAGAGGGTTCAATCATGCCTCAAAAACATGGTGATTGGATTAGCCCACACTATCCAATCCATGGTCAAACAGTTGGACAAGATAGAACGACGTACTACTAGCACATTCAGAACTATGTTAAGAATTTCTCTAATTCAATGAGTTGATACCAATATTATTTAGATCTAGACGGCATGACATGTTTTATATTTGAGCCTCATAAATCATCATTTTGGTATTAGTTATTATGTATTAAATAATGTAGTAATTATTGTATGACTATAGACTATTTAAATATGTAGTTATTGATTTGTTTATCATGTGTTATGAGTTTTATTAAGATTTTAAAGTGTATTTATATATTAAAATTAGTTATAATATATTGAAAAATTAATTAATTAATTTTCTACTATTTTTTTCAAGTTTCCATGATTTTTTAAATTTTAACCGATATCGATATCGATATTCAATATATTTATTGATATTATCATGAGTACACCTAACATCCCTTACAATCACAATTCCCTATATAATTTATTTACAAAATAACATCCCTTACCAAATACACCTAACATTAAAATTATTATTTATTTATTACAAAAAATACATTAATATCCTTAAAAGTTATCACTTTTTTTAATCTCCCTGCTGGAGGAGTGGTGCAAAAATTTGTGGGATGGAGGGAGTATATGGTAATATTGCACTCAATTGTAGTCCAAGTGTACGGGAAACTTTGCCCATAGTCTTGATCAAGGACGAAAATATCCCGATATATCCACGATATATCCATTTTCTTAGAGTATCGATATTGATATGGGAAAAAAAGATATTTCTTTTCTGATATCGAGGATATATTGGGAAATATCGATAACAATATCGATATCGAATTGCCACAGTTCAATTTTTTTTAAATATCGAGGAAATATCGATACAATATCGATAAAATATCAATGATTTATCGAAAATATCAAAAAATTATCTATAATATTAAATAAAATAATTTTTTTTACAGAAAAATAATTTTTTGTTTTACTTTTACTAACCAAATACATTTTTATTGTTATTAATATGTTTAATTTAAAAAAAATAAAGCAACACTTGCGTGAAAAAATCTCATGGTGAGATTGTTTTATGTTTGATTAATTAATTATCACTTTTTATTAAAATTATTATCACTTTTTATTAAAATTATTATCACTTTTCATTAACATTATAATGACTAAGTAAATCAAGAGGGTTCAATCATGCCTCAACAACATGGTGATTGGATTAGCCCACACTATCCAATCCATGGTCAAACAGTTGGACAAGATAGAACGACGTACTACTAGCACATTCAGAACTATGTTAAGAATTTCTCTAATTCAATGAGTTGATACCAATATTATTTAGATCTAGACGGCATGACATGTTTTATATTTGAACCTCATAAATCATCATTTTGGTATTAGTTATTATATATTAAATAATAAGTAGTAATTATTGTATGACTATAGACTATTTAAATATGTAGTTATTGATTTGTTTATCATGTGTTATGAGTTTTATTAAGATTTTAAAGTGTATTTATATATTAAAATTAGTTATAATATATTGAAAAATTAATTAATTAATTTTCTACTATTTTTTTCAAGTTTCCATGATTTTTTAAATTTTAACCGATATCGATATCGATATTCAATATATTTATTGATATTATCATGAGTATATCAGTTACAGAATATTAAATTTTTATTAGGCTCGTTTGATAGGTAAGATAACATAAGGGAGTATATATAAGAATTGAGATATAACTAAATATTAATATATGTAATATGAAAAATGAATATTGGTTGATGGGGTTTATTAAAATTAGTGTAACAAAAAATTGAGATGTTTGATACGATATAAAGAAATTATGATGAATGAACAATTTACTTTTAAAACCCTTATTTATATCTTTAATTGCAATTTATCATTTTCTATCTTTACTAAAATCTCACAGAAGAACGATACCTCTCAATTTCTTACAGAAGCACGTTACTAAAATCTCACAATCCCTCAAGAAGCACAATTCCAAGTTCTTCAACTTTCGCCGCCCTAAATTGAAAGAAAGTTATGTCCATCCAATTTCTTCTTCGTATTTGAGACTTGGTAAGGGGATTCTCGGCGGAGAGATGAAACCTATTGTGCGCCATCAACTTACATGTTTTAGAAAATTCAAAATTTGAAATTAAAGTGAATTGAAGCATTGAAAATCTCTGATTTATGCCGCAACGTCAATGCCACTATTTTCGTGAAAGGAGGCCCAAAATCAAAATATGAAATTAGAGTGAAGCGAATATATTCTTATTATAGCTAAGAGGATGACTTTCCCATCAGTGATTATCCGATTTGATGTGTGTGTGATTTCTCTGGTTTGATGAAGGTGAGTTGGAGAGGCTATGAAAATACGATTGGGAATTTTGAACTTGTAAATTTAGATGGCAGAAAATTCTTTTATTTGGAATATTTGGAAAGTCAAGGATAATTTGGTAATTATAATGTCTTATGTCATGGCACTGTTAAGGTTGTAATATTAAATCCACGGCTTTTCACGTATAACTTTGTTGAAGAAAACAGTGCATTGCATCAGGCTGGGAGAAAACTACCAACCTTTTCAAAAAGATTTACTCCCTCCATCCCATTTCCCATTTCAAATGACACACTTTCTATTTTTGGTTTGTTGGAAAACTCACAGTCACATAAACTCAACAAACATACAAAGAGAATAATCTCACTTACCTCTCTCCGTAGAATTTATGTTACAGCAGAAGAAATAATTTGGATCGTTTCTAGGATCAACTGGTACTCACCGATATGCTGTGATCTCTGGATCAAATCATATAACACGAGGTTGTAGATTGTATTCCACGATATGGTATTAATTGTGGAATATGAAGAAATGAGTTTGCGTTGTGATTTCGGAAGAGGAAAAACGAGAGAGAGATGTATTCTATATTCTGCCTCATGCATGAACGTTCGGTAAATATAGTATAACTTTTTTTGAAAAAAATAAATTACTTAGCGACGGATTAAATCTGTCGGTAAATTAAAGTCTAAATTTTTTTTTAAATTACCGACGGATTTAATTCGTCGGTAAAAGTAATAATTTTTTTTAAATTTTTATTTTTTAAAAAAAAATTATTCTTTAATGTACCGACGGATTATATCCGTCGGTAACTTAATTTTTTTAAGTATTAGGGCTGCCTTAGAAAAATTATTAGGGCTGCCTCCATTACAATCCTCCATTACTTTCGTTGCTGTTATTCATGCTGGAAAATATCTTTTATCGGCAGCTAAACTACCAGTCCGTCGAGTCGCTGCACCATTGCCGAAAAAGAACGCCGCAACAGATCCGCAGCCAGAAACGCTGTTGGTTGCCACGCCACCAGCCTTCGGTCTTCTTGCCCAGTTCACGAATAGCCATCTTCGTGCTCAGATCTGCTCCTTCGCTTGACGCTGCTGCAGTCGGAAAGAATCACATTGTCGCCGTTGATCTTCCCCAGTACTGTAAGTTTCTCGCTCTTTAACTCTTTACCTTCCTAAATTTTTCTAATGCGTGTATTTTCCTCTTGAACTGTGTCGAGGATTATAGATTTGCCCTTTTTTAATGTCACATTGCAAAAATTGGAGGCTTAAGAAATGAACATGAATTTACATTTTGCAGGAGAGATTGATAAATGGGTGAATATTACAAGTCTTTGAGGAGCTTCTATGTGAATTTACTATCGCATTTTTCCTATTGTATTGTTCCCTCGTCCTTCCCCCAATTTTTTAGACTAGCTGATAAAAGAGTACAGTTTCTATACAATGAGAGATCTTAAAATAATATACTACTAATTTTCTAGTTGTAGACTTGCAGTTTATACTAATCAATTGAATTCACAATTCTATAGATTTTTTTTAATAAATATTATTCAAAAATTCGTTTTGATCATTATGCCTCTATGCTCTAATGAAAGGCTTCTTTGCTGAAAAACTTTTGTAGTTGCACAAATACAACAAAAGAATCTTGGGAGTGGCATGTCAAGTGTTGAAGGTACCGAAAATGATCCCAAAGATAATTCATTTGTGACAGATCTAACAATGTCACCTGCACCCAGAAGTAGAAAGCCAGGATGTTTTACAGCTGGCAAGCATGTAAATATTGAATTATCACTTCAGCATTTACCTGGGTTTTTAGTTTGTTCTATCAATCTTTTTATTAGAAGCAGCTTGTAATTTATCTTTCTTGTATGCAGAACAACATATTGTATGTTGATTCTGATAAAGATGGAAACATAGATTTGGGATCTTCAAGGTCAGAAAATGAAGGTTGTTTCCTCATCTTATCTAAAATAATTTCATAATATCAATGGGGAAATAATTTTCATTACTCCATTTCTGTTTCAGTAATCATTTTGAATTATGTGTCTCATGGCTCTTTTTCAGGGCACTAAAGGATAGATCAATAGAAGACGGTCCTGACAATAATGAATGTGTTAGTGCATTACTGCAAAATTTCTTTGATATAGATGTGTGGAGATATTTGTTGCTTTATATGTTGTGTAACTGTTCTAATTTAAGATTTATGAATTATAATACCTTCTATAGTCTGATTTTATTGTCACACGTAATTCAACTTTTTTGGTAGTTAAATGTGGTAAAATATGTTATACCAGATGCCTCCTATTTTTCTCTCGAAAAATAATCAGACTGAAGGAATCATCCCTTTGTGACAGAAAGATTACTCGTTTTCTTGAATGGTCAACCTTTGATATTATAAAGATCGAGAGTTAACAATTGGAAAGTGAGCATAGTTAACCTCTTGAAGTACAGTTTACAAGATTTCTGTGTGGATGGTAGCATTGTTATAATGGGATTTTGCTCACATTCATGAATCATCTTATCGATTACTAAGCTTACAAGAATACCTCGTGCAATGGAATTTTTTTTCATGACTGGTACGCTTCTTGGTCACGTCTCCCTTGATTTCCAATTCCCGCGCCTAGATCAGCCATCACTTGGTTTATAGCATCCAATACATCTTGTTCATCTAATACGTAATATATTTTATACCGCCATGTGTCATAATTGTCACCATTGAGTTTTTCACCTTTGTTAAACTCAGCGACAATAGATTTCGATGCAATGATCTTTATTAGAGATTAAAGTGATTCAGTATGTTAATAATGTTTTATCAAATTTTATATTAAGTCAAACAGAGACATCTCAATAAATAACACAAGACTTAATCTCGAAGAATAGCTCGGAGACTACTAATCATCAATCTCATCATGTGTTATAATACTAGATTCTTGCTTCAAAACATAAAAACACAATGTTCAAGTAATTAACAAATAAAATTGAACAACCACTTATAACCAGAACTTAAACAACCATCCACAATTGCAAAAATACCAAGTCTGACAAGTCATGAACATAAAATTCTAATGAACTCTCTAAGTTTCCAATTAGAAATACAATGGAAATAAACTAGCGATAAATACTGATTGTATCTCCTAATTTATCACTAGATTTAAAATAACATTCCAAATCATATCTTTAGTCCCCACACTATAGACAGCTTGCCCTAGAGGATCTATATGAGGATTCTTTATCTGACGCTTCTCTCGACCACTCAGTCTCAAGAAGTTAGAACGATGAATCCTTCTCATCCTTAAGCAGGCCGATCTTAATGCCTTTATCCTATCTTCTGCTATAGAAGCATCGACCAAATCATACATAATTTGACGACCATTAGTTTTCACTTCGTAAGTTTCCTACTTAGCCCAAAAATCCTTTTGTAGGTAGGGAGGCAAAGTGTTCGCCCAGGTGTGAAGGCTAGTAATTTGAAAATACACATCACTTGGAATCGTTTTGCTATAAATCAAACGCATCATTTGGTTGTAGAGTTCAATCAAAACCAATGTGTGGTTCCTTATGTTGTGTGTAGGCTTCATTTTATAATTCAAAAATTTATGGAGGACTTCATCCTTAGTCCTAATGTCTTCCTCTGTAATTGTTCCCTGTCCTGACATACCTCTGAGAAAATGAGCAACCAAAAAAAACACACCAGTATTAGTCAAATTATATCACATGAATTTTCTCTCCATATAAAGCATATGGAAGCAACATTCCAAGATGCAATAGGCATATTCACAAGTGGATATGTTCAACTCACTTTGGCTTCCACTTTCATAGGCTACAAGAGTTTTGAGCAATTTAACATCACTCAACACCATGAATTTAGAATTAAATGACATATTAGGTGCATTATTATAAAAAATTACAACTAAACAAGTTTGTATTCAATAAATATGTCACAAAATAAAGTAAAACTACACATACACACTAAAGATGACGTCAAACGCTCTTGAAAACATCACTATTGGACTCCACAAGTCGAAACACATTAGATTATGTCAGACAGTTGCCGGAAAAGGCTGCCACACACCCGCAAGTGCCGCCAGGAGCCTCCCACGTACCGACTGTTGATTGGCTGCTGACCAGAGCGTGTACATCACGAGCCACCGCTGGAGCTATCATCTGCCGGTGCATGGTCTTCACGCGCCACCATCGGCGCCTGACCTCCGGTGGGTTCTGGTCCTGGTCCGGTTCAACCATGGTCCGGTCTAGTCCACGTGGTTCGGTCCGGTTCAGGACTGGTCTGATTCGATTTGACTGGTTTGACCCGGTCAAACCTCAAATTTTATTTAATTACAAAAAGGTCCCTGAACTTTATCGAATTTTCAAAAATAGACCCCCAAACTCTCTGAAACTTTGCAGTTTTGGCCCAATTTCCAAAAAAACTTCAAAAAATCATAACTTGAGTTTTAGAAGGCCAAAAAATACACAAAAAATACTGACAGACTTCTCTCTACGAAGCCTTCCAGTGACATATCAAAAACATGCTTTTACTTGTATGAAAAAATGACAATAAAATGACCCGTGAAGAGTTTTAAAGCATAAAATCGTCATACACATGGAATAGCCACTAGACACATAAATACTGCTTTTAATTCATACATATGATCATTCAACATCGCATAAATCAACAATAATACTCATTTCATCATAAATCATGTATGAGCAAAAAGTACCGTAAAAGGCAATAAATTCATACCATGTAAATATTCTATTTTTCATTATTCCAGAAATCAAGCGGAGTACCTATCATTGGCTCTGATACCAATGTTGGAAAACTCACAGTCATATAAACTCAACAAACATACAAAGAGAGTAATCTCACTTACCTCTCTTGTTAGTTCAATTTTGCGCACTCCAATTAAATTTCGAAGTGTAGGGATGTCAATTGCAGAGGCAAGTACCCCAATTAAAATTATATCGTTCCCACTAAGACAGCTAACTATTTATTTATTTTATATTACTCTTTAACCAGAACTATTGTAACGAATTTTCAAGTGTTTGAATTGAATTAATATCTAAAGTTTTGAAATAATAAATAACAGAATAAATAAAAGCAAGGAATATTCAAGATTGAATCAAGAGAGAAGTAAAAGCTCTAAGGTTTCAGGTGTAGTGCAATTGATTTGGACTCCTAGACATCCTATTATTCATTCATGCTATTTTAATGGAAATATATCACAAAATGACGCGTGAACAGTTTTGAACCTCCTTTCTAGATACTAATAAGGCAATCTTAATAAACATCCGGATGGCCAGTTCGACTAACATATATTCTCTGAAAGTACTACTCAAACTTATTCACTTCCTACTTGATTTTCTAATTGCATTGTTCCACTAAGAATATCAAGTATCTTATTTACCAACCCTTAGGATTATCGTGTTCACGGGCAAACTACTATAATCCCTAGCAAACAGACAATATTAAGTACGTATGCACATAAGCTAACACAACATACCAAGCATCACGGGCAACATCAATAGCATGCTATGAAGACGTTACAAACGTTTAACATAATTTGACTAAATCGAATAAACAAGAATCAACAATAGCATAAATTCATAATATTTATCGAGGGTTCCAAATCAACTACCCTAACCTTCAACCTTAGAACTGTGAAAGGTTTCTAGCCCATGAGGTCATAAACAACCCTCATGGCTAACAAATTCATAACAAAATCAACAAAAGAAGAAATTAAGAAAAGAATACGAAATCCTAGTACGTGGTTTACATTCTTCCTTCGTCTCTCCGATTAGATTGCTCTCTCAACCACACTGGAATCCTCCTCTGGACCGATGGAATGGATGGGTAGATGAAATCTGATGTGTGTGTGTGGATGGATGCGTGATTTCACGATGTGTTTCTGTTGTGAATGATCGGTCCTCCCCCTCCAGGCATTCTGATGCCTATTTATATCCTGGGCAACGAAACTGACTCCCATGGGCTCTTTTTCCATGTTCTCACGTACAGGAGAGTGAAATTCCCTATTTTTGGCCCAAACTTATGCAACACGACTTGTGTTGTATTGAAATGCAACTCGTGTAAACCTAACACGAGTCGTGTAACCAAGTCGTATCTTCGCCTGTCAAGTCGAGCTGCGATGCTCTAAAACTAATTTGGCCACGGACTCCAACACGAGTCGAGCTGGCAAGTGAGCAGTACTGCCTGTCAACTCGTGTTGGCTCACTAATCAAAATCTGATACTGCTCTACCTCACATGACATGTAACTCGGCTTGTCCCAAACATAACACGACTCGAGCTACAAGTTGAGCTATTCAAGACAAGTCAAGTTGGCTCACTGATCAATTCTGACCCCCTACGGCACCCTACCCTACTCGACTCGAGTTGCCAAGCCGTGTTGAGGCTTGCAACTCGAGTAAGCCCATTTTTCACTCATTTCTTGCTTGTCTTCGGTTCTGCTTCATTTTAGCCAGTTTTAACCTTTAAAACTCAACAAAACACCTTAGTAGCGCTATAACCATGCAAAATACGCAAACCATGCAATTTCACATGAATATATGGCCTTATTCTAACAAAAATAGTGTATTATGAGACCAAAAAGACGTAAATTCCCACTCTCATCAACCCCTCAAACTACCATGTTGTTCGTCCTCAAACAACAAATTCAAAACAAGAGAGAGATGAGAGTAAAAAATTTTCAGCAAATAAGAGATCACAATAATCCAAACCAAGATAATATACTCAAATGTCAAAATTTTATCAAATGAAACACGCACTTCAAATTAGTCACTCCTCATTTCAGAATGCTCATCATCCATCCTCACGGATAGTAATTACACTCATCACTCAAGTGTGAGCTTTACACCCTCATGGCTAAAATATATACACTCAAATCAATTCACATGTACGTGTAACCATAAACTTGATAATTATCTAGACTCTCCACTAACTTGAAAAACTTAACGATGGGATCACAAAGGACTTGCTAAGGGTTGTAACGTTGGCTCTTGGGACAAAGGTAGGTAAATATGAATAAGTGACTTGATCACTAGTATAGAATCAACAGTAGAAATATTTTGTCAACACGTATACTAGACAAATCAATCTCCTTCTCTTTTTTCTCTTTTCACCTCTTTGCATAATTCAATCCTCTCTTAACATAAAAGATCAACGTCCTCTTTTCATTTCTTTCTCTTCTAAATAACTAGGATACCAGTTTCAGGTACTACCCTATAACTAGGGTACTAGTTTTAGGCACTACCCCCATTTTTACAAATTTTAACCATTCTTATCTTCACTCACTTTCCACCACGTTCATCTTCCCAAATTTCATTACGCACCACCAACCATACTCCTTTATTTCTCTACTAGGATAGGTATTTAAAGCCTTTTAAAGGATTAAGTTGGCTATCTTTATAGGCTTCCAACGAATAAGGCTTAACGGCTCAAACGGGAAACTAAGGATTATATAACAAGGTAGGATAAACATTTGGCTAGTGACTCAAATGAGAAAAAAATGGCCTAAGATCATTTTCCATCATCTAATCAATCATCTAGCCTCAAGTAGATTAAAATTCAAATTCTAGAATACATGCACGTGAATGATACTCTCAAGAATAAAACTAATCATGTGTAATTTTCATGATTCTTAGAAGCTCAAATCTCACATGGGTTTAATGGAATAATGAGCACTCCTACATTGGCTTATGAACCAATTTTAATACATATATCAATCTTAAGCATCCCAACATCCAAGTACATATCTAGCTTGATTATCCATTATACAGGATCACATCACCATATTTTCATTTTGTTCATGCATCAGTTCCGTCATAGCAATACTCAAAACACCAATAGTTAAACTCAATCAAGTGCTTAGGCAAAGCAATCAATCATCATCAAGAATCCAAAAATAACCACACTGAACTAGGAAAAACATGCAACAAAGACAAACTAACAACACACCTGGACAATCATAAAAAATCGACAACTCAATATAATCAAATAAATCAAAAATACTGAAAAATCGCAAAAAAATTAATTATCTAAGCACACAACACAATGAAGATAATTTACTTCAGTGCGGCGAGACAAGGTATGTGCGATACCCCCCAAACTTAGGCCAAACAAAGTGATAGACTAAGTTTGTAAAGAAGTATATAACGTAGTCAAGCTAAACCTAATAAACTTTCTCAAACACAGACTCAATAAAATAAATAAAATAGGAGGGTCGGCCCCCCAACAAGCGCTCAAGTTTAACGTCGGAGAGTCACGACGGATACCTCTTTCTTACTACTGGCTCGGAGCACAGTTCCCTCACATTCATACCTTCAAGTACGTCTTTCCTCTATCATTGTCAACTCCAACCACCTCACCTTTCTTCGTCACTGATATGGGATCCTGCGTAGCAAAGCTCGGATTAAACAGGTTAGAATGTTCAACGCCCATATAAGAAGGAAAATCCGGAGGTAAGTCCGGAGGCTTCAAATATGGATCTTCCATGTCTCCTGCAACTAAAAGATTTTCAAACATAACATCAGAGTTAGTAATAGGAAAAGTAAGAGATTAACTTGTTTTGTCGATCTCCTCTACTACTTCAACTCTCTTCTCCTCATACTTAACCTCCTTGGCCGCAGGTTTCCTTGCCTCTTCAACAATAACCGTCCTATTATGATTAACCATATCAGCAGTGATTTTCCTTCTCTGTTCATCCCTGGCATCACCTAATGCAAGTAACTTCTCAAGGTAGTCAATACATGTATCGTTAGACAAACTCTGCATCAGACAAGGCAAAGTCTTCCACTACTTCCACAGATTGCATTGTTGGTGATCTGTTGTCCACTGCATCTCATTATTCAAAGAGAAAACAATTTCTTTATCATTTCCCCTAAGCCTCAACTCTTCTTTAAACACATCTATCTATGCCTTTTCAGTGGCAAGGAATGGGCGCCCTAAGATGAGAGGCGCTCCATCCTTGTCATCCTCCATATCAAGTACTAGGAATTCCACAGGAAAAATAAAATCTAACACCTTCACAAGCACATCTTCAATAACTTCTTTGGGGTATGTCAACGATCTATCTGCTAACTGTAAGACCACAGATGAGGGTTTCAACTCCCCCAAACCAAGCTTCTTAAACACTGATAAAGACATCAAATTTATGCTGGCTCCTAGATCACACAATGCACTTCTAGACTGTCATTTTCCAATGTCACAGGGAATGATGAAGCTGCCTGGATCCTTCAATTTTTCTAGTAGCTTCTTCTGAATAATGGAGCTACAGTTCTCTGTCAAACTCATTGACTCCACACGGTTCAACTTCCTCTTCCTGGAGATAAGCTCCTTGATAAATCTTGCGTAATGTGGCATCTGATCCAATGCCTCTGAAAAGGGAATAGTGACTTGGACATCCCTCATAACCTCAACGAACTTTCTGAACTTCTAATCAAGGCTCTTCGACAACTGTCTTTAAGGAAACAGAAGTGGAACCTTTGTTTTTGGAAGTCCAAAACTGTCTCTCGAATACCTCTTCCATTTCTCTCAACCTCTTCGATGCTGCCATTTTTTATCTGCAATAGCTTGATCAGATTGGTTCACTATAGAACTTGGACGTGCACGGAACCCATGAGGTGAGCTTGTATCTTGCTGAACTGCACCCAGAAGCTCTGTCTGATTTGCAAGAACACTGATCGGCTCGATTTGATCACCCTTCAATCCTGGCTCTGCTTGAACAGGTATTGAACTAGTGGCCATGTGACCTTGCTCTTTTTCGATTCCATCCTGCCTTATTTCTGTCATGTCCTACATCAGTTCTTGACCTTTACACTGCTTCCCGAATCTCAAAGTAATAGCATTTATACTCTCCTTCAGGTTGATTTCTATATCTGAAAGAAACTTTCCCTTCTGAATCTGCTGATGTTGCTGATTTACCATAGTAGAGATCTGCCCCATAGAATATGTGAGACTTTGCAACTGCCTGTTCACTTCCTCATTCTGTTTTGTCATGTTTGAGTCCATGAGTACTATGTAGTTGTTGATTTTGTTGATGTCAGCATCATTCTTCTGCATGTATTTTGCGAACACATCATGAATACTAGGCTTCCCTTCTTCAGACTTCGCTCCATGATCAAAATTAGGAGGATATGGAACTGTATTATTCGGGTTTGAATAAGCAAAGTTCTCATGCCTCTTCTGATTTTGCCATCCTCCTTAGTTGTTAAGACCTTATTGGTTGCTAGGCACTCCCCCTTGGTTATTCTTTTGGTTGGAATTTCCTTGAGGGTACATGTTCCCTTGCCAATTTTGAGGTGCTCTTGAACCCTGGAGACTCTGTCCCATAGCCCAATTCGTGTCCTCAACCCCTTGAACATTCATCACCACATCATCATTAGCTGGCCCTTGGTTGCCTCCCCCACTATTACCTGATATCAAAGTAGCCATGTGTTTGTTCATTTGCTCTAACTAAGAGACAACTTTATCATTTTTGTCAGCCTCGGAGAACTTTTCTTCGACCTTTGCAACTTTACCAAGTATGTAAGTCCCTCGGATCCTTTTAGATGGCTAATCTCTAGAGTTCATAGAGATATCATCGAACAACTTTTCTACGACATTTGACATCTTGCCAAAAATCATTTCCCCTGCAGAAGCATCAACCAATACTCTAGATTCATTGTCGAGACCATTGTAGAAAACACTGATTAGCTGAGACTTTTTAAAACCATGCTGTGGACATCTCCTTAATGCATTAATGAACCTTTCCCAGGCCTCCAAATGATTCATCTCTCCTCTGCTTGAACTGATTGATTTATTGCTTCAGTGCAAGAATCTTGCCAGGTGGCATAAAACGATCTACAAACAGCTGCTGCAACTCAGTCCAATTAGAACAACTGTCTCCGTTCAATTTATCATACCATTCCCTCGCCTTATCAGCTAGAGAAAACTGGAAAAGCCTCATCTTCCATCTGTCATTAGTAGTATCTACGGCTTTAACTGTATCCATGTAGCTGTTGAAGCGCTTCAAGTGTCCATAGGGCTCGGCCTTATGTCGTTCTCCTCATCAGCCTGAACGGCTCCAACCACGCCTGATCCTCCTAGGTTGGTGGACTTGAACATCTCTCGGATGACGATGTCATCCTCATACGTGACTCTTTCTCCCATAACTGCTGTTTCTACTTCTATCTCTGATTCAACTTCTGATTCAGCTTCTTCTGGGATAGTCTGATCCTCAATCTGCTCTACTTCTTCCTCTACGACTGCTTTAGGCTTTGGAGTATCCGCTTTCTTTTTCTGAATTGGTACTTTAACAGCCTTAGGAGGTGCTTTGAGATTTTTTACTACTCCTCTCCTTTTCCTCGCAGATGCTTCAACTTCCGGATCAAATTCGAGATCTTGCGTTCCCTTCTTTGACCTGGTGTACATGCAACTTCAAGAAAATTTAAGGCGTAGACAATTAAATCTCAAAGCAAGTATTCTAATTAAATACGTAACAAAAGCAAATAAATAATTTACTATCCCCGGCAGCACAGCGCCATAAACTTGTTAGACATTTTCTGCGCACTCTAATTAAATCCCCAAGTGTAGGGATGTCAATTGTAGAATCAAATACCTCGGTTAAAATTATATCGTTCCCACTAAGACAGCTAACTATTTATTTATTTATTTTATATTATTCTTTAACCAGAACTATTGTAACAAATTTCCAAGTGTTTGAATTGAATTAATATCTAAAGTTTTGAAATAATAAATAACAAAATAAATAAAAACAAGGAATATTCAAGATTAAATCAAAAGAGAAGTAACAACTCTAAAGTTTCAGGTGTAGTGTAATTGATTTGGTCTCCTAGACGTCCTATTGTTCATTCATGCTATTTTAATGGAAATACATCACAAGATGACGCGTGAACAATATTGAACCTCCTTCCTAGATACTAATAAGGCAAACTTAATAAACCTCCGGATGGCCAATTCGACTAACATATATTCTCTGAAAGTACTACTCAAACTTATTCACTTCCTACTTGATTTCCTAACTGCATTGTTCCACTAAGAATATCAAGTATCTTACTTACCAGCCCTTAGGATTATCATGTTCACGGGAAAACTACTATAATCCCTAGCAAATAGACAATATTTATTACCTATGCACATAAGTTAACACAACATACCAAGCATCACGGGCAATACCAATAGCATGCTATGAAGACGTTACAAACGTTTAACATAATCTGAATAAATCGAATAAACAAGAATCAACAATAGCATAAATTTACAATATTTATCGAGGGTTCCAAATCAACTACCCTAACCTTCAATCCTTAGAACTGTAAATAGTTTCTAGAACATGAGGTCACAAAAACCCTCATGGCTAACAAATTCATAACAAAATCAACAAAAGAAGAAATTAAGAAAAGAATACGAAACCCTAGTACGTGATTTACGTTCTTCCTCCATCTCTCTGATTGGATTGCTCTCTCAACCGCACTGGAATCTTCCTCTGGACCGATGAAATGGATGGGTAGATGAAATATGATGTGTGTGGGTGGATGGATGGGTGATGCGTGATTTCACGATGTGTTTCTGTTGTGAATGATCAGTCCTCTCCATCCAGGTGTTCTGATCCCTATTTATATCCTAGGCTACGAAACTGACTCCCTTGGGCTCTTTTTCCATGTTCTCACGCACAGGAGAGTGAAATTCTCGATTTTTGGCCCAAACTTACGCAACATGAGTTGGGATACCCAACTCGAGTTGCCAACACAACTCGTGTTGCATTGAAATGCAACTCGTGTAAACCTAACACCCGTCGTGTGATAAACGTAGATTTTATGTGTTTATATAGGCCGTTCCATAGTTGATTATTGCATGATTTCATTTATTTTGTGGAGTTATATGCTTAATTATTATATTTTAGAACTTCACGGGTATTTTAGAAGTTATTGCAGATTTTAGGCCTAATTGAAGAATAAAAGAAGGATTTTAGTTGAAGAAAAAGAATTGATGAAGTTAGGAAACCATGGAGATATGGAATTAATGAAGCAATATGGCCAATATAATATGCAGTAGGTGTTGAGATGACAAATTGCTTGTTTGGGCGAGTTGATGAAGTAACTCGATCAAATCAATGCTTCGTCTGGGTGAACCAGCATTTATTGTGGTCTAACAGAAGCCCAGTTTGGGCGAATCATCAATTTGTTTGGACGAGTCAAAAGTAAATTTCAATGGCGATAGTTTCCACTCAATTTGACGCCGATCTTTCGATCAAATCACACTTTGTTTGGTCAAGTCATGTGATTCCTTTTGGTACGAGAATTTTATGTTCTCCAAAATTCTTCTCAAGCCCAGGCCCATTAATCCACCATTCCACGGGATCTCTACTCCTATAAATACCCAATTAAATCAGAAAAGATAGAACATCGATTAATTCATCAAGTCATTCACACATTCATCCACAGAGTCAGTCTGCATCCGAAGAACATCGTTAAATCACGAAGACGAAAGTCTAGGGACGAGACGATGCTTATTCCTTCATTCGGGTTTCATCTGTTTATTTAATTTCATGTTGAATTTAAATCTGTTTTATTTCTTTAATTTCTTTATGGAAGCTTAAAATTCCAGATTCTAAGATTGCACGAGTAGTTTGGTTTTGGATTGTTTTGGTGTGTGAACCCTTTATTTAATTCAAGCATTTTATTTCTTTTATATGTGTGATTTCTTTACATGATTAATTGATTCGCGACCAATTACTCATATCTATTTATTAAACCAAGAAATGAAAGTTGAGGGTTAATATTGATCACTTCGCACATATAACACATCTAGTAATCGTATCGTTACTGTGAGACAAAAGGTGTGAGATAATTCAATCCGATAAATCTGTTGGGAGTTAATTGATGTGATATATATGTTACTGTTATATTCATTGATTGATCTACTTGTGATTAGATTCAAAAGAATTCATTACATAAATTACAGATTGCTTTAGGAAATTATGCTAGAATTGAATTAAGAAGTTCCACCCACTGCATGACGAACCAAGTGAAAGCGTAATACCTAGAATTATTTTATTATTCTTATTTTTATCCAATTAATATTCTGCATCTTTTGAGCCCAGTAATTGCATATTTATTATTTTATTTTATTATTTATTAAATTCTTAAACATCATGATATTTTTCTTTTCTAATTAGATTTTAATTCATTCCATGTGGATTCGATACCTTACATATCTTCTTGCTACATATGTCCCGTATACTTGCGAAATATAGTGTCATTTGCATATTAGTGTGTGTTTAAATTTGTGTTGCAAATATATGCAATCAAGTTTACGGCGCCATTGCGTGTGGAATGAATTAAATTTAATTAATTAATATAAGTTCATTGAATAATTATTTAATTTATTGTTATTTGAACGGGCTTAAATTTGTTAATTTTATTGCAGGAGTTTATGATAACTAGATCACAAGCAAGAAAAGAATTACTTTTTGATCCAAAAATTGAAGCAACTGCAAGGAAATTAAACAGTTTAAGAACGAAAAAAACTAAGATGATGGTCAGGATCTACCAGCTGATCTACCACAGGATGATCGAAATTGTGTGGATAACAGAAATGAACAAGTCATCCCACGACTTCAGAATCAAGGTGTACCAGTTCTACCAAGGCCTATTAGACATGATTTCATACCTGATGGGAATTAGAGGTACGGTGGGATAACACCACAACACCATGTTGATCAGGCTGTGCAGAAACACAATATCAATCCAACACTGATCAACATGGTAAATAATAATACTTTTGGGGGACTTCCACATGAGAATCCGTACACCCATTTATCACAGTTTATGGAATTATGGGATATGATGTACAAAAGCAGGGTCCCACAAGAGTATAATTACTGCAAGCTTTCCCCATTCTCTTTGAGGGATAAAACAAAGAGTTGACTATTATCTCATGATCCTCCATTGGCTAACTGGGAAGAAACAAAATATAAGTTTTTACTGAAATATTTTCTTCCAAGTAAGACAATGAGGTTGAGAAGCTCAATTTCACAATGCATGCTGTATGATGATGAGCCATTACATGAAGCCTGGGATAGGTACAAGGAGCTTATGCAATCATGTCCAATGCATGGATTCTCAGTTGATGATCAGATTTGGTACTTTTACCAAGGGTTAGATGGAAACACTCGTCCAATGGTTGACGCATCAGCTGGAGGAAGCATAGCAAATTTGGATTCAAAGACAACATTTGATTTGATAGAGGAGATGGCTGCAAACAATTATCAGTGGCCAGGTGAGAGAAAGGTCTTAAGAAGGGTAGCAAAAGAGAATGAGTCAGATGTCACGTCTAAGTTGGACACTATCATGAAACTTTTAACCAAATCATCTCACTCTCCACCAAAAATGATAAATCCAAATTTAGAAGAAGCTGCATACCTCAGAGAAAGAAATTACAACAGCTTCAGAGGTAATCCGTCCTATGATTCATCTTGGAGAACCCATGAGAATCTGTCTTATGGGAATCAAAGGAACACTCTACAGTCCCCTCTTAGGTTTTTAGTCACTAATGGAGTTATTGATGAACCTAAAATGACTGAAAATTTAGAGGGAATTTCAAAGAAGTTGGATAAGCTTGACATTTTGGAGAAGAAGCAAGAGGCAAATAAGGTGTCTATGAAAGGTTGAATGAACGGAATGGAAGAGATGGTGATACAGTTGGGAAGAAAATTGAAGAACATGGAAGACACTAGGGGACAGTTCCCTGATGATATTCAAAGCCATCCACATGAGCATATCAAAGCAATTAAGTTGATAAGTGAAGGAGAAAAGAAGAAGGAGAATGAAGATGAGGTGGTCCCAGAAGAAGACAAAAGTTCTCCACATGTTGAAAAAGGGGCTGGGAAGCCAAAATCCAATTCTCTCCCTTCTCTTTATTCTACTTTTTGTGAACCTAAAAATATTCCTATTCCTTTCCCTCAAAATTCTAAAAAGAAAAATAAATTGCATGAGCAATTTTTGAAATTTTATGAAATCTTCAAGAAAATTAACATAAATATTCCTTTTACAGAGGCGATGGAGCCAATACCAATTTATGCCAAATTCTTAAGAAAGATGATTTCTAAGAAAAATAAGCCGAAAGATGAAGTGGTTGGACTCATGGAGAGTTGCCAAGCAGTCTTTCTTGAAAAACTGAAAAGAAAAAAGATCCAGGCTGCTTTATTTTTCCATGCTCTTTAGGAAATAAAAATGTTAATGCTTTATGTGATTTAGGAGCAAGTATAAATCTAATGCCTTTATCTCTCTTTGAAAGGGCAGGAATTGGAGATTTGAAGCCCACTACAATCAAATTGATGATGGCTGATGGATCCAAGATTGAGCTTAAAGGAATCATTGAAGATGTTTTGGTGGATGTGAATGGATTTATTTTCCCTACAGATTTTGTTATCATGGATATGAGGGAAGATAAAGAAATTTCACTCATAATGGGGAGGCCATTTTTAGCTACTGCAAAAGCTATAGTGGATGTGCATCAAGGAATATTGATTTTGAGGCATGGGGAGAAAAAAATAGAATTCCATCTGCAAGATAAAGTGAAAAAATTCACAAAGATGGAATTGCTAAAAAAAGTTGAAAGATGAGAAAGGACCTGAGCGCGCTTACATGATAGAAGATTTTGGGTGCAACCATTTTGGCTTTGGTTAAAAGTCATAGTTTCGTCGAACTCTCCAACGTTAAAGCTTGTTGGGAGTCACCCCAACGCTATCTTTACTGTTTTCGTATTTTAATTTATTAGATTAGATTGTTTATTTTATTTTATTTTTTTATTGGGTATTTTAATTTTTTTTATTGTTTTGGATGCAGGATTGTTTTTTCTCTGTTTTGTGATTCTAAGTGTTGAAGTGATAATAAGAAGGACTTAAAAAAAATTTTCGAAAAATTCACGCCATTTTGGGCTAGTCAGTAAAGAGATCTGGGCAAATCGTTGGTTCGTTTGGGCGAATTGATGGAGAAGTTGGGGCGAGTACTCTAGCCTTCTCCGCCCTTCTCCACGTAGGTAAGAGAGGTAAGTGGGTTGTTTATTTTTGTTTATTATTTTCTTTTACTACCAAACAAATCCCACATTTTTCTCTCACATCATTTTACACACATTTATTTCTTTTTACACTCTCTCATCTACATACACACATCAACTGTGCACCATTATACCCACATCACCATGTACTTTTTAAATGCAATTTCAAAGCCCCTCACTCTTTTTAAACTTATTTCGATATTCTATCAAAAATAAGTTTGGGGAGGGAGAGTGTGGTTCCTAGAAATTTATTTTTAATTTGGTGACCACGGGAGCTATGCTTGGGTGATTATGAACCGTATTATCTTATTTATTTATTTCTCCATGTGCTAGAACACTTTTGATAGAAATTCTAGGCATAATGACATGATTGGTTGGTTAATGATGACAAAATTTTTCTATGATAAAATTTTATGATTCTTGTGAATTAAGTGGATTAAACTGTGTTGTCATGGGAATTATGAATTGCTAGATTGCCTTAGTCGTTGGAATTAAATTTACACCATGTGAGTTTTGAGACTAATAATTCAATTCTTGAGAGTCTGATTAATTGTAAGTATTTCTAGAACTTGCCCTGATTCTCCTTGAATATTCGAGATAATTTAGTGAGTCTTGGAAATGATTTTAGGCCATATTTGATTTTTACCCTATCTCTATTATATACATTTATCCGGTATTCATTTAATCCTTTGTCAACCCCTTTGAGCTTTAAACACCAATTTTTTTTAATAACCTGTTTGAGCCTAATCAATACTGATTTTTCTTTGTGTTACTTGGATTGGTTGAGTAAATTTGTGAAAGAGGTTAGAGGAAGAATTTTATATTGTTGGAGTTGAGAAAAAAAATAAAATGGATAGTAGACAGTGAAAAAAAAAAGAAAAATTGTTGGAGTTGAAAAAGAAAAAAAATGAGAAAAAGTTAAAGTTGAATGTATGGGTTAGAGCATTGAAAAATATTGTAGAAGTGTTTTTCATGAAAAAAATATTATACTCTGGTACATTGAGTTAATAGACCCAGTACTATTGTGGTTGATTGAGTAGAAAAGTGATAAATTTGGAGAATTGAAAAACTACCAATTTTCGTGCTGAATGAAGTGGTGAGGATAAAAGATCAAAAGAGTTTACTTGATTGATCCAAGTTTTTAGCCACATATCCATATAATTTTCACCCCTTCCAAAGAGCATACGTTACAACCAAATAAAAAGACCTTTCTGATCCTTGACTTATTAATTACAAGAAAAAGAAGAGTAGAGACAACGAGCAAGCCTATGGTTAAACACTGCAGTTGAATAAGTTTGAGTGAAATAAAAGCCTATACACTAGAGAGTTGGGTGATACACTATCTGGTGAGTTTCCACGTACTAAGGTGGTAATCTAGTTAGTAGTAATTTTTCCATGATGTATCACAGGTTTGTCCGCTTGGTTTACTTGAACTATGCTTTTTTAAAATATTTCAGTGTTACCAAGTCGTGTCTTTGCCTGTCAAGTCGAGCTGCGATGCTCTGAAACTGATTTGGCCATGGACTCCAACACGAGTCGAGCTGGCAAGTCTAGCTACTGCCTGTCAACTCGTGTTGGCTTATTGATCAAAATCCGACGTTGCTCTGCCTCACACGACATGCAACTCGGCTTGCCATAGACACAACACGACTCGAGCTACAAGTCGAGTTGCTCAGGACAAATCGAGTTGGCTCACTGATCAATTTTGACCCCCTACGGCATCCTACTCGACTCGATTTGTCAAGCCGTGTTGAGGCTTACAACTCGAGTAAGCCCATTTTCCACTTATTTCTTGTTCGTCTTCAATTCTGCTTTATTTTAGCTAGTTTTAACCTTCAAAACTCAACAAAACACCTTAGTAGCACCATAACCATGCAAAATACGCAAACCACGAAATTCTACACAAATATATGGCCTTATTCTAACAAAAACAGTGTATTGTGAGACCAAAAAGACGTAAATTTCCACTCTCATCATCTATCCGTAGAATTTACGTTGCAGGGGAAGAAATAATCTGAATCATTTCTAGAACCAATTGGTACTCACCGGTATACTCTGATCTTTGGATCAAATCATACAACACGAGATTGTAGTTTGTATTTCACGATATGATATTAATTGTGGAATATGAAGAACTGAGTTTGCGTTGTGATTTTGGGAGAGGAAAAATGAGAGAGAGATGTATTCTGCGTTCTGCCTCGCGCATGAACATTTCAGTATTTTGAATAATTGCCTCCATGCAGTATATCTAAACCCCCGAAAGATAGGAGTTAAGTAACCAACTCTTAACTCCTGTCTCTCTCTTATCCACAATTTTCATATGTGGAATATAATTAATATTATTTAATTAATTATTATTTACAGGATTATTCCACAAAAGTTTGCACATTTCCAAAAAAAAAAGCAAAAAATAAAAAACAATCACCCTCCCCATACACTTTATTTACAAAAAAACTATCTCCACTTAACATTCTTTATCATTTATTTATTATTATAAAAAAATACCATTATACCCCTAATTAGGGGTAGAGGTGGGCGGTAGACATGCACCAATTAACAGGAGCCGTCGGTTCGAACCGGTGAACCATCGATTTTAACTGGAATCTGAACCGGCGGTTCTGGAACCGAAACTGGTAGAACACGGTTCGGTTTCGGTTCCTACTACTCTCGAACCAAAACTGTCAGTTCGAACCGCCGGTTCACGGTTTATGGTTCAAACTGCTGGTTCCTCTATTTTTTTAATTTTTTTTTAAACGGCCAAGATCGTGTATCCGTTGGAGATCCGATAGCCCAAAAAAATGAACGTTGGGCTGTAAACCGGTGGTTCAAGCGGGTAAACTGCCGGTTCAAGTTTAGCCAGTTTAAACAGGCGGTTTCAGGCGGGCCGGGCGGGAAATTTTGAATTTTAAAATTCAAACGTGCTGCCGAGATTGTGTGGCCGTTGAAGATCAACGGCTGAGATTGACATTTGAACCGGCGGTTCCGGTTTAAACCAGCGGTTCCAATAAACTGGCGGTTCTGCCGTATTTTTTTTTCAAGGGCTGAGATTTTTTTTGTGTTCAAAATTTAAAATGGATGGATGAGATTAATTCCAATCTTCTATAAATACCCCCCAAGTGTGATCAATTTGTGCACACAACATTCAATCTATACTCTACTTCTACTACACTAGTACACTACTTCTTCTATTCTACATTCTTAATAGTTGATTTAATTCTACTTCTACTCTACACAATATACTTTCTCAATTCAAGTTCTCAACTCTCAAGTTTCTTTTTTAAGTTCATATATATCAAACTCAAAAAAAAAATTAGTTGTAGTCTTTTATTTCAGTTCTCTCATTATCACTTTCATTTCAATTCTCTTATTATCATTTTCTATTCTTTCCCACATATACTACTAATTAGTATACTCATAGTCTTTTAGTTTTAGTTCATAAATCATATATATTCATCATTTTTTCAATCTAAAAAAAATGTCTAGAAGAGGTTCTTCTTCATCCGGTGCCTCACCTTCTTCTTCTAGAGGAAAATCCATACCTAATACCTTAAATTGTCCTCCACCACCTCCACGTGGACCACGTCAACTTCCACCAACTCTAAAAGATGTTGAATTTGAAAATATTCCTTCGGATGAAGAAATGTCCCCTCATTTGTTCAACTTGAATTTTAGGGATATACTTGGAGATGATTTCCCCTTCGACGACGACAACGATAATACTCAAGGTCAATCACAACAAAGGGCGAGTGGAAGTCAACCAACGTCGGGTGGTACAGGTACCGGAGATGGAGCCGGAGGCTCTAACGGAGGTGGAGGCGGAGATGGAGGATCGACTCGAAGTTCCCACAAGTGTTACGTTCCGATATATTTTTCATTCATTTCAAGAAGGAGGCGATTGAGAATTCGAATGAATTCAAAGTTATTCGCAACTATTGTGGCACGAAGTATAAATTCAAGCATGGCGGAGGATATAGAACGTTCATCAAGCACATCAACTCGAAGTATCCAGACAAGATTGACATCTCAATTGGTCAAACACAAATAGAACGAGGGTTCACGGTGTCTTCCGGAGGAGAAGGTTCATCGGCGTCCGGTAATACTCTTTTTAAATTTGATGAATCTAATTATTTGAGATTATACCTTAAACTTATGTGCACCAAACATTTGCCACTTAACTTTGCGGATCATGTTTTTTTCAAGATTGGGTTAATCTCGCTTTAAATCCTCAAGCCCCACCTTTGCATCGTAATAAATGTAAACTTGGTGTTGCTAAAGTTGTTAAAGAGCATGGTTTGGTTTTAAAATAAATTTTACAACAATTACCTCATAAAGTGTCTATATGTTCGGATATTTGGAGCAATTTTTGGCAAAAAGCAGATTATATGGGTATTACTTATCATTGGATTGATAGTTCATGGAATATACAAAAAAGATTAATTGCTAATAGATCATTTGATGTTCCTCATACCGCCGTTAATATTGCTCACAAAATTAGTACTATTTTGCAAGAATATGGTTTAGTTACAAAGATTTTTACAATCTCATTTGATAATGCTAGTGCTAACACGGCTAGTTTAGAAAGTCTTATTGATATTTGCAAACCCTCAATTGGTGGTAGATTTTTTCATGTTAGATGTATTTGTCATATATTGAATTTATGTGTTCAAGATGGTATAAGTGCTTTGAAAGCACACATTCAACCTATTAAAAGTGCTTTATGGTATATAATGAGAAACCCTTCCGTGACTAAAAGATGGAAAAGATATTGTCACTCTGTGAATATTCACCCAAAAAAATTTCCTTTAGATGTTTCAACTCTTTGGAATTCGACGTATAAAATGTTGCATGACTCTTTTGATTATAAAGATCATATTTGTGCTTTTTACTCACAAGATGCGGGTGGTCAAGTCTTGTTTGCTAATCAATGGGACACATGTTATATTTTATGTGATGTTTTGCAAATTTTTAATGATGCTACGGAAGAACTATCTGGTGTTTATTATCCTACTTCAAATTTAGTTGTTGATAATTGTGTTAAAATTGCTATGGTTTTTAGTGCTAATGAAGCACACCCGTTGTTGTCAAATGCTATTATTTCCATGAAATCTAAGTGGTTAAAATATTTTTTTTAAATTCCGGACTTGTGTTTAGTTGCTAAATTGTTAGACCCACGTATAAGAACGGATGGTTTAGAAGAATTGTTAACGCTTTACTTTGATTCATTGTATGCTAATTGTGATTCTCCTACTAGACAACAAGCTCCTAATCCTAAAGACATAGTGGCAACTACTTATAATCTACTAAAGGTACTTTTTAAGGAGTATAAAGAACAAAATGGTATGAATGATGATCAATCTAGTGGTGATGATAGTAGTGATAGTGCTGATAATTCTAGAAAATATGATGCTCTTCAAAAATTTTATAGTTTTTATAATGCTAGATCTCAAAAACGTGCACGGGTTATATCTAATCCTTTTCAAGAACTTAAAACACTTTTGAGTTTGATACAAGCGGAACTAGTTTTCATATTTTGAAGTGGTGGTCAAGGAGAACAAAATCATTTCCTATCTTATCATTGATTATAAGAGAGATTTTTGCATCTCCCGCCTCTACGGTCGCCGTCGAACAAGCATTTAGTCTTGGTAATCTCACTTTGGATCCAACACGATCCAATTTAAGTGTAACAAATTTAGAAAATTTGTGTTTGCTTGATGATTGGTCAAAGGCGGAAAGACGGATTCAAAATCAAAATGAAGAAGACCGTACGGATGATGACATTACGGAATATAGAAGCGATGTAGACTGGTAGAGTAAACAAAAAAGGTCATCACCATTCACATCCACAGAGCCAAAGAGGTAAGTTGAGGTAAGTTAAGAGAACTACGTGGGCTTTGATTCCTTTCGAGGATACGTAGACAACTTAAATTTAAGTTGAACTTGAATTTTCAAGTTTAACACTAAATTTAAGCTCAAGTCTTTTTTTTTTCACTCTATTATGTTGTTGTGTTTTCCTTTATAAAGTTTGTATTTTTCAAATTTTTATATAGTAAAAATAGATTAGTTGACATGATTGTAAACTTGTAGTGTTCTATATTTGTAAATTGTAATGGTTTAGACTTTAATATTTAAATTACAATGTGATCACATTAATTAATATTGTATGATTATGAATTTAATATCAACTTTCAAATTTTTATTTTCATTATTGAATATTGCATACATCATGTTTTCAATTTTAATGAAATTACACATACTCAAATTCAATATTTCAATTACACATGTTTTACTTATTTAGTTATTTAATAAATAAATTGCACTTAAAAATAAAAAAAAATCGTAAAATCGATGGTTCTGAACCGGAACCGAAACCGCCGGTTTGAGAACCGAAACCTTAAGACCCCCGGTTCGGTTCCGGTTCCCTCTCCATTGGAACCGTTCCCTCTCCATTGGAATCGAAACCGGCGATTCCGAACCGGGGTACATGTCTAGTGGGCGGTATGGTATACCAAAGATTTTTTGTCATACCAAATACCGTACAAAAATTTCAGTATATAAAAAAACATAACGTTACCTTACGTAAACTTTCGGTATACCATAGTTCCATATACTGATATATTTGTATAGAAAATAGTATACCTTCTACTTATCAATATTTCGGTGTACCGTATCATACCTAAAATATCGGTATATACTGTCCTATTAGATAGTTTGTTATGCCATTATGCACCCAAAATTCAATAAATCTAATTAAAAATTGTACTAAAAAGTGAAAGATAGCTATAAAACAAATTTTAATAGATAACAAATTCATAATAAGAAAAATATACGACAATTCACAAACGACCAAATTAAATAAGAGTGAGTCTCATGTAAATCGGGTATACATGTAAACCCTATTTTTTAAAATTACTTTTTAGTATATAAAGAATTACTCTTTGAAGAGTAATGATTTTTATACCGAAGAGCACTAATTCATATTTTTAATTTTTCATGTACCAAAAAGTAATCAATAAACAAGGATTTACAAGAATTTGAAGAGTAATTTTTTTAATTTAGAAGAGTAACAATTATGTGATAAAGAGTAATTTTTTTATGTACTAAAGAGTAACAGAGTTTATATAATTAAACGTAAACCTGATTTACACAAGTGTTTGTCATTAAATAAATAGTACCCAAGAGACCTACACAAGAACCATATGAAACTTATATTAAAATCAACACTTTTAAATTTTCATATAGGATAGAACTACATAATTAAAAAAGAAGTACAAGATATCATGAAGCCAATTAACACGTAGTATGGTATACCGTATCATATTATCCAAAAATTGAATATTTTATGGTATTTCGGTATATACCAAAATACCGCGGTATTGATAATTTATATACCTTTATCATACCAAAATTTTCAATACGGTATCATACCTTACCAAAAATTTCTGCATACCTAAAATTTCGATAAAATCAGTATTTTTCGATATGATAAGGATGGTATACTAAAATTTCGGTATTTTTCCCCATCCCTAATTAGGAGTGCAATCTTTTGTGGGACGGGGATAGAGTATATTCTACCAAACCCTTTAAAAAACTGTATAAATTATGTGAATGCCCGTAACAAGGACAACCAAATAATCTGTAAAAGGAAAAATGGAAGAAAACAACTTTATTAAAACAAAAATTGAAAACATAAGTGAAAACAATTTTTGTTATTAAAACAACTTTATTAATGAAAAAAAAAACTAAATTAAGCACATAACATAAGAAACCTCCTAATCCTGATAACAATAAAAAATAAATCTTAAATAATATATGTAAAAGAAAATTAACTTTTGTAAAAATTAAATATTTTAAATATTATTCTAATATCTTAACATCAATATTTAAATCCGATCATTACACACACAATTCCGTAGATAATTCCATATGATCATGGCAATAACAGCGATTTGCTATTTCGCTATGTGAGTCTTCACTTTTCTTTTTCTTTTTTTCTTAAATTACAATACCGTAGATAATTACAATAACTATTTTACCTGATTTTAAGTTTTTTTTTTAATTTTTAAATTTTATTATATATTAATGATTGTATAAGAATTTTGGGAGTAAATGAAAATAAGAGGTGGAATGTTAACAATTTTTATCACGCATTATTTTATTTTTTTAAAAAGTATACTACTCCCTCCGTCAAGTATCTGTTTGCTTTTGCACGTGGATTAAGGAGTATAATATTTTAAAGCCTTTTGCACGTGAATTAAGGAGTATAATATTTTAAAGTATAACAAGGTGAGAGAAATAATTTTTAATGTGAGGTGGATAGTTGTATTAGTATTGAGTGTAAGCCTCATATGTAGTGGTTTGAGTATAATAATATTATTGTGTGTCACATCAACCCAAAAAGGAAATGAATAGTATTGAGACGAATCAAAATGACAAAATGAATCACAATGACAAAATGAATATTTATCAACGGAACGAAGGGAGTATTTCATTTTGTTTTTAATAAAAAATGTGATAATAATTATATTAAAAAGTAATCCTAATAAAAAAGAGTGATATAAGTCTAATGGAGTTATTTTACTAACGATTCACTCGCATAATAAAAATTTATAACTTCTGTCAAAAAAAAAAAATTTGTAACTTATAACATTTTTTTTAAATTTGACACATGATATAATAAAATTTTATAACTTATAATATTTTTAAAAAAAATTGACACATGATAAAAAAAAGATGATAACGTTTAGTTAAATTATTTCAATAACAATTCTTAATATGAATAAAAAGTGATTATATTATTAATATAAATTGATATATCCATCAAAATAAAGTGATAACAACTATCTAATAAACAATATCAATAATATAATAATAATAATATTTTATTAAATGTGATTATTTGATTAATAAAAATTATGATATATTTAATAAATAAAAAATAATATTAAATTATGGGAAATTCATTTTTTATAAATAAAAATACTTTAACAATAATAGAATAATTTATTTTAATTTTTTAAGAAAATAATTATTGTTAAATTAATATTTGGAACAAACAGCAATTAAGATTTTTTTACTTGATATATACTTAATTTATTCTCTTTCTTAATTAATCTACCAAGACTCTTCTTACATCGTAATTTCTATAATTTAATTTAATTTAAAATATAATTAACTGTAGACTGAATTTTGGTGAGACAGTCTCACAAACTCTTTTATGTGAGACCGATTCTCAACTAATTCATTTACATTTTTTTTTTAATTAAGTTCATTTACATATTTTTTAATTATTATTATTATTTTAATTAAGTGCATTGGTCAATTCAAACTTCAATTAATCCCTAAATCCATTAGTGCCTAATCATCTCTTTATTATTATTATTTTTTCTTTCCTTATTTTTTTAAAAATTGTTTTAGGCACGTAATTAATTCTTTTATTTCAAATTTTCAATAAAAATATAAGAAAAAAAATTAAATAAAAATTAAAGTTCATCAAATTTTATATATCATTATAGTAAAATAGTATTTAATTGAATTTATCTTAAAAAATAAGATATCGCTTAAAACTATTAATGCACAAAATAGTTTAATTCATGTTTATCATTTTTTTTTATAATCATGTATTACTTTTCATTAAAATTGTTATCACTTTATATTATCCTATTATAAATTATTTATTCAATTAATGGTTATCACTTTTCCTTAATATGTATATATTACTTTTTATTAAAAATATTATCACTTTTTTTATGCTAATTTTTCATGAAATAGTTTAATAAAATTGATTATAACTTTCTATTTATTAGATATCACTTCTTATTAAAATTTTTTTTATTCATACTAGAAATTATTTAAAAAATTTTAATTAATGGTTATCACTTTTGATTAAAATATTATTATTTTTTATAATCCACTGCGTTAATTATTAATTAAATAATACAATGAAAATTAGTTTTAAGTTTTTCTTAATTAGATATCACTTTTACGAAATATTTTTACACTATAGGTTATCACATTTCTTTGATCACATATCACTTTTTATTAAAATATTATTACTTAAAAAAATTATTATTCAAAATTTTATTAATTCACAAAATTTTATTTCTCTTCTTTGATGTTCATTTTTGGGTTCAAGTCGAAGGAGCTCACAACATTCGAGACCGTCGAGACCATGCTTCTGCACCGACCATTTGGAAACACCTCGTCCCCTCAACCACTACATAGTCATCCTCTACGACAACATTGGCGCCGGAACCACCAACCTCGATTACTTCCTATCGATTGTTACGCCACCCTTGAGGTTTCGCCTACGAACTCTTTGCCATTCTCGAGAAATTCAATGCCGCTAAATGCATTTCGGCCACTCTCTTTGCACCATGACTGACGCTATTGTTTCCATCTTCCGCCACAAGCTCATTATGATCTCCGCTTCTCCCAGGCATGCCACCCTTAATCAATTTTGTAATTTTGGGGATTTTTTCTCTCTGCTAGGTTAGTGGTTGTCGATTGGTTGAAATAATTTTCGCGATGTCGAGCAGAGAAATCGACAAGCTGTGCAACGCCATGAGTCAAACTACAAGTTGGATGGGGACGGATTCAACCTTAATCTAAGATACTATTTAGAGCAGATACTATTTAGAGCAGGTGACAGGTGACGGTGCCGTGTCACACTTTTATACTTACACTGAAATGCTAAAGAATAGAAAGCCACTAATCTTTTTGATATCAAAACTAATATCAATATCTAAATCCGCATCATTCTATAAAGTGAGCAATACTTTAATAAACCATAATAGTCTGACGTACCAAAACAATTTGCTTATTTAGAAGATCGTGCAATTAGTGCATATGAAGAGTATAAAGATAACCTAAATTCTTAAGCAAGCAACTAATGAGAATAGAGAGTCGATGAGAATAGAGAGTCGGGTAGCCGAAACTCGAAAGTTGACGGCCGTACTGTAAACAAGTAGATCGATTGACATTCCTTCTTTGCTTAGTTCTGTCTCCTGACTCTAAACAAGTAGATCGATTGACATTCCTTCTATGCTTGGTTCGCGTCCTTTATCCAAGACCACAACTCATCATCAATGCTTGGTTCTGTCTCCTGACTGTAGATCGGTTGACATTCCTTCTATGCTTGGTTCTGTCTAAACCTGGTGGAGCTCTTGTGTCCTTTATCCAAGACCACAACTCATCATCAAACCTTTGTGAGATTATGAAAATGAAAATTTTTAATCCAAGACCACAACTCATCATCAAACCAGCTGTGAGATACTTTGTGAGATTGTGAAAATGAAAAATTTTAATTAGATTGTGAAAATTAATGAAGCGAAGAAGCTGTTATATTTTATATTTCTAAGTCTTCCCATACTGTAAATTCATAATATAACAAAAACTAAATTAAACACATAACATAGTATAATATATATATATATATATATATATATATATATATATATATATATATATATATATATATATATATATATATATATATATATATATATATATATATATATATATATATATATATATATATCCATGGTCTTCATAAAAACTTTATCTTCCAGGTTTCTTGTGAAGCAATTTTTCTAATATTTTTTCTATGTTGCCCATGGATTGACCGATGTTATTGACTAGAGCATCTTAAGTACGCTAAAGAAATTTTTCTAAATCGTGCTCCTGAACTGATCAATGTTATTGACTTGATCCTTGAATTCTTGAAAACGTCCTTTACTTGATTTAATTTCTTTGCATTAGTTTAATTTTAGTATTTATAAGTTTAATTAATTGCTTCAAAAAAAAACCCAAAGATTTGTCTTACTTTGAAATTGTCATAAAATAGAATTAATTAGCAGATTTATAACTATTCCTTAGATTCAATATTCAACTTGTCACATGCACTACAATCGATCTCCAATATTTGAGGGTGGTTCATATTTTCGAAAAGAAAATAATAAACAAGTTCTTGATATGTTGAAGAAGCATAGGACTATGCGCAATCAAGACATTCAATGACAAGCGCCATCAACGGACATGGAAAAAGAGTTTTTTCACAAGAAATTGCTTGACTTGGTGGGCTAGGGTAAGCCATAAAAAAACGATCCGAATCCCTGGCATGTTTCACAATGGTGTTCCACTTTGTATTTCATAACTAGTTTTCAATTAAAATAAGATACCCTAATTAATGACTATTAAACCGTGCACATATAGTAGATGAAACATGAGAATGAAATATGTGATAATTTGTAGTTTCCTTAATTAGCTTATGATTAAGCATGCCGTTAGAACGATTCAGTTGGTTTAAATAATACTTCATTATTGGTTAATACAAAGCATGTATGTTGGTAAATGATGTTATTATATTGTAATTTTATTCTTACTTGATTATTGATTCATTTTGACCTATTCTCAGTGTAACACTCTCCACTCCAATTTATTCAATTTTACATAAAAACGACTCATCAACACAATTTCTCCAAAGTAAGGAGTTAACTAATTAAGCAAATAAATGCTAGATTTACTTAAGTTATTGATTATTATATTGAAATAAGATTTTCATAATTAGAAGGAAAAAAACATAAAAAATGAAAAATTAACGCAATACACACGTCTAAAAATGATAAATGATAGTAAGTTTGTGATAAATATATATAAATTTCCTTTAATATATATATGGGTTGGTCTTGTAAATCCAAAATGGAAATCTCTAAATCATGATGATCTTGGTGAGAGATGGAAATATGAGTTAGTTATGAATTTTGATTTGCTCTTGATTATGATTTTATCCTGGTGCCACATCCAAAACATAAAAAAATGAAAAATTAACACAAGTTTGTGATAAATACAATATGGATATAAATTTCCTCTTGTATATACAAAAGGGAAATCTCTACATCATGATGCTGATGGATGGAACAACTATGCGTTGGTTATGTGACTTTTGATTTGCCCTTAATTACGATTTTATCCTGGTGCCACATCCAAAACATAAAAAATGAAAATTAACACAATACAAAACCTGACCCAGTCTAAAAAATAGTAAGGAAAATCTCTACATCATGATCTGTACCAATATCATGGTATCCATGGTAAAATAGTATAAATTATAAATAAAAATAACTAATATGTTTATCTCGAAGTAACATATAATAATAGAGAAAATTTCATATTTGTCCCATAAGAATTCCTTCAATTCAATTATAGTCCCGTAGAAATATATCAGTCCCATAGCTAGCGATTTTGGTCCCATAAGAATATTATAATCGAAAATTTTCATCCCAAATTAACTTATATTATTATAAACTACCAGATTTATATATTTTTCTGTGTTTCAAAATAGGCATAGTCCGTTTTTGTCTTGTTAATGGTTCAAAATATTTCGTCAACTATTAACAATTTAGATGAAAATTTTCTATGGAACTAAATCTATCAGTTTTGGGACATTTTTGGCATTAAGCAATTTTTACGGGACTAAATATGAAATTATCCCTATAATAATATAATAATAATTATTATAAATAAAAAAAGCAAAAGTAAATCTTCTACTATTTTATTTGTGTTAATATATTAAAAATAAAGGTGAAATAGTAGTCTTAAATTATGGATAATATAACTAAAACTCATAAGCATGCAAGATGTCGCGTCACCGGCGGGGGAGAGAAAGGAACCAATTCTTTGCCTTTCATATTGGTAAGATTTTTTGTTATTACCCACACCAAATTCTTTGCCTCTCATGTTGCTAAGATTCTTTTGTTTTATCTTCACGAATTATGGAATGTATTGAAATAATTCTTCGCCTCACATATTGGTAAGATACTCACCCAATTCATTACCTCTCATATTGGTAAGATTCCTGTTTTGCATAATTCACTCAAATTGAAATTTTTATGAAACCTTTTCTTGTTGGAAGAATTAGATTCATATATGTTGGTTTTCTTGTTGGAAGAGTTATATTCATATATGTTGGTTTATTGTTGAATGGAAAATTGGAAAAGTAACTACTTTTATCAAAAGATTTACAATACTTTACAATATTACTTACAAACTAACACACACTCAAGACTCTCTCTCTCTCTCTCACTCTTGGGCTACATGCATAATCCTCTCTTGCACTCTTGGGCTACATGCATAATCACTTTTTCTTTTTCTTTGGCCCAGTTCTTACCCATTGTTACACAAAGTCCAAGCCTTAGATGGCCCAAATACAATAAAACATGGGCCACGGCTATCCACACACAATGTTTTAACAAATACACACACATTCATTAATATTTAATAGGAAATGTAAAAAATACACTTCATAATAAATTACAACCATACATACACATCTTACTCACTATTTATTTAAAATTTATTCATATACCCACCTATCCACCAAACATATTAAAATATCTTTATACACTCACCACTCCAACAAAATTTCCATACACTCCTTCCACCTCTTTTGAACTTCAAAAAAAAAAAAACACCTAGTTCACAAACAACTTTGGGTCATACCCACACACATATGTAGCATGATGGTGGATAAAGGTGCTCAAAGATCATAGTGGTACGTGTTTTTATGGGTTTTAACCGATTAAAATGTAGTTTTGTATTTCTTTTTTCTAAAAATCGCAAAAAAATCGTCCAACTAGGGCTGAACGGGATGGAAATTTTCGACCACCACTGGCCGACAAAACTAATACATGGTCGACTACCCGTGGCCGACTGAAGATCAAGTTTTTGGCCACCAGTTGCCGATTGAAGATCACATTTTCGGCCACCACCGGCCAAGTGAAGATTAAAATTTTGTCCACCAGTGGCCGAACATAATGTTGTTTATCGTTTACTAGTGGTCGATCATGAACAACATCCTATCAAAAATTTTTTCTTTCATTTTTTCTTTCTTCTTTCCTTCCTTTGGTCGACGGGCTTTCTCTTTTTCCTTTCTTTGGTCGACGGGCTAGCACCGATATGGTGTTGGAGTTAAGAATTTGAGTTGTGAGGTGGGTGTATGTGGTGGTTGTGATATTGAGGTGGGGGTATGGTATGTAATGTGTATTGGTGTACAAAGTAAATTAATATTTAGTTAATTTAAAATTTAAGGGTATAACTGTAAAAGTGGGGTGAGTTTATATATAATCTAACTTGGTGTATTCAGTAATGGGTAAAAACGGTGTGTGTTGATAGCTATGGCCTAAAACATGTAGCCTTTAGGCCCATTAACTAATTAAACGATTGACAGCAGTCAACAGGTGTGGTCCGTTTTACTCTCACCCTTACTGTCAGGTAAAATAATATAGCTAAAAATTTGGTGATTAAAGTATTTCGAAGTTGTATTCATTAGTAATTAGGTTGAAATAAAATCATTAGGTCTTTTTCCTTGGGCTTTGTTAAATATGTTTGCTGATAGATTATAGAGAACACAAAATCTGAGTCTAGGCCTAATAAAAGTAGTTTTGGATAATTTAACATCCTAATTAGGGCTAAGGCCCAAAATAAAAGCCAGATCGTGCCTTCTTTTCCACGGAGACCACATTCTCTGCAACTCTCGCTATAGCCACGAATGACCGGCTCGGACATTCACGCTCCACCAACAAGCGCTGTCGTTGTAGGTTCGTCCAGCAACGCTTCTGCTCGGCAAATGCGTGAACTCTCTTTCAGATCCGGTGCTGTCTGCTGAGGTATTCTTGAGCCTTGCCGGCAAATTTATAATTTTGTCTGTGTTTTTTTTTCCTTTTTTCTAGCTGCTTAGAATTAATAAATGGAATATGGTGGACTCTGAGCCTTTTTTTCCTTATGTCTTAATTAGCAAAATCCAGTCATTTTCCCATGCCAGTGAATGAGAATTAGTGTTATAATAAGCTGATGCCACTGAATACTGCATAATATTCCTAATTTTATGTAAAAAAATTTGAGGGAAAAATATTATTCAAGTCAAATTCCAAACCGAACTAAAATTGATAATGGAATTCAGTAGATTTTGGTTTTGAACAAGTTCACCCTTCCACTCATATAGCAAGTTCGGTTTTCCTCTTTTTGGTTTGTTCGGAGACCAAACAGACCAATCAATATATGTGAAACTTGGAACAAGATATGCATACATTGTATATTAGTATTATATATATTAAAAAACAACACTTCTTAATTTTCGTGTTCGTAGAAATGGGTAAAAATACACAGGACAAACCTGGTTTACGTTTGCCTTTTATATTTAATTTAGGTAAATAATTGTATGAGACCGTCTTAGAAAAATAATAATTTAATAAAAAGTGATGTTCGACTTAATAAAAAGTGATTCTTATATAGAAAGATTATTTTATGGATTTTTAGTAAAATAAAAAAATGATAACATTTTTACTAAAAAATAATAATTTATTTAATAAAAATAATAATTATTTTGAAAAAAATATAAAAATAATCTTATATGAAATGGTTGCAAGTGTTACCCAAAACTCAAAAGATTCATAATTCCTAATCCTACCTGTAAACTCAAAAGATTCATACTGGGCCTCTGTCATATATTGGGCTTAATTAAGCCTCATAGCCCACCAAAATAAAAGGAGTCTTACAGTTTTCGGGCTCGGGTTACCGGCCCATATTTTGCTGAAACAGAACGTGCGATACTGCCACTGAAACCTTTGAACAAGAAGTTTCCTTTCAGTTCGTTCTTAAGTTAATGTGTTCAGCAGTTCAACAATGGCATCCGAGTTATCCGATGAAAAGAAAGATAAGCGGAAATTGAGGAAGCGAGCACTGGGGAACTCGGAGCAGCAATTCAAACGGTTGAATTCGCTGCCGTGGACCTCATCGCTTAATGGCACCGGGGACAATGATCTTTCTGCCTTCATTGGCTCCAACGAACTTGAAGGAGGTACTGCGTTTGTTATTTATATTTTAGGTTTATTTAGTTTGGATTTTGTCAAAATATTTGAAATGATGTAGCTTCGATTTGATGAACTTTACTGTGATGTGATGCTGGTAAGTCGGGCTCTGCTTTAGTTCTGGATCAACGTGGACGTATTTTCGGACTTCTTTTCTTCTCCTTTTGTGATGGATTTGTATGATGATTGCATATTCTACTTTTTTTTCTTTTAGTTTAGGCTAATATTTTTGCGCTAATTTTAGAAGGTCTTAAGTATATGTTTTTGTTTGGTGAATTTTAAAAAAGGTTCAAATATTTGAAATTGTGAACTTTTTCTTAATTTCATCTTAAGCTACTTCAAAAGTGAACGAGACTGTGGCATTTAGTTTTTTTTTTCTTAAAATTTATTTACTTGGTGGTTGGTTTCGGCTTAAGTTATGCGTACTTCTAATTGAAATTTTCAGTTATTAGGTTTAATGATCATAATGTTTTCTGGGTGCAGGATTTCTCACTCTTGAAGAGATTGATGAATCGGAGTATGGGCTGGAAATCCCCAAAGTCAATATACAAAGGGAGAGTAAACAGTCCAAAGTAAAAACAAAAGCTAAGAGAAGTAAGATTAATAAAAATGATGCTGATGAAGGTGCGGAGCTTTTTGGTATATCTGATGCTGAGGCCGAACAAGGCAAAGAAGAGGACGAGGACATGAAAAAGAAAAAGAAAAAGGAGAAGAAAAATAAAAATAAAAAGGAGAAAAGTAATCAGAAGAAAGATGAGACAGAGAATGAACAGAAAATTGCAGGTTCAGCTGCTGGTTAGTACTTCAAATCTCTTTAAATGATTCATAACACATATTGCAGAAATGGGATCGTTTTTGTCGCCTGAGTATGAAAATGCACTTAATGAAGTAGAATCTAAAAATAATTTGAGAGTTTGTGTTTAACCAGAGTGCTGCAAGATGATTATAGTTGTCAAAGCTATATTTTCTAATTCTGTAGCTCTGGTTGGTTTTGAACTAGTTTTAGTTGGAGGTTCATGTTTTTAGATGATTTTGTTTATAATATGGATTTGTGCCATTCTGGCGGACTTTAGTAGTGTTTTAACCATGATCTGTGCTGTTAATGTCTAAATCATTCATTTACTTTAAATGTTATATTGTGTGCTTTACATTTCTTACTCGACATTGATCACTCAATAAGTTTGGTCATATCTTTGCTTATATGATGTGGTGTGGTTTGGTATGTTCGATTTTCTTTATGCCCATCATGTACTTGGCATGCTGTATGTTTGTCTCGAGTTCATGTATTTTGAGTCTTTGATTTTGGGTCTATTGCTGGTATAAGCATATTCTTAAGTTGACTATGGGGATACGACATTTTCTCGCATCACATTGTTTGGTGAAAGTGTTCTTTTAAACTTTTATTTATATATTTTCATTTTTGTTGTTCTTTTTTTTGTTTGTTTTCCTTTTATTACAAAATCTCATATGTTACTTATAGATTTCCTCCTGCTACATAATGATTTTGTTTCAGCTAGCGATGGGAAGGATGGTGGAAAGGCTGAAGAAGATACAGTTAATGATGAAGAATATTATGGATGGAATGAACTAAGATTTCATCCCATTATAATGAAATCAATATACAGGCTCAAGTTTAAAGAGCCCACTCCTATACAAAAAGCTTGTATTCCTGCTGTTGCTCATCAAGGGAAGGTGGGTATTAGCTTTGCTTATCATTGGTTAGTGGTGAATGATGGCAGTTTATTAATGATATAATTGACTTCTTGACTTGACAGGACGTGATTGGTGCTGCAGAGACAGGATCCGGTAAAACACTTGCATTTGGTCTACCAATTTTACAGCGGCTCCTGGAAGAACGAGAAAAAGTTGAGAGGCTTATGACTGACGTAGGAGAGGTGAATGATAGGATTGCTCCTCAAGGTGTTCTACATGCGCTCATTGTTACACCGACTAGGGAACTTGCACTTCAGGTACTCATGATTTTTTTCTGGTGCTGGCTCCGTGACCTGAACTCTGACTTTAAACATTCTTGTTCAATCTGTAAGTCCCTTCATATTAATATGATAACTCAATGTAATTTTATTCTCTGTTGAAGGTCACGGATCATCTCAAAAGCTGTAGCTTTAGGCACCAATGTCAGGGTGGTTCCTATTGTTGGTGGCATGTCAACTGAGAAGCAAGAAAGACTTTTGAATACAAGGCCTGAAATTGTTGTTGGAACACCGGGGAGATTGTGGGAACTTATGTCGGGTGGAGAAATCCACCTCGTGGAGGTAAGATTAATTATTTTCTGAAGTTTATTCATTGGTTAAGTTTACTTGATTGTCATTACTTTTGGACGTCATTTTGGATCTGCTATACAATCGTCTTCCTCATGATGCATCACTGCAAACCTGTCCGTAGTTATTAGCGTAGATCATTTCTGAATCTATTAATAGAGAATTTCCTTGTCCTTGTCTGCCTGTATGCTGTAACTGGTTGAATATTATTAGTGAGGGTCGATAGCCTTGTTGAAATCCTCAAATCTTAAATTTAATGAAATGAAAAGTTTCTTCTACGCTAACTGAGAAAAGAATCTACCTTGTGTAACCCAATTCAGTCCATATATGTATCATTAGTAATCTTTCTTTCATTTATGCTATTGTATCCTAGCGCTTTGTACAAGTTGTTCTTCATGAGTCACTGTCTAAGAGTAAACTCAGCTGCATTATCCATTGATTCTATATTATTGAATAATTAGTGACATGGTCTCTTTACAGCTGCACTCCTTGTCCTTTTTTTGTGCTGGACGAGGCTGATCGCATGATAGAAGCTGGTCATTTTCGTGAATTACAGTCCATAATTGACATGCTTCCCATTAACAAGGAATCAAATGAGAGCCAGCCTCAGAATACACAGAACTGTGTGACTGTTGCAAGCATTCAGAAAAAGAAAAGGCAAACCTTTGTGTTTTCTGCAACTCTTGCTCTGTCTCCCGATTTCCGTAAGAAGTTAAAGCGTGGATCTGTGCAAGCAAATAAAGATGGGCTTAATTCTTTTGAGACCCTATCAGAGAGAGCAGGAATGAGACCAAATACTGCCATAGTAGACCTTACGAATGCTTCAATTTTGGCAAACAAGCTTGTGGAATCTATTATCGAGTATGTTTTTCCTTTTATCATCATTAACTGTGACAATCCTCATGCTAATCTTTGTTCATAAAAATTCTGGTTATGGTGAAATGCACTTCCTCTTCGATGTTTCCAAATGGTAATTAACATGGCTTACAGAAAAGAGTATTACATGCATTATGGGTTGCAGGTGTAAGGAAGACGAAAAGGATGCCTATTTGTATTATATATTTTGTGTTCATGGACATGGCCGCACAATTGTCTTTTGTACTTCAATTGCAGCTTTGCGCCGCATTTCATCGTTATTACGTATCCTCAGCTTAAATATTTGGACTCTTCACTCAGAGATGCAGCAGAGGGCAGGCCTAAAGGTTATTTTTGAACAACTGCACTTCAATTACTCTCTCATTTTCTTCCTAGCTGTGTCATTATGTTTTTATTGGCTGTTTTCTGGGGGAAAAAATTCCTTTTACTTTTCTTTCCTGTGGTTTTATTATTTTTTTACCATCTGGAACATACTTTGCCAAAAAGAGTGGGCTGTTTCATTGTTATTTGCATAATATTGACTTTGTACATTCAAAATAGGAGTTTCAGACATCCTTATTAACAGTAAGGCAGGTCTTTTTGGTGCAGCCTTTGTTTTTTATAATTAGTATTAAGCAACTGATTTTCCCCCCATCTGGAACATTCTTTGTTGGAAAGAGTGGTTGTTTCTCATTGTCTACAAAATAACAGGATTGTATATGCAAAATAAGAGTTTTGAATATCCTTATTAACAGTACGGTAAGTGTTTTGGTGTAGTAATTGTAGTTTATAATTAGGATTAAGCAACTTTGTTTTGTGAATTGGCTAGTTACAGATGGAAATATGATGTGGAAGTCATGCATTAAAAACAAAGAGATGTCAGTGAATGGGTCTAGTCCAATCTTTTTTCCATTATGAAGAAAAAAAGTGAGTAGTAAATTATGAAGAAAGGGTCTAGACCTGTCTGGATTGACCAAAAACAGTATGCTAATGAGTTAACTTGTTGAAAGTTTTTCGTGGCATGTGCAGATTCCACTTGGATATCATGATCATAAAATTCCACTTCGATATCATGATTATTAGATGTGAATTCTATTGTTGAGGTAGTCCTTAACTCTTTATATTAACATAGCTTCTCACATAGTAAATGGCATTTCCGAGTCTTGTTAAATCAGCCCGAGCAAGTAATTGAGATTTTTACCTCCTGAGTTTGGGAATTGCATACACAAATTTGGTATGTTTGGTGTTATTCTTTACATTATGAAAGCTATGGGTAAAATTGGTAGATTTATACTGACAATTTTAGGCTGATGTGGATTGTGGAGAATACATGTACTTTGATGTATTGAATTTCATTATTATTGTAAAACCCTGTGAGCTTCTGCATATCTGATGAATGCTTTTCTGCATAATTTAGTATTGGTTAAGAATATTAAATTAAAGATGTTTGTCACCATAAACATTTTAGGACATATAATGTTCCGAGGAAACATGCTCAGATATGAACTCGAACATTTCCTGCTTGTACTGATGCAGTTGGAAATTCGATTTTCGTCATAATAATTGTGGGTTTCTGTGATGCTTCACTAAAATTTGCTATATCTGCCTTGTGTTCAATGTAGTCCATAGACTGTTTCCGTGCGAATGAACATGGCGTCCTTATTGCTACAGATGCTGCAGCACGAGGGCTTGACATTACTGGTGTTCGAACTGTTGTTCATTACCAGCTTCCACATTCAGCTGAAGTAATATCTTGCTGCTATTGCACTTTCCTGTGTTCCTCTAAAATCCACAATTTTTAAGCGGGACTAATTACTGTTGTAGGTATATGTTCATAGATGTGGAAGAACAGCTAGGGCCTCTTCTGATGGTTGCAGCATTGCTCTAATCTCACCGAATGATGCTTCAAAATTTGCAGCTCTCTGCAGGTCGTTTTCAAAGGTGATTCCTGGTTAGATTTTATTCCATCAAAGATAATGATGAAGTTTTAAAATATCAGGATCCCAACTAATTAGCCTAATTCAGTCTAGTTTTTGGGTTTGCACTTTAAGCTTGTGAAGATCTAAACTCTTAACTTTAGTTATGTTATCGATAGTTTTGGTCTTTATAGAACCTTAACTGTTTCCAAGGGTAATTTTACATGGACTTGGTTATTTTATAGTTTGTAATAGATAGATTTATAATGAAATAAAAATAAAATTAAAGTTAGTTTGCAAGAAAACTAAATCAATTGTCACAAATTCATGCAATAGTATTTTCTTCTTCTTGCATGGGAATAAGGATAGATTTATAGTATTATACCAATTAGACATTTATAAATCAATAGTAATGCTGAAATCGTACTTTATTAGGCAATCTTAGGTTTTCTGATAATACTCTTCTTGTGAACGTATGCAAGATTCGAATTACTCTCTTAACAAAACTCACACACGATCTCACGTAATGAATCGTAATCGAATATGAAACAAAATGATAAAGACTCAAAGATGTATAGTGGTTTGGCGTAAGCCTACGTCCACTCTTAAGGAGAAGAAAAATCACTAACGATGATTTACAGGTTTCAACTCTTGATGAAGATGATGAACTAAACTTCTAAGAACCCTAATTTTTCTTGAAGGAGATGAACTGAATGAATGAATCTAACTGCTGTGTTTCTTGCTTATATATTGAGCATCAGCTCAATTCTTGTTTAACCAGCAACCTCACGTGTACAATGCCAGCTGGATTAGTTGTTATGTAACAAACCAACTGCTCAACAAACTTATATTCTTCACTTAATCCATCATCCAGCTGCATGCTTCAAAACTTCATCCAATGACTCCAATCTGCTGTCAATGGCTGATCACATCCGTTGATCACGCTTATTGCTTTCTCAATCATCATCCTCCACTTGTAAATTGCTGATCTTCACTACACATAGTATGCATGCATGGTCTATATACAGCAACTCTAATGATTGTCTTTTAGACACCAGTAGCCTGGCAAACATCTTGATTGTTGAGTTATTGGTCATTCATTTAGTTGATTTCAAGAAATGCTACTAGATTGCGGTTGGTTTTGAAGTTTGGCTGTGCTTGATTTAGTAATGATTGGATTTCAGGCTTTCCTGGTAGAGGAACTTGTGTGTTGTAAAATGTATATTGGAACCTATATATAATATGTACATTAATGCATCAAGTTGTGCTTATCCAGTCTACTACTTTATCCTGTCCTTTGGTCCTCTATCATTTACTTATATATATGAATTTTAATGTTGAATCCTGACCTTTTAAGAGTTTCATATATCTTCATATCAAACAACTCCACTCCTTTTTGGTGTTTGATAAATATAATGATCACATTATTTTTATACAGGAAACTTTCCAACGATTTCCTGTTGAAATCTCATACATGCTGGAAATTAATGAAGCGATCATCTCTTGTACGTCAAATAGACAAAATTGTGAGAAAGGGTTCCCAGGTAAGGATTAATACGTTGCTTGAAATTTGGTTGCAAAATTTCTCTCTGAAACTTGTCTTTTTAATCGATCCATTAATTTTTTTTTTATTGTATCAACTATCAATCTGCAGGTGGGGGAGTTGTGGGAAAGTATAGTAACAGGGTAGAATTGCATTTATGTACTTTTTTTGACTCTTTAACTAGTTGGACTAGTGTTGTTTTCTCATTCTCAATTGCCATGATTCTTTTGTCTGATCTCAGTGAAGTTAATAGTCTTGATTATTCATATTTATGCAACACTTTGAGGTTTTATTTGCTTTCCATTCAATGAATTGTTCTCGAACTTTATTTCCCCAGAAAAAGGCTGAGCAGAGATGGTTGGAGCAAAATTCTGAATCAGTTGAAATGGTTTTGGAAGATTATGATAGTGAGGAGGGCAGAGTGCAGAGATCCAAGCAAAACAAAGCCCAATTGAAAAAATTGCAGCAGTTGCAGCAGGTCTGGATTAAGGAAGTGTTTAAGATTGCTTGATTTAATCATCTTATGTGAACTTTTACACACATGGTTTATTTGGAATGAATACCTTATTATGACATGCCTCTAATAAATTTGCAGGAGCTGAACACACTACTTTCCAGACCATTACAACCTAAAACATTTTCAAAGCTCTTTTTTGCTGGGGTAAGTACATGTATTCACTCAAATGAACTTTAGAATGTGGGATAGGTGCATGCACAATATGTTGCTAATTTTTTAAAATGTAGAGGCAATATTCTTCGTTCACAGTTTACATATAATCCTTTTCACTTCATTTCTTTTACCCAATTCAGCATTTAAGATGGGACTTTTAAGTGTTATTTTGTTGTGTGTAATCCTTTTCCTCATTTAGCATCCTGCTAAATCTAGCCCAAATGCCTATTGAGGTTTTGGCAGTTATGACTATCTTATGGCATAAACCATTGAAACCATCATTGGCTATTTGAGCCTTAGAGGTTTGACCTTATGTAAAATTCTGTTCTTCTTTTTAAAAAAAAAAAAAAAATTATGGATCATCCCAGTTCGTCAGTTCACTATACTACAAACACCCCCATGAAGTTTTTTTTTTTTTCTGTAAGTATCCCAATGAATTGGTACCATCTGTAGAACAGAAGCAAATGTCCAGGGAGTTGTTTGTAATTTTTAGATCTAAGTTGAGTTCTTTTGTGATCTCTAAGGTAATTATTGCTATGATCCCTTAAGTTAATGAGAGTCTGATGATTAGCAGAAAGTTGGCCGAAAATCTCTGCCTGATGGGCCTTTCTTTGAAAGAGCTTTTGTATTTTTGATTGTGCAATATTCAGTAACTGGCATTATGTCAAACTTCTGATTCATTTTTGTACTTAGAAACCAGCATCATTTATTGACTTCTCTGCCTAAAACCTATTTCAATGTGTCAACTGATTTGAAACCTTGCCAGGCTGGCGTCTCACCTATCCTTCAACATCAATTTGAAGAACTTGCAAAGGGAACCCTTGTAGATGGAAGTGATATCAGTCAAAACAAACGGAGAAAGTTGACAGTCATAGGTCAGGATTATGTGGAACCACTTCAGGCTTTGAAGACTGCAAGTAAAGAGGTAATGCTAAAAAAAATGTACAGAATTTCTTTCCTCGTGCTGTAGATGTTTAGCTGCAGTTGGTGTAGTGTTGCAAACGGAGCAAATTACTTATTTGCTCTCAGTTGGGATTAAGCTTTCATTGAAGAGTTTTTTTTTGCACTGAAGGTATCATCTTAGTGGCTAGACTGAATTTGGCATCTGCTTTTGTGTTCTCAGACATTCTTAGATTTTAAAGAGAGAGCAGAAAAGCAGAAGAATTCAGACAACTTGAGAAAGAAGAGAAAAGAGATGAAAAAACGTACTGCCATCCCACCCTTCTCCTTAACTCTCAGTTAACTTTTCTAACGATAAGGATGTCTTATATTGTTCGACTGTGCAACCAGGTTTGCACGAGCAAAGGCGAAAGCAAAGAAAAAAGCAACGTCAGAGCGAAGGTTAATGCATTTTGCTTCCCCAGGAAAACCCAATCCATGCAGAATATTGCCACACATGAAGGTGATGCTACAGTTTTTAATTGCACTGTATTTTTCCTTGGGTGCAAGCTTAGCAAATGATTGAATATATCTAGTGTGCAACAGTGAGTATCTTCTGTAGATTGTGGCTCTTCAAAATTAGCCCTAGTCATATTACAACCATTCTTATTCAGAGAATATGCATGAACCAATTATAGTGGAACGGGAGTATTATAATTTTTTACTTTTTCCATCTCATACAATCTGTATATTTTTTTATTTGTTTGTCATACAATATATTCTTATTTTTTTAGAGTTTTACGTTTATTACCTCGAAGAACAAAAAATTGTCACTTCTACCTAAGGCTAAAACTTGTGAGTTTTAGGGACATCGTGCTCTCAAATCTCATAATTTTCAAAGTTGTACACTTTAGTATAACAAGTTATACACTTTAGTATAATAACGTACTAGTAACACTATGCACGGTTTTTAAAATAAACTAGATATTAGCACGTGTGTTGCACGTTACTTGTATTTGCTATCATGTTCTATTATTATGTAATTTTTTTATATATATAAAATGTTTTTAATGATATTATTATTATTTTTTGTTGTAAAATTTTTTAAAAAAGAACTTAAAATAAATATTGTTTTAATAAATCGTATAGTAAAAGTCTCTTATATATCTTTAAATTGAATTACGTTGGTAAACTCCGTTACTATAAAAAGTTTTTTTAGAGATATATTTTTGAGGTGATTTTGGAGTGCACTCGGCACACCTCCACGTTTAGGGTAGAGAATGGGTAGTGGGTGGTATTTTTAAAAAAGAAATTTACTATCTTTCAAAAAAAATAATTTTAATAATATTATTTTGTTTAATAATTGAGATTAGATTAAAAATGAATTTAACAGTTAAGATCGTCCAGTGCACCGGTGCAACCGCAATTGAACTCATATTTTTAACCCATAAAATAAAAATAACAACCAACACAATAATTTTATCATATATTTTAATTTTAAATTCAATATTCTCATTTAACAAATATGAAAAAATCATTAAATACAATATACATAGTGAGTTTCTTGTATGAAATTAAATAAAGATGGAGTGTGGATGAAAGGAAGAATAGGTAGGGCCGTGGGGTGGAAATAAACAAAATTAATTAAGGTGAAAATAGCTGAAATTATAATACATAAAGAAAGAAAGATCTTTGTACGTGCGTGCACGTTGCTATCTCACGTTATACTTTATAATAATTTTTTCATTCTATTTTAAAATTTATATATTATCATTTTAAGTGTTACATTTAAACTCCTACATTTCTTATTTTTAGCAAAATATAAATATTTGATTAGGATGAATGAATATAATAAAATAGGTTTTTATAATAGTTGGAAGATACTCCCACAATCTTTTCAAGAAAATAAAAAAAAAACTGATTATTATAATGAAAAACCACATTAAAATATTTTCACGATTAACACAAAAAAATGAAAAGTTAAAACCTTTAAAACCCAACCCCAAATTAAGAAAACATGTCAAGAAACTAAATAATACCATCATGATAAAAATAGAGAATTCTAGTTCTTAAGAATAATAAATAGTGAAACATATCCAATCTTTGTATACACGTTATACTTTGTAATTTTTTTTTTTACTTCATCATTTTCAACATAATAACAAATAATTTAAGTAAATATTCTATTTGATATTATTTCCTACATGAAAACTTATTATATACAATATTTTTTTTGTTAGATAATATTCATTCGATTTAATCAATACTTTTAAATTTTATATGAATATGCCTTTAGAAGGCAGTGTATTATTGTTCATGTGAGATTACTTACATAAAGTGTGGTAATAGTAATTGTTTGGCCTAGCTTGAGGTTGTAAAATTTCTTTATACTATGCATTCATCATTCTCATTATTATATTTTAATAATTATAATATACTCTTTGTTTTACTATCAACTATAATACCATGTTATATATATATATATATATATATATATATATATATATATATATATATATATATATTATAATTAAAAAATTTAATAATTATAATATACCTTTTTTTTATTTTACGTATGTGATCCTTACATTCTTAAAATAATTAACCATAATTTTTTTATATAATTTAATATAAATTTTATAATAATAATAATAATAATATATTAATTTAATATTTTTAAAGGCATTTACATTAAAATTATATTTAATATATATTTTAGAATAAATAATTATTAATTTAATAATTAAATTCTTACTAATCATAGACCTCTTGAGATTCAAAAATCTCTTGAACTTCTTTCCTCACTTGTGTATAATTGTTTTCGATTATTATTTTCTAAAATTAATCATTAATTATTTGATATTTTCTATTTATAATATACTATATTAAATCATTACATACAAAGGAAATCAATTTTAAAAAAAAAACCTAAAATGTATTTAGTAACTTGTACGTTGATTTAATTTTAAATCTAATAACTTTCTGTATAGCAAATATATTTCATCTTCTGTCTTCTTATCACAATGTAATAGCTTATTTATCTAAAATTCATTAGCTTAGTTCTTGCTTGACGAAGAGTTTCATTCATGGTCATCAAGCATCATGCAAAAGGAAAAGAAAAATCCAAGTTTTGCTTGACGAAGAGTTTCATTCATGGTCATCAAGCATCATGCAATAATGCCGTAAGTTTCTTCCCATGAATATATAAGAAATTTACATTATAATTTTTTATATTTTTATTGAGATAAGTATTATTATAACGTTTTATATTTTTATTGAGATAAGTATTATTTTTCTTAAAGAATAATAGTATCATGGATATGTAAAACAAATTTTCCTATTTTACCCCCATCGTATTTCTATATTTACCTTTTCATTCTTTTAAGGATAAATATCAACATTGGTCTTGTAAGTATGACGTTTTCCAACTTTAGTTCTTTTTCTTTTGTAATTCTCAACTTTTGTCATTTTTGTCCACTTTTAGTCATTTTTGTCCAAATTTAGTCATTTTTGTTCAAATTTAGTCCTTTATGTTAAAAAAAGTTAAAAAATAGTCCGAAAGTGTATACATAAAGGACTAAAAGTGGACAAAAAATGACAAAATTTTGAGAAAATGACCAAAACTGGATCAAAAGGACTAAAAGTGAACAAAAAAAGACCAAAATTGAGAATTGCAAAAAAAAAAAAACTAAAGTTAAAAAACGTCATACTTACCGGACTAATTTTGATATTTACCATTCTTTTAATTACTCGAATAAATGATTATACATTACATACATTACATTATTAACTTATTTTTTTAGTCATTATTTTATCAGTTACTCCGTAAAAAATGTACATTTACACATTCTAAGACATGATAAATTAGTAAATAAATAATGAGAGTTACAATGTCATTTTTTAAAAATAAAGTATATTAAGGATTATCAATATTAAAATTTTTACTATTAATTCGCAATTTACTTTTTTAACTGTTTATAACTTTTCAGTAAATAAATTGTTCATGTCCATTCATTTGAACGCAGTTATAAGTACATTATTTAAATTTTAATTATTCCATCCACACTTTTCGTTTTAATTTATTCAAACTTCAACTTCACACTATTATTATAAAATAAAAAGAAATGACACTCAACTACAACATCCCAATTACATTACATATTTTAATTTCAAAATTGTTATTCATTCTTTCCACGCATAACAAACTTTACACTTTATTTATTACCAAAAATTACATCATAATCAAAAAAAATTTGACAAATTCTCTTGTGAGACAATATATATGTGAGACGGTTTATGAGGATAATAAAATAATTCTCACAACCGTCTCACAGAAAACCCGTCTCACAAAAAACCATCTCACAAGAGAGTTTCTAAAAAAATTTACTTTGCTTAAGCACGATTTGAAAGTCTAGTTTTAATTAAAATAAAGTGTACGCCGTACAAGAAAATTTCGAGAAATGTTAACTTTAGTTTGAATTTACCTAGTGTAATATGTATTTTACTATGATTCCAAAAATCTAATTATGATAAATTTATGGTTTCTTTCTTCATTTAATGTTTCGAAAAATTATTTTATGCTATTATTTTTATAAATTTATGATAGAAACATACCTTTATATTCATAATCATCACATTGTATACATTTTTTAAATGATAAACAAATTAATGATGCAATAAAAATTCTTTTTAAAAAAAATCTCAAAACCTCAATTGCTCCCTGCCACAATGTGCAATACCAAAGGGGCCGTAGAGGTTGGTCACAATCTTGAGAGAAGTCAAATGATGTGGTTATAGCCCTTGTGACCATGACCACTAATCCGCGCTCTATTGGGTATTTCAGTTACCTAATTATATCCATAAACACAAAATTAATTAACATGATGAGAATGAATGATGGAAATCTAGGTAAGTAGGTAAAATATATATATACTCCACTTACAACATCAAAATTGTCTCCATGCAGGGGGAGCAGGAGAGTGCCATCAATATCAGCATACTGGAATGGAATGGAATTAATGGCATTGTCGTGGGAAATGAAAATCTATACGATCTTGGTGTGCCCCTTTTCATTCAAAGGATCTCCCACGGGGCTGGCCTATTTAGATAATGTTGGACTCCATACCACCAACACTACTATAGTGTCATAATGTGGATATCAGTCCTTCAAAAATACACATTTACATTACAAAAAATATTATTATAATCTTTTATCACTCATACATGCATGTTTATTAACTATATCATGGTGTTGGGGATTAAACACTTACCTTGAGTACTCTATTTCACAAGTTTAATCACATCTTTTAGTGGATTGTATCAAAATGAAGATGCATGTGAGTCTAGATGACTTGATTATTTATACCTGTAAATCTCTAATTCCTTCATTCAATGAATAGGGAGTACATAATTTTTATTGGGAAATATAAGGTTAATTTATTTATTAAGATAGTAACATTGAATTATTAAATTTAATAGTGACATGCATGGAGTAAAAAGAAATGGAGAGTCATGCGTACGATGAGTCATCATAATAAAGATTTAAATTATAATTATTAATATTATTATTAAGGTATAAGATCATAAATAATATATTAGTATTACTATAAAATTAAATTCAATGCAAAACATTAAATGTCATGTTATAAATTATATAGGATAAGGATTAAAGTTGTAAATAAGAATAATAGGTAGGGATAAACTTGTCTAAAAGAGTTTATCAAACACTCCACACTTTTAATATATTAAGATAAGATAAATGTATATAAATATAATAATGAAATAAGATAAAATTATATTTTTAAAAATATATTTTCATTTGACATAGTATTCGTATAAAATGGATTATGGGATTAAAAGATTTAATGATCAATGATTTTATCAGATAGTTAATATGATTTTGAGGTAATTAAAATATAGTTAAGTCTTATGTAAATTGGGTTTACGGTGTAAACTCTCTGATCCTCTTTTAATTTAAATTTCTAGCAATATATAAAGTATACCTGTGGTCCTTTTTTAATTTAAATCTCTGGCAATATATAAGGTATAATAAAATTGGAAGAGAGATCGTAGGGTTTAGGGTGAGAAAAGCCCCGGTTTCATATACTAAGCCATGTAAACCAAGCTATGTAAGTCAGGTTTATAAGAATATTTGTGATATGGGCAAATCTTGTGTGAGACCGTCTTACGGTGAGATTTATGCTTTCGTAATTAGTTATCATTTTTTATTTATATTATAATTTCATGAAATAACATTATCACTTTTTATTAAAAAATTGTACTGCACCTAATGCACCGATGCACTTGAGGTTAATGGGTTATAAAATAGGATGTAGTGAGTAGTTGTTTTTTGAAAATTTTAATTATAGGTTAAAAATAGGGTGTAGTGAGTATTTATTATTTAAAAAAATTAATTATTTTATTTTATTTAACGGTGGAGATTGAATTCAAATCAAATCTAATTGTTAAAGTCGTCTAAGTGCATCGGTGTACTAAGTGTACAACAATTGGATTCTAAAAATTGTTATCACTTTTTATCCGTCGATTTCACAAAAAAATATGATAAATGATTAATAAATCATATCATAACCATCTACTACTCATTATAATATTAACCGTTGAAGATTATATTTGGGAGGTTATAAAATAGGGTGTAGTGAGTAGTTATTTTTTGAAAATTTTAATTATGGGTTAAAAATAGGGTGTAGTGAGTATTTATTTATTTTTTAAAAATTTAATTATTTTATTTTATTTAATGGTGGAGATTGAATTCAAATCAAATCTAACTGTTAAAATCATCTAAGTGCACCGGTGCACTAAGTATACAATAGTTGGACGCTAAAAAATGTTATCACTTTTCATTCATCGATTTCACACAAAAGTATAATAAATGATTAATAAATCATATCATAACCATCTATTACTCATTATAATGTTAACCGCTTTTTTAAGATTAGATTTGAAAGTTAATGGGTCATAAAATATTTTGTAGTGAATAGTTATTTTTTGAAAATTTTAATTATGGGTTAAAAATAGGGTGTAGTGAGTATTTATTTTTTTTATATTTTAATTATTTTATTTTATTTAATGGTGGAGATTGAATTCAAATCAAATCTAACTTTTAAAATCGTCTAAGTGCACCGGTGCACTAAGTGTACAACAGTTGGACTCTAAAAAATGTTCACTTTTTATTTGTCGGTTTCATGAAAAAGTATGATAAATGATTAATAAATATGAGTTGATATTCGGTGCACCCATATGCGTATAACTTTTTATTCTATTTTGTATACATGTTATTCTATTTTGTATATATGTTTCTTAATAATTGTATAATTTTTTTATACTTAATTTTTTATTAAAAAAACTAACATCCATATGTGTATAACTTTTTATTCAATAGTGTATACATATTTTTTAATAGTTGTATATTTTCTTACACTCAATTTCTCATTAAAAAAACTAACAAACAAATTGTATATATTTTTTTTCATATTTGTATATGTTTTTAATCATAATTGTATACGATCTGAAAGTGGGTGCACCGTATCATGGGGTGCACCCAGGTGCACACTAGTATTAACCATAAATCATACATAACCATCTACTCCTCATTATAATGTTAACCGTTTTTTAAGATTAGATTTGGAATAAATCATCTACTCTTCATTATAATGTCAACCGTTTTCTGAAGATTAGATTTGGAATATTTATTTATTTATTTAATTATTTTTTTTGAGAGAAATAGAAATTTTATTGTTCAAGAATAATCAGAAGCAGCAAAGTTCACGAGAGAAAGAGGAAGAGAAAAGGAGAAATAAGGTGAAATACCAGAAAAAGCAAATGATGAATGTTGCCTTCTCGTCAGATCCAATTGAAATTTACCCATTCGAAAGAGAGACAAAGGGAATGGACATCCTCCACCACGGTACCAAATATGATAGTCAAGCTTTTGGTTCACTAGAGCATTGTAGAGAACCTGAGAATCCATTTCTAGTATTGCTTTTGTATGTTTCTGTTCGACTGCAGTCTCCAAACCCTTAAGCACTGCAAGTGCTTTACCCAACTCAACATAAACAATTGAGTTCTTCAACACAACAAATGACCATATTGTCTCCCCTTTATGTCCTCTCGCTACACCTCCCAAACCTGTGCCATTTCACCTAATAACTGAGGCATCCGTGTTGATTTTTATAACACCATTCAAAGGGGGTCTCTAATTTTTCTGTGTGGGATCTACTTGAGGCTTAATATTCTTATTAGAGAGTTTTGCCTTCAAGAAATCATGCACATGGTTCAGAGCAAGAGATGCATCTCGATGGGGCTCCCAATCTTTTTGCTGGAAATAAGTTAATTTCTAACATACCAGCCACTCCACAACAGAGTAGCGAAATCTTGTTGAAAATTTTCAGATTTTTCTACCATGACTGCATTAATCCAATCAGCTAGGTGGTGTTGTATCACTAAATTCCAGCTTCAAGTGTGATGTTTTCTAAAATTCTCGAGCCCATGGGCAGTCACGTAACGCATGCTCTTCTGTCTCTATATCCCTATTACATCTGCGACACATCGGATCAACATTAGCATGCCGACTAATAAGATTTATACTTACAGGTAGAATCCCTTTTAAACAGCGCCAGAGGAAAACTTGAATTTTCGAGGTGATATCAATCCTCCACACCCTCTCCCAATTTTTCCCATCTGCACTGACAAGTGAGGATTGGTGGCCATGAATATTTCCCAATATTGCTGCATAGTAACCTGACTTAACAGTATAGATCCCATTTTTTGAGTGCTTCCAGACCAAAAATTCAGGAGATGACGTTCTTCGAAGTGGGATTTGAAGTATATGTCCCACATCACTCGAGGAGAAAATATTTTGGAGTCGACTCACATCCCAATTACTAGAGTCCTCTAAAAAGAGTTTGTTCATCTTCATATTCTCTGAATGATCTCCTCTCGTTGAGCTGATGCGACTCGAGGGCACTCCATCAATCCATGAGTCATTCCATATATTTACTATTTTTCCATCTCCAATGGACCATATGAGTCCTTTCTCTAATACTTCTCTGCCTGCAAGAAGACTCCGCCATGTGTAGCTCGGGTTGGAGCCGATCTTTGCCGAACAAAAATCTCCAGATGAGAAGTAACGAGCTTTTAGTGTTCTAGCTAATAATGACTCGCTATCCCGTATCAAATGCCATCCTTGCTTAGCCAACATTGCTTTATTAAAAGCCAAGAAGTTTCGAAACCCCAGGCCTCCTTTCTTTTTCTCGCTGCAAAGCTTATCCCACGCAATCCAGTGTATTCGTCTCTCTTCACACTTTTTGCCCCACCAGAAATGAGAAATAGCAGAATCCATCTTCCCTAGTATACTCTGTGGAAGAAGAAAGCAGCTCATCACATATGTTGGGATTGCTTGAGCCACAACTTTTATCATTGTAATTTTTCATGCATTAGAGAGAGATCTACTCTATGATTTGAATAAGAATAATGGTTGACTTGATAGAATAGAAAGAAAAATTACATTCGTTATATATTAACAATATATCATTCCATATTACTAATATTTAACGGTAATACACTGCACAATATTTGGTTGGAATAATTTTTTATATTTTTTATTTAACAAATTATTTGGTGCATGCACTTTAAAAAAATTATACATTTAAGCGAATGAAGTTGCTCTGTCCTCCAATTCCCGTTTCTAATTTTCCCATCGGCAATCGACTCTCTGCTCATCTAATGCTCATCTTATCACTCACCTGCTAGCTATGTGGGCACTATGCAAGTGGAAATTATACTATGAATGTGGAAATATTTGACCTAATGAACCCAAAAATAGGCAAACGAAGTCAAAATATATTTAACCCAAGAAACCCAAAGATAGCTAAGAAACTCATTTGATGAGTTAAGGAACCCTAAATAATTATTTTGGACTAAGTTGGGAAGCCAAAATATTAGGCATAAAGACCATTTTATTGGTCCAATAGAATGGCAAACCCAAATTAATGAGCTAGGGGAACCAAATAATTGGTCCAAGTACAAGGCCAAATCAAAATTGCCCAATTCAAAATCAAAATTGAAGGATTTTCATATATAAACTTTCACGTAAAAATACACTCTATATCTTACTTACTTTTTACACTTTATTCATCAATTCTAACAACTTTATTTATATTTTTATACATTATTCATCATTTCCATCAACTTTATTTACTTTTTTTCTTCGAATTAAAAATTATCCCTACTTTTTTTTCTGTACAAACAGATAAAAATACCTAGAATGGAGGAAGTTAACTATGTTTGGGTGGGGTGCGCTGGCCATGGCAGTAGTGCAATACCAAGGCGACGCTCGAGAGCCCAGACAACAAGCTGCCGAGATGGGCTCTCCCCTCAAAAAAGAAATTTAATATCGTGTAAGCCAATGACCCCACGTATCAGATATTAAATTGATAAGAACAGATACTACACTTGATCTTAGCCAAAAGGCCGAGAAAGGTATGCTTCATCCATTCTTGAGATTCTCATTTTATTCCTTCCATGTCTCTTAATATTTTCTTAGTAGCTTCGATGTGAGACTATCATACATTTGCTAATACTGCCTAGAATCATACTTTCCACCTCTTCATTAACTTTCCAATTTCCCCTTCCTTAAAAATAGGGAGTTTTTGATTTTTAATTCTAATAAATCCTCCTTGAGAGAAACTAAGGCATTTTTACATGCTGAGATTATCCAGCCCCTAAAACAATGAAGAGACAACAACCAAGGCAACAATACAACGAACATGTGTTGTGGGAGCTGAAATTCAAGCATCTACACTCACACCAACATCATTGATGTAAAAAATTACTTAGTGACTATAATATCATAAAATTGAAAAACAAGAAAAATATGCTAGTGTGTCTATTATTTAACTTTTGTGTAAGTTGGCCATGTAACAACCTTTTGAATTGCCCAAATGAAACTGATGCAGCGAGAACAGGCCTTAAAATTGTTCAATCAAAAAAATAATACTCCTAAAAGGAAAAATAACAAGAAACTTGGTTTAACTACTGGCTTGGCTGTAAAAGGCATTTGTTTGAAGGTGTGACATGCGAGTTTGGTACAGGGAGATGAATGATCAAAGAGCAAAAAGTTTTACATTTAGAAAATAGTTTGAGTTTCACTTCAAATCTAATAAAATAACATGGCAAAAACTACTATACAAGCGTATTTAAGGTCCAATAGAGTCAACCAAAACCCATGACCCACAATATTTAAATCAATTTAGCCTATTTGGGCCATTTCAACCATAAATCATTCCAATTGTCCACAACGCAGCTCTCTCCTCCTATCATCTATTATCTCTTCCAATGTTTTTCAATCTATTCTCTCTTCCAACTGCTAGTCACTGATTCTGATTTCTTCATTGCTTTTTAGTATGCCTATTCTAATCCATGGTGGACTACTGCCGCGGAAGGTGGTGGCCGATCGAACAATTACAGAGGCTCCAGATCATATATTCCGCTACACTAACGCCATCACCATCGTGTGATTTGTTGTTCCACATCTCGAATCTAAGTTTGGCGTCGATTTGATTGTCAGAACTAAATTTAATCGCTACCTAATTGAGAATGTCCTTGCCGCCTTGTCTCAGCAACCGAAGCCTTTGCCCTTCACCGTCTCCCAGATACGCGGAGTAGGTTCTACTCAACACCTTCTCATCTTCTGATGCTCTCATCTCTTTCAGCATTTCTCCACGTACTCGTCACTTGGAGCATTTTCTTTTTTGTTTGAGTTGTCGATTTCATTAATGTATACTTTTTAAACAAAAAGTGTATATGTTTTATTGAACAAGTGTATAACGTAGGCTTTCACTTTTTTTCTATTTGAGTTGTCGATTTTATTAATGTATATTTTTAAATATAAAGTGTATACATTTTATTGAACAAGTGTATAATGCTTTATAAATAAATAGTTCGGGTGTTTGAAGACTGATTTGGCTGCAATTGATGAACAGTTTTACTATATTCATAATGAGAATTGGGTTGGAGAAATTATTGATTTTAAATCTTAAGTGTATAAACTTTAATGAACAAGTTTATAATATTTTATTAATAAATGTATAGTTGTGGTGGTGTTTTGCGGGTTACGAAAGAAACAAAATGGGGTAGATTGAGAGAAAGAGAGAAGGAAATTGTGGTGGTGTTCTCTTGGATTGAGGAGAAAGACAGAGAGTGAAGCTAGGTAGAATGACCCATTTTATTTTATATACCTGACCCATTTTATAAATATGGATCTGTTGGTTAGGCCATGATGAGAGTGATAATTCACGCGTTTTTGAGCTCAGATTTATGGGGAAATTGAGTATGATTTGATCTATTATCAAGACAAATGAGGATGTTTATGGAAAATACACGAATCAGATGCAACTGAGGTTATTTGAACATATTTGTACAGGAAAACAGGTCTTAAGTGCTTGAAATCAGAAAAATATAATTTTTCGCGGTGTTGTTCGACCTGAAGAGGCTGTTCGACCAGCATCAGGTAAGTCGAACAGAGTAGAAGAAGTCGAATGGGAGGTGTACCAGCTTACAGAGTGGTCATTCGACTAGGGAATCTCGTTCGACCAGAATAAGTTAAGTCAAACGGGAAGTAGAGACGAAGTCAATTTACAGACACGCTGTTCGATCTCAGTTCGACCAAGAGGTCCTGTTCGACCACATCAAGACTGGTTGAACGGTGACACATCACTCTGAAACATCGGAATTTCACCTCTAGTCCGTGCATGTGCGTGTTTCTATGAAAAAGCTCAGTAAGAGTCCATAAGGAGAAGTAACAAGTATAAAAAGGGATGCCAATCACATCAAAAAGAGAGTTAGATTCCACATCCATCATACACCATATCCAAACCCTAACTCTATCCGCAAGAGTTGTAGAGAGAGATTCGTGCAGCGAATCAAGTGAGAACCAAGTAAAAATTCAAGACGGAGCCAGAAGCGACGGCGCCCACATCTAGGGTTTACTTCGCAACTTAATCTTTTTGTAATTTTCAAGACTATGGATAAGATCTATCCAATCACCATGAACGTTCTTCGAAGCGTCATGGGCTAGAATCGCTTTGTAGTTATAGGGTTATGAAGGTTTTTATCTAGTTAATTGAACTTCCGTGTGTATACTCCATACAACACTACTTGTGGGTTTATTTTATATAAGACTATGCTTTATTAATTCATACTCAGAGTTGTTTTGTGCATCATTAACTGTTATGTAGAGTATTAATACATATCTTGGTTATTAATTGAGTGCGTTCACTGATGAGTGATGTTTTCACCTAAATTTTAGTGTCTTTTTATGTCTGTTTTCATAGTATTTTATCTGTATTTTATGTATAATTTGGTTGTGTTATGTGTTTTCATGGAAATGTGTGTGAATGAGCTTTAACGTATGTAAAACAGGTGAAAAATAAGCAAAATGGAGTCGGGAGATGAAACGAGCAAGAAAACGAGTTGACGGGACCCAACTCGAGTTGCAAGGTGCAACTCGAGTTGCCAACACGAGTTGAGATCAAGTCAAGTTGGGGTCAAAAAAATCATCCAAAGAGCTTACTCGAGTTGCAGGGTCCAACTCGACTTGCAACTCGAGTCGAGTAAGGAGCAGGGCAGGTGCAGAAATTGTACAGTAAGCCAACTCGACTTGCAAGCTACAACTTGAGTTGCTAGCTCGAGTCGAGCTGCCTTCCATAGCCAAACCAGTTTCAGAGCCTCACAACACGACCGAATAGGTGGATGCACGAGTTGCCAACACGAGTCGAGCCAAGTCTACTCGAGGTACACACAACGTAGCTCGACTCGAGTTACAACTCGAGTTGGGTAAGGCCAACTCGAGTTGCATATTTTTTGGGCCAAAATCCAAATTTTCACCTACCAATATGTGTAAGTGTGTGTAAAAAGCTCATTTGATGTTTAATTGGTGGCCCAGCTTGGAGAGGGTATAAATAGCTTCAAGTTCAACATTTGAAGGGAGATTAGATATTCCACACAAGGGTTTCACATCTATACCTAGATCACACACCATTTCCTCCATTTTACACCATCATCTTCATCCATTCTTCATCCATCCATCCATCTACACTTGATCCCCTCCATCAAATCCACCATTCAAGTGATCAAGGAAGCAAGGGAGAGCGAGATCACAAGAAGAAGAAGAAGATCTCCATTGAAGCACTTCAAAGGGGAATCTAATTCTAATTTTTGTGCATTTCTTTATAGATTGATCATGGTTTGTAAGGATTTTAATGTCTATGTTGAATTCGTTGTGACTATGAGAGGCTAATCTCATTTGTGAGATTAGCTCCATGATTGGTGTTGGATAATTTAGTGTTTACGCAATTTGATTTTAATCTTGAATGGGCTTTGTGTATTTCCATCATTGAATGTTGATTGCTTGATGTATATGATAATATGTGTGATTAATTGTCATGGACATGTGATTAGATTGAGAAATCAATTATGTGTTTAGGATAGTTCATTAAATAATTTCATCATACACTTCATGTGCATTAATTTAAAATGAGATAGAGATATCCTTCTAGATTTAGAACCCTTTGATAGAACATTTGATTAGCTTAATCGAGAGATTGGTTGATTAGGTGAGGAGAACCAAGCCATTAGTGAATTCATAGTACCTTAAAAGAGAATATTGCCTATGATTTAGTACCTAATTAGGGAACTCATAGAGTAATTAGTTCCTAGTGGCAGGTGTTTGCTATGGTATCGATCTTAAGTGCTTTTGGGAGCCTTGTTGAGGGCCTACATCCTATCCATCTCGAGAGGGAGTTTATGTGGATTTAGTAATCGCTTCTATGCCTTGTACATGAGAGATTAGAATTAATTGCATAATTTCTTTATTGTCTATGCCCTGATTGTATTTAATCTCATCCTTGCATCATTTGGAACCCATCATTTATCTTTGCATTTATTTTATATTTATTTTTTTCATTAGTTTAACTGCATTTATTTGCATCTTATCCTCCCATTCCGTCGTCCTTATAAAATCACGATAACTTGAGATTACTTAAACTCTAGTACCTTCCTCACTGTAGTTCGATAAATTTTTTAATTGGTCATCCCAACTATATATGACCAATCAAATGGCGCCGTTGCCGGGGAGGTAACGATAGCTAGAAGTTTGACGAAGGATTGTTTAGAGTGATATTAATAAGGACATTTATTTTTATTTTGCATCTTATATTTGCTTTAGAAAATTTTGTTCAAATTTTTCTTTCTCTTGTAGGTGCATACCTTGAGAAGGAAGAAGAAGGAGAACAAGCCCAAAAATATGAGTTCCATGGATATTCTTCGTGATTTGGTGAATAGAAGAGCTCATTCCGCTATGAACACACAAATTTTTTTTCAAAAATTTCAAATGCTAAATTGTGAGCCTAACTTGCAGCCGGATTTTGGAGTACAAGATATGCAATCCCAACAACAAAGTTATGAGAATTTTGGAGTTCCTCATCAAATGTATCAACAAGTATACCCTCAAGGTGTGGAAGATGTTTTTCAAGAAAATTTTTTCTAGACATCAAGAAGGAAATCAACCTGATTAGCCATAATATAGTGGGTATGACCAATTAAAGAAATTATCGAACCACAAGGAGGAACGTGCTAGAGTTTAAGCGATCTCAAGCTTATCGTTATTTTATAAGGACGACGGAAAAGAGCGGATAGGAGCAAATGAATGCAATTATGCTAAAGCAAGAAATAAAGATAAAATGAATGCAAAGATAAGATGGGTTCCAAATGATGCAAGAATGAGATTAACAACAATCATGACATAGATAATTAAGTAATTATGCAATTAATTCTAATCTCTCATGGACAAGGTATAGAAGCGATCACTAATTCCACCTAAATTCTCCCTCGAGATGGATAAGATGTAGGCCCTCAACAAGGCTCCCAAACGCACATAGGATCGAGACAATAGCAAACACCTCCCACTAGGCACTAATTACTCTATGAGTTTCCTAATTAGGTACTAAATCATAAGCAATATTTCCTTTTAAGGTACTATGAATTCACTAATTGTTTGGGTCTCCTCATTTAATCAACCAACCTCTCGATTAAGCTAATCAAATATTCTATCAAAGGGTTCTAAATCTAGAAGGATATCTCTATCTCATTCTAAATTAATGCACATGAAGTGTATGATGAAATGATTCAATGAACTATCCTAAACACATAATTGATTTCTCAATCTAATCACATGCCCATGACAATTAATCATACAAATCATCATATACATCAAGCAATCAACAATCAATGATAGAAATAACACAAAGCCCATTCAAGATTAAAATCAATTTGCATAAAAACTAAATTATCTAACACCAATCATGGAGCTAATCTCACAAAGGAGATTAGCCTCTCATATCCATAAGAAAATTAACATAGACATTAAGATCCTTACAAAACATGATCAATCTATAAAGAAATGCACAAAAATTAGAATTAGATTCCCCCTTTGAAGTGCTTCAATGGAGATCTCCTTCTTCCTCTTGTGATCTCACTCTCCCTTACTTCCTTGATCACTTGGATGATGGATTTGATGGAGGAGATCAAGTGTAGATGGGTGGATGAAGATGATGATGAAGAATTGAGGAAATGGTGTGTGAGGTGTGTGTGCAGGGCTGGAATTTCGTGGGGGTTCTTTCAATTGTTGAATAAATGTGTATTTATATCCCTTGGGAAGCTTCTAGAAGGATTCTGATTTTTTACAGAATTTACACCTGCACGGCTCGTGCTCTGCACACGGCCACAGGGGTGGCCATATTGTGTAATCTGGTGTCCGCGCACGGCTTTCGTTACAGGCCCATGTTTGGTACACGGCCCGTGTTTCTGCACTGGACACGGGTCGTGTTTCCGGGCTCGGCTGGCCGTGTTGTGCTGTCTGCTTCACTGTTTTGGCTCGTTCTTCCTCGTTTCAACTCCGAATTGAGATCCGCTTTTTCCTATGTCTTCCTTATCATCTCTAGCATCCAATAAAAATCGTAGGTTTAAGCTCATTCACACATATTTCAATAAAAACACAAAACACAACCAAATAGAACACAAATACGGATAAAAATATACGAAAACTCACATAAAAAGATACTAAAATCTAGGTGAAAATATCACTCATCACAACTGCAACTATGGGGAGGTTTTCAAGACTCCAACACCTCTTATTCCGCCCAACGTGACTACCAAGAAAAGCTTAGAGATGAGTTGATTGAAAAAATTATGGAGCGCATGGAGAAGGAGAGGAAGTATAATGGAACATGGATGGATCGAATGGGAAATTGATGTGAAATTGTGACAAGTGCCATCGTAGCATTTGGTGCTAGATTTGATTCCATTGAGCACCAAGTAAGTCAAATCGTGTCCACCGTGGAGAGACTTCAAGAAGAGAACAACAAGTCTTCTACCTCCGGAATAAAGAGTGAATGCATGGTCGTTAAGGCTAAAGAAGTGGATAGTTTGGGGGTTGATGAGGTTATGAATGAGAAGAGAGAAAGGGTGCCTAAGTGGGTAAAAGATAAAGAGTTGAAGGAAGAGTTGAAGGGGGAATTCGATAGATTTGTCGAATCTCTTGAAGAGATGGTAGAGAAAGTTAAGATTCAAAATCAAGAGGAGATTCACACCCTTATGGAAGAAAAGAAGCCTCCGAAAACTAAGATCATGGATTCTACTCCCCCACAAGCCAAAACCTTCTCATTCTATTGAAATTTCAAATTCTCTTAAGAACTTCTATGATTTTATTGATAAAAATATATTTGGTGATTGTAGGAAAAAGGTTGCAAGAGGGCATCAACACTTGTCAATATCCGAATTCTTATCGGGGGATGTGGTTGAAGTTCAAAATACATATAAAGGCCCATGGAAAAATGGAACAAGTGGAAAGGGCCATTCCTTGTGAAGAACACCTTCGGAGAACAATTGCTTGAGCTAGTTAACAAGAAGGGAAACATTCTAGTGGTAGAACGTGAGAGCACAAGGCACTACTTTAAGAAGAAACCTATGATAGTGCCTAAAGACTATTCAAGACCTCCATGAGAATGAAAATATCGTCTGGCTTGAAGACGTTAAACTTAGCGCTAGATTGGAGGCAACCCATCATTATCTTTATTGCTTTATTTCTTGTTTTCTTTAAGGTTTGTGGATTTGATTATATTTTATTATTTTTGGCATATAGGTTGATTGTGCTTGTGAGAAGAAGGAATTTTGAAGATACGAAGGGTGCTTGATTTGACGTGTGTAAGTTAGTCACACCACTTTTTGCAAACTTAACTCGAAACTCTTGTTTTAATTTAAGTTTGGGGGGATATGGCGTGGTGTGACATACTTTGTTTTGAAGGCATATACTTTTCGTGTCTTTGGGCTAATTTTAAAATTTTTTTCATGAGTATTGGTTTAATTTTTGGTATGATTGGTGGTGTTGAAGTGCATGATAGTCCATATTTTTATTACAATTGTTGAGCTAATGGTTAGTTGAGTTTTTGAGCATGAATGAAGGGCATTGGATGGAGCTTGGAGCTAACCATTTTCACTACCAAATGCCTATTGAAGGAGTTCACTCTATACTTTACCACTTCTATTTGCTTGACATGAATTGATGTTGATTCGAAATGATGTGATTAGCATGTTACTTCATATGTTATGTTTTTAGATGGTTTCCTTTTCAATCAAAGATGGGAATTTTTTTGAGCTTACTTGATCATGGATGATATAGAATGTGGCTTTATTGTTAATGATGGTGATTTTTATTTTTGTGTGTTATGTGTTTTTGGTTGTTTTTTGTTTGTTGAGTATTTTCTTATGTACTTTGTGTGTAGTTTTATTCTTATTTAGGGATTGTTTTGGTGGTTTGTTTTTGGAATGTCATGAGTCATTTTTTAATGTGAGTGATGATATGTTGTGGTAGTAAGTGATGACAAGTTATGATTAAGAATCTCTACACTTTCGAATTTTGACATATTTTACTTAACTTGTTCAATTTTGAGATGAATATGGTGTAACAAATTCCTTAAGGTCCAAGTGAGCATTTGAGCCTCAACCGTGCATACATGATTTTTTCTTCATGAGTGAATCAATTGCGTTTGATAAGCTAGAACTTGCTCAAGGACTATAGGAACGAGCCCGATTAGTGGAGATTAGTGACATGATCTAAGACCATCCTTGTCATTAATAGTCATTGCCAAATATTTTCATACCATGAACATCATCCCTAGTCAATCACTTTGAGCCTTTAAGCCCATTTCTTGTAAATTTAGCACATTACAAGCCATGATTACCCACTTAAAGCCTTATATATATACCCTTTTGTGTGGGTGATTGCAGAGATGGTAGCTAAAGAGGTTTGATGAGAAAGCAAAACAAAGAAAGGAAAAGGTAAACAAGCAAGAAAAAGGATGAAAAGAGCAAAAAACAAGAATGCACATGCAACCTTAAAACAAGAGAAAGAGCAAAGAAACAACAAGATGCTCAAGAAATCAAAAGTCTAAAGAAGGAAGCATGCATTAAAGAAGTTCAATCCAATGAAAGTTGATTATTAGTGTTTGTGAACATTAAAGACAAGAGAGGAAGAAAGCAAAATTGAGAAGTTGGAGAAATTGACTATCTCTTCGATTACTTACACTTGATTAGTCACTAATATCTATATTCTTCCTACACTACCAAAGAGCCTATCATTACATCCTAAGAAAAGACCCTTTTGATCATTAATTTGAAACTTTGCTAGTTTGTGAATGTAGTCCACGAGCAAGCTTATAGTGAGTCGAGCCAATCGATTGATGAGTGTTGTTACCTTACTTGAAAGAGTGTTGAGTGAAACTAATAACCTATGTGAGACTTGGACCAAAAGGGACTATATTACACTTTATTCTCTTGAGATTGAACTTGTTAATTCCTTATGTCATGAGTTTAATGTTGTAGGATAACTTAGCATAAATTGTGATTCTTATTGTTATTGATGTGTTATTATTTATGTTCGTTTAGTCTTTTTCTAGGTAAAAATCTCACCCCTTGGTTTATCATTTTCGTAGTTCGGGGACGCACAATACTTTAAGTTTGGGGGTGTAATGAGTGATATTTTTACCTAAATTTTAGTGTCTTTTTATATCCATTTTTGTAGTATTTTATCTGTATTTTATGTATAATTTGGTTGTGTTATGTATTTTCATGGAAATGTGTGTGAATGAGCTTAAACGTATGTAAAACAGGTGAGAAAGGAGCAAAATGGAGTCGGGAGCTGAAACGAGCAAGAAAACAAGCTGACGGGACCCAACTTGAGTTGCAAGGTGCAACTCGAGTTGCCAATACGAGTTGAGATCAAGTCGAGTTGGGGTCAAAAAATCGTCTAGAGAGCCTACTCGAGTTGCAGGGTCCAACTCGACTTGCAACTCGAGTCGAGTAAGGAGCAGGGCAGGTGCAGAAATTGTACAGTAAGCCAACTCAACTTGCAAGCTGCAACTTGAGTTGCTAGCTTGAGTCGAGCTGCCTTCCATAGCCAAACTAGTTTCAGAGCCTCACAACACGACCGAACAGGTGGATACACGAGTTGTCAACACGAGTCGAGCCAAGTCTAATCGAGTTACACACAACGTAGCTCGACTCGAGTTGTAACTCGAGTTGGGTAAGGCCAACTCGAGTTGCATGTTTTTTTGGGCCAAAATCTGAATTTTTACCTGCCAATGTGTGTACGTATGTGTAAAAAGCCCATTTGATGTTTAATTCATGGCCAAACTTGGAGAGGGTATAAATAGCCTCAAGTTCAACATTTGAAGGGAGATTGGATATTTCAAACAAGGGTTTCTCCTCTACACCTAGATCACATACCATTTCCTCCATTTTACTCCATCATCTTCATCCATTCTTTATCCATCCATCTACACTTGATCCCATCCATCAAATTCACCATCCAAATGATCAAGGAAGCAAGGGAGAGTGAGATCACAAGAAGAAGAAGGAGATCTCCGTTAAAGCATTTTAAAGGGGGAATCTAATTCTAATTTTTGTGTATTTTTTTATAGATTAATCATGGTTTGTAAGGATTTTAATGTCTATGTTGAATTCCTTGTGACTATGAGAGGCTAATCTCCTTTGTGAGATTAACTCTATGATTGGTGTTGGATAATTTAGTTTTTATGCAATTTGATTTTAATCTTGAATGAGCTTTGTGTATTTCTATCATTGAATGTTGATTGCTTGATGTATATGATGATATGTGCGATTAATTGTCATGGGCATGTGATTAGATTGAGAAATCAATTATGTGTTTAGGATAGTTCATTGAATCATTTCATCCACTTCATGTGCATTACTTTAGAATGAGATAGAGATATCCTTCTAGATTTAGAACCCTTTGATAGAACATTTGATTAGCTTAATCGAGAGATTGGTTGATTAGGTGAGGAGAACCAAGCCATTAGTGAATTCATAATACCTTAAAAGGGAATATTGCCTATGATTTAGTACCTAATTAGGGAACTCATAGAGTAACTAGTACCTAGTGGGAGGTGTTTGCTATGATATCGATCTTAAGTGCTTTTGGGAGCCTTGTTGAGGGCCTACATCATATCCATTTCGAGAGGGAGTTTAGGTGGATTTAGTGATTGCTTCTATGCCTTGTCCATGAGAGATTAGAATTAATTGCATAATTTCTTTATTGTCTATGTCATGATTGTAGTTAATTTCATCCTTGCATCATTTGGAACCCATCATTTATTTTTGCATTTATTTTATCTTTATTTCTTTCATTAGTTTAATTGCATTTATTTGTATCATATCCTTCCATTCTGTCGTCCTTATAAAATCACGATAAATTTGAGATCGCTTAAACTCTAGTACCTTCCTCCCTGTGGTTCGATAAATTCTTTAATTGGTCACCCCGACTATATACGACTAATCATTCACTGCTGAGCAGGATTCCATGTTATGATTATAAGTGAGGGGACTCCGAAGCTTTATTAAAACTATCCTATATGAATACTTATTAATTGAATTGAATTCGAGTTAGTAAGTAGGATAAAGAGGATAATTATATAGTACCTATATAGGGAGATCATATCGGGTTAGAGTACTTAGTGCATGGAAAATAATTGATACTGATAGTACCTAGAAAGGGGGGTGTAATTATATATCTTGCTCTAAAGTAATTCACACGTGTTACACGCTTATCTGCTTGTGTCTATAGAGTAGGTTTGCATGGCTTAGTGATACGTCCAGAATCCATAAGGTAGAGTCGGACATTGACATACGAAAGGGAGATTAATTAATAAAACTAGATGGCCCGAAGAGCTACCTATCTTTTCACTTGTCAACTCTCGTTTATCTCTACTGTCTTATTTTATTTGCTATTTAATTATTTGTTCACTAGTTTAATAATTATTCTCAACTTAGATTGCAATAATAGTCTCTCTTAGATTAGATAATAATAAATTGATAACCAACTGTCCTTTAGGTTCGATAAATATAATTTGGTCGCTTATCTAAACTACAATCACATCCTTCATACTTGGGGATTAAAATTTTGGGATGAGAAAATGCTCACAAGTTTCTGGCACCATTGTCGGGGACGGTTGTCCTTATCAAATTTATTGTTTCTATTTTATTTGAAACTATTTTATTCTTGTCTTAATTTCTAACGCTTATTTTTCTTTGGTGTATGCTCACTAGATCAAAGGTAGGAGAGTTAGAACATATAATCTGGAGATTGGTGCATCGTCGAGGAAGAAGAAGGCAAAGAAGAATAAGAACAAGAAGGTTGAAGGAACTGAAGCTCTTAATCTAGGAGTTGAAGTTGGAGTACTGAACCCGAAAGTGATTGAAGCTGCAACTGGAGATAACTCGGAAGCAAAAGCAGTCAACATTGCAGTAAATCCGAATAATCTTGCCATCCGTGAAGTCTTTAAGAATAACAGAGGAGGTAATGCGGGGCTATTAGAAGCGCGTGAAGCCAATGCCGATTTTGATCTTCATCCCACTCTTATCAGCATGATTGAAATGAACTCCTCTGGAGGAACTTTCGAGGATCCTCAACAACATCTGAATAAGTTCCTTGGTTATGCAAGCACACAAAAAGATGCAGGAACTTATGAGGATGCAAGGAAGATCTTATTATTTAAATTCTCGCTTACTGAAAAGGCGAGAGATTGGTATGATACACTTAATACTGCTGAATACACTACCTGGGAGCAATTGAAATTGAAGTTCTTAGAGCGATACATGCCACCTTCAAAGGTGTTTAAGATGAAACAAGAAATCAATCAATTTGCTATCGGTGGTAATGAGAAATTTCATGAAGCATGGGACAGATTCAAGGACATGCTTAGAAGGTGTCCACATCATGGCTTGTCGAAAGCTCAGTATATCAGTATATTCTACAATGGATTGGATTGTGATTCTTGAGTGTTACTTGATGCTTCTTCGAATGGAGCATTGCTTACAATGTCATCCATTGAGGCCGAAAAGCTCTTTGAGGATATTTCGATGAATTCAAGAGATTGGCCAACTGATAGAGTGAGAGGCACCTATGTCTTTGAAAATGTAGCACAGGTTGAACATACGATGGTAAAGTTGAGTAGAGAAGATGAGATCGTCTCGAGCTTGGCTAATATCAACAAGTTACTTGAAACTCTGCAAAAACAGAATACTGATTTATCACAGAGAGTACCAATGATGATGCAGCAGGATGATGGTGAAGAAAGATCGATCCAAGATGATTTAGAATAGACAAACTATGTCATGGGATAAAGTATTCAAGGAACAAGGTATCTGAACAATTAAGAAAATAGAATTATCAAGGGAACTACAACAATCGTGGTCCCCCGGGTAACTATCAACAACCATGGAGGCCGGAGTTTTTATGGAGCAATCCGAATGCAGCTATGCAACCTCTTGTTGCTGTTAATCCTAGTACTAAGATAGAAGAAGGAAAACCTGGTTTGGAGGATACGGTGAACCGTTATGTGGCTAGAAATAATGCAAGGGTGGATCGTATTGAGATAAAAATTGATTAAAATCATGAGAAGTTGTCCAAGCACATGAAAGACCTTACTTTGTTGATGGGAGAAAATGACAGGGACTATGAATAAGTTAACGCAAACTATCGAGAAGGGTAAGCTCCCGTCTCAAAGTATTACGAATTCTAAGTCTTGTCATGTCATCGCATTAAGGTCAGGGATAAAGTACAAAGGTTCGATGAAGCCGGTGGGCAAAAATGATGAAGACAGGAGTCTTGTTCGACCAATATTACCCAGTTCGACCAGACCTTATAGTCGAACTAAGGTCGAACAATTTCCAAAAAATAGAGTTACGATGCTCTATTTTTTATTTAGCCATTCGACCAAGGCACCACTGTTCGACCAAACCATTATGGTCGAACCTTGGTCAAACAGGCACCTGTGGAGAAGAAAGATCAAGTTCAGTTTACACAGCCTCCGTTCGACCAGATTATTCTGGTTGAACCGACACTGGACGAAATGAACCCATTTACAGAGTCCCCGTTTGACCACACTCATACTGTTCGACCAGACCATTCTGGTCGAATAGTGGTCGAACAGCTTCGCGCATCTCCCATTTCTATATCGAATGCTACACATGTTGTTCAGAACACTCCAGAGCCATCACAAGAGCAGAATACTAAGCTTATAGCAGGGAAGAAGTGTGAAATAGCCAAGATATTGAAAGCTGAGAAGGACAAGGCGAAGGAGGTTGAACGTTATGAATGGGGAATTACTAAAACCAAGATACTTCTTCTGTTTCCTTTCAGGATAGTGAAGAAGGGATTGGAAGAAAAGTTCAAGAGATTTCAAGATATAATGAACAAGTTAAGCTTGAACATTCCTTTCTCCGAAGCAATCATGGAGATGCCATACTATGCCCGATTCCAAGGATATTATATTGAAAAAGAGGAGCTTGAACGGCGTAGAGAAAGTGAATTTATTAGTGAACTGCAATGATTGTCGTTATTTTTAACTAGATTTTAGTGCCTTTTTGTGTGTATTTTTCGTATTGTTTTATCCGTATTTATGTGTATTTTGGTGTTGTTATATGTTTTTATATAAAAATTATGTGTGAATAAACTTTTAAATGCTAAAACAAGTGAAATATGAAGCAAAAATGGAGTCGGGAGAAAGAAGAAAGCAAAGCTGCACAAACACGGCCAGCCGTGTTTGGAACACGGGGCGTATAGTGCACACAGTCCATGTACCGTGCATGGGCCTGTAAGAGTTGGCCGTGTGCAGTCATCAGATATCATAACACGGCCACCCCTGTGGCCGTGTACCGCGCACGAGCCATGCGCTGTCCAAAGTCTTTCATTGACCAGATCTCTAAACATGACTTGGGCCGTGTACTGGACTCGAGCAGTGTAGGTGTAAAATTTTAGAAAATTTTCAGAATCTTTCTAGGTCTCCAAGGGTATAAATACCACTCCATTCAACATTTGATCATTCTAGAACCGAAATATTGGCTGCTCACACACCTCACACACCATTCCTTTGATTTTGCACCATATTCTTCATCTCATTTATCATTACTTTGATCCTGCATCATCTCTCCATAAATTCTACCATACAAATCAAGTGAAGAAGCAAGGAAGAGTGGGTGATCACCAAAGGAAGGAAGGAGATTCAATTGGAGCCAATCCAAGGGAGTTTTCATCCCAATTTAGTGTTAATCCTCTAGTTTACCATGATTTGTAAGGTTTTTAATGTCTATGTTAAGGATCTTATGAAGATTGTAGGCTAATCTCCCTTGTGGGATTAGCAACATGAAAGTTTGTGGTTAAATTTTAGGATCTATGTATTTAAATTCATATGTTGATTGGGTTAATTGATTTCTTATCATTGATGCTTTATATATTGATGTTTTGATGATTTGTGTATTTAGATGCTCTAAATATATGATTAGATTGAGAAATCAATTATGTGATTAGGACATTTGAGTGAATCATTTCATCAAACACTACATCTGCATTATAAATTGTGAAGAGATTGAGAAATCCTTTAGAGTTTAGAACCCTTTGATAGGACATGCAGTTGGTTTATTCGAGAGAGTGATTAATTGTGTGAAGGGATTCTTGTTTTAAGCTTAGTACCTTGTTGGAATTGTTTGAATGAGAACCAACCTTTGTGCTAATTGATATTAATATTTTATTCATCTTGAGAAGGAGCTTAGGTGAATTTAGAGTTGGCCCTTAATTAATACCCTTGATTCATATGAGTTTAATGCATGTATCCTAAGATTTTCCATTGCTTAATTTGGTAAATCACACTCCATCCATTTATCTTGTTTGTTTGATCATTGCTTGCATTGCTTTGATTAATTCTATTTACTTGTTTGAACAAGCACTCTATTGATGATTTGTCTCTATAAAATTACGACAAATGTAAGATCGCTTAAGCACTAGTACCTACCTCCCTATGGTTCGATAAATTCTTGAATTGGTCAACCCGACTACAAGTTATGGCTAATCAAATGGCGCCGTTGCAAGGGAGACAACGGTTGCTAGTAGCTTGAAGAAGGATCGTTTTGAGTAATCTTACTAGAGACATTTTTTTATTTTATTCATTTACTTGTATTTGCTTTGAAAACTTTGTTCTAACTCTCTTATTTTGAAGGTGTATGCACACAAGGTCCAAGGGTAAACAAGTTGAACCTCTTGATCTAGAGATTGAACGCACTTTGAGAAAAAAGGGAAAGGAGAGCAAAACCAAAAAAAGTAATCTTATGGAGAACAATCAAGAAGAATGTGTAAATGTTGAGTATGATGGAGACGGAGTGCAAAATGTGCAAGACAACGCACAAGCACCCCAAGTTAATGTTAATCTTCCTCAACAAGCTTATCAACAATTCGGAGAGTTTAACAATCAAGATTTGCTTCAACAAATGGTGCAACAAGCTATGCTTTAACAAGGTTTTCAACATGCTTATGCACCTCCACCACCACCTCCGGTGCATCGAGGGCCTCAAGTAGATCCAAGGGTGATCCAGGATTTCTTTATGCCAAGAGCAATGCCACAAATAATGGGATTTCCGATCAATGCCAATAACTTTGAATTTAAAGCGGGCTTGATTTCTATGGTGAGAGAGCAACAATTTAGTGGAACTCCGATTGAGGATCCTAACGCTCATCTAGCTCAATTTATTGAGATTGCCAACACCGTGAAGATGAATGGAGTGAGCAAGGATTGCATTAAGATGAGATTGTTTCCATTCTCGTTGAGGGATCATGCTCGAACATGGTTATCTACCATCACGCCGGGTACGTGTAACACTTGGGAGGATCTTGCACAAATGTTCTTGAACAAGTACTTCCCGAAAAGGTTTAAGGATATGCTACGTAAGTGTCCACAACATGAATTCCCAGAAAATCAACAAGTTGGATTTTTCTACCAAGGTTTGGTAAATAGTCAAAGAATGTATGTTGATGCTTCGGCGAGTGGATCCGTACTTGGAGTGACTCCGGAAAGGGCAATAAGGATATTTGATGAAATTGCTACAAATGTATATCAATGGCCATCAGAGAGGGTAAGTGGATGCTATGGATTTGAGAGCGTCGATCAAGGGCAACAGTTTAATATGAAGAGTGCTAGTGTGGAGTCAAGTTTGCTAAGTGTTGAGATGATAGCGATGGAGGTAATGAGGCAAATGAGCTTGAGTCAAAGTGTGAATCAAGGAGTTAACATGGTTGAAGGCCAAATTGATCAAAGTGTGCTTCCTCCAAATGGTGTTAGTGGGGAATAATGGGCTATGACAATGCCACGTGTGGAGGATATTTAATACATGCAAGGAAGGAATTACCAAGGTAACTATCAAAACAATCACCAAGGTAATTTCAACCACAACCAAGGAAACTACCCACCAAGGCAAGAAGGTCTCAATAATCAAGAAAGTGGAAGCTCATACCCACAACAACAAAGGAGGTAAGATAATTTCTCTTATTCAAACCTGAGCAATGCGGTTGCTTATCCTCCGGGGTATCATCCGGGAGCTAAAGCGCTAAATAATAAAGGGAAAGCAACCACCAAAAAACTTATTGAGAAGTTGATTGCATCGAACAAAGCTCAAGATGAGACAAGAAGAAAGATTGATGAAGCTAATGATAGAAGGTTCAAAGCCTTGGAGCACTCGGTTGTCAACTTGCTAGTTCGTTTAGTGCGAACGAGAAAGGAAATTTCCTTCTACCACTATTGTAAATCCAAAAGAGCAATGCAAGGCAATCACTTTGAGGAGTGGAGCAAATTATGAGGGACCTTTTATGCCTATGGAAAGTGAGAAGTTAGAAGAGAAGGAGGTTGAGGAAAATTTAGTTGAGGAAGAGTTTGTGGAAGACGGTGAAGTTGAAGCTAAAGAAAATGATGAAACGGAAGTGGATGAGTCGGAAGTTGTTGAAAAAAATGGCAAAGAACAAAAGCGTTGAAAAAGAAAGAGAATGAAGTGGAGTTGGAAAGGGATAGTTGGGGCATACCAAAAACTCAAGTGCCCATCCCTTTTCCACATAGATTTTTGAAGAAGAGCCTTGATGAAAATTTTGTAAAGTTTTTGGAGATTTTCAAGAAAATCCACATCAATATACCCTTTGCGGATGCTTTGAGACAAATGCCTCACTATGCTAAGATTTTAAAAGATATCATGGCAAGAAAAAGGTGCTAAGTAGAGAACGAGACCGTCAATTTGACAGAGTATAGTGTCATAATTCAAAAGAAGTTGCCTCCAAAGCTCAAGGATCTGGGGAGTTTTGTCATACCATGCGAAATGTGGAAGAGTGAAGTGCATAAAACTCTTTGTGATCTTGGGGCTAGTATCAATTTGATGCCTATGTCCATCTTTAAGAAACTTGGTATAGGAGAAGTAAAGCCTATGTCCGTTACATTGCAACTTGTGGATAGGTCGTTGACTTATCCTAAGGGAGTAGTTGAGGATGTGTTAGTTAAAGTTGGAAAGTTCATATTCTCGGTGGATTTTGTAGTGCTTGACATAGACGAGGATGAAAATGTTTCATTAATTTTGGGGCATCCATTTTTGGCCACGGGAAGAGCTTTAATTGATGTGCACAAGGGGGAGTTAACATTGAGAGTAAATGAAGAAGAGGTGGTGTTTTCATTAAGAAATGCGATGAGGCATCCGGATGAGAAAGAAGAGTGTAGAAGAATTGAATTGATTGATGAGATTGTTCAAGTGAACTTGCCATTCTTCTTATCTAAATATCCTCTCGAAACAAACATAAACCATTCTCTTACTTTATCTCTTAATTCTAACTCACCTTTTTATTGTCTAGAAGATGATGATATAAATGATTGCTTACATGAATTGAATGCTTGTAGGAAAATGCAAGAAGATGAAGTCAAGATGATGTACTATGGAAAGATGGAGTATCTTCCTTTGGAAATAGAGAATGAAGAGTCAAAGGTTGAAAAAGGAAAAGAGGAGTTGAAGCCACTACCCGATCATCTTATGTATGCATACTTGGGGGATAACAAAACCTTTTCGGTATGCATACTTGAAGCCACTACCCGATCATTTCCCTTTGCCTTTTATTGATAAAATGCTTGATAGGTTGGTTGGATACAAGTATTATTGTTTTCTAGATGGTTACATGGGGTACAACCAAATCATGATAGCCCTCGAGGATCAAGAGAAAATAACTTTTACTTGTCCGTATGACACATTTGATTTCTATAAATTGCCTTTTGGGTTGTGCAATGCCCCCACCACATTTCAACGTTGCATGATGGCAATTTTTGGGGGATTGATTGAAAATATAATGGAGGTTTTTATGGATGACTTTTCCGTATTTGGGTCTTCATTTGATAAATGCTTGGCTAATCTTTCTATGGTGTTGCAGTGATGTCAAGATACGAACCTAGTATTGAATTCGGAAAAATGCCATTTTATGGTTCAAGAGGGTATCGTACTTGGGCATCATATATCGGAAAAAGATTTGAGAGTTGATAGGGCGAATGTTGTAGCTATTGAACATCTTCCCCCACCTAAGAATGAAAAAGGGGTTAGATCGTTCCTTGGCCACGCCAGGTTCTATCGACGTTTTATAAAGGATTTTTCTAATATAGCCAAACCTTTGTGTAAATTGCTTGAAAAAGATGCTCCATTTGAATTTAATGATGAATGTCTTGATGCTTTTAGGGTGCTCAAAGAAGCCTTAATTTCATCTCCGATCCTAGTCTCTCCCGATTGGAGTAAGCCTTTTGAGCTCCAATGTGATGCAAGTGACAATGCTTTGGGAGTGGTGCTCGGTCAAGTTAGGGAGAAGAAGTTTCGAGCGATCTACTATGCATCAAAGACGTTCAATGCCAGTCAAAAGAATTATACCACAATGGAAAAAGAATTCTTATCCGTGGTTTATGCTTTTGAAAAATTTTATCCATACCTAGTTTGCACAAAAATGATTGTTTATACGGATCATGCCGCCATTAGATATTTGATGAGCAAGAAAGATGCTAAACCAAGACTAATTTGTTGGGTTCTTTTGTTGTAGAAGTTCGATGTGGAGATACGTGACAAGAAGGGAGTGGAAAATGTCATAGCCGACCACTTGTCACGCTTAGAAAATGGTGATAAAGAAGGAACTATGGAGTTCATTAAAGATGTATTTTCAGATGAAGAAATTCTTCTAGTTGATTTTCAAAGGATGTACACTTTGTGAGAGACCGAAAGGCCATGGTATGCGGATTTTATGAATTATTTAGCTTGTGGCCTCAAGCCGGATCATCTCACCGAATCTCAAAAGAAGAAGTTCTGTCATGATGTCAAGGAGTACTTATGGGATGATCCTCTTTTGTTCAAGAATTGTCCGGATAGAATTATATGGAGGTGTATCCCGGAGGATGAGAAATTGAGTGTCGTGGAGATGTGTCATAGTTCACCTTGTGGAGGACATTTTGGATTTCAAAAGACGGGAGCAAAGATTCTTCAATCGGGGTTGTTTTGGCCAACCTTGTTCAAAGATTGCAAGGAATATATCAAGGGATGTGATAGATGCCAAAGAATTGGAAGTATAGGGCAACGTGAGGAGATGCCCATGAGGAACATTTTTGAAGTTGAAGTGTTTGACGTATGGGGGATGGACTTCATGGGACCATTTTCGCCATCCAATGGGTACTTCTACATTTTGCTCGCAGTGGATTATGTCTCCAAATGGGTAGAAGAAATTCCGACAATGACGAATGATGCTCTAGTGGTGAAAGCCTTCTTGAGGAAGAACATCCTTGCTAGAATTGGAGTGCCAAGAGTGATGATTAGTGATGGGGGATCTCACTTCATTAACAAGATCATTGAGAAGCTTTTGATGGGATATGAAGTGAAGCACAAGGTTTCAACACCTTACCATCCTCAAACCAATGGCTTGGCGGAAGTGTCAAATAGGCAAGTAAAGCTTGTTCTTGAAAAGACGATCACTGGTAATCGAAGAGATTGGTCTTCAAAGCTTGACGATGCTCTATGGGCGTATCGAATGGCTTATAAGACCGCTCTTGGATTTTCACCATATAAGCTTGTGTATGGAAAGACATGCCATTTACCCGTGGAATTAGAGCACAAGGCATTGTGGGCCCTTCGAAAGTTGAACCTTGATGAGAAGGAATCCGGGAAGAAAATGTGCCTTCAATTAGTTGAACTAGAGGAATTTAGAGAGGAAGCTTACTCAAGCTCGAGGATTTTGAAGGAAAAAATCAAGAGATGGCACGAAGATAGGATCAAAACGAAGGAGTTTATTCCGGGGGATAAGGTTCTATTGTTCAATTCAAGACTTAAATTATTTCCTGGAAAACTTCGTTCGAAATGGACCGGTCCGTATTTGGTGATCGAAGTGAGAGATGATGGCTCAATAAAACTTGAAGGATCGGATGGAAATGCTTTTGTGGTTAATGGTCATAGGGTGAAACATTACCATTCTCCCTCTCAACAGGAGTTGGTATATGTGGATACCTTTACCTCTTGAAAGCTTGTATCCTTTTAGTAGTTGTAGATTGTAAATATTTTTTTTTCTTGTTTTGCTTTTTTTTGGTCTTGTAGGGGGATTGTGCTTGTGAGAAGAGATGTATTGAAGATACAAGGAGTGCCTCATTGAAGTGTAATGGTATATCGTACCACTTTTTGCAAACTTACTTTGAACTCTTGTTTCAATTTAAGTTTGGGGGGATATGGTGTGGTATGATATGTTATGTTTGCTTACATTCTTGTGTTTTTTATCAAATTTGAAAATTTTATCATGAGTTCGGTGTAGTTTTGGTCCATTTTGGTGGTGTTGAAGTTGATAATCCTTTTAATTTTGATACCAAGTTTGAGCTAATGATGTGATTGAGTTTTGAGCATAAATAAGGAGCATTGGAAGCATAAAAATAGGGAAAGGCAAGGTTCAAAGTTAAAAAATTGAAGAAAGCAGGGTACAGGAACTCGGACCGTGTACAGTACACGGCCCTGTAGGGTTTGGCCGTGTACTGTCATCAGAAACACGAACTCGCCCAGATCGAGGGCGAGTTCAGTACACGATCCGTGTTCAGTGTAGCTACACGGCCCGTGTAACGTGCACGGGCCTATCCAGAAAAGCCGTGCTCTGTCGTCTGCAAACACAACACGGCCACCCCTGTGGCCGTGTGTGAAACTCGGACCGAGTCGTGTCTGAAGTCAAAATTTATAAACCCAATTTCAGAACATGCCCTTCACTTCCATTTGCCTTCGAACACATTTCTCCCGTCCAACCGTTTTCCAAAACCACAAATTTGACTGAGAGCAAGAAACAAGTGGTAAGATTGAGTGGTTTAGAGTGTGTTTCTTAAAGTCTTTACATCAAGATCGTCTATTCATTCCAAGAAATCCAGGTATGAAATTCTTGCCCTAGTTCTCAATTGAATGTTAGAATGTCGAAATCTTTGTATGGGATTTGAATGAGAGCATGTTTAGAACATATTTGATATTATAGGATACAAATTTGCAAGTATTGATTGATGATTTCATTTGAGTAAAATTAGGGTTCATAAGACTTGAATTTGGGGATTTTAGGATTTAATGAATTGAATGCATATGGTGAAATAAATTGATTGATAACATTTCATTGATTATTTCATTGATATGAAATAGCTTAGGTGTTGAGGATTTGAGCATAAGGGGTGTTTGGTATTCTTTTGAAAATTGTTTTCAAATTGTTGCATGCCAAGTGTTCGATGAAATGCCTAAGTTAATTTTTAATCAATTTGAGGACTTTACATGTACAAAGAAGCATTGTTGATATTGTTAGATGATTAATGCATACATGAGGTGGAATATGTGATGAAATTCATGAAAATGAAAAGATGCTCTTGTTGGATTGAGTGAGAATTTTGTTTCGTTGTTTGTTCCATTTTTCCCATGATTGAGCATGTGAATTGTAGTTTGATAAGGGGTGTTGTCATGAAACATCAAAGCATGATTAGGATTAACACTTAGTTGAAGTATGAGTGATGATTCTATGATTAAGCATCAACACTATGATGAAGCTGAGTGTAATTTGAACTTATTGAACATTGCAGATGGCTGAAAGAAGGGTTCGAAAATGCAATGAAGATTTTATCATTGTGGAAACTGAGGGAGAATTGGCCAACTTAGATACCCAATTGATGGAAGATGAGATACATCCTGATTACTTTGGAGTAGAATTCAAGGAAGGCTGGGAGAAATACATCTTGAGGTGGCAAGCCATATTACCTAAGATGAGGCCAACTAGATTTCAGAATCAGGAAACTATGACCGGGCTTGGAATTAAAGCTGACTTGAGAAGAATGTTTAGTAGGAAAGGGAAGGAGGAGTTCTTTGACAAGAGACCTCCTACCTATCATCACCTTACAGCTGAATTCTTGAGCACTCTTCAAGTGAAGAAGAACAGGAACGGCTTCCCCACATCAGTAACATTCCAGCTGAATAATGAGTTGAGAGAGAAGGTACCTATCCATGTTTTGAATAGGTTTATGGGATGCTCCCCATGTGAGAATCATGGTCATTTTTATGAAGGAGGGGGCTTCAATCAGCAGAGTTGGTGGAAGTTGCTAGTCAATGATGGAACAGAACTAGCAGATTACATCCCTAGTTCCTTAGAGGGGATGGCTATTAAGAATCCCGCAATGAGATATTTAGAGAAGATTGTCTCAAACACAGTGGTGGCTCGTTACGAAGGTAGATCAGTAGGTGAGAAACAACTGTACATCATGTATTGTTTGTACCACGAGCTTGATTTGAATATGGCAGCCCATTTTATCCACCATGCGGAACGGTTAGCGAAGAGGCAAAATTCACAAGGAATAATATTAGGAGGGATAGTTACCATGATAACCCAAGGATTAGGGATTGATCTAAGAGGAATGGAGAATAGGATGGATAGTGAGGGGCTCAATTACAACCAGTTAATGAGGATGGAGTTCTTAGCTTTGGTAGGAGATAGATATTGCTTGAGGCAAGATAAAGGAGCCCCATTCCCTTTACCTGCTCTGGAGTTGTCAGTTTTTGCTCGAAGGAAAAATGCAAATTTTACAATGGCAAGTGTGCAACACTCCACTGTCGTGAGGGAATTTTATCGAAGAAATCGGAAAGGAGTGGAAATAGTGCTAAGGCAAATGCGTGTTGAAGAAAATCGTGAGTTGGCAAATTTAAGAGCCGAGCCCATAGCTATGGATGAGGGGGATGGAGAAGACCCTCAGCATCAGCAAGTGGAATTTTAAGAACATGCTCCTGAACCTCCACAGTTTGAAGAAGAGTAGGAACAGCAGCAGTTCATGGGACAAGGAGGAGATGCAAATTGGAATTTCTTTGAAGGGGAGATTCAAGAGATAAGGCACACACAGACCCTGCATGGAGAGCAAATAAGACAAATGAGAGAAGAGCAGCAGAGGCAAGGAGTGCAGATCAGGGAGATCCACGAGGGACAACGTAGGAGGGAGTACTATGAAGAGAACGTTTGAGCACATTCGAACAATATGGAGGAGATGCTCACGATGATATTTAACTTTCAGTTCCCTGCCTCACCTCGTGCCTATATCCCTTGGGCACCGTGTCAGCCTCGTTCCCCTCCTCATCCAGATAATTGAGGGAGTACTTTTAGTGCTCGTCACTTCGTTAGCTTATCTATTTTAGTTGGATTGAATTGTGTTGGATTTGAGACTTTTAGTTGTTTTGTTTTGGGATGTTTTAATTTCGTAATTTAGGGTTTATTTTCAATTAAGGTTGAGATGATTGTTGATTTGCTTTGATCATGGGTGGGGTGATCTTTATGTTTTTTTTCTTTGTTATGTTTTGTGCCTTTATTGTTGTCTTTGCTTTGTCTTTTATTTGTTTGTGTTTGTTTGTATTTTTTATTCTTGTTAAGGTTTTGTTTGGTGGTTTGTTTGGGAGGTTGTGAGTCGTTTTGAATGTGAGTGATGATGCATTATGGTGATAAGTGATAACGAATCATGATTAAGAATCCCTACACTTTCGAGTTGCGATATGTTTTATTTAATGGGTTCAATTAAAAGATGAATGTGTTGCAATAAGTCCTTTTAAGTCAAGCAATAACTTGTGAGAATTTGTGCCTCGACTATAGATAAATGGTTTATTCTTTTCATGAGTGAATCGGTTGTGTTTTGATAAACTAAATGCTTGCTCAAAGACTTTAGGAATGAACCCTATTAGTAAAGATTGATGATGTGATTTAAGGCCATCCTTGTCATGAATAGTTATTGCCAAACATTTCCTTACCTTTAACATCATCCTTAGTTAACCACCTTTGAGCCTTTAAGCCTATTTCTTGTGAATTTAGCACATTACAAGCTTTGATTACCCACATGAGCCTTATATATACATACCTTTTGTGTGAGTAATCAAGAAGATTGTAGCTAGAAAGATGTGATGAGATGACAAACAAAGAAGAGAAAATAGTATAAAAGGATGAAAAGAGCAAGAATGCATATGTGACCTTAAAAGCAAGAAAAGAGAGCAAGAGATATAGAAGCTCAAGAAACTAAAAATCAAAAGAAGGGAGCATACAATCAAGAATAGTTGAAAATCAAAAGAAAAGTAATGAATAGTGTTTGAATGTTGCAAATGATAAGAAGGGAAGAAAGAAAGTGGAGAATGGAAGAAAGTAGCTACCTCTTCGATTACTTACACTCGTTTAGTTACTTTTATCTAAATTCTTCCTACCCTACCAAAGAGCTATCATTACATCCATAATCAAAGACCTTTTTGATCATTGATTGAAACTTTATTGGTTTATGAATAGAGTCTACGAGCAAGTGTATAGTGATTCGAACCAATTGATTGATGAGTGTGATTTACCTTATATAAAGAGTGGCGAGTGAAATTGATTACCTACGTGAGGCTTGAACCAAAAATGGCATATATTGCATATTGTTCTCTTTTGATTGAACTTACTAATTTCTCATATCATGTCTTTAATGATTGTAGAATAACTTAGTATGATTGGTAGTTCTTGTTGCTATTGATGTGTCATTATTTATGTTCGTTTAGTCTTTTCCTAGGTGAAAATCTCTCTCTCCTTGTTTTATCATTTTCGTTGTTCGGGATGAACAACACTTTAAGTTTGGGGGTGTGATTGTCATTATTTTCACCTAGAATTTAGTGCCTTTTATTTGTATATTTTGTATTGTTTCATCTGTATTTTTATGTATTTTGGTGGTGTTATGTGTTTTTATGAAATTATGTGTGAATAAACTTTTAAATGCTAAAACAGGTGAAATATGGAGCAAAAACGGAGTCGGGAGAAAGAAGGAAGCAAAGTTGCACAAACAAGGCCAGTCGTGTTTAGAACAAGGGGTGTGTAGTGCACACAGTACGTGTACCGCGCATGAGCCTGTAAGAGTTGGCATTGTGCTGTCATCAAAAATCACAACACAGCTACCCCTGTGGCCGTGTACCGCGCATGAGCCATGCGCTGTCCAAAGTCTTTTGTTGACCAGAACCCTAAACACGACTCGGGCCGTGTACTGGACTCGAGCCGTGTAGGTGTAAAATTTTAAAAAAATTTCAGAATCTTTCTAGAAGGCCTCCAAGGGTATAAATACCACTCCATTCAACATTTGATCATTCTAGAACCAAAATATTGGCTGCTCACACACCTTACACACCATTCCTTTGATTTTGCACCATATTCTTCATCCCATTTATCATTACTTTGATCCTACATCATCTCTCCATAAATTCTACTATCCAAATCAAGTGAAGAAGCAAAGAAGAGTGGGTGATCATCAAAATAAGGATGGAGATTCAATTGGAGCCAATCCAAGGGAGTTTTCATCCTAATTTAGTGTTAATCCTCTAGTTTACCATGATTTGTAAGGGTTTTAATGTCTATGTTAAAGATCTTATGAAGATTATAGGCTAATCTCCCTTGTGGGATTAGCAACATGAAAGTTTGTGGTTAAATTTTGGGATCTATGTATTTAAATTCATATGTTGATTGGGTTAATTGATTTCTTATCATTGATGCTTTAGATCTTGATGTTTTGATAATTTTTGTATTTAGATGCTCTAAATATATGATTAAATTGAGAAATCAATTATGTGATTAGGACATTTGAGTGAATCATTTAATCAAACATTTCATGTGCATTATAAATTGTGAAGAGATTGAGAAATCCTTTAGAGTTTAGAACCCTTTGATAGGACATGCGGTTGGTTTATTCGAGAGATTGATTAATTGTGTGAAGGGATTCTTATTTTAATCTTAGTACCTTGTTGGAATTGTTTGAATGAGAACCAACCTTTGTGCTAATTGATATTAATATACTATTCATCTTGAGAAGGAGCTTAGGTGAATTTAGAGTTGGCCCTTAATTAATACCCTTGATTCATATGAGTTTAATGCATGTATCCTAAGATTTTTCATTGCTTAATTTTTGTTAATCCCACTTTTGCTTAATTTGATAAATCACACTCCATCCATTTATCTTGTTTGTTTGATCATTGCTTACATTGCTTTGATTAATTCTATTTACTTGTTTGAACAACCACTCTATTGATGATTCATCTCTATAAAATTACGACAAACGTGAGATTGCTTAAGCACTAGCACCTACCTACCTGTGGTTCGATAAATTCTTGTATTGGTCAACCGACTACAAGTTATGGCTAATCATGCAGCTCGATCATACAGAGGAAGCTGCCAGCTAAGTTGAAAGATATAGGAAGCTTCACTATTCTATGTGAGATTAGAATGGGGCCGGCACGAAAAGCTTTATGTGATCTTCGTGCAAGCATCAACTTGATGTCCTTATCTATATTTAAGAAGCTAAGTTTGGGGGAGCTCTCTCCCATAACAGTGGCTCTATAATTGGCGGATAGGTCTATGACTTTTCCAAAGGGTGTGATTGAAGATGTACTTGTAAAAGTAGACAAGCTTGTCTTTCCTGTGGATTTTCTTGTGCTAGAGATGGAAGATGATAAGGATAATGTCCCTCTTATTTTGTGAAGGCCATTCCTTGCCACAGCTGGAGCTATGATTGATGTCCAAAAGGGGGAGCTTAGATTGAGAATGGATAAAGAAGAGGTTATATTCAACCTTGATAGGGCAATGAAGATGCCAATGGAGATGCAATGTTACAACATTGATGTGGTGGAAGAGATCGTGAAAGAAGATATGTCCTTGATCCTATCAAAGGATCCCTTGGAGACATGCTTGGCGGAGTCTCTTACTTTTCTCACCACGGAGCTAGATGAGCTCTCTAATGAGGTATGTATTGAATTTTTTGAAAATCTACTTGCTTTGGGTGATGACAGGTATGAATCTAAAAGAACCAAGCTTGAAGAAGATAAGTGGACTAGGAAATACCTCCCATTGGATAAAGAAAGCACACCGAAGGAAGAAAAGAAGGACAAGTTGAAACCACTACTGGAACACCTGAAGTACGCCTATCTAGGAGATAATAAAACTTATCCGGTAATTGTATCTTCTTCCCTTACTGATAATCAACTTATAGAGTTGCTAGATGTTTTTAGGAAGTATAAGTCTGCTATAGGTTGGATTCTTGATGATTTGAAAGGTATTAGTCCATCGTATTGCATGCATAAGATAAAATTGCTAGATGAAGCTAAGGGATGCATTCAGAATCAGCAGAGGGTTAACCCCGTAATTCAAGAAGTGATTAGGAAGCAAATCCTAACGTGGTTAGATGCAGGAATTATTTATCCAATTAGTGATAGTCCCCATGTGAGTCCACTGCATGTAGTAGCTAAAAAGAGGGGCATGACTATTTTGAAAGATGATAATGGCGAGACCTTAGCCACTATGATCCCTACGGGATGGCGCGTGTGTATGTATTATAGGAAACTGAATGAAAATACATGTAAAGATCATTTTCCTCTTCCTTTCATGGATCAAATGCTTGATCGTCTAGCAGGGTATGAGTTTTATTATTTCTTGGACGAGTACTCGGGTTATAATCAAATCATGATTGCGCTCGAGGATCAAGAAAAGACAACTTTTAATTGCCCGTATGGAACCTTTACTTTTAGGAAGATTGGGTTATGTAATGCACCTGCTACATTTCAGCGTTGCATGATGGCCATATTTGATGGGTTGATAGAGAAGATCATGGAGGTGTTTATGGATGATTTTTCTATTTTTGGTTCCTCCTTTGATATTTGTTTGTCTAACCTAGCTATTGTTTTGAAGCGATGTCAAGAAACTAATCTTGTTTTGAATTGGGAGAAGTGCCACTTCATTGCGGGAGATGGGATTGTTCTTGGGCATCATATTTTAGCCAAGGGATTGCAGGTTGATCATGCAAAGGTGGCGGCCATTGAGAAGCTTCCACCACCTAAGAATGAAAAAGGAGTGCAGTCTTTCCTTGGACACGCCGGATTCTATAGAAGATTTATCAAAGACTTCTCAAAATACTCTAAGCCCTTATCTCACTTACTTGAAAAGGATGTTTCTTTTGTTTTTAATGAAGAATGTCTAACAGTTTTTTAGGTTTTGAAAGAGGTGCTTATTACTGCACCTATCTTGATCACACTGGATTAGACTCATCCGTTTGTACTTATGTGTGATGCAAGTGATCTAGCACTTGGAGTGATGCTCGCGCAACTGAAGGAAATGAAGTTCTGCATCATCTACTATGCGAGTAAAACTTTTGATACAGCACAAAAGAACTACACTGTCACTGAAAAGGAATATTTAGATGTTGTGTAATGCATTCAACAAGTTTCGACAGTATTGGTTGGCATGAAGACTATTGTGTACACGGATCATTCTGCGATCCGGTACTTGATGGAGAAGAAAGAAGCGAAGCCCAGGATTATTCGATGAATCCTTCTTCTACAAGAGTTTAATATGGAGATCCGAGACAAGAAAGGAACGGAGAATGTTTTGGTGGATCATCTTTCAAGGTTAGAGACAATGGAACATTGTGATGACTCTTTTGAGTACATTGAAGAAATATTCCCGGATGAGAAAATTATGATAGTGATTGTTGAAGGAGCGGAGAGAGCTTGTGTAGTGGCTGCTCAAGGAATGGAACCATGGTATGTGGATTATGTCAATTATATTGCCATAGGTGAAATTCTGAAAGATCTCAATAGGTGTCAACTTGCGAAATTCAAGAGAGATGTTGAGACTTTCATATGGTATGAATTTGCACGGATTCTATCATCCGTAGGTGTGTGCCGGAGATGGAGATGGAGAGTATTCTTGATTTTTGCCATGCACAACCTAATGGGGGGCATTTTGGAGCCTAAAAGACTGCAGCCAAGGTACTATAATCCGATTTATATTGGCCTTCCTTGTTCAAAGATTGTGAATATTATGTGGCGACATGCGATAGATGTCAAAGGATGGGAAATATAAGTAAAAGGGATGAGATGCCACTTCAACCAAGCATTGTTGTAGAGATCTTTGATGTATGGGTAATTGATTTTATGGGGCCGCTCCCCCATCTAATGGATTCCTATTCATCCTTTTTGCTGTTGAGTATGTTTCTAAGTAGGGTGGAAGTGATTCCAACCCGTATGAATGATTCAAAGACTGTCTTGTCATTCATAAAGAAACATATATTTGCCCGTTATGGAGTTCCAAGAGCACTTATAAGTGATGGAGGGTCGCATTTCTTCAACAAGCTTATTGAAAGAGTTCTCAAGGACTATGGTGTTAAGAGGGTTACTACACCCTATCATCCTCAAGCACATGGACAGACGGAAGTTTTTAACCGGCAAGTGAAGCAAATCCTAGAGAAGGTAGTTGGAACCAATAGGAAAGATTAGGCTATGAAGCTTGAAGATGTCTTATGGGGGTTCCGAGCGTAATACAAGACTGTGCTAGGAATGTCACCTTATCAAATTATCTATGGGAAGTCGTGCCACTTACCCGTAGGGATTCAGCATAGGTCTTTTTGGGTAGTAAGAAGCTTGAACTTATCCATAAAGGAGGCTAAGGACTTAAAGTTGATGCATATCAATCAATTGGATGAGTTTCGAAGTCAAGCTTTCAAGAACTCGGTGATCTACAAGGAGCAAATGAAGAAGTGCCATAACTCGAAGATCACTTATAAAGAGTTCAAGTAAGGAGATGAGGTATTACTTTTTAACTCTCGTTTGAAGCTTTTCGCAGAAAAATTGAAATCGAAGAGAACGGGATCGTTCATTATCCATAGAGCCCGCAGAGGGGGGAGTTTTGAAATCATGGACAAAGACGAAGACATCATAGCGGTGAATGGGCATCGATTGAAGCACTATAGGTCGTCAGATGATGCTTGTGTCGTCTTTGAAGATACCTTGCATTGAGTTGGTACCGTCATAACTCTCCGATGTTAAACAAGAGCTCCTATTGGGGGCTTACCCTTCCGTTTTATTTCTTAATTTATTTTGTGTGAGTAAGAAATTTTTATATTTAAGGTGCTTACTAATTGGCAATTTCATCTCTTTGCAAACTTAGTTTCGACTATAGTTTCTACTAAGTTTGAGGGGGGTGTGATGTACATACCTCATTGAAGCACTAAGAGTATAATCTTTTTTTCATAATATTTGCTAGGGGAGTTAATTTTTTGTGGTATATTAAAACTTTAACCGATTTTGATGTGTCAATTTTTTGCAATTTGCCTAGTGTTCAGTGGTGTTTTATTTATTTTAGTGTGAGCAGAGTATTATACATAATTTTTATATAGTCTAAGAGTGGTTCTCTAGCTTCTATTTTTGCTATTATGATGCGTGATGTTGTCCTAGAGTTTGACTTTTGCAGGGAAAGACGAGAAAAGTATGAAATTTTAGAAGTTCAAAAGCTTGTTCGACCAAACTATGCTGTTCGACCAAAGTACTGCAGTCGAATGGTGGTCGAATGAATTGCCTGGTCATGAAACCCACTTACAGAAGCTCAGTTCGACCAAAACTCTAAGGTCGAGCAATTGTCGAATGAAGCAGGGGAGAACAAAAGGCGACATTTCAGTTTACAGAGGTGCAGTTCGACCTCACACTGTTGTTTGACCAAGACATTTTCGTCAAATGGAGGTCGAACGAGGTCACGTTTCACGGGAAGACTCACGCAGTTCGATTTGAAGCCCTAGTTCGACCACCCAGTTCAAGTCGAACTGGATCTAGAATCGTGAATAAAGGTTAGTTTACGCGTGTTGATTGACTGATTCCCATCATCCTTTCTCGAGCACTCGTCCCGACTTGTAAAGAGATTGCTTCATCTTCTAAGAGGAAGGAGACTAAGTCTTCTAGGAAAGGTGATGTTGCAAAGAAAGTAAAGCTTGATAAGATGAGAATTATGAAGCCTTGGACAGAAAGATCGATATGTTACAAAGGGATTTTGATGATTGGCACTACGATAATGATGATGATGATGCTCCGGAGGAGTAGTGGCGCCAGGTTTTTTTATCCTTGTTTGTTTCCTCTCATCCATTCTCCTTTTCACTTTACAGGTTGGGTTTTGAGTGAGTGGTGATGGTGTTGATTAAGATTCATGCGTGAGTGGTTTGTATTTGATATTGATTGATGATGATGGATACATTGGATATGTTTGATTTGGATGTGATCAGATTAATTTAGAGAGTATGATGTTACTTCTTGATTTTGCATGTGCACTTATTTTTATGCATGTTGATTTTATTGATGATAGGCATGTACTATTATTACTTGTATTTTATGTAGATATTGATGTTGATTGAATGTTTTGAAGAGTGCTTAGGAATCTATTACCCATGTGAGAATTTGAGCCTTATGAAATCATGTTATATCAATGCATGGTAGTTTATTCTTGTAAGTATCATTCATATGTTCGTATTCTAGAACTTGGCTTAGATTCTTGTTTGAAGTTTATGATTGATAGATACAAGGACATGATCTAATGTCGTGATTGATAATTGAGCCACTTAGCTAAATTTTATCATACCTTGAAGTTTATATCATTGGAAGCCCCGTTGTGCCTTTAAAAGCTTTTTCTTTGGCAAGCCTATGATGAAAAGCCTTATTTACCGTTACTTTAGCTTTGAAATACCCTGTTTACTAGTAGAGAGTTAAGGTGAATAAATTGCTAGCTCTTATGTGAAGAAAAAGGAAGGAAAAATTGCATAGTGATGAAAGTAAATTTGCGGTTAAATCTTGTGGAGGGGTAGTACCTAAAACTGGTACCTCAATTGCTTAAAAGGGTAGTGCCCGAAATTGGTACCTTTGTACTTTGAAGAAGAAGAAGAAGAAGGATGTTGATTCCAAGTGAAGCAAGAGGAGTATTGAAAGATCATGAGAATAATGAAGGAGAAGAAGTATTAATGTTGTTTGATGAAAAGCAAATCTCCAAGGTAATTCTCTACTTGTTAAGTTAGTCACTTTATCTATACACTCCCACTTTTACCAAAGAGCCAACATTACAACCTAAAGAACAAGTCCTTTGTGATCCTAGTGTTGAAATAATTAGGAATTGATTTTTGAGACCTTTGTCAAGCTTATGGTTACGCGAATATATGAATTGATTTTGAGCGTATATACTAACCCTTTAAAATGTACATCTTTTAAACTTGAGTGCGAGAGTAAACACTTACCTAGTGAGCTAGATAATTTTGCACTCGTAGAAGTATTGTGGTTGATTGATATTTTTGCATGGATGAAAGGTATGATGGATGCATATTTTGAATTGATATAATAGAATGTGTTAGAATAGGTTGTGCTTGTTATAAATATCTTGTGATTACACTCTCTTGCCTTGTTTTGATTTTCGTTCCCTTGGGACGAGCAACATGTAAGTTTGGGGGTTCGATGAGAGTGATAATTCACGCATTTTGAGCTCAGATTTATGGGAAAATTAAGTATGATTTAATCCATTATCAAGAAAAATGAGGATGTTTATGGAAAATCCAAGAATCAGAAACTACTGAGGTTATTTGAGCATATTTGTATAGGAAAACAGGTCTTAAGTGCTCGGAATCGAAAAACATGATTTTTCGCGGTGTTGTTCGACCTGAAGAGGCTGTTCGACCAGCATCAGCTAAGTCGAACAGACTAGAGAAAGTCAAACAGGAGGCGTATCAGCTTACATAGCGGTCATTCGACCAGGGAAGCTCATTCGACCATAATAAGTTAAGTCGAACGGGAAGCAGAGACGAAGTCAGTTTACAGACACGCCGTTCGACTTTAGTTTGACCAAGAGGTCCTGTTCGACCGTATCAAGACTGGTCGAACGGCGACACATCAGCTCCGACACGTCGAGATTTCACCTCTAGTGTATGCATGTGCGTGTTTTCTACGAAAAAGCCCAGTAAGAGTCCATAAAGAGAAGTAACAAGTATAAAAAGGGGTGCCGATCATATCAAAAAGATAGTTAGATTCCACATCCATCCTACACCATATCCAAATCCTAACTCCATCTGCAGGAGCTGTAGAGAGATTCGTGCAGCGAATCAAGTGAGAACCAAGTGAAGATTCAAGACAAAGCGAGAAGCGGCGGTGCCCGCATCTAGGGTTTATTTCACAACTTAATCTTTCTTGTAATTTTTAAGAATATGGATAAGATTTATCCAATCACCATGAACGTTCTTTAAAGCATCATGGGCTAGAATCGCTTTGGTAGTTCTAGGGTTATGAAGGTTTTTATCTAGTTAATTGAACTTCCGTATGTATACTCCGTACAACACTACTTGTGGGTTTATTTTATATAAGACTATGCTTTATTAATTCATTCTCAGAGTTGTTTTGTGCATCATTAACTGTTATGTAGAGTCTGAATACATATCTTGGTTATTGATTGAGTGCGTTCACTGCTGAGCAGGATTCCATGTTATGATTCTAAGTGAGGGGACTCCAAAGCTTCATTAGAACTATCTTATATGAATACTTATTAATGAATTGAATTTGGGTTAGTAAGTAGGTTAAAGAGGATAATTTTATAGTACCTATAAATGGAGATCATATCGGGTTAGAGTACTTAGTGCACGAGAAATAATTAATAATGATAGTACCTAGAAAGGGTGTTGTAATTATATCTCTTGCTCCAAAGTAATTCACACGTGTTACACGCTTATCTGCTTGTTTCTATAGAGTAGGCTTGCATGGCTTAGTGATGTGTCCATAATCTACAAGGCAGAGTCGGACATTGACATACGGAAGGGAGATTAATTAGTGAAACTGGATGGCCCAAAGAGCTAATTCTCACTTGTCAACTCTCATTTATCTCTACTGTCTTATTTTATTTGCTATTTAATTATTTGTTCACTAGTTTAATAATTATTCTCAACTTAAATTGCCAATAATAGTCTCTCTTAGGTTATATAATAATAAATTGATAACCAACTGTCCTTTGGGTTCGATAAATATAACTTAGTCGCTTATCTAAGCTACAATCGCATCTTTCATACTTGGGGATTAAAATTGTATGTTGAGAAAATGCCCAACAGGCCATCTCCAACAGTTTGCACCATTTCGCAGCACATTCAGCACAACAATGGTGTGAAAACAGTAATTCATCTCCAGCAGTTTGCACTACTTTTTCCACTAAAATTAAAAAATTCATTTAATCTTTATTTAATTTTTTTCCTACATAATTAAAATTATTATACATTTAATTTTGATATATTTATCTTTAATTTAAACAAAATAAATTTATCTAAAATATTTAAAAGATATTCATTAATTAATAAAACACTTAAAAATTAAATTAAAATATGATCAATAACTTTATAAATAACTAGTCTTCTGAGTTGGAATACTCCATCCATAGATGATCTATTAATGCATTTCAAAGGTCATAATGGGCTTCCTTCTCTTTGATTTGTGTAAATCGAGAAAGAAAATCTTGAAATTGAGCAAGATCGTTGTCCGCAAATCAACATTTGATGGTGGTATTTCTCTTGCTACTTAAATTTGAGCATCAAGATCCCGTTCATCTTCGATTATCATATTATGCATTATTATGCACGCACGCATAATCATTTTCAGACCCGCTTTACTCCAAAAATGTGCTGGATTTGCTACAATCGCAAATCGACTTTGGGAGCTCCAAATGCACATTTCACATCTTTTCTACATGCTTCTTGTTTTGTTGCAAAATATTTTTTTGGGACCAATAGGTGCATGGATAGTTTAAACTAGTGTTGACCATTTGGGTATATACTATCAGCCAAATAATACCCCGTGTTGTATTCCTTTCCTTGAATGACATAATGTGCTGGAGGAGCAATGCCTCTGGCAATGTTAGAGAAAAGAGGAGAGGTTTCTAACACATTAATATCATTATTGGAACCTGGCATCCCAAAATATGGATGCCATATCCACATATCATTGTCAGCCACAGCTTCAAGAATGATGGTAGGGGATCCACTCCTACCAGCATATTGCTCTCCCCAAGTTGTTGGATAATTTTTCCACTTCCAATGCATACAATCTAGACTTCCCAACATCCCAGGAAATCCACGATGCTTTCCAATATAAAGTAGTCTAGCAACGTCACTCGCATTGAGTGTTCTTATATATTGCTCTGCAAATATCTCTACAACAACACGACAAAATCTTTTAACACATTCGATGGCTGTAGACTCTCCAATTTTTACATACTCATCGGTAGTGTCAGCTGGAACTGCATATGCTAGAATATGAATTGCGGCTGTTGCTTTTTGAAGAGTTGACAACCCCAGCTTTCCAACTGCATTTGTTCATTACAGAAAATAATGATTGTGATCTTTTACAGCATCAATAATGGTAAGGAACAATTTGCGAGACATCTGAAAATGCCAACAAAACTGTTCTTCATTATATGTTGGATTCTCTGCAAAATAGTCGTCGTAGAGATTTTCTGCAGCAGCTTCTCGATCACAAAAAATGGTTCTCCGACCTAGAACTGAGCTACAATAACTAGAAGTTACATTTTGCTGGTCAAGAAATGTAGCTATCATAGGATTGCTCTATTGATTGCCTTTTGTTGTTGATCGGGACCCCTAAGTACTTGATTGGAAGTTGTGCCAGAGGGAATGTGAGTACTTCCTTGATATCATTGAGGATGATGTTAGAGACCACCACTACAAAGAGGCTGGATTTCTGGGTGTTGACTCGTAGTCCGGAGGATAGTGCCATTACATCAAGAACTTTTCGTACAGCTTCTGCTGACCTTTTATCCCCATGTGCTACTATCAATAGATCATCTGCAAATGCGAGGTGTGTGACTCTATTTCTTGCACAGAATTTTGAGTGGTCCCTCAGCTTACCCTCCACAATCTCCTTCTTAATCAAACGAGACACATATTCCATGCATATGATAAATAGTAAGGATGACATAGGGTTCCCCTGCCTGAGTGTCCTTTTCCCTTTCAAGAATCTCTCGAGCTCACCATTAATGAGGAGGGAGTATGAGGGGGTGGAGATACACTGATTGACCAAATTGACAAATAATTAGGAAAATCGGAGTTCTGTAAGCAGGTTTGTTAGGAATTTCCAATTTACAGAATCGTATGCTTTCTTGATATCCACCTTCAGTGCTATTCTTGGAGAAATAGCTTTGCGCCCATATCTCAGGAAAAGTTCCTGAGCTAGCATGATATTATCTCTCATCTTTCTCCCCTTCACAAATCCTGATTGAGCTTCATCGATAATATCCGGAAGGCATTCCTTCTACCTGCATGCTATTATTTTGGAAATGATATTGTACACAGTATTGCAACAGGAGATCGTCCTAAAGTCCTCAACTGAAGGTTCAAAGTTCTTTTTTGGAATTAGAGAGACGAATATGTCATTCACGTGTTTCCACAGTTTGCTCTGTCTGAAAAACTCGTGTATAGCTTCAGTGACGTCTGGACCTACAATATCCCAGGCATTAATGAAGAACCCCACTGTGTATCCATCTGGGCCTGGTGCTTTATTCTTATCAATACTTTTGAGAGCTTAAAAAACTTTACTATCAGTCACCGGTTGAATTAGAGATGTAGCTGCCTCCTGTCCCAACACGGGGCTTAGTGCTACAGTCGCTGAATCAACTATCCCAGCGGCCTCTCCCTATGTACCCTATAGCTCCTTGTAAAATCTAAGGAATTTGTCAACCATGTCTGCTCTGCTAGTTGAAGGGCCATTTCATTGTGCATCGATGTGATGAAGTTTCTCTTGCTATTCCTTTTAACCATCGAATGGAAGTATGCCGTGTTTTTGTCTTGGGTGATTATGTATTTATTCTTCCCATGAAGTAACCCACCAGCGAGCTATCCCATTCAGTTGATAACCCCTCACTCGACATCATTACTCAGCCAGGAGCTACAGGAGGAATATAGTGTAGGTTAGGGATTGGGGATGGTCGGCGATTGTGGATGTTGGGGGTGTTACGAGGGTCATTCACTCAGGCTAGAGGAGGGGGTGGAGGTGGAGGTGGCGGAGGGGAAGGTGGCGGAGGAGTGTGTGGCAGAGAGCTAAGAATGGGAGGAAGAAGTGTAGTATGGTACGCCGATGGGGTGGGAAGTGTTGTATGCTGAAAGGGAAGGGGGAGTAGTTGGATTGGAGAAGCTTGGGCCATGGCAGCCAGTGGTGGTGATAGTAAGACCGGTTGAGGAAAGGCAAGGGTTTAGGTTCCAGCCAAGTGGGGAGGGCATGTACCAAAGATTATGGGAGCTGGAGGGGAGGGTTGGAGGCAAATCGGTGAGGCTCGGGATGGAGAGTGACTAGATGTTGAGGCTGGGAAGAAGGGAATTGAGGCTTGAAAGGAGCCAAAGGTGATCTTGGTGGATGGTGGTTTAGGGTTGGGAGGGGTGGACGCCATATCTGTGTGGAGATTAGTGGAGGGGGATGGACAATCATTGCAGATGTGGGAAGTATTTAAAGATGCAGTGGTATGATTGGGCAGAGTGTGAATAGTGGGAAACGTGGGGTGGGACCCCAACAAAATCTTCTCTAGAGTAAAGATTTGTACCTGGTAATCCTCTTTGGCAGAGTGGAACAGCTGATAATTTGATTGTTGAGCGTCGGGAGAAGAGAATATAGTACAAGTAGGGTTATGGTCTCCCTCTCCTTCATTAAATGTGTTCACTTCTTCATTTAATGCACTCTCGATTCTTTTCATTAGATTTCCATCAGCTGCATGTAGACTTGGAGACCTTGGTCTAGGTTTACACCACTTACCCCCTTTGCGAATTTCAAGACGAGTTTTGAATTTGAATTCAATCTTCCGGCAACATATTTCCGGCTGTGCTTCCAACGTGGTTGCAAAAGGCCCATATGGAGGCTTTTCCATGCAAGTTGTATCATCTGTTGCTAATGCTTGAGTTTCTTCTGAATCTGCTAGTCCATGTATGCTGCTCCCAGAAAATATCTCTCCCACACCATTGGATTCTCTTACTCTACATTTAGCGCTCGATCTCAAGATTCTAGTCATTGGGAAAACCGGTTTCGTCGCTCTCCTCGGCATTGACTGCACTACTCGAAATCAGTTCACTGAACGTAGGGGGTTACCGACGGGAGGGCATGGATTTTCCGGAGGCTTACCGCCGATTAGTAGAGAGCATTTTCTTATTTTGTTTTATTTTATTATTATATAAGTTTATGCTTTTTAAATTTGTGTATGTAATTTTATGTAATTTGTAGTGTAATTTTAACTGTGTGATGTAATTTTATTTTGTATGTTTAAATCTCATATTTATTTTAATTTCTTTTTTAAAATTTATATTTGTAATATTAATATATAACAATATTACATATTAATATTGCCTCATAATTAAATATTAATATTAAATTAAATACTTTAACAATAAAATATGAATATATAATTATGTCATTATAATAAAATTAAAACAGGATGTTAAAAAAAAAAGGTGTCAAATTTGGGACGGCATCACCACCGCAAATTGGGGTAGATTTGGCAACCAACACAAAAATGCCGTCCCATTTGCTGAGCTGCTGGAGAAAGAACCAATTTTGCCGATCTGCTGGAGTTGCCCTTAGTGTACAATTGCATACAGTAGATCAACTCAAATAACATTTACTCAAATTCAATTCAACAAAAAATTAATTGACAAAAAAATTTCGTTAGCAAGTTAACCAAGTTTAGCTTGAGTTCTATAACTAGTAAAGTTAAAACATTTCATTAATCCATTGAATGCATCGCATATCGATTTAGATTTAACATTACAGAAGAGCGCTACCATACACTATACGAACACGTCTAGCTAAAAAATTATTGTCAATCATTAATTATTTCACAGGGGTTACGCGAACCTCTAGCACAAATTATGGCGTACGCTCGACCACTTGGGCCGACCTTAGGCAGGCACCCCTCGTAAGTGAAATGGAGGTCACCAACATAGACCATGAGTCTTCATGATCACCCATTGACCCTGTCTAGCTAGGTAAGTATGTAACCCAGATATTTTGGACCTCATTTATACAGAGTTTCCCTATTACTTTTAAACTTATGTATTAGTTGATGTGGGGTGGAGTAAGTATATTTGTGTTGAAAGTCGACACAAACTTTTTATTTTTATATTTATACACACCCTATTTTCAAAGTCAGCTATCCCTCTCCCCTTGCAATAAGAAATAAAAGGGGAACAACAGTGAAGAATGATTAAAGGCTCTTTGCATTAGGGTGTTCTACTGCATGCCAACCAATTTAATTAAATGTATATTTTGTTGGGTTTTAAGATGCAAGAAATCCATTTTTTTAAAAATATTTAATGTACTCCCTCCATTTCCTTCAAAAAGTGTCTTTTTTCCATTTTGAGCATCCTACCTAAATAGTTCCTTTCCTTTTTTTACGCAAGGACCCACACACACCCACTAAAACAATTAAAATATGGGTCTATACTCCCACTAATACAACTACACACTACACATCAAATAATAATACTCTTTAATCCACGTGCAAAAAGCAAAAGACCCTCTTGCTATGGGACGGAAGGATTGTTATGGGACGGAGTAAGTCCTTTTGTTGGATATCTAATATCACCTGCATTACACACACAGCATCCAAGATCAATCCTCCCTCCATTAGTTAGTTCTCCAGAGTTCCTGAACTTGCCGGAAATGCAAATTGTTTCACCTTTGGGGACGAAGCGCCAAAATCGGAGCACTATCGAGACATATTTCATCTTGCGGGAAGAGGTTTCTCTTCAACTTGGGTTTTGCATACTCAAGATCGATTCTGCTAGTTGAAGACTTTATGCATGAAAGAGTCAACTTCTACTCCTATTTTTTGTACTCTTTTCTTCTGCACTTTCCCACTCCCAAGTGCAAAAGTAATTGTTTGGTGCAAACCAACAATTTATTCTGGCATTATGTTACGAAACAATTCATTCTGGTATTTGGTATTAAGTTATGAAATGGAGTCTATGGATTTGAGAGGGGGCACAATTTAATGAGTTGCCACACATCCAAGCTAAATGATAAAAGATGAGATCAAATGCAAGCTGCCATAACGCTCTCTCCCCCTAATAAATTTAATATCGTGTGATACTACCTTGATCTTAACCTTGATCTTAGCCAAAAGGTCGTACTGCGATTCTATTTTTATTCCAGCCATGTCTTTTAATATTTTTTGAGTACTTTCGATGTGGGATTTCCAGACATTCGCTAAAAACCTGTTATGCTACATTCCATTATTCTGACGAAATCAACATTTAGAAAGTGAAGTGTGGCAGATATAATTAACTGTTTGCTTTAAAAGAGGTGGACTCATATGATAATGTAGAAACAACCCAATTTTCTTTAACAAGATAAAGGCAAAAACTCTTGTGCACTCGGGCGCACGGCCCGCCTTTAGAATTTTGTGTTAAATTGTATACCCTTTAGTATACAGATGTGTACCCTTTATTTTCTAAAGAAAATTATTGTGTGTATCTGGGCGCATGAACAACACTCCGTACGCCTTTAGAATTTTGTATTAAATTGTATACCCTTTAGTATACAGATGTGTACCCTTTATTTTCTAAAGAAAATTATTGTGTGTATCTGGGCGCATGAACAACACTCCATACGCCTTTAGAATTTTGTGTTAAATTGTATACCCTTTAGTATAGAAATGTGTACCCTTTATTTTCTAAAGAAAAAAAATATTAATGAAAAGTATATACCCTTTAGAACAAAATGGTGTGCCTTTTATTAATTAAAGTGTATACCCTTTAGACCAAAACAATGTACCCTTACCCATAATACTAAATTTCTAAAGGCGCACGGAATGTGTTCCCGTGCACCCGGGCGCACGCAAGCCTCACCCCAAGATAAATACTAGTCTTTGAAAAGGAAAATTTATGCCAAAATATGATTTTATTTAAACTATTGAAACTTGCCCAAAAGTTGTAATTTTATTCTCACTCATTAGCTAATGACCAACTCTACAGTTATAAATCAAAAAGGTCATACAATTTTTTTTACTTCATTCCAAAGTTAGTCCCAAAACTTTTAAAATTAATTATGTCAATTTAATTCAAATTTTTGTCGAGAAATTGCAATTTTTGCACGCACATCGTTCCACATGCACATAAGTGCCACCATATGATTATGGAAAAAATTACTATTCTCTATGAAATTTAGATTAAAATTGATGCAAATTTAAAAGCTGTGAGACTAAATTGATTTTTTTAATTTGTTGGGATCTTTTCTATAGTAAAGTAAAAAAAAATTATGGGACCGTTTTGGTCTTTAACTCGTTAATTTGTACAAAGAATTTCTAAATTAATGTTGATCGTGTGGAATTTCTCACAACTAATTTCGAATGAGTTAGTCTCCCATGAATCGTAAACGGATTAAACCCTGTGATCGGCCCTCTTAGTTTAAACTCTAGCTAAACACTTAACTTTGGAGTATAATAGAATATGAACCATAAACTAAGGAGGGACCACATTGTTAATACTTAAAACAATTCACAGAAGACTATAACTCATTCGAAATTAGTGCCAGAATCATTCGATGACCACATTGTTCGCACAAGTGTTTGTCATTTCGAATAGCATGATATCATAATATGGAGCCTTAGCAATCGAAACTGATGAGTGATGAGACAAAACTAAAGGAAAATTTAGAAACAATAAAATATGCATGGAAAAGCTTATTCAGGAGTGTAACTTAGAAGCACCCTTTCCAAATCAGAGGTTGAGGGGAGATTCATATTGTACGTTTTTCTCTTTTTATTTATTATTAGGTTTTTAATTGAATGTATCATTTTTTAAGTGTCATGGAATAAAATTTTAATTTATGAATATATAATGCAAATTTGCAGATCAATCTTCATACACAAACCGCAGATCAAAATTAAAGAAAAATGTTATTTTTTAATAGATAAAAACAATTAAAAGAAATATAAAATAATATTTTAACTTTAAACTTGATAAATATAAAATAAATTTATATACCGTGGCAAGCAACAGGATGCAAAAAGATTGAATTTTAAACTAGATTAAAAAAGAATCAGAAAAAGCATCGAGAATTTATGATGCAAACCCAATTTACAAAAATTAATTCTAGAAAAATTTGCTCAACCACTTGGGCCAATCTTATGCGGGCTAATAGAAAAACTTAATACTTGAATTGGGGCTAATAGAAAAACTTAATACTTGAATTGGGGTTGGGGCTGCGCGAACGCAAGCACCCTTTAACACAAATTACGACGTAGGCTCGACCAATTGGGCCGACCTTAGGCGGGCACCCCTCCCAAGTGCAATGGAGGTCACCAACCTAGGCCATGAGTTTTCATGATCACTCATTGACCCCGTCCAGGTAAGTATGTCTTATGAATGCAGCAAAACTTGATCAACAAATTATGCTCACACTCTAATCTATCTCTAGTGTTGTGTATTGATTCAATCAAAAACAGAAAACTAAAACTTGAAGAAGGAAGACAAGGATTATAGTGATTCGATCATATTGATCTGCATCCACTTTCTTAAGGAGAGCAATCACTATATGATGAAACAGGTTACAATATGAAGATGATGATGAACTAACACAATTAAGAAACCCTAATTTGATGCATTAGCTTATATGATGATGATGATCAACTCTCTCTTTCTTTGCTGTGCATGATGATACATTTATACTACACTGCTGCAGACTAAATGTATCAGCAAGTAACATACCTTCCACATGACCAGTTTTGAGCTCAGTTGCAACTGCTTCCATTCACTCAACTTCTCAAAACAACACACTTCTTGATCTTATGGCTCAACCTTATGACTGATCACATTGTGTTGAATCTCCACCATCAAACCAACACCTAATCTTCTTGATCTTACTGAACAACCTAATCCAAAACTAACTGTCATGTGATCACAAACTTATCAGCCGCAGCAACACTACACCTTCTCAACTATCATGCATGTGTTACCAAGCTAACAACCAATGATCAGTTGGTTACAACTGATCCTTGCTAACTGATCCTCACCTACTTATCTTTAACTTCTTTTAACTGTCATCAACTGCCACAATTAGCTAACCATTACTTATACTTGGCTTGATCATTCAATATGACAGAATTGTCATGCTTCAGACCTCACTTATCTTATGCAGCTTGATGTTCTTACTCATTCATTCATCTTGCTGCTACTTCAAACATCATCCTCCACATCCTTATTTGTTATATGTACGCATGTACACATGTATGCATGCAGGCATGGTCTACATATACAACAAATCTCCACCTTAGACCATGCATCATCACAAGTGATAAAAAACTCTCCACCTTGCTGCAATTACAGGCTGCAGCTCACCTCTCTTTCTCTCTTTTTAGTGAATACCAATAAGACTCTTGCACAATTCAAACTTTTGAACAGGTAGAGCCTTAGTAAATGCATCAGCAGGATTATCTGCTGTCTTAAGCTTCTTAACTGAAACTAGCTTCTCCTCTATCAAGTCTCTTATGAAATAAAGTCTCACATCAATATGTTTGGTCCTCTCATGATATCTTGATGCTTTGAGAGATGTACATCACTTTGATTATCACAATATCTTCAATACTATCCTGTTGAACTCCAAATTCTCTCAAAATACTAATAAACCAAACACTTCCTTTATTGCTTATGTAAGAGCAACAAATTCAGCTTCAGTGGTGGACAATGCTACTATGTGTTGATGTGTAGCCTTCCAGCTTATTGCTGTACCAAATAAATTGAGCACATAACCTGTCATTGACTTTCTTGTATCAAGATTGGCTGCATAATCTGCATCCACATAATTAACAACAACCTTATCCCAAGTATCTTGCTTCTGAAACTTCAATCCAACTGACATAGTACCTCTAACATATCTCAGTGCCCACTTCACTGCATCCCAATGAACAAGACCAGGATTACTCATAAACCTACTGATCACACTCATAACATAAGCTAAGTCTGGTCTACAGCATACCATAACATACATTAAACTGCCAACTGCACTTGCATATGGTATTTTACTTATTTCAGACCTTTTCTTATCTGTTTGAGGCCCTTGAAGAGATGACAGACTCAAGCCTTGCTTGACTGGTACTGATGCACTCTTACAAAGATTCATATTATATCTCTTTAGCACTTTATCCAAGTATGACTCTTGAAACAACCTCAACAATCCAGCTGATCTGTCCCTCTCTATCTGCATTCCAAGTATCATTCTTGCCTCACCTAGATCTTTCATGTCAAACTCCTTTCTCAAAGTATTCTTTACTGAATTGATTCCTATCATATCTTTGCAAGCTATGAGTATATCATCTACATAAAGTAGTAGATAAGTATAGCTTACTTTATCACATCTTATATACACACAGCTATCATACATGCTTCTGACAAAACCATTAGAAGTAATGTACTCATCAAACCTGAGATACCACTGTCTTGGACTTTGCTTCAGACCATATAGTGATTTAAGTAATAAGCAAGCCTTTGAATCTGCTCCTTTTAAACTAACACCTTCAGGAATCTTCAGGTAAATCTTCTCTTCTAAATTTCCATGCAAGAAAGCTGTTGTTACATCCATCTGATGTAACTCCAAATCCAACTGAGTAACTAATGACAGTAAAATCCTTATTGAGCAGTGTTTGACCACTGGTGAGAAAATTTCATTATAATCTACACCTTCTTGCTGTGAAAAACCTCTTGCTACAAGTCTTACCTTATATCTGATTTCTCCTTCCTTGCTTGTAACTGGTTTCTTCTTATATATCCACTTACAACCTACAAGCTTCTGATTAGCAGGTTTGTCAACAATTATCCAAGTATTATTCCTTTTTAATGATTGCAGCTCTTCTTCCATAGCATCCAACCATTGCACACTCTCCTGACCTGATACTGCTTCTGAGTATGTCCTAGGTTCATAGACATCAATGTCTGATGCTACATACAGTGCATATGATACAGTGTCTGCCTCTATATATCTTATAGGTGTTTTGATTTGCCTCCTCAATCTATCACAAACCAACTGATAGCTACTAAGAGTTCTCCTTTTATTTGAACCAGATGACTCAGACCTTTCCTCAGCAGCAACTTCCTCATGTACACTATCATCTCTTTGATCTTGATCATGCTGTACCATTGTTCTGTCAACATGCTCCACCTCAAACTCACACTTATCAGTGGTTATAACCTTATCAGACCCTTTCTCCAACAAAGGCATCTTATCTTCATTGAATGTAACATCTCTACTAACTAAAAACTTGTTATTCTCATAACACCACAGTCTGTACCCTTTTACCTCTTTAGGATAGCCTACTAACACACACTTAACAGCTCTAGGATCTAACTTGTCTTACTTTTGATGTGAATACACTAAACAACCTATAATCCTCAAATGACTATAATCTGGTACCCTTCCAGACCACACTTGTTCAGGTGGTTGAAACTTAAGTGCTGTGCATGGTGACAGATTAATCAAATAAGCTGCAGTATATACTAGCTCACCCCAGAAACCTTTTGAGAAACCTCCACTACTCATCATACATCTAACTCTTGCAAGAAGTGTCTGATTCATTCTCTCAGCCACTCCATTTTGCTGTGGAGTACCTGGTACTGTCTTGTGCCTCTTAATACATTTCTCTTGACAAAACTTATTGAATTCATGTGACACAAATTCAAGTCCATTGTCTGTTCTTAAGCACTTGACCTTATTTCCAGTTTGCAGTTCTACTTCTGTCAACCATACTTTAAAAACTGATAGTGCTTCATCCTTTGCTTTCAAAATTTTAATCCATACCTTTCTTGAATAATCATCAATGAATGAGATGAAGTATTTCCCACCTCCTATTGTTGAAGTCTTGGAAGGCCCCCAATGATCAGAGTGAACATATTCCAACCTAGCTTTGGTATTATGCTCAGCTGCACCAAACTTCAACCTCTTTGCCTTTCCTAATATACAAGTTTCACATTGATCTAACTTACAGGTTGAGCTGATCTCAAGTAGCTTCTGTCTTGCAAGTTCTTGTAAGCCTCTTTCACTTATATGACCAAGCCTCCCATGCCAAACATTAACACTACTCTCATCCTTAGTTGTATTAATTTGTTCAGTTACTACAGAACCATCTAAGAAGTACAGATCAGACCTCTTGAACCCTCTAACAACTACTAACTTTCCTTTTATGACAGCAAGTGTATCTCCCTTCAAATGACACTCATAACCTTGAGAAACTAACATTCCAAGAGATATTAAATTTCTCCTTAAGCTTGGTACATATCTAACATTCTTTAACATCCTGATTTTCCCATCAAACATTTTATGTTTGACAGAACCAATTCCAACAATCTTACAAGTATGATCATCATCTAACATTACTGATCCTTCATCTTTTGATCTTAATTCAGTAAACCAATCTTTCCTAGAAGTCATATGAAATGTGCATCCAGAATCCATAACCCATTCTTCTGATACTGAACTAGAACACACAGACATTGCTTCAATGAAATCAGAATTTGTAGCAACTTGATTTGTTGTTACCTGATTTGCATGAAGCCTCTTATTTCCTCCCTTTTCAGCTATCTTCTTTGCCACCATTGCTTTCCATTTGAAATATTGTTTCTTGTAATGTCCAGGCTTATTGCAGTGGAAGCAATTCTTGTTTTCTTCTTCATCTGCTGGTGCACTATAGTTCTTTTCTGGCTTCCTCTTATCAACATTACTCTTATTATTCTTGTTGTTCTTGCTCCATTGGTTCTGTTTCTTCACTATCAAACCTTCTGCATTTGCTTGTTGTTCTGAATTCTTGTGAAGCACCTTTGCCTTAACTTCCAACAATACTTGCTTAAAGGAGATAGATTCAGCATTAGCAAACAATAATGTATCTCTTAAACCTTCAAAAGACTTTGGAAGTGCTGACATGAGAATGACAGCCTTGTCTTCAGTTGACAGAGCCACATCAATATTTTCTAAGTCATCAATGATCTTGTTAAACTCATCTAATTGACCAATTATTGACTTATCTTCTGATACCTTGAAGGAGTACAGTTTCTGCTTCATGTAAAAACAGTTGCCCAAACTTTTAACCATGTACAACTCCTCCAATTTCTTCCAAACTCCTCTTGCTATAGCTTCTTTTGAGATCTCCCTCAGAGCCTTATCTCCAAGGCACAAGATGAGAGCACTTCTGGCCTTGGTTTGTTGATCTTGATATGCTGCAAGAATAGTAGCATCAACTCCTGCAACCTGTCCTTCAGGTAATGGTTTGATAGCATCTGATAAACCTTGTTGAACCAAGATGGCCTCCATCTTCATCCTCCACAGACTGGAGTCTGCCTTCTCTGTGAACTTTTCAATATCAAACTTTGTAGTAACCATTTGATCTTCTTCTCCACTGAATCTTCTTCTTCTTGTTCTTCTTGTTGGCTTCCCACAGACGGCGCCAATTCTTATGAATGCAGCAAAACTTGATCAACAAATTATGCTCGCACTCTAATCTAACTCTAGTGTTGTGTATTGATTCAATCAAAAACAGAAAACTAAAACTTGAAGAAGGAAGACAAGGATTATAGTGGTTCAATCATGTTGATCTACATCCACTTTCTTAAGGAGAGCAATCACTATATGATGAAACATGTTACAATATGAAGATGATGATGAACTAACACAATTAAGAAACCCTAATTTGATGCATTAGCTTGTATGATGATGATGATCAACTCTCTCTCTTTCTTTGCTGTGCATGATGATACATTTATACTACACTGCTGCAGACTAAATGTATCAGCAAGTAACATAACTTCCACATGACCAGTTTTGAGCTCAGTTGCAACTGCTTCCATTCACTCAACTTCTCAAAACAACACACTTCTTGATCTTATGGCTCAACCTTATGACTGATCACATTGTGTTGAATCTCCACCATCAAACCAGCACCTAATCTTCTTGATCTAACTGAACAACCTAATCCAAAACTAACTGTCATGTGATGACAAACTTATCAGCCGCAGCAACACTACACCTTCTCAACTATCATGCATGTGTTACCAAGCTAACAACCAATGATCAGTTGGTTACAACCGATCCTTGCCAACTGATCCTCACCTACTGATCTTTAACTTCTTTTAACTGTCATCAACTGCCACAATTAGCTAACCATTACTTATACTTGGCTTGATCATTCAATATGACAGAATTGTCATGCTTCAGACCTCACTTATCTTATGCAGCTTGATGTTCTTACTCATTCATTCATCTTGCTGCTACTTCAAACATCATCCTCCACATCCTTATTTGTTATATGTACACATGCACACATGTATGCATGCATGCATGGTCTACATATACAACAGTATGTAATCCAGTTGTTTTGCACCTTATTTATACAGTGTTCCCTATTACTTTGGTATGTATTAACCGATGTGGGATAAAGTTAGGCTGAATTGTTCTCTTCGGCATTTGCTTCAGCATTTTCAAAGTAAATCTTAAAATAAACAAAGTAAAAGTCGCCACAAACTTAGAGGATCTAAAACTAACCAAAGAAGAATTTTCGTCTTCAATTTATGAGGTTAAGTGGCTAACTTGCAGCTGTTTGATTAAAAAGAATTCCCGCCGTCTTTTAGCTTTTGATTGAGGTTAAGTGACCAAGATTTATCCATTAATAGATTGCTTTAAATGAATCACTTTTAATTTGAAATTTTCTTGTGGTAAATCCAAAAATAGAGAATTCACGCTCATAATGCCAATCAATGCATTTAACACATTTTCTAACTTTAGAGCTTCATGATATTTTTCGAAGTGAATATTTTATTTGATCCAAAATCCTTAAAATAGGAAAATTAATCTATTAATTTATATATCTAATACTCCTTCCTAGGGGTGGGAAAAAATACCGAAAACTCGGTATACCGCGCTCGCCGTATCGAAAAATGCCGAAAAATATAAAAAATTCAACATACCGAAATTTTCGGTATGGTATGGTTGCCGTACCGATAATTTCGGTACGGTATCGATATAGGATATTAAAATTTTCGGTATTTCGGTATACCGAAATTATTTTCGGTATTTCGGTATCGGTATACCGATACCGATATACCGAAAATTTTATATAATTTTTTTTTAAAATTTAATTATACATAATACAATATTTAAGTATATTTTATATTATAAATATATTTAAATTATTTTTATTTTATTATGTATTACATTTATTCATATATATTTTTTAAAATTTAAAATAAGCTCTAATTAAAATAAATAAAAATATAAAACACATCTAAATAAAAATATAGGAGTATAAAAATATAATAATAAAAAATTTGTTATTTAATCATGAATAAATTAAAAACAACATAAGTATAATGTTTGAGATTAGAAAATTTAATTATTTTGAAATATTTTTATATTAATTTTATTATTTTGATTAAAATTAAATATTATTTTCGGTATGGTTTCGGTAAATCGGTATTTTTCGGTATGTTGAATTTTCGGTATGAAACGGTATGTCAACATTTCGGTATTAATTGGTATTTACCGAAAATCGGTATGGTGTAAATTTCAGTACGGTATCGGTATCCGATTTAATTTACCGAAATTTTGGTATACCGAAAAATCGGTATACCGAAATTTCGGTATCGGTATCGGTATGGATTTTTCCATACCGAAATTTTCGGTATGGTATCGGTACGATATCGGTATTTTCGGTATACCGATATTACCCACCCCTACTCCTTCCATCCCATAACAAAGTTTATACATTTCGTTTTGTATGTCTCACAATAAATCTTTTCCTGCTCGCTTCTTCCTGCTCGTTTCTCCATGCTATCCTGCTGCAAGTACAGGCTGGGTTCCTTCATGGCTGACACTTTCTCCTCCTCCAGTGACAACACTCATCTTGAGAGGAAATTTGCAGCATTGATTTGTGCTGGCTATCCAGCGGTGTTTCCCCAGAGCGACCACCCTTTCCCAACGGCTTGAACAAGCTCTCCATGCTGTATCTTTATCACCGTTGATGACATCGAAAATCGGAAACTGACCGCAGGATTTGCAGCGGCTGTTGCCTTCTGCCATGGCAGGTCCCGGCTGTTTCGCCTACGTCTGTCCGCTTCTACTGTGACGACATTCATGTCCGATAGTCACGTCACCGGAATCTCGACACTCTACGAGTTTGAAGGACCTGCCCTCACGACGAACTCGTCCAATATCAATCGCGATTTCTCTTGACAAGTAGCTTCTACCGGCGTTATTTTCGGTGTTGCTTGTCTTCGTCTGCTCCCAGCCGGCTACAGCTGGGGAGGAGTGTTAGGCTCAAAATCTGATTTTTATTTTTTTCCAAATCAGCTTTGACTTGGCGAATTCAACAAACCAGATTTCATCTAGCATGTCAGATCAGATCGTCGGATTCTCCCATATCGTGTGGTCACGTGCGCCGCACGTGGGCTTTTTCTGGTAGAAATTGGGATTCCGAATGAAATTGGCCATAAATCGATCAAATAACATAGTTACGGAACTAAATTGAAAAAATATGTATCTTGGGACTAAAATTGACGAACCCAATTCCTGTGGGACCAAAAATGAATTTAACTCAAAAAATTATTCTTACATACAAAATATTAAAGTAAAATACCAAATATAACCTTAATGCATTATAATTCCATACACTTTTAAACCACAAACCCTAAACCCCTAATCCACCCACTGCAGCTGTCTGACCACCACCGGATCGCTGACTAAGGTCGTCGGACCACCGCCGGACCGCCGTCCGGCGCTCACTGCCATCGCCGGAGTGTAGGAGTATATAATTTTTTCACTGTACATGACACTTACGATTCATATTTTTTTGCTGCACACTTTTTTTACTGCACATAACTTTTGCTGCAGACGAACTTTTATACTGCACACGAACATTTATGTGCAGCGGTAATATTGGAATATCACTATATATTTATATAGTTAGTAATAATATTTTTATATGTTTGTATCTTATAGTAATAAAGGAGTTTTTAATGTATCTAGTTATTATTATTATTATTATTATTATTAATGGTTGATTAAATAGTTTAATTGTTGTATTATCACTTTATTTTAATTGGATATCATTTATATTAAAAATATTATCACTTTTTATTCATTCTACGAATTGTTCATAAAATAATTTAGTTAAACGATTATCACTTTTTCTTTATATAATTTTTTATTTAAAATGTTATTATTTTTTATTATCAATGAATCATTTGTGAAATAATTCAATTAAACGATATCACTTTTTCTTAGATTAGGAATCACTTTTTATTAAAAATGTTATAAATTTTTATTATTCAAGTTAATTTTTCGTGAAATACACTTTCCTAATTGGTTATCACTTTTCATAAAAGATGTTATCACTCTTCTTTTAAAATGTTGCCACTTTTCATTTATACAATAAATTGTTCATAAAATAGTTCACAACACCACTATCAATTTTCATAAATTAGTTTATCACATTTTATAAATTTATAATATTTAAATTATAAAATAAATTAAATGAATAACAAAATTTAAATTATTACATTTTTAAATAATAAAAAATATAAATTTAATAAGAAAGAAATGTAAAAGATAATATATATATATATATATAATTCTTTTATAATTAAAATTTTCAATATTCTAATTTAATAGCATCAAACAGGGTCCTTAAACTTAAAAAAATTTAATTGGATTGATGGATAATCCATCTCACGAATTAGAATCTGTGAAATGATCTCACTTAAATTTTTGCCATAACAACGAAATAATAAGAGTGCGAATAAATTTGAAAAGACAAAGGGTAGAAGAATAAAAAAATAAAAAATTGTAAAGCAACGAAATAATAAGCGTGCGAATAAATTTGCAAAGAAAAAGGGTAGAAGAATAAAAAAAAAAAAAAATTGTAAAGCAAAGTTCAAAAGGGGAGAATAATGATGTCTTGTTTTAATCAAGGGAAAATAGAATACTTTAGAATGAAGTAAGTTGTGGATCACTCTTCTAGAAACCGGGTCGTATGGTCCGTGAAGCCGCGTCAAGTGGTCAGCTCGAGAAGACTATATATATAATAATGTTATCAAGGAATTATTAAAAGTCAAGATTGGCGATTCCATTCATCTAGCAAACCTATAGATAACGCAGATCACAATCATCACTACACAACATCATAAATTCTAGATTAACTCACAAATCCATATTCAAAGCATTCCTTCCTTCATCCCCAACTCCAAATATCATAATGGCCATTCCAGAAATTCAGTTGAATTCCGGTTACAAAATGCCAGTTTTGGCACTCGGAACTGCAAGTTCCGGTGCTTCCAAAGATGAGGAGGTACAAGCCATGATCCACGCCATCGAGTGCGGTTACAGGCATCTCGACACTGCTCCTCTCTACGGAAGTGAGGCCGCTGTCGGAGAAGCCATAGCCGAAGCTATGGTGCAGGGATACCCATCCCAACCGTGTTCTCCCAGCTCTCAAGAAATCTTTAGAGTTAATATCCACTTCTTTTATCCTTCTCTTGTTTCAATTGTGTATCATCATGTGTCTTTACTGATAATTTCTCGTACAGGCTTCTGAAGCTCGACTACGTCGATCTTTACCTCATTCATTGGCCTGTAACCGTGAGGTCGGGAGGGTTTGAGTATCCGATCCCCAAGAAAGAAGATATCGTCCCCTTTGATTGCAATGAAAGTAATTGCAATTCACGTACCAAATAACATACGCAGCAAACGTGCATCTCTTTCAGACATTTCATCGAACACTCTCCGGAAGGAAACTAAATATTCTTCAGAAGGAACATAGTAATTACTTATCATTCTTTTCCGGAGAACAAGAGCTCTCAGATGCATTTGGCCGTATTCCTTGAGATCGATGGGAAAATCTTCATTGAATAATACTTTACTGCGCGACTCTGCGCTCACTTTGTCCTTCCGTCCCTCAGTGATTTTTTTGTCTTTTTGTTTTTTTTTGTTTTTAATTAGTGTTTGTATTTTATTTTGGATAGGATATTTCGCGAACTAATTGAGTTTCAGAATTCATAAAATATATATTTGAAATTCATTTGTTAATATTAACTATTCTAATCGTGTTTGAATTTTGAATTAGAATAATTTATCAAGTCAAAGTATTAGTGTGTTAGGACTAAAAGTTTGCCAATATATTCGTTAATAAGCTCTGAGTTGCTTTGAATTGTTTGAAAATGGAGTACTAGTTAATAAGCTAGCGTATCGATATGAACATGAATTTTTTAATTACTTTAGAGTACTTGTTCTTAGTCCCATTTTTGATAAAATGATTTTAGAGTAAGAGACTCTATCGTGTGTAGCCCGTAATGACCAAGTAATAAAATTTATAGTTTTATCGTCACAAGGGAAAGCAAAATCGCGGTGTATCCAGACTTGTATTCAACCATGTTTTGTAAGAGTGATCAAGTTTGAGGTTTGATTTTAGACTAATGATTATGCTAATTATTTAGCTAAAGGAATCAATCAACAACTAATATTATCAACTATCGATCTCGTAACAAGATGAATGAAATGGATAGAATGTATTTAAGAAGAGAGCAAGACTAATCATACTCATGATTAAGAAACTAGCTAGATATGCATGACTTTTAACATTGAACTTCATTAATCATAGACTAAAAGCAATCACATTTTTACCCCTAACCCCTATGGCCAAGGTGATTAGGTTCTCGACTCTTTGACAAGTCTAAATCTCCTAAGATTGATCTTACTCTCAATTCCCTTAAGGTACTATGATCATAAGTTTGGTTCCTTTCACTCAATTTCTTAAGTATCCCCCTATGAATGCTCTAAGCATAAGAAGGGTACGGCTTACCTCCACTCACACTAACATGCATGTTCATCTTAATAAATGATTCAATTAAATCCTACTACAAAATATCGGATTGGCTATCCTAACATGTTGTAAGTAAGAATTAATCACACAAGTAATGAAATGAAACATGAATCATTAATCATAAAAGGAGTCCAAAATTAACTCAATTCAACATCTAAAATCCTACATATCTAGCATTCTTCTCAATCAATATATGATTAGCCCTACTATAGGACTAACCACTACACATCATGTTCAAATCAATACATCCCATGGCTTACTCCATTTGAGTCAAAATATGAAGAAAAATAACAATTGAAAAGTAGATCAGCTTCCTTTTTGTGAAGATGACCTTCCTTCCTTTCAACATGCTCAATTCTTCAATCTATGATGATCTTCTCTTCTCAAATTGATGGAATGTTGGAGTGATGGATGAATTTTGGGAGAGCATATGAATTGAATAATGTAAAGTGTGGAAATGGATAATCTAGAATGTGTGTGTGAAAATGTGGTGAGGAATTGTGTGTTTGATCTTGATAACTGCTCCTAAATGTGGCTCTCCCTCTAATTTTTCGCACCAATTGGGTTTTTATACCCCTTGAAATCTTCTAGAACACTTGTAAAATTAATCTGGAATCTGCACCTACACGGCTCGTGTAGCAGCGCACGGCCCGTGTATTGTGCACGCAGTTCGGCATGTTCTGTGTGTTACCGGATACCGCCCGAACTCGGCCTCCTCCTAGGCGTATAGCATATTCTGATGACGGTGTACGGCCACCTCGAAGAGGCCCGTGTTCCTCATACGGGGCGTGTCCGAGCATGCCCTGTCCTTCTTTCTCCGTTTTAGCTCCCGACTCCATTTTTGACCTGTTTCATACACATTTAAACTCATTTCCACACATTTATCAACATATACACATTTCTCCCATTTACATATAACTCCACTAAAAAGTCACACAAATACATATAAAAACATCCAAAAATCAACAAACATAGACACTAAAATCTAGGTGAAAATGACAACAATCAACCCCCCAAACTTAAAGTGTTGTTCACCTCGAACAACGAAAAATGATAATCAAGAGCAGAAATTTTCACCTAGTAAAATACCTAAAGAACATAAATTACAAAACATCACAAATAATAAGGACTACAAAATCACATTTAAGTATCCCTACACCGTCAAATTCATAACATCAAGAATTAACAAGTTCAATCTCAAGAAATTAAAAATTAATCAAGCTCTTTTCAATTCAAGCCTCTCATAAGATATCAATTGCACTCAACACTCTATGAAGTAGGGTAAAACAACTTTCATCAACCGATCGAACCGACTTACCATAGGCTTACTCATGGACTATGTTCACAAGCTACTCTAGTCTCACAAAGTGATCAAAAAGGTCATTTATCTTTGGATGTAATGTTTAGGCTCTTTGGTAGGGTAGGGAGAATATGGATAATTGTGACTATACATGTGCAAGTAATCAAAGAGATGATAATCTATGTTATTACATTCACTTCTCATCCTTCCCTTCTTTTTCAAATACTCTTTAGTACTAACATTATCATACCATAGATTTCTTTGAGCTTCTTTTAATTTGCATGCTTCCTTTCTTTTGACTTTTGAATTCCTTGAGCATGTTTTTTTGTTGATTTGCTCATTTTTTCTTATGTTGAGGTTGCATGTACATTTTGCTCCTTTTTTGTTGATTTGCTCCATTTCCTTCTTTATTTTGCCCAACTTCACATCAAACCTTGCATATCATCATCTCCTCAATCACCCACATAAAGGTTACATATATAAGGCTTAAGTGGGTGTTTAAGGCTTGTATTGTGCTCAAATCACAAAGAATAGACTTATAGGCTCAATATAGCTAACTAGGGATAATGTTTAGGTAAGGAGATTTATGGCTATGACTCATTTAGCAAGGATGGCCTAAGATCATTTCACAAAGATCCACTATTCGGGCTTCGTTTCTATAGTCCATGAGCAAATTCTAGTTTGTCTAATTTCAACCGGTCCTCTCATCAATAATTAACCATAGAGGCATGGTTGAGGCTCAATTCTCACAAGCTTTTGCTTGAACCAAAAAGAAACCTAATTAACCGTCATACTTCTCAACATTGAACAAATTATGTAATTCATGTCACAATTTCAACTAGTAGGAACCCTTAACATGCATTGCTATCACCTATCACAAGTAATGCATCATAGCTCATATTCAAAAATATTTACACTTTCCCAAAATATACCACCAATCCGAACCAATACAAGAATAAAAAGTTCAATCACAACACATTAACAAAGTTTTACCAAAACAAAAAAACATAGCATAAACACATAACATACATAACCAAGAATAATCCATCTCAAGAATTTAAAGCTCATCAATTCAATATTCATAACAAATAAGCTCAAATACCCATCACATCCAAATTATAAAAATCAAACTAAAATATCGAAAGATAAAGGCAAATAAATCGCATAAAACCAAAATAAATCCATAAAATAAAACCTCCCAACATTCAAAAAAAATAAAGCACACTCCAATCCATCAATGTCTAATCAAATCCCTAGCATAATCCAAAAGACTAAATGAAGTGCCTAGCACTAAAATAACTCCCTTCATGGCTCCGAAGGTGGAGGTGGATGATACATATTCCATGGTATGTATGCACGAGGAGATGCTGGGAATTGGAAATTGAACATCGTCGTCATCATCTCCTCCATGTTGTTAGAGTGCACACGAGACTGCTCCTCATAATACTCCCGATGACGCTATCCATCTCTTGAATGTACGTCCCATGCATCTGTTGTACCTCTCGGATCTCCCTCATCTATGCTCTGTGCACCTGCTGAACCTGCTTTATCTCTCTCACCTCATCTAACATGTAATTCCATCTCTCATTCCCATATTCGGGACCCCTTGGCTGCTGCTGTTGTTGCTCCACTTCTTCGAACTGTGGTGGCTCAGTAGCTTGCTCTTTGAACTCAACTTGATGATGTGGTGGCTCCTCCTCATCTTCTTCCATTGGTACTGGCTCCGCTCTCAAGTTGGCTAGCTCGAGGTTCTCCTCAACCCTCATCTGCCGAAGAACCTCTTCCACTTCCTCTCCATTTCTCCTATAGAATGCTCTTACAACCCTAGAGTGGTGGGTACTAGCCATTGCCAAATTGGCAAACTTCCTTCGAGTGTAAACTGTAGTGAGCTCCGGAGCTGGTAAAGGAAATGGGGCCCCTTTTTCTTGCATTAGACAATATTGGTTCGCAACCACAGACTAAAATTCCATTCTCATCAATTGCTGATAATTCAACCTTTCACTTACCATCCTGTTCTCTATCCCTGCAAGATTTACTCCCAAGCCTTGAGCTATCGTAGTGATCATCCCTCCTAACATTAATCATTGAGAAGTCTGTCTTTTGGCCACTCTCTCTGCGTATTGCACAAAATGTGCCGCTATGTTCAGTGGTAGCTCATTATATAGATAGAACATTATATACAACTACTTCTCTCCCACTGCTCCACTTTCAAATCTTCCTATGACAGTGTTTGAGACAATCTTCTCCAAGTATCTCATCACAGGGTTTCTTATTGTAGTTCCTTTTGAAGCGCTGGGAATGTATCATGCCTGCTCTGTCCCATCATTCACCAATCTCTTCCACCAATCCTGCTGGTTAAAACCCCCGCCTTCATAGAAGCTCCTATGGCCTTCACATGGTGGGCACCCCATGAATTCATTCAAAACATGTAGAAGGATCTCCCTTCTCATCACATTATCCAACTAGAACGTAATGGACACAGGGAACTTGTTTCTATCCTTCTTTACCTCCAGTGTACTTATAAAGTCTGTAGTCAGATGTAAATAAATAGGTGGCCTCTTATCGAAAAATGCCTCCATGTGTGCAAACCAAAATAATTTCCTCAAGTCATCCTCTATTCTGAGCCCTTCCATTGTCGCGGTGTTTTGGAATCGGGTTGGCTTAATCTTAGGAAAGAGTGTTTGCCAACAGAGCACATATTTTCTCCAATACTCTTCAAACTCTACCCCAAAATAATCCGGGTGAATCCCATCTTGCATCATTTTTGCATTGATGCGCGTTTTCTTTGCACACAAAATTAATCCCCAAGTATTAAGGATATCAGTTGCAGCTTAAGTAAGCGACCAAGCAAAATATCGAACTCAAAGGACGGCGTATTATCAATTTAATTATTTACTAATTAATTAAGATGAAAGACAATTAAGTTTGAAGTTTGATTATCTAATTAACTAAATACTAAAATTAAATAACAATTAAAATAAAATAAACACTAGAAGAATACGGAAGTGAATCAAGTAGGAGAATAGATAGCTCTAGGGTAATCCAGTTTTACTACTTAACTTCCCTCTCATATGCTGGCCGACTCTGCCTTGTGGACTATGGACGCATAACTAAACCATGCAAATCTACTCTATAGACACAAGTAAATATGCGTGTAACACGTGTGAATAATCTCGGAGAAAGAGACGTAATTCACCCCTTTCTAGGTACTATCAGTATCAATTATTTTTCACATCTGGAACCTAACCCGATATGATCACCCTTTATATGTACTATAAAATTAGCATCTTTATCCTACTTACTAACCCGAATTCAATTCAATTAATATAAATATTCATATATGATAGTTCTAATAAAACTTTGGAGTCCCATCACTTAGAATCATAACATGGAATCCTGTTTAGCGGTGAACGCACTCAATCTACAACCAAGATATATATTCAGACTCTATATGTCAATTGAAGATGTACATAATGACTGTGAATATGGATTAAGAAAGCACAATCATATATAAAATCAATCCACAAGTAGTGTTGTACGGAGGACACACAAGAGAGTTTAATTAATTCATAAAACCTTTAAAATCCTAGATCTACCAAAATGGTTCTAGCCCATGATGTTACAAAAAACAATCATGGGGTTAGATAGATCTTACCCATAGTCTGAAAAATTAGAAAATAGAAGAAAAAATTAGAAAAACCCTTGGTGTAGAAGTCTCCTTCCTTTTCTCTTCCGTCTCTTCAAATCATCTTTATTCTCCTTCTTGGATCCACAGACGAATCTTCACAGTGATGGATGGATGAAGAAAAGGATGTAGATGATGGTTGAGGTGATCCCCCCATGTAGGATGGATTTGTGGCTCTCTACTCACATGAATAATGATGTAAAAATATATATAGGTGTGAGAAGGGAATTAAATAAGAAAATAAAAGATATGGGTGAATCATGGAGGATTATGTGATAAGGAGATTAATTGTGCTTCAAGAAATAGGTAATTTTAGAAAATTTTCTGAAATTCTCGCTTGTAGCTGCGCGACTTCGCGATTTTAAGCATAACTCCTCGTCTGATCTCCGATTTTAGTGATTCATGTGTTCACGCGATCCTCTTTTCCTTGGCTTTCTATGAATATAAAGATCTCATCTAAAGTCCAATATTTGAAGATGTAACAAGTCATGTAAAGTGGAACATTCGTGCTGAGTAGAAACAGCTTGAGCGACGTCACCATTTCGATCATAACTTTCTCGTTTGGACTTCGATTTAGGTGTTCCTTATGCCAAAATGACCCTCTCTTTCGTGGCTTTCCAACCATATATCACACTTCTAGGTTTGAGCTCTACATGAATACAGAAAAATTGTACAAGTTGGACGTGCGTTTTTCAGCATTCATGCACAAATTGCACCTTTTCTCCAACTTCACACTTTTGATCATTTTTCCACCTAAAACATAATAAAACACCTTAAGCGCACTTTTTTTCTTGCATATATTGAATATAAGATACTTATGCTAATATATGACAACAATTCTAATAAAAAAGGTGTTAAATTGGATACTAAAACACTCTTATTTTCATTTTCATCAATCCCCCAAACTTACTAAAAATAAAGAGAGAGAGAGAGAGAGTAAGAAAATAGCGGGAAAATAAGGACTATGACAAATACCCCTTCAAAATACAATTGTCCTCAACTTAGTTCATGCAACTTTCATTACATGTAATACTCAATTCATAGCATACAAGATAAGACAATCACCACCAATTCAAATGCTCCATTCACATATTCTCACGGGAAGTATATATCACTCGCACTCAAGTGTAAAAGATGTACACTTATGGGTTATGATGTTTACTCTCAAATTCAATTCAAGTGCCTGCGTAACCATAAGCTTGCCTAATGTCTCAACTCTCCTTTTACTTGTGGCTAGCAAATCATGGATCAAAAATGTCTTTTATTTGGTTGTAATGTGGCTATTTGGACAAGGTAGGAAATTTATGGATAAGTGACTCAAAACTCAGATCAATCAAGCTGCAGTCTCTCTCGATCTTTCATTCTTCCTTATCACTTCAATCAAGCACAACATTCTCCTCAAACTCTCCCATCTTTCTCCTTCAAGCACAACATATTTTTTCAACTGTTCTAGCTCTTCAACTTCATCATTTTCTTTTTCTTCACCCTTTTTTTCTTTCTTTTGAGGTACCAGTTTTGGGCACTACCTCTCGTATCATTCATAGGGTACTATATTTAAGCACTACCCTAGGGTGTATATTTCCATGGAGTACTAGATTTAAGCACTACTCCAAGAATTTTCCTTTTGATCCTTAATATTCTTCCTTCATCATCCTTATCATCCCTCAAATCACCACTCTCTTCAATTAAGCTTTATTAGTTATCAAAAGAATAGATTTAAAAAAAGGCTCAAATGGGTTGACAAGAGATTTAATGAATTTAGGTAAAGTATATGGGAAAAGATTGGCTATCCAAAGATGGCCTAATATCATTTTCATAATCTGCTAGACTAATCTTGAATATTCAAGGTGACTCAAAGCAAGTTCTAGAATACACGCACAAGAACGATACTTACCAGAAAAGAATTATTATGTGATTATGTTCATGATCAACGAGGCTCAAAATCTCACATGGGTTTTTAAAAAGTAATAGAGCACTTTTCATAGTAAGTAATATCCCACAAGTACACATAAAACTTCATATCACAATATAACTCAAGTACACTTCCTTTATCAATTTCAAGAGCATATGAATTTCAACATAATTTAAACAATTTAAGCTCACATGGATCACTGAAACCAAAAACTCAATCCTTCCACTCCATGAATTAAAAGCACACATAAAAATTAGAATAAAGAAACGAGGACACCTGATTTATCTTCAACGTATGCACGAGTTCCTCGAGTTGTTCATCTCGGTCAGGTCAAAGCCTCAGTTTACCTGTTTCTATCATCAAAGCTCAACCACACATCATCATCAAAGATTCATCAATAATAAAATAGGATATACCTAAGAAAGACTCAATTGACTATATAATCGACTCCACACACTATGAAACACCAACACAACACACTAAATATTAGGTAAATTATAAAAAATCAACATATCAACACATGTTAAAATGTTAATATGCCGCAAAAAATCAATCTCCTAACAAACAAAGAACCAACGAAAGAAAAAATTATACCCTTGGTGCTCATAAGACGAGGTAAGTACATCACACCCCCAAACTTAGTAAAAACATAAGTCGAAACTAAGTTTGAAAAGAGATATAATTGCCAAAATATGAGCACCTCAAATATATTAATTCCTCACTCACACAAAAGAAATAAAGCAATAAAATGGAAGGGAAAGCCCCTAACAGGCACTCATGTTTAACGTCGGAGAGTCACGACGGATGTAACCTTTTGAACTACTGGATTAGAGGGCGGTCTTCTTGCATCCTCACCTTCAAATACTTTCTTTCCCTCTTCTTGTCTACATTCAGCACCTCACCTTTCTTAGTCACAAGTATATGATCCTTGGAATTTCCTTCCTCCCATAGCTGTCTAGACACCTCCTTGTCAATCTTTCACTTAAATTCAGAATCATCTATCTTAGAAAAATCAAGATTAAACAAGTTAGAAATTACATCTATGCTCTTGCATGATTGAGTCTCCATTGGCATCTTCATTGCTTGATCAAGAGAGAAAAATACATCATCATTATCCATCTGCAGTCTAAGCATCTCGGCTCTCAACCCCTTTGCTCTTTCCCACTTCTTTTCCATTGTAAGCTCAGTATTCTGCTCTTGAGACGGCTCTAGAGTGTTCTGATCAACAGGTGTAGCATTCGGTATCGAAACTATCGCTGAATGACATTGTTCGACCTCTGTTCGACCATCATGGTCTGGTTGAATAGATTGCCTTTGGTCGAACAGTGACTCTGATCGCAATTTCATATCCCCCAGTTGTTCGACCAGTGTTCGACCAGCATATTCTGGTCGAACAGGAAGAGTCTAGTCGAATAGAGTCCCTGTAAACTGAGCGCGATTTATCTTTTCCGTAGATGCTTGTTCGACTGTTGTTCGACCAAAATGATCTAGTCGAACGGTGGTGCTTTTGTCAAATAGCGGGACATAAAATAGAGCATTGGGATTTTATTTTTCCGAAAGCTGTTCGACCTCAGTTCGACCATCAGGTCTGGTCGAACGAGGTGGTATTGGTCGAACAGTGCTCCTACTTTCTTCGTTTCCGCTCACCGGCTTTATCGGACCTTCGTACTGCATCCTGGACCACAATGTGATGGCATTATCCTCCAATGTTTGTGTCAATTGATTCACATTCATGGCCATCTGCCCCATAATTAAGGTAAGGTCCTTCAGCTGCTTAGATAAATCTGCATGATCAACATTCATTCTCGCTTCGATGTGGTCAACCCTTGCATCAGTCTCAGCCATGTATCGATTGAAGGTATCTTCAACACTCTTCACTTCTTGCTGCTGCATACTAGACCTCCTTTGTGTCAACTCTATGTTGGATTGTATACTAAAAGTCTAGTTTTTTGTATTAACAATGTTATAACAATTAATTTGAAATGAGAATCATATGATCAAATGATTGCATCTTATAATTTATTTATATGTTCGATGCAATAGTCCACTTACTTTATACTGTAGATAATATGTTGTGCGACAACACGCGGAAGATCATATTATCGGTTTCCTTATAAAGTATAAACAGATGCTCACAACCGAGATAGACGGGGACTCTCTATCGGGATGGTTGTAGTGTGGTTTGGTATTAGCTTGTCTTGGCTATAGAATCACATTAGTGCACTTGTGTGTATTGAGCAGGACCGCTTGATATCGTTCGATTTATACTAACTTATAGGAGAACTTGATCTCAGTTATTATGGATGTTCGTGCTCTTAATCCCTATACAATAACCTCGACACATAGGGCAGTATGTATTTCTTTGATTCATCAATGGGTGAGATTTACATGTAATTAAATCAATAAACTCGATGAGTTGGGAAGTAGTACTATTTCTATGGTGTGCTGTTGATTGTAGAAGGAATCTATGTCCGTCATAGGTTGATGATGTCCCCTTGAGGAGCTCATAAGGATTATCATGTAAACCCTGCAGATGGAATTTATTCCGGCATGATAATGAGGTTGAGTGGTACTACTCTTGGATAAGATATTAATTAATTGAGTTGTCAGTAACATAATTAATTAATGGACATTGTATATCTTAAACATGGGGAGACTAAAGGGCTCATAATAAGAAGGAGCCCAAAATGTAATTTTGGGATTGGTATGGTAGTGCAGTAATAATATTTTAGTGGAATATATTATTATTATTGGACTTAAGTATAAGCTTTGGGCTAAGCTTGGATACTTAAGCCCAATGGAGGCCCAACCCAATTTCTCCTCCTGGTCCCTGTTGTAGCCCATGTATATAAGTCACCTCAGCTTATCTAGAATCCTAATCTAATCTAATTCATTATTCACGTGTGTTGAGGGTTGAGAGCAGATTGAGGAGGTCTCGTAGATCGTCGCCCACACGACGTCGAGATCGGACTTGGGACATACGGTAGAAGATCAGAAGGTAGTTTGCTGCTGTTATCTGCCGCCTTGCAAAATTTATATAAAATCGTAAAGTACTCAGAATTTAATGATCAATATACTGACGGAAAGCCGTTGAAGGGAGGATCGTCTGAAATCAAAGATCACTCAATTCCGACATAAGACGTAGAAGTTATGGCCATTCTCGTGGGACTGCGCAGGCTGCCTGTGAGAATCAATCTTCATCAACATACCCTGGTGAACGGTAATCGTTTCTATGATTTATTGCTTCCGCTGTGATATTAGAAATGCATGATATTCTAACGGGTCACGTTAACCAAACGATCCAAGCGCCAATAATTGGTATAAGAGCTTCGGTTTCGTGGTGAAGCGTGACACGTTAGGCTAGGGTTTATGTGATTAATTTTTCGAAATTAGGATCGCATGTTTAGGGTTTTGGTTTTACTGCGCAAACCATGAATATCTCTATGTGAAATATACCCTATATCATATCTGTTCGTTGATGGTTGTGTGTGAGAGGATTCGACGAAAACTGTTCGTCAATTTCACATGGAAGGAAGAAATTTAGAGAAAATCCAGCGCAGTTATATTGCAGAGGCTATAACCGGAGTTTCAACCGTCAGATCAGGCTGATTTTTGGTCAGCACGTTCGGATTTTGTGGATGTACATTCTGAACGGTGAAGATCGTATTTCGAGCTTTGTGTTGTCAGGAATACGCCGAAAACAGAAGCAGTTTTTGGGCGATTATGTTCTGCGCAGTCGAGGGAAAAGAGCTGTTTCTCACAATCTAACCGTTGGATTGACCTGTAATTTGGACAGCATGTTCAAAACTCACAGGCGTAGATTCTGGATGGTGAAGATTGGATTCCCAGGTTCTTACAGTTGCGAACCCTGAACGACAGTTGGTGTAGTTTGATGTTGCGCGTTGGGCTGAAATTGGTTCCGTGCAAGTAGGCCCTTGGACGAGCGACAGTTCGAGCGGATTTGCATCAGGTTCGATTGGTCTGCATCAAGTTCGATCGATGTTGTACCAGGTTCGAGCGGGTTTGTATCAGGTTCGATTGGTCTGCATCAGGTTCGATCGATGTTGCACCAGGTTCGAACGGATTTGCATCAGGTTCGATTGGTTTGCATCAGGTTCGATCGATGCTGCACCAGGTTCGAGCGGGTCTGCATCAGGTTCGATTGGTCTGCATCAGGTTCCATCGATGTTGCACCAGGTTCGAGCGAATTTGCATCAGGTTCGATTGGTTTGCATCAGGTTCGATCGATGTTGCACCAGGTTCGAGCGAATTTGCATCAGGTTTGATTTGTCTGCATCAGGTTCGATCGATGCTGCACCAGGTTCGAACGGATTTGCATCAGGTTCGATTGGTCTGCATCAGGTTCGATCGATGCTGCACCAGGTTCGAGCTGGTCTGCATCAGGTTCGATTGGTCTGCATCAGGTTCGATCAATGTTGCACCATGTTCGAGCGGATTCACATCAGGTTCGATTGGTCTGCATCAGGTTTGATCGACTCTGCACCAGGTTCGAACGGGTTTGCATCAAGTTCGACTGGTCTGCATTAGGTTCTGCGTGAGTCTTCACAATATGATCAGGCAGGGTGCCAGAGTGGTGGAGCAGGCTGCTGGGAGGTCGATCCCCATCGCAGTTGTCCGCATTCGTGATTGGTGGCGAACAATCGAATTCGCTGTTATATAACTGTTATAATTGATTTATTAATTGATTATTGTTATATATGTATGCATGATTCTCTATGATTTATTGCCTCAAATAGAAGCATGCTAGATTGCGTATTATATTTGGTATATTATATGCATGTATGTTGGAGTGTTGATCAAGTCAACTTATTTTTGGCAATTTATTTCCTTATATATAACTGCTATAATTGTTTTATTGGTCAATTATTTGTTATATATTTGGAAGTATGAGCATGCTAGATTGCGTATTTTATTTTTAAATATTATATGCATGTAAAAAACCTCGGTGTTGAATAACTAAGTGGGAGAGGGGATTGGTAAAAAATTCCCACAGCCTCCATTATTGGTTTGTAAGTGATGTGAGTAAACTTGCACGTTGGCAATAGAGCCTTCCTCCCTAACGGATGAGTTTATTCACGGATCACTAGTACAAACTTCTTTAAATAATTATTGTTTGTAATGTGATGCATATGGACTTGCGCGTTGGCTATAGTGCCTTCCTCCTTAACGGATGACCTTATATGCGGTTCACTAGTACAAACTTATATAATTGATGGTTGTAGAAAGTTATCTGAGCGCGTGTGTACTTCTCCAACAGTAAGGCATATAAGCTTGGGCAGCGGACTTGGAATCACATAATGGTGCACACTTAGATGTAAATAATTAGTATCCTCCCCAACGGAGTCACTGCTATTATTTGCATGGCTAAAGAGGAACCGACTATTAATTATTTTGTCATAAAGTTAGGTTGACAAATGAAATTAATGGGTAAAACCTTCTTTTGTAAATGTTCGGGTTTGTAAACGTCCACACTAACGTGGCTTGCAGACTCACGGTGCTTGAGATGTCGGTAAATTTTATTTTATATTGTTTTGAGGGAATCAATATAAAAGGATAAAATTCGAAGATTTGATTGGTATATTTATTTGTGATTCTCTGATTTTCAAATTGTTTTATCTCACTTATTATTAACTAAAAGAAATTATATTTACTTGTCCAAATTAGATGATTAGAAAAGAATCTTGATTTTGAATTTTACTGCTTAAGAAAATACATGTGTGTTCTCACAAAGGACGTCTCATGATGCCTATTAAAGTCTCTAGTGAAGAGATGAGAGGTTCATAGAAATATGAAGGTCTCATGTAACTCTTCGGATACTTGAGTAATTTAAAAGGCGGTAGGTCATGATTGAATTTGATGAATAAATTGGAACTACATGGAATAGAAGTTGAAGGGGAAACTTAAGTCAATTTTATTCTTCATAATTGCCTAGATGTTTTGAGTAAGTTTCTCCTGAATTACAAGAGGTTGTATATGGTGGAAAACTTCTGACAAAACATGTGGTAAAGGAAATCCAATTTCATAAATGGAGTGAACAAGGATAGAATCTTACTTGCTAGTTGTTTAAACATGATTAGTGATGGCATCTACTGACACGAAGTGTGTAGATACTGGAATCACTGAATGTTTATTACTAAGTGAGGATAAGATTATTATAGACATGGGTAAACTACAAGAGTGGTGGCTATTGCAGTGGGAGTTGTTTATTTATCTAATGATATGAGTAGACGTTTGATTCTGTGAAATTATCTTTACGTACATTTTCATAGAAAGAATTTAATTTCGGTTTCTATGCAATAATAGATGGATACTCCATTTCATTTAAATGACATGGTCATTATAATGAAGGATAGAGTTGTAATCTATTATGGTACGTTGATGGACAATTTGTATACTCTTATATTCCACAGATGCAACAAATAGTAATTAATAATTCATCTTCTGATCTTAGTAAGAGAAAGTAACCTTCGTAGATGAACTAAACATGCATTTGGCGTCTAAGGCTAGATCATTTTACTTGAGTAGGATTCAAAAGTTGATAGCAGATGGACCGTAAGGTTTATCTGAAGTGAAAACTATCGGACTTGCGAGTCTTACTTGGAAGTAAAAATAATTAATTGCTTTTCAAGGCAATGGGGAGTAGAGCCAAAGACATATATGCTGGAATTAGTTCATTTTGATTTAAGCGATCCTAAGATTATTCGGACGAGAGGTGGTTATGAATATTCGTCAATCGATGATTATTCTAGATACCGATATATTTATTTGATGCACTGCATGTCTAAGTTCTTTGATTAATTCAAGAATTGCAAGGCTGGTACAGTGAAGCGTCATGGAAAATATATCAAGTCATTACGGATTAATCGTATGGCGAGAACCTCTTAGGATAATTAAGAGCTATTAATCAGAGGTTGAGATTAAATCTCAAATTGTTTACACCGGGCATACCCCAGCTGAATGGTGTGGCGGATAGAAGGTGTAGTACTCTTGTGGAAATGATTAGATGGATGATGAATTATTTGGAATTACTAAATTCATTTTATGGGTATGCCCTATAAACAGTAATTCGTATGAATGTTTGTCTGTTTGTGGGATATCCTAGAAAAATGAAGGGTGATTTATTTAGTCCAAAAGATCGAAGGGTGATTGTTAACACAAACACTAGATTTTTGGAAAAAGACTATGTATTAAATCATAAACCCATGTATAAATTGTTCTAAAGGAAGTGAGAGAGAAAAACACAAAGTATAAGTACCAATTGTGCAAGAGGATATACCACAAGGTAAACTGCAACGCATGTCACGTCTGATACACAATTGCATGCAATGCCTTGTCGTAGTGGGAGGGATGTTCGACAATCTGTTTGATACATGTTTTAGGAGAGTCGTGAGACTTGGTCCCTAGCAAACATGAAATGAACCCACAGATACGACGAAGCACTACAAGTTAGAAATGTCAAATTCTAGCAAAGTGCAATGAATATTAAAATAGAATCGATAGATTTTAAATTAGGTCTGGATGCTTGTTGAACCGCTAAATGGCGTAAAAGCCATTGGAAGCGGGCATGCAAGAATAAAAGAGGATCATAGAATAAGGTGAAAACCTTGGAAGCAAGCTTGTTACGAAAAGGTATACTCAGAAAGAAAGGGTTCGATTATGAGAAAACCTGTTCACCGGTAGCTATGCCTAAGTTGATCCGAACTCTTTTATTTGTTGCTACTCATATAAAATATGAGGGATAGCAAATAGATGTCGAGACAGCTTTCCTGATTGGAAGTCTTAAGGGAAACATCTATGTGAAGCAACCAGAGTGATTCATTGCAAAAAGCTAAGAGCATTGTGATAATAAGCTTAAAAGTGTTCATTCATGGACTAAAGCAAGCTTCAAGATCATGAAACATCCGTTTTGATGAGGTAATCCAGTGACATGGATCTAATCAATGATCGAATGGGTCTTGTGTATTGAAAAGAGTGATGAAAACGTGGCGGTATTTCTTGTACTATACGTAGATAGTATCTTGCTCATTGGAGACAGTGAAAGAGTATTGTCGGGCGTATGGGTATGGTTGATAAAGCGGTATGAGATGAAGGACTTAAGAAGAGCAAAAATATCCTTTTGATCACGGTAATACGGATCACAAGAAAGGATGTTATGCTTATCTCAAGTTTCATATAATGATACGATCCTTACTCGTTTAGCATGTGAATTTATTTAAGTGAATGTGTCTTGTGACACAAAAGTAGATAAAGAAGATGAAAGCGGTTCCTTATGCTTCGGCAAATGAGGAAGCTTAATCTAAGGAATGCTATGCACGAGATTGGATATCTGTTTTGCCAATGGCATGAACAGTGGGTATCAAGGTAACCCAAAATAAGAATGTTGAACTGTGGTAAGACATATACTTATGTACCTGAAAGGACTAGAAACTATATGTGGGCTTACCGAACAGATTCACTGATTCTTATGGGTTACATAGATTCAGATTTTTCAAATCAGATAGGGACGGCAGTAAATCCACCTCAAAGGTTATGCGTTTAATTTTAGGAAGTTGAGTCATAATGTGGAGGAGTGTTATATAGAAATATATTTCAGACTCCGGACTTCATCATGGAAATATGATAAATTGGAGCCTATGAGGTAGCCAAAGTATTTGTATGACTCTAGAAACTTCAAGATGGACTTCGAAGTGTTTCTAAGTTTGCCCAAGGATATCACAATTTATATTGATGATATTGGTGCAGTTGCAAACTTGAAGGAATCACGAGCCCATAAGGCAATTAAACACATGGACTGCAAGTACCACCTGTTACGAGAAATCGTATGATGAGAGAAAGATTGTTGTCGCCTAGATTGCATCGGATGATGACCTAGTAAATCCATTTACAAGGATATTAAGGCGAGAGCTTTTAATGGTCGTGTAGTGGGAGTGGGAATCAGATGTATGGCGGAAGACATGACAGCATAGTCTTTTAGTATAAGTGGGAGATTGTTGGATTGTATACTAAAAGTCTACCTTTTTGTATGAACAATGTTATAACAATTAATTTGAAATGAGAATCATATGATCAAATGATTGCATCTTATAATTTATTTATATGTTCGATGCAATAGTCCACTTACTTTATACTGTAGATAAAATGTTGTGCGACAACACGCGGAAGATCATATTATCGGTTTTCTTATAAAGTATAAACAGATGCTCATAACCGAGATAGACGGGGACTCTATATCGGGATGGTTGTAGTGTGGTTTGGTATTAGCTTGTCTTGGCTATAGAATCACATTAGTGAACTTGTGTGTATTGAGCAGGACCGCTTGAGATCGTTCGATTTATACTGACTTATAGGAGAACTTGATCTCAGTTATTATGGATGTTCGTGCTCTTAATCCCTATACAATAACCTCGACACATAGGGCAATATGTATTTCTTTGATTCATCAATGGGTGAGATTTACATGTAATTAAATCAATAAACTCGATGAGTTGGGAAGTAGTACTATTTATATGGTGTGCTGTTGATTGTAGAAGGAATCCATGTACGTCATAGGTTGATGATGTCCCCTTGAGGAGCTCATAAGGATTATCATGTAAACCCTGCAGGTGGAATTTATTCCGGCATGATAATGAGGTTGAGTGGTACTACTCTTGGATAAGATATTAATTAGTTGAGTTGTCAGTAACATAATTAATTAATGGACATTGTATATCTTAAACATGGGGAGACTAACGGGCTCATAATAAGAAGGAGCCCAAAACGTAATTTTGGGATTGGTATGGTAGTGCAGTAATAATATTTTAGTGGAATATATTATTATTATTGGACTTAAGTATAAGCTTTGGGCTAAGCTTGGATACTTAAGCCCAATGAGGCCCAACCCAATTTCTCCTCCTGGTCCCTGTTGTAGCCCATGTATATAAGTCACCTCAGCTTATCTGGAACCCTAATCTAATCTAATTCATTATTCATGTGTGATGAGGGTTGAGAGAAGATTGAGGAGGTCTCGTAGATCGTCGCCCACACGACGTCGAGATCGGACTTGGGACATACGGCAGAAGATCAGAAGGTAGTTTGCTGCTGCTATCTGCCGCCTTGTGAAATTTATATAAAATCGTAAAGTGCTCAGAATTTTATGATCAATATACTGACGGAATCCGTCGAAGAGAGGATCGTCTGAAATCAAAGATCACTCAATTCCGACATCAGATGTGGAAGTTATGGCCATTCTCGTGGGACTGCGCAGGCTGCCTGCGAGAATCAATCTTCATCAACATACCCTGGTGAACGGTAATCGTTTCTATGATTTATTGCTTTCGCTGTGATATTAGAAACGCATGATATTCTAACAGGTCACGTTAACCAAACGATCCAAGCGCCAACACTCTATAATCTACCTCTGCTGGAATTCTAGTAGCTTGTTGATGTTAGCTAAACTAGTGACGATCTCATCATTTCTATTTGGCTTCACCACTTGATGTTCAACCTGCGCTTCCTTGCCAAGTACATATGATCCTCTTACTCTTTCCGTAGGCCAGTCACGTGAATTCATAGAGATATTTTCAAATAATTTTTCTGCTTCAAGTGCGGTCTTAGATAACAGTACTCCACCAGATGATGCATCAATAAGAATACGCGACTCACAATCCAAACCATAATAGATGATACTTATGTATTGAGCCTTAGACATCCCATGATGTGGGCACCTCCTGAACATTTCTTTAAACCTATCCCACGCCTCATAAAATTTCTCACCCTAATTCATAACAAATTGGGTGATGTCTTGCCTCATTCTTAAGATCCTTGAGGGTGGCATGTATCTTTTCAAGAACTTCTGCTGCAGTTGGTCCCATGTAGTGCAATCTGTGGCATCAAGAGTCTCATACCAATGTTTTGCCCCATCAATTAATGAAAACTTGAATAGGGCGATCCGCCTAGCATGATCATGAGCTCCAGCACCCTTCTGAGTGTTTGCATAACCAAGGAATCTTCTGAGGTGCTGATATGGATCTTCAAAGCAACCTCCAGAAAATGAATTCTTCTCTACCATGTTAATAAGAGCGGGATGTATCTCAAAATTATTATCTTCCCCCTTGCTCCTATCAACCCCATGTTGCCAATCCCAATGTACGTGAAAATTTCACGTGTGGCAATATTATCCAGATTCTGCCTTGATTCGGCCATGTTTAGCTCAATGTGTTATTCCTTCTTTCTTTCCTCTCATTTTCTTAGTGCAAAGTACCTCAGAAAAATTCAAGGTTAGATAAAAATTAAATAATCACAAATAATGGTCTTAATCAAACTAGAAATACTAAACTAATAATAACAGCTGTCCCCGACAATGACGCCAAGAACTTGATGAGCATTTGCGTATGGATATCAATTGTAGTTTTGATGGGCAACCAAGTGATTATCGAAGCCGAAAGACAGATTATTATCAATTCAATTATATTCTAGATCATTGAGACAATTGACATTGACAAATTATTGTGGTGATTTTTATAACTAAATAGCAAATAAAGTAAATAAGCAATAGAGGAAATACGACTGTGATCAAGTAAGGAATTAGGTAGTTCTTCGGGTCATCCAGTTTTACTTATTAATTTCCTTTTCATGCATTGATATCCGACTCTGCCTTGTGGCTTATGGACGCATCACTAAACCATGCAAGTTCACTCTATAGACACAAGTAAACATGCGTATGACACGTGTGAATATCCTTAGAGCAAGAGATATAATTCACCTCCCTTTTTAGGTACTATCAGTATCAATTATTTCCCGTGCACTTAGTACTCTAACTCGATATGATCTCCCTTTATAGGTACTATGAAGTTATACTCTTCATCCTACTTATTAACCCGAATAATATTCAATTAACAAGTATTTATATAAGATAGTTCTAATAAGACTTCAGAGTCCCTTCACTTATAATTATAATATGTAATCCTGCTCAGCAGTGAATGCACTCAATCAAAACCAAGATATGTATTCAGACTCTACATAACAGTTAATGATGCATAAAACGACTGTGAGTATGAATTTAAAAAGTGCAATCCTATATAAAATAAACCATAAGTAGCATTATACGGAGTTTACACATGAAAATTCAATTAACTCATAAAAATTTCGTAACCCTAGAACTACGTACCGGAGCGACTCTAGCCCATGATTGATCTAGGAACAATCATGGTCAATTGGTATGATCTTACTTGACTCACCAGATGAACCTCTCTTCACGACTCCTTGAGATGATGATAGGGTTTCGGTGGTGGATAGATGATGAATGATGTGGATAGTGGTTGGGGGTTGATCCCCCCTTGTGGGGTGTAGGATGGATTTGTGGCTCTCTACTCACATGAATAATGATGTAAAATATATATAGATGTGATAAGGGAATTAAATAAGGAAATAAAAGATATGGGTGAATCATGGAGGATTATGTGATAAGGAGATTAATTTTGCTCCAAGAAATAGGTAATTTTTGAAAAATTTCAGAAATTCTCGGAAATTCTCGCTTGCAGCTGCGCGACTTCGCGATTTTAAGCATAACTTCCTCGTCCGATCTTCGATTTTAGTGATTCTTATGCTCACGTGATTCTCTTTTCCTTAGCTTTCTCTGAATATAAAGATATAACCAAATTTGAAGATGTAACAAGTCATGTAAAGTGAAACAGTCGTGCTAAGTAGAAACAGCTTGCGCGATGTTACCATTTCGATCATAACTTTCTCGTTTGAACTTCAATTGAGGTGTTCTTATGTCAAAACGATCCTCTCTTCCGTGGCTTTCTAACCATGTATTACACTTCTAGGTTTGAGCTCCATATGAATACAAAAAAAAATACACAAATTGGAGGTGCGTTTTTCAGCATTTATGCACAAATTGCACATTTTCTCCAACTTCGCACTTTTGATCCTTTTTCCACCTAAAATATAATAAAACACCTCAAGTACACCTTTTTCTTACATATATTGAATATAAGATACTTGTGCTAATATATGACAACAATTCTCATAAAAATGTGTTAAATTAGACACTAAAACACGCTTATTTTCACTCTCATCATGCATCAAGATTAGCAAGTTCACCCTCATCTGTGATGATGATGAAATCCTCATTCCTTGCTCTTACTCTCCTCACGGCCATCTACAATTTACAATAAGCTCAAGTTATATTCAATTTCATTATGAGAAATGATAATGCATTAGGATTAGAATCATCACTTGTTATTCAACTAAGTATGAACTATACTAAGTATTAGCATTAACTATTCACATCATCATAGCTTCAAGCATTACCAACAATTATTAGATTTCAAGAATTTTCAAGCTCACTTTAAGCAACTAGCGAAACCAACAGTTCACTTTAACATATGCTTCTATTTAAATAAACTTACCAATCCCTTCAATCATACATGATTTTATACCTCAAAACCATATCATATATACTCATATTTTTCACATGTAACTCCTCAAGTATACCATCACTACTCATAATGCAAACATGACTTCAAAATTACACAAAATTATCACTTAGAATTTCATCGAACACTTGGCATGCACAACATTTCAATATATTTTTTAACAAAAACCGCATAGCTTCATGCCCAAATTCTAAATACTTAAGCCCTATTTCATGTCAATATCATCATCATACAAACATTCCCAATCAATGTGTCACATCACAATCATTCAATTTAACCGAACTCAAAAAATTCTCCAATTTATATCTCATGAACCCTAATTCTTATTCAAACAATTTCTCAATTAAAATTGCAAATCTATGTTTCACAACCCTAAACATGCTTTAAACATGTTACTATTCAAAGCCCGTGCAAGAATTTTGACTCTCAAAACTTCAATTTAAAACTAGGGTTCAAAAATCATACCTTGGTTAATCTTGGAGAAAATTGATGGAATTGGTATGAGGAATTGAAGGAACAATGATTAAATCACTTCAACCTTACCTCAAATGTGAATGTTTATGGACAAATTTCTAATGATGAAGTGATTCCGGAGTGGAAGAAGGGTTTTGAGGCAAGTACGGAATGAAGAAGAGTATTCTGCAATCGGGTTTTTAAAATCTGATTTTGAACACTACACGACCTCAATCATGGCCGTGTAGGTATTTCTGATCACCGCACACGGCCATCATTTACAGGCCCATGTGCGGTACACGGGGCATGCCTCTGCCTCCTACACGGGCCGTGTGCGGAACTCGCTCTTGGTCTTGGGCAAGCAGCTATTTTTGATGTCAGTACACGCTCATTCCTTACAGAGCTCGTGAACTGAACACGGCTCGTGTAGTTGTTTCTCTATTTCTTCCAATTTCTAACTTCAAACCTCATTTTTGCCCTATTTTTGCACTTTCAATACATCTTTATTCATGCTCAAAATTCATCACAACATCAGTTCCACAATTTATGATAAAATAATGGACTATCATGCACTTCAATACCACCAAACGTACCAAAACGAACCTAACTCATGAGAAAATTTTAAAAATGATCCATTTTGCACAAGACTATCTACCAACACATGATACATCAAACATATACAAGTGGTGAGTCACATCACGCACTCACTCCCCAAACTTAAATCGAAATAAAGTAAGAATTAAGTTTGCACAAAGTGGTATGACTTACCCTTGTAGTTTCCACCAATGATCCTCATGAGATTACCTTGTAACGACTTATGTGCACTTTCAAAATCCAAGTATGACCACCACGCACCTCCCAAACTTAAATTAACATAAGTGTTAAAATTTAAGTTTGTAAAGAGTGGTGTGGCATACATCTTCATTCCATCTCTAGTACCCTTGTCGTTTTTCACATGCAATTTCTCAATGAGCTTTTCCACCTACATACCAAACTTACAAGAAAAATAATTAAAAATAAAAATAAAACCTACTCTACGAAGCAATCAAAGAGTTTCAAGAAGAGAGGGTGTCCACATATACTATCTCTTTTTGAGAAGGAGATATGTAATGTTTCACCCGATGATCATTTACCACAAACTCAATATTGGGACCCTTAAGCTTCAATGTATTTCCACTCAACACCTCAAGCACTTCATATGGCCCCATCTATTTAGACTTAAGCTTTCCGGGAAACAACTTAAATCTTGAATTGAATACAAGAACTTTATCCCCGGGAGCAAACGTCTTTTCCTTCACTTTAGCATCATGCCATTTTTTTATATTCTCTTTGTAAATGAGGAAATTATCAAATGCACTTCCTCTAAACTACTCAAGCTCAACCAATTTCAACAACCTTGCTTTGCCACTCTCATCTTCATCCATATTAAGGCGTTTAATAGCCCACAGTGCCCGGTGCTCCAATTCTACGGGAAGATAACAAGCCTTTCCATAAATCAATTGATATGGTGACACACCAAGAATGGTCTTAAAAGCCATTCGATATTCCCATAAGGCATCGTTAAGCTTTTTCGACCAATCCTTCCTCCTCCCATTGATTGTCTTCTCCAAAATTAACTTGATTTTTATGATTTGAGACCTCCGCCAATCCGTTTGCTTGAGGGTGGTAAGGTGTAGTCACTCGATGCTTTACTCTATATTTTTTCAACAATCCTTCCATCATTTTTTCACAAAATGAGATCCTCCATCACTAACCAATGCACGTGGAACTCCAAACCTAGAGAAAATATTCTTCTTCAAAAACCTTTGAACAATCAAAAGATCATTTGTCTTAGTGGAGATTTCCTCCACCCACTTCGACATATAATCCACGGCTAGCAAGATGTACATATATCCTTGAGACGAGGAAAACGGTCCCATAAAATCAATGCCCCATACATAAAAAATCTGCACATCAATTCTTAAGCTCATGGGCATCTCATCTTTCTTCCCTATTCCCCATACTCTTTGGCATCTATCACATTTCACCATAAACTTCTTTGTATCTTTAAACAATGTGGGTCAATAGAAACCCGATTGTAAGATCTTAGCCCCCCGTCTTTTGATGACCAAAGTGGCCTCCACACAAAGACGAATGACATAGCTCAAGAATCTCCAAAACTTCTTCATTAGCCACACATCTTCTTATTACTCCATCATTGCAAATATTAAACAAATAGGGCTCAATCCACAAATATTTCTTTACTTCCACATAAAACCTTTCTACCTTGTATTCATTTAGCAACGTGGGCTTGATTCCACACACAAGAAAGTTGACATAATCGGCATACCAAGGAGGTACATTCACCATGAGAGTACACACTTGCTCAACTTCAACTTGAAGAATTTCCTCATTCGGGAACTCATCCCCAATCGGCTTCATGTCCTCATTTTCTCCTCCATTTTCCAATCTAGACAAATGATCCGCAATCACATTCTCTACCCCCTTTTTATCCTTGATCACCACATCAAATTCCTACAAAAGTAACACCCAATGGATCAAACGTGGTTTAGCATCATTCTTACTCATGAGGTATTTTATCGCCGCGTGATCTGTGTAGACAATAGTTTGCGTGCCAACCAAGTATGGCCAAAACTTATCAAAAGCATACACTACGGCCAAAAATTCCTTCTCCGTTGTGGTGTAATTAACTTGACATGAATTCAATGTCTTTGAGGCATAGTAGATCGCTCTAAACTTTTTCTCTCTCGTTTGCCCCAACACCACTCCTACGAATTGGTTGCTAGCATCACAATACAATTCAAACTGTGAGCTCCAATCCGGGGTAACAAGTATGGGAGAGGAAGTGAGAGCACCCTTTAGCACCTGAAATGAAACACAACATTCATCATCAAAGTTAAATAGATAATCTTTTTCAAGTAATTTACAAAGTGGTTTAGCAATTTTTGAAAAATATTTTATGAAGCGTCTATAAAAGCCCAGATGACCTAAGAACGATCTCACCCCCTTCTCACTATTAGGAGGGGGAAGACGCTCTATGGCTACCACCTTTGCCCTATCCACTTTCAAACCATGCTTCGATATATGGTGGCCTAAAACTATCCCATCGGTCACCATGAAGTGATATTTTTCCCAATTTAACACAAGATTCGACTCTTCACACCGCTGCAATACAATTGTGAGATTAGTTATGCAAATATCATAAGAGGAACTACACATAGAAAAATAATCCATAAACACCTCCATGACATTTTCAATTAAACCATCGAAGATCGACATCATACAATGCTGAAAAGTGGCAGGGGCATTACATAGACAGAAAGACATCATCCTAAATGCGAATGTACCATAAGGACACGTGAATATTATCTTCTCTTGGTCTTTCGGGGCAATTAATATTTGATTATACCCGGAATATCCATCAAGAAAATAATAGTACTCATGTCCCGCAAGTCTATCCAACATTTGGTCTATGAATAGTAATGGAAAATGATCTTTACGAGTATTCTCATTCAATTTACGATAATCAACACACTCTTCAACCCGTGATAGTTTGGGTGACAATTGTTTCATTCGTATTGGATCGAACAATAGTCATGCCACCCTTTTTTGCCACTACATGTAAAGGACTCATGTATGGACTATCACTAATTAGAAAGATAATTCCCGTATCAAGCCATTTTAACACCTCTTTTCTTACCACTTCTTGCATTATAGGATTTAATCTACGTTGGTTTTGCACACATGACTTCTCATCATCAATCAAGTGAATCTTATGCATACATAAAGATGGGCTTATACCTTTCAAGTCTTTTATACTCCAACCAATAGAAGATTTATGCACCCTTAACACTCTTAACAACTTTTTCAATTCTAAATCATTAAGGGAAGAAGACACAATTACTGGATACATCTCATTCTTTTCCAAGTAAGCATACTTCAAATGCTCCGATAATGGTTTCAACTCCACCTTCTTCTTATCTTGCACTTCTTCTTTTGGTTCTTCATCAAGTCTCTCCACTTTTGCTTCCTTTACTTCCTTACTTGTGAGTTCCCTACAAGCATTTAAACAATGCAATTCATCAATCATTTCATCATTTTCTAAACAACAAGAAGAGTTAGATTTTATAGAGTCGATAGAATAAGAGTGGCTTATGATAATTTCCAACGGATCCTTGGAGTGAAGATGATACATATGCTCTTCAACAATGTTATCCACAACTTCCAATCTTCTACATTTTTCCTTGTTCCTAGGATACCTCATAGCCTCTCTTAATGAAAATATCACTTCTTCATCATTCACCCTTAAAGTTAGCTCCCCTTTCTCCACATCTATCAATGTCTTTCCTATGGCAAGAAATGGACGGCCAAGTATCAACGGGAAATTTGCATCTTCATCCATGTCTAGTACCACAAAATCAACGGGAAATACAAACTTGCCAACTTTAATCAAAATATCTTCCATAATTTCCTTTGGGTGTGTCAAAGATCGATCGGCTAATTGAAGTGTAACCGACGTCGGTTTAACCTCATCAATGCCCAATTTCATAAAAATTGACAAGGGCATCAAATTGATGCTTGCACCCAAGTCACATAGAGCTTTGTAATTTTCATGCTTCCCCATCTCCCATGGAATAATAAAACTCCCCAGATCTTTCAATTTAGGAGGGAGTTTCTTTTGTAGAGTAGCACTACATTCCTCCGTGAGATTAACTGTTTCAAACTTACCCAAGCTTCTTTTCTTTGACAATATATCCTTCAAAAACTTGGAGTAGTTGGGCATTTGAAGCAAAGCATCCTCAAAAGGAATATTTATATGGATCTTTTTCAACATCTCAACAAACTTAGCAAATTTTTCCTCCAATCCTTTTTTCAAGCATCTTTGTGGAAAAGAAATTGCCACGGGTAACTTCGGTATTCCCCATTTATTTCTTTCAAAGTTTTCTTTCCTCTCTTTACGTTTTGCTTCCTTACATCTTTCCCACTTCTTTGGAGACTTCACTTTTTCTTCTTCAAGTGTAGAGGAATTTTCATTCTTTTTAACAATTTCAACTTCTTTCTCTTTCCCTTCTTCATCCATACTTTCCATAGGCTCAAGTTCACACTCTACTCCCTCTACTTCCGTCGGCATAGAAGGCCCTTCGTATTTTGTGCCACTACGAAGTTCAATAGTCTTGCATTGCTCCTTAGGTTAGTAATGGTTGTAGATGGAAACTTCCCTTGATGATGAACATCCCCCCTTTCACTTGCCATTTGACTAATGTGAGTCTCAATTGCTTTAAATCTCCTCTCATTTACATCATTTTGTTGTCTCATTTCCTCTTTTTCATACTTTTTCTCTTCTTTAGCTTCCTTCTTAAATTTCAACACTTTAGCCATTTTATATTCCATTACATGTAGGCTTTCCTTCACCATTTGGAGCTTTCTCCCCCGGATTAGTGCTCGGTGGAAGCGTAAGGGCATTTTCTTGATTTCCATATGACAAATTCTCATACCTACGAGGTTGATTGAAGTTTTCTTGAAAATTACTTTGTCCCCATCCTCCTTGCCTTTGTTGATATCCCCCTCCATGGTTACCAAAATTACCATCATAATTTCTTTGAAAATTCCTCCCTTGCATGAAGGCCACTTCCTCAAGCGATATTTCCGATTGGTACCAAGTACCTTGACATCCAAAGTTAGGAGACATACCTTGTTGAGGCATAGGTGTAGGCATTTGACAACTTTGAGAGGATTGACCCATATTAGGCATAGAAACGCCTTGTTGAGGATTTGAAAATATTTGTTGATTTATCAAAGGCATAAGCATACCTTGTTGAGGATTCGGCAGCACTTATTGATTCACCATAGGTGTAGAATTTGAAGACCCTTACAAATTGAAATTCATTCTCTTAAGTATCTCCGAAATTGTCTTTTCGGTTACATCCTCTTTAGGTGCTTCCACCTTTTTCACTTTTTGCATGCATACTTCTTCTATCTTAGCAATTCTCTCCTTTTCATACATATCCGGTGAACGGTCCATAGGCCATTGACCCGTATTCAAAGCAATCTCTTCACATATAATAATAACTCTTTCCAGAGTTTGCCCCAATATAGATTCTTCCCCCCGAAGCATCAATAAGCATCTTTCACTTTCATTCAAACCAGCATAGAAAATTCCTACTTGTTGATCTTCAGGAAATCCATGTTGTGGACACCTCCTTAACATTTCTTTGAACCGATCCCAAGCCTCACTAAAAGTCTCGAGAGGAATTTGCTTAAATTGGAAGATTTGACCTTTTAAATGCAATATCTTCGATGGTGGGAAATACTTGCTTAAGAACCTTTGAGCCAACTCTCTCCATGTGGTATAAAATCCTGGAGGTATAGTATGATACCAAGCCTTAGTTCGATCCCTTTATGAGAAGGAAAAGAGCTTCGTCTTGACTATATCTTCACTCACTCCGTTAATCTTGATGGTGTTAGCTAACTCCGAGAATTGAGATAGGTGAGCATTTGGATCTTCCATTGCACAACCACCAAATTAATTCGCTTGCAACATATTAATCAATTCTCCCGTCTTTATCTCAAAATTATTCACATTCAATGGCAGGGCCATAACATAATTTCTATATTGAGGTTGGAAATGGTTTCGGGTATTCATCCCCACTCCATTATATCCATGGCCTCTAGATTGATTTTGCACCACCGGAGGAGTTTGTTGGTTATTTCTAGCTTCTTGTTGTGCCATCAAGTGTTGAATAATAGCTTGCAATTGTTGGTTTTGCAAGTGTACTTATTGAGCATTAGCTTGTGGCACAAACTCCGGATTAACATGTCCTCCTCGAACATTATCATACCCTTGTTGAAAATTCCTCATATGACCTTCTTCACCAACCATATTAGTATTGTCCATTCCATTTTTCATAACTTCCTCCGTAGGATCTAACACTCATCTTCTTTGTCTTCTTAAGGTAGCTTCCAATTCCAAGTTCAAAGGTTCAATGGATTGAGACCTTGAACGAGTTTGCATGTACCTAAAAGAATTTCCCAATTAGTTCTCCAAATAATAAAGACAATTAAAGAATTAAACAAATAAAAGAAATACTCTTACCAAAACTAATCAAATTCAAACTCGTTACAATCAAGATTTTAACATTAGCCCCGGCAAGTGGCGCCATGTTCTTAGTCCTATTTTTGATAAAATAATTTTAGAGTAAAAGACTATCGTGTGTAGCACGTAATGACCAAGTAAAAAAATTTATAATTTTATCGTCCCAAGGGAAATCAAAATCGTGGTGTATTCGGATTTGTATTCAACCATGCTTTGTAAGAGTGATCAAGTTTGAGGTTTGATTTTAGACTAAAGATTATGCTAATTATTTAGCTAAAGGAATCAATCAACAATTAATATTATCAACTATCGATCTTGTAACAAGATGAATAAAATGGATAGAATGTATTTAAGAAGAGAGCAAGGCTAATCATACTCATGATTAAGAAACTAGCTAGATATGAATGACTTTTAACATTGAACTTCATTAATTATGGACTAAAAGCAATCACATTTTTACCCATAGCCCCTATGGCCAAGGTGATTAGGTTCTTGACTCTTTGACAAGTCTAAATCTCCTAAGATTGTTCTTACTCTCAATTCCCTTAAGGTACTATGATCATAAGTTTGGTTCTTTTCACTCAATTTCTTAAGTGTCCCCCTATGAATGTTCTAAGCATAAGGGTATGACTTATCTCCCCTCACACTAACATGCATGTTCATCTTAATAAATGATTCAATTAAATCCTACTACAAAATATCGAATTGGCTATCTTAACATGTTGTAAGTAAGAATTAATCACACAAGTAATGAAATGAAACATGAATCATTAATCATAAAAGAAAGTCCAAAATTAACTCAATTCTACATCTAAAATCCTACATATCTAGCATTCTTCTCAACCAATCATATGATTAGCCCTACTATAGGACTATCCACTACACATCATGTTCAAATCAATACATCCCATGGCTTGCTCCATTTGAGCCAAAATATGAAGAAAAATAACAATTGAAAAGTAGATCAGCTTCCCTTTTGTGAAGATGGCCTTCCTTCCTTTCAACATGCTCAATTCTTCAATCTATGATGATCTTCTCTTCTCAAATTGATGGAATGTTCGAGTGATGGATGAATTTTGGGAGAGCATATGAATTGAATGGATGTAAAGTGTGAAAATGGATAATCCATAATGTGTGTGTGAAAATGTGGTAAGTAATTGTGTGTTTGATTTTGATAACTGCTCCTAAATGTGGCTCTCCCTCTAATTTTTTGCACCAATTGGGTTTTTATACCCCTTGGAATCTTCTAGAATACTTGCAAAATTAATCTGGAATCTGCACCTACACGGCTCGTGTAGCAGCACACGGCCCGTGTAGTGTGCACGCAGTTCGACGTGTTCTGTGTGTTACCGAACACGGCTCATGCGCCCGAACTCGGCCTCCTCCTGGGCGTGTAACATGTTCTGATAACAGCGCACAGCCACCTCGAACAGGCCCGTGTTCCACACACGGGGCGTGTCCGAGCATGCTATGTCCTTCTTTCTCCGTTTTAGCTCTCGACTCAATTTTTGACCTATTTTATACACATTTAAGCTCATTTCCATACATTTATCAACCTATACATATTTCTCCCATATACATATAACTCCACTAAAAAGTCACACAAATACGGATAAAAACATCCGAAAATCAACAAATATAGACACTAAAATATAGGTGAAAATGACAATGATCAGTACTCCCTCCGTAAATGAGATCACCTATTCCACAATGTGTTTCATCTCCTATTTCACATGCTTGCCACATAATCAATATTCAAAATTCAACCCATGCCTCAAAGGTTTAATGGTCATTTGTAGGGTATATATTTTTTATATTATGAAACACCGAATATGAAATAGAGAATTCAACTTGCTCTCTCCGTCCCGCGTTAATGTTAACGTTGGCTTTTTGCACGTAGATTATTGAGAAATATAATATTTAATGTGTAATGGTTATTTGTATTAGTGTTTTGTGTGAGCCCTACGTGGAATAATTAATTGTTTTGTGTGGGCCTCACTTAACAAAAAAGGAAATATAAATTTAACTTGAGACAAATTAAAATGAAAAATATAAATCTTAATGCGGGTTCACATTTGTGTATGAAATAAATTTAAAATGAATAGTAAAATGGCTCAAAAGTGATTTGGACGCAGAAACTGAGCTTATGAGCCTAAATGAAAAGCGTACAAAGACTTAACCAAGAGGGGCAGGTAGGATGCAACCCAAGATGGAGGAGAGTTATAATATTTCTTAAAAGGGAAAAGCTCATGCGCTCCCGGGATACCCCTTCATATTCTATTTAAACCTATGTATTGTTAGGGGTTTAAATTGTAAAGGGGCACGAAAATTGCAAAGGGGCACGGTGTTCCCGGGAGTACAAGAGCATCACTCTTCTTAAAATAAATACTTTCTCCGGGTAGTTTAAATGATTATTTTTCATGTGAATTAAAATGTATTATAATTATTACTCCCTCCGTCCCGCTCAAAGGGTGCATTTTTCTTTTTGGCACGTGGATTAAGGAGTATTATTATTTAATGTGTAGTTGGTAATTATATTAGTGGGAATATGGGTTCCCATATTTTAATTGTATTAGTGAGTGTGTATGAGATCCATTTGTATAAAAAATGAAAGAGGATCTTTTGGGTGGGACGTCCAAGATAGAAAAAATGAACACTTTGGATGGGACGGAAGGAGTATATGCGTAGGAGATGTGATGGACTATGTGGATTATTTTCACTACAAAACAAAATAGATACATTTAAATTGACCGCACGAAATAATAAAATATGTTCTTTTGAATGGGTCGAAATGAGTAAAAGTTAAAAGAGAATTTTTATGCTCATATATTGTTAATTACACTTTCAAGCTATATTAACCTACATATTAATCTAAAATTTAACCAAACCCTGTTTTGATATTATGGGTCGTTTTCTATTTGTGTTGGTCTCTTTTGGGAAAGAAAGTATCACTTTATATATCCATTTTGCAAGATGCTTCATAAATTTTTTTACTTCCAACGCCCAAAGAAGTCGTCATACTTCTTTTTCAGGTTTGTTCCACAAAAATTAAAATATATACTCTCCTTCTGTCTTCTTTAAAGAGTGTCATTTTTTTATTTTAGTCGTCTCATTCAAAGAGTTCCCTTTTCTTTTTTACATACATGGGACACATACACACCCATTAATATAATTAAAATATGGTACCCACACTCCCACTAATACAACTACCCACTACACATTAAATAATAATATTTCTTAATTCACGTGTCAAAAAGCAAAAGACCCTCTTAACGGGGGACGAAGGGAGTATATTTTTTTAATTTCATATAATCTACATAAAACAATTAATATATTCATATTGAGCTCACACACACCCTACATATATCACTTATAAACCTACCAATTAAACATTAAAATATTACTCCCTCTATTCGCCCAAAGGAACTCTTTTTTTTTTGGTGCCCACCTTTAGGGGTCTCATTTCCCTTTTTACACATATGGGACACACACACTCTTTCTAATACAATTAAAATATGGGGTTTACACACCTACTAATACAACTATTCACCAAACATTAAATAATAATACTTATTAATTAACATGTAAAAAGCAAATGAGTCTTCTTGAACGAAAGGAGTAGTATCTTAAATACTATCCATTAAATTATTATACTCCATAATTTTTGTTAAAAAAAAAAAGATATGGGATCGAGGGAGTAGCTTTTATGTCGACTGGCAAGGTAACATTTGTAGGACGCCATGTTGTGGAATAATCCAGAACTTACTGGACTACAATTTTTTCAAATGAATCGGTGATTCAAGCAGGAAATGACCATTCAATTCACTTTCACACCCGGTCACACTACTCACACGCCTTTTATTCGCTTTATTGACCTCTTATTTATTGACCTTCTAGAATCCCATAAACTTATTGCTCAACTTTTTAATACAACCAAATTAAATTAACTTAAAAAAACAGTATAGATGAAAAATAATTCATCATAATATTATGTATTATATAATAAAACATGATATATTTGATCATGATTGCTGAAATTTATGAATTTCATAGATAAAAAATATAATATTTTTAATAAAAATTATATATAATCACTTAAAAAAAACTAAAAAAATACAATAGTTGCTATAATATAATATTCGTGCACAGCCGTCTCTAATAATATTAAATTTTGGGATGGTCTTAGGTGCTATGATCGTTCGTCATTATTATGAAATCAATATTTAATTGTTGCTTCCGTACAATTCACATTCACCAACCATATTCTTCAAAAATTCTATAAATATTGTTAAGAGAAACAATCCATTCCTCATCAAATTCATTACTGCATATTACTCTACACATAAACATGTCATCTTACGCTTCAATTCCATCTCAAGCTAAAATGGGCATCCCAGAATATGAGCTGAATTCCGGCTACAAAATGCCATCGTTGGCACTTGGAACTGCTAGTCATGGTCCAACCAAAGAGCAGGAGAAGCAAGCTATGATCCACGCCATCGAGCGCGGATACAGGCATCTCGACACTGCTGCTCTCTATGGTAGTGAGGCTGCTGTTGGAGAAGCCATTGAAGAAGCTCTGAAGCGTGGATTGATCAAATCCCGAGATGAACTCTTCATCACCACCAAGTTGTGGGCATCCGATACTTTTCCCGATCGTGTTCTCCCTGCTCTCAAGACATCATTGGAGTTAGTATCTTTTACTTTCTTTTTTCATTCATCATCAACTTGTAGGAATTGATCACTCATTGTATACTGTGTGTGTTTACAGGAACCTGAAGCTGGAGTATGTTGATCTTTATCTCATTCATTGGCCTGTAAGTATCAAGTCTCCCGGTTTTCAGTACCCGGTGCCCAACAAAGAAGATGTCGTTCCATTCGATTGCAAGGCTGTGTGGGGTGTGATGGAAGAGTGCCAGAGATTAGGGCTGGCCAAATCTATAGGAGTGAGTAACTTTAGCTGCAAGAAACTGGAGGACTTGTTGGCTTTTGCCACCATCCCTCCAGCTGTGATTCAGGTGGAGCTGAATCCATGCTGGCAGCAGAAGAAGTTGGTGGACTTCTGCAAGGGCAAAGGGATAATTGTGATGGGGTACTCTCCGTTGGGGTCAGCCGGACAGGCGTGGGGGTCAGACAGAGTGGTGGGCCATGAGGTGCTGAAGAACATCGCCAAGGCTAAAGCCAAGAGCGTCCCGCAGGTCATCCTAAGATGGGCGCATCAACACGGGGTGGCGGTAGCCGTGAAGAGCTACACACCGGAGAGAATGGAAGAGAATAAAAATATCTTCAATTGGGAGTTGAGCGAGGAAGAGTTCAAGAAGATAGGCGAGATGCCGCAGGGCAGAGGAACAAAAGCAGAGGGGTTCGTATCGGAAGTAGGGGCTATCAAGTCTGTTGAGGAGCTCTGGGATGGTGAGCTTTGAACCCCCTCAAGGCCAGGCTTGTTTGTTTGGATTTTCAATGAATTATTATTGTTAGCAGAAAATAAAAGGCATTGCCTTGTCTAAAGAGAATATTATTTGTATTATCTGAACTTATATTTGCATTTCACCTAGTTGATGTGGAGTATTTTTTATATAGTGGTACTTGATTTAATTATACTTGGTTTTCATTTCTACATGAGTACATAGATTATAGGTCCGAACACCCAGATTTGATCTATTTAGATATGATTTAATTGATTATAATATCTATCTATAAGAAGAGAATGCTACACATTCTAAAAAAAACCATAATTACAAGGAAAAATTAGTAATATTTCATATTTATACATTAATTAGAAACAATCAATTTAATTTGAAACGAATAATTGATAAGACCTTATTGAGAAAATACAAAAAAAACTAAAAAATTAAAGATAAAGCTCTAAACCACTAAGTTTAAATAGTAATATTGCACTCGGATACATGGAAACTTTGCCCTTAATCTTGATTACCACATCAACTGCAATAGCAAGTGTGGTTTTCAAAGTGAACACTCAAAGTCCACTATGTTAAAATAATAATACGAGAGATGTTTTTAGTAGACTTTGCATTTAGTCTTGATTATTATTGTATCAGATTTTCAAAGTCAAAGGTAACTTTCTAGTAAGTGAGGATAACTTTGATTTTCAAAGTGAAAACTCAAAACTCGAAAGACATAAGACTAAAATAATAATATTGCACCGACTTTATTTTAGTCTGTTATCATCAGCAAATGTACCTTTCCAAAGTGAATACTAAAGGTAGCACTCTAGTAATTGAGGACAACTTAGCCTTTCAAAGTGAACACTAAAATCCACAAGGATAAAATAAGTAAAATAAGTGAAAACTAAATCCACAAGGATAAAATAAGTAATGTTGCATCCAGTGGTACATACATCAAAGTATTTGAGAGCCTTTCGTTAGTCTTAATTACTGCAAATTTGCAAAGTGAACACTCAAAGAGGAGGCTTTGCCCTTAATCTTAATTAAGTCATCAATCGATAAGGTAATTTTCCAAAGCTTAAGTGTAGACTTTGCCTTTAGTCTTGATTACTACAACAACCGTTCAAAGAACTTTTCAAAGTAGACACCCATGGATAGTGTTTAAGTGTGTTTTGTTCCACATACTCCATGGAACTTGTTAAATGACCACTTTATCTAAAAGCTTAACTGATAGAGAGGAGAATCGTTTAATATTTAATCAAGTCACTCTAACACCTCCTCACGTGCAGGCGGGGCTAACTTCAAGTCTTGCATGTGGAATTTTCTATTAAATGGGTGCAGACGGGTTAACATTTGCCTCAAGCCTTGCATGTGGAGTTTCCATTAAATGGGTGACGGTGATGTTCGAACCCTGAACCTTTGTTAGGCCTTACCATGTTAAATAACCACCTCATCTAAAAGTTTAATATCATATTAAATGACCATCTCATCTAAAAGCTTAAACTGATAAAGAGGAGAATAGTTTAATACTTAATCAATTCACTCAAACAAAATTTCTCCAAGTTACCAAGATTTATCCATTATTAGATTGCTTTAATTGAAGCACTTTTAATTTTGAAATTTTCTTGTCGTGAATCCAAAAATAGAGAATTCACACTCATAATGCCAATCAATTCATTTAACACATTTTCTAACTTTAGAGCTTCATGATCTTTTTCGAAGTGAATATTCTATTTGATTCAAAATCCTAACAATAGGAAAATTAATCTATTAATTTATATCTAATACTCATTCTATCCCATAATAAATTTCATATATTTTGTTTCGTATGTTTCGCAATAATCTTCACCAAAAATAAAAAAATAAAAAAATCACATTAATCAAATAACCTCAAAATACATTTTATTTTCAAAATTATGATCCTATCTAACAAATAAGATATTGTATAATTTATTTATTACATAAGATGATTATATACATTACAATACAAAAAAAAAATATTTTTTAGCAATCGAATTTACCAATGGAATTCAATCCGTTGGTAATTACCAATGAATTAGCACCAAAAATGACATTTTTGTTTTAGTAATGGAATGCTAACGGATTTATTCTCTGTTTTATCAACGGAATTCAATCCGTTGGTATGGATTACCAAGGGAATCATTATATATATTAGCAACGGATTACCAACGAAATTATTTACCAACGGAATTGATTTTTCGTTGCTAAATAATTACCGACCACCACTTTACCAATGAAATTTTACCAACGGATTCCGTTGCTAATCCGTTGGTAAGCTAATTTAACAATAGAATTAAGACTTTTACCAACGGAATATTCTATTGATAAAAAATAATTTTTTGTAGTGTTAACCTTAAAAAGTAAATAAAATAAGTTAAAAAATATTTTTTTTAAACTCATTGTCTACTGTTCAATTTGTTCCGGATGGAGGTTATTTTTATTGGGCAAATAAATTCATTAAACATATTGATACATGACGTACCAACAAAACAATTACAAATGCAAAAACCTAATGAATTGATGCAAGACTAGTCTAAAATTTTCAATCTAATCATAAAAAAAAACAGTTAACTTGAACATAAATCAATTAATTCCAACCCCATAAATTTCTTTTGATCTCATCCACCATTTTACCCCTATCCCAACACCAATTCTAAAAAATTATTCTGTTTCTCCAACAATTCACACAACGCATATCCATGAGGATTAATTAAAATGCGTCTTGTAAATATAGTAATAGTGGAAAAGAAAAAAAAAAGTGTTCTTAATTAACGATATAAATTCCTTAAAACTATATATTAATTATAATAAACAAATGAGTACAATTAATATAGTAAAAATTTTAATTAAAAATGACTTGGCCAAACAACGAAATAATAAGCGTACGAATAAAATTTGCTAAGAAAAAGGGGATAATAATAATAATAATAATAATAATAATAATAATAATAATAATAATAACTTTGTAAAGAAAAGTTCAAAAGGGGGAATAATAATGCTTGTCTTGTTTTAATCACGATAAAATAGAATACATTACAATGCAGTTGTGGATCAAATCTTCTAGAAACCGGGTCATATGGTCCGTGAAGCCGCGTCAAGTGGTCAGCCCGAGTAGACTATTTATTTATCAAAATGTTTGGTTTTGTTGCCTAAAATCCCAACTTGAATTTACTATTCCACGTATTTCATTGTATTTCAAAAAATAAAAAAATTATACTCTAAAAATGATAATTAAACTTTTTGGACATGTGTTGAATTTTGAACATTGATTATGACACATGTCAAACATTTAATTTGTGGAATAAGAGATTCACTATCTTTCCTTTTTCATTCGACACCAAAGATCTGAGCGATGGAAAGGACAAAGCTTGAACATACAGAGTTGTTAAATTATCATCTCATCTAAAAGTTGAAGCTTACAGAAATATAAGCTTATAAAGAAGCTAACCATTATTTTAGGATAGAGGGAGTTGTTAAATGATCACCTCATCTAAAAGTTTAAGCTTATAGAGAGATTAACCATTTAATACTTAATCAAGTCACCCTAACACGCTCAGTCACATGCAGGTAGGGAATTTTTGCCTCAAATATTGTATGTGGAATTTTTGCATGAATGTGTAGCGGTGAGATTCGAACCCTAAACTTTTGCTAGGCTACGACTTTGATACCATATTAAATGATAACCTCATTTAAAAGTTTAAATTGGAAGGGATCATTTAATAATTAATCAAATCACTCGTGAGTACATGTTAATAAAAAGTACTCCATCCGTCCCACAGAAGTTGACATACTTTCCTTTTTGATTTGTCCCACTAAAGTTGACACATTTCCTTTTTAATACATGAGACCCATACAAAAATAATTAATATATTCTTATAGGCCCACATATCACCTCTAATACAACTACCCACTACACATTAAATATTATTTCTCTCACTTCACTTTACATTAAATTATTATACTCCTTAATCTCCGTGCCAAAAAAAATTATACCAACTCTCCCGGGACGGAGGGAGTAATATTCAAGGAGATAATATGTTTTATAAAAGAATATATTAACTAATAAAAGAAATACAAAAATGATCCCATGTGGACCATGTGGTGATGCAAGAGTATTGTCTTTTGACTTTAGTTTATGTTGAGCGGCAAAAGTAAAATATGTAGGACGCCATGTTGGTGTAGCAATCCAGAAGATTCATATTTGAATGGGCTAACCATTCAATTCACACCCGGTCACACGCCTTCAATTTGGCGTTATTGACATTCTACAATCCAATAAACTTAAGTGGTCAACTTTTTAGTACAAATTAAATAAACATAACTTTAAAAGAAAATTTTAAAATTATTATACTCACTCCATCTCATTAAATAATTTATCATTTATTCCATAATTCATCCTTCAAAAAAGAAAAGTAAATTCAGTTTAAAACCTAGAAAATATTATGAGTACAATAATTTAAAAAACGTCATCATTTTTTCCACATATTGTTTACCTTAAATTACCATATAAAAATTAGTCAAAATTTTTTTTTTCTTAAACAACGTACTCCCTCCGTCCCCTCTAAAGAGGGTATTTTTTTCATTTTGGTCTTTTTTTCATTTTGGATGTACCACCCAAAGAGTCATCTTTCATTTTTTACATACATGGGGCCCACACACACCCACTAATACAATTAAAATATGAGACTCACACTCTCACTAATACAACTACCCACTACACATTAAATAATAATACTCCTTAATCCACGTGTCAAAAGCAAAAAACTCTCCTATGAGGAACGGAGGGAGTATACTAGAAAGGTGAAACACCGACATGAATGAAAGGAGTAACATTTGATTGTTGAAAAGCTATATTCATCAAATAATTGTTGGTTTATAGGTACACCAATCAATCACTATTACAATGAATATGAAAATAGAGTGGAGAATTACTAACCTTTCTTACAGATCTAGATCTAGTCTTGGATCTTGAATGTCTCGGGATGATGGTGAAGTCGAGTCGAGTAGAACTCTTCCCGCAAGAAGAAACACGCCCGATAGTGCTACGGTCTTGGCGGATCTTCTCCAAAGGTGAAACAACTTCTCGTTTCCGGCGAAGCAGCACTGCTATCGCAGGAACTCTGGCGAACTAAGGAGGATGGAGAACTGGATCGTCTAGACTATGCACTATGCAAGTGTATGAAGATACTTTGTGTTTTGTTTGTATCTTAGTGTGTTCTGAATGAATGCGCGATGACAATAAGTTTCAGAGACCACTCTCATATGGTAGAATTGTTATTTTAACTAGTGATTGTGATCACTACCATATTTGATCAATTTACCATATTTGATCAATTCCACATGTGAGACTAATTTCACTCACTTTAATTATTATATAATTGGTGATTAATTTATTATTAATCCTTACTAACCAATTAAATTCCTCAACAATCCCCCACATGAGTGGAATTTGGCGCCTATATAATATGGCCAAGGATGTTGAATTCGACGGTGGTCGAAAGAACACGTATTGCTCAGTTTGCGGTGGGGCTGCCGGATTATCAGCTAAATCAGCGTGGGTTAAGATTGAGATTTGTTTTAATCCAAATTAATTAAGCAGGATAAATAATAATGATCTTTTATATTTAATTTTTTTGGAAAAAGGGTATATTTGATCCTTTAAAATAGAAAGAGGGCTCACATGAACAAAACAATAGATGAGGGGCCAATTTGATCCCTTGGTAAGTTTAGGGGTCAAATTGACCCTTTGCCCTTAGAAAAATATAATTTCTATTCCAAGAATTTCTTGATGGCCCTATTATTTTTGTCAAGTCTCAATCTTGGATTGTGTTTTACTTTCAATTTAGTACAAATTTTACTTTCAATTTAGGGTCGATGCATTTTTTTTTTCACAGCAAAAGGATTTTATATCATTAAACCATTTAAAATGGATATAAACCTATGAAAATTATATATAGAATCACTTCCATACATTTTACGTCTCTTAAAAAAATTATTATCAGATTAAATTCAACAATGACGAGGCTAATTGTGTATTGAACTCCCAGAAACAAATTGATCAAACACGAATTTGTAGTCTCTTTTTTTTCGAAGTAATCTATCTCAAATTTCTTTCTATCTCTGATTTAAACTACAAACACAAATTTGAGTATTTTTTTCAAAGTCATCTATCTCAAATTTCTTCTATATTAATAATATAAGACATCAAAGATACGACTTTCTTTCCTTTATTTACTCACAAAATTGTATTGAAATGTATAATAAATTTGTTGAGGGAAAAATAGCAATAAAAAATCACCCTGAGATTTTTTCATACCATTCGCTTTTTTAAATACTTACTACATTTTGTGGACGATTATCATGCTAGGGATTTCCATTATGATTTAGGATTCGCTTTTTTAACTTTTACTCCATATTTATCATATTCACACTTGTTTTTATTCATTTCACATTAAACTCCAATATCAAAAAATAAAAAATCATAAATCTCCCATCTTAATAGTACATTTTAATTACTATTTTAGCTCACCTAACATATAACATACTTTATAATTTATTTATTAATTTAAAAATACAATATTTTCCTCAACTTTTTTAATTTATTTATTAACTTAAAAATACTATATTTTCATCCAACTTTTAAAAAAACTATCCCTCCCCTCCATATTTTATTTAATCTCATGTATTGCAATAACATAGCTCCTGTGCCCACACCGTGTCCCCTCCTCCTTAATATTCTATTTAATCCTATGTATTGCTAGGAGTTTAAATTGCAAAAAAAGTACGGAAATTACAAAGAGGCATGAGTGTCTCTTATATGATAAGATTGATTGATATGGATGATCCATTCCCGACCTCTATTCTACACTCAAACAAATCAACTACACAGGAGATTCCTTAATGTTCAAAATCATTTTCTCCAATATCAATCAATTAAACATTACAACTGACCTGTCACGGAAATGGATGCTCTCCGGTATGGGAGGTTCTCTCACTGTTGAATCACAGAGACTGAAACACTAAATCGGAATTTGATGCCCAAAATGGATGGCTGTTTCTACACCTTAAATACTTCATCATGAATCAAAATTTGCTGGCTTCAACATTCATCAACCACCAAATAACTTATTACCTAGCATCTTCCAAACTTCTCTAATGCTTTAACCACATCCTTAACCTTCACCAACTTTCCCAACTTTACTCTGCTAAATTTGTCATCTTCATCCAAACAAGGCCTTACAAGGTTAGGCCACTCCTTGATCACTCCCTGACTATCCAAAATCTCCAAGATTCTTAACCGCGTCTTGTACCTCTGCTCAACACTGAATGATAGTCCCAAAGGGTGTTGAACAATGCTGGGAATGTCAAACTTTCCGGTCGAAACCAGAAGAAATATGATCTTCTGTTTCTTCTCCTTGGATCCCAGTACCATCCTCGGCGACTTCTTGAACATAGCCAAGAATTCGCTGTCTGAAAACCCCATGTCACGGAAATCTTGCATCCTGACCTTCCATGACTCACCCCTCATTGAAGAAATGGCTGAAATGGCATAAATGAAGCTATTTGATGCTACGTCGATCCCAATTCTCGTACCTTCTATGCAGATTTCATTGTGACCTCTGGTTTGAGAAAGAATGGATTCGGATTATTTGCGAAGCTGATCCGAATACGATCCATTGGCACACCACACTTCTTCAGAAATTCGACGTTTGGCAAAACTGAAGTTTCCAAATTCACCGACAGCAACCTCGGTGATTTCATGATAACTCCGGCGACTCTATGACTGGAGGGTCCCAACAATTCCTTCATGATGGATAATGAAGGAATGATGTTGCTATTCACTCGTAAATGCAGGATTGTTGGATTGGATGCGAGTAGCGAGCAAATGGAGGCGGAAGAAAATCCCAAATCTTCGAACAGCTTGAATTTAGGTTTCAATGTATCTTCAACATTGGCGACGAGAAATCGAGGCCTGAATTTCAGGATTTTGCCAATTGAGTGTTCGAAAATCCACTCTCTTTAAAGAACGACAAAACTGAATCGGCTTTCTGTGGGTGTTCTAGATCTTTGAGTTTTGAGGCGATTCGAGAAGCTAATTCAGGGGGGAAATCGTATTTCTTCAGTAAAGTATCGGAAATTATACGGCGGGTGGTTTCCGACGAAGTAGAGAGAATAGGAGAGAGAAACATTGGAGAATGGAGGATTGTGCTTCGCAATCAAACAGCTGAGATTTCTACTAACGATTGCAATCATCTTTGCGGAATTGAATTAATTGAACATATGCAATAAATCAATCATTTGGATTTCGAAAGGAATCACTTGCAAGCAAGCAAAAATCGAAGCTGGAAACCCTCAATTTTCACTCGAATCGCCAGGGTTTTACGGCGTTTCGCTTTACTGTGGAGTAGGGTTTAGTTGGAGGAGAAATATGGAGTTATTAATTTATTGCCAATAATATGTCCTATTATTATTAATTATTAATATTTATAATAATCTTCTGATAGGGTACCATTTGATAAAATAGAAAAGAACAGGAGTACTTAAATGATAATCGATCGATTGAATTATTTTAGAAAATTATATGGAGTGAATAAAAAATAAAAATTTCAAAAGAGATAGTTACTATCTACTACATCTCCTAAGTGAAATTAACATATAGATACATTCTTAATTAAATCTTACTACTATCTACAAAATATATTTGTATATTTCTTTTTTTGCCCAAACTTCTGCATTAACAAAACAGCGGTTTAATCTTTAAATTGTGAAACAAAATTCCGCAATTTTCTCTAACTAATTTTCGAACCCACGTTGCAGATTGCCTTTATTTTTATTAAATGCACGAAATGCAGATTTTTCCCAAATCCAATTTATTTCCCCTTAATTTTCGAACCCATGTTGCAGATTGCCTTTGAATTTATTAAATGCACAAAATGCAGAATTTTTCCCAAATTCAATTTATTTCCCAATTCTTGTAATTAATGGCATTTTTTAAGAAATGCAGATTTTTTGGGAGATTTTGTTGATTTTTCTGCACGAAATGCAGATTCCGTACAAAAAGTCATGCAGATTTTTCTGCATGATATGCAGATTCTGGTTAAGAAATGGTTTGGTTGTTTTTTTTTTTTTTTGCACAAAATGCAGATTGCGCAAAAAATCATAAACAACAATCAACTCACGACCAAGTGCAATAATCAAATTTTTTAAATAAGAATGGCATGATCTTCATTTGCAACAAGAGAGAAACAAAAAATTCTACAACTTCCCCACACCAAAATAATTACACGCAGATCAAAATCACAATATGATTTTCAAAACAAAACAATCGTAATCTTATTGCACAAAATAGTCTTATTACGACCCAATACACAATAAGACACAATGAACAAGAATAGGGTCACAAAATCATCAACCTCCTTCAACAAATCAAACTCCGCCTTTCCTCTTCAATTCCTCCACGCACTTACCCAACAACTTCGAATCCTCATTCTCTTGATCCAACATCTTCTCTAGATGACATTTGACATTCTTTTTATATGGATCGCCCATATGAATATGAGGGAACATTAAAGAGAGTAGGGAGAGGAGACCGACGATCACTTGCACAAATTCTAGTGGAAGGCAGCAGCGAAGAGGGGGGAGGAGGGCGATGAAGGGGAAGAAGAAGAAGAGAAAGTAGAGGTGCGTGATTTCCTTGCGGGCAGAATCGATCTAGATTTCTTCAATTGAGAGACGTCCTTGAGCCACTGTTTGAGGAGGAGCTTGTCTGTTGGGTTTTGACAGTGGAGGAGTGTAGATCTAGGGTTTTGATTCCACGATGAAGTATGAACTGTTGTGTTGCTTAATATAATTGTTATCTCAAGGCCCAAGGGTGTATTGGGTGATTGGTTTAATTATTTTGTAGTTATGAGTAATTTTATTTAGAGGACGTATCTTAAAGTAATAATAGGGGTTAACATTGTATTAGATTGTAATTATTTCATTTCAAAATAATTAATAGAGCTAATAAAAAGTTGAGTGTATAATGGGTGCACCCGGGTACTAGGGTGCACCCATATATGCATGACTTTTTATTCTATTTTGTATATATATTATTCTATTTTGTATACATGTTTTGAAATAATTGTATATTTTTTTTATATTAAGTTTTTCATTAAAAAAATTAACATCCATATGTATATAACTTTTTATTTAATAGTGTATACGTGTTTTTCTGATAGTTGTATATTTTTTTCCACTCAATTTTTCATTAAAAAAACTAAGAATTAAATTGTATATATTTTTGCTCATAATTATATATGTTTTTATTTATATTTGTATATGGGTGCACCCTATCTTAGGGTGCACCCGAGTGCACACTATAATTAGTCTAAAAAATTATACTAGCATTTTTAATAAAAAAATGTATGAAAATTAAGGCTAATTTAATTAAATATAATATTTTTATTTTATTTTAATTAAGTAGGGTAGTTGTATGATTTGTTAACAAAATAAGTAAAACCGTCAGTAGGGGTGGCGACTTATTCATACATGGGCTCTGACACAAATAGAGTCGCCAACAGGGCTGGCGCCTTCGATTAATCACATACTTATCCCTCTAATCCCATCTCACGTTAATAAGATCATTAAAAAATAAATAAAATAATAATAATTAATCCTATTTAAATGCATTTAAGTTAAATCAATACTCACCCCATCAAAAAGAGTTTTTTTTTTCAATTTTGATGTACACAAACTCACTAATACAATTAAAATATGGGATCCACACTTCACTAATATAACTACTCATTACACATTAAATAATAATAAATTTATGAAAAAAAGTAAAATACCTTCTTTGAATGTGACAAGGGATCATGTAAGAGAGTAAGGGTGATATGTGCAAATAATACTATTAATTAATATAAAAAAGGATAGAGAAATTGAGAAAAAAATATTAATTAAAGAGATAATGCGTGTGGTAGGTGTGTTTGTTGAGAATTACCTTGTCCCACATTTTTTTGTATGTCCCGTAAAAATTCACATTCTTAAAAAAGTAAAAAAAAATTCAAAACAATTAATTTTCTCCATACATTTTATTTAAATAAGGCAATAACTTGTGTAGTAGGGCCTGGAATACCGGGCCCTCACCTATCAGAAATGGAGTTGGGCCGCCTACTCTGAAGCCCATTGTGAACGTGGGCCTAAGCCAAAGTCCCCCGATTACAAGGGCCGTGGAGCGCGTCTACCAAACTTCCCTTTGGAGAGCGTAATGATACGGCACTCCTCTTCATCTTGGCCACTTGTTGAGAAGCTATACAGATATCCTCTAAGATATCTGTATAGGGGATATCCTAAGACGAATCCTAAAAAGGATCATGAGAAGATAATTCATTTAATGCTTATACGGTACACATATATTGTAATGATGGTCTGGCGATTTATCCAGATTTAGATGACGTCAGATTATCCAATATAAGTATGGGGACAACCCATAGCAATAATTATCACCCATTCACCCCCTCAAGAAGGCACAAGAATGCCTAGGGGGCAAACCTCTCTCCATATTTTATGTTAGCTTAGCACAGATAATCCTTTCATTATCCACTAACAGCCACATTAACCCACCATTAGGAATGGATCAAATCGGATAAGCTATATTTGCCTCTAGAGGAAGGGGCCTGGAGAAGCCGACTGAAACCCTCAATACACCCCAACCAAATTGTACCTCCAATTGAGGATGAACAGGACGAAGCCACCCCCAGCAGGGCTGGTGCGACTACTAGTCGGCATCGACAGGAAGACCTGAACCCCCTCGAACTGTAGAAAAAGAGGTCCCGCCACGTGATACGGATCTTAAAGAAGACAACCCGCGGACCAACTCTTGCAAAAAATATTTCAACCTTCTCAAACAAATGAAGGAAAAGCGAGCGGCAGGGCCGAAGGCAGCCAGTCGAAGGCTAAGTTTCAGCCTCAAGGAGAACTCGACGGAACAGATGAACGAGCGGCAACGTGAACGGACTCTGCCTAGGAGGTCAGTGCACGAGCGAGTGGGGCAAAAGGACGCACAAAGAGAGCCGAGTAAGGCTAAGAAGGTGGTAGACGAAGGACGTGAATGGATAAAGGCGGCATCCCACACTAACTCGGTCACCAGTCGATCCCCCGCGCACACTCCCGGACACATGAGCGCCAAAGATCGGCTGGGACCAGATCTGGTAAAGTCCCGACATGAGCAAATAGGAAAAAGTGCGAGCGATGATCCCGTAACTCGACTCAAACGACGGCACGACGCGGAAATAAATGCACTAAGGAGACGACTCGACGAAATGGAAAGAAGAAACGAGGCTGGACTCCACAGCATTCCTAACCCGGAATCTAGGAGGACCCCATTCACCCATAGGGTCATCGCGGCTGCCACTATGAAAAAGATACGAATCCCGCAGATCCCCCAATAAACTGGCGATTCTTGTCCAATCTCGCATCTCAATAAATATGTGGGATGGATGCTAGCACAAGGGTGTTCGGAAGAAGACTGGTGTAAGATGTTCCCCTTGACGTTGGGAGATAAGGCACACTCGTGGTTTGAATCTCTTCCCGCTAACTCCATCGACTCATGAACACAACTCGCTACAGCCTTCTCGTCCCAGTTTGCATATTTGGGGCAGGGAAAGGAGACGAAGCAGAAGTTGGCTTACCTACGGTATGGACAAAGGAGTCCCTGAAGGATTTCATGAAGAGATTTAATGAACAGCGCGCCAACATGGAAGAAGTCTCAGATGAGACATCAACCATTTTGCCAACTGCCGCCTTGCTCCCAGGGTCACCCATGTGGACTAGCTACCAGTAGAAATTACCAGGCAGTTACGCAGCCTTCATGGACTCGGCTCAAGCGTTTATCCATAGCGAAAAAATTCTCGAAGAATACAAGAAGTCTAAAGGCGACCTCAAGAAAGGCGATAAGAAAAAGAAAAAAGGGAAAAAAGACTATAGAGCTCCGTCTTCTTTCAAACCGTTCCCAGATAATGACCAAATTCAGGAAATAACCGAAGTACTCGAGCTCACTCCATAGAAGATATTTGACAAGATACAAGACACCAACCTGTTGAGTCCCCCGCCCAAGATACCTATGGATCCAGCCAAGCTGAATAGAAAGAAATTCTGCAAACACCACAAATCTATCAGCCATGACACCAACAAGTGTCGTGACTTGTTGGCCAAACTACTAAGATTGTTCAAAGATGGGAAACTGGATCGGCTAGTGTCTGGCCCAAAGCGCAGTGGAGAGCAACCTATTGCAGTGGGCGAACGGTTTAAAGTACCAGGCAATCCACAAGAACAGATTGGACCCGGAAATCATCTACCCACACCCCCTCGGGAAGTATACATGATGGACGAAAGCTACGTGGGAACATCACAGACCCTAACCACTCAGTCACGAAGGAAATGGAAAGTCGAGCTGCGAGAACTTGATAGGTACCAACATATATTTACGGTGAGTCCCCGACCGCCTCTACACGAAGGCAACATATTCTTCTCCAAAGAAGATCTTGCAGAGATACGAACTCTCCACAATGACCAACTAGTGATTTCGGCTGCAATCTCAGGTGTAAAGGTACACTGGTGTCTGGTCGATACAGGTGCATACATAAATATTATATTTAAGAAGGCGTTCGAAGCTATTGGAGGACTCTCTCACCCCAAGGCATCTTCGTGCGGTGATGAGATTCGAGGCTTTGGTAATGCCATTACTACCCCCTTGATGCAGACAGATCTATCAATCCAAATGTTGGACAAAAAATAAGTAGTAAAGGCCTAACACTCTCTCGAATTCAAAGTAGTGGACCTCATATCACCGTACAATTGCATCCTTGGAAGGACATTTATTCACATATTCAACTCCATTTCATCCACGCTCCACCAATGTCTGAAGTTTGTGACCACTGACGGTCGAGTCAGCACCGTTAAAGGCAGCGAAAGGAAGGCCAGAGAGTGCTCATTCATTGAAAAGGGAGACGAACTTAACTACCATGATCCAAGCTTTTAGTTAATGATGATGGAGTAGCCGAATCAAGAGGAGGAGGCGAATCATGAAGAAGCCCCGCCACTAGATGACTTGATAACAGTGGACCCAGAGCCAAGGAACAACTAGCTCCGACCTTTCGACAATAAGGAAGTCAATCTACCCCCAATAACCGATGAAGATCCGAGATCAGAAAAGAAAAAGAAAAGAGGGGAACCAGCCGAGGAAGTCGAGGCAATAAGGATGGAACCAAACAACTCTTACCTGGAATTGTATGTCGGGTCGCAGCTAAAAGAACCGCACAGAACAGCCCTGATTGAATTTCTAAGGTCCAATCTAGACGTATTTGCCTGGGCACCCAGTAACATTCAAGGAATAGACCCAAACACGAATGCCACCGGCTCAATACGAGCCTTTCCTATCGCCCAATGGAACAAAAGAAAAGAAAGTACAGCCCCGAGAAATACGAGATCATCGAGATGGAAGTCAGGAAATTATTGGCAAACAATCTAGTGAGGGAAGCTTTATTTCCCTCATGGGTGGCTAACCCAGTCTTAGTTCAGAAGGCAAACAAGTCTTGGAGATTGTGCATCGATTTCACAGATCTTAACAAAGCATTCCCGAAGGACAGCTTTCCACTGCCACACGTCGATCAAATTGTGGATGCCACGGCTGACCATGAACTGATGAGCTTCATGGATACATATTCGGGCTATCACCAAATCCCTATGCACCCACACGATATAGAAAAACAACTTTCTATACTAAAAGGAACTTACTGTACTGGGTAATGATGCCATTTGGGTTGAAAACGCAGATGCCACGTATCAAAGCCTAGTGAACAAGATGTTCCAAGAAGAGCTGGGAAAAACTGTGAAAGTATACGTGGACGACATGCTGGTCAAGAGCGTGGCCATAAATGACCATGTACGCCACCTGAGCAAAGCGTTTGACATCCTACGGTAGTACGGGATGAAACTTAACCCTAAGAAGTTCACTTTCGGAGTATCCACGGGAAAGTTCCTCGGGTACTTGGTGAGTAAAAGAGGAATAGAAGCAAACCCAGATAAACTGAAGGCCATACAAGACATGGAGCCTCCCAAGCACTCCAAGGGTGTACAAAGACTAGCCGGCAGGATCGCATCTCTCAGTCGCTTTCTACCCAGAGCATCCGATAAATGCAAACCCCTCATGGACGTGATCCGAAAAGAGAAATTTGATTGGACGCATGCGGCCTAAAAGACCTTTGAAGAATTGAGAACATACTTGCTAACACACAAACCCTGTCGAAACCACAGCGGGGAGAACCTCCCAGTCTGTACTTAGCAACCTCAGAGTCAGCGTTAAGCGCGGTGTTGGTCCAAACCAAGAAAAAGTAACAGGAACCGGTATATTATGTGAGTTAGATGCTCCGTGATGCTGAACTCAGGTACCCAGCAGTTGAGAAGCTTGCTTACGCCCTGGTAATGAGCGCACGAAAACTGAGACCCTACTTTTTGAGAAATCCAATCGAGGTAATAACATCCTTCCCACTAAGGCAAGTGCTCTCAAAACCAGACATAGCAGGAAGATTGATGAAGTGGGTTATGGAATTAAGCCAATTCGATATTAAGTACATGCCCCGATTGGCAATCAAGGAGCGAGCCCTAGCCGAGTTCATAGCAGAACTCACCATCCCCGTCTTACCAGGAGAAGTGATCAATAAACCCTTGCAGATGTTGGTAGACAGATCATCCACAGCTTACTCCTCCAGAGTGGGCGTGGTGCTCACAAGCCCCACCGGAGAGACGTTCTGTTCGGCAATTAAGTTTGATTCCCAGCAACCAACAATGAAGCCGAATATGAAGCTTTACTCTCTGGCATGAGAATGGCATTGAAAATCGGGGTCAAAAGAGTAATGATCTTCAGTGACTCAGAATTAATGGTCATTCAAATAAAGGGAGATTACGAGGCCAAATATCAACAGTTAGTCGGCTACCGCAAGCTAGTAGCAGACATGATCCAAAAATTTTATCACATCTATATCACGAGGGTTCCCAGGCTACAAAACACCCAGGCGGATGCATTGGCCCGCCTGGTGACTTCGGAAAATTCCGAACAACTGGGAAGCATCAGCATAGTAAGACAAGAAGCCTCGAGTGATCAGGCGATCTGGGAAATCAATGAGAAGAGACGTGGATGACTCCTATCAAGTCTTTCCTAAGAGAAAGAAATGAGCCCGAGGACAAAATAGAAGCTAGGCGACTACGACTCCAAGCCACCAGGTACACCATGATAAACAATGTGTTGTATAAAAAGGGTACTTGATGCCGTTACTAAGATGCCTAGATAAAAAAGAAGCCGCCAAAGTATTGGCGGAGGTTCATGGAGGAGTCTGAGGGAACCATTCGGGAGGACAAGCTTTAGCCCTAAAAATAATTCGACGAGGATACTTCTAGCCTACCCTTAGAAAGAACGCTATCGAATACGCTAAGGCATGCAAAATTTGCCAAATCTACTCTCCTATAATCAGAACGCCCTCCACCAAATTGATTACGACAACCATACCCTGGCTTTTTGCAAAAGGGGGAATCGATATGATAGGCCCATTCCCCTCAGCAGAGGAGGTGTCAAGTATGCAGTAGTCGCAGTAGATTACTTCTCAAAATGAGCAGAGGCGGAAGTGTTTGCCACCATTAATGAAGCAAATATGATAAACTTCATATGGAAAAACATTGTTTGTCATTTCGGAATACCCAACGCTATCGTGACAGATAACGGGAAACAATTCGAAGCCATGCAGCTCCAGAAATTCTGCTATGGATTGGGAATAAAGAAGCTGTTTTCAATGCCCTATTACCCTCAATCGAATGGACAAGTTGAAGTAGTTAACAAAGTGATTAAGCATACCCTCAAGACCAGGCTAGAAAGTCTCAAGAAAAGTTGGGCTCCACAGTTACCTGGAGTTCTTTGGTCATACCGCACAATAGCCAGGACGTCGACTGGAGAGACCCCCTTCTCATTGACATACGACACAGAGGCGAGCATACTAGCGGAGGTAGCTTGCCCAACGTTTCGCGTATCTCACGAAGAAGAAGACATCAATTCTGAGGCCATTGAACTTAACCTTGACCCATTGGAGGAACTTCGGTTGCAAGCGGCAGAGAGGCATACGATATACAAGTCAAGGCTAGAATCTCAGTACAACAGGAAGGTACATCACAGAGATTTCATAGCCAGAGATTTGGTCATGAGAAAGATCTATCAACAAGGCGGTGGAGTGTTACGTGCGAATTAGGAAGGCCCATATATAGTGAAAAGAAGTTTGGGTAATGGACCGTACGAGCTCAGCGAACTCAATGGTGAGAATATCAAGCACCATGGAATGCTCAGAACTTGAAGCATTTCTGCGCCTGAGAAAACTTAACCAAATTGACATTTGTATAAATTGTAGGAAAGGTGGTAAGGTTGTATGAGTGTAAGGCCATAATAAGCAAAAGTGCAAAGAAATGTAAAAGGCACATTATACCACAAAACCTACTAAATAAGACATTATATCCCAAGGAACAAGTTCATGATACGCCCCAAGAAGGCTACAAGAAAGTCCAGCAAGGACTCAATGACAAAAAAAAAAACCAGAAAAAAAAACATTAAAAGATGCCTCCAGTAAAGCACCACCAGCGCCACTAGGACCACTAGCGCCACTAGGACCGGCACTATTACTGAACTTAGCCGCATTTCTAGTGAAATGTCAAGAGTAAGTGTACTCTATCGCTGTTGTATACGCGTGATCAAGTGCAAAATTTATAGTATTGTCGTCCCAAGGGAAAAGGTAAACTCAAGTTGTATCCGGATTTTCCATTGATTTATGTTTTGTAAGGATTATCAAGATAAGCTTTTGATTTAAGAACTATGATTACTCTATCAATTAACTAATGAACTAGACAAGCAACTAATTATAACAAATATCAATCAAATCAAGTAGCAAGATGAGATGGAATGGATGAAGTGTATCTAAGAAGAGAGCAAGGCTAGCAACATCATGGTCAAGGTCTTATGTAGACTTCACACTCACTCAAGCATTGATGACTTTCAAGTTATGATACTAAGGGCAATCACAATTGTACCCCTAACCCCTATGGCCAAGGTGATTAGGTTCTCAACTCTTTTACAAGTTTAAATCTCCTAAGATTGTCTTACTCTCAATTCCCTCATGGATACTATGATCATAAGTTGGTTCCCCTCACTAGTTCATCACTAATGTTCTATCATGAGGTTCTAAGCACTTGGAGGGAATGGCTTTCCTCCCCTCATACTAACCAAGTCACCTAATACAATCAATGATTCAATTAAACCACCACACATAATATTGGAATGTCCATCCTAATACTATGCATAGAGAATTTAACCACACACATCATGCATCAAATGAGAATAAGCATTCATGATAGAAAGTAATCATAACAATCAATTCATCAAGCTTTAATAGTGCAAAAATCTACATATTTCCTAACCAATCATATTGCTAGCCTCACTTGAGGACTAGCCACAAATATTCATTGCCAATTGGCTACAATCCAATACAAGCTCCATATGAGCAATATAATGAAGAAAGTAGCAAAATAAAAGAGATTGAGCTTCCCCTTGAAGGTAGACTCCTTCTTCCTTGATCATGCCAAATTCTTCAAACAAATCTGATTTTCTCTTCTTAGATGATGGAATTGATGGATGTATGGATGGATTTATGAAGATCAAGGTGAATTGATGGATTTAGATGGTGTAGATGGATTGTGGATCTAGTGTGTGAGGAAATGTGGTGTGGATTGTGTGTAACTGCTCTCAATCTGATCTAATGTGAATCTCCTTTTAATTTCGCACCAATCATGGTTTTATATCACTTATGGACTTTCTAGAAGCTTCCGAAACATTCTGAAAATTTTCACAGGATTTTGCACCTACACGGCCCGTGCTGCAGTACACGGCCCGTGTAGGGCACACCTACTTCGGCATTTTTGTGCGTGCTTCCGGACACGGCTCGAGCTGCAATACACGGCCTTGATCATGGCCGTGCAGCACTTTCTGACGATAATACACGGCTTCTTCTTACAGGGCCGAGCTCCGCACACGGGACGTGCAGCAGCGCACGGCCCGTGCACCAGCGCACGGCCGAATCTCTGGCCGAGCAGCGTGTTCTGATGACATTACACGGCCAGCTGCTACAGGGTCGTGTTCCGCGCACGGCCCGTGCAGCTGCATGGCCTATTCTTCGTCTCCCTTTCGCTCCCGACTCCGTTTTTGTCCGTTCCATGACCTGTTTTACACATATTTAAGCTCATTTACACAATTCTATCAGTTCGTACCACTTTCCTCAAAATAACAATAACTCCACCAAACTTAACACAAATACGGATAAAAACATCCGAAAATACACACATAAAGACACTAAAACCTAGGTGAAAATGACGACAATCAACCCCCTAAACTTAAAGTGTTGTTCGTCCTCGAACAACTAAAAAAATGATAAACAAGAGGAGAAATTTTCACCTAGAGAACATCTAACGAACATAAACCACAATATATCACAAGTAATAAGGACTTCAAAATCAAGTTAAGTATCCCTACATAATCAAACTTATAACATGAAAGATTAACGAGTTCAATCTCAAGCATGACAAAAGAGTAATCAAATCCCTTTCAATCCAAGCCTTTCATAGGATATCAAATTCACTCAACACTCTTTGAAGTAAGGTTTTGATCAACACTCATCAACCGGTTAAAATCGACTCACCATAGGCTTGCTCATGGACTATGTTCACAAGCCACCTTAGTTTCAATAAGTGATCAAAAAGGTCTTTATCTTTGGATGTAATGTTTAGGCTCTTTGGTAAGGTAGGAAACTTTGGATAATAGTGACTTTTCAAGTGTGGTTGATCGAAGAGATGATTCCTTTCTTCAACGTCCTCACTTTCATGCTTCCTTTCTTTTCTATTTTAATCACAAGCACTAAGCATCATCATTCCTTGGATTTCTTGAGCTTCTTTTTGAATGGCATACTTCTTGTCTTTGACTTTTGTATTCCTTGAGCATATTTTTCTATTTTGCTCCTTTTTCACTTTTGTTGAAGTTGCACTTGTTTTTATCTTGAGTTCTTTCATCCTTTTTCTTGACCAACATGTCTTTCCATATACATTTGCATATCTTTCCACATTTTCCCTTGTAAATCATCATCATCCTCAATTACCCACACATAGGTTATATATAAGGTTTAAATGGATTTTCAAGGCTTGTAATGTGCTTATATCACAAGAAATATGCTTAAAGGTTCAAAGTGGCTTACTAGGGATAATGTTTTTGGTAAGGAAATTTTATGGCCATGACTTTTTTTTTTTTTCACAAGGATGGCCTAAGATCATTTCACAAATTTCAACCATTCGGGCTTCGTTCCTATAGTCCAAGAGCAGTTCTAGTTTGTCTAAGTTCAACCGGTCCTCTCTTCAATAATTAACCATGGAGGCACGGTTGAGGCTCAACTCTCACAAGCTTTTGCTTGGACCAAAAGAAACTCAATTAACCTTCATACTTCTCAAAATTGAACAAATTATGTAATCCATGTCACAATTTTAACAAGTAGAAACCATTAACTTGCTTGCCATCACCTATCACAAACAATGCATCATAGCTCATACTCAAAAACATTACTCAACTCTTTCCCAAAACATACCACCAAAACCACACCTATACAAGAATTAAAATAACAACAAACATCACCTACTAATCAAGGGATCAACAAACAATACAAACATATAACATGCATAAATCAAATCATCCATCAAAAGAAAATAAAGCACATCAACTCAAACCCATAACGATAAAGATCAATCTCCCATCGCATCAAACAACGAAAAATCAAACTAAAATACCAAAAAGGAAATCGCATAAAACTGAAAATAAAAAAAAACCTAAAGTAAAACCTCCCAAAACCAACACTTTAAGTACAATCCAATCAAATCCTAACAAATCAAATCAAATGTCTAAGCAATAATACTTCCTCTCTTAGACATTTCATCGAACACTCGGAATGCACAAAATTTAAACATCCTCTCAACATACAATTTGCATAGCCTCATGCCCAAATCTTACATTTCTAAAGCTAATCTCTCACAAATAAACATCATACTCACGTAATTCATCAATAAGCACAACACAATTATTCAAATTCAACATTCTCACACAAATCCCCAAATTTCTCATGAACCCTAATTCACTTTATTCAAAAATTCTATTCAAAACATGTATGAACATCATCAATTAGGCATAAAATTCACATTAGAACAAAGCCCATATATCAATTTACTAAATTCATATCAAAATTCAAAAGTTTTGGTTCAAGAAGTTATACCTTTCAACAATTGGATGTGGAGAAGTGATTTGGTGTGCAAACTTGACAAACTTTACTCACAATCCTTCAAAAACTAACCTGGTGGAAGATTTGTGTACTTGGAGGGGTGAATTGGATGTGTACGGATGAAAGGGAGTGTGTAGAATGCTTACGGAAAAGCCCTTTTAAAAACTTGGTCGAAGCCCTGCACGGCCCGTGTTACGCAGCACGGCCTCAAGTGAGGCCGTGCAGCGTGTTCTGATCCCATTACACGGCCACCTGTTACAGGGCCGTGTGCGGAACACGGCCCGTGTACCGTTTCTCCTGCACGGCTCGAGCTGCGTAACTCGCCCATCATCCTGGCCGTGTAGCATGTTCTGATCCCGCTACACGGCCAACTGCTACAGGGCCGTGCACGGCGCACGGCCCGTGTAGCAGTTTGCCCTGTTCTTCATTTTTCTTGCTTCACTCCATCCTTGCCCTGTTTTTCACTCTTCACATACCCTATTCATGCTCAAACACTACTCAATGTCATCCATGCTACACTCATAATCAAGAATGGATCGAAATGTACTCAAAACACCACCAAACACACCAAAACTATACTAGCTCATGAGAAACATATTCAAAATTTTTAAAAAATGACCATTTTGCAAAGATGATATATATACACAAGATAACACAATCAATTGAACAAAGTATAGATCACACCACGCACTCTCCCCCCAAACTTAAATCGAAACAAGTTACGAATTAAGTTTGCAAAAGTGGTGAGACATACCTTATTCGTTTTCTCAATGCTCTTCATGAACTTCTCCACTTCTTATGCCTACTTTAAGCTCCAATTGATCAAGTGTGACCACCACGCAACCTCCCCCAAACTTAAATTAACACAAGTGTTAAAATTTAAGTTTGTAAAGAGTGGTGAGGCATACAATCATCATTCCACCTTTATCATCCGTGTCCTTTCTCTTATGCATTTCTCATGAACTTAACCACCTTCATACCAAATCTACAAGAAAACTAAAAAAAAATCTACACTAAACCAATACTCAAAAGAAGTTTAAGAAGAGAGAGTAACCACATACACCCTCTCCTTTTGAGAAGGAGATAGGTAATGCTTCACTCTATGACCATTTACCACAAATTCATTATTTGGACCCTTTAACCTCAATGTATGTCCATTCAACACTTCAAGCACTTCATAGGGTCCCATCCATTTTGATTTAAGCTTTCCGGGAAACAACTTGAGCCTCGAATTGAATACAAGCACTTTATCCCCGAGAGCAAACGTCTTCTCCTTGACCTTAGCATCATGCCATCTCTTCATATTTTCCTTATGGATAATTGAGTTTTCAAATGCTCTTCCTCTAAACTCCTCCAACTCAACTAACTTCAACAACCTTGCTTGACCACTTTCCCCCTCGTCCATATTAAGGCGTTTGATAGCCCATAATGCACGGTGTTCAAGCTCCATGGGGAGATGACAAGCTTTACCATAGACCAATTGATACGGTGAGATACCAAGAATGGTCTTAAAAGCCGTCCGATAAGCCCATAAAGCGTCGTCAAGCTTGTCCGACCAATCCTTCCTCCCTCCATTGATGGTCTTCTCCAAAACTAACTTGATTTGGCGGTTTGAGACCTCTGCCAAACCATTTGCTTGAGGGTGGTAAGGTGTAGCCACTCGATGTTTCACTCCATATCTTTTCAACAAACTCTCCATCAACTTGTTTACAAAGTGTGATCCTCCATCGCTCACTAAAGCCCGTGGAACTCCAAACCTAGCAAAAATGTTCTTTTTCAAAAACCTTTGCACAATCAAAGCATCATTTGTCTTCGTGGGGATTGCCTCCACCCACTTGGACACATAATCCACAGCTAGCAAGATGTACACATATACTTTAGACGAGGGAAATGGTCCCATAAAATCAATCCCCCATACATCAAAAATTTCTACATCAATCCTTAAGGTCATGGGCATTTCATCTCTCTTGCCTATTCCCTCTATCCTTTGGCATCTATCACACTTTGCAACAAACTTCTTTGCATCCTTAAACAATATTGGCCAATAGAAGCCCGATTGTAAAACCTTAGCCCCCGTCTTTTGATGAGCAAAGTGACCTCCACACAAAGACGAGTGACAAAGTTCAAGAATCCCCATAACTTCTTCTTCAGCTACACATCTCCTTATTACTCCATCATTGCAAATTTTAAACAAATACCGCTCATCCCAAAAATACTTCTTAACTTCAACATGAAACCTCTTTTCTTTGTACTCATTAAGCAACGTGGGCTTGATTCCACACACAAAGAAATTGACATAATCGGCGTACCAAGGCGGCACATTCACCATGCGAGTACTCACTTGCTTGACCTCTAGTAGTAAAATGTCCTCATCCGGGAACTCATCCCCAATGGGCTTCAAATCTTCATTTGCACCTCCATTTTCTAACCTAGACAAATGGTCCGCAATCACATTCTCCACGCCCTTTTTATCCTTGATGACCACATCAAATTCCTGCAAAAGCAACACCCAACGAATTAAACGAGGTTTAGCATCTTTCTTACTCATGAGGTATTTTATAGCCGCGTGATCCGTGTAGACAATCGTTTGTGTTCCAACCAAGTATGGTCAAAACTTCTCAAAAGCATACACTACGGCTAAAAATTCCTTCTCCATTGTGGTGTAGTTAATTTGGCACGAATTCAATGTCTTTGAGGCGTAATAGATTGCTCTAAACTTCTTCTCTCTCATTAGCCCCAACACCACTCCAATGGATTGATCGCTAGCATCACAATGAAGTTCAAATTGTAAACTCCAATCCGGGGTAACGAGGATCGGAGATGAAGTGAGAGCATCCTTAAGCACCTGAAATGACACACAACACTCATCATCAAAGTTAAATGGACAATCTTTTTCAAGCAATTTACAAAGGGGTTTAGCAATTTTGGAAAAATCCTTAATGAAGCGTCTATAAAAGCCCGCATGTCCTAAGAACGATCTCACCCCCTTCTCACTAGTAGGAGGGGGAAGACGTTCTATGGCTATTACTTTAGCTCTATCCACTTTTAACCCATGCTTTGAAATATGATGTCCCAAGACTATCCCATCGGTCACCATAAAGTGGCATTTTTCCCAATTTAGCACAAGACTCGACTCTTCACACCTCTGCATCACAATCGTGAGATTAGTTAAGCAAATATCATAAGAAGATCCATACACGGAAAAATCGTCCATAAACACCTCCATAATATTTTCAATTAAACCATCAAAGATTGCCATCATACAACGCTGAAAAGTGGCAGGGGCATTACATAGACCAAATGGCATCATTCTAAAAGCAAATGTACCATAGGGATATGTGAACGTTGTCTTCTCTTGATCTTCCGGTGCAATCAATATTTGATTGTACCCGGAATAACCATCAAGAAAACAATAGTACTCATGCCCCGCAAGACGATCCAACATTTGATCTATAAATGGCAATGGGAAATGATCTTTACGAGTATTCTCATTCAACTTACGATAATCAACACATACTCTCCAACCCGTGATAGTTCTAGTGGTAATTGTTTCATTTGTATCGGATCTAACAATTGTCATACCACCTTTCTTTGCCACTACATGTAGAGGACTTACATATTGACTATCACTAATTGGAAAGATTATTCCCGCATCAAGCCATTTTAACACCTCTTTCCTTACCACTTCTTGCATTATAGGATTTAATCTACGTTGGTTTTGCACACAAGACTTTTCATCATCAATCAAATGGATCTTATGCATGCACATAGATGGACTAATACCTTTCAAATCTTTAATGCTCCAACCAATAGATGACTTATGATCTCTTAAGACTCTTAGCAATTTTTCTACTTCTAAATCATTAAGGAAAGATGATACAATTACCGGATACGTTTCATCTTTTTCCAAGTAAGCATACTTTAAGTGATCCAGCAATGGTTTCAACTCTACCTTCTTCTTCTCTTGCACTTCCAAAAATGGCTTTTCATCAAGTTTCTCCACCTTTACCTCCTTTGCTTCCTCTTTTGTGAGTGCCCTACAAGCATTTAAACCATGCAATTCATCAATTATTTCATCATTTTCTACACCAAAAGAAGATTTAGCTTTTATAGATTCAAGAGAATAAGAGTGGCTTATGATGATTTCCAAAGGGTCCTTGGAGTGAAGGTGATACATATGCTCTTCAACCATGTCGTCAATAACCTCCACACTTCCACATTCCTCCCTAGGATACCTCATAGCCTCACTTAAAGAAAATATGACTTCATCCTCATTCACCCTCAAAGTTAGCTCCCCTTTCTCCACATCTATCAATGCTTTCCCGGTGGCAAGAAACGGACGTCCAAGTATCAATGGGACACTATCATCTTCAGCCATATCTAGTACCACAAAATCAACGGGGAACACAAACTTGCCAACTTTGATCAAAACATCTTCCACTATTCCCTTGGGATGTGTCAACGACCGATCGGCTAATTGAAGTGTAACCGACGTCGGTTTGACCTCACCAATACTCAACTTTTTGAAGATTGATAAGGGCATTAAGTTAATGCTTGCCCCTAGATCACATAAAGCTTTGTAGTTCCCTTGTTCTCCCATCTCACAAAGAATAGTGAAACTCCCCGGATCTTTCAATTTAGGGGGAAGTTTCTTTTGCAAGATTGCACTACATTCCTCCGTAAGGTTCACCGTTTCGAACTCTCCCAAGCTTCTTTTCTTTGACAAGATATCCTTCAAAAATTTGGCGTAGTTGGGCATTTGAAGTAAGACCTCCGCAAAAGGCATATTCACATGTATCTTCTTCAACATTTCAACAAACTTGGCAAATTTCTCTTCTAATCCCTTTTTCAAGCATCTTTGTGGAAACGGGATTGCCATGGGCAACTTAGGAATCCCCCATTCATCCCTTTCAAACTTTTCCTCTCTCTCTTTCCGTTTTGCTTCTCTACATCTTTCCCATTTCTTTGGAGACTTTACTTTTTCTTCTTCAAGTGTAGGGGTACTTTCACCTTTTTCAACAATATCAACTTCTTTCTCTTTCCCTTCTTCACCCAAACTTTCCATAGGCTCAAGTTCACAATCCACCTCCTCTACTTCCGTTGGCATTGAAGGCCCTTCGTATTTTGTTCCACTACGAAGTTCAATCACCTTACATTGCTCCTTCGGATTAGTAATGGTTGTAGATGGAAACTTCCCTTGGTGATGAACATTACCCCTTTCACTTGCCATTTGACTAATGTGAGTCTCAATTGCTTTGAACCTCCTCTCATTCATATCATTTTGTAGTCTCCTTTCTACATTTTGTTGTCTCATTTCATGTTTCATTTCATCTATTCCTTCTTTAGTCCCTTTCATGAATTCCAACACTTTAGCCATTTGATCTTCATTTGAAGACTTTCCTTCACCATTTGGCGCTTTCTCTCCCGGATGAATCCCCGGTGACAACGTAAGTGCATTCCCTTGGTTCCCATATGACAAATTCTCATACCTTCGAGGTTGATTGAAGTTTCCTTGAAAGTTACCTTGCCCCCAACCTCCTTGCCTTTGTGGATATCCTCCTCCATGATTCCCAAAATTCCCACCATAATTTCCTTGGAAATTCCTTCCTTGCATGAAGGCAACTTCCTCAAGCGTCATTTCGGGTGGGCACCAACTATCTTGAACTCCAAAATTAGAGGACATTCCTTGTTGAGGCATAGAATTCGGCATTTGACCACTTTGAGACGATTGTCCCACATTAGGCATAGACATACCTTGTTGAAAATTAGGAAACACTTGTTGATTCATCAAAGGTGATGATGTACCTTGTTGAGGATTTGTAAGCATTTGTTGATTCACCAATGGCTTGGACAAAGAATCCGGAGACACTTGCCAATTTTCACTCATTTTCTTGAGTATCTCCTTGATTGCCTTATCGGTGACATCTTCTTTAGGAACCTCCACCTTTTTCACTTGTTGCAAGCACACCTCTTCCATATTAGCAATCCTTTCTTTTTCATATAGGCCCAAAACTCTATCCATGGCCCATTGTCCCGTATTCAAAGGTATTTCCTCGCATATGGCAATTGCTCTTTCCGGAGTTTTCCCCAAAATCGAACCTCCCGATGAAGCATCAACTAGCATCCTTTCACCCCCACTCAAACCGGCATAGAAAAATCCTACTTGTTGATCTTCGGGAAATCCGTGTTGTGGACACTTCCTTAGCATTTCTTTGAATCGGTCCCAAGCTTCACTAAAAGTTTCAAGAGACATTTGCTTAAACTGCAATATTTGACCTTTGAGATGCAACATCTTTGATGGTGGGAAATACTTGCTCAAGAACTTTTGTGCCAACTCTCTCCATGTGTTGTAGGATCCCGGTGGTAAAGTATGATACCAAGCCTTAGCTCTATCTCGTAATGAAAACGAGAAAAGCTTCAATTTAATAATATCCTCACTTACCCCATTTATCTTGACCGTGTTTGCTAACTCCGTAAATTGGGCTAAGTGAGCATTTGGATCCTCCATAGTACCACCACCAAATTGGTTTGCTTGCACCATATTGATCAATCCCGTCTCGATCTCAAAATGATTAACATTCACCGGTGGTCCCACAACATAGTTTCCATATTGAGGTTGGAAATGATCTCGGATATTCATCCCCACTCCATTATTTCCATTACCCCGAGGTTGATTTTGCACTACCGGAGGAGCTTGTTGGTTATCCCTTGCTTCTTGTTGTGCCAACAAGTTTTGAATGATAGCTTGCATTTGCTCATTGTGACCTTCCATTCGTTGGTTTTGAGCTTGCATTTGTTGGTTTTGCAAGTGCACTTGTTGCATATAACCTTGTGGCACATACTCCGGATTATTGTTTCCCCCTCGAGCATTATCACCCCCTTGAAAAAGCCTCATGTTACCTTCTTCATCACCAATATTTGCATTATCCCTTATGTGTTCCATTTCTTCCTCCGTAGGGTTTAGAATTCCTCTTCTTTGTCTTCTTAAGGTAGCTTCCAACTCCAAGTTCAAAGGTTCAATAGATTGAAACCTTGAACGAGTTTGCATGTACCTATAAGAATTCTCAAATTAGCTCTCCAAGTAACCAAGACAAGTAAACAACTATACAAATGAAAGAAATATCCTTATCAAGACTAATCAACTTCAAACTCGTTACAACCACAAGTTTAACATTTCCCCGGCAGCGGCGCCATGAACTTAGCCGCATTTCTAGTGAAATGTCAAGAGTAAGTGTACTCTATCGCTGTTGTATACGCGTGACCAAGTGCAAAATTTATAGTATTGTCGTCCCAAGGGAAAAGGTAAACTCAAGTTGTATCCGGATTTTCCATTGATTTATGTTTTGTAAGGATTATCAAGATAAGGTTTTGATTTAAGAACTATGATTACTCTATCAATTAACTAATGAACTAGACAAGCAACTAATTATAACAAATATCAATCAAATCAAGTAGCAAGATGAGATGAAATGGATGAAGTGTATCTAAGAAGAGAGCAAGGCTAGCAACATCATGGTCAAGGTCTTATGTAGACTTCACACTCACTCAAGCATTGATGACTTTCAAGTTATGATACTAAGGGCAATCACAATTGTACCCCTAACCCCTATGGCCAAGGTGATTAGGTTCTCAACTCTTTTACAAGTTTAAATCTCCTAAGATTGTCTTACTCTCAATTCCCTCATGGGTACTATGATCATAAGTTGGTTCCCCTCACTAGTTCATCACTAATGTTCTATCATGAGGTTCTAAGCACTTGGAGGGAATGGCTTTCCTCCCCTCATACTAACCAAGTCACCTAATACAATCAATGATTCAATTAAACCACCACACATAATATTGGAATGGCCATCCTAACACTATGCATAGAGAATTTAACCACACACATCATGCATCAAATGAGAATAAGCATTCATGATAGAAAGTAATCATAACAATCAATTCATCAAGCTTTAATAGTGCAAAAATCTACATATTTCCTAACCAATTATATTGCTAGCCTCACTTGAGGACTAGCCACAAATAGTCATTGCCAATTGGCTACAATCCAATACAAGCTCCATATGAGCAATATAATGAAGAAAGTAGCAAAATAAAAGAGATTGAGCTTCCCCTTGAAGGTAGACTCCTTCTTCCTTGATCATGCCAAATTCTTCAAACAAATCTGATTTTCTCTTCTTAGATGATGGAATGGATGGATGTATGGATGGATTTATGAAGATCAAGGTGAATTGATGGATTTAGATGGTGTAGATGGATTGTGGATCTAGTGTGTGAGGAAATATGGTGTGGATTGTGTGTAACTGCTCTCAATCTGATCTAATGTGAATCTCCTTTTAATTTCGCACCAATCATGGTTTTATATCACTTATGGACCTTCTAGAAGCTTCCAGAACATTCTGAAATTTTCACAGGATTTTGCACCTACACGGCCCGTGCTGCAGTACACGGCCCGTGTAGGGCACACCTACTTAGGCGTTTTTGTGCGTGCTTCCGGACACGGCTCGAGCTGCAATACACGGCCTTGATCATGGCCGTGCAGCACTTTCTTACGATAATACACAGCTTCTTCTTACAGGGCCGAGCTCCGCACACGGGACGTGCAGCAGCGCACGGCCCGTGCACCAGCGCACGGCCGAATCTCTGGCCGAGCAGCGTGTTCTGATGACATTACACGGCCAGCTGCTACAGGGCCGTGTTCCGCGCACGGCCCGTGCAGCTGCATGGCCTATTCTTCGTCTCCCTTTCGCTCCCGACTCCGTTTTTATCCGTTCCATGACCTGTTTTACACATATTTAAGCTCATTTACACAATTCTATCAGTTCGTACCACTTTCCTCAAAATAACAATAACTCCACCAAACTTAACACAAATACGGATAAAAACATCCAAAAATACACACATAAAGACACTAAAACCTAGGTGAAAATGACGACAATCAATTTCCAACACCAGAGAAGTTGTGAAGACTCCTCATCCATGCCACCTCCGCCTCCAGTTGGGCAACGCACTCCCTCTCCCGTTCCAATTCATGTTCGGCTAGATAGTGAGCAACCTCCAACTGATGAACTTAGCTCTCAGCTAAACGTGCTCTCTCCCTATAAGTTGTGGCCCGAGTATTAGCAGCAGTGATGAGCTACTCTGCCACCATAGCCTGTCGGGTTTCCATTACCGAAGAGAGTCGCTCAACACGAGTAGAGACCCCCACACTAAGGTCGTCCCCAGGAGGTATGGCCTGCCCAGATTCCATCAGAAGAAAGAAGCGGCACAAGAAAGTCAGCACGTGACCGACACTCACCAAAGCAACATTTTCAATCTCATGAGGCCCAGCACTTTGCAACCAGCGAGACAGCATTGGGTTTCATGAACGAGCGAGAACAAAGCCGGCTTCTAAAACACTCAGTTCTATTTAAATGGCCGACCGAGCATCACCCTTGCTTCTCAGTTGCAACAACTCCTCCAGAACAACCAGAGGAACACCCCCACCAACACCATCTTCTGTAGCATGAGCTTCCCCTGCCGAAAGAGCCTGCTGATGAGCACCACCGTCAGGCCCTCTCCTTCTGAGGATTGGATCATTGTTAGGACAAAGAGGTTGAGGCTAGATGGTGCTTGGCGGGTCTTCAATCAGATTAATCCGAACGCCGGCACCTCGGCTAGCATAACGAGTAGCCTCTATAATATCATCTTCTCGTGTTTCGGCTCCTCCATAGGGGCTTTTCCCTTGTCAGACGAGCGAGCGCGTATCATTTCTCCAGCATTCGCGGAAGCCCTACCCACCGCTCCAACTGTACTCTGAGTCACCTCTGTTACGGCCTCCTTAGTTCCACCAACATTGACGGCCACTATACCATGAAGCCTAGTCCTGCCCCTCGCAGTCGTGGAAGTACCTTCGGCCATAACCAAACTCGGGTTGGCTTCTTGACGGGGCCTTCAAGGCAGAGGATACACGACCTGGTCGGAAAAATATTCATCAAGGGCGGCATCCCAAGATGAGAAATTATCACTTACCCTCCCTTCGAATCTTACCGGTGGAGCACGAGTCGAATCTTGATAAAGGTTCGCCTCTGAGAGCCTCTCATCAGTAAGAAGTGATGAGACATCACGAGGGAGATTCATCTGATTGATCGCGTCGAAAACTCAGAAAAATCCCAGAGACAGTTCTTCCTCAGTCGGATGAAGCGGAGCTATCAAAAGGTACAATATAGAGGAAAAAATCACAAGAGAGAAATAATAGAGGCATAGGAAAAAGAGGTGGTGATAAGGCTTACAAGACTCAGGAGTCCGGAAAGCACAAGGCACATGCAAATAATTTTCGAGTGGGTCTCGGCATTCGAACCCTCGCACCCAAAACCATTGGCGCCTCTAATGCTGGCCACCAATGGAGTTCATATTGAACATTTGATGAATGCCTCGCTGCACCTGCAGATAGTAATGACCATGGCAGCCCGGATCGCGAACGTAGCGATAAACATAATCAATATTTCGGGCGGAAGGAGAGGGGCACCCATGCTCGTGAAGCAATACTAGCAAACCTATCAAATTATCCTAGGCTGAGGGGATTATCTGCATTGGGGCCAGACCCCAATAGATCAACACCCGGCTAATGACGTGAGCCAGAGGTAGCCTAACACCAGCAGCGAACATACCTGTATTGAAGGCGACATGGTTAGGTGATGAGAGTGAAAATAAGCGTGTTTTAATATCCAATTTAACATCTTTTTGATTGATATTCTTGTCATATATTAGCACAATGGTCTTATATTCATTATATGTGAGAATTATGTGCACTTGAGGTGTTTTGTTGTGTTTTAGGCGGAAAAAGGATCAAAAGAGCCAAGTTTGAGAAAAGGTGCAATTTGTGCAAGAATGCTGATAAACGCACATCCAACTTGTGTAATTATTCTGTATTGATGTGGAGTTCTGAACGAGAAGTGTAATACATAGTTGGAAAGCCACTGAAGAGAGGGTCGTTTTGGCGTAAAGAACATCCCATTCGGAGTCCGAACGAGGAAGTTATGAGCAAAGTGGTGACGCCGCGCGAGCTGTGCCGAACAGAATTGCAGTGCTACATTCCATGGCCTATTACATATTCAATTCTTGGATTTTTTGTGATTTCTTTATATTGATAGAAAGCCAAGGAAGAGAGGATCGCGTGAGCGCAAGAATCACTCAATTCGGAGGTCGGATGTGAAAGTTATACGTGAAACGGAGAGACTGCGCAAATCCAGTAGCAGGGTTCGACCTGTGGTTCGACCAAAGAGGGAGAGGTTCGACCTGTTTGACGAGGTCGAACCTACGTGCGGGAACTTACGTATTTTCGAGGCCAAAACGCGTGGGATCACTTGAAAAGCCCATTCCAAGCCCTAGAGACGTGATTACAAGTATAAAAGGAGGCTCATGCAGTCAAGGAACACGTCCAATCAATAGTCAACAATCACCGAGGAGAGGCCACAACCATACAACACCCCACAAGGGGGGATCACCCCCTATCCATCATCCACTTCCTTTCCTCCATCCATCCATCACTTTAAAGATTCGTTTGTGGAATCAAGAGGAGAACCAAGAGGAGGATTCAAGATGGAGAAGGGCATGAAGACGCCATATCAAGGGTTTATTCGTTTCCTAATTTATCTTGTATTTTCTGGACATCCGGGTAAGATCTATCCAACACCCATGATTGTTCTTCGAAACATCATGGGCTAGAGCCTTTTTGGTAGATTTAGGAGTTTGAAGGTTTTATCTAGTTAATTGAACTTCCATGTATACACTCCGTACAACACTACTTGTGGATTTATTTTATATATGATTGTGCTTGCTTAATCCATATTCACGGTCGTTTTGTGCATCTTCAATTGGTATATAGAGTCTGAATATATATCTTGGTTGTAGATTGAGTGCGTTCACCGCTGAACAGGATTCCATGTTATGATTCTAAGTGAGGGGACTCCGAAGCTTCATTAGAACTATCATGTATGAATACTTATTAATTGAATTGAATTCGGGTTAATAAGTAGGATAAAGAGGATAATTTCATAGTACCTATAAAGGGAGATCATATCGGGTTAGAGTACCAATCCTAGGGGGAAATAATTGATACTGATAGTACCTAGAAAGGGGGGTGAAATTATATCTCTTGCTCCGAGGTTATTCACACGTGTTACACGCATGTTTACTTGTGTCTATAGAGTATATATGCATAGTTTAGTGATGCGTCCATATTCCACAAGGCAGAGTCGAACATTGACACATGGAAGGGAAGTTAATTAGTGAAACTGGATTATCCTAGAGCTACCTATTCTCCTACTTGATCCACCTACGTATTCTTCGAGTGATAGTTTATTTTATTTGTTATTTAATTGAGTATTTTAGTTATAATCAAACATCAAACTCTTATTGCTTTGTCTTAATTAATTTAGATAATAATTTAATTGATAATACGCCGTCCCTTGGGTTCGATATTCACTTGGTCACCTTTCGAGACTACAATTGATATCCTTATACTTGAGGATTATTTTGTGTGTTGAGAAAACGCTCATCAAGTTCTTGGCGCCGTTGCCGGGGACGGCTGTTATTATTGATTTTATTATTTCTAGTTTGATTAAGATATTTTTTTTTCTTTTATTTGTGATTATTTATTTCTATCTAACCTTGAATTTTTCCGAGTTACTTGTGTGCTTGAAAAAGGAGGGGAAGGAAAGGAACGAATAACACATTGAGCTAAACATGGCCGGAGCAAGGCAGAATCCGGATAATGTTTCCATTCGTGAAATTTTCACGAACTTTGGGAATATCAACATGGGGTTGATAGGAGCAAGGGGGGAAGATGATGATTTTGAGATACATCCCGCTCTTATTAACATGGTAGAGAAGAATCCCTTTTCTGGAGGTTGTTTTGAAGATCCATATCAGCATCTCCGAAGATTTCTTGGTTATGCAAACACTCAAAAAGGAGCTGGAGCTAATGATAATGCTAGACGGATCGCCCTATTCAAGTTCTCTTTGATTGATAAGGCGGAAGCTTGGTATGAGACTCTTGATGCCACAGAATGCACTACATGGGACCAACTGGAGCAGAAGTTCTTGGAGAGATATATGCCACCCTCAAGGATCTTAAGAATGAAGCAAGAGATCACTCGATTTGTTATGAATCAGGGTGAGAAATTTTATGAGGCGTGGGATAGGTTTAAAGACATGCTCAGGAGGTGTCCACAGCATGGAATGTCTAAGGCTGAATACATAAGTATCTTCTACTATGGATTGAATTATGAATCGCGTATTTTTATTGATGCATCATCAGGAGGAGCATTGTTATCAAAGACAGCACTTGAAGCTGAAAAGTTGTTTGAAGACATCTCTATGAATTCACGTGACTGGACAATAGAGAGAGATAGAGGATCATATGTACTTGGCGAAGTAGCACAAGTTGAACATCAAGTGGAGAAGCCGAATAGGGATGATGATATCGTCTCTAGTCTAGCTAACATCAACAAGCTACTAGAGTCCCAGCAGAAGCAGATCACAGAGTTGACACTAAGGGGGCATAATATGAAGCAGCAAGAAATGAAGAGTATTGAAGATACTTTCCATCGATACATGGCTGAGAATGATGCAAGGATTGATCATCTTGAGGATACCATGAATGTTGATCGTGCAGATTTGTCTAAGCAGTTGAAGGAGCTTACCTTGATGATGGGGCAGATGACCACGAACGTGAATCAATTGGCACAAAAATTAGAAGATAAAGCCATCACGTTAAGGTCTGGAACGCAGTACGAGGGAACGACGAGGCCGAGATCAAATTTGGACATAGCTAATCCTCGGTTCGACCAACATCCAGAAGGTTCGACCTGGCATTCAGGTCGAACCATGGTCGAACCTCACCATGCGGAGCACTCTATTTTTCCAGAACACCGGTTCGACAAAAACCCAGAGGGTTCGACCTGTTTTGCAGGTCGAACCATGGTCGAACCTCTTCATCCGGAGTACTCTGTTTTGTCGCAGCAACGGTTCGACCATGACCATAATGGTTCGACCAACCCAGCAGGTCGAACCCAGGTCGAACCGGCGACCAAAAATCTTACAGAAGGTCAGTTCAACCTGGGGCATTTCGGTTCGACCAGCACAACAGCTCGAACCGAGGTCGAACCGCACCCTCCGAAGTACTCTGTTTCGTCTGCAGCTCGATTCGACCACGACATAATTAATTCGACCAGTACCCTTGGTCGAACCAAGGTCGAACCGGTAGGCAAAAATCATCCAGTGAGCCGATTCGACCTGGGGGGAGTTGGTTCGACCTGTACCCCTGGTCGAACCCAGGTCGAACCCAACATGCAAGGTGAGAATGCACTTCCAGGTGCTCGATTCGACCACGACGTACCCAATTCGACCTGTCCTGATGGTCGAATCCATGTCGAACCCCAAGTTCAAAGTGAGAGCAGCATGCCAGATGACTGGTTCGACCAAAGCATTGATGGTTCGACCAATCACACTGGTCGAACCCTAGTCGAACCTCAAGAGCAGAAAGAGAGCAGTTTTCCAGGAGATAGGTTCGACCAGTACGTACCTGGTTCGACCTCTAACACTGGTCGAACCCAGGTCGAACCTCAAATTCAAAAAAAGAGCCGTTGTCCAGAAGGTAGGTTCGACCAGTACGTGCTTGGTTCGACCTGTTCCACAGGTCGAACCCTGGTCGAACCCATCCAGAAATTGCCCATTTCTGCGCCGAACACTCTCGATGATGTTGATGCTACTCCAGTGGTTCGGAATGAGCAAAGTACAGAGATAATAAATGAGAAGAAGTGGGAAGAAGCAAAGAGATTGAGAGCTAAGAAGGATAAAGCGAAGGAGGTTGAACGTGATGAATGTGGAAGACCAAAGACCAAGATACCTCCTCCGTTTCCTTCGAGATTGGCCGAGAAGGGATTGGAAGAAAAGTTCAAGAGGTTTCACGATGTCATGAGCAAAGTAAGCTTGAACATTCCTTTCTCTGAAGCAATAATGGAGATGCCATACTATGCCCGATTCCTCAAGAATATTATATCAAAGAAGAGAAGCTTGAACGGAGTGGAGACAGTGAACCTATCAGAGAATTGCAGCTCGATCCTTCAAAGGAAGCTGCCTGCAAAGTTAAAGGATCCGGGAAGCTTCACCATTCTTTGTGACATTGGAAAAGGGTCGGCACATAAAGCCTTGTGTGATTTGGGGGCAAGCGTTAACTTGATGCCTTTGTCCATATTTAAAAGGCTTGGTTTGGGGGAGTTAACTCCCACGAATATTGCTCTTCAATTGGCGGATAGATCCATGACTTGTCCGAAGGGTTTAATTGAAGATGTTTTAGTGAGAGTGGATAAGTTAGTTTTTCCCGTGGATTTTCTTGTACTTGAGATGGAAGATGATAAGGGTGACATTCCCCTTATTTTGGGACGACCGTTCCTTGCCACAGCTGGAGCTATGATAGATGTTAAGGAAGGAAAGCTTAGACTGCGAATGGATAATGAAGATGTGATTTTCTCTCTTGATCATGTAATGAAGATGCCCATGGAGACTCAATCGTGCAAGAGCATAGATGTGGTTTCTAACTTGTTTAATCTTGATTTTTCTAAGGCAGGTGATTCTGAATTTAAGTGGAAGGTTGACAAGGAGGAGTCTAGACAGCCATGGGAGGAAGGAAATTTCAATGATCATATTTTTGTGACCAAGAAAGGTGAGGTGTTGAGTGTAGACAAGAAGAGGAAAAGAAAGTATTTGAAGGTGAGGATGCGAGAAGACCATCCTCTACCGTCGTGACTCTACGACGTTAACCATGAGCGCCTGTTGGGGGCTTGCCCTTCCGTTTTAGTGCTTTATTATTTCTTTCGTGTGAGTAAGAAATTTTTATATTTAAGGTGCTTACTAATCGGCAATTACATCTCTTTTCAAACTTAGTTTCGACTTACGTTTTTACTAAGTTTGGGGGGGGGGGTGTGATGTACTTACCTCATTGAAGCACCAAGAGTATAATCTTTTCTTTGTGATGTTTGCTAGGGGAGTTGATTTTTTGCGGTATGTTGAAACTTTAATCGGTTTTGATATGTCGATTTTTTTGCAATTTGCCTAGTGTTCAGTGGTGTTTCTAGTGTGTGGAGTCGATTACATAGTCAATTAATTCTTTCTTAGAGTTCTCCTATTTTATTATTAATGAATCATGTGATGATGAGTTTGTTTGAGCTTTGATGATAGAAAAAGGTAAAAGAGTGGCAAGACGAGTTCTACATTGAGGCTTTGACTCGAGGAGCTCGTGCATTCATTGAAGGAGAAATCAGGTGCCCTCGTTCCCTTATTCTAATTTTTATATGTGCTTTTAATTTATGGAGTGGAAGGATTAAGTTTAAGGTGGTGATCCATGTGAGCTTATATGTTTAAAATTGTCTTTGAAATTCATATGCTCTTGAAATTGATGAAGGAAGTATACTTGAGTTATATTATGATATGAAGTTCTATGTGTACTTGTGGGATATTGCCTACCATGAAAAGTGCTCTGTTACTTGTTAAAAACCCATGTGAGATTTTGAGCCTCGTTGATCATGTACATAATCACATGATATATTTCTTTCTGGTGAGTATCGTTCTTGTGCGTGTATTCTAGAACTTGCCTTGAGTCTCCTTGAATATTCAAGATTAGTCTAGCGGATTATGGAAATGATATTAGGCCATCTTTGATATTTAACCCATATTTTCCCATATACTTTACCTGAATTCATTAAATCCCTAGTCAGCCCATTTGAGCCTTATTAAATCCATTCTTTGATAGCCAATAAAGCTTAATTGAAGAGAGTGGTGATTTGAGGGATGATAAGGATAATGAAAAAAGAGTCTTAAGGATGAAAAAGAAATTCATGGAGTAGTGCTTAAATCTAGTATTCCATGGAATCAAACACCCTAGGGTAGTGCTTAAATCTAGTACCCTATGGAGGATGTGAGAGGTAGTGCCCGAAACTGGTACCTCAAGAGAAAAGAAAAGAGAAAAAAAAGGGTGAAGAAAAGGAGAATGATGGAGTTGAAGAGCTAGGAAAAGTTAAAAAAGAAAATATGTTGTGCTTGAAGGAGAAAGATGGGAGAGTTTGAAGAGAATGTTGTGCTTGATTGAAGTGATGAGGAAGAATGAAAGATCGAGAGAGACTGCAGCTTGATTGATCCGAGTTTTGATTCACTTATCCATATATTTCCCACCTATTCCAAAGAGCCTACATTACAACCTAATGAAAGTCCTTTTTGATCCATGATTTACTAGCTACAAGTAAAAGGAGAGTTGAGACGTTTGGCAAGCTTATGGTTATGCATGCACTTGAATTAAATCTGAGCGTAAACACCTTATCCCATAAGTGTACATCTTTTACACTTGAGTACGAGTGATATATACTTCCCGTGAGAACATGTCAATGGAGCATTTGAATTGGTGGTGATTGTCTTAACTTGTATGCTACGAATTGATTATTACATATAATGAGAGTTGCATGACCTAAGTTGAGGACAATTGTATTTTGAATGGGGTATTATTCATAGTCCTTGTTTCCTGCTAATTTTCATACTCTCTCTCTTTTTATTTTTATTTTGTTGCCTCGGGACGAGCAACGGGTAAGTTTGGGGGTTTGATGAGAGTGAAAATAAGCGTGTTTTAATATCCAATTTAACACCTTTTTGATTGATATTCTTGTCATATATTAGCACAATGGTCTTATATTCATTATATGTGAGAATTATGTGCACTTGAGGTGTTTTGTTGTGTTTTAGGCGGAAAAAGGATCAAAAGAGCCAAGTTTGAGAAAAGGTGCAATTTGTGCAAGAATGCTGATAAACGCACATCCAACTTGTGTAATTATTCTGTATTGATGTGGAGTTCTGAACGAGAAGTGTAATACATAGTTGGAAAGCCACTGAAGAGAGGGTCGTTTTGGCGTAAAGAACATCCCATTCGGAGTCCGAACGAGGAAGTTATGAGCAAAGTGGTGACGCCGCGCGAGCTGTGCCGAACAGAATTGCAGTGCTACATTCCATGGCCTATTACATATTCAATTCTTGGATTTTTTGTGATTTCTTTATATTGATAGAAAGCCAAGGAAGAGAGGATCGCGTGAGCGCAAGAATCACTCAATTCGGAGGTCGGATGTGAAAGTTATACGTGAAACGGAGAGACTGCGCAAATCCAGTAGCAGGGTTCGACCTGTGGTTCGACCAAAGAGGGAGAGGTTCGACCTGTTTGACGAGGTCGAACCTACGTGCGGGAACTTACGTATTTTCGAGGCCAAAACGCGTGGGATCACTTGAAAAGCCCATTCCAAGCCCTAGAGACGTGATTACAAGTATAAAAGGAGGCTCATGCAGTCAAGGAACACGTCCAATCAATAGTCAACAATCACCGAGGAGAGGCCACAACCATACAACACCCCACAAGGGGGGATCACCCCCTATCCATCATCCACTTCCTTTCCTCCATCCATCCATCACTTTAAAGATTCGTTTGTGGAATCAAGAGGAGAACCAAGAGGAGGATTCAAGATGGAGAAGGGCATGAAGACGCCATATCAAGGGTTTATTCGTTTCCTAATTTATCTTGTATTTTCTGGACATCCGGGTAAGATCTATCCAACACCCATGATTGTTCTTCGAAACATCATGGGCTAGAGCCTTTTTGGTAGATTTAGGAGTTTGAAGGTTTTATCTAGTTAATTGAACTTCCATGTATACACTCCGTACAACACTACTTGTGGATTTATTTTATATATGATTGTGCTTGCTTAATCCATATTCACGGTCGTTTTGTGCATCTTCAATTGGTATATAGAGTCTGAATATATATCTTGGTTGTAGATTGAGTGCGTTCACCGCTGAACAGGATTCCATGTTATGATTCTAAGTGAGGGGACTCCGAAGCTTCATTAGAACTATCATGTATGAATACTTATTAATTGAATTGAATTCGGGTTAATAAGTAGGATAAAGAGGATAATTTCATAGTACCTATAAAGGGAGATCATATCGGGTTAGAGTACCAATCCTAGGGGGAAATAATTGATACTGATAGTACCTAGAAAGGGGGGTGAAATTATATCTCTTGCTCCGAGGTTATTCACACGTGTTACACGCATGTTTACTTGTGTCTATAGAGTATATATGCATAGTTTAGTGATGCGTCCATATTCCACAAGGCAGAGTCGAACATTGACACATGGAAGGGAAGTTAATTAGTGAAACTGGATTATCCTAGAGCTACCTATTCTCCTACTTGATCCACCTACGTATTCTTCGAGTGATAGTTTATTTTATTTGTTATTTAATTGAGTATTTTAGTTATAATCAAACATCAAACTCTTATTGCTTTGTCTTAATTAATTTAGATAATAATTTAATTGATAATACGCCGTCCCTTGGGTTCGATATTCACTTGGTCACCTTTCGAGACTACAATTGATATCCTTATACTTGAGGATTATTTTGTGTGTTGAGAAAACGCTCATCATTAGGCTCACCACTCCAAGGACGCTCGCGCTGCCCAGGGGTACCAAATTCAACCCCAGGATAACTGTATAGGATGAAGACTCCATCTACATCCTTATTCCGTATACTTGTGGAGTAACCCCTCAAAGTTGAGTTAGTTACCGCACGGCCCTGACTGGAAGGACGGCTCACACTGTTAGAATTGGCAGAATACTCTAAGTTCACAAAAGAAAGGGAGGCCCGACTTTCAGTCTTGGGGACCACGCGCCGCCATGAAGACCTCTTCCCATGAAGAATGGGGTCCCGAGGAATTTCGTAATGTAGAGGCGGTGGAATTGAACGGTTGCCACTTCGTGTCACAGGGGCAGTAGAAGGAGCCCAAGCATTACTGGCCTCCTCATCCTCTTCTGAAGTGAGGAATTCTTGTAAAGATCTCGATCTCGAATCGGCAGCCATGAGTCGAGGAATTAGAACGACGAAAAGTAGGCAAGTAAGTACAAACAACTAAGGAAAAGGAACAATCGCCATTTCTTCACAAATTCAACAGAGAGGTAAAGTTACAGAAGGGTGAGAAATTCAAGTATGCCCTTAGACATTCACCTAGCCAACCCCTTTTATAGAGGAAGAAGGTGGGGGCCCAATAACTGTCCCCCCTAAGAACTCAAAGAACCCAGTTGAAGGAGAGATTGTGGAGCATTAGACCAAGACACGTGGACATAATCGGACTAAAGATCGTGGGTAGAATAATGTCTGACGTGACACTTCGATAAAAAACTGGCGGCAAAAATACGGGGGAATCCAGTGCATTAAATGCATAATTAATGCATGTAAGAACTAATATTAAATACAATATTGCCATTGAAGAACAAAAATACAAGTCAGGTGAAAATCAACAAAAGAGAAATGGGAAAATTACCAAGGCATTCCACCATAGAAACTAAGTCCCATCAGGAGGACCAATCGGATCAGGAGCAGAACTGGAAGGGGCCACCACAGAAGTCGACGCAGTAGACGGTTGGGAAGCCACTCAACTAGGAAAACCTGGAATACAGAAGAAATCGGAACCAGGTTTATCCACTCCGACTCCTAATCAATGCCAACCGGTAATCCAGAGATGGCAATACGGGCATGTAGCATTTGGCGGAAATTTTCTAGAAGAACCGTCGCGCCAATCCCGTTAGCTAACCACGCCGAGTGCGCCAAAGCCTTGGCGAAACCCAATATTCCACCAAGTTTCCATTCTGAGTTGATTAAGGAGGAAAAGTCCGCCTCATATTTGTGGGTCAGGGCAGACACCTCAGCCTCTTTGACTTTAGCTTTTCCTGGGAGTCAGCTAGTCGCCCCTTTACTTCGTCCAACTCCTGAACGAGTCGACTCTTTCCCTCCTCCGACTCTGTTAGGGCTTCCTCGAAGGCCCTCAACGACGCTTCAATTGGGAGGAGTTTGCCTTCGGCCAATCTCAACTCCTCCTGAATGGCCCTTAAGGCATCCTCCAAAGCCTTATGCTGGCGGACTACCTCCTCTTTAACTGTTGCAACCTCTTTCGAGTGTCTCCGCTCTGCTTTCTCCATCTTTTCCCTCGTCTGGCTAGCACCGTTTTTCTCTGGCGACCCAAAGCAGCAGACTGAGCCGCCTCCTAGCCCTGGTGAGCCAAGATAAGGGACGTCTGGCTTGAGTAGCTCAAAGCCTCTGCGTGTTACCCAGTTGCCATATAGATAAGGTCGTCAGGATTCAAAGCCCCTATAATATCACTTTCTTCTTGAGTGAAGCTAGCAGGGATGGACTCCATTGCTCTCAGCATATATGCGGGAAGAGTGGATTGATTGGGATCATACGGATTTGACCAGTACAGGCTGTGAAGCACTGGTGGCAGAGAGCTAACCTCCAGAGTAGAGGTGCCAACCTTAAAACCAAGGCGGCCCCACCAGAAAAGGCCATAACTATCGGCCCAAACCCTCTTGCTTGGGGCTCAGAAGGTCCGCTGATAGGCGCCGACTGATCATCCACAGCAATTCCACTAGAGCCCCCGGGATGCTAGAGGCACGATGGCTATACCTCTCGGATAAATAAAAGACAAAAGATAGAAGGACATACCTCCACGAAAACGGATTAGCTGGAAGGGCAAGGGAACCCTAATTTGCTGCGGCTTACATACGCCCGCCGCCCAACACCACCATTCATTCCAATTCTCTATAGAGGTAGACTTCCCTGAGAGAGTCAATCCATGAGAAGGGTTAACTCGATAAAACCCTCTATGCAAATTTTCCTCCAAAGGGTGGCATAAGTAGTCAATGTCCTTAGGAGACAGATGGCGATACACCTTCTTACAAAATAGGAGTATAAACCTAATTATCGTAGCCAGGCATTCGAGGATAGTTGATGCGGCGCCAAATTTCAATAGTTAAGGAGTTTCGCTAAACAAGGATGAAGGGGCAGACGGAACCCTAGTTTTAGCATATGGACATTCACTGCCACTCGTCCTTGAGTCGGCTTGCTCGCTTTCTCATTCTCAATCAACATAATGAATTCCACCCCCGGTGCTGAATACTTCGAAGATAATTCCTCGAATTGGGAATGAGGAATGGTGATGTCCTGGAAGTGGGCCCACATCCCATTGTGGGCCCCATCATGGGAAGCAATACGTGTCCGGATATTTTTCAGATCTAACACATCCGCCGTTGTAGCAAATGAAGAAGGAAGAGAGCGGATGGCTGTCGGAAGCCTTCCCCGCGATGAAGAAACTTCAGTCTGTGGAAAGCCCTCTCAAGGGATTCTGATACCCCTTCTCTGCCACTCACCACCCGCTTTAGGTCCGATTGGTCTGTGGAATGGTCACCTAAATTCATGCTTTAACGACTGAGGAGAATCGGCAGGGAATTATGAGTCAGAAGCGAAAACGATGAAAGGAAAGTAAGAATCGATGAAAAGGAAGGCCCCCTTTTTATAGCACCTCCCTAATCAACACCACCACTAATGGGACAACAATTAATGCCAAACACGTCTGATGATGAAAAGGTGTCTCAAAAACATGTTCAGAGATCTCGAAATGTCGCCTTAGAATCCCTGGCAACCCTAGATGTCATTTCAAGGGTTTGAAATATAAAAAATAAATGCACACGTACGAATTGAGAAGGTTTCGCCTTCATCTGCCACGCACCAATGATGACGAAACCTAGGGGCTAATGTGGTAGGGCCTGGAATACCGGGCTCTCACCTATCAGAAATGGAGTTGGGCCGCCTACTCTGTAGCCCATTGAGAATGTGGGCCTAGGCCAAATGCCCCCGATTACAAGGGCCGTGGAGCGCATCTACCAAACCTCCTTTTGGAGAGCGTAACGATTCGGCCCTCCTCTGTTGGTGTTCGATCATTTGGTTAACATGAACCGTTAGGGTTCCATAAGTTTCTAACAGTCAACAGAAGTAAGAAATCAAGAAACGTATTACCTTTCACCAGGGTATGTTGGAGAAGATGAATTCTCGCTGACAGCCTACGTAGCCTTACCGTTTTGGGCATAACTCTCTCATTCGATCTCGGATTTGAGTGATCTATGTGCCAAAACGATCACCTCTTTAGTAGCTTTCTGTCACTATATCACACATTGAATTATGAGGTATGTATGATTTTATAAAAATCATGCAAGTTGGTAGACAGCAGCAGCGAACGACCTTCCGATCTTCTGTTGTATTCCCAAGTCCAATCTCGACGTCGTGTGGGGGACGATCTTCGAGATCTTCTCATTTTTCTATTCCCTCACCCTCCTCACAGTGTTAGGCATGATTCAATCTCATAGATTAGGGTTTCTGGATAGCTGAGAAGACTTATATATGGGCTACAGCAGGGACCAGGAGAAGAAATTAGAGTTCGGCCTCCATTGGGCTTAAGTATCCAAGCTTAGCCCAAAGCTTATACTTAAGTCCAATAATAATAATATATACCATTAAAATATTATTACTGCTCTATCGTTCTAATTCCATAATTACGTTATGGGCTCTTTCTTATTATGAGCCCGACGGTCTCCCCATGTTTAAGATATACCATGTCCATTAATTAACTAAGTTACTAACAATACCATTAATTAATATCTAGTACCACTCAACCTCATTATCATGCCGGAATAAATCCACCAGCTGAGTTTACATGATAATCCTTATGAGCTTCTCAAGGGGACATCATCAACTTATATCGGACATGAATTCCTTCTACAATCAACTACACACCATAGAGACAGGACTATTTCCTATCTCACCGAGTTTGTTGATTTAATTATATTTAAATCTCACACATTGATGAATCAAAAAAATACATGCTGCCCTACATGTCGAGGTTATTGTATAGGAATTAAGAGCACGAACATCCATAATAACAGAGATCAAGTTCTTCTATAAGTCAGTATAAGTCGAACGATCTCAAGCGGTCATGCTCAATACACACAAAGTGCACTAATGTAATTCTATAGCCAAGATAAGTTAATACCAAACCACACTTCAACCATCCCGATAGAGAGTCACCGTCTATCTCAGTTGTGAGCATCTGTTTATACTTTATAAGGAAACCGATAATATGATCTTTCATGTGTTGTCGCACAACATATTATTTATAGTATAAAGTAAGTAGACTATTGCATTGTGCATATAAATAATTATAAGACGCAATCATATGATTCTTAATTCAAATTAATTGTTTAAATATTGTTCATATAAAAAGCTAGGCTTTTAGTATACAATCCAACAATCTCCCACTTATACTAAAAGACTATGTTGTCATGTCTTCCGCCATGTATCTGATTCTCACTCCCATTACACTACCATCAGAAGCTCTTGCTTTAAGGCCTTTGTAAATGAATTTACTAGGTCATCATCCGATGTAATCTTGGCGACAACAACCTTTTCATCATCATATGATTTCTCGTAACAGGTGGTACTCGCGCTTCATGTGTTTAATTGCCTTATGGGCTCGTGATTCCTTCAATTTTGCAACTGCACCATTATCATCAAAATAAATTGTGATAACCTTGGGCAAACTTAGAAACACTTTCAAAGTCCATCATGAAGTTTCTAGAGTCATACAGATACTTTGGTTGCCTCATAGGCTCCAATTTATCATCTTTCCATGATGGAGTCCGGAGTTCGAAATATATTTCTATATAACACTCCTCCATATTATGGCTCTACTTCTTAAAATTAAACACATAACCTTTGAGGTGGATTTACTGTCGTCCCTATCTGATTTGAAAAATCTGAATATATGTAACCTTGATGCTCATTTTCTTTGCACGCAAAATTAATCCCCAAGTATTAAGAATGTCAATTGCAGTTTAAGCAAGCGACCAAGTGATTATCAAACCCAAAGGACGGCGTATTATCAATTTAATTATTTACTAAATTAATTAAGATAAGGCAATAATATTTGAGGATTTAATTACTAAATAATAAATAATTAATTAAAATAGCAAATAAAATAAAGTCACTTAGAAGAATACGAAAGTGGATCAAGTAGGAGAATAGGTAGCTCTGAGTAATCCAGCTTCACTTATTAATTTCTCTTTCGTGTGTTGATGTCCGACTCTGCCTTGTGAAATATGGATGCATCACTAAACCATGCATATCTACTCTATAGACACAAGTAAACATGCGTGTAACACGTGTGAATAACCTCTGTGCAAGAGATATAATTTCACCCTCCTTTCTGGGTACTATCAGTATCAATTATTTTCCTGGCTAATTGGTACTCTAAACCGATATGATCTCCCTTTATAGGTACTATAAAATTATCCTCTTTATCCTACTTAATAACCCGAATTCAATTCAATTAATAAGTATTCATATATAATAGTTCTAATAAAGCTTCGGAGTCCCCTCACTTAGAATCATAACATGGAATCCTGCTCAGCAGTGAACACACTCAATCAATAACCAAGATATGTATCCAGACTCTACATAACAGTTAATGATGCACAAAACGACCGTGAGTATGAATTAAAAAGGCACAATCATATATAAAATAAATCCATAAGTAGTGTTGTATGGAGTTTACACACGAAAGTTCAATTAATTGATAAAAACCTTCACAACCCTAGTTCTACCAAAAAGGCTCTAGCCCATGATGTTACGAAGAACTATCATGGGTGTTGGATAGATCTTACCATGGATGTGGCATCTTCACAGTGATGGATGGATGGAAAAAGAATATGGATGATGGTTGGGGGGTGATCCCCCTTGTGGGGTGTAGGATGGATTTGTGGCTCTCTCTAATCCAATCTCTCTATTCTAATGTGTCTTCTTGGTGTGTTTTATATCCCCTTTTATACTTGTAAGCTCTCCTTATGGACCTAGGATGAGCTTTTTCTTGGAAAATATGAAAATTCACGAACAGGGGGTAAAAATCCCATAAAAATAAGATCTGCGTGTTTCCGTTCGACCAAAGTGATTCTGGTCGAACGATGGTCGAACGAATCTCCTCTAGTCGAGCAAGTTTGCGCAGTCTCACTATTTCATGCATAACTTTCACATCTGACCTCCAATTTGAGAAATTCTTGCGCTCGCGCGATTATCTCTTCCTTGGCTTTCTATCCATATAAAGAATTAACAGAAAATCCAATATTTGAATATATAACAAGTCATACAAAGTGGAACAGCCATTCTGTTCGGCACAGCTTATGTGACGTCATCACGCCAAAATGACCCTCTCTTCTGTGGCTTTCCAACCATGTATCACACTTCCAATTCAGAGCTCCACATGAACATAGAAATATTACACAAGTTGGACGTGCGTCTTTCAGTATTCTTGCACAAATTGCACCTTTTCTCCAACTTTTCACTTTTGATCCATTTTTCCACCTAAAACACAATAAAATACCTCAAGTGCACCTTTTTCTCACATATATAGAATATAAGACACTTGTCCAAATATATAACAACAATACTCATCAAAAAGGTGTTAAATTGGACACTAACACACGCTTATTTTCACTCTCATCAATCTCCCAAACTTACCCGTTGTTCGTCCCGAAGAAACAAAATAAAAATACGAGAGAAAGAGAGTATGAAAAATAGTGGGGAAACAAGAACTACGACCCCATTCACAATACAATTGTCCTCAACTTAGGTAATGCAACTCTTATTACATGTAATAATCAATTCACAGCATACAAGAGAAGACAATCACCACCAATTCAAATGCTCCATTGACATGTTCTCACTGAAAGTATATATCACTCGCACGTAAGTGTAAAAGACGTACACTTATGGGTTATGGTGTTTACGCTCAGATTCAATTCAAGTGCATGCGTAACCATAAGCTTGCCAAAAGTCTCAAACTCTCCACCACTATTATTATGATTCGATAATAAGATCAAAATGGACTTTTCTTTTAGATGTAATGTTGGCTCTTTGGTAAGAGTAGGAAACATATGTATAAGTGACTTAATTAGTAGAGAATTAAAATCGGAGATCTTTTGTACTGCAGATTTTTTACACATCAAAGCTATCCAGCTTCATGCTCTTTTAATTTTCTTTTCTCTCATTTTGGTTCAAGCTCAACAATTTTTCCTTCTCATTTTTTTCCTTTCTTTTTCCTCAAGGTACCAGTTTTGGGCACTACCTCTAACATCTTGGAGTACCAGTTTTGGGTACTGATTAACCATAATATAGTGGAGAATGACCAATTCAAGAAATTATCGAACCCAAGGGAGGTAGGCACTAGCGCTTAAGCGATCTCACGTTTGTTGTAATTTTATAGAGACGAATCATCAATGGGATTGGTTGTAAACAAATAAATGACAAGTAATCAAATGCAAGCAATGATCAAACGAACAAGATGATGATGGAAAGTGATTTACCAAATTGATTAAAAGTGAGATTAACAACAATTGAGAAGTGGAAATTCTAGGAATTATGTATCAAATTCATATGTATCATGGATTGAAGACTAAGGGCCAACACTAAAATCACCTAAACTCCCTCTCGAGATGGATATGATATGAATATCAAATAGCTCAATGGATTGGTTCTCACTTAAACAATTCCAACTAGGTACTAAGCTTAAATGAGAGTCCCTTCACACAATTAATCAATCTCTCGATCAAACCAATCACATGTCCTACCAAAGGGTTCTAAACTATGAAGGACTTCTCAATCTCTTCACAATCTATAATGCACATGAAGTGTTTGATGAAATGATTCACTTAATTATCCTAAGCATATAATTGATTTCTCAATCTAATCACATATCTAGAACAACTAAACACACAAATCATCAATACAATTCAAGCAATTAATAATAAATGGTAAAAAATCATAGATCCAATCAACATATGAATTAAAATACACAAATCCCCAAAATTATCCAACAACTCTCATGTTGCTAATCTCACAAGGGAGATTAGCCTACCATATTAACAAGGAAATTAACATAGACATTAAGATCCTTACAAAACATGATGAAACTATGAGGTTTAATACAAGAAATGAATGGAAACTCCCTTGATGTCACTTCAATGGTGATTTCCTTCCTTCCCTTGTTATCTTCCTCTCTTCCTTGCTTCTTTTCTTCAATTGGATGATGATTTTGATGGTTGGATGATGGTAGATCCAAAGGATGGTGAATGGATGAAGATGAAGGTGAAAAATGGAGGAAATGGTGTGTGAGGTGTGTGTGGAAGAGTGGAATTTCGGATCTCCCCTATAAAATCTGAATGGAGGGGTATTTATACCCTTATGGGCCTTCTAGAAGGATTCTGATTTTTTTTTTGATCCCAGACACGACACGAGTCGTGTGGCGCAACACGGCCATAAGGTGCCCGTGTTGCGTGAACTGATGCTCCCGCACGGCCTCTCCTTACAGGCCCGTGTTGGCTACACGGGTCATGTGCTGCAACACGAGTCGAGCTCCGCAACACGGCCAAGTGGTGGTCGTGTTGGATGAATAGATGTTGCCGCACGGCCATTCTGTACAGGCCCGTGTTGACCACACGGGTCGTGTACTGCGACACAGCTCGTGCCACTGACACGGCCAGTTGTGTTGCCGCTGTCCTGATTCTTTCACTGTTTTGGCTCGTTCTCCCTCGTTTCAACTCCGAATTGAGATCCGCTTTTTTCTACATCTTTCTTATCATGTTTAGCATCAAATAAAAAGTAAAAATTATAGGTTTAAGCTCATTCACACATATTTTCATAAAAACACAAAACACAACCAAATAGAATATAAAATACGGATAAAATAATACGAAAACACATATAAAAAGACACTAAAATCTAGGTGAAAATATCACTCATCAGGTACTACTCCTAAGCAGCTTATTTTTTAGGTCATAATCAATTGTACAGCTCCAAATATTTTATTCCTTCCAAACTCCATTAAAATCAACTTCACACACTTTGACATCATTTAATTCTCCACTAAATATAGGAATTTTAAGGCTCAAATAGGATATCAAAGTGGCTATCTTCGTAGGTTGCCAAAGAAATAAGGCTTTTAGGCTTAACGGGGCTAACTACAGATAAACATCATTTGGTAGGAAATTATTTGGCTAAGTGACTCATAAATTCAAGGATGACCTAAAATCATCTCCCATTATCTAACACACATGTAGTTTCAAGTAAGACAAGAGGCAAGTTCTAGAATACATACACAAGAACGATACTCACCAGAAAGAAATATCATGTGTTTATGTACATGAATAACGAGTCTCAAAATCTCATATGGGTTTTTAACAAGTAACAGAGCTCTTTTCATGATAAGAAATATCTCACAAGTACACATAGAACTTCATACCATAATATAACTCAAGTACATTTCCTTCATCAATTTCAAAAGCATATGAATTTCAGTATGCACAATTTAAGCTCACATGGACCACAACCATAAACTCAATCCTTCCACTCCATGAATTGAAAGCACACATAAAAATTAGAATAAGGAAATAAGGGCACCTGACTTTTCTCCTTCATAGCATATGCACGAGCTCCTCAAGTTGTTCAACTCGGTCATGTCAAAGTCTCAACATGGAACTCGTCTTGCCACCTAGTAACCTTTTTCTATCATCAAAGCTCAAACACACTAATCATCACAAGATTTATCAATTATAAAATAGGAGAACTATAAGAAAGAGTCAATTGACTATCTAATCGACTCCACACACTAGAAACACCAACACAACACACTAAACATTAGGTAAGTTGCAAAAAATCGACATACTAACACCGGTTAAAATATTAATATGCCGCAAAAAATTAACCTCCTAACAAACAAATAACCAACGAAAGGAAAAATTATACCCTTGGTGCTCAGAAGATGAGGTAAGTACATCACACCCCCAAACATAGTAAAAACGTAAGTCAAAACTAAGTTTGAAAAGAGATGTAATTACCGAAACGTGAGTACTTCAAATATAATAACTCCTCACTCACACGAAAGAAATAAAGTAATAAAACGGAAGGGAAAACCCCCAACAGGTGCTCATGTTTAACATCGAAGAGTCACGACGGATATAACCTTTGTAGGCTACTTGATCGGAGGACGGTCTTGTCGCATCCTCACCTTCAAGTACTTTCTTTCCCTCTTCTTATCTACACTCAGCACCTCACCTTTCTTGGTCACAAATATATGATCCTTGAAATTATCTTCCTCTCATGGCTGTCTAGACACCTCCTTGTCAAACTTCTTTTCTAATTCAGAATCATCTGACTTAGAAAAATCAAAATTAAACAAGTTAGAAATCACATATATGCTCTTGCACGATTGAATCTTCATGGGCATCTTCATTGTATGATCAAGAGAGAAAACCACATCTTCATTATCCATCTGCAATCTAAGCTTCTCGGCTCTCAACTTCTTTGCTCTTTCCTACTTCTTCTCAACTATAAGCTCAGTATTCTGCTCTTAGGATGGCTCTAAGGTGTTCTGATCAACAGGTATAGCATTCGGTATCAAAATGGGCGTTAAACTAAACTGTTCGACCTCTGCTCGACCAAAAGGAACTGGTCGAGTAGATGTGGTTTGGTAGAGCAACTTGCCCGATATCGCGAGCTTTCGTTTGTCATGTGTTGCTCGACCTCCATTCGACTTGGATAGTAAAGTCGAATGGATGGATTCTGGTCGAGCAAGATGCTCGATAGCAAGCTCTCATCTCCCATGCATTATTCGAATTCCGTTCGACCAAGGTGGTCTGGTCGAATGGAAGAGTGCAAGTCGAATGGCGCGCCTGAAAATAGAGCATCGTAATTCTATTTTTCTGAAGTTTGCTCAACCTCTGTTTGACTTGGGTAGCATCGTCGAACGGAAGGCATCTGATCGAGCAAACTGCCTTATCGTGAGCTTCCAATATCATTGTGTTGCTCTGATGCGCGTTTTCTTTGCACGCAAAATTAATCCCCAAGTATTAAGGATATCAATTGCAGCTTAGCAAGCGACCAAGTGAATATCGAACCCAAAGAACGGCGTATTATCACTTTAATTATTTACTAAATTAATTAAGACAATTTGACAATTAAGTTGGAGGTTTAGAATTATTAAACTAATAAACAAATAATTAAAATAACAAATAAAATAAAGTATCACTTGAAGAATACGAAAGTGGATCAAGTAGGAGAATAGGTAGCTCTAGGATAATCCAGTTTCACTAATTAACTTCCCTTCCATGTGTCAATATCCGACTCTGCCTTGTGGATTATGGACGCATCACTAAACCATGCATATCTACTCTATAGACACAAGTAAACATGCGTGTAACACGTGTGAATAACCTCGGAGCAAGAGATATAATTTCACCCCCCTTTCTAGGTACTATCAGTATCAATTATTTCCCCCTAGGATTGGTACTCTAACTCGATATGATCTCCCTTTATAGGTACTATGAAATTATCCTCTTTATCCTACTTATTAACCCGAATTCAATTCAATTAATAAGTATTAATATATGATAGTTCTAATGAAGCTTCGGAGTCCCCTCACTTAGAATCATAACATGGAATCCTGTTCAGCGGTGAACGCACTCAATCTACAACCAAGATATATATTCAGACTCTATATACCAATTGAAGATGCACAAAACGACCGTGAATATGGATTAAGAAAGTACAATCATATATAAAATAAACCACAAGTAGTGTTGTACGGAGTGTATACATGGAAGTTCAATTAATTCGATAAAACCTTCAAACTCCTAAATCTACCAAAAAGGCTCTAGCCCATGATGTTTCGAAGAACAATCATGGGTGTTGGATAGATCTTAACCGGATGTCCAGAAAATACAAGATAAATTAGGAAACGAATAAACCCTTGATATGGCGTCTTCATGCCCTTCTCCATCTTGAATCCTCCTCTTGGTTCTCCACTTGATTCCACAAACGAATCTTCAAAGTGATAGATGGATGGAGGAAAGGAAGTGGATGATGGATGGGGGGTGATTCCCCCCCTTGTGGGGTGTTGTATGTTGTGGCCTCTCCTCGGTGATTGGTGACGTTTTCCTTGACTGCATGAGCCTCCTTTTATACTTGTAATCACGTCTCTAGGGCTTGGAATGGGCTTTTCAAGTGATCCCTCGCGTTTTGGCCTCGAAAATACGTAAGTTCCCGCACGTAGGTTCGACCTCGTCAAACAGGTCGAACCTCTCCCTCTTTGGTCGAACCACAGGTCGAACCCTGCTACTGGATTTGCGCAGTCTCTCCATTTCACGTATAACTTTCACATCCGACCTTCGAATTGAGTGATTTTTGGGCTCACGCGATCTTCTCTTCCTTGGATTTCTATCCATATAAAGAAATCACAAAAACTCCAAGAATTGAATATGTAACAGGCCATGAAAAGTAGCACTGCAATTCTATTTGGCACAGCTCGCGCGGCGTCACCACTTTGCTCATAACTTCCTCGTTCGGACTCCGAATGGGATGTTCTTTACGCCAAAACGACCCTCTCTTCAGTGGCTTTCCAACCATTTATCACACTTCCCGTTCAGAGCTCCACATCAATACAGAATAATTACAGAAGTTGGATGTGCGTTTATCAGCATTCTTGCACAAATTGCACCTTTTCTCAAACTTGGCTCTTTTGATCCTTTTTCCACCTAAAACACAACAAAACACCTCAAGTGCACCTTTTTCTCACATATAATGAATATAAGACCATTGTGCTAATATATGACAAGAATATCAATCAAAAATGTGTTAAATTGGACACTAAAACACGCTTATTTTCACTCTCATCATGCTCGACCTCCGTTCGACCATCAGGTCTGGTCAAACAGACTTGGTTTGGTCGAGCAACTTTACTATTCCTTTCTTTTCCACTCGCCAGCATCATCGGACCTTCGTACTGCGTCCCTGACCTCAATGTGATATTATTATTCTCCCACAATTATGTCAATTGATTCACATTCACGGCCATCTGCCCCATAATCAAGGTAAGTCCTTCAACTGCTTAGATAAATCTGCATGATCAACATTTATGGTATCCTCAAGATGATCAATCCTTGCATCATTCTCAGCCATGTATCAATTGAAGGTATCTTTAACACTCTTCACTTCGTGATACTTCATACTAGGCCCCCTTTGTGTCAACTCTATGATCTGCCTTTGTTGAGACTCTAGTAGCTTGTTGATGTTAGCTAAAGTAGAGACGATCTCATTATCCCTATTCGGCTCCACCACTTGATTTTAAACCTGCGCTACCTTGCCAAACACATATGATCCTCTATCTCTCTCTACAGGCCAGTCACGTGAATTCATAGAGATGTCTTCAAACAACATTTTTGCTTCAAGTGCTATTTTAGATAACAACGCTCTACCTGATGATGAATCAATAAAAACATACGACTCACAATCCAAGTAGAAGATGCTTATGTATTCAGCCTTAGACATTCCATGATGTGGACAACTCCTGAGCATGTCTTTAAACTTGTTCCACGCCTCATAGAACTTCTCATCCTGCTTCATCACAAATTGAGTGATTTCTTGCCTCATTCTTAAGATCCTTGAGGGTGGCATATATCTCTCCAAGAACTTTTGCTTCACTTGGTCCCATGTAGTGTAATCTGTGGTATCAAGAGTCTCATACCAAGCTTCTGCTCTATCAATCAAAGAGAACTTGAATAGGGCAATCCGCCTAGCATTATCATTAGCTCCAGCACCCTTTTGAGTGTTTATATAACCAAGAAACCTTCGGAGATGCTGATATGGATCTTCAAAACAATCTCCAGAAAAGGGATTCTTCTCTGGCATGTTAATAAAAGCGGGATGTATCTCAAAATCATCATCTTCCCCCCTTCTCCTATCAACCCCATGTTACCAATTCCATTGTTCGTGAAAATTTCACGTATGGCAACATTATCCGGATTCTGCCTTATTCCGGTCATGTTTAGCTCAATGTTTTATTTCTTTTTTTATTTCCTCTACTTTTCCTGGTGCACAAATACCTCAGAAAAATTCAAGGTTAGATAGAAATAGATAATCACAAATAAAAGCCTTAATCAAATTAGAAATAATAAACTAATAATAATAGCCGTCCCCGGCAACGGAGCCAAGAACTTGATGCGGGTTTTCTTTGCACGCAAAATTAATCCCCAAGTATTAAGGATGTCAATTGCAGCTTAAGCAAGCGACCAAGTGATTATCGAACCCAAAGGACGGCGTATTATTAATTTAATTATTTACTAAATTAATTAACACAAGGCAATAATGTTTGAGGATTTAATTATTAAATAATAAACAATTAATTAAAATAACAAATAAAATAAAGTCACTTAAAAGAATACAAAAGTGGATCAAGTAGGAGAATAGGTAGCTCTGGCTAATCCAGCTTCACTCATTAATTTTTCTTTCATGTGTTGATGTCCAACTCTGCCTTGTGGAATATGGACGCATCACTAAACCATGCATATCTACTCTATATGCACAAGTAAACATGCGTGTAACACTTGTAAATGACCTCAGAGCAAGAGATATAATTCCACCCCCCTTTCTAGGTACTCTCAGTATCAATTATTTCCCTGACCAATTGGTACTCTAACCCAATATGATCTCCCTTTATAGGTACTATAAAATTAACCTCTTTATCCTACTTAATAACCTGAATTTAATTTAATTAATAAGTATTCATATATGATAGTTCTAATAAAGCTTCGGAGTCCCCTCACTTATAATCATAACATGGAATCCTGTTCAGCAGTGAACGCACTCAATCAATAACTAAGATATGTATTCAGACTCTACATAATAGTTAATGATGCAGAAAATGACCGTGAGTATGAATTAAAAAGGCACAATCATATACAAAATAAATCCACAAGTAGTGTTGTACGGAGTTTACACACGAAAGTTCAATTAATTGGTAAAAACCTTCACATTCCTAATTCTACCAAAAAAGCTCTAGCCCATGATGTTACGAAGAACAATCATGGGTGTTGGATAGATCTTAACCGGATGTCTGAAAAATTACATGATAAATTAGGAAATGAAATAAACCCTAGATGTGGCATCGTTGCGCCCTTCTCTATCTTGAATTCGCCTCTTAGTTCTCCTCTTGATTCCACAAACGAATCTTCACAGTGATGGATGTATTGGGGGATGATCCCCCTTGTGGGGTGTAGGATGGATTTGTGGCTCTCTCTAATCCAATCTCTCTGTTCTAATATGTCTTTTTGGTGTGATCTACATCCCCTTTTATACTTGTAAGCTCTCCTTATGGACCTAGGATGGACTTTTCTTGGAAAACATGAAAATTCATGAACAGGGGTTAAAAATCTCGTAAAAATTAGATCTGCATGTTTCTGTTCGACCAAAGTGATTCTGATCGAACCGAGGTCGAACGGATCTCCTTTGGTCAAGCAAGCTTGTGCAGTTTTATCGTTTCATGCATACCTTTCACATGCGACCTCCAATTTGAGTAATTCTTGGGCTCACGCGATCCTTTCTTCCTTGGCTTTCTATGCATAAAAAGAACTCTCAGAAAATCTAACATTTGAATGTATAACAAGTCATACAAAGTGGAACAACCGTTCTGTTCGGCACAGCTTGTATGACGTCACCACGCCAAAAAGGTCCTCTCTTCTATGGCTTTCCAACCATGTATCACACTTTCAATTCAGAGCTCCACATGAACACAGAAATATTACATAAGTTGAACATGCGTCTTTCAGCATTCTTACACAAATTGCACCTTTTCTCCAACTTTGCACTTTTGATCCCTTTTTCCACCTAAAACACAATAAAACACCTCAAGTGCACCTTTTTCTCATATATATAGAATATAAGACACGTGCTTATAATATCTTAGCCTAACTAGATTATTTTTTTTAGAAAGCCCAAAACCTATTTATTTATTTTTGGCCCAAGTTGACCTAGATTTGTTTTTAAAGCCCAAAACCTATTTATTTATTTTTGGCCCAAGTTGACCTAGATTTGTTTTTAGAGCCCAAAACCTATTTATTTATTTATTTGGCCCAAGTCCAGCCCACTTAAATGGCATAACATGGAAATAAGCCCAGCCCATTCTAATAGCCTCAACACATATAAAAAAAAAAGAAAAGAAAGAAAGAAGAGTACGGGAGAAGAAAAGTGAGAAGAACAAAAGAGGGGAAAGAAGAGAGTGAAGAGGAGAAACCCTTGTTGATCAAATTCTCCCTTACAACCCTCATCCTAGGTGGTTTCTAAGTTGTTTTGAGGTAAGTAATAGGTTAATTAAGCTTCCTTCCTCCAAGATTTTGTGATTTTGTTGGGTTTTCTTCCTTATATGAGGAAATTCGTAGCTACTGTTCGAACTACTTTCGACATAGCTATTGATCTCTGAAATTTGTAAACTCAATTTTTATACGTAGCTGAACTCGTTAGCTTTCCGTAGCCACCTGAAACGCCTCCATCCGATTTTTCTACAATTAGTTATGATTTTTCTCGTAAACTGCTGCTAGGCAATTCGCAGCTGCTGTTCGAACTGATTCTGACATAGCTACTGACCTCAGAAGTTTACAAACTCAATTTCTGTATGTAGCTGAACTTGTTAGCTTTCTGTAGCCACTTGAAACTCCTTAATTCGATCTTTCTACAATTAGTTATGATTTTTCTTGTAAACTGCCGCTAGCTGGAAAATTTCAGAATATTTATGTCGAATTCAAATTTATTTCCTATCGTTTTGTTTAAGAAATGATCTGAAACGGGTTATGTGAGATTGGGAGATGATGTTGAGGAGATACGGGCTGTTCTTATTTAATATCGACTCGCTCAAGCTCGATTAAGATTTATTTTGACAATGAAAGACGATGTTACTGCTAATAGTTAGTTATATTTGATTTGTCTTTAATTGCTCATCTCCTTTCTAGGTAAAGAACCATCGACGAAGGGAAAAGGACCTACTTCAGACTCCGGAGAGAGTTAATCACTTCCTTGTGAGTTGATAATTCGGGAACGCCTTCTCTTGTGGGAAGTGTGGACCCTCGTTAAATTTGCATTCATTTTATTTTTAGTTAATTGATAAGAAAATTTTGGTAATATGTTATGTGGTAAAGAGTCTGATTGGCTCGATTGTTCTAGTTAGAGCCTGATTGGCCTAAGATGGTCTATTGATTATCTTATATTATTTCATATGGGTATTGTTGATTTTAACTTATGTTGAAGAGCCTTGCCGGCTCGATATCTAATAGCCTTTATTGCGAATTATTTGCAGATTGATTTCTGGTTATTCTTGTGACTTGTGTGCCAATTAAGACTATGACTTGAGTTGTTATTTATCTCATGATGCATATGTATACCTGGTACCAAGGTTAAGTAGCTCGAATTGGTCACGGTTCGGGTGAGTTGGAGCGACATTGATTGAGTAGCCCGAATTGTCGCGGTTCGGGTGAGTTAGAGTGACAAACAAGTCGCCCGTGGCTTGGCAAACCCGGGTGAGTTAGATCTAATGGGGCACCTGTCCATTTGCTAAATATTGATACTTTGGAAGGTGATCATTAGATAAATCAGTCTATTATAGGCTCAGTCAACGTCACCAGTGTGGGACATGCATGTCATATATGTTTATATGTTTGATCATTTCAGGGATTACATCGATATTTTATTGTGAATTTTAGCACTTGGTGTGCATTGAGGAAGAACATTAACATGCATTTTGTCTAGAGTAACGGTGACGGGCTCGGACTGACTCTCGACGGAGAGATCAGTTCGAGGAGGATATTGGCTACCCACGCGTCTTTTATGTGATAACATCTTGTTTGAACTAATTGTGTATTAGTAAATGCATTCATAGGTTGTATTTTTCGTTAAGTTGTATATTATGTAAACATAATAATTGATGTGGAACAAAATATTGGATTTTATGTTGTGAACTACGAACGGGAGTACATGCTTCGTATAAGGGTTGGGGTGACCGGCTTATCACCTCACTGAGCTAGTGGTTTTGCTCACCCCCATCATTTCCTTCCTTTTCAGGCTGTTGATATCGTTTTGGTTGGAGGTTTGCCTATCGTTTGCTCATCATTCGATCGGGGTTTTGGGTACTTTCTCTTTTATGTAAATTGACGGATCCATTGGCGAGATTGTATATTTTATATTTTGTGATCCCCCTTGATGTTCTTTTTGTACTTTCGCGATGTTATATCGCTCATGTATATTTTCTTCAAACTAAGTTACATCGTGGTATATTGTACCTTTGTAAATCCTTGTTGATACTTTATGTAATGATGTCCTTGGGTTGTACCCGTAGTTATCAGTTGTTCAATTCTACAGGTACTTGATAGCAAGCCTTACGTTTTCTATAAACTTTGTGGAGTGGAGTGCACCCATTTCACGAAATTTATGGTTAACGTGGCGGTTGCCGCGTTCCGCCTGCGGGTTGGGGCGTGACAGTGCTAATATATAACAACAATACTCATCAAGAAGGTGTTAAATTGGACACTAAAACACGCTTATTTTTACTCTCATCAAACCCATAAGAAGCGGTAAATCTGTTCCATAAGTCCACATATAATTTTTAGTCTTTTTCAGGTACATAAGTATATGTCTTGCCACAGTTCAACATTCTTTTTTTTGAGTTACCTTAATACTCACTGACCATGCCATCGGCAAAACAGATACCCAATCTCGTGCATAACATTCCTTAGATTAAGCTTTCTTATTCGCCGAAGTATAAGAAACCGCTTCCATCTCCTTTATCTTCTTTTGTGTCAAGACACATTTCCTTAGATAAAGTTACATGCTAAAAGGAGTCGGAATTATATCATTTCATGAAGCTTGAGACAAGCATAACATCCCTTCTTGTAATCTGTATTACCGTGATCAAAAGAATATATTTTGCTTTTTCTTGAATCCTTCATTACATACCGCTTTATTAACCATACCCATACGCCCGAAAATAATCTTTCATTGTCTCCAATGATCAATATATCATCTACATATAGTACAAGAAATACCACCATGTTTTCGTCACTCTTTTCAATACACAAAACCCATCCGAGCATTGATTAAATCTATATCACTGGATTTCCTCATCAAAACGGATGTTCCAAGATCTTGAAGCTTGCTTTAGTCCATCGATGAACACCTTTAAGCTTACACTCAAAATGCTCTTAGCCCTTTGTAATGAATCACTCTAGTTGCTTCACATAGATGTTTCTCTCAAGACTTCCTTTCAGGAAAGTTGTCTTGACATCTATTTGCTATTCCTCATAATCAATATGATTAGCAACAGATAAAAGAATTCGGATCAACATAGGCATAGCTACCGGCGAAATATTTTCTCATAATCGAACCCTTTCTTTCTGAGCATACCTTTTTGCAACAAGCTTTGCTTCCAAGGTTTTCACCTTACCATATGATCCTCTTTTATTTTATATGAGCAATTCCAATGGCTTCTACACTATTAGAGGTTCTACAGGCTCCCAGACTAGATTTAGAATCCATAGATCCTATTCCTAAATTCATTGCATCTTTCTAAGATATCGTATTTTTATCTTGTAGCCCTTCATCGTATTCGTGGGTCAATACCATGTTTACTAGGGACCAAGTCTCACAACTCTCCCAAAATATATATCTTATAGGTTATCGAACAACCCTCCCACTATGACAAGACACTACACGCAATTGTGTATCAGACATGACATGCGTTGCAGTTTACCTTGTGGTATATCCTCTTGCACACTTGGTACTATACTATATGTTTCCTTTCTCACACCTTTTAGAACAACTTATATATATGTTTGTAATTTATTACATAGTCCTTTACCAAAAATCTAGTGTTTGTGTTAACAATCACCCTTCGATCTTTTGGACTAAATAAATCACCCTTCATTTTTTTAGGATATCCCACAAACAGAAAAACATTCTACGACATGCTGTTTCTAGGGCATACTCATAAAATAAATTTAGTATTTCCAAATAACTCATCATCTATCTAATCATTTCCATAAGAGTCTCACTCCTATTAGGATTAGAAGAAGCGTTATTAAATACTATTTGTTGCATCCGTGTAATAAACATGATTTAAGAGTGTACAAATTATCGCCAACATACAACAATAGATTATAGTTCCATCCTTCATTGTAATGACCATGTCATTTAAATGAAATTGAGTATCTATCCGTAAATGCATAGAAAGTGAAATCAAATTCTTTCTATGAAAAACGTACGTAAAGATAATTTCTCAAAATCAAATGTTTATTCCTATCGTAAAATAAATAAACAACTCCCATTGCAACAGTCACTACTTTTGTAGTTTTACCCATGTACATAACAATCTCATAATCACTTAGTTGCATACTTTTAGTGATTCTGGTATCTACACACGACGTGTCAGTACATACCATCCCTAATCATGCTTCAACAACTAGTGAATGAGATACTATCCTTGTTCACATCTTGATGAAATTGGATTTCCTTCGCCACATGTTTTGTCAGAAGTTCCCCACCATATACAACCTCTCGTATTTCAGGTAGAACTTACTCAAAACATCTAGGCAAATTATGAAGAATAAATTGATCTAGGTTTCCCTTTCAATTTCTACTCCAAGCATTTTCAATTCATTCATCAAGCTATCCATGATCTCTTGCCTTTCTAACTTACTCAAGTACCTGAAGAGTTGCATGAGACCATCATATTTCTATGAACCTCTCACCTCTCCACTAGAGACTTTAATAGGCATCATATGACATCCTTAGTGAGAACACATTTTATTTTCCTAAGCAGTAAAATTTAAAACCAAGATTCTTTTCTAATCATCTAATTTTAAACAAGTAAATATGTTTCTTTTAGTAAACAATAAGCAAGGAAAAATCATTTGAAAAAATAGAGAATCATAAATAAATACACCGATCAAATCTTCGAATTTATCCATTTATATTGATTCCCTCAAAATAATATAAAATTAAAATTCACCGACATCTCAAGCACCGTGAGTCTGCAAGCCACGATAATGTGGACGTTTAAAACCCGAACATTTACAAGAAAATGTTTTAACCATCAATTTCATTTGTCAACCTAATCTCATGACAAAATAATTAATAGTCGGTTCCACTTTAGCCAAGCAAATAAAAGCAGTGACTCCGATGGAGAGGATACTTATTATTTACATCTAAGTGTACATCATTATTTGATCCTAAGTCCGCGGCCCAAGCTTATGTGCCTTACAGATGGAGAAGTACACACGCGCTCGGATAACTTCCTACTGTCATCAATTATAAGTTTGTACAATGATCCGCAAATATACTCATCCGATGGGGAGGAAAGTCTATGCCAACACACTAGTTCATATGCATCACATTACAAACAATAATTATTTAATGAAGTATGTACCAGTGATCCATGAATAAACTCATCCGATGGGGAGGAAGGTCTATGCCAACACGCAAGTTTACTCACATCACTTGCAAACCAATAATGGAGGCCACGGGAATTAATTACCAATCCTCTCTCCCACTTAGTTATTTAATACCGAGGGTTTTTACATGCATATAATATTCAGAATAATATACGCAACCTAGCATGCTCCTATTACGGCACATAAGGCAGTAAATCACAGAGAATCATGCGTAGCATATATAACAATAATCAGATAATTAAATCAATTATGAACAGTTATATATCAGCGAATTCAATTATTCGCCTCTAATCACGAATGTGAACAATGCAGACAGGGATCGATCTTCTCGGTGAGGTCGCAGGGATTGACCTGCCTGGTCAGGTCGCGGGGTTCGGGGCAGCACCCGAAACCTAACATAAAAATCAGATGCTGATCTTCACGAATTTTCCTCCAGATTATTTGCTCAGCAACCTGTTCCACCACTCCGACACTCTACTCGTCATCCTCACACCTAGTTGTCCATCCACCGTGTTCAACACCAAGCACACCGCACGATGTACTCCGAGTATATCACCCGACACCGTGCATTCATTCCCAATAACCTGCCCGGCATTGTGTGCCTTGCTCGACACATCTGAAACAGCAACGGCCATCAGCCCTGCACACCCAGCACCTTGCGCCCACATGCCAGCAGCAATCTGCCTGCAACTAAAGCAAGCACGACTCGTGCCAACAGCAATCGGTGGTCGTGTCGACAGGCCATGAGTCATGCCACTTGCAATCAGTGCCAATCCCGATCGTACTGCAAGACCATCTGTGTAGATGCACGCATCGCTTTGTCAGTCGTGCCTTTTCCTGGCATGACTTGTGCGCCACACGCCCGGAAGGAGATGGAGTTCGTGTGCCGAATTTTCTCACCCCAGAATCCTTTCTTGGCATGCCTACTACAGCGTCGCATCCGTGGGCCATCACACTTTCACACAGCAAGTAACGGGTGCCAACACACGATAGCAATCGAGCGTCACCTGCTCATATACACGATGCCATGCGCATCACATCTGCCTCACACGCCTGGCGTTCAATGATCCTTGTATCTCCTTACACGGCAGCCAACGTGCGTGCCATTATGCTTGTAAGCCCAGCACCTTGCACTTTTCGTTTGGCCAATCGGGTGACAACGTCCAGACAATCCTCACACGGCATGCCTGCTTAAAACGTGCGCACTGACGGGTGCCAAGCCCTGCCTTCCGCATGCGCATTCAGCAAACATGTGCCAAGCCCAGCCATCACGTACGAAAACCTACTCGAAACGTGTGTCCATCCATGTGCAGAATGCCCAGCATCATGTCCTGCAATACACGCACACATGCTCCAAACTGTGCAAATCCAGCACACTTCCGCGTGCCATTAGCACGCCGCTGTGTACTTTCCATCCTGCCGTTCCTGTCACTGCTAGCTTCTGTGTGCCCGATGCTCGCCTCTTGTACAGTAGCATGCACGTCGGCGGGTAGCATCACATGCCCATCAACCCAGCAAAATGCTCTCCGCATGCCCATGGGTGCCTACCATGCGATATCAGTCCACTCTTTCACTATTCATCATCGCTTTCACTAACAGCTATCAGCCACCGTGCTGCCGTCACCAGCCAAGCCTTGTCGTCGCCGTGAAATTGAGCGGTGAAGTGTGTGAGATGTGTACAGTTAGGGTGTTTATCAAGAAACAAGTTCTACAAACCCTAATTACACATATTTACACATATGGCACATAAACCCTAGCCTAATGTTTCACGCTTCACCATGAAACCGAAGCTCTGATACCAATTGTTGGCGTTTGATTATTTGGTTAACGTAAACCTTTAGGTTCCATACATTTCTAATGGTCAGCAGAAGCAAGAAATCAAGAAACGTAACCTTTCACAGGGTATGTTGGAGAAGATGAATTCTCGCAGGCAGTCTGCGCAGCCTTATCATTTTAGGCATAACTCTCTCATCCGATCTCAGATTTGAGTTATCTATGCGCCAAAACGATCGTCTCTTCTGTGGCTTTCCGTTAGTATATCACATATTGAATTCAAAGATCTGTAAAATTTTATAAAAATCGTACAAGTTGGCGGACAGCAGCAGCAAATGACCTTTCGATCTTCTGCTGTATTCCCAAGTCCAATCTCTATGTCGTGCGGGCGATGATCTTCAAGATCTTCTAATTTTGTTGTTCCCTCACCTTTCTCAAAGTGTTATACATGATTCAATCTAATAGATTAGGATTTCCGAACTGCTGAGATGACTTATATATGGGCTACAGTAGGGACCAGGAGGAGGAATTAGAGTTGGGGCTCCATTGGGTTTAAGTATCCAAACTTAGCCCAAAACTTATACGTAAGTCCAATAATAATAATATATACCACTAAAATATTATTACTGAACTACCGTTCTAATCCAATAATTACGTTATGGGCTCCTTCTTATTATGAGCCCAACTCATGTTTAAGATATACAATGCCCATTAATTAATTAAGTTACTGACAACTCCATTAATTAGTATCTCATCCGAGAGTAATACCACTCAATCTCATTATCATGTCGGAATAACTCTACCAGTAGGATTTACATGATAATCCTTACGAGCTCCTCAAGGGGACATCATAAATGTATAACGGATATGGATTCTTTCTAGAATCAACAGCAAACCATAGAGAAAGCACTATTTCCCAATTCACCGAGTTTGTTGATTTAATTACATGTAAATCTCACCCATAGATGAATCAAAGAAATACATACTGCCCTACGTGTCGAGGTTATTGTATAGGGATTAAGAGCACGAACATCCATAATACTAAGATCAAGTTCTCCTATATAGTCAGTATAAGTTGAACGATCTCAAAGCGGTCCTGCTCAATGCACACAAAGCATACTAATATGATTTTATAGTCAAGACAAACTAATACCAAATCACACTACAACCATCCCGATAGATTATACCCGTCTATCTCATTTGTGAGTATCTGTTTATACTTTTTAAGGAAATCGACAATATGATCTTCCGCGTGTTGTCGCACAATATATTATCTACAGTATAAAGTAAGTGGACTATTACATTTGACATATAAATAAATTATAAGACGCAATCATTTGATCAATAATTTCCATTTCAAATATTGTTAAAACATTGTTCATAAAAAAAAGCTAAACTTTTAGTATACAATCCAACAGTAACCTCACCACAATACGGGTTCCATATTTGGTAGAATTGCTCTACTAAGGAATGGTAGGCACCAAGTTTAACTTGAACTTCTACAGTTTTATTGTCCCTTTGAACCAAGTTCTTGGGATCTTCAATCATCATGGTTGGCTTCCACTATTTTGGCTCATTACTTTGTGGATTTTAGCCCCATTCCTTCTAGCAATTTATTCATTTGATCTCGATTAATTACTTTTGTAAGCGGATCCGCTACGCTGTCTTTTGACTTCACGTAGTCAATTGACATTACACCACTCAAGATCAATTGTCTCACCATGTTGTGTCGCCTACGGATATGTCTAGACTTCTGTTGTACATATCATTAAGAGCTCTTCCAATTGTTTTTGACTGTCACAAAGTATCATCACCGTAGGGACTGATTTGTTCCAACATGGAATGTCCTTAAGCAAATTACGAAGCCATTCTGCTTCTTCCACTACTTTATCTAGAGCTATGAACTCAAATTCCATTGTGGAACGGGCTATACAGGTCTGTTTTGTAGACCTCCAAGACACTGCTCCACCTCCAATAGTGAATATGTATCCACTTATAGAGAACGATTCTTTTGTGTCAGATATCTAGTTGGCATCACTGTACCCTTTGAGTACTGCTGGATACTTAGAATAGTGTAGCCCCACATCAAGAGTGTATTTCATGTATCTCAACACTCTTCTCAATGCTTTCCAGTGCTCATTGCTTGGGTTACTCGTGTATCTACTCAGTTTGTTAACTGAACACGCTATGTCAGGACGCATACAATTGGTAATATACATTATGCTCCCTATAATCCTTGCGTACTCAGATTGAGCCACTGGTTCACCTTTATTCTTACTAAGGTGCACACTTGGATCCATGGGTGTCTTAGCTAGTGTATCATCGAATGCATTGAATTTCTTCAACACTTTCTCAATATAATGAGATTGTGACAATACAATTCCAACAGATCTCTTTTGGATTTTAATTCCAAGTATCACATCCACTACACCCATGTCCTTCATGTCAAAATTTCGACTCAACATCCTTTTAGTGTCAACAATTATGTCATGACTGCTTCCCATGATAAGCATATCATCTACGTAGAGGCAGACAATGACAAATCACTTTGGTGTAGTTTTCACATACACGCACTTGTCACACTCGATGATTCGAAAACCATTTGACATAATTGTGTTGTCAAACTTCACATGCCATTGTTTTGGAACTTGTTTAAATTCATATAACAATCGCACGAGTTTGCACATTTTTCCTTCATTACTAGGTGCTATAAAGCCTTCTGGTTGATCCATGTATATTTGTTCCTTTAACTCACCATTTAAGAAGGCTGTTTTTACATACATTTGATGTATTTCTAAATTGTGCAATGCAGAAATCGCTATAAACACATGAATAGACGTGATTCGTGTTACTGGTGAGTAAGTATCGAAGAAATCATACACTTCCTTTTGTCTAAAGCCTTTAGCCACAAACCGGCTTCATAATTGTCTATTGACCCATCAGCTTTGTATTTTATTTTAAGGATCCATTTGCATCCTAAGGTCTTGCAACCTTTTGGTAAATCTACCAATTCTTATGTATGATTTTGTATAATGGAATCAATCTCGCTATCTATAGCTTCTTTCTAGAATGGTGCATCTAGACGAGATAGAGCTTCAGATATGGATTTGAGCTCATCTTCAACCGCGTAGGTGAAGAAGTCTTGACCAAAGACCTTTTCTACTCTAGCTCTCTTACTACGTCTTTGTTCTACAATCTCTTGTGTAGATTGAACCGCAATAGTATCTACAAGTGGTCTCTTAGAAGATGTCACTTGTTTATTTTCTTTGTTAGGAAATATGTCTTCAAAGAATATTGCATTCCTTGATTCTATCATAGTGCCTTCAGTCATGTCAGGTACTTTCGATTTATGAATCAGAAATCTGTAAGCACTGTTGTTAAGTGCGTACCCTACAAATATACAATCAATCGTTTTAGGTCCGATTCTACTTGTTTAGATAGAGGCACTTTAACCTTAGCAAACACCCCCACACTTTGAGGTATTTGTATGACGGTTTACGTCCTTTCACATTTCATAAGGAGTTTGATCCTTAGATTTGTGTGAATCTTGTTCAGAATGTGGTTAGCTGACATGATAGCTTCCCCCCCACAATTTTTGAGGCAACCCTGAACTGATTAACATTGCGTTCATCATTTCCTTCAGAGTAATATTCTTGCTCTCAACAACGCCATTTGATTGAGATGAATAAGAAGTTGTTGTTTGATGTATGATGCTACGTATTTATCACCTTATCACTATGAACTGCTTTAATTCGAGAGTTAAGTTGATTTTCAACTTCATTCTTGTGGCGTTTGAATGCTTCTGAAGCTTCATCTTTGCTTCTCAAGAGATGCAAATAATAGAATCTTATGTAGTCGTCAATAAAAGTAATAAAATACTTTTTTCTCCCTCTATTTTGCACATGTTTTAAATCACACGTATCAGTATGGATCAACTCTAGAGATTTAGTGCTCCTTTCCGTTGTTGGAAATGGTTGTTTTGTCATAACAACACCAACTTCCGTTCAGTGTCAGCAACTCTAGGAACCTCAGAATCGATCTCCACCATCCAAAAGCTATCCGTGTGAGTCTTAAACGTTTTGTACAAATTACAGCTCGATCCAATGGTTATTTTGTGAGAACAACTCTTTCCCTCAACTGCGCAATACAGAATCGCCCAAAAACTTGATTTCTATTTTTGGCCTTTTTCCATCAACACAGAGCTCCAAAAGCGATTTCCACCGTTCAGAATATAGTTCGATAAGTTACAAACCTGATGACCAAAATTCAACTTGATCCGACAGTTGAAACTCTGTTATTGCCTCTGAAATATTACTGCGCAGGATTCTAAAAAAATGTGAATTTTTTTTCTTCTATCTTCCCTCAATGTCTTCTAGGGTAAGATAACACCAAGTATCGGACCTAATTAGGCTTTTCCATTGGCTTCTTGCCTTTGTTGTCGGACATCTTTCTCATTTTGGAGGGTCCTGCATGATGTTCAGTTAAGTTTGCCTTTACTTCCATTGAGGATTGGCCAAACTTATCATCCATCTTTCTGTTGTCCTATTCGATTCTCAATTTCACAATTAAGTCTTCTAGAGACATCTCCTTTCACTTTTGTTTGAGATAGCAATTGAAGTCCTTCCATATAGGTAGCTTCTCAATCACAGAGCTGACAACGAATTCTTATGGAAGAATAATCCCCTCGAAGAGAATTTCGTGCACTATTAGTTGGAATTGTTGCACTTGTTCAACCACAGATTTAGAATCCACCATCATGAACTCCAAGTACTTGGTTATCGCGTACTTCTTCATACCGGCATCTTTCCCTTGTACTTATTCTCCAAGAAATCCCACAGTTCTTTAGATGTCTTCGTGTTTAGATACACGTTATACAGTGCATCACTAATTCCACTAAGGATATAGTTCTTACACAAGTAATCAGTGGAGGTCCACTGATCAAGAGCTATACGCTTTTGCATATCAGTCTCATTCTCATCTACCACTGGTGCAGACTCCTTTAAGAAGTTTACCAGATTCAGCATAGTGAGGTAGAACAACATCTTTTGCTATCATCTCTTGAAGTTTGCACCCCCAAAATTCTCAGGCTTCTCCGCTGGAGCAGGAACCATGAATGGTCTCGACATCCCCATTGGAGGATACATCCTTTGGGAATCAGTCCCAATAGGAATCTCAGCATTAACTCTCTGGGAGTTATTAGCATTGGATATTTCAACTCCGTCAATGTCCATTGAATTAGTCATAGTGATTGTAGGGTGTGGAGGTTAGATGTTTCTTCTTGCGATTGTTTGTTTATAGGTACACCAATCAATCACTATTACAATGAATATGAAAATAGAGCGGAGAATTACTAACCTTTTTTACAGATCTGGATCTAGTCTTGGATCTTGAATGTCTCGGGATGATGGTGAAGTCGAGTCGAGTAGAACTCTTCCCGCAAGAAGAAACACGCCCAAGTAGTGCTCCGATCTTGGCGGATCATCCCCAAAGATGAAACGACTTCTCATTTCCGGCGAAGTAGCACCGCTATCGTAGGAACTCCAGCAAACTAAAGGGGGTGGAGAACTGGATTGTCTAGACTATGTACTATGCAAGTGTATGAAGATGCTTTGTGTTTTTTTATGTATCTTGGTGTGTTTTGAATGAATGCACAATGATCATATTTATAGGTTTCAGAGACCACTCTCATATAGTAGAATTGTTATTTTAACTAGTGATTGTGATCATTGCCATATTTGATCAATTCCACATGTGAGACTAATTTCACTCACTTTAATTATTATTTAATTGGTGATTAATTTATTATTAATCATTACTAATCAATTAAATTCCCCAACAATAATAAATAAAATAACAAGTGATAATATTAAAGAAAAATTAATACTACCTCGTCCTATCATAACTTATACTCCCTCCATCCCCTGAAAGGTCCTCAGTTTATTATATTGGGTGTCCCATCCAAATATCTTTATTTCTCACTTTTAGTAAAAAGGTACCACATGTGGCCCACCATTCACTACTTATATAACTACCCACTACAAGTAAAATAATAATACTCTTTAATCTACGCACAACGATCGATGACGTTTGAGCGGATGAAGGGAGTACACATTTCCATTAAAGTGTTCCAACAATCAAGTTCACATAAGATCCATAAAAAACAACTAATATATCTCTGGACCATGCACACACTATTACTACTCATTCTATTTTCAAAAAATTAGTATATACTACATTACTACACATAGTAGTAGTATATTTCTTTTTTTTTTACAAAAGCAACCGAGGAAGTATATAATCATGAATAAGCGAAAACAAACAAAAAATTTCACATTACTAAATATTCCTGCACATCGGTCACTATTAATATTAAATTTTTGGATGATCTAAGTGTTGGCAATTGGATCGTACGGATCAACGTGATCGTTAGTAAAATAGGTAAACAAATCAGCGGAAGCAATAAAATATGTTTACCGTACTTCTGGGTCGATGTAGAGGATGAACAGCGGTGAAGAACACCTCTGATCTTCTACTGTATGTCCCAAAGTCAACTCTGGTGTTGGGTGGTCAACAATCCCCAGAGTTCTCTCATTCTGCTCTCTGTTTTCTCCCGTGTGTCAAAAGAGGCACAGACTTAGGTTTAACAGAAACTGAGATGACTTATATACTTGGGCTACAGCAGGGACCAGGAGGAGAAATTGGGCTGGGCCTCAATTGAATTTAATTAACCAAGCTTAGCCCAAAGCTTTTAATTAAATCCAATAATAATAATATAGTCCACTAAAATATGATTACTGCACTACCCGTCCAATCCCAAAATTATGTTCTGGGCTCCTTCTTATTATAAGCCCGATAGTCTCCCCATGTTTAAGATATACAATGCTCATTAATTAATTAAGTTACTGACAACTCAAATTAATTAATATCTCATCCGAGAGTAGTACCACTCAACCTTATTATCATGCCGGAAATTAATCCACTTGCAAGATTTACATGATAAACCTTATGAGCTCCTCAAGGGGACATCATCAACCTATGACGGACATGGATTCCTTCTACAATCAACAGCACACCATAGATACAGCACTATTTCCCAACTCACCGAGTTTGTTGATTTAATACTTATAAATCTCACCCATTGATGAATCAAAGAAATACATACTGCCCTACGTGTCGAGGTTATTGTATAGGGATTAAGAGCACGAACTTCCATAATAACAGAGATCAAGTTCTACTATATAGTCAGTATAAGAAGAACGATCTCAGGCGGTCCTGCTCAATACACACAAGTGCACTAATGTGATTCTATAGCCAAGACAAGCTAATACCAAACCACACTACAACCATACCGATAGAGAGTCCCCGTCTATCTCAGTTGTGAGCATCTGTTTATACTTTATAAGGAAACCGATAATATGATCTTGTGCGTGTCGTCGCACAACATATTATCTACAGTATAAAGTAAATGGACTATTGCGTCATGCATATAAAATAAATTATAAGACGCAATCATTTGATCAATGATTCTCATTTCAAATATTGTTATGACATTGTTCATACTAAAGCTAGACTTTTAGTATACAATCCAACAATCTCCCACTTATACTAAAAGACTATGCTGTCATGTCTTCTGCCATACATCTGATTCCTACTCCCACTTACGCGACTATTAAAATCTCTCGCCTTAAGGTCCTTGTAAATGGTTTACTAGGTCATCATTCGATGCAATCTAGGCGACAACAACCTACCCCTCATCATACGATTTCTTGTAACAGGTGGTACTCGCGCTCCATGTGTTTAATTGCCTTATGGACTTGTGATTTCTTCAAGTTTGCAACTGCACCAATATCATCAATGTAAATTGTGATTACCTTGGGCAAACTTAGAAACACTTCAAAGTCCATCATGAAGTCTCTAGAGTCATATAGATACTTTGGCTGCCTCAAAGGCTCCAATTCATCATATTTCCATGATGGAGTCCGGAGTCTGAAATATATTTCTATATAACACTCCTCCACATTATGACTCTACTTCCTAAGATTAAACACATAACCTTTGAGGTGAATTTACTGCCGTCCAATCTGACTAAAAAATCCGAATCTACGTAATCCACAAGAAGCAGTGAATCTGTCCAGTAAGTCCACATATAATTTCCAGTCCTTCTCAGGCACTTTATAAATGTCTCACCACAGTTCATCATTCTTGTTCCGGGTTACGTTGATACTCACTGTTCATGCATTCAGCAAAACAGATATCCACTATCGTTCATAGCATTCCTTAGATTAAGCTTCCTTATTCGCCGAAGCATAAGGAACCGCTTTCATCCTCTTTATCTTCTTCTTGTGTCTCAAAGACACATTCACTTAGATAAATTTACATGCTAAACGAGTATGGACTGTATCATTTTATGAAACTTGAGATAAGCATAATATCCTTTCTCGTGATCCGTATTAATATATTTTGCCTTTCTTAAGTCCTTCATCTCTACCGCTTTATTAACCGTACCCATACGCCCGATAATACTCTTTCATTGTCTCCAATGAGCAAGATACTATCTACGTATAGTACAAGAAACACCACCACGTTTTCGTCACTCTTTACAACACACAAGACTCATCCGCTCATTGATTTAAATCCATGCCACTGGATTACCTAATCAAAACAGATGCTTCACTATCTTAAAGCTTGCTTTAGTCCATCGCCGGACACTTTTAAGCTTACTATCAAAATGCTATTAGTACTTTGCAATGAATTACTCTGGTTGCTTCACATAGATGTTTTCCTCAAGACTTCCAATCAGGAAAGCTGTCTTGACATCTATTTGCTGTTCCTCATAATTCAATATGAGCAGCAATAAATAAAAGAATCCGGATCAACATAAGCATAGCTACCAGCGAACATGTTTCCTCATAATCGAACCATTTCTTTCTGAGTACATCTTTTCGCAACAAGCTTTGCTTCCAAGATTTTCACCTTTCCGTATGATCCCCTTTTATTTCCCTTGACCACTTGCAATGGCTTTTACACCATTTTAGTGATCGTTCAAGCTCCAGACTTAATATAGAATCCTTAGATTCTATTTCAACATTCATTGCAACTTACTAAGATTCCACATTTTAATCTTGTAGTGCTACGTCGTATTCGTGGGACAATACCATGTTTACTAGGGATCAAGTCTCACGGCTCTCCTAAAACATATATTTATGGGTTGTCATACAACCCTCCCACTACGACAAAGCACTACATGTAATTGTGTATCAGACGTGACATGCGTTGCAGTTTACCTTGTGGTATATCCTCTTGTACACTTGGTACTTATACTTAGTGTTTTCCTCTCACTTCCTTTAGAACAACTTATACATGAGTTTGTGATTTATTACATAGTCCTTTTCCAAAAATCTAGTTATTGAGTTAACAATTATCTTTCGATCTTTTGGACTAAATAAATCACCCTCCATTTTTCTAGGATATCCCAATACAGACAAACGTTTCACGAATTACTGTATCTAGGGCATATCCATAAAATGAATTTAATTATTCCAAATAATTCATCATCTATCTAATCATTACCATAAGAGCCTTATACCTTCTACCCACCACACCATTCAGCTGGGGCTCGCCCGATGTAGACCACTTGAGATTTAATCTCAACTTCTGATTAATAGCTCCTAACTATCCCAAGAGGTATTCGCCATCATGATTGAATCATAATGACTTAATATATTTTCCATGACGCTTCACTGTACCAGCCTTACAATTCTTGAATTAATCAAAGAACTTAGACATGCAGTGCATCATATAAATATATTGGTTTCCAGAATAATCTTCGAATATTCATAACCACCTCTCGACTGGATAATATTAGGTTCGCTTGAATCAGAATGAACTAATTCCAATATATATATCTTTGGCTCTATACCCCACAGCCTTGAAAAGACAGTTAATCATTTTTACTTCCAAGCAAGACTCGCAAGTCCGATAGTTTCCACTTCAGATAAACCTTACGGTCTATCGGCTATCAACTTTTGAATCCTACTCAAGTAAAATGAATTAGTCATAGACGCCAAATGTATGTTTAGTTCATTTCCGAAGGTTCCTTTCTCTTACTTATATTAGAAGATGCATTATTTAATTACTATTTATTGCATCTGTGGGATGTACATGATTCAAGAGTATACTTTTTATCCACTAACGTACTTTAACGGATTATAGCCTCATTCCTCATTACTATGACCATGTCATTTAAATGAAATGAAGTATCCATCCGTTAATGCATAGAAACTGAAATTAAATTCTTTCTATGAAACGTACGTAAAGACAATTTCTCATAATCAATCGTTTATTCTTATCATGAGATAAATAAACAACTCCCACTGCAATAGCAACTACCTTTGTAGTTTTACCCATGTTATTAACAATCTTATCCTTACTCAGTGATAAACATTTAGTGATTCCAGTATCTACATACTTCGTATCAGTAGATGCCATCACTAATCATGTTCAAACCATTAGTAAATAAGATATTAAATTTGTTCACATCATGATGAAAATTGGCTTTCTTTTGCCATATGTTTTGTTAGAAGTTTCCCACCATATACAACCTTTCGTATTTCAGGTAGAACTTGCTCAAAACATCCAGGCAAATTGTGAAGAATAAATTGATTTAGGTTTCCCTTTCAATTTCTATTCCATGCTTTTCCAATTCATTCATGAATTCAACCATGATCTTCTGCCTTTTAATTTACTCAAGTATCCGAAGAGTTACATGAGATCATCATATTTCTATGAACCTCTCATCTCTTCACTAGAGACTTTAATAGGCATCATGAGACGTCCTTTGTGAGAATACACATGTATTTTCTTAAGCAGTAATTTTCAAAATCAAGATTCTTTTCTAATCATTTAATATGGACGAGTAAATATAATGTCTTTTAGTTAATAATTAGTGAAATAAAACCATTCGAAATTCATAGAATCACAAATAAATATTCCGATCAAATCTTCGAATTTTATCCTTTTATATTGATTCCCTCAAAAACAATATAAAAATAAAATTCACCGACATCTCAAGCACCGTGAGTCTGCAAGCCACGTTAGGGTGGACGTTTACAAACCTGAACATTTACAAGAGAAGATTTTACCCATTAATTTCATTTGTCAACCTAACTTTATGACAAAATAATTAATAGTCGGTTCCTCTTTAGCCATGTAAATAATAGCAGTGACTCCGTTGGGGAGGATACTAATTATTCACATCTAAGTGTACACCATTATTTGATCCCAAGTCCGCTGCCCAAGCTTATGAGCCTTACTGTTAGAGAAGTACACACGCGCTCAGATAACTTTCTACAATCATCAATTATATAAGTTTGTACTAGTGAACCGCATATGAGCTCATCCGTTAGGGAGGAAGGCACTATAGCCAACGCGCAAGTCCATATGCATCACATTACAAACAATAATTATTTAAAGAAGTTTGTACCAGTGATCCGTGAATAAACTCATCCGTTAGGGAGGAAGGCTCTAATGCCGACGCGCAAGTCTATTCACATTACTAACAAACCAATAATGGAGGCCGCGGGAATTTATAACCAATCCCCTCTCCCACTTAGTTATTTAACACCGAGGGTTTTAACATGCATATAATATTCCAGAATAAAATATACAACTAAGACATGCTTCTATTAACAGCAATTTAAATAAATAAATCACATAGAACATGTCTTTCATATATAACAATTAATTGTCAAGTTAAAACAATTAAATCAATTATATATCATAATTAATTGCATAAATGGTGGATCAATTAATTTGGGCCCAAGAGCAACAAATTAGCACAAAATGAGCAGCAGATTAAATAATTAATCAAGCCCATTATCCATGGCCCATAATCTTAGCCCAAAATCAAATTAAATCCAACAAGCCCACTAGCACAAAAAGTCTATTAATAAAATTAATTAATCATACTTGGCCCATTGCCCACAATTAATTAAAAATATGCAGCAATTAAAGCCCAGCAGCCCAAAACACATTTTAATAAAATTTGGGTCCAATAGCCCAAAACCAAATTAAAAGTAAAAGGGAACAAAGGCTTAATGCATACATATCAAACAGGCCCAGCTGAAAAATAAGGTCCAACTGTTGGATTGTATACTAAAAGTCTAGCTTTTTGTATGAACAATATTATAACAATTAATTTGAAATGAGAATCATATGATCAAATGATTGCATCTTATAATTTATTTATATGTTCGATGCAATAGTCCACTTACTTTATATCGTAGATAATATGTTGTGCGACAACACGCGGAAGATCATATTATCGGTTTCCTTATAAAGTATAAACAGATGCTCACAACTGAGATAGACGGGGACTCTCTATCGGGATGGTTGTAGTGTGGTTTGGTATTAGCTTGTCTTGGCTATAGAATCACATTAGTGCACTTGTGTGTATTGAGCAGGACCGCTTGAGATCGTTCGACTTATACTGACTTATAGGAGAACTTGATCTCAGTTATTATGGAAGTTCGTGCTCTTAATCCCTATACAATAACCTCGACACGTAGGGCAGTATGTATTTCTTTGATTCATCAATGGGTGAGATTTACATGTAATTAAATCAACAAACTCGATGAGTTGGGAAGTAGTGCTGTCTCTATGGTGTGCTGTTGATTGTAGAAGGAATCCGTGTCCGTCATAGGTTGATGATGTCCCCTTGAGGAGCTCATAAGGATTATTATGTAAACCCTGCAGGTGGAATTTATTCCGGCATGATAATGAGGTTGAGTGGTACTACTCTTGGATGAGATATTAATTAATTGAGTAGTCAGTAACTTAAATTAATTAATGGACATTGTATATCTTAAACATGGGGAGACTAACGAGCTCATAATAAGAAGGAGCCCAAAACGTAATTTTGGGATTGGTACGGTAGTGCAGTAATAATATTTTAGTGGAATATATTATTATTATTGGATTTAAGTATAAGCTTTGGGCTAAGCTTGGATACTTAAGCCCAATGGAGGCCCAACCCAATTTCTCCTCCTGGTCCCTGCTGTAGCCCATGTATATAAGTCACCTCAATTTGTTCTAAACCTAACTCTGCGCCTAACATACGAGAGAGAGAGTGAACAGCAGATTGAGTAGGTCTCGTAGATCGTCGCCCACACGACGTCGAGATCGGACTTGGGACATACAGCAGAAGACCGGAAGGTCGTTTGCTGCTGCAGTTCGTCATGTTCCAAAATTCATATAAAATCGTACAGTTCTTCAATTTTGATGTGTTATATACTGATGGAAAGCCGTCGAAGAGAGGATCGTTTGAGCACAAAGATCACTTAATTCCGACATCAGAAGAGGAACTTATGGCTATTCTCGTGGGACTGCGCAGACTGCCAGCGAGAATTCAACCTCTACATCAACCCTTGGTGAAAGGTAATGCGTTTCATGTTTACTTGCTTCCGCTGCTTGTTAGAAATACATGGAACCCTAACGGGTCACGTTAACCAAACGATCGAGTGCCAACAATTGGTATCAGAGCTTCGGTTTCGTGGTGAAGCGTGACACGTTAGGCTAGGGTTTATGTGATTAATTTTTCGGAATTAGGATCACATGTTTAGGGTTTTGGTTTTATTGCGCAAACCATGAATATCCCTATGTGATATATACCCTGTATCATATCTATTCGTCCATGGTTGTGTGTGAGAGGATTCGACGAAAACTGTTCGTCAATTTCACATGCAAGGAAGAAAAAGAGGGCAAAAATTGAATCACGTTTTTGAGAGAAAATCCAGCGCAGTGATATTGCAGAGGCAATAACCGGAGTTTCAACGGTCGGATTGAGCTGTAATTTGGTCAGCACGTTCAGATCTTGTGGATGTACATTCTGAACGGTGGAGATCGAATTTGGAGCTTTTTCGTGCTAGGATTACGCTGAAAACAGAAGTAGATTTTTGGGCGATTCTGTTTTGCGCAGTCGAGGGAAAAGAGCCGTTTCTCACAAACTAACCGTGAGATCGAGCTGTAATTTGGTCATCACGTTCAACCGTATGGATGTACATTCTGAACGGTGGAGATCGAATTTGGAGCTTTTTCTTGCTGGGATTACGCTGAAAACAGAAGCAGATATTTGGGCGATTCTGTTTTGCGCAGTCCGGGGAAAAAAGCCGTTTCTATCAAACTATCCGTTGGATCGGGCTGTAATTTGGTCAGAACGTTTATACCTTGTGTATGTAAATTCTGAACGGTGGAGATCGAATTTGGAGCTTGTTCTTACTGGGATTACGCTGAAAACAGAAGCAGATCTTTGGGCGATTCTGTTTTGCGCAGTCGAGGGAAAAGAGCCGTTTCTCACAAAATAACCGTTGGAACGACCTGTAATTTGGACAGCATATTCAGGACTTACAGTAATAGATTCTGGACGGTGGAGATTGGATTCTGAGAGTTTTGCAGTTTCGAACTACGAACGACAGTTGGTGTAGTTTGGTGTTGCGCGTTGGGCTGAACTTGGTTTCATGCAAGTAGGCCCTTGGACGAGCGACAGTCCGGGCGAGGGGCGCTCGTCAAGGCACTTGGAGCGCTCCCTGACACGATTGGCGGTGGGATATGGCGATGGACGTCTTGGGGCACAAGCAATCCTGCTTGTTGCGTAAGGCATCGATTCCACAGTAGGAGTGTCGGACAAGACATTAAAATTTAGAGGCGTTTTTATTCCTAATATATATAACTGTCATAATTGATTTAATTGTCTATTATTGTTATATATATATGGATGCCTGATCTCTATGATTTATTGTCTTATATAGAAGCATGCTAGATTGCGTATTATATTTGGTATATTATATGCATGTATTGCTAGAGTGTTGGATAAGACATCCAATTTTAGGAAAACTAATTCCTAATATATAACTGCCATAATAGATTGTATATTATTGTTATATATGGATGTCGAATTAATTCCTAATATATGACTGCTATAATTGATTTAATAATCTATTATTGTCATATATGGATGTCGAATTAATTCCTAATATATAACTGCTATAATTAATTGTCTATTATTGTAATATATGGATGTTGAATTAATTCCTAATATATAACTGACATAATTGATTTAATTATCTATTATTGTTGTATATGGTTGCTCGTCGATATCGATGATTTCGATAATCTAGACGATATCGACGGTCGATATCGATAGTTTTGGAATGTTGATAATCTTGATATTTTTCGAATATTTGATAATCTAATCGATATAGATGATTTTGATAATCTGGACGACATCGACGGTCGATATCGATGGTTTCAAAAATTGGACAATCTGGAAATTTCAAAATTTTGATAGTGTGGAAGTCTTTGCTGATATTCGTGCCTGATGGCGAACAATCGAATTCGCTGATATATAACTATTAATGATTGATTTAATTATTAATTATTGTTATATATGTATGCATGACTCTCTGGGATTTACTGCCTCATGTGCCGTGATAGGAGCATGCTAGAATTGCGTATTTTATTTTATGAATATTATATGCATGTAAAAACCCTCAGTTTTAAATAACTAAGTGGGAGAGGGGATTGGTAATTAATTCCCGCGGCCTCCATTATTGGTTTGTTAGCAATGTGAATAAACTTGCGCGTCGGCATTAGAGCCTTCCTCCCCATCGGATGAGTTTATTCATGGATATTGCTGGAACAGGCTTCTTTAAAATTATGTTTGTAATGTGATGCACATGAACTTGCGCGTTGGCTTAGACCTTCCTCCCTATCGGATGAGTTCATGTGCGGATCACTGTACAGACTTATAATTGATGACTGTAGGAAGTTATCCGAGCGCGTGTGTACTTCTCCATCTGTAAGGCACATAAGCTTGGGCCGCGGACTTGGGGTCAAATAATGGTGTACACTTAGATGTGAATAATAAGTATCCTCCCCATCGGAGTCACTGCTTTTATTTGTATGGCTAAAGAGGAACCGACTATTAATTATTTTGTCATGAGGTTAGGTTGACAAATGAAATTAATGGGTAAAACCTTCTCTTGTAAATGTTCGGGTTTGTAAACGTCCACACTATCGTGGCTTGCAGACTCACGGTGCTTGAGATGTCGGTGAATTTTAATTTTATATTATTTTGAGGGAATCAATATAAAAGGATAAAATTCGAAGATTTGATCGGTGTATTTATTTATGATTCTCTGTAATTTCAAATGGTTTTATCTCGCTTATTGTTGACTAAAAGAAATTATATTTACTGGTCCAAAATTAGATGATTAGAAAAGAATCTTGGTTTTGAATTTTACTGCTTAAGAAAATACATGTGTGTTCTCACAATGGACGTCTCATGATGCCTATTAAAGTCTCTAGTGAAGAGATGAGAGGTTCATAGAAATATGATGGTCTCATGTAACTCTTCGGATACTTGAGTAAGTTAAAAGGCAGAAGATCATGATTTAATTTGATGAATGAATTGGGAAAGCATGGAGTATAAATTGAAGGGAAACCTAGATCAATTTAATTCTTTGTGAATTGCCTAGATGTTTTTGAGTAAGTTCCACCTGAATTACAATAGGATGTATATGGTGGAAAACTTCTGGCAAAACATGTGGCAAAGGAAAGCCATTTTCATCATAATGTGAACAAGTTTTATATCTTATTCACTAGTTGTTTAAAACATGATTAGTGATGGCATTTACTGACACGAAGTGTGTAGATACTGGAATCACTAAATGTTTATTACTAAGTGAGGATAAGATTGTTATGACATGGGTAAAACTACAAGAGTAGTGGCTATTGCAGTGGGAGTTGTTTATTTATCTTACGATATGAATAAACGTTTGATTTTATGAAATTGTCTTTACGTACATTTTCATAGAAAGAATTTGATTTCGGTTTCTATGCATTAATAGATGGATACTCCATTTCATTTAAATGACATGGTCATTAAAATGAATGATAGAGTTGTAATCTGTTATGGTACGTTGGTGAACAATTTGTACACTTTTAAATCATGTTTATTCCCTGGATGCGACAAATAGTAATTAATAATGAGTCTTCTAATCTAGTAAGAGAAAGGTACCTTCGGAAATGAATTTCCCACCTTAATGGTGTGACGAATAGAAGGAATAGCACTCTTATGGTAGTGATTAGATAGATGATGAATTATTTGGAATTACTAAATTCATTTTATGGATTTGCCCTAGGAACAGTAATTCGTAAGAATGTTTATCTGTTTGTGGGATATCCTAGAAAAATGAAGGATGATTTATTTAGTCCACAAGATCGAAGAGTGATTGTTAACATAAACACTAGATTTTTGGAAAAGGACTATGTAATAAATCAAATACCCATGTATAAGTTGTTCTAAAGGAAGTGAGAGGAAAACACGAAGTATTAGTACCAAGTGTACAAGAGGATATACCACAAGGTAAACTGCGACGCGTGTCACATCTGATATACAATTGCGTGTAGTGTCTTCTCGTAGTGGGAAGGTTGTTCTAACACCTGATAGATATATGTTTTGGGAGAGTCGTGAGGCTTGGTCCCTAGTAAATATGGAGTTAACCCACGGATACGACGAAGCACTACAAGTTAGAAATGCCTAAATCTTACCAAATTGCAATAAATGTTGAAATAGAATCAATAGATTCTAAATAAGATTTGGATGATTGTAGAACCACGGATGGTGTGAAAACCATTGGAAGTGGTCATACAAAATAAAAGAGGATCATACGGTAAGGTGAAAACCTTATAAGTAAAGCTTGTTGGGAAAAGGTATACTCAGAAAGAAAGGGTTCGATTATGAGAAAACCTGTTCGCCAGTAGCTATGCTTATGTTGATCCGGACTCTTTTATCTGTTGCTACTCATATGAAATATGAGGGATAGCAAATAGATGTCGAGACAGCTTTCCTGATTGGAAGTCTTAAGGAAAACATCTATGTGAAGCAACCAGAGTGATTCATTGCAAAGAGCTAAGAGCATTGTGATAGTGAGCTTAAAAGTGTCCATTAATGGACTAAAACAAGCTTCAAGATCATGAAACATCCATTTTGATGAGGTAATCCAGTGACATGGATCTAATCAATGATCGGATGGGTCTTGTGTATTGAAAAGAGTGATGGAAACGTGGTGGTATTACTTGTACTATACATAGATATTATCTTGCTCATTGGAGACAATGAAAGAGTATTATCGGGCGTATGGGGTATGGTTAATAAAGCGGTATAAGATGAAGGACTTAAGAGGAGAAAAAATATCCTTTTGATCACGGTAATACGGATCACAAGAAAGGATGTTATGCTTATCTCAAGCTTCATGAAATGATACAATCCTTACTCGTTTTAGCATGTGACTTTATCTAAGGAAATGTGTCTTGAGACACAAAAGGAAGATAAAGGAGATAAAAGCAGTTCCTTATGCTTCGATAAATGAGGAAGCCTAATCTAAGGAATGCTATACATGAGTATGGATATCTGTTTTGCTAAATGCATGAACAGTGGGTATCAACGTAACCTGGAACAAGAATGATGAGCTGTGGTAAGACATATATGAAGTGCCTGAGAAGGACTGGAAATTATATGTAAGCTTACTGGACAGATTCACTGCTTCTTGTGGATTACGTAGATTCAGATTTTTTAGTCAGATTGGACGGCAGTAAATCCACCTCAAGGTTATGTGTTTAATTTTAGGAAGTTGAGTCATAATGTGGAGGAGTGTTATATAGAAATGTATTTCAGACTTCGGACTCCATATGGAAAGATGATAAATTGGAGCCTATGAGGCAACCAATATATCTGTATGACTCTAGAAACTTCATGATGGACTTTGATGTGTTACTAAGTTTGCCCAAGGTTATCACAATTTATATTGATGATATTGGTGCAGTTGCAAACTTGAAGGAATCACAAGTCCATAAGGCAATTAAACACATGGAGCGCAAGTACCACCTGTTACGAGAAATCGTATGATGAGGGGAAGGTTGTTGTTGCCTAGATTGCATCGGATGATGACCTAGTAAATCCATTTACAAGGATATTTAGGCGAGAGCTTTTAATGGTCGTGTAGTGGGAGTGGGAATCAGATGTATGGCAGAAGACATGACAGCATAGTCTTTTAGTATAAGTGGGAGATTGTTGGATTGTATACTAAAAGTCTAGCTTTTTGTATGAACAATATTATAACAATTAATTTGAAATGAGAATCATATGATCAAATGATTGCATCTTATAATTTATTTATATGTTCGATACAATAGTCCACTTACTTTATATTGTAGATAATATGTTGTGCGACAACACGCGGAAGATCATATTATCGGTTTCCTTATAAAGTATAAACAGATGCTCACAACTGAGATAGACGGGGACTCTCTATCGGGATGGTTGTAGTGTGGTTTGGTATTAGCTTGTCTTGGCTATAGAATCACATTAGTGCACTTGTGTGTATTGAGCAGGACCGCTTGAGATCGTTCGACTTATACTGACTTATAGGAGAACTTGATCTCAGTTATTATGGAAGTTCGTGCTCTTAATCCCTATACAATAACCTCGACACGTAGGGCAGTATGTATTTCTTTGATTCATCAATGGGTGAGATTTACATGTAATTAAATCAACAAACTCGATGAGTTGGGAAGTAGTGCTGTCTCTATGGTGTGCTGTTGATTGTAGAAGGAATCCGTGTCCGTCATAGGTTGATGATGTCCCCTTGAGGAGCTCATAAGGATTATTATGTAAACCCTGCAGGTGGAATTTATTCCGGCATGATAATGAGGTTGAGTGGTACTACTCTTGGATGAGATATTAATTAATTGAGTTGTCAGTAACTTAAATTAATTAATGGACATTGTATATCTTAAACATGGGGAGACTAACGGGCTCATAATAAGAAGGAGCCCAAAACGTAATTTTGGGATTGGTACGGTAGTGCAGTAATAATATTTTAGTGGAATATATTATTATTATTGGACTTAAGTATAAGCTTTGGGCTAAGCTTGGATACTTAAGCCCAATGGAGGCCCAACCCAATTTCTCCTCCTGGTCCCTGCTGTAGCCCATGTATATAAGTCACCTCAGTTTGTTCTAAACCTAACTCTGCGCCTAACATACGAGAGAGAGAGTGAACAGCAGATTGAGTAGGTCTCGTAGATCGTCGCCCACACGACGTCGAGATCGGACTTGGGACATACAGCAGAAGACCGGAAGGTCGTTTGCTGCTGCAGTTCGTCATGTTCCAAAATTCATATAAAATCGTACAGTTCTTTAATTTTGATGTATTATATACTGATGGAAAGCCGTCGAAGAGAGGATCGTTTAAGCACAAAGATCACTTAATTCCGACATCAGAAGAGGAATTTATGGCTATTCTCGTGGGACTGCGCAGACTGCCAGCGAGAATTCAACCTCTACATCAACCCTTGGTGAAAGGTAATGCGTTTCATGTTTACTTGCTTCCGCTGCTTGTTAGAAATACATGGAACCCTAACGGGTCTCGTTAACCAAATGATCGAGCGCCAACACCAACAGCCCATTATCCAGAAAATAAAGCCCAAATACACCTTAATTAAAATAGGGCCCAGCATCCCATTTCCTTTTAATTAAAATTTGGGCCCAAATCCCATTCATTAAACTGCTGCCTATTCAACCATAAACAAGGCCCATCTGCTCGGCCCAGCAGCACATGAACAAAATAATAAATTGAGACCATGACCACAAATCAAGCCCAACAAGGCAGCCCATATCCAAGGCTGTTGCCCTAGACTTCAAGCCGCCGAAGTTCCTCATCCTCTCAGGCGATTACCGGCGCAACCTGGCGCCGCTGCCGCCAACAGTCCACTGGAATCTCGCCGTAAGCCCACCGCCGAGCAGCATCCAGCCACGACCGAAGCCACACGGCAGCTGTCACGCGTAGCCATCCACCGGCGTCGCTGCTTTAGCCCAACCGGAATCGTGATGCCAGCCACCTATCGTGCGTGGTTCCAAACCGAGACCCTCCATCAGCGCCGCCTTCAATTCGCTTAGAAGCCGCTGACGTCTCGTCTTGAACTCGCATCCTTCAGCGCCAATAGTCATCTCGATTCCATCGCTGTTACTGCTGTAACGTCGCCGGCACCCCTGACCAAGCACACAATCCGCCCAGCATCATATTTGCACGACATCGCCTTGCTGGCCACACGATTCATCGTGCCGACAGCTGCCAGCAGTCGCATCGCGCCGCTGCCCAAGGACCATGCCTGGTTCGTGTGTGTCGGCAGCAGCTATCTGTCGGTGCCATCTCACAGCCAAGCCCTCTCGGAATCTACAATTTGTTCGCCCGGAACTCACAGCACTCAAGATGGACTCGATCGAAACCATGCTGGGCCACCCTAAAAACTGCTAGCAACCCCACCGGCGAATGACACACCCGCCTGAAACTTGCAGGGACTTGCCTTGCAGCCCCATCGCAGACGCGCCGAAAGCAATCAAGCCTCTTCTGGAAAACTCACGACATCAACCAGTCACAACCTTTGTTGAGGCTGGTCTTCGCAATCGTTCTTCTTTCTCGTATTTTGTTTGATCAACAGTGATAAAAGATAGCAGATAGGTTTTCAACTTGTATAAAACTATACCCCAGTTTTTTATCTTGCGATTATATGCAGATAATGTCACATAATCACAAAAAAAACTTACAAACATGCTATCAATATACCACGATGAGCAATGACAATAAGATCATAACTAATAATCATGATATCACATAATCCCCAACCAAACGATTCACGTATCACCACGAAACCAACGCTCTGATACCAATTGTTGGCAATTGGATCGTGCGGATCAACGTGGTCGTTAGTAAAACAAGTAAACAAATCAGCGGAAGCAATAAAATATGTTTACCGTACTTCTGGGTCGATATAGAGGATGAATAGCGGTGAAGAACACCTCTGATCTTCTACTGTATGTCCCAAAGTCAACTCTGGTGTTGGGTGGTCAACAATCCCCAGAGTTCTCTCATTCTGCTCTCTGTTTTCTCCCGTGTGTCAAAAGAGGCACAGACTTAGGTTTAACAGGAACTGAGATGACTTATATACTTGGGCTACAGCAGGGACCAGGAGGAGAAATTGGGCTGGGCCTCAATTGAATTTAATTAACCAAGCTTAGCCCAAAGCTTTTAATTAAATCCAATAATAATAATATAGTCCACTAAAATATTATTACTGCACTACCCGTCCAATCCCAAAATTATGTTTTGGGCTCCTTCTTATTATAAGCACGATAGTCTCCCCATGTTTAAGATATACAATGCCCATTAATTAATTAAGTTACTGACAACTCAAATTAATTAATATCTCATCCGAGAGTAGTACCACTCAACCTTATTATCATACCGGAAATTAATCCACTTGCAAGATTTACATGATAAACCTTATGAGCTCCTCAAGGGGACATCATCAACCTATGACGGACATGGATTCCTTCTACAATCAACAGCACACCATAGATACAGCACTATTTCCCAACTCACCGAGTTTGTTGATTTAATACTTATAAATCTCACCCATTGATGAATCAAAGAAATACATACTGCCGTACGTGTCGAGGTTATTGTATAGGGATTAAGAGCACGAACTTCCATAATAACAGAGATCAAGTTCTACTATATAGTCAGTATAAGAAGAACGATCTCAGGCGGTCCTGCTCAATACACACAAGTGCACTAATGTGATTCTATAGCCAAGACAAGCTAATACCAAACCACACTACAACCATACCGATAGAGAGTCCCCGTCTATCTCAGTTGTGAGCATCTGTTTATACTTTATAAGGAAACCGATAATATGATCTTCTGCGTGTTGTCGCACAACATATTATCTACAGTATAAAGTAAATGGACTATTGCGTCATGCATATAAAATAAATTATAAGACGCAATCATTTGATCAATGATTCTCATTTCAAATATTGTTATGACATTGTTCATATTAAAGCTAGACTTTTAGTATACAATCCAACACTAAGGACCTAAAAACTTTCGCCATTATTTTGAAATCAATATTTAATTGACGCTGCTCAACAATTCACATTCACCTACCTATGCTTCAAAACCTCTATAAATATTCTTCAGAGAAGCAATCCATTCCTCATCAAATTCAATACTCGACATACTACTCTTACAAAAACTTTTCATCTTACACTTTAATTCCATCTCAACCTAAAATGGGCATCCCAGAATTCGAGTTGAATTCCGGCTACAAAATGCCAGTGTTGGCACTTGGAACTGCAAGTCATGGCCCAACCAAAGAGCAGGAGAAGCAAGCTATGATCCACGCCATTGAGTGCGGATATAGGCATCTCGGCACTGCTGCTCTCTATGGCAGTGAGGCTGCTGTTGGAGAAGCCCTTGAAGAACCTCTGAAGCGCGGATTGATCAAATCCCGAGATGAACTCTTCATCTCCACCAAAGGTATTGTGAAGAACACACAAAACCTCACAAACACTCAAGATAACACATAAAATGATAAACTTGAAATGAAATGTAATCTTGCACAAAGATGTTTAGTGGTTCGATTTTGAATAACCTACATCCACTTTGAGGAGAAGAACTCTTATTATTACTCAATGCTTACACACCAGATTGGATTGATCTCAATCTGTAACAAGAAGAATGAAAACGAAGCAACGGAAACTGTAAACACTCAAATGCAAAAATTGTTGTGATCAAGCTATTTTGAGCCCTTATATCTTGCTACTCCCTTAACCTATTGATCCGGTTAAACCTCCACTAGAAAGCCCTCACTTAGTAGTTGAGATGCAGCCATCTAGCCGGTTCCAAGTAGCTCAATAACCAACTCAAAAACAGCTCCAAAGTCGGCTGCACACACTCTGCACCAGATAGTTTTGGCAGTTGAAGTTTGTTGGCTTGTTTCAACTGCCTAGCTTGCTTCCAGTTTGCATGCATCACGTTGTGATCATTATTTAGTTGCCAATAAACACTCTCCACGTGTGAAACTCCCTCATGCATGCATCTATTGTCATCAATCTCCACCTTAGATGTATGCATAATCAAACTTGAATTCTCCTCCTCATCTTGCTGCTTTTAAGGAGTAGCAACCTCTATCTTTGAAACCATACCAACTAAAGTCTTGCACAGCTCAAACTTGGTTGCTGGCAAAGCTTTAGTAAGACCATCTGCTGGATTTACAGATGTATCAATCTTCCTCACTTCAACAAATCCACTATCTACCATATCCCTTACAAAATATAGCTTGACATCAATATGTTTGGTCCTCTCATGATATCTCTGATGCTTAGCCAAGTGTATTGCACTTTGATTGTCACAATATATCACCACAGCATCCTGATATTCTCCTAATTCCTTCAGCAAACCAACAAGCCATATCCCTTCCTTAATTGCTTCTGTCAAAGCAATGAATTCAGCTTCTGTAGTTGACAATGCTACCACAGACTGATGGCTAGCCTTCCAGCTCACTGATATTCCATACATATTGAACACATATCCCGTAAGAGATTTCCTTAAATCTAAGTTCGCTGCAAAATCAGCATCAACATATCCAATGATAGCTTCTGACTTTACTTCCTTCTTCTGAAATTTTAAACCAAGTTGTTCAGTTCCCTTGACATACCTTAATGCCCATTTGACTGCCTCCCGATGTTGTTTTCCTGGACAATTTAAGAATTTACTAATCAAGCTTATTACATAAGCAAGATCAGACCTACTACACACCATAGCATACATAAGACTGCCCACTGAACTTGCATATGGAATCCTGCTCATTTCAGTTATCTCAGTGTCTGATTTTGCTCCATTAAGCAGTGACAGACTCAATCCTTGCTTGACAGGTGTTGTAACAGACTTGCACTGATCCATATTGTACCTTTTGAGTACTTTAACAAGATAGGATTGCTTTTTCAATACAAGTGTTCCAGCTGATCTGTCTCTGCTTATTTCCATCCCTAAGATCATCTTAGCTTCACCAAGGTCCTTCATCTCAAATTCAGACTTGAGAACTTCCTTTACTGCATCAATCCCTTGAATGCTCTTACAAGCTATTAAAATATCATCCACATAGAGAAGTAGGTAAGTGTAACAGATGTTTTCTTCCTTGATGTATACACAGCTGTCATAATGGCTTCTCTGAAAACCATTGGCAACAATGTACTCATCAAACCTCAAGTACCACTGCCTTGGACTTTGTTTAAGTCCATATAGAGACTTGAGTAACAAACAAGCCTTTAAATCAGCTCTCAACTGTAACACCTTCTGGTATCTTCATATAGATGCTTTCCTCCAACTTCCCATGTAGAAATGCAGTAGTTACATCCATCTGATGAAGCTCAAGATCATACTGAGCTACTAGTGCTAGTAACACCCTGATTGAACAATGTTTAACTACAGGTGAGAAGATCTCATTGTAATCCACTCCTTCCTTCTATGAAAAACCTCTAGCTACTAGTCTAGCTTTATATCTGACTCCACCTTCAGCTACAAGTGCTGGTTTTCTCTTGAAAATCCACTTACACCCAACTAGCTTCTGAGATTTTGGCTTGTCAACAATTCTCCATGTCCCATTCTTGTTAAGAGACAACAATTCTTCTTCCATGGCTATAAGCCACTTATTACTGTCTTGACTAGCCAATGCCTCAGTATAGTTTCTTGGTTCATAAGCTTCAACATCAACAGCTGTATATAGAGCAAAAGACACTATATCAGCCTGAACATACCTTGCAGGTGGTACTATAGTCCTCTTCTATCTATCTCTTACAAGTTGATAGGTATTAGGTTGTTCTTTAACCCTTGACACTTCATCTGTACTTCTGTAAGTGGAGTTCTCTTCACTTTCTCCTGATCTGTCCATATCTTGAGGCTCCACCTCAAGCTCAGACTCTCTTCTTTGATCATCCTTGATCAATGGCATCTTATCTTCAACAAAGATAACATCTCTACTGACCATGAGCCTGTTCTCATCATAACACCACAGTTTGTACCCCTTTACTCCCTTAGGATAACCTATCATAATACATTTGAGTGCTCTAGGTTCCAACTTATCTTGTTTAACATGTGCATAAGCTTGGCAACCTATAACTCTAAGGTATGAGTAATTAGGGACCTTACCAAACCATACTTCATCTGGAGTTTTGAAGTTTAGAGCTGTTGAAGGACACAAGTTGATTAGATAAGCTGCAGTTGCAGCTAACTCCCCCCAAAACACCTTGCTCAATCCTATACTGCTCAACATACATCTGACCCTTTGCAAAAGTGTCTGATTCATCCTCTCTGCAATGCCATTTTGTTGAGGAGTACCTGGGACAGTTTTGTGTCTCTTAATCCCCTTTTCCTTGCAATATGAATTGAACTCTTCAGACACAAATTCCAATCTATTATCTGTCCTTAAATACTTCAAACTATCCCTGTGATGTTCTCAGTTTCTGTCAACCAACCTTTGAAGGTTGTGAATGCTTCATCCTTTGATTTCAGAACATATACCCATAACTTCCTTGAGTAATCATCAATTATGGTCATGATGTATCTCCCTCCACCTCTGGTTACAGTTCTTGAAGGTCCATAGAGATCTGAATGAACATAATCCATTCTAGCTTTAGTTGTATGTTCTGAATCACCAAACTTAAGTCTCTTGGACTTACCAAGAATGCAATGCTCACACTGTCTGATCTTATCACCTTCACTGAACTTGATCAGCTGTTGTTTTGCCAATTCTTGCATTCTTCTTTCACTATCATGTCCCAACCTTTTATGCCAAAGCTTGGCATCATCCTGCTGTCCAGTGTTGTGTATCTGTCCTACAACAACACTCACATCTAAGAAATACAAATCTGATCTCCTGGTCACTCTTATGAAAATCTTATCATCCTTAGTCACTGTGAGGATTCCCATTCTCAGGTTTGAATCACAACCTTGAGTATCAAGCATCCCAAGAGAGATGAGGTTCCTTCTTAATCCAGGAACATATCTTACATTCCTAAGAAGCCTCTGAACTCCATCAAACATAAGCAATCTGATAGATCCTACTCCCTTTATCTCACAAGAGTGATCATCACCTAAAAGTACTGATCCTCCTTCCTGATTCTTGAATTCCTCAAACCAATGCTTCATAGGTGTCATATGGAATGTACACCCTGAATCCAATACCCACTCAACAGATACATCTAAAGTAGTGATGGACAGAGCTTCAATACCTTCCATACCAGCATTATTTTGTACTTCACCAACCTGATTGACTTGGTTCTTTTGATTTCCAGCAGGTGTTTCAGTTTTCTTGGACTTGCTAGCCTTCAACTTTGCACACTGTTTCTTGAAGTGCCCTGGTTCATGACAAAAGTAACACCTCTTGCCATTAGACTGTCCTGATGCACCTTTCTTTTGATCAGTGTTTCCACCTTTGTTCCATTTCTTGTTCTGATTCCCTTTCTTGGAAAAGAGTCCTTCTGCCCCTGACTTTTCTTTTATGTCAGTACCTTCTTCCAGATCTTTTGATCTAAGTGCCCTCAGCACATCTTCAAGCATTACAACATCCTTACCTCCATAAAGAACAGCATCCTTGAAGTGCCTTTGTGATCATGTTGCTGGCCTTGTCTTCACTGGATAGCTTGAAATCCACACTTTCTAGATCATCTGTGATCTTGCAGAATTTATCAGCTTGTTCCATCAGAGACCTTTCATCAGTCATCTTGAAAGCATGAAGTCTTTGCCTGATATGCATCTTATTGGCAGATGTTCTTACCATGAACAAAGTCTCCAATCTATTCCATACTCCAATAGATGTTGTCTCCTTTGATACTTCTCTAAGTATCTTATCACTAAGACACTGAATTATTGTAGAATAGGCCTTTTGTAGTACCTGATCATCCACTAGAGCTCTTACAGGACCTGTTGCAGCCTGAGGATCCTTGATGATTTCAGTCTTCACCGGTGGAGGAGGCTTCAATGCATCCATTAAACCTTGCTGCATAAGAACTGCCTTAATCTTGATTTTCCATAGGTCGAAGTCTGATTTCTCTGTGAGCTTTTCAATATCAAATCTTATAGTATTCATCTTGAATGCTTGTTGTATATCTGGATTTCCCACAGACGGCGCCAATTGTTGTGAAGAATACACAAAACCTCACAAACACTCAAGATTCAAAACACATAAAATGATAAACTTGAAATGAAATATAATCTTGCACAAAGATGTATAGTGGTTCAGTTTTGAATAACCTACATCCACTTTGAGGAGAAGAACTCTTATTATTACTCAATGCTTACACATCAGATTGGATTGATCTCAATCTGTAACAAGAAGAATGAAAATGAAGCAACAGAAACTGTAAACACTCAAATGCAAAAACTGTTGTGATCAAGCTACTTTGAGCCCTTATATCTTGCTACTCCCTTAACCTATTGATCCGGTTAAATCTCCACTAGAAAGTCCTCACTTAGTAGTTGAGATGCAGCCATCTAGCCGGTTCCAAGTAGCTCAATAACCCTACTCAAAAATAGCTCCAAAGTCGGCTGCACACACTCTGCACCAGATGACAGTTTTGGCAGTTGAAGTTTGTTGGCTTGTTTCAACTGCCTAGCTTGCTTCCAATTTACATGCATCACGTTGTGATCATTATTTAGTTGCCAATGAACACTCTCCACGTGTGAAACTCCCTCATGCATGTATCTATTGTCATCAAAAGGCATAGTGGTGATGGGATACTCTCCGTTGGGGTCAGCCGGACAAGCCTAGGGATCAGACAGAGTGGTGGGGAATGAGGTGCTGAAGAACATCGCCAAGGCTAAAGCCAAGAGCGTCCCGCAGGTCATTCTAACATGGGCGCATCAACACAGTGTGGCAGTAGCCGTGAAGAGCTACACACCGGAGAGAATAGAAGAGAATAAAAATATCTTCGACTGGGAGTTGAGCGAGGAAGAGTTCAAGAAGATAGGCGAGATGCCTCAGAGCAGAGGAACAAAAGCAGAGGGGTTCATATCGGAAGTAGGGGCTATCAAGTCTGTTAAGGAGCTCTGGGATGGTGAGCTTTGATCCCCTCGAGGCCAGGCTTGTTTGTTTGGATTTTCAATGAATTATTATTGTTGGCAGAAAATAAAAGCATTACCTTGTTTAAAGAGAATATCGTTTGTATTATTTGAACTTATATTTGCATTTCAACTCGTTGATGTATTCTTTATAAATTAATTAATACTTTAAACTTGGTTTTCATTTGTACATGAGTGCATATATAATAGGTCCGAACACCCAGATTTGATGTTAGAATGTTAAAACATTCTAAAAAGTAAAGAAAAAGCCATAAATTACAAGGGAAAATTAGTAATATTACATATTTGTACATTAATTTGAAATAATCAAATTTAATTTTAAATGAATAATTGATAAGACCCTACTAAGAAAATGCAACAAAAACTAAAAAATTAGAGAAAAGCTCTAAACCACAAGTTTAAATAGTAATATTGCACTTACATAGAAATAGTCCAAGTGCATGGGAAACTTTACCCTTAGTCTTGATTACTACATCAAAAGAAAATGTGACTTTTCAAAGTGAACACTCAAAGGTTAAAATAATAATATTACGCTCACATATACGTTTATCCGATGTACGCGAGACTTTCTCTTTTGTAGACTTTGCATTTAGTATTGATTATTGTATCAAATTTTCAAAATCAAAGGTAACATTCTAGTAAGTGAGGATAACTTTGCATTTTCAAAGTGAACACTCAGAGGCCATACTAAAATAATAATATTGCACCGACTTTATTTTAATCTTTTATCATCCATAAAAGTAATTTTTCAAAGTGCACTAAAATTCACAAGGATAAAAAAGTAATGTTGTATATACTTCAAAGTATTTGCAAAGTGAACACTCAAAGTGAAGGCTTTGTCCTTAATCTTGATTAACACATCAATCGATAAGGTAATTTTTCAAAGCTTAAGTGTAGACTTGACAACTACAACAACCGCAGAAGTAACATTTCAAAGTAAACACCCGTGGATAATGTTTCAGTGTGTTGTGTCCTACATATTCCATGAGACTTTTCTTGGATGTTCTGTTACATTTTGGTATTACATCTAGCGTCTCTTACACGTGTTAGATGAGTGACACGTGTGTGGGAGGAAAATCTCAATCTTTTCCTTTAGGGTTGATTGTTAAGGTATATATAGATTAGTTTATCCTACGTGTCAATCATCCAACAGTTTGTAATAAGAGATGTAACACCAAAATGTAACAGTAGATCCGAACCACTCCAAGAGACGAAGATTATCCATTATTAGATTGCTTTAAATGAAGCACTCTTAATTTTAAAATTTTCTTGTGGTAAATACCAAAAATATGTTAAAATTTTCTTGTGGTAAATACCAAAAATAGAGAATTCACACTCACTATATGATAATACCAATCATTTCATTTAACAAATTTTCAACTTCAAAGCTTCATGATCTTTCCCGGAATATTTTTTGTACCCAAAATCCTAACAATAGGAAAATTAGGGAAAATAGATTTTTTCGTCCGCTAACTTTTATTCATTTATTAACTTTTTTAATTTTGAAATTAGTCCGTTAATTTTATAACAATTTTGAAATTAGTCCATTAACTTCATAAAATTCAACATTTTGGTCCTTTGACCTGCTATGACAGGTCATTTGAATATTTTCATCTCAATTAATCTATATCATATTTTTATTTAACCAATTTTATCTCACTTTTTATTTTTCACTTCCGTATACCAAACAAACAATATTAATCTCATTACTAAAGTGGAGCAAATTTGACTAAATATTGATACTTCCTCCGTCCGCTTGAAAGAGGGTATTTTTTCCATTTTGGTCGTCTGTTCCAAAGAGGGTCACTTCCTTTTTTACACACATAAGATCCACACACACCCACTAATACAATTAAAATATGGGATCCACACTCCTACTAATACAACTACCCACTACACATTAAATAACAATACTTCTTAATCAACGTGCACAAAAGCAAAATGACCTCTTTCGGGTGGACGGAGAGAGTATAATATAAATTCTTAGTGGAGATTTTTTTTTTAAATAGTATATATATATATATATATATATTTACATATTTTTGAGTATTTTTATTTTTTAGAATAACCTGCTAATGACCTGTTGAAATGGACGATTTTGTTGAATTTGGTAAACATGATGGACGATTTTCAAAATTTTCAAATATAATGGACGATTTTCAAAATTCTGCAAATATAATGGACGATTTTCAAAAAGTGAAAAACTTATGGACTAAATTCAAAATTGGGCAAAGTTAGCCGACAAAAAAATCTATTTTTTCGAAAAATTAATACTAATTTTTATATCTAATACTCCTTCCATCTCACAATAAACTTTATACTTTTCGTCTAGTATGTCCACAATAATCTTCATCATAAAAAAAAAACATCACATCAATCACATAATATCAAAATACATTTTAATTCAAAAATTATAGCCCCATCTAACACCGGCTTGAATGTCCTGTTATATTTCCATTTTTACATATCCTATTACACCGATCAAATGAGCGTCATGTTTATTATGAGAGAGATTCTTCTAACATTGCACTAACGTTTGTTCGGGTGAGCATCTGATCGGTATAATAGGAGATGTAAAAATGAAAATTTAATAGGATATTCAAGCCGGTCTAACACAAATAACATACCGTATAATTTATTTATTATCTAAAATAGCTACATGCATTAACTTTAAAAAAATCAATAAAATTAGCTAATTTTTTTAAAATTCATTTTATACATATATTGGTTCAATTTGTTTCAGATGGAGGGAGTGCTAATTTTAAAATGCATCTTGTAAATATAGTATTAGAGGAAAAGAAAAAAAGTGTTTTTTATCAATATTAATTAAATCCTAATAAAAAAGAGGGTGATATACGACTATTTGAGTTATTTTACTAACCGTTCACTTACATAATAAAAATTTATAATTTATAACATTTTTTATAAAGAAAATTGACACACGAAAAAAAATAATAATCGTTTAACTAAATTATTTTAATAATAATTCTTAGCATGAAAAGTCACTTGCATAATAAAAATTTATAACAATTTTAATAAAAAAAATGACACATGAAAAAATGATAACAGTTTAACTAAATTATTTTAATAACATTTCTTAGCATGAAGTATATTGATACGTACCCCATCAAGATAAAGTGATAACAACTATCTAATAAACAATATCATTAATAATAATAATAATAATAAATAATGATAATATTTTTATTAAAAGTGATTATTTGATTAATAAAAATTATAATATATTAAATAAATTAAAAATAATTTTAATAGGTACGTAAATTCATTCTTTTATTTTAGTTTTTCAATAAAAATATAAGAAAAAATTTAATAAAAATTAAATTCCATCAAATTTATTATATTATTATAATAAAATAGTATATTTAATTGATTTTTCTTAAAAAAAAAAGATATCACTTTTTATTCATCGCAAAATTATTCATGCACAAAATAGTTTAATTGATGTTTATTACTTTTTTATAATCATGTATCACTTTTCATTAAAATTGTTATCATTTTATATTTGTTCTACTATTATAAATTGTTCATTCAATAAATGATTATCACTTTTCCTTAATATGTGCACATTACTTTTTATTAAAAATATTATAACTTTTTCTTTAAGCAAAATTCTTCATGAAATACTTTAATAGAATTAATTATAACTTTCTATTTATTAGATAGTATAACTTTTTATTGAAAATATTATTATTTTTTATTCATACTATAAATTATTTATGAAATTTTAATTGGATGGTTATCACTTTAACACTTTTGATTAAAATGTTATTATTTTTATCCACTGTGTTAATTATTAATGAAATAATTCAATAAAAATTAGTTTTAACTTTATATTAATTAAATATAACTTTTATTCATTTTACTAAATATTTTTGTATTATAGATTCACACTTTTCTTTGATTACATGTCACCTTTTATTAAAATATTATTATTTTATATTTAATGAAAAAAATAAAATAAATTATTATTCAAAATTTTATTAAATTAAATTTATTATTCAAAATTTTATTAATAAATTTTATTTCTCTTCTCTTATATCCATTTTGTGAGATCACGTGGAAAGAGCTCACAACGTTCGGGTTCTCGCCACCGTTGTTCTTGGTCACGGCTTCGGCATCGACCATTCGTCTGAATCACCTTGTCCCTCATCTCATCGACCACTACACAGTCATCCTCTATGACATGGCATTGGTTCCATGATTACTCCACAAAGCTACTCCACAAAGAGAACCCTCTGGCAATACCACCGTTGTTCTTGGTCACGGCTTCGGCATCGACCATTCGTCTGAATCACCTTGTCCCTCATCTCATCGACCACTACACAGTCATCCTCTACGACATGGCATTGGTTCCATGATTACTCCACAAAACTACTCCACAAAGCTCATTACGATCGCCGTTTCTCCTAGGTATGTCACCCTTAATTAATTTTATAATTTGGGGATTTTTTCTCTCGTGGCTGATTGATTTTTTCAAATAAATTTCTCCCGAATTTTTATATTAGGTTCCTGAATACAGTGGATTACTACGGAGAATTCGAGCAGAAGGACACGATCGAACTACACATTCGGTGCAGCAGTTCAATCGGACGCTGTTCAATCCAACATTCGAGACATCGCTCTCAGCGTTTTCGAACGATATTCAACTGAGGCACTATTTGGAGAGAATCTGATGCACTATCTGGAGGGCAGGTGACAATACCGTGTGGCCTAGTGTCTATAAGTTTTAAAAGATAATTCTAAATAAAATATGTAAAAAATCCTTATAAAGTAAAAGATAAGTTATAAATAATATACGTAAAAAAAATTGTAGAAATTAAATATTCTTAATAATATTTTAATATTCAAAATATTTATAAATATCATCAAAAATAATATCAATATCCAAATCCGTATCATTCTAATTCCTCAATAACATCCTTCAATTAACCAATGTTGTTTGGATTTATACGGCAACGAAAATAAGTAAACTCTTATCTTTATTTTTTAAAATTAGACAGTTATAGGTGAGAGGTAATGTGGGGAGTGCTTTCCAAATGTCAAATTGTTTCTTCATAAAACTTTTTTTTTTTAATAAAATTGTGAAAATTATGAAACAATGCTCTGTTGCTAGATGGGCATTATATTTGCTACATTTTATTTCCAATTCTTCTCATACCTTAAATTTTAAGGTAACAAAATTCTAATATCTCAAAATCAATATGTAAATCCGATCATTACCACACACAATCAGCGATCTACTATGTTGCTAGGTGAGTCTTCAACTTTTTTTTTCCCTTAAATTACAAGACAGTGGATAATTAGAAGAACTATTTTATTTGATTTTGAAGTTATTTTTAATTTGTGAAAATTTAATTAATGACTGTACAAGGATTTTGGGGTAAATAAAAATGGAAGGTGGAATGTTTAACAATTTTTATCACGCATTATTTCAATTTTTTAATAAAAATATACTATTTCATTTTATTTTTAATAAAAAATATGATAATATTTTTAATAAAAAATTATTTCTAACAAAAAAAAAGAGAGTGATATACATCTAATTGAGTTATTTTACTAACAATTCACTTGCATAATAAAAATTTAGAACTTATAATATTTTTAATAAAAAATGACACATGATAAAGAAAAAGTGTCCATCGTTTAACTAAATTATATTAATAACAATTCTAAGCATGAAAATTCACTTGCATAATAAAAATTTATAGAGGTACTCTATTGTGAGACGGGCAAATATGAGACAGATTGTAGGTTGGTTATATAAGTAAAGTATATTTATTAATAATTAAAATATGTTTTTAGTTAATCATACTATAACACCCTATAAATATACTTTAATTCATTATTTATTACTCCCTCCGTCCACTTTCAAGGGTACTCCCACCGTCCCATTTCAATGTTTACGTTTACTTTTTGCACGTTGATTAAGGAGTATAGTACTTTAATAGATAGTGGGTGGAAAGATATAATATTTAATGTCCGTCCCGTTTCAATATTTACGTTTATTTTTTGCACGTTGATTAAGGAGTATAATATTTTAATAGATAGTGGGTGGAAAGATATAATATTTAATGTAAAATGGGTAGGTGTATTAGTGTTGGATGTGGGAACCATGGTGATATATTAATTATTTTAGGTGAGTCCTATATTCCAAAAAAAGGAAATGTAAACATTGAAATGAGATGCTCAAAATAGAAATATGTAAACATTGAAATGGGACGGAGGGAGTATCATTTTTCCATTTTGGGCATCCGCCCCCAAGAGTTTCATTTCCTTTTTTATCTGCACACACCCACTAATACAACTAAAAAATGGGACCCACACATCCACTAATACAACTACCCATTACACATTAAATAACAACACTCATTAATCTCCGTGCCCAAAAGCAAATAACACTCTTGAATTCGGACGGAGGAAGTATACTTTAGAAAGCATATTTTAACTAATAATAAGAATATTCTATCTATATAATAATTATACTTTAATAATGGATCGACCTGTCTCACATAACTGTCTCACAAGAGAATTTGTCAAATTTATAACTTATAACACTTTTAATAAAAAAAAAGACTTTTCGAACCGCTAACGTCTTTTGCACATCATCATCATCCCCGTCCGGTTAACAAACTCCTTAATTCTCGTCTTCAAATCCACCACCTCCACTTTCATAGTCAGCTACATTAATAGGGCTTCGTCGTGGGCAATTATTTGAGCGGTGCCCAATCTTCTGACACCTGTAACACTTATCTCTGATTGGTTTAGGTTATGGTTTAATAATAGGTTTCTTCTCATGCTCACTCTCTGTCACTTCACGCTTTCCAGGATTCTCCATGTTGGGTTTAGTATTCACCCTGGATGTCTCGCCGATGTTCAGATGAGCCTCTTCTTGCCCATAATTCCGAAACCCCATTGATTTTGCTTGTTGCGCCATATTCTAAGCCTAACTAATGGTAAGGATAATTTGGCACCCAATTTTATCATGGATTATTGACTTCAATCCATGGATTACCTTGTCACTTGTTGTCCCGATCTATCTCCATCAGACTGTTATGAGAAGATAGGCGCAAGAAATCTGTAGTGTATTCAGAAACAGATTTTTGCCCCTGTATCAACGTTTAATATTGATTGAATTGATCATAATCTGGAAGAGGAAATCCCCATTAACATCCTCTTCATCTTCGCCCATTCCCTAACCGGCTGTTTTCCCAAACGTCGTTGTTGGGATTGAGTCTGCTCCCACCACAATGACACTCCCCCTTTTAAAGGATAAGTGTTGAATATAGAGCAAGAATTATGCCTTAATTAGTGCTTATTATTAAATAGGTTTTTATTCTTTCCGTTACATATTTTGTGATACATGTATCACCCTTTATATATACTCACATGTATTCCTATTTTGTATATATCAGTGAATAAAGTATTTTTACTCGATCTCTTTTACTTCTTATCTTAAACATGATTGCTTATGGTATTCAACATGGTATCAGAGCAGTTTCGAGTCTAGTTATTTTCAGATTGGGTTGATGAAACAAATCTGTTTGAAGGAGCTGACTGGAAGAACTGATTGACAAATTGAATATGAATACTAGATTTGGAGAAGTGGACTCACCAAATTTTCAGATCTTACTTCATCAGTTACAAGAGATGATTCAATACATGAAGCAAAAATAAAAAGTTGAGCAGAATGCTAGAGTTGCTGACTTTGAAGGTAAAAGTTATCATAGTTCCCCTCAATTTGCATTGTCTTCATATAATGTTGGAAGCAATGATGGTTGGATTATAGACACTGGTGCTAGTAGACACATGTGCATGAGTTCTAATTTGATGAGAAACATTACACCTATTAAGAATAATGTTACAGTTTGTCTACCAGATGGTAGTACAAAAGAAGTCAAGTATGAAGGGGAGGTTTATCTCACATCCACAATTAAATTGGAGCATGTGTTATTGATCCCTGATTTCAAATATAATCTGCTTTCTGTGGCACAACTATGTGCAGACTCTGGGTTCAAATGTGAATTTTTTGCCTCATCTTGTGTATTTTGGGATCTTCTAAGTAATAAACGGGTTGTTAAAGGAGAGTTAAGAGGGAACTTATATTTTCTAAAGACTAAGACTGCTACTACACAGTTAGCTTGTGTTGTTTCTTTAGATGTTTGGCATAAGAGAATGGGACATCCTTCTCTTAGTACTATGAAACATTTTCAGTTTCTGAAACCTGATTGTTTTGATGAATTTTCAGAATTTATAAAAGCATGTGACATTTGCTTCAAAGCCAAGCAACATATAGTTCCTTTTGGTCATTCTTTTATTCGCACAAAATCTTGCTTTGAGCTTATACATCTAGATATATGGGGGCCTTGTAGAAATGAGAATTTTCTCAATTCTACATATTTCTTGACTGTAGTAGATGATTATAGCAGATGTGTTTGGGTGTTTCTCATGAAAAATAAATCAGAAGTAGCAGGTATTTTAAAGAGATTTGTGGCAATAGTTGATAGACAATATAGCAAGAAGGTCAAGAGAATAAGAAGTGATAATGGAACTGAGTTCCTTAGTAGTGATGTTCAGATGTTCTTCCATTCACAAGGAATTATACATGAGAAAACTTGTGTGTATACTCCACAACAAAATGGAGTTGTTGAAAGAAAACATAGGCATGTGTTGGAAATAGCTAGATCTTTCCTGTTTCAAGCTAAGTTACCTACACAATTTTGGTCTTTTTCAGTTTTGATGGCTGCTTTTGTCATTAACAGATTGCCCTGCAGTGTATTGAAATGGAAAACACCTTTTGAAGTGTTGTATGGGAAAGAACCAGATTATACTAGAATGAGTCCTTTTGGCTGCCTAGTATTAGCTGTAGATAATCTACCTAACAAAGAAAAATTTACTGCAAGGTCACAGAAGTGTATATTTTTAGGTTTTGTGGAAGGGCAAAAAGGCTATAAGATTTATGATTTAGAACAATCTAAGTTCTTGGTTTCTAGAGATGTGGTATTCTTTGAGGATACTTTTCCATATGAGTTGCATACTAAGCATTCTTTGCCTTCACAAATGAATACAGATGATATTGTGAGGGCCACAGACCATTTGTCATCTCATCAGACCCCATGCAGTTCTGGTAATGTTCTTTCTTCTTCTGGTGTTTTCACACCAATTAGCCCTAATCAGTCTCCATCTTTAGAAGATAATATCACTGCTACAGAGCCTATTATACCTATCACAGCTGCTACAAGAAGGAGTTCAAGAACTTCACATCCTCCTGCTTGGCAAAAGGATTATATTTACCAAACCCTTCATGCATGATTCATCTGCAAATCCCTTTTCTGATACTTATCTAGCATTTTTAGCTAATTTGTATCAGGAAAGAGAGCCAGCACACTATGGGGAGGCAATTAAAGAACAAGTTTGGATTGAGGCAATGAACAAGGAACTTGAAGCTTTGGAGAATAATCACACATTGGTAATGACTGATTTACCATTAGGAAAGAAAGCAATTGGAAGCAAATGGGTGTACAAAATAAAGAGAAAAGTTGATGGAACTGTTGAAAGATATAAAGCTAGGCTAGTAGCAAAAGGTTATAATCAACAAGCAGGGGTTGATTATTTAGAAGTGTTTTCTCCAATAGCAAAATTGGTGACAGTAAGATTGTTCTTGGCTATTGCTTCCATGAACAATTGGTAATTGCATCAGTTGGATGTCAATAATGCCTTCTTACATGGTCAATTGTCAGAAGAAGTTTACATGATGCCTCCACAAGGCTATAATAAAGGAAGTGCAGGACAAGTATGTAAGTTAACAAGGAGTTTATATGACTTAAAGCAAGCTTCAAGAGAGTGGAATATTGAGCTTTGTAAAAGGCTTTCTGATTTTGGTTTGGTACAATCAAAAAATGATCATTGTCTTTTCACACTTCATAAAGATGGTTTTTTCTTGGCTATGTTGGTATATGTTGATGATGTTCTCATTACAGGTTCAAGTCTGAAGTTAATCACTGATCTTAAGCAGTTCTTACATAATGCTTATACAATTAAAGGCTTGGGGATAGCCAAGTATTTTCTAGGGGTGGAGATTGCTAGAAGGGCAGCTGGAATTTCTTTATGTCAAAGGAAGTATACCATGGATATTATTGCAGATACACATTTGGAGAATGGCAAATTTGTTTCTGCACCTTTGCAGAATCGGTTCAACCAATTTTTACGATTTTAACCGGTTCAATCTGGTTCAACTCCAAAAATGGTTTTATAGGCTTTTCTGACCGGTTTCAGGGCTGGTTCCCGGTCCAATCGGTTGAACCGTCCGGTTCGGTCCGATTTTTAGAACATTGGTTTAAATATTCGATTAAAAAATTAATTATTTTTCTTAGAAAATTAAGGGTATAAATTCTTATAATAAAATGTATGATTTTCGAAAAGAATGAGATTTGGGGGCACTGCATCCCCAAAAACATGCAAGTTTTAGTCTTGTAAAAAATGACTCATTGTTTGACTCAATAACTCGATTATAAATAATAAGGCAATTTATAGTGTGCACCCGGGTGCACCTAAAGAGAGGGTGCACCCATATAAAAATATAAACAAAAACATATACAATTAAGAGTAAAAATGTATACAATTTAATTGTTAATTTTTTTAATAAAAAATTGTATATAATATTCAATAAAAAGTTATACACATATGGATATTAGTTTTTTAATGAAAAATTAATGTAAAAAAAGTATACAATTATTACAAAACACGTATACAAAATAGAATAATATGTATACAAAATAGAATAAAAAGACATACACATATGGGTGGGTGCACCCAATATACACTCAAATAATAATAACTCAATTAAAATATATATATATATATATATATATATATATATATATATATATATATATATATATATATATATATATATATATATATATATAAATCAATCAGTTATTAGTGGCTCAATCAAATACAAATATATGACTCTATTATAAGTTAGAAATGATTAAAATTGAATTTATAATTAAATTTTGTGGGTAAGTCGATAAATGCGGGTTGATTATAAATTTCAATCAAGAATATTTTAGTTATTTTGGACATTTAAAATATATTACTAAATTTGGGATATAAAATAAGAGTTGGTCTCTTGTATTTCTAGGTATACAAAGTGTGTAAGGGTACAATATTTTGTTCTAAAGAGTATACACTTTAATTAATAAGGGTACACATTTTTGTTTTAAAGAATATACACTTTTATTTATTTATTTTTATTTTTTCAGAAAATAAAAGTACACATCCTTATACTAAAAAGTACACAATTTAATACTAAAGAGAGACACAAGTTTTTGCCATAAAATAAATCTTCTAAACATTTTATTGAGCAATATATATTCATGAATGTAACAAAAATTTGGGAATTACTAATACTTTACACTAGACAAAAAGATATAGGCAAAAGTTCGAGCAAAATTATATTGATCCCTCCATTCACTTCAAATGTGATCATTTACTATTCCCTCATCCCACTCAAAGAGTCTCTTTTTTTCATTTTGGACGTCCCACCCAAAGAGTCCACTTTTCTTTTTTACATACATGGGATCCACACACACCCACTAATACAATTAAAATATGGGACTCACACTCCCACTAATACAACTACCCAGTACACATTAAATAATAATACTCCTTAATCAACGTGCCAAAAAGCAAAAATTACCCTTGCCGTGGGACGGAGGGAGTTTTTTTTTTATTTGAATTAATAAGTATTATTATTTTATTTGTAATGAGATTAGAGTAAATTTTTGGATGGATGAAAATGATAATTATGGAAATGGTGGAATTAAGTAATACTCCCTCCGTCCCAGGTTAAGAGGGTCATTTTTTAATTTTGGTCGTCCCACTCAAAGAGTTCCCTTTCATTTTTTACATACATAGATCCCACACCCCCTCTAATACAATTAAATGTTGGGTCCTACATTCCTACTAATACAACTACCCACTACACATTAAATAATAATACTTCTTAATCTACGTGTTATAAAGCAAATGACCCTCTTAAGGAGGGACGGAGGGAGTATCTTTCTTTTTTTCAAATTGAAAATTAAAATTAATTGTTTAAATCAATTAATTAATATTATTGTGCATAAAAATAATTTTTTTATTAATTAAAATGATTAATTTTAAAATTAATTTGTGTGTGAATTTATCAATCAATTGCATATCGATCCGAATACATGTAGATGTAATGCACCCATCATGAATTTTAAGGAAAGTTTGGAAGAGGAATCTTCTAGAAAATAAAGAAGCAGTTGACCCCTTAAAAAGCGACGTATGTAGATTAGTCTTCTAGAAACATAGTCAATGACGGAAGAATATTTATTTGATTTATAATCGATCAGTCAAGATTGACGCCTCCCATTCATCAAACCATACCTATATAAGCTGCATCTCTCAATCATCTCTACACATCATATTATAAATTCAACATTAACTCGCCAAAACCATATACAAAGCATTCCCTCTCCATTTACTTCATACCCTTACTCCAATTAGTATCATAATGGGCATCCCATCATTTGAGTTGAATTCCGGCTACAAAATGCCAGTTTTGGCACTTGGAACCGCAAGTCATGGTCCAACCAAAGAGCAGGAGAAGCAAGCCATGATCCACGCCATTGAGCGCGGATACAGGCATCTCGACACTGCTGCTCTCTACGGTAGTGAAGCCGCAGTCGGAGAAGCCATTGAAGAAGCTCTGAAGCGCGGATTGATCAAATCCCGAGATGAACTCTTCATCACCACCAAGCTCTGGGCAGCTGATACTTTCCCTGACCATATTCTCCCTGCTCTCAAGACATCTTTGGAGTTAGTATTCTTTACTTTCTTGTTTCATTCATCATCAACTTTATTAATTGATTACTCATTGTATACATGTGTGTGTCTACAGGAATCTGAAGCTGGAGTATGTTGATCTTTATCTCATTCATTGGCCTGTGAGCATCAAGACTCCAGGTTTTCAGTACCCGGTGCCCAACAAAGAAGACGTGGTTCCATTCGATTGCAAGGCTGTGTGGTGTGTGATGGAAGAGTGCCAGAGATTAGGGCTGGCCAAGTCCATAGGAGTGAGTAACTTCAGCTGCAAGAAACTGGAGGACTTGTTGGCATATGCCACCATCCCCCCAGCTGTCATTCAGGTGGAGCTGAATCCATGCTGGCAGCAGCAGAAGTTGGTGGACTTCTGCAAGGCCAAAGGCATAGTTGTGATGGGATACTCTCCGTTGGGGTCAGCCGGACAAGCCTGGGGTTCGGACAGAGTGGTGGGCCATGAGGTGCTGAAGAACATCTCCAAGGCTAAAGCCAAAAGCGTCCCGCAGGTCATCCTAAGATGGGCTCATCAACACGGGGTGGCGGTAGCCGTGAAGAGCTACACACCGGAGAGAATGGAAGAGAATCGCAATATCTTCGACTGGGAGTTGAGCGAGGAAGAGTTCAAGATGATAGGAGAGATGCCGCAGGGCAGAGGAACCAAAGCAGAGGGGTTCGTATCGGAAGTAGGGGCCATCAAGTCCGTTGAGGAGCTCTGGGATGGTGAACTTTGATAATTTTGAGTTCAAATTTTCAATTGATGTCCATTGTTGTTTTGAGGATTACTTTTAGCATTTGAATATTGATTGTATTTTCATTTCATTTCACCTCCTTAATGTACGTTAGTTAATAAAGAGTTTCTGCTTTTTGTTTTGTTTGTGTCTGAATGAATATTCAATTTCTTTGTTTACTGTTTGGTCAATGATGGAAACTGTATTCTCATTGAATATTGAACGCTGTCATCTTCCCAGTTCTCACTGTTAAGACTTATTAACAGAAGTTGCTGCTATTTGTAAACTCAAATTTTCATTTTGATATTAAAACAATTCAACTAAAATTCCCTTGAATCCAGGGGCGGATCCAGAAATCCGCAATGGGGTCGGCTAAGATTATTAAAAAAAATAATACATATATATATATATATATATATATATATATATATATATATATATATATATATATATATATTTCCTTCGTCCCCTAAAAGATTGGTTTTTTTTTTTTCATTTTGAGCGTCCCAGCGGGCAGCGTCCCACCCAAAGAGTTCCATTTTTTTTACACATATGGAACCCACACACACCCACTAATACAATTAAAATATGGGGCTCACACTCCCACTAATACAACTACCTATTAAAAATTTAAATAATAAGTAATACGTCTTAATCCACGTGAAAAAAAGTAAAATACTGTGAGACACAGAGAGTATATATATAGCAAAATAATAGAGAATGTGCCAATTTTTAATATTTATTGTAATGGAATTATAGAATATATAATTTGAGAATGTAAATTTATTTTTTAGCTTCTTTTGGGTGTGCTTAAAATATTTTTAGGGTGGGCTAAACTTAAAAAAATCAAATTATTTACATAAAATATAATTGGCTCTCGGTGGGCAGCCCTGGGCTTGAGCCCGGGCTGCCCTAACGTAAATCCGCCTCTGCTTGAATCATAAACAGCTCGTCTTATCAATGAACCAATTAAATTTGAATTGAGAACATTTTTGAATTCAATCAAAATAACTCCATCAAATTCAAACAAAATTGCATTTACTTTGAAGAAAAGAATTCCTGAAAAACGAGAAAGTTGCCCTCTGTTTCTGCCTCATATTTTAGGAGTCAAATTCATAAGAAAAAGGTTCTGGAATCTTCGAGAAAAAGAGTTTGACCACTTCAGAAGTTTCCATGAGAAAGAGAATAACTCATAAGGCGTCAACAAGAATAGATATTAACTTTCATATTTTAATAATCAGACTTCCATTCTTGAATAACATACTGCTCAAAATCAGAAGAAGCTAGCCATATATCATCCATCCATCCAACTTATATTACTTACATACATACCAAAGAAACAAACATTTCATCCATCAAACTCCAACTCCAAAATGGTCATCCCAGAAGTTGAACTGAATTCGGGTCAGAAATGCAAGTATTGGGACTTGGAACTGCAAGCCATGATCCACGCCATCGAGCACGGATACAGGCATCTCGACACTGCTCCATAGTTTTTAGAGATCTAGTATTAATATTTGAACATATCATTGTATTTCAGTTTCATTCTTGATGTAAAAAGAGGACAGTGTATTATCATCATTTAATACTAGTTGGAAAGTTTTAGATGATTAAATTGTGCTCTCATGTTGAGTTATAGTCTTCACAGACGCTCATTTCATCACTATGGAATATTTAGATTCATATTCTCATCAAATAATATAAGAACAACCGCAAGCCTTCATGGCATTTAAGAGTTGAAAAAACTTAAAAAGGATAATGGGTGTGGAACTAAAGACAAAAATGATGTGAATTCTTAAATATCTGGAATACAATTTGATAGAGCATATCTATCTATGGAAAAAATATTAAAGGGAGAATGATAAATAAATAGTAATACATCTGAAAACTCATGTTACTTAACCTTAAAAGAGTTTGGAGAGAAGCAAAGGAAGGTAAATCAGAATAGGTCAGAGGAGATAGCTGCGTCACTTGATGCTTTAAAAATGAGAATTTTTCCAAAATATCTCAGCTTATGCTTACAACTGGAGGGTAGGAGACATGACCTTCAACATAGCTAATGCTTGATTTCGCCATTCTTTGATCTCACTCGTATTTTGTTGCGACTGGTTTATGAGAATTCCACTGCAACAACATCCATACAATGGATGTTCCTGCAGACACATAATCGTGAGTTTGCTTAATCTTTGAATAACACCCTTAAAATGCATTAAGAGTCATGGATGGGCAAGATGTAAAGAACAAAAATTTTAGTTGCATAAAGAAAGAGATGCAAACTGTCACACCAAAGCTAGTAAAACACCAGAAGGGCAGAGTGAATTAAATGAATTATCCTCAAAAATTTTGCAAAGAAACTCTATTTATTTTTATATGGGTGTGGGTGCAAGTGTATCATGAACATATACATGGAGTCGGTATCTACATGGCAGGTTTCAATGAGGTCGGAAGAAAACATCATTTCCTTTGAGAGCAATTCTGGAAACTAAAAAGAATCAGAGGTAATCCTATTTCATTACTTCCAATTAGATTGAGCTCCTGTCGGATTTAAGGCAGACAATAAGTAGCAACAAAGAACGAAAAGAAGTATTGCAACAGTAAAGACATAATATCTTAATGTAGACAAAGCATTTGTTGGCTGTTATCCTATCAGTAAAGGCTATCATAGCTCTCAGTTTTACTTGTTGGATAGGATTTACAGTGATTCCAGACAGTTTATATATAATAGCAGATGATGATCAATTAAGAGCAACGATAAATCTGCATTATAAGAGTGAGTATATACCAGCAAAAATGCCAACAGTTGTCAGGTTTCCAATGGCCATGGTGTTGTAAATGAGATACTCCGTCAAGAAATGGCCAAATGCGTATACGAAGGATAGGAAAGTGGCCAAATATAGAGGCTTGTTATCGAGGTTGAATGCACAGAGATAGCAAAGGGTGCAAGTTAACAGCGTCCAAACTCCAAATGTACGCCCATGAACTTCAGTCACTATAAAATGATGCAAACATAAGCACCTATAAAAATCAGGGGAAAACGAAGTAGCTAAACTTAATGATAAGAAAGACGATTACATGAAACCACACCATTGAATCAAAAGTTAATCTCTTTACATCATCCTTCATTCTTGTCTAGCTTAACACTAAACAGTTGTCTAGGAAAAGAACATAAACGTTGCAATTCACAACATTTAAGGATACAAAAGAAGTGAAGGTCGCAGTGAATTATGGATATAAAAGACGCAACAGGTATTATGCCATGAAGAAACAATAAATAAATAGTTTAAAATTAAAGCAAAGGGAATCACTACCTACCATACATCCTCCCAAATCCACACAGCTGCCCCTGACCTTTCCTTTGTCAACTAATGTAATTTCGAGCTATTCTCTATATATTTATTCCATATTCTAAAGATGAAATGCTCTTGTTTCGGTTTCCAAATTTTATCACATTAATAGTTCAGTCGCCCAGAACTCCCAAATTTGCAAATCAGCTTACAGCTTACTAATGAATCCTGTGAAGAATTACTAGCAGGGATATGAAGAGCTAGTAAACATATCTACAAAATCGACTAGCTGCGGTGTTAAAGTTGAATCAAATTGATGGAAACAATATACTGAAGCACCAATACCTCATGATGTTAGCCATATGCAATAAGCATTGAACTATTATAATTTCAAATCAGATCTTGAAAAATAACATAGCATCCCAATGTTGAGTTAATTACTTCCCTTCAATGTAAACTACAACTTCCCTTATTCATAAGGGCAAAAATTTACACATTCGATCTCCACTTGCTTAATCTCCTAATTTCTTGACAATAAAAGAAAAGCACTAGCTTAGTTCTTACCCAATGATCTGTAAAAAACAAGATCTGAACGAATTAAAAAAAAAATTGTTTACATAAATAAAGCAATCCTAGTATGTAGATAGATCGAATCAAACATTACGTGAAATGGGTGTTGTTAAAATTGCAATGGGGCATTCGTTGTGCATAAGAGAATGTAGATTAAGGGAAAACAGAAGAAGAAAAAGGAAGAACGTAACGTACTGGTGGTTTTAGAGAAAACGCTGAGGCGAAGTGCCCATAAATTGAAAAATCCGAACCAAACAGAAGCTAATCGAAGTGTTCCTACGAGCATCAGCCAGTAACCTAACGGCTTCATCTCCTCTTTCACTCGTAAGAGCTGCTTTGGATTCAATCCAGATATAAGAGAAGCAGATGGGCCAATTTTAAGAGTAGGGTGGGAAGAATAGTGAAACACTAGTTTTTATGTCACTCTCTAGTCTATATTCTTTTTTATTTAAGTAAAAGTAAAAACTCCATCAGTCCTAAGGTATTTTTACTTACTAAAATTAAGAAGTGTTATTTATTAATATATAATATAGAAAAAATAAGTAAAACTGTTGAAAATAATGAATAAATTGTAAAAATGTAAATAAAGTTGTTGAAATTATGAATAAAGTATAAAGTAGGTAAGATGTATTTTTATCATTGGAAACGTGTAAAAATATTTCAAAATGAAAAGTATGTAAAAATATTTGGAATAGAGGGAGTATTAAAAGATGCTTTTTCCGTCCGCACCCCGAATCTTCTGTACCATTTTCGTGCATTCCTACGTGTCAGTGTAGCACAGGAGATGGTGTACCAAATGGCACAGAGAATCCGAGTCCATCCCTCCATGAATACTTGAACAATTTCTATTTTACTTTGTACTAAGAATACTTGCACACCCTAAAAATAAAAATAATACACATTATAAATAATCTTATAAGAGTGAGGCTCCTGTGCACTCAGGCGCACGGAGCACATTTCGTACGCCTTTTCAATTTCCATGTCCCTTTGCAATTTAAATCACTAGCAATACATAGGTTTAAACAGAATTGAAGGGAGAATGTTGTGTTCACCCAAAATATCCCTTCTCTTTCTTACATTGATATCATTACAGCAAACGTTATTTTTCTTAAACATTATTCCACAAAATACGTGCATATATAATTGGACGGAGGGACTAACGATATGTTACTTTTCTTAAACATCATTCCACAAAATACGTGCATATATTCTTGGACCGTTGGACGGAGGGACTAACGAATAACCTTAGTTCTGTATTTTAAGAAAAAGGGCGGATAAGTTCCTATTCATTCATCCTACAAATCCAATGACAATGGAAGCTACTCAGTCTACGCCCTCCGCTGCGGTCCCCTTCTCACCAGAAACCACATCCTCGCCAGCCGTACCAATTGCAAGAAAGAAGAAACAGTGGATAAGGTGAAGCAACAACTCCAAAACTGCTTCGGCATTGGTTACAAGGGTCTAACAATACCCTGCCCTGCCTCTGCTGTTGTCGGAAGCTCCAGCGAGGGACAATGGTATGTAATGTTGGGTTAGTTGTAGCATGGATTCTTTTGGTGATGCATTAAGAGGCTGAAGAGTTGTAGTATACTTTATGATTTATGAATGGTATGTTGTGGAGTAGCTGATATATATCTAATGTTTTAATGAAAGATGAACTTAGCAGTCATGCAACTTATGCCATGTAAGATTTGTTTTGCTTCAATGAGTTGCTAACATTCTTGTATATATCTGAACTTCACTGCCTCTTCACACAATCAATACACATTACTAACTCAATGTTGAAGATAACACCACCGACTTAAGAAAGTTTAGAAGCTTGTTGAATATTCAAGAATTAAGCCAAGGCATGATCTAAAATTATAGATAGTTGGCATAATGGAAAGCTTCTAGAAGCATGGAGATTAATCATGTTAGCCTGGAGTGCGGTGATAGAATTATCCAGAAAGTGGTGGAGGGAACTACCAAACCTTAGCTATCTGTAACAACTAATATATCTGCCATAATCATGTTAGGTGATAGTCTAGAGATAAACCGACATACTAGAATATTCTATTAAGTAGTATAAATAGGCAGAGGTATATCCTCGTTTAGATAGTAAGAGAATAAGTGTAAGAGAGAAAATAAAAACAGAGTGAGTGATCAGAGTCATAGAGTCGTGTGACTGTAAGAGTGAAAGTTTTGAGTCTTAAGAGTGTGTAAAATAGTCTGAGCCTTTTAATAAAAATAGTTACTTTCCCAAATCTACGATCCTACAATACCCAACACTCAATGCCTTTCCTCAGCTCCACAACACTCAATGCCTTTCCTCAGCTCCACACTGTTGCATATGATTACTATATAAGAGTAGAGGAATCTTAAGGACCTTTGGGATGGTGAGCTAAATGTTAGTTCTTGGTTATGGCTTTGATCACCATTCATTGCTTTTAGAGTATTTCACTTTCATTCTTAATTGATGTAATAATAGTTGGAATGTTTTAGATAGTTAAATTTTTCTGTGATGTTGAGAAATAGGAGTATTTGGATTCATATTCTCATCAAATGATATAAGAGCAAATACAATGGGTGGAAAATTAAAGAAAAGATTAAAATGTTGTGAATTCTGAATTATCAGGAATACAATTTGATAGATCAAATATGCTACAGGTGAGAGGTGATAGCTGCATCACTTGATGCTTTAAAAATGAGAATTTTTCTTAAACCTCTCACCTTATGCTTACACCAGGGTGGGGGGAGACAGAGAGAGTTCGAAGATTAAGCAAACTCTGTGTTTCCTAAACTTCTCGTGGTGATTCTCATAAACTACGTTTGTAAATATTGATATTTCAAAATAATTAATTAAATTAAATTAATAATAAATTAAGGCAAAGTCCTTGATGTGGAAAAGATTCAAAGAAATCTCAACTTTCCAAATTCCAATCTTGAAAGTTGCGATCTTTAATTACTAATGCTGATTACCTAATGCTGATCTTTAATTCCAATCTTTAATTACTAATGCTGATTACCTAGTTTGAATGCCTTTTTAATTCATTTTCTTTCCTATAAATATGATAGAATTGTTAACTTGAAAAATCTTGAATCTTAATTTGAATCTTATATTGAACTTTAGAACTCGATTTCTCTTTATGTACAAAGAGCGTTTATATTCTACGATTATCCCTTGTGTCAGTTGGTATTAGAGCCAAGGTTTGTTTATCTTCTACGATTATCCCCTATGTCAGTTGGTATTAGAGCCAAGGTTTTTTCCTTCGGCCATGGCTAACAATACTTTCAAAGTAAGGTTTTTCCTTCGGCAATGACTAACAACACTTTAAGGTGTGCAAATATTTTGGGACAGATCAAAATAAAAAGTGTGCAAGTATTCTTGGGACGAAGGAAATATTATTTTTCTTCAGAATAAATTGAAGTTAAAAAAAAGAATTGAATTAATATATTGTATAAGTATATAACAAATTATAATCGTGTAATATAATAATCTTATTATATTATATAAGTATATAATATTATATCCTATTATCTCAATTTCAACTTCGTACTTCCCGTTTTAATTTGTTCCGATTTTAAGGTTACACTTCCATAAAAGAAAAGACACATAGTTAATATCTCTCTAACCCACTTTAATATCAAAATTGTAACCATCCTTTTAATACAAATAACATATTTTATCATTCTATATTATAAAAAAAAATAGCAAACTAAACCCAAAAAAAAAAAGTGGGTCTCATCTAAATCGGCTTTATATGTAAACCTCATTTTTTAAAATTACTCTTTAGTATATACAAAATTACTTTTTGAAAAGTAATACTCCCTCCGTCTATCCTCAATGTAATCATTTGCTTTTTGCACGTGGATTAAGGAGTATTATTATTTTATGTGTAGTAGGTAGTTGTATTAGTGGAGGGTGTGGGTCCCATATTTTATTTGTATTAGTGGAGGGTGTGGGTCCCATAGTGCAAAAAGAAAAATGGATAGATTAAAAATGAAAGTCCCAAAATGGTAAAATTGATAGATTGACAGTAGATGGAGGGGGAGTAATTATTATATGAAGAATAATAATTCATGTCTCTAAAGAGTAATTTTTCATGTACTAAAGAGTAATAAAAAATTAGGGTTTACAAAAATTTGAAAAGTAATTTTTAAATTTTGAAGAGTAACAATTTATGTGTATGTAAGCAATTAAAATTCACGGTCCAATCAAATGGCGACACGTGGATTTTATTGATTAAATATCAATTTTAATTTATTATATTTTATTTTGGGGATTTAATAAATTTATTCCTAAAATAGATTAATAAATAATTGATAATTAATTTAAAACCCAACAAATTAAGTAGGGTTTAAATTAAGTAAAAACTTGACCCCTAAGTTAAGTAAATCATTGAAGGTTCCAGAATCAGGTCAAATTAAGCAATGACCAATCGAGCTGTGATATATTTGGAACGGCCCAAGCCCGCAGAACCAGGCCAAATCTGTCATAGACCAATCCGATTGCGAGATATTTATGGAGTATCCTCATCCTTCACCTATATAAGGAGTCCTCCTCCATTCATCACACACACTAAAAACATCTGAAGACATAAACGCTCTGAAGAGATCAAGAATACGAGCAGTGCTCCCTTGAGATCTTCAAGCATCTTCAAGCCAAGAACGGCCTCCGATCCGAGATCAAGGTGCCAAGCCCCTCCGATCCGGCGTTCTTCAAGTCAAGCAAAGATCAGAGATTAAGATCAAGCGAAGGTCAAGATCCAAGTCAAGTGAAGATCAAGATCAAGCGAAGGTCAAGATCCAAGTAAAGTGAAGATCAAGTCGTTAAGTGAAGATCAAGTCAAGCGAAGGTCAAGATCCAAGTTAAGTGAAGATCAAGTCAAGCGAAGGTCAAGATCCAAGTTAAGTGAAGATCAAGTCAAGCGAAGATCAAGATCCAAGTTAAGTGAAGATCAAAATCCAAGTTCAAGGTCTTCAAGTCAAGAACACTCAAGACCTTCAAGTCAAGTTCAAGTTATATTCAAGTCAAGAACAACAGCCGATCAAAGATCAAGGTGCTAAGCCTCTTCGATCCGGCGTTCTTCAAATCAAATTCATTATCCGTGAAGACGTTCTACCAAATTGAGCGGCATACTTCACAACAAATTCAAGTCAACGTTCAATCCGAACAAAGGTTCAACACCTCCGGATCAACGTTCAAGACTACACACTCGAGCTCGGACAAGCTTCATTTGAAGATCCAGCTCAACTCGACATATGCAGTCAACATAGTCAGCGTAGTCAACACACACAAGTCAAGTCAAAGTCAAGCCAAATTGATTCGAGAGAAGAATTAGAGAATTGATAGAGATTGTTCATAAATTTTCAAGTTCAATCCGTTTGGATTATCATTGTAATTCTTTTGTGTTTATTTCATTATAAATACAAAATTTATTGTTACAAATTTTGGCACACCCAGTGGGACAGTCTCTACCTCTCATCTCTTTTCTCTACAAGCTCGAAAGTACGATATGACTCCTGTAAGGATTACTGTAGGTAGTACTGCTGCTTCTAAACTCTCAGAGTCATTGACTGAATATGTTGTTGTTGTTACGAGGAGCATGTCAGAAAAAGCTCGTTCGGAAGCCTCATCTGGATCCAACCCTTCGGTTGAGGAGGCTTCGAGAAGACAACTACCTATGAAAGATGATAGTGATGAAGATTCTACATCTTCAAACTCTTCATTTGACTCCGTTGCAGCTCCAGTAATGATGGCAGGCGCCTCAACTATTGAAGAGCAGTTAGCAAGTATGATGAAAGCTATCGAAGGGCTCACAAAACACATAGAAGCTCAAGATACAAAGATCTCCCAGTTGATGGAAAAAAGAGACATCGCGGAGACTAGCAGTGCAAACGGAAAAGGAGTCATGGACGATAGTGAAGTGGAAGAGGTCACAAGGCACCAGACTATTGAAAAGGAGCAAACTCAAGGAACGTTGCCACTTTCAGCTGATGGAATGCTCCAAGTGGATCAACTCAAGGATATTATACTTGGAACAATAAAAGAAAGGTTTGAGGAGAATTCCAAACCTACTGTTACTTATGTCAAGCCATACACGAAAAGAGTGGACAACTTGAAGTTGCCAGCTGGCTACCAGCCTCCCAAGTTCCAACAATTTGATGGCAAGGGAAACCCGAGGCAGCATATAGCACACTTTATTGAGACTTGCCATGACGCTGGTACTTATGGAGACCATATGATAAGGCAATTCGTTCGCTCTCTCAAAGGAAATGCATTTGATTGGTATATCGACTTGCAAGCTGAATCCATTGATAGTTGGGCACAAATGGAACATGAGTTCCTTAATCATTTCTACAGCATGAGAAGAACTGTTAGCATGACTGAGTTAACTAATACTTGTCAATTGAAGGAAGAACCTGTGATTGATTATATCAATCGATGGAGAAATTTGAGTTTAAATTGCAAGGACCGATTATCCAGAGAGTCTGCTATTGAGATGTGTATCCAAGGGATGGAATGGAATCTCCTTTATATACTCAAAGGAATTCAACCTAAGACTTTCGAAGAGTTGGCTACTAGGGCCCATGATATGGAATTAAGTATGGCTGCTAGTGGAATCAAACATTCACCGATGTCGGACTCCTACAAGTCTAAAGATAAACAAGATTTCAAAAAGGGGGGCAAGTCCTATGCTAAAAATTCCAACAAAGAGTCAATGGCCACAAATATTATGACGGTCAAGGTTCGAAAGAATAAAAATGATAAGAAAGACAAAGGGAGGCAAGTTGCCCAAGAGTGGGGGCAAAGAAGGTTAACTCTGAAAGAGATGCAAGAAAAGGAGTATCCATTTCTGAATTCAGACATTTCTGGTATATTCGATGATCTAATGAAGAACAAACTCCTTGATCTTCCTGAGATGAAACGTCCAGAAGAAGCCAGCCGAACTAATGACCCAAAATACTGTAAGTATCATAGGTTGGTGAGTCATCCAATTCATGATTGTTTCGTTCTTAAGGAAAAGATCATGCAACTGATTAAGGAAGAGAAAATCGTGTTAGAAGATGAGGCGGGCACAAACTTCACTTCTGTAAAAGAAAGTCATAATGAAGGCTCATGTCATGTCATGAACGAGGACAATGAAAGTGAACAACTTGAAACTAAGGGTAAAGCTTACTCCATGAAGGTGACCTTCACGGATGAAGATATGTTGTTGGGTATGCAATCTCATAATCGACCTCTATTTGTGATTGGTTACACTAAAGGGATGCGAGTGAATCGCATACTTGTTGATGGAGGTTCGACAGTGAACATTTTATCCTTGAGAATGTTGAAGAAGATAGAAATACCAATGGATGAACTCAACCATAGCCGATTGATGATTCAAGTGTTTAACCATGAGGGGCAGAGAACTCTCGGCACAATAGTTCTTGATTTACTAATTGATGAGATGAAATCTACAGTCCTCTTCCATGTTATCGATGCAAAAACTTCGTACAACATGCTTTTGGGGCGCCCATGGCTACATGAGAATGGTGTGATTCCTTTCACATTACACCAGTGCTTCAAATATAGTGAAGGTGATAATGTGAAAAGGGTGTTCGGCGACGACAAGCCATTTACTGAAGCGGAAGCTTACTTTGCAGATGCTAAATATTTTTTCAAGAGTACAAAGGAAGTAAAGCGTGAAGAAGCCTCAGTGCAAGATAATGGGGGCAATAAACAAATAAAGGATGAGGAAGGTAGTACATCATCTGTCACTCTCAAGGAGAACAAAGGCAAAGGGCTTGAGACCTCGGAAAAGTTGACATTGCCTCTAACAAAAATTGATGCAAATAGGCCTTCTTCTCCACCACTCAAAGATTTCACACATCCTATTGAAGGACCAAAGACCGAACACTGTGAAGTGTTTGAAGCCGAAATAACCAAGTCGTATAGTCCACAAGCTTATAAACTCCTTATGAAGGCTGGTTATGAGCCAAGGGAAAAAGCAATGACGAGCAAGGTGTGTCAAGAAGCTATCAACCCACCAGGACATGGGCTCAATGTTACTCGGGAAATGTTGAAAAATGGTGGTCACACTATCAGGAAGGCTAAGCCAGGTTTGGGATATGTCCCTCAAAAGCCAGTCCGCATTGCAATTAGAAGAGCAAGTACAAATTATATCACCGAGGGAGAAGCTTTATCCACGGAGGATATGTTTGACGCAAGTAGTAGGGAAGTCAAGAGAATATCTGTTTTTGAAAGGCTTGGGAGTGTCTTCGAAAGGCTTGGACCCTGTAAAGGGAAGTATAGGAGGCAAAATCATATCAAGTCCCTTAACCTCCGAAAACTCCGGAGTCAAAATCCTTCTCGTATTAAGTGGCGAAATATCTTGACTATCTCAAGTGGAAGAGTATTGAAAGCTAAGGTACGAAGAATCATCTTTACTAAAGATGATAGTAATAATGATAGAGAAAGTGTAGCTTCCACCAATCATATTACTGCTGTGGAAGATTCTCAAATGGAGGAAGTAGATGCTGAAGATGCCCCTCTACAATTTGAAGAAGGAGTGAAAGCCACTGTTGATGAGTTCAAAGAAATTAACTTAGGTGATGAAAATGACCCACATCCTACCTACATAAGTGCTCTGCTAAATGTTGAGGAAGAAACATAGTATGTCAGCCTTTTGCGAGAATTCAGAGATGTCTTTGCATGGTCACATAAAGAAATGCCAGGCTTAGATCCGAAAATCGCAGTGCACCACTTGTCCATTAAAAAGAGAACTCGACCGGTTAAACAAATACAGCGTCGATTTCGACCAGAGTTGATTCCTTTGATTGAGGACGAGGTTAATAAGCTTCTTGAAACAGGCAAGATCCGAGAAGTCAAATATCCTACATGGATTTCCAATATCGTGCTGGTAAGAAAGAAAAATGGGCAACTCAGAGTATGTGTTGATTTTCGAGATTTGAATATGGCATGTCCGAAAGATGACTTTCCATTGCCAATTACTGAACTCATGATTGATGCAACAACGGGGCATGAGGTTCTTTCATTTATGGATGGATCATCTGGCTACAATCAAATTGGTTTGGCTCCTGAGGATCAAGAGAAGACAGCCTTTCGTACTCCGAAAGGGATATATTGCTATAATGTTATGCCATTTGGCTTAAAGAATGCTGGTGCCACTTATCAGCGAGCCATGCAAAAGATATTTGATGACATGCTTCATAAGATTATCGAATGCTATGTTGATGATATTGTGGTGAAATCAAAGGAAAAGAAAGATCATTTCCATGATCTAAGGCGAGTGTTTGAACAATTAAGAGAGCATCAACTCAAGATGAATCCGCTCAAGTGTGCATTTGGAGTTTCATCCGGGAAATTTCTTGGGTTTATTGTTCGCCGTCGAGGGATTGAGATTGAGAAAGCAAAGATTGACGCAATCATGAAAATGCATGTGCCTCGGAGCATACATGAACTCAAAAGTCTGCAAGGAAAGTTGGCATACTTAAGGAGATTCATATCAAACTTAGTTGGCCGATGCCAACCATTTAGTCATCTAATGAAGAAAGACAGCATATTCGAATGGGATGAAGCTTGCAATAATGCTTTCAACAGCATTAAAGAATACTTGATGAAGGCACCAGTGTTGAGTGCTCCAATATCGGGACGTCCATTAGTCCTTTATCTAGCTGCTCAAGAGCGTTCTGTGGGAGCTTTACTTGCACAAGAAAATGATGATGGTAAAGAAAGAGCTCTATATTATCTAAGTAGAACCATGACTCCAAACGAGTTGAAGTATTCACCCATTGAGAAGATCTGCTTATCCCTTATCTTCGTAATTCAGAAGTTGAAACATTATTTTCAAGCTCACACAGTTCGGCTAGTTTCGAAAGCCAACCCGCTAAAATTTGTCATGTCAAAACCAGTACTCTCTGATCGGCTTGCAAGATGGTATCTCCAACTTCAACAGTTTGAGATCGTGTACGTCCCTCAAAAGGCCGTAAAAGGACAAGTATTGGCAGATTTTCTAGCTGATCATCCAATGCCTGCTGAATGGGAACTATCTGATGAACTCCCCGATGGAGATGCTTTCACTGTGGACATAGTTTCTCCTTGGAAGATGTATTTTGATGGAGCATCTCATAGAGAGGGAGCTGGTGCGGGAGTCGTGTTTGTAACATCTAGTGGTGAAGTTCTAACTTTCTCATTTTCCTTAACAGAAAATTGCTCTAACAATGTGGCTGAGTATCAAGCACTCATACTTGGTTTGGAAATGGCTGTCGATATAAAGCAGCTACACCTTAGAGTGTATGTGATTCGCTATTGGTGATAAATCAACTCCTTGGAGTGTATGAAGTAAAGAAGCCTGAGTTGTTCCCCTACTACAAGTATGCTCAAAAGCTTATGGGTTATCTCGGTGATGTTGATATTAAGCATCTGTCTAGAAGAGAGAATAAGCAAGCTGACGCCCTCGCTAAGTTAGCATCAACTATAGCTATGCCAGAAATGCAAATTCAAATATCGGTGTGTAGAAGTTGGGTTGTACCACCACTCTTTGAAGATGATGATTATAAAGAAGTTGAAAATCATGTGGTGGAAGTTTTCGAAATTGAAGAAGAGGATTGGCGCCAACCACTTGTGGATTATTTGAAATATGATAAGTTGCCTAACGATCCACGACAAAGGATTGATATTCGGCGTCGGGCACCTCAGTTCATCTATTTCAAGGGTACACTTTATAGAAGAACATTTGATGGAATCTTCCTGAGATGCTTGGGTAAGGAAGAAGCTATTCAAGCAATAGAGGAGGCTCACTCCGGAATATGCGGTGCTCATCAAACCGGACCAAAGCTGCATTTCAGAATTAAAAGAATGGGTTACTATTGGACCACAATGGTGAAAGATTGCATGGATTTTGCACAAAGATGTCAAGCTTGGCAGTACCATGGAAATCTGATTCACCAACCTCCGGGGCCTTTGCATCCGACAGTCGCTTCATGACCTTTTGATGCTTGGGGTTTAGATGTGGTAGGGCCACTTACAAAGTCTTCTGGTGGTCATCTCTACATTCTTGCTGCAACAGATTACTTTTTAAAGTGGGCTGAAGCTGTGCCTCTGAGGGAAGTAAAGAAAGAAAATGTTGCTGATTTCATTCGGATCAATATCATTTATAGATATGGTGTCCCGCGTTACATCATCACTGATAATGGAAAGCAGTTCAGCAACAGTTGGATTGATAAGTTGTGTGAGAAGTTTGATTTCAAGCAAAGAAAGTCATCAATGTACAACGCAGCTGCCAATGGTCTTGCTGAAGCATTCAATAAAATTTTATGCAGTTTATTGAAGAAAGTGGTTTCCAAGTCAAAAAGAGATTAGCATGAAAGAATCAATGAAGCTTTATGGGCGTACCGCACTACATATATAACACCTACTCAAGCCACTCCGTATTCCTTGGTGTATGGTGTTGAGGCTGTTGTGCCTCTCGAAAAGCAAATCCCTTCTTTGAGGATAGCCATACAAGAAGGCCTCACCGAGGAAGAAAATGCAAAGTTACGTCTTCAAGAGTTAGAAGCATTAGATGAAAAGAGGTTGGAAGCACAACAAAGACTTGAGTGTTACCAATCTCGCCTTTCTAGAACGTACAACAAGAAAGTGAGGGTACGTTCTTTTCAAGTTGGTGATTTGGTGCTTGCTGTGAGAAGACCTATAGTAGTCACCCATCGTGTTGGAAATAAGTTTCTACCCAAGTGGGATGGCCCTCATGTTGTGAAGGAAGCCTACACAAATGCCGCATACAAGTTGATCTCAGAGGATGGCGTGAACATTGGCCCTATAAATGGGAAGTTCTTGAAATGCTACTATGCATAAAACAAATACATGTACAACGCTCCTTGACGCACGAGCCTAAACTGCATGTTACTCCTGGTCCGCATGAGTATAAACTGTGTTCGACGAACTCCTGGTCCGCATGAGTATAAACTGTGTACGACAAACTCCTGGTCCGCATGAGTATAAACTGTGCACGACACCCACCAAAGGTAATTATATGTGGTTAAACTATTAATTCACCCCACTCAGATATTTTAAGTGGTTAAAGCATTAAATATCCTACTTTGTCTAAAGTGGTTAAAGAATAGTCACTCCTGGCCCGCATGAGTATAAACTGTGCACGGCACCCCCCCCATCCAAATCATGTCCCTTTGAACTACGTAATGACTTGATCTTCTGCGAAGAGGTACGTAGGCAGCTTAGCACTTTGCTAAGTTCAGTCATATCTTTGGTCTATTCACATCAAGTTTGTGGGGCAAACAATAAATTGGAGCATGAAGGCAGCAAATAAATATAAAAGATAAGAAAACAAATTAATGATGTAACATAAAGGAGAAGTAAGGAAGAGAATGGACTTTATTGATAATATCATTAGATGTTCAAAAACGTAAAAGGGGAAAGCAAATAAATAACTAAGGGAAACTAAAAGAAAATCAGTCCTATGCTAAACAAGAAAGTTGTCAGAGAGTATGCTTTGTAAAACAGACTTTAGAGCTGCTTTCTCATCTTCAGATGATGATTCTTTCAAGACGATTGCATTGTCAAGCATAAGGATATCCTCTTCTATGAGCTCAACTTCCTTCTTAGCACGACAGAGAGTTTGTTGGAGACGATCAGCTGCTTCAGACAAAGTTTTCTCTCCCTTCTGTAGATTAGTCATCTCTTTGCCTATCGACTCCAACTCTTCCCAAGTAGTCTTTAGTTTTTTTGTCTTTGTCATGTGAGTGTCTCTGCAATTCTGAAGGCGACTCTTGACGTTGGTCAAGCATTTTGCATGATTTCCCATGGATGTCGCTTCATCAGACTTCAATTTTGCCGCAGTATAAGTATCGGCCTTATCAAATAGAGGTTCCAGGGCTACCTCTAAAGGAGAACAGTCGATTCTAAGAGCCTTCACTTCCTTTATCAAGGAAAATATTTCTTGTCTCAGAGTTGATAAAAACTCAAGAGGAGTCCGTTTGAGTTTTCTTCTTATTTTACTCCATGCACTCCGAGCAAATTTCCCTTTGAGATCACGAGTAATCTTCTTAGATATAAATTATAAGATCATGGGACATGCCTTTGAAGAATTCACCCCTGTGGTCGATGCATCACTTTCAGTAGAATCATCACTCTCATCAGAATCGTCACCGCTACCAGAATTTGAAGAGATGCCCAAGATCTGATAAGAGGAGAAATATGCTAGTAAAAAAATGAGGATATACAATGAAAAAAATAAGATAAGGAAAAGGGGAAAACCTCATCTGCCAAATCTTCTGAAGTAACAGCAGTAATTAATTCATTTCCTTCAGCAGCCTTAGAGCCAGAAATTTTCAGCGCAACCTTCAATAATAAAAGAAAGCTTTGTAAGAAAATGAAATAAAGAAAAAATGAAAAGAGGAGAGAGAATGGAAGAAATCTCATTATCTTGTTTTTCAGTGTGAACAACAGATTTCTTTCTCTTCCAATGGCGTTCAGTAGAGGCGCTACGACTTTCTGTAGAATGAGGGGAACTTTTCTTCCTTTTATGCACTGTAGGTTGTAAAACTTCATCATACACTGGAGAAATGTCCTGAACTTCTTGATTATCATCATCAAGGTCATTAATGATGTCCACTTCTTCCTCCAGAGGCTCTGAAACTGGGGTAGTCAAAGCCTTGATATGATCAGATAAGTAAGTTCCGTGGACTTGCTTCCACCACTCCTTATATTCAGTAGTGGAGTAGTTTTTAGGAGCTGGGGTTGCACATGGAAAGTAAGCTTCGGAGGTAGAGTTATACGAATTGCAATGTCTCTAATGGTTGAATCCTTCTTCTAAAGATGCTTTCCGAAGGTTGGTTCTAAGCATCTTAGGAACATGTTGTAGGAAGCCAAATTGACGAGCAAACCTGTGAGGGGAGTAAGGCTCCATCACAAAATAACTACCCTGCCGCAAAGTGAGATAGCTAGTACGGATAGCCATCAGATGGGCCCAATTATCCCATTTCTTATTTCCATCATCCGTGTAGTGGATCGCTTTGTCTTTTGAAAAAATATTGCAAGTCCATAAGGCATTATCAGCTGTGTTGATTCGTTTGCGAGCGTCTTCAGCATCGAAGTATCTTGCTCCCTGCTCACCAAAGTATGTCACCATTCGAGGATATGCTAACTTACTTCCGACCGGAAAATGAGTTTTGAAGTAGTGAGCCAGCCAAGCATGAACGAAATGAACCGAAAAGGTCGATTTAATTTCAGATAAATTCGACGAGTTTGAAATTGCATGCAAGCCATGGTAAATGCTTGCCAAAACTGGAATAGCAAGACTCACTTTTTTTCCTGCAGCCATTAAGCTTGCCACTTTAAAGGTACTCGGTCGTATCAAGCCTACTTCGCCACCCAGAAGTACAAACGCACAAAGCCAGCAAGCTAAGTAAGCAGCTAGATAGGTCTCTTCCTGATCGGTTTGAGAAATGCCCAACTTTTTAAATTGATCTATCTCAGCAGACGTCGATGGCTGGTGACTCGAAATAACACCAGTCGGGTTATAAGTTTTTTTAGGCCGAGAAGTCGTCTTTCTTTCAACACGTGTGGGAGGTTCAAGGTATGTTATGGCCTTCTTAGACCAAAAATCTACCCACTGGTCAATGGTTACACTTCTTCTGTTAGCACCCTTGCAAAGTACGTGATAGGCGCCAAGTAAAGATCTACAGCTGCGCGGGATACGTAAACCATCCTTCATGGAAAGCAATTCTTCTACACATGGCACAACTTCATCATACACATAACCCGCTATGGGTAGTCCCATCAAGTTGTATAAGTCCCATAAAGAAAGTGACATCTCCCCGAATTTGGTAAGTAAAGTGTTGGTGGAAGAACACCAAGCTTCACAGAAGGCCTTCATAATTTCACAGCTGCAATCATAGGTAAAGAGAGATGCAAAGACAGCATCATAAAGCTTTGTGTTTCGAAGAATGGATCCGCATCGACTTAAAATATCTTCAGTCCATTCCCAATAGACCTTGATATAGTGGAAGTCTCCAAGAAACTTGATGGGTTCTCCCCATGATGCTTTTCCTTTTGCAATGCGGCGTCCCAAAGAGGGTAAGGGTGCCGAATTAATTTCTGGCTCAACGTCAGCTCCTTTCAAGGTCCAACTCATGTTATTTTTACTTGAAGAAGATTCATGAGACCAACATGCCAAGAAGAATTCATTTTTGCTTCTTGGAGGAACATAAGCACAGTTCCCTAGCAAAGATTGCCCGAGTAAAAGACGAGTTGCTTGGGGCAAAGGTTGATGTGCATCTTCAAGAATAACCAAGTAGCTTGCGCCGGACTTTCCCGTTACAGTTTTGAAGAAAACCATGTTGAAAGTTGAGTTAGCTGCCAAATAAACAAAGGAATATTAGAGACGAGAAGATAGAAAAATGTGTATAATTTAAATTTATGAATTTAATTAATTAAAAGGCCCAAAATAAATTCATGGGGTCAATTAATTATTAGATTTGAAATTATAAATTAAGTACATATGATAAAGGAGGCAAAGATGATGATGGGGTGATTAAAATAATTCATGTGTAAGTTTAATTAATAACTTAGCATATAGCATGGATTAAATTTAATTTAGGCCCTAGAAGCTAAAGATAATGGCCCGAAGTTTAAGCTAGTTTAAGCCCAAAGTAGTTGCGGGCTCAACAATTAAAATATAAATCTAAGTCCATGGTTTAAAATTTTGGATCCAAGTTCAAAGCAGTAGGCCCGAGGGGATTGTTCGAAGCAATGGACCAAAATTATATCAAAGCTTATTGGGCTAAGTAAAAAAGGAGGGTCAAAATTGAAAGAATAAGTCAAAATAGAGGAGAAAGGGTGTTCTTCTTCAGAAGCAGGAAGCTTCTTCGAGCTTCGCCAAAAAGCATCTCCGCTCATCCATCGAGTCCGATGCACATGGTCTCCCACCGCCACTCGCCACGCCTCGCCACCAGAGTTTCCACCGCCGTGATCTGGACCCACTGCTCAACCGCCGCTCGCTACACGCAGCCGAGGTCGCGGGTTGCTGCCAAAGTTTGGCACCCTTCCGGAGATGTGAACGAGAGGCCTTGCTATGTCGCTGCAGATTTGAGTCGGAAATGCGACGCCCCCAGCTCGTCGTCATTACCCGCCGCGTTGGTCTGATTTCTTCACCTCGTCGCCAAAGCATCGTCGGAGGTGTGAGCCCAACAAGCGACCACTATGGGTGGTCCGCCGTTGACTGCTTCTCACCTCGCGGTATGAGCCCGATAAGCAACCACCATGGGTGATCCGCCGTCGACCGCTCTCTACCTCGACATCATTGGTTCGACTGCTTGAGTATGTTAAAATCTTCTCTTTGGTCGGATTTTTGTCACCTCGTCGCCAAAGCATCGTCGGAGGTGTGAGCCCAACAAGCAACCACCATAGGTGGCCCGCCGTTGACTGCTTCTCACCTCGCGGTATGAGCCCGACAAGCAACCACCATGGGTGATCCGCCGTCGACCACTCTCTACCTCGACATCGTTGGTTCGACTGCTTGAGTATGTTAAAATCTTCTCTTTTCTTCTCTTTTCTTCGCTTCGTTGTGTTGTAAAAAAAAGAAGAAAGAACAACAAGGAAAAGAACTGAAGAGATATAGAAGTAAATATGAGAACACAAGTGATGGGGCTTACCTTGGTGATTACGTGAAGATGAATAATCAGTTTATAAAGAGAAAATAAACAAGAAACAAGAAAGACAAATAAAAGAAGAGCAAATTAAAGAAGAATAAATTGAGAGCTTACACTTGTGAATTGGCAACCTCTTGAAGCAGAGCTGAAAGTCCTGTTTGTTGGATAACTTTGATGAAAAAAATTGAGTTCGTGGATTACCATTATATAGTAGTGGACTCATGGATAATTATGGAAATTATGAAGATTCTTTACTATAAATAAATTTGATAATTTTGAGTAAGATCTACCGAGGTGCACAAGAGATAAATTTGTTCTATATTCACTTATCTTGATGGGTAAGAAACAAATTTGTTCCATATTTTCTTATCTTGGTGAATAAGAAACACACATGTACCATATTTATGTTCCGTTGGGATGTGGTAAGTAGGAAAAGATAAATTGGGCCATCAAAAGATAGAAAAATTGCAAGAAAAGAAGCAAATTTTTGCGATTCCTTCACATCAAGACACACTGTCCGTGAACAAATCGCAAGGGGGCATTTGTAAGTAATTAAAATTCACGGTCCAATCAAATGGCGATACGTGGATTTTATTGATTAAATATCAATTTTAATTTATTATATTTTATTTTGGGGATTTAATAAATTTATTCCTAAAATAGATTAATAAATAATTGATAATTAATTTAAAACCCAACAAATTAAGTAGGGTTTAAATTAAGTAAAAACTTGACCCCTAAGTTAAGTAAAGCATTGAAGGTTCCAGAATCAGGTCAAATTAAGCAATGACCAATCGAGTTGTGATATATTTGGAACGGCCCAAGCCCGCAGAACCAGGCCAAATCTGTCATAGACCAATCAGATTGCGAGATATTTATGGAGTATCCTCATCCTTCACCTATATAAGGAGTCCTCCTCCATTCATCACACACACTAAAAACATCTGAAGACATAAACGCTCTGAAGAGATCAAGAATACGAGCAGTGCTCCCTTGAGATCTTCAAGCATCTTCAAGCCAAGAACGGCCTCCGATCCGAGATCAAGGTGCCAAGCCCCTCCGATCCGGCGTTCTTCAAGTCAAGCAAAGATCAGAGATTAAGATCAAGCGAAGGTCAAGATCCAAGTCAAGTGAAGATCAAGATCAAGCGAAGGTCAAGATCCAAGTTAAGTGAAGATCAAGTCAAGCGAAGGTCAAGATCCAAGTTAAGTGAAGATCAAGTCAAGCGAAGATCAAGATCCAAGTTAAGTGAAGATCAAGATCCAAGTTCAAGGTCTTCAAGTCAAGAACACTCAAGACCTTCAAGTCAAGTTCAAGTTATATTCAAGTCAAGAACAACAGCCGATCAAAGATCAAGGTGCTAAGCCTCTTCGATCCGGCGTCCTTCAAATCAAATTCATTATCCGTGAAGACATTCTACCAAATTGAGCGGCATACTTCACAACAAATTCAAGTCAACGTTCAATCCGAACAAAGGTTCAACACCTCCAGATCAACGTTCAAGACTACACACTCGAGCTCGGACAAGCTTCGTTTGAAGATCCAGCTCAACTCGACATACGCAGTCAACATAGTCAGCGTAGTCAACACACACAAGTCAAGTCAAAGTCAAGCCAAATTGATTCGAGAGAAGAATCAGAGAATTGATAGAGATTGTTCCTAAATTTTCAAGTTCAATCCGTTTGGATTATCATTGTAATTCTTTTGTGTTTATTTCATTATAAATACAAAATTTATTGTTACAGTGTATAAAAAGTAATTTTTCATGTACTAAAAAGTAACAGAGTTTATATTTAAACGTATGCAAATCCGATTTACACAAGTGTTTATGAAAAAGAAAATGTCAAAATTTTACTTTTATAATTAACTAGATATTACCCATCTGTGCGTTGCACGGAAAGAATTAAGTATATGTACCTTTATATTTATTTTTTTTATTTTAACCATAATTTATGTATTTTATAAAAACTACTAATAATTTATGTATAATATATAGATGTATTTTTTTAACATAACGTAATTTTATATTTATCAATTAAATCGCATTGTTTATACGCTTATTTTTTATAACATTAAATTTGATATCTATTTATTTTTAAAAATAAATATAATCTCTTTGTAAAACTTAATTACTGTATTTTAAGAAAGATATAGTATACTGTAATTTATACTCATTTTTTTAATTGAATAACATATAGATAAATAAAATATAAAGTATTATTTAATATAATAAATTATAAATATTAAAGTAATATTTATGGAGACGATCCTAATGAAAATAAAATTGAAAAAAAATAAATCAAAAATTTTTGAAAATAAATTTCATACATTAATCCTAAAGATTAAATTAAAAGAACAATTATAGAAACGATCCTAATGAAAATATAATTGAATAAAAATTAAAATAAATACTCCATCCGTCCCGTAATAAAATTCACACTTTTCATTTTCGTCCGTCCCACATTAAACTTCACCACCTAAAAAAGAAAACATCACATTAATTCTCACCCCTAAAAGTTCATCTTAATTACAACTTTACGACACTCACCTGACACACATAACATACTTTATAACTTTATAATCACTTAAAAATACTACATTATCCTCTAAAGGTCAATAATATTGGTCAAAAAGTTACTTTTCTTAAACTCCGTGTCTACAGTAATGGTGAAGTTTATTCCGGGATGGAGGGAGTACAAAATTTCGAAAATAAATTTCATACATTAATCCAAAAGATTAAATAAAAAATATATTTGACATGTGCTTTGAATCTCCAATATTAAAATTTCTGAAATTAATTCTAGATTGTCCAAATTCATCACTCCAAATACTTTTTTAAATGATTAAAGACGCAAATAAGAGCAAATAAAAATAAGAACAATAAGTTTTCAAAAAGTTATAAAAATAGATTTTATAAAATATAAAGAAAACAATAAAATGAAGAAAAACCCATAAATCATAAGATAAATAAAAAAAAATGATTGAATCTGAAAATAAGATTATATAAATAAAAATAAGATTAAATAAAAGTATAAAAGATAAAATAAATTAAAGTATAGAAATAAGGTTTATAGAATCATAAATAAAACAAAAAAATAGAAGAGAAAAAAAAACAAAAAATAAAAATAAAGTACAAAAGATGAAACAAATTAAATAGATTAGAAATAATACGAAAACCAAAAAAAAAAGAATGATACCTTAAAGAAAAATGATTGAATCTGGAAATAAAATCAAATAAAAGTATAAAAGATAAAATAAACTAAAATATAGGAATAAAGTTTATAGAATTATAAATAAAACAAAAAAATAGAAGAGAAAAAAATAAAAAAATAAAAAAGAAGAATGATACCTCAGAGAATGAACCTGCAAGATCAAGTAAAAATAAAGTATAAAAAATAAAACAAATTAAATAGATTAGAAATAGTACGAAAACCACAAAAAAGAGAATGATACCTTAAATGAGAATGATTGAATTTGAAAATAAGATCAAACAAATAAAAATAAGATCAAATAAAAGTATAAAAGATAAAATAAATTAAAATATAGAAATAAGGTTTATATAATTATAAATAAAACAAAAAATAAAAGAGAAAAAAAATAACAAAATATAAAAAAGAAAAATAATACCTTAGAGAATGAATCTGCAAGATCAAATAAAAATAAAGTATAAAAAATAAAATAAATTAAATAGATTAGAAATAGTACGAAAGTGAAATAGATAAAAAAAGATGAAGCAACCAAAAAGAAAAAAAATGAAGCAAGGATTTGATTAGGTAATGAAAATGTTTATATAGAATGATTTGGAAGAATGAACGATCATGATTGGAAGTAAAAAAATAAATTAAAGTATAGAAATAAGGTTTATAGAATCATAAATAAAACAAAAAAATAAAAGAGAAAAAAAAAGAATGATACCTAAGAGAATGAACCTGCAAGATCAAATAAAAATAAAGTATAAAAGATAAAACATATTAAATAGATTAGAAATAGTACGAAAACAAAAAAAAAGAATGATATCTGAAAGGAAAATGATTGAATCTTAAAATAAGATCAAATAAAAGTATAAAAGATAAAATAAATTAAAGTTAAGAAATAAGGTTTATAGAATTATAAATAAAACAAAAAATAGAAGAGAAAAAAATAACAAAAATAAAAAATAAGAATGATACCTTAGAGAATGTGACACAACCCACCTTACATAACTTATAATTCAAATACTAATTAACATAAACATCATCATTATAAAAATCTGCATATATATTTTTTTTCACATAATGTATTTATAACCAACACCACCATACCAGTTCAACATACGTAATTATTTCTGACACCACTTCAAACCACACACACTGGTGACAATACTTATTATATTACATAACAAAACATCAGCGGAAACAAAATAAACCACGACCTAGCCCAACAGGTCGTCATCTATGTACATCCGCTCAAAATCCACAGCTTGCACAACACACCACATACTCAATCATCATCAGACTCACCTACAATGCATAAACTAGTGAGACAAAAATCTCAGTAAGTAGAAATCATGCATGTCAATGCATGAAAATGCATTTAGTTTTCTATCGCCTATTTCCTAGTCTTTCTAATTGGTCTATTTTATTTTGAAAATTTTTCACGTTGCGGGATCCTCACGACACACTTATGCACCCCCAAATGAGCTCAATAGACACACTTAGTGTCGGATCGATTTCGATCCCTGAATATAATGCCGGGAATAATTTTTTCGATCCCTGGAAGATTGTTGGGGATGATTTTTCTGAACCACGAATAAAGTACTGAGAACGATTTTTTCGAACTCAGAATAAAGTGTCGGGAATAATTTTTCCGAACCCTGACAGAGATGCATATATAGTGGCAGCACACACCATTAGTATCTTATTAATTTTGGGGAAAACACTTTTTCTGATTATTCATGGTATGCAACCAGGGCTATTAAATATGCATCATAAATCATTCACGACATCAATATCAATATTTAATCACAAATAAAACAACAACTTAACTTCAATTCACACAAATCCACTTCTGTAACAGCTTCACCTTAATCACATAGATCCATTTATCGAATAACAACTTCACCTTGGATCACACGGATCTCTTTTTAGAATAACAACTTCATCTCGGATCACACAGATCCTTATAAATGATATCTTCTCAGATCATGCAGATCTATATTCAACAGTTTCTGTTCACACAAATCTATATAGGGCAATGATATTATTTCAAATCACATAAATCTACAACGTGTGTTGCAAATTTATCACAAATAATCTACAAATAATATTGTTGAATATGAACCGTACTTTCCCAAATCACATAAATCCACAGCTTGTATCATAAATTAATCTCAAATAATTCATAACGTAATTAAATTAATCACAAATAATTCATAACATAATTATCACATATTAATCAAAAACAATTCACAAACAGTATGTTTATGCATTGTAGTTGGACTTCTAGTTATTTGGACTCCAAATAGTAAAATACTATAGTCCTCGTGAAGTACTACAACTAATCTCTTCTTTCCTGTTCCGACACGAATCCCTTCCTTCCCTTTCTCTCTCTCCTTTTCTCTGTCTCTCTTTTTATTTATTTATTTTTTTCCTCCACTTTTGGTTGCTGCTCGTAGCTTATCCTTCAATTACCCCCTAAATAGGGGTTAACGTATATATAGAGAGGTGGGGTGGAAGTTGTATGCGACTATCCCACCCGCCCAACTATTTTTTTACTATATTTAGTAAAATTATTATTATTATTATTATTATTATTATTATTATTATTATTATTATTATTATTATTATTATTATTATTATTATTATCCACTACGAATGTATGCGCAATACTTAATAACTAAGATATGATATATTTATAAATTAATGCACATACGTGTACATTTTCTTACCACTATTATTACGAGAACACGTATGATACTTAATAATTAAAAAAATAATTTAATTATATATACAAATAATTACACGTAAATATTTATGCACATATTTATTCACATAATGTCACCATTATTATCACAAATGTATTAAATAAAAATGTAAAGATAAATAAAATGTAGAAACAATTATCACATAATAGTCACATTACTATCACATAATTGCCACATAATTATCACATAATTATAAAATGCACATAACACAAATTAAATTATATTGGCACATGAGTAGTGAGAAGCTCGGGTATCACATCCTCCCCACCTTATAAAAATTTCGTCATCGAAATTTACTTACCTGAAGAATTCTGGATACTTAGCTATCATCTCATCCTCTCTTTCCCAAGTAGCCTCCTCAACTAACTGGTTCCTCCATAACACCTTCACTAATGGTATCTCTTTATTTCTGAGCTTCTTCACTTCTCGCCGCAAGATCTCAACTGGTATTTCTTCATAACTCAAATCTTCTTTCAATTTAACTGGTCCCTATCTTTGAACATGAGATGGATCCAGAACATACTTCCTCAACACAGACACATGAAACACGTCATGTACTCTAGACATTGAAGCTGGTAACTCTAACTTATAAGCAACACTTCCAACTCTCTCAATGATAGTGAACGGACCAACATATCTTGGACTGAGTTTTCCTTTCTTTCCAAACCGCATTATCCCCTTTATTGGAGATGCTTTCAAGAATATCTGATCACCCACTTCAAATTCCAACTCTCTTCTCCGTTTGTCCGCATAACTCTTCTGTCGATCTTGGGCAACTTTCATCTTCTCTCGTATACGGGTAACAGTTTCTGACATTTCACGAATCAAGTTTGGACCCAAAAGTTTCCTTTCTCCAACTTCATCCCAATGTACTGGAGATCTACACTTTTTCCAGTACAATGCTTCATATGGAGCCATCCCGATAGTAGACTGAAAACTGTTGTTGTACGAGAACTCTATCATAAGCAAAAATTTACTCCACTGACCTTGAAATCCAACACACACGCTCTGAGCATATCCTCCAAGATTTGTATTGTACGCTCTAATTGACCATCTGTCTGTGGATGGAATGCTGTGCTGAAAGATAATTGTGTCCCCACCCCAATGCCTTATGCAAACTCTTCCAGAAAGCAGACAAAAATCTTATGTCCCTATCTGACACAATGGTAAGTGGTACTCCATGGAGTCTGACAATCTCTTGTATATATAGCTGGGCATAACGATCCATGGAATACATAGAGCAAATACGAAGAAAATGAGCAGACTTAGTCAATCGATCCACTATAACCCAAATGGCATCATGACCTTTTACTGTCTTTGGTAAGCCGGTGACAAAATCCATAGTGATATTCTCCTACTTCCACTCTGGAATAAATAGAGACTGCAAAGTTCCTGCTAGTTTCTGATGCTCGTCTTTGACTTGCTGACAAGTCAAACATTGCTCCACATATTGTGCAACATCTCTCTTCATCCCTGGCCACTAATAATGTGACTTCAAATCTCTATACATCTTCGTAGCTCCCGGATGTACAGAGTATGGTGTTGAATGAGCTTCTGCCATCACTTCCTTTCGAATGCCATCCACTTCAGGTAGACATAATCGACCTCTATAACGAATCACACCATCATCTGTTATTTGGAAGTCAGAAGACTTTCCAGAGCTGATATCATTCCTTATCTTGTCAAACAATTTTTTCACCTCTTGTCCCTATCGAATCTTATCCTTCAAAGTTGGTTGAAGTAACAGAGCTGCCATCTTTGCTTCCAACAATCCTTCCTGATTGATTTTCACATCCATCCTTTGCAAGTCAAACATCTCTGGTTTCTGATTTATGGTCATAGCAGCTACACTCTGTATTGTCTTTCGGCTCAATGCATCAGCAACCACATTGGCTTTACCCGGATAATAATTGATAAAATAGTCGTAATCCTTCACCAATTCCAACCATCTTCTCTGCCTCATATTCAACTCTTTCTGAGTGAAGAAGTACTTTAAATTCTTATGATTAGTGTAAATCTCACAACGCTCCCCATATAGATAATGCCTCCAAATCTTGAGTGCAAACACCATTGCGGCTAACTCCAAATCATGAGTAGGGTAGTTCTTCTCGTACTCCCTTAACTGTCTGGATGCATACGCTATCAATTTCCCATTCTGCATCAGTACACATCTAAGACCATTCTTCGAGGCATCACTGTAAACCTTGAAGTTTCCATCTCCATAGGAATAGTTAAGATAGGTGCTGATGTCAACCGTTTCTTCAATTCCTGAAAACTCTGTTCACATGCCTCTGTCCATGTGAATCTTACATTCTTCCTGGTCAATTGTGTTAATGGTGAAGCGATCTTGGAGAATCCTTCAACAAACCTTCGATAATATCCAGTCAATCCAAGAAAGCTACGAACCTCAGTGGGATTTGAGAGTTGTGGCCAATCATGGATTGCTTTGACTTTACTTGGATCCACTGCAATTCCTTCTCCTGATACCACGTGTCCCAAGAAAATAACTTGGTCTAACCAGAACTCACCCTTCTTGAACTTCACATATAACTGCTTCTCCTTCAGAATCTCAAACACCTTTCTCAAGTGCAGAGTATGATCCTCCTTGTTCTTAGAGTAAATCAGAATATCATCGATAAACACAATCACAAACTTATCGAGGAATTCCTAAAATACTTTATTTATCAAATCCATAAATTATGTCTGAGCATTCGTCAAACCGAATGGCATCACCAAAAACTCATAATGTCCATACCTTGAACTGAATGCAGTCTTCGAAATATCCTCCTTTTTATTCTTAAACTAATGATACCCCGATTGTAAATTAATCTTTGAAAAGATAGCTGCACCCTGTAGTTGATCGAATAGATCATCAATGTGAGGCAATGGATACTTATTCTGGATTGTAACTTTATTATACTCCCGATAATCGATGCACATCCTCAACGTGCCATCCTTCTTATGAACGAAAAGAACTGGTGCTCCACAAGGTGAGAAACTAGGTTTGATGAACCCTTTATCTAGAACCTCTTGCAACTGTATCTTCCATTCCTTCAATTCTATTGGTGCCATTCTGTATGGCGCCTTAGATATAGGAGCAGTTCCCGGTTGCAGCTCAATAACAAACTTTATTTCTCGTTCTGGTGGCAACCCTGGAAGATCATCTGGGAACACCTCCGGGTATTCTCGAACTACTGGTACATCACCAAGGGCTGGACACTGCTGTACTTCAACATTCATCACGCTCACCAGATACCCCTCACAACCACTTTTCAACAATCGACGTGCTTTTACAGCAGATATCACATGAAATCTGAAATTCTTTTTAATCCCAACAAAAGTGAACGGTTATCCTTTCACTGGCTGAAAAGTGATACTCTTCTTCTGACAATCTATTGTAGCACCGTGCTTTGACAGCCAATCCATACCCAATATAATATCATAATTATTCATACTTAATACAATCAAATCAGCAAGGAGTTGTCTTCCTTCAATAGGAATACCACAACCTTGAAGAAGTTGATTGGTTTGTTTTGACTCATCAGAAGGTATCATCACTTCATAATTAGCTTTTATCAAGTTAGATGTTCCACCCAGCTCCTCACATACTCAGTGGATACAAATGAATGTGTTGTTCCAGAATCAAATAGCACATATATAGAAGTACCAAAAATAGAAAACTTACCCGTGACAACTGAGGGATTCGCATCTGCCTCCTCTGGCGTCAAAGTGTACACTCTAGCTGGAGCTCTTCCCTGCTGTCCTTGCTTTTCTTTCTTAGGACAAGTAGTAGTCACATGTCCCTTCTCTCCGCATGTGTAACATGTTCTTGGAGAAATTTGACACTCTCCACCATGTGATCTAAGACAATTAGGACATATGGTTAGTGGCGGCGCCGGTTGCACCTTACCCTGATCGAATTTGGGATGCTTGTTTGGTTCTCCTTGTCTCTGTCCTTGCTGCACTTGAACATTTGATTTCAGCCTCTAAAATGGCATCGGTCTCCTATCAACTCTCCCAAACTGCTGCACTGGTTTCTGTTGAAATTGACGTCTGATAGCCTCCGATTGTCTAATCCTCATCTTCGCTTGCTCAGCAATTTGGGCCCTTTCTATAACTTGTGAGTATGTTGCTCCATGCAGTCCCGCCATACTCACATCTCTGTAAAGTTCAGGCCTTAAGCCTTCCATAAATCTCTCCACTTTCAGTGCCTTCGTACTCACCATGTGTTCTGCAAACCTTGACAACTGCTCAAATTTTTTAAGGTAATCTGTAACTGCATGCCACCCTGTTTCAACTGTATGAATTCGTTCATCTTCATTGCTCTTACTGGTGCCGTAAAGTACTTATTTCTGAAAAGCTCCTTAACCTTTCCCAGGTCATAGTCGTGACGTCCTCAATACTTTTAATGGTATCCCACCAGTGGCCTGCACTTCCTCGTAACATGGAAGAAGCACACAACACTCTGTCCCCATCTGGAATTCTACTATATTGAAACATGTTTTTGATTAGCCATTTGTAGTCGGATGACTGATTGGTCGTAAATAATCGGGATGACCAATTAAAGAATTTATCAAACCACGGAGAATTTAAGATTCGTGGCCTTTAAGATATAGTCTCATATTAGTTAGGGACGACCGAGAAGGGAGGATAATAGAAACAAGAAAAGAAACTAATTACAATATTTTTGGAATTTTCAATGCAAAGGAAGTTTACATGATACACTTCAAATGAATCAATCATGTAACACATCTAATTGCCTCCCAATTTAAGCTATCATAGTAAGAGCGATCAAAAATTTCACCTAAACTATCTCTCGAGATGAAGAGGATGTAGGCCCTTACAAAGACCCTAAAATAACACATAGGATCGATACCATAGCGAACACCTCCCAATAGGTACTAATTACATGCACGAGTTTCCTAAAAGGTACTAAATCATAGGTAATATTTCCTTTCTAGGTACTATGAATTCACTAAGGTTGGGTTCCCCTCACTAGATTAATTGACCTCTCGATCTAACCTCTCTAGTGTCCACTTATGTAGTTCTAAATATGAGAGGTCGTCTCCAACTCTTTCCACATTAATTCACATAACCCACATGATGAAATAATTCAATTAATTCCTAAGACACATAATTGAACTCTCATTCTAACCAAATGCACTAGATAATTAACCACACAAATCAAACATATAGATTAAACAATTAAGCATCCATAAATGAAACTAATTAAAGCCGGGATCACAATTTAAATAATATCACAAATTAATTCATAATCTAAACATCACTTAAACATCCAAAACATAGAAAATAAAAAGATAATAAATAAGATTAGATTTCACCGAATGAAATTTTTACATCCACTTGGTGTCCCCATCTTCTTGGAAAGCAAATAAAATCCTAACCTAGAAAAATATTTAAAAATACGGATCCCTCGCCCCGAAAGGGGAGGGATCTCAACTATGGAGGTCTTACTTAAAAGCCCTCTCAACTATTGAATCTTGAAATGATTCAATTTAATGGAATTTGATGGATGGAGAATTGTTCAATGGTGGCTTCCATGGAAGAGGGTATTTATAGTAGTAAGGACGAGAGAAATTTGAGTAAGTTTCTAATGTGGGACAAGTGGGTTCATATAGTGGTAGAGTGAGAGGAATTTGTGGTAAGTAATCAATGTGGGATAATTTAGCTCATGGGACCAAAAATAAAATTTATAACAAATTTTTCTTTATCCCGTTCTTACTCGTTTCAACTCCAAATTGAGCTCCGTTTTCTCACACATCTTCCTCTTCACTTGAAGAATCCATTTTATCAAAATAACCCATTTTTCTGCATGAATAAATAAAAATACCTTTCTCCAAATGATCAAGCAATTAATAGTATTTTCATTAAAATCATGCTCAATTATTGAATTAAAGCCACAAAAATCCACTTAAAATCTAGGTGAATTTCACACCGATCAATGACTAATTAAAGAATTTATCAAACCACAGGGAGGAAAGTACTAGGGTCTAAGCGATCTCGTTTTTATCATAATATTATAGAGATGATCAGGAAGGGGAGATAAACAAGAAATGACAATAAAATAAATGGATAGATGAATGGGAGATGGATGAATGAGCCAAGTAGATAGAGATGAGACTAGCAATACTTAAAGCATGAAAAATCTAGGTATCATGCAATGAACTCATATGTGTCATGGGTATAGACTAAGGGCCAACACTAGTTCATCTAAACTCCCTCTCGGAATGAATAGGATATGATTCTAAAGATAGCTCAAACGATTGGTTCTCACTCAAACAATTCCAACTAGGTACTAAGTTTGAAATGAGAGTTCCTTCACACGATTAATCAACCTCTCGATCAAACCAATCTGATGTCCTATCAAAGGTTCTAAATTCTAAAGGACTTCTCAATCTCTTTACAATTTATAATGCACATGAAGTGTTTGATGAAATGATTCAATTAATTATCCTAAATATGCAATAGACTTCTCAATCTAATCACATGTTTAAAACAACAACCACACAAATCATCATAAACATCAAGATCTCAAGCATCAATGATAGAAAATCAAATAACCCAATCAACATAATCATTCATTTGCAAATACCTAAAATTATCCAACACAATTCATATTGCTAATCTCACAAGGGAGATTAGCCTCTCATGTTCATAAGAAAGTTAACATAGATATTAAAATCCTTACAAAATATAATAAACATTAGGATTCAATACAAAGTATAGATGAGAACTCCCTTGGATGTCTCCAATGGTGATCTTCTTCTCCCTTTGCAATCTTCCTCTCTTCCTTGCTTCTCTAGCTAATTGAATGAAGGATTTGATGGTGGAATGATGGTAGATGATATGAATGAATAATTGATGCGCGTTTTCTTTGCACGCAAAATTAATCTCCAAGTATTAAGGATATCAATTGCAGCTTAAGCAAGCGACCAAGTGAATATCGAACCCAAAGGACGGCGTATTATCAATTTAATTATTATCTAAATTAATTAAGACAAGTTGGCAATTAAGTTTGAGGTTTAGGATGATTAAACTAATAAACAAGTAATTAAAATAACAAATAAAATAAATATCACTTGAAGAATACGAAAGTGGATCAAGTAGGAGAATAGGTAGCTCTAGGATAATCCAGTTTCACTACTTAACTTCTCTTCCATGTGTCAATGTCCGACTCTGCCTTGTGGAATATGGACGCATCACTAAACCATGCATATCTACTCTATAGACACAAGAAAACATGTGTGTAACACGTGTGAATAACCTCAGAGCAAGAGATATAATTTCACCCCCCTTTCAAGGTACTATCAGTATCAATTATTTCCCCCTAGGATTGGTACTCTAACCCGATATGATCTTCCTTTATAGGTACTATAAAATTATCCTCTTTATCCTACTTATTAACCCGAATTCAATTCAATTAATAAGTATTCATATAAGATAGTTCTAATAATACTTCGGAATCCCTTCACTTAGAATTATAACTTAAAACCCTGCTCAACAGTGAACGCACTCAATCAATAACCAAGATATGTATTCAGACTCTACACAACGATTATTGATGCACAAAACGACTATGAGTATGGATTAAAAAGGCACAATCTTATATAAAATAAACCACAAGCAGTGTTGTATGGAGTATACACACGGAAGTTCAATTAACTAGATAAAACCTTCACAACCCTAGTTCTACCAAAAAGGCTCTAGCCCATGGTGTTGTAGGAAACACACATGAGTGTTGGATAGATCTTACCAGGATGTCCGAAAAATACAAGATAAATTAGGAAACGAATAAACCCTAGATGTGGCGTCATCGCATCCTTCTCGCTCTTGAATCCTCCTCTTAGTTCTCCCCTTGATTCCACAAACGAATCTTCAAAGTGATGGATGGATGGAGAAAAGGATGATGGTTGGGGGGTGATCCCCCCTTGTGGGGTGTTGTATGTTGTGGCCTCTCTTCTCCACTCTTGTTATTGTGTTGTGTTCCCCCTTGATTGGACTTTTTGGGGCTGTATAGACCTCCTTTTATACTTGTAATCACGTCTCCTAGGCTTGAAATGGGCTTTTCAAGTGATCACACGCGTTTTGGCCTCGAAAATACGAATATGGTAAGTTCCCGCACATCGGTTCGACCTCAGCAAACAGGTCGAACCACTAAGCACAGGTCGAACCACAGGTCGAACCACCCTACTGGAAGCCCCAAGTGCTTGGTTCGACCAACCCAACAGGTTGAACCAGAATGTCTCAGGTCGAACCTAGGTCGAACCGATTTGCGCAGTCTCGCCGTTTCGCGTATAACTTTCACATCTGACCTCCGAATTGAGTGATTTTTATGCTTACGCGATCCTCTCTTCCTGGGCTTTCTATCCATATAAAGAACTTACAAAAACTCAAAGAATTGAATCTGTAACAAGCCATGGAATGTAGAACATCTGTTCTGTTCGGCACAGCTCGCGCGGCGTCACCTCTTTGCTCATAACTTCCTCGTTCGGCCTCCGAATGGGATGTTCTTTATGCCAAAACGACCCTCTCTTCAGTAGCTTTCCAACCATGTATCACAACATCAGTTTTGAGCTTCACACGAACACAGAATAATTATGAAAGTTGGACGTGCGTTTTCAGCATTCTTGCACAAATTGCACCTTTTCTCCAACTTTGCACTTTTGATCCCTTTTTCCACCTAAAACACAATAAAATACCTCACGTGCACCTTTTTCTCACATATAATGAATATAAGACCATTGTGCTAATATATGACAAGAATATCAATCAAAAAGGTGTTAAATTGGACACTAAAACACGCTTATTTTCACTCTCATCAATCCCCCAAACTTACCCGTTGCTCGTCCCGAGGCAACAAAATAAAAATAAAGAGAGAGAGAGAATAAGAAAATTAGCAGGGAAACAAGGACTATGACAAATACCCCTCTTCAAAATACAATTGTCCTCAACTTAGGTCATGCAACTCTTATTACATGTAATAATCAATTCGTAGCATACAAGTTAAGACAATCACCACCAATTCAAATGCTCCATTGACATGTTCTCACGGGAAGTATATATCACTCGCACTCAAGTGTAAAAGATGTACACTTATGGGATAAGGTGTTTACGTTCAGATTCAATTCAAGTGCATGCGTAACCATAAGCTTGTCAAACGTCTCAAACTCTCCACCACTTAAAAGTATGATTCGACAATGGGATCAAAAAGGACTTTTGTTTTGTATGTAATGTTGGCTCTTTGGTAAGGGTAGGAAATATATGGATAAAGTAACTCAATTAGTGGAGAATTAAAATCAGAGATCTTTTGTACTGCAGATTTTTACACTTCAAGGCTATCCAGCTTCATGCTCTTCTAATTTTCTTTTCTCTCCTTTCCTTCAAGCTCAACATATGTTTTCTTTTCTTCAAGCACATCCTTTTTTTTCCCGAGGTACCAGTTTCGGGCACTACCTCTAACATCTTGGGGTACCAGTTTCGGGCACTACCCCTAAGCAACTTATTTTTAAGCTCATATTTTTATTTTTGCTCATAATCACTTGTACAACTCCAAATATTTTATTCCTTCCAAACTCTATGAAAATCAATTCACACACTTTGACAGCATTTAATTCTCCACTAAATATAGGAATTTAAGGCTCAAATAGGATATCAAAGTGGCTATCTTCGTAGTTTACCAAAGAAATAAGATTTTTAGGCTCAACGGGGTTAACTACGGATATATAATTATTTGGTAGGAAATTATTTGGCTAAGTGACTCATAAATTCAAGGACGGCCTTAGATCATTTCCCATTATCTAACATAACATGTAGTCTCAAGTAAGACGAGAGGCAAGTTCTAGAATACACACACAAGAACGATACTCACCAAAAAAAGAAATATCATGTGATTATGTATCATGATAAACAAGGCTCAAAATCTCACATGGGTATTTAACAAGTAACAGAGCACCTTTCATGGTAAGCAATATCCCACAAGTACACATAGAACTTCATATCACAATATAACTCAAGTACACTTCCTTCATCAATTTCAAAGGCATATGAATTTCAAAGACAATTTTAAACATATAAGCTCATATGGATCACCACCTTAAACTTAATCCTTCCACTCCTATGAATTAAAAGCACATATAAAAATTAGAAAATGGAAACGAGGGCACCTGATTTCTCCTTCAATGAATGCACGAGCTCCTCGAGTCAAAGCCTCAATGTAGAACTCGTCTTGCCACTCTTTTACCTTTTTCTATCATCAAAGCTCAAACAAACTCATCATCACAGGATTCATCAATAATAAAATAGGAGAACTACACAAAAGAATTAATTGACTATATAATCGACTCCACACACTAGAAACACCACTGAACACTAGGCAAATTGCAAAAAATTGACATATCAAAACCGATTAAAGTTTCAATAAATCGCAAAAAATCAACTCTCCTAGCAAACATTACAAAGAAAATATTATATTCTTAGTGCTTTAATGAGGTAAGAACATCACACCCCCCAAACTTAGTAAAAACATAAGTTGAAACTAAGTTTGAAAAGAGATATAATTTCCGAATAATAAGCACGCCAAATATAAAAATTTCTTACTCACACAAAATAAATAAAGAAATAAAACGGAAGGGCAAGCCCCAACAAGCGCTCATGTTTAACGTCGAAGAGTCACGACGGATTACCGCTTTGTACTACTGGATCACAGGACGGTCTAGTCGCATCCTCACCTTCAAGTACTTTCTTTCTCTCTTCTTGTCTACACTCAACACCTCACCTTTCTTGGTCACAAGTATATGATCCTCAAAATTTCCTTCCTCCCATGGCTGTCTAGACTCCTCCTTGTCAATCTTCCACTTAAATTCAGAATCACCTGTCTTAGAAAAATCAAGATTAAACCAGTTAGAAACCATATCAATGCTCTTGCATGATTGAGTCTCCATGGGCATCTTCATTGCATGATCAAGAGAGAAAACCACATCTTCATTATCCATCTGCAGTCTAAGCTTCTCCGCTCACAACCTCTTTGCTCTTTCCCACTTCTTCTCCATTGTAAGCTCAGTATTCTGCTCATGTAATGGTACTGGAGTAACATCAACATCATAGAGAGTATTCGGTGTAACATTAAGCATGTTTCAGACGGGTTCGACCTGAGTTCGACCTGTGGAACAGGTCGAACCAGGTATGTAATGGTCGAACCGATCATCTGGAAGGCTGCTCTCGCTCTGAAGTTGGGGTTCGACGTGGGTTCGAACTGTTCGATAGGTCGAACCACTGCCACCCAGGTCGAACCAGCCTACTGTAGTCTTTCTGCCCTCTGGTTCGACCAGGGTTCGACCTGCTAGCTTGGTTGAACCGACAATGTCGTGGTCAAATCGAGCTTCAGACAAAACAGGGGATAGCTAACAGTCTGGTTCGACATTGGTTCGACCAACAGATTTGGTCGAACCCTCTTGATCCAGGTCGAATCGCTCAGCTGGGACCTCCGGATGTTGTCCAGGTGCCTGGTTCGACCTCATCTGTTCGGTTCGACCTGATGAGTTGGTCGAACCAGGGACGAATCGGGCTCCTTTTGCTTCAAATTTTGATTCCGGCTCCGTCGGTCCTTCGTACTGCGTTCCAGACCTTAACGTGATGGCATTATTCTCCAATGTTTCTGTCAATTGATTCACATTCGCGGTCATCTGCCCCATAATCAAAGTAAGCTCCTTCAACTGCTTAGATAAATCTGCACGATCAACATTCATGGTATCCTCAAGACGATCAATCCTTGCATCATTCTCAGCCATGTATCGATGGAAGGTATCTTCAACACTCTTCACTTCTTGCTGCTTCATACTAGGCCCCCTTAATGTCAACTTTGTAATCTGCGTCTGCTGGGACTCTAGTAGCTTGTTGATGTTAGCTAAACTAGAGACGATCTCATCATCCCTATTCGGCTTCACCACTTGATGTTCAACCTGCGCTACCTCGCCAAGTACATATGATCCTCTATCTCTCACTACAGGCCAGTCATGTGTATTCATAGAGATGTCTTCAAACAACTTTTCTGCTTCAAGTGCTGTCTTAGATAACAACGCTCCTCCTGATGATGCATCAGTAAAATACGCGACTCACAATCCAATCCATAGTAAAAGATACTTATGTATTCAGCCTTAGACATTCCATGTTGTGGGCACCTCCTGAGCATATCTTTAAATCTGTCCCAAGCCTCATAAAATTTCTCACCCCGATTCATAACAAATCGGGTGATCTCTTGCTTCATTCTTAAGATCCTTGAGGGTGGCATGTATCGTTCCAAGAACTTCTGCTGCAGTTGGTCCCATGTAGTGCAATCTGTGGCATCAAGAGTCTCATACTAAGCTTCCGCCTTATCAATCAATGAGAACTTGAATAGGGCAATCCGTCTGGCATAATCATTAGCTCCAGCTCCCTTTTGAGTGTTTGCATAACCAAGAAATCTTCAGAGATGTTGATATGGATCTTCAAAACAACCTCCAGAAAAGAGATTCTTTTCCACCATGTTAATAAGAGCGGGATGTATCTCAAAATCATCATCTTTCCCCCTTGCTCCTATCACCCCCATGTTACCAATTTCATAGTTCGTGAAAATTTCACGTATGGCAACATTATTCGGATTCTGCCTTGCTCCGGCCATGTTTAGCTCAATGTGTTATCTGTTCCTTCCTTCCTTTCCTTTTCCTAGTGCACAAGTACCTCAGAAAAATTCAAGGTTAGATAGAAAATAAATAATCACAAATAAAAGAAAAAAAATAATCTTAATCAAACTAGAAATAATAAACTAATAATAGCAGCCGTCCCCGGCAACGGCGCCAAGAACTTGATGCGCGTTTTCTTTGCACGCAAAATTAATCCCCAAGTATTAAGGATATCAATTGCAGCTTAAGCAAGCGACCAAGTGAATATCGAACCCAAAGGACGGCGTATTATCAATTTAATTATTATCTAAATTAATTAAGACAAGTTGGCAATTAAGTTTGAGGTTTAGGATGATTAAACTAATAAACAAGTAATTAAAATAACAAATAAAATAAATATCACTTGAAGAATACGAAAGTGGATCAAGTAGGAGAATAGGTAGCTCTAGGATAATCCAGTTTCACTACTTAACTTCTCTTCCATGTGTCAATGTCCGACTCTGCCTTGTGGAATATGGACGCATCACTAAACCATGCATATCTACTCTATAGACACAAGAAAACATGCGTGTAACACGTGTGAATAACCTCGGAGCAAGAGATATAATTTCACCCCCCTTTCTAGGTACTATCAGTATCAATTATTTCCCCCTAGGATTGGTACTCTAACCCGATATGATCTCCCTTTATAGGTACTATAAAATTATCCTCTTTATCCTACTTATTAACCCGAATTCAATTCAATTAATAAGTATTCATATAAGATAGTTCTAATAAGACTTCGGAATCCCTTCACTTAGAATTATAACTTAAAACCCTGCTCAACAGTGAACGCACTCAATCAATAACCAAGATATGTATTCAGACTCTACACAACAGAATAATTATGAAAGTTGGACGTGCGTTTTCAGCATTCTTGCACAAATTGCACATTTTCTCCAACTTTGCACTTTTGATCCCTTTTTCTACCGAAAACACAATAAAACACCTCACGTGCACCTTTTTCTCACATATAATGAATATAAGACCATTGTGCTAATATATGACAAGAATATCAATCAAAAAGGTGTTAAATTGGACACTAAAACACGCTTATTTTCACTCTCATCAATAATGGATGAAGATGAAGGTGAAAAATGGAGGAAATGGTGTGTGAGGTGAGTGCAGGGGTGAAACCCTCGCCCAAAACTGAACTAATATTGAAATATTGGGTATTTATACCCCTTGGGAAGCTTCTAGAAGATTATGATTTTTTGCAGAATTTTGCACCTACACGGCCCATGTACGGTACACGGCCACAGGGGAGGCTGTGTAGGTGTTTCGAGTGTCAGTACACGGCTTTCACTTACAAGATCGTGTTTGGTACACGGCCCGTGTTTCTGCACATGATCCATGTTCTGCACACGGCCACAGGAGTGGCCGTGTAGGGATTTCTGGCGACGGAGCACGGCCACTTCTTACAGGGTCATGTATGGTACACGGTCCATGTTCTTGCAGTCCTGTTTTTTCTTCTTTCTTTTTGGCCCGTTCTCCCTCGTTTTAATTCCGAATTGAGATTCACTTTTTTCTATGTCTTCCTTTTTGTGTCTAGAATCTTTTTTTACCTGAAAATCATACTTTTAAGCTCATTCACACACATTTTCGTGAAAACACAAAACACAATCAAATAACACGAAATACAGATAAAATAATACGAAAACACATATAAAAAGACTCTAAAATCTATGTAAAAATATCACTCATCAGTTTTTCACCGTGCATAACTAATCCCTTGCATCTATGGAGTCTGCTGCAACCTCAAATATCGGAGGGCTCAGCTTTCAAAACCTCTCATAAACCATTTTCACACGTTCTACTTGACGTCTATCTTGATTAGCATTACCGTCTAGTTGTCCACCCACATCTCTTTGCTGAATCAATTATTGTATCTGTTGGGACTGGCGCTCTACCAGTTCCATCAGCCAAGTAATAACCCCATCATGATTATTACCTTCAGTAGGTGATGCTTGCTCAGCAATCATATCCCCTTCAGAACTCTCACCTGTAGCCTTTACCATTTTTTCTACTAACTACGAGTCCTACACCACATGGCCAATATAATTTATATAACACATAACAACACAGAATAAAAATAACACTTAAATGCAAAGCTGCGCTCCCAAGAAATGAGCTCATGTACATAGACAGTCTGCAGGATCCAAACCGTGCTCTGATACCACTCTGACACGACCCACCTTACATAACTTATAATTCAAATATTAATTAACATAAACATCATCATTATAAAAACCTTCATATATTTTTTTTCACATAATGTATTTATAACCAATACCACCATACCAGTTCAACATACGTAATTATTTCTGACACCACTTAAAACCACACAAACTGGTGACAATACTTATTATATTACATAACAAAATATCAACAGAAACAAAATAAACCACGGCCTAGCCCAACAGGTCATCATCTATGTACATCCGCTCAAAACCCTGAAGAAGCTCCACAACTTGCACAACACACCACATACTCAATCATCATCGGGCTCACCTACAATGCATAAAATAGTGAGACAAAAATCTTAGTAAGTAAATATCATGCATGAAAATGCATTTAGATTTCTATCGCCTATTTTTAGTCTTTCTAATTGGTCTCTTTTATTTTGAAAATTGTTCACGTTGCGGGATCCCCACGATACACTTATGATATGCACCCCAAATGAGCTCAATAGACACACTTAGTGTCGGATCGATTCTGATCCCTGAATATAATATCGGGAATAATTTTTTCGAACCCTGGCAGAGTGTTGGGGATAATTTTTTTGAACCCCGAATAAAGTACTGAGAACAATTTTTTCGAACTCAGAATAAAGTATCGGGAATGATTTTTTCGAACCCTAACAGAGATGCATTATAGTGGCCGCACACACCATTAGTATCTTATTAATTTTGAGGAAAACACTTTTCATGATAATGCATTGTATGCAACTAGGACAATTAAATATGCATCATAAACCATTTACGACATCAATATCAATATTTAATCACAAATAAAGCAACAACTTAACTTCAATTCACACAAATCCACTTCTGTAACAACTTCACCTTAATCACATAGATCCATTTATTGAATAACAACTTCACCTTGGATCACACGAATCCCTTTTTAAAATAACAATTTCATCTCGGATCACACAGATACTTATAAATGATATCTTCTCAGATCATGCAGATCTATATTCAATAGTTTCTGTTCACACAAATCTATATAGGGCAATGATATTATTTCAAATCACATAAATCCACAACGTGTATTGCAAATTTATCACAAACAATCTACAAATAATATTGTTGAATATGAACCGTACTTTCCCAAATCATATAAATCAACAGCTTGTATCACAAATTAATCCCAAATAATTCATAACGTAATTAAACTAATCACAAATAATCCATAACATAATTATCACATATTAATATTAAATAATTCACAAACAGCATGTTCATGCATTGTAGTTGGATTTCTACTTACCTGGACTCCAAATAATAAAAATACAATAGTTCTCGTGAAGTATTACAACTAATCTCTTATTTTCCGTTCCGACACGAATCCCTTCCTTCCCTTTTTCTCTCTCTTTTTTATTATTTATTAATTTTTTCCCCTTCTTTTGGTTGCTTCTCGCAGCTTATCTTTCAATTACCCCTAAATAGGGGTTAACGTATATATAGAGAGGTGGGGTGGAAGTCGTACGCGACTATCCCACCGCCCCAACTATTTTTTTACTATATTTAGTAATTTATTATTATTATTATTATTATAATTATTATAATCCACTACGAATATACGTCCAATACTTAATAACTAAGATATGATACATTTATAAATTAAAGACATACGTGTACATTTTCTTACCACTATTATTACGAGAACACGTATGATACTTAATAATTAAAAAAATAATATATTTATACACATAAAATAATTTAATTATATATACAAATAATTACACGTAAATATTTATACACATATTTATTCACATAATGTCACCATTATTATCACAAATGTATCAAATAAAAATATAAAGATAAATAAAGTGTAGAAATAATTATCACATAATTGTCACATAATTGTCACATAATTATCACATAATTATAAAATGCACATAACACAATTATAATTATATTGGCACATGAGTAGTGAAAAGCTCGGGTATCACAGAATGAACCTGCAAGATCAAATAAAAATAAAAGGTAAAAGATAAAATAAATTAAATAGATTAGAAATAGTACAAAAACCATAAAAAAAGAGAATAATACCTTAAAGGAGAATGAATCTGAAAATAAGATCAAATAAATAAAAATAAGATCAAATAAATGTATGAGAAAAAAATAGATGAGAAAAAAAATAAAAAAGAAAAATGATACCTTAGAGAATGAACCTGCAAGATCAAATAAAAATATAGTACAAAAGATAAAAAAATTAAAAAGATTAGAAATAGTACGCAAGTGAAATAGATAAAAAAAAGATGAAGCAACCAAAAAGAAAAAAAATAAAGCTAGGATTTGATTAGGTAATGAAAAGGTTTATATAGAATGATTTAAAAAAATGAACGATCGTGATTGAAAGCAAAAAAATAAATTAAAGTACAGAAATAAGGTTTATAGAATCATAAATAAAACAAAAAATATAGAAGAGAAAAAAAAAAAGAATAATGCCTCAGAGAATGAACCTGCAAGTTCAAATAAAAATAAGTATAAAAGATAAAATAAATTAAATTAAATAGATTAGAAATAGTACGAAAACAAAAAAAAGAATGATACCTCAAAGGAGAATGATTGAATCTGAAAATAAGATCAAATAAAAGTATAAAAAATAAAATAAATTAAAGTACATAAATAAGGTTAATAGAATTATAAATAAAACAAAAAATAGAAGAGAAAAAAATATAACAAAAAATAAAAAAGAAGAATGATACCTCAGAGAATGAACCTGCAAGAACAAAAAAAATAAAAGATAAAAGATAAAACAAATTAAATAGATTAGAAATAGTACGAAAAACAAAAAAAAAGAATATTACCTTAAATGAGAAAGATTGAATCTGAAAATAAGATCAAATAAATAAAAATAAGATCAAATAAAAGTATAAAAGTCAAAATAAATTAAAGTATAGAAAAAAAATTATATAATTACAAATGAAACAAAAAAAATAGAAGAGGAATAATAACAAAAAATAAAAAAGAAAAATGATATCTTAGAGAATGAACCTGCAAGATCAAATAAAAATAAAATATAAAAGATAAAATAAATTAAATAAATTAGAAATAGTACGAAAGTGAAATAGATAAAAAAAGATGAAGTAACCAAAAAGAAAAAAAATGAAGCTAGGATTTGATTAGGTAATGAAAAAGTTTATACAGAATGATTTGAAAGAATGAACGATCGTGATTGAAAGCAAAAAAATAAATTAAAGTATAGAAATAAGGTTTATAGAAACATAAATAAAACAAATATATAGAAGAGAAAAAAAAAAGAATGATACCTAAGAAAATTAACCTGCAAGATCAAATAAAAATAAAGTATAAAAGTTAAAACAAATTAAATAGATTAGAAATAGTATGAAAACAAAAAAAAGAATGATACATCAAAAGAGAATGATTGAATCTAAAAATAAGATCAAATAAAAGTATAAAAAATAAAATAAATTAAATTATAGAAATAAGGTTTATAAAATTATAAATAAAACAAAAAATGGAAGAGAAAAAAAACAAAAAATAAAAAAGGAGAATGATACTTCAAATAATGAACCTCCAAGATCAAATAAAAATAAAATATAAAAAATAAAACAAATTAAATAGATTAGAAGTAGTATAAAAACCAAAAAAAAAAAAAGTGAATGATACCTTAAAGGAGAGTGATTGAATCTGAAAATAAGATCAAATAAATAAAAATAAGATCAAATAAAAGTATAAAAGATAAAATAAATTAAAGTATAAAATAAATTAAAGTATAGAAATAAGGCTTATATAATTATAAATAAAACAAAAAAATAGAAGAGAAAAAAATAAGAAAAAATAAAAAAGAAAAATGATACCTTAGAAAATAAACCTGCAAAATCAAATAAAAATAAAAGATAAAAGATAAAACAAATTAAATAGATTAGAAATAGTACGAAAGAGAAATAGATAAAAAAAAGATGAAGCAACCAAAAAGAAAAAAAATAAAGCTAGGATTTGATTAGGTAATGAAAAGGTTTATATAGAATGATTTGAAATAATGAACGATCGTGATTGAAAGTAAAAAAAATAAATTAAAGTATAGAAATAATATTTATAGAATCATAAATAAAACAAAAATATAGAAGAAAAAAAAAGAATGATACCTCAAAGAATGAATCTGCAAGATCAAATAAAAATAAAGTATTAAAAATAAAATAAATTAAATAGATTAGAAATAGTACGAAAACAAAAAAAAAAAGAATGATACCTCAAAGGAGAATGATTGAATCTGAAAATAAGATCAAATAAAAGTATAAAAGATAAAATAAATTAAAGTATAGAAATAAGATTTGTAGAATTATAAATAAAACAAAAAATAGAAGAGAAAAAAAATAACTAAAAATAAAAAAGAAGAATTATACCTAAGAGAATGAACTTGCAAGATCAAATAAAAATAAAATATAAAAGATAAAACAAATTAAATTGATTAGAAATAGTACGAAAACCAAAAAAAAAAGTGAATGATACCTTAAAAGAGAATGATTGAATCAGAAAATAAGATCAAATAAAAAAAATAAGATCAAATAAAAGTATGAAAGATAAAATAAATTAAAGTATAAAAATAAGGTTTATATAATTATAAATAAAACAAAAAATTAGAAGAGAAAAAAAATAACAATAAATAAAAAAGAAAAATGATACTTTAGAGAATGAACCTACAAGATCAAATAAAAATAAAATATAAAAGATAAAACAAATTAAATAGATTAGAAATAGTACGAAAGTGAAATTGATAAAAAAAAACATGAAGCAATCAAAAAGAAAAAAAAAATGAAGCTTGAATTTGATTAGGTAATGAAAAGGTTTATATAGAATGATTTGAAAGAATAAACGATCGTGATTGAAAGCAGAAAAATAAATTAAAATATAGAAATAAGATTTATAGAATCATAAATAAAACAAAAATATAGAAGAGAAAAAAAAGAATGATACCTCAAAGAATGAACCTGCAAGATCAAATAAAAATAAAGTATAAAAGATAAAACAAATTAAATTGATTAGAAATAGTACGAAAACAAAAAAAAAGAATGATACCTCAAAGGAGAATGATTGAATTTGAAAATAAGATCAAATAGAAGTATAAAAGATAAAATAAATTAAAGTATAGAAATAAGGTTTATGGAATTATAAATAAAATAAAAAATAGAAGTGAAAAAAAATAACTAAAAATAAAAAAAAAGAATTATACATCAGAGAATGAACCTGCAAGATCAAATAAAAATAAAATATAAAAGATAAAATAAATTAAATAGATTAGAAATAGTACGAAAACAAAAAAAAAAGAGAATGATACCTTAAATGAGAATAATTGAATCAGAAAATAAGATCAAATTAAAGTATGAAAGATAAATAAATTAAAGTATAGAAATAAGGTTTATATAATTATAAAAAAACAAAAAATTAGAAGAGAAAAAAAATAACAAAAAATAAAAAAGAAAAATGATACTTTAGAGAATGAACCTACAAGATCAAAAAATATATATATAAAAGATAAAACAAATTAAATATATTAGAAATAGTACGAAAGTGAAATAGATAAAAAAAAAAGATGAAGCAACCAAAAAGAAAAAAAAATGAAGCTAGGTTTTGATTAGGTAATGAAAAGGTTTATATAGAATGATTTGAAAGAATGAACGATCGTGATTGAAAGCAAAAAAGTAAATTAAAGTATAAAAATAAGGTTTATAGAATAATAAATAAAACAAAAATATAGAAAAAAAAAAGAATGATAACTCAGAGAATGAACCTGCAAGATCAAATAAAAATAAAGTATAAAAGATAAAATAAATTACATAGATTAGAAATAATACGAAAACAACAAAAAGAATGATATCTCAAATGAGAATGATTGAATCTGAAAATAAGATCAAATAAAAGTATAAAAGATAAAATAAATTAAAGTATAGAAATAAGGTTTATAGAATTATAAATAAAAAAATAGGAGAGAAAAAAATAACTAAAAATAAAAAAGAAGAATTATACCTCAGAGAATGAACCTGCAAGACCAAATAAAATTAAAATATAAAAGTTAAAACAAATTAAATAGATTAGAAATATTACGAAACCCAAAAAAAAAGAGAATGATACCTTAAAGGAGAATGATTGAATCTAAAAATAAGATCAAATAAATAAAAATAAGATCAAATAAAAGTATAAAAGATAAAATAAATTAAAGTATAAAAAAAAGTTTATAAAATTATAAATAAAACATAAAAATAGAAGAGAAAAATAATAACAAAAAATAAAAAAGAAAAATGATACCTTAGAGAATGAAACTGTAAGATCTAATAAAAATAAAATATAAAAGATAAAATAAATTAAATAAATTAGAAATAGTACTAAAGTGAAATAGATAAAAAAAATAATGAAGCAACCAAAAAGAAAAAAAAATAAAGCTAGGATTTGATTAGGTAATGAAAAGGTCTATATAGAATGATTTGAAAGAATGAACGATCGTGATTGAAATCAAAAAAATAAATTAAATTATAGAAATAAGGTTTATAGAATCATAAGTAAAACAAAAATATAGAAGAGAAAAAAAAAGAGTGATACCTCTGAGAATGAACCTGCAAGATCAAATAAAAATAAAGTATAAAAGTTAAAACAAATTAAATAGATTAGAAATAGTATGAAAACAAAAAAAAGAATGATATCTCAAAGGAGAATGATTGAATCTAAAAATAAGATCAAATAAAAATATAAAAGATAAAATAAATAAAATTTTAGAAATAAGATTTGTAGAATTATAAATAAAACAAAAAATAGAAGAGAAAAAAAATAACAAAAAAATAAAAAAGGGGAATGATACTTTAAATAATGAACCTGCAAGATCAAATAAAAACAAAATATAAAAGATAAAACAAATTAAATAGATTAGAAGTAGTATGAAAATCAAAAAAAAAAAAAAGAGAATGCTACCTTAAAGGAGAGTGATTGAATCTGAAAATAAGATCAAATAAATAAAAATAAGATCAAATAAAAGTATAAAAGATAAAATAAATTAAAGCATAAAATAAATTAAAGTATAGAAATAAAGTTTATATAATTATAAATAAAACAAAAAAATAGAATAGAAAAAAAAAAGAAAAAATAAAAAAAATGATACCTTAGAAAATGAACCTGCAAGATCAAATAAAAATAAAATATAAAAGATAAAACAAATTAAATAGATTAGAAATAGTACGAAAGTGAAATAGATAAAAAAAAGTTGAAGCAACCAAAAAGAAAAAAAAATGAAGCTAGAATTTTATTAGGTAATGAAAATGTTTATATAGAATGATTTGAAATAATTAATGATCGTGATTGAAATCAAAAAAATAAATTAAAGTATAGAAATAAGGTTTATAGAATCATAAATAGAACAAAAATATAGAAGAGAAAAAAAAAGAATGATACCTCAAAGATTGAACCGGCAAGATCAAATAAAAATAAAGTATTAAAGATAAAACAAATTAAATAGATTAGAAATAGTACGAAAACAAAAAAAAAGAATGATACCTCAAAGGAGAATTATTGAATCTGAAAATAAGATCAAATAAAAGTATAAAAGATAAAATAAATTATAGTATAGAAATAAGGTTTATAAAATTATAAATAAAACAAAAAATAGAAGAGAAAAAAATAACTAAAAATAAAAAAGAAGAATTAAACCTCAGAGAATGAATTTGCAAGATCAAATAAAAATAAAATATAAAAGATAAAACAAATTAAATAGATTAGAAATAGTACGAAAAAAAAAAAGATTGATACTTTAAAAAAGAATGATTGAAACAGAAAATAAGATCAAATAAAAAAATAAGATCAAATAAAAGTATGCAAGATAAAATAAATTAAAATATAGAAATAAAGTTTATATAATTATAAATAAAATAAAATAAAAAGAAGAGAAAAAAAATAACAAAAAATAAAAAAGAAAAATGATACTTTAGAGAATGAACTTACAAGATCAAATAAAAATAAAATATAAAAGATAAAACAAATTAAATAGATTAGAAATAGTACGAAAGTGAAATAGATAAAAAAAACATGAAGCAACCAAAAAGAAAAAAGTGATGATTGGATTTGATTAGGTAATGAAAAGGTTTATATAGAATGATTTGAAAGAATGAACGATCGTGATTTAAAACAAAAAAATAAATTAAAATATAGAAATAAGGTTTATAGAATCATAAATAAAACAAAAATATAGAAGAGAAAAAAAAAGAATGATACCTGAGAGAATGAACCTGCAAGATCAAATAAAATTAAAGTATAAAAGATAAAACAAATTAAATAAATTAGAAATAGTACGAAAAATAAGAATGATACCTCAAAGGAGAATGATTGAATTTGAAAATAAGATCAAATAAAAGTATAAAAAATAAAATAAATTAAAGTATAGAAATAAGGTTTATAGAATTATAAATAAAACAAAAAATAGAAGAGAAAAAAAAATAACTAAAAAAAAGAATTATACCTCTGAGAATGAACCTGGAAGATCAAATAAAAATAAAATATAAAAGATAAAATAAATTAAATAGATTAAAAATAGTATAAAAAAAGGGGAATGATACCTTAAATAAAAATGATTGAATCAGAAAATAAGATCAAATAAAAGTATGAAAGATAAAATAAATTAAAGTATAGAAATAAGGTTTATATAATTATAAAAAAACAAAAAATTAGAAGAGAAAAAAATAACAAAAAATAAGAAAGAAAAATGATACTTTAGAGAATGAACCTAAGATCAAATAAAAATAAAATATAAAAGATAAAATAAACTAAATAGATTAGAAATAATACGAAAGTGAAATAGATAAAAAAAAACATGAAACAACCAAAAAGAAAAAAAAAATAAAGCTAGGATTTGATTAGGTAATGAAAAGGTTTATATAGAATAATTTGAAAGAATGAACGATCGTGATTGAAAGAAAAAAAAATTAAAGTATAGAAATAAGGTTTATAGATTAATAAATAAAATAAAAATATAGAAGGAAAAAAAAAAGAATGATAACTCAGAGAATGAACCTGCAAGATCAAATAAAAATAAAGTATAAAAGATAAAACAAATTAAATAGATTAGAAATAGTACGAAAACAAAAAAAAAAGAATGATACCTCAAAGGAGAATGATTGAATCTGAAAATAAGATCAAATAAAAGTATAAAAGATAAAATAAATTAAAGTATAGAAATAAGGTTTATAAAATTATAAATAAAACAAAAAATAGAAGAGAAAAAAACTAAAAATAAAAAAGAAGAATTATACCTCAGAGAATGAATCTGCAAGACCAAATAAAAATAAAATATAAAAGATAAAATAAATTAAATAGATTAGAAATAGTACGAAACCTAAAAAAAAGAGAATGATATCTTAAAGGAGAATGATTGAATCAGAAAATAAGATCAAATAAATAAAAATAAGATTAAATAAAAGTATAAAAGATAAAATAAATTAAAGTATAGAAATAAGGTTTATATAATTATAAATAAAACAAAAAAATAGAAGAGAAAAAAATATAACAAAAAAAAAAAAAAGAAAAATGATACCTTAGAGAATTAACCTACAAGATCAAATAAAAACAAAATAGTAAAGATAAAACAAATTAAATAGATTAGAAATAGTACGAAAATGAAATAGATAAAAAAAATTAAGCAACCAAAAAGATAAAAAAAATGAAGCTATGATTTGATTAGGTAATAAAAAGGTTTATATAGAATGATTTGAAAGAATGAACGATCGTGATTGAAAACAAAAAAATAAATTAAAGTATAAAAATAAGGTTTATAGAATAATAAATAAAACAAAGATATAGAAGAGAAAAAAAAGAATGATACCTCAGAGAATGAACCTGCAAGATCAAATAAAAATAAAGTATAAAAGATAAAACAAATTAAATAGATTAGAAATAGTACGAAAAAAATGATACCTCAAAGGAAAATGATTATCTGAAAATAAGATCAAATAAAAGTATGAAAGATAAAATAAATTAAAGTATAGAAATAAGGTTTATAGAATTATAAATAAAACAAAAAATAGAAGAGAAAAAAAAACTAAAAATAAAAAAGAAGAATTATACCTTAGAGATTGGACCTGCAAGATCAAATAAAAATAAAATATAAAAGATAAAACAAATTAAATAGATTAGAAATAGTACGAAAACAAAAAAAAAAGATAATGATACATTTAAGGAGAATGATTGAATCTGAAAATAAGATCAAATAAATAAAAATAACATCAAATAAAAGTGTAAAAGATAAAATAAATTAAAGTATAGAAATAAGGTTTATATAATTATAAATAAAACAAAAAAATAGAAGAGAAAAAAAAATGATACATTAGAGAATGAACCTGCAAGATCAAATAAAAATAAAATATAAAAGATAAAACGAATTAAATAGATTAGAAATAGTACGAAAGTGAAATAGATAAAAAAAAAGATGAAGCAACCAAAAAAATGAAGCTAGGATTTGATTAGGTTATGAAAAGGTTTATATAGAATAATTTGAAAGAATGAACGATCGTGATTGAAAGCAAAAAAATAAATTAAAGTATAGAAATAAAGTTTATAGAACATAAATAAAACAAAAAAATAGGAGAGAAAAAAAAGAATGATACCTTAGAGAATGAACTTGCAAGATCAAATAAAAATAAAGTATAAAAGATAAAACAAATTAAAGTATAGAAATAAGGTTTCTAGAATTATAAATAAAACAAAAAATAGAAGAGAAAAAAAACAAAAAATAAAAAAGAAGAATGATACCTAGAGAATGAACGTGCAAGATCAAATAAAAATAAAATATACTTCCTCTCCCACACTTATGTTCACACTTTCCGTTTTCATCCTTCCAACACTTATGTTTACCACCCAAAAAAAGAAACTTCACATTAACCAACAACCTTAAAAGTTATCTTGATTTCAAAAATAACACTCTCACCTAACACACATAACATACTTTATAATTTATTTATTACCTAAAAATACCACAATACCCCTATAAAGTCAATATAATTAGTCAAAATTAACTTTTCTTAAACTTCGTATCTACAGTGCCGTTGAACATAAGTTCGGGACGGAGGGACTAAAAGATAAAACAAATTAAATAGATTAGAAATAGTACGAAAACTAAAAAAAATAGAGAATGATAACTTAAAGGAGAATGATTGAATCTTAAAATAAGATCAAATAAATAAAAATAAGATCAAATAAAAGTATAAAAGATAAAATCTTAATCTTAATATATACTCCCTCCGTCCCGCACCAAGGGTCTCTTTTTTTCCATTTTGGTCGTCCCACCCAAAGGGTTTCCTTTTCTTTTTTATACACATGGATCTCACACTTACCCACTAATATAATTAAAATATGGGGTCCACACTCCCACTAATACAGCTATTCACTACACATTAAATAATAATACTCCTTAATCTACGTGCAAAAAAGCAAAATGCACCCTTGGTGCGGGACGGAGGGAGTATAAAAGCAGAATAAATCTAATCCTGACCATCTGTTTCTAAAACAAATCTCAGCCACCCATTAAAATAATTAAATAATTATAATTATGAAATTTTCAAATTTGGAAATAATTTAATTAGTAAAATTTTGAGTATCTATTTCTCAAACAAATTTTTGTTACCTATTAAAATAATTAAATAATTATAATTATGAACAAATCTCAGCCACCCATTAAATAATTAAATAATTATAATTATGACAGTTTCAAATTAGAAATAAGTTTTATTTATTAAAACTTTAATAATATTAAATAGAATCTCTTTTTTCATTTCGGGACCAATCAAATTGCAGGGATGCAAATGCCCAAGCCCGCAGAATTAGGTCAAATCATCCATTAACCAATCAAATTGCGAGTTATATATGGGGCTTCCTCACCCTTCACCTATATAAGAAGCCCTCCTCCATTCATTCTAAATACACCGAGAGCGATTCTCTACGAAGATCAAAGACTTCGGAGTTATCTGAATAGTTCTTCGAATTCTTCAATGAGAATCATCGCAAGAAAGGAATACATCTGGAATTCAGGTTGTAAACCGCCCGAATTAAGCGTTCTATAGTCAAAATTTTCAGTAAACGACTTATAATTTGGGATTCAGGTGCTAAACTGCCCGAATTTAAGCCTGCTTTAGTCAAAGTTCTTCCAAGAACAACCTATAATCTGGGATTCAGGTACTAAACCACCAGGATTTAAATATTTTTAAGTCGAGCACCTATTAAAATAATTAAATAATTATAATTATGATTTTTTAAATTAAGAAATAAGATATTATTTATTAAGAGATTAATAATATTAAATATAAATCCAATCCTAACCATCTATTTTTCAAATGAATCTCAACCATGAATAAATCCAATCCTAGCCATCTATTTCACAAACAAATCTCTACCACCCATTGAAATAAATAAATTAAATAATTATAATCATGACATTTTTAAATTAAGAAATAATTAAATAATTATAATAAATCCTGGCCTGGTGATGAGTGATATTTTCACCTAATTTTTTATGTCTTTTTATATACGTTTTCGTATTATTTTATCCGTATTTTATATGTATTTTGATTGTGTTATGTGGTTTCATGGAAATATGTGTGAATGAGCTTAAACATATGTAAAATAGGTAAAAATGGAGCAAACACGGAGACGGGAGCTGAAACGAGAAAGAAACGGGCTGAGGGGACCCAACTCGAGTTGCAAGACCTAACTCGAATTGCAACTCGAGTCGAGTTGGGGTCCTGAAGTTGCCCAAAATTATCAAGTGAGCTTACTCGAGTTGAAAGGTCCAACTCGACTTGCAACTCGAGTCGAGTTGGGAGCAGAGCAATGTTTAAAAATAATACAGTGAGCCAACTCAAGTTGTCAAGTCGCTACTCGACTTGCAACTCGAGTCGAGCTGCGTTCCGAAGGCATTACAGTTTTAGAGTCTCGCAACACGACTAAATAGGCAGGTGCACGAGTTGCCAACACGAGTCGAGCTAGGTCAGCTCGAGTTACACTACATGCAACTCGACTCGTGTTGCAACTCAAGTTTGGTAAGGCCAACTCGAGTTGCATATTTTTTGGCCAAAAATTCGGATTTTCACCTGTCAATACGTGTAAGTGTGTGTAAAAAGCCCAGTTAATGTTAAATTCGTGGCCCAAGTTGGGAGAGGGTATAAATAGCCTCAAGTTCAACATTTGAAGGGAGGATCACAAGGGTTTCACTTGGACACATAGATCACACAACGTTTCCTTCAATTCACACCATCCCTCTCATTCATTCTTCATCCATCCATCTACACTTGATCCCCTCCATCAAATCCACAATCCAAGTGATCAAGGAAGTAAGGGAGAGTGAAGATCACAAGAAGAAGAAGAAGATCTCCATTGAAGACCTTCAAAGGGGGAATCTAATTCTAATTGTTGTGAACTTCTTCATAGATTTGTCATGAGATTTGTAGATACAATTGTCTATGACTGTTTTCTCTAAGACTATGATAGGCTACTCTCCTTTGTGAGATTAGCTCCATGATTGGTGTTGGATAATTTAGTTTTTATGCAATTTGATTTTAATCTTGAATGGGTTTTGTGTTATTTCTATCATTGATTGTTCATTGCTTGATTTATATGATGATATGTGTGATTAATTGTCATGGGTATGCGATTAGATTGAGAAATCAATTATGTGTTTAGGATAGTTTATTGAATCATTTCATCATACACTTTATGTCTATTAATTTAGAATGAGATAGAGATATCCTTCTAGATTTAGAACCATTTGATAGAATATTTAATTGGCTTAATCGAGAGGTTGGTTGATTAGGTGAGGAGACCCAAGCCATTAGTGAATTCATAGTACCTTAAAAGGAAATATTACCTATGATTTAGTACTTAATTAGGGGACTCGTAGAGTAATTAATACCTAGTGGGAGGTGTTCGCTATGGTCTCGATCCTATATGCTTTTGGGAGTCTTATTGAGGGATTATTTTAGTATCTATGCCATGATTATTGTTAATCTCATCCTTGCATCATTTGGAACCCATCATTTATCCTTACTTTTATCTTATTTCTTGCTTTAGTTTAGGTGCATTCACTTGCACTCTTATCCTCCATCCTATTCTGTCGTCCTTATAAAATTACAATAAATTTAAGATCGCTTAAACTCTAGTATCTTTCTCCCTGTGGTTCGATAAATTTTTTAATTGGTCATCCCGACTATATATGGCCAATCAAATGGTGCCGTTGCCAGGAAGGTAACGGTCGCTAGTACTTTGACTAAGGATTGTTTAGAATGGTCTTAATAAGGACATTTATTTTTATTTTTGCACTTAATTTTGCTTTAGAAAATTTTGTTCTAATTTTTCTTTCTTTTATGGGTGCATACCTTGAGAAGGAGAGCAACCCCAAAAATATGAGCTACATGGATATTCTTCGAGATATGGTGAATAGAAGTGCTCATTCCGCTATGAACACACAAGGAAATTTTCAAGGTTTTTAAATGTCAAATTGTGAGCCTAATTTGCAACCGAATTTTAGAGTACAAGATATGCAATTCCAACAACAAAGTTATGAGAATTTTGGAGTCCCTCATCAAATGCATCACCAAATATACCCTCAAGGTGTGGAAGATATTTTTCAAGAAAATTTTTCTAGACATCAAGAAGGAAATCAACCACAACTATGGAGAAATTTTCAAGACTCCAACACCTCTTATTCCACCCAAAGTGACCACATAGCGATGCTTGGAGAAAAGTTATTTGAAATGATTATGGATCGCTTAGAAGATGGGAGGAAGTCTAATCAAGCATGAATTGATAGAATCGAAAATTTGTGTGAATGATGATGAATACAATGGTAGAATTCAATGCTAAGTTGGATTCATTGGAGAACTAAGTTAGTCAAGTTGTGTCCACCGTGGAGAGATTTCAAGAAGAGAACAAAAATCATTCTACCTACGGAACAACGAATCTATGCATAGCCATTAAGGATAGAAAAGAGGATAGTTTGGAGGTTGATGAGGTTATAAAGGAAAAAAGAGAAAAGGTACCTAAGTGGGTGAAAGTCAAAGAGTTGAAAGAAGAGTTGAAGGGGTAATTCGATAGATTTGTTGAGTCTCTTGAAGAGATGGTAGAGAAAGTCATATTCAAAATCGAGAAGAGATTCATGCCCTTATGGAAGAGAAGAAGCCTCCAGAAACTAAGATCATTTACGATACCCCACACAAGCCAAAACCTTCTCATTCAATTGAAATTTCAAATTCTCTTAAGAACTTCCATGATTTTATTGATAAAAATTTATTTGGTGATTTTAGGGAAAAGGTTGCAAGAGGGCACCAACACTTGTCAATATCCGAATTCTTACCGGGGGATGTGGCTGAAGTTCAAAATGCATATAAAGCCCCATGAAAAAAGTGAAATAAGTGGAAAGGGTCATTCCTTGTGAAGAACGCTATCGGAGAACAATTGCTTGAGCTATTTAACAAGAAGGGAAACGTTCTAGTTGTGGAACGTGAGAGCACAAGGCACTACTTCAAGAAGAAACCTATGACAGTGCCTAAGGACTATTCTAGACCACCATGAGCTTGATAATATCATCCGGCTTGAAGATGTTAAACTTATCACTAGATGGGAGGCAACTGATGAGTGATATTTTCACCTAACTTTTATCTTTTTATGTGTGTTTTCATATTATTTCATTCATATTTATGTGTATTTTGGTTGTGTTTTGTGTTTTTATAGAAATATGTGTGAATGAGCTTAAACCTATGATTTTTAATTTGGAGTTGAAACGAGGGAGAACGAGCCAAAATAGTGGAAGAAGAAAACAAGGCAGCAAGAACACGGCCGGCCGTTTCAAGTACACGAGCCGTGTCATGCTACACGAGCCGTGTACTGTAAACGGGCCTGTAAGAGATGGTCGTGCCACGACATCAGAATGCACAACACGACCATCCCTTGGCAGTGTTATGACACACGACTCGTGTGCCGTCGTAAGTTGGCATTGACCCAGAAACCCTGACACGACTCGAGGTGTGTTGCAGCACACGAGTCGTGTAGGCGCCTGATCAGTAAAAAAATAGAATTCTTCTAGAAGGTCCCTAATGAGTATAAATACCCTTCCATTCAACCTTTGAAAGAGATCCAAAATTCACAGCCGCCCACACACCATTTTCTCCATTTCACACCATCATTTTCATCCATTCTTCATCATTTGGATCTACCATCATCCTACCATTAATTTCTATAAGTGAAGGAAAAGGACCAAGGAAGAGAGGAAAGTGCAAAGAAGGAGAGGAGATCACCATTGAAGTGACATCAAGGGAGTTTCCATTCAATCTTTGTATTAAACCTTATAGTTTTATCATGATTTGTGAGGATTTAATTGTCTATGTTAATTTCTTTATGAAGATGATTGGCTAATCTCCCTTGTGAGATTAGCAACATGAGAGTTGTTGGATAATTTTGGGATTTATGTATTTAAATTCATATGTTGATTGGATTAATTGATTTTCTATCATTGATGCTTTAGATCTTGAGATTTATGATGATTTGTGTGGTTTGTTGTATTAAACATGTGATTAGATTGAGAAGTCAATTGCATATTTAGGATAATTAATTGAATCATTTCATCAAACACTTCATGTGCATTATAAATTTTAAAGAGATTGAGAAGTCCTTTATTATTTAGAACCCTTTGATAGGACATCCGATTGGTTTGATCGAGAGGTTTATTAATCGTGTGAAGGGACTCTCATTTCAAGCTTAGTACCTAGTTGGAATTGTTTGAGTGAGAACCAATCCATTGAGCTTTATTCCATATCATATTCATCTTGAGAAGGAGTTTAGGCGAATCTAGTGTTGGCCCTTAATCTTATACCCATGATCATATGAATTTGATGCATTTATCCTAGGATTTCCACTTCTTAATTGTTCTTAATCTCACTTTGACTCAACTTGGAAAACCAAGCATTTCATCCATCTATCTTGTTTGCTAATCCTTGCTTGCTTTGATTGATTTAAATTCTTGTTTGATCAAACTATCCATTGATGATTCGTCTCTATAAAATTGCGATAAACGTGATCTCGCTTAAGCTCTAGCGCCGACCTCCCTATGGTTCGATAAATTATTTTAATTGGTCATCCCTACTACAAAATGGCTAATCAGCAACCCATCATTATCTTTATTGCTTTGTTTAATGCTTTCAATAAGGTTGATGGATTTGATATTGTTTTGCATTTTTGGTATGTAGGTTGATTGTGCTCTTGAGGAGAATGCGTATTGGAGATACGATAAGCGCTTGATTTGAAGTGTGAAAGTAAGTCTCACCACTTTTTGCAAACTTAATTTTCAACTCTTGTTTCGATTTAAGTTTGGGGGGATATGGCGTGGTGTGACATACATGTTTTGTTAGTAAGCATATACTTCTCGTATTTTTGGGGCAATTTTAAAATTTTTCTCATGAGTTTTGGTTTGATTTTGGTATGATTGGTTGTGTTGAAGTGCATGATAGTCCATATTTTTTAATGAAATTGTTGAGCTAATGGTTTTGATGAGTTTTTTAGCATGTACAAGGGGTAATGGAAGCACGAATTGAGCTCGGAGCTAACAACTTCCACTACCAAATGCCTATTGAGGGAGTTCACTCTACACTCATCACTTCTATGTGCTTAGCATAATTTGACTTGACTTGGATTGTTTGATATTAGCATGTTACTTTATTTGTTATGTTTTTGGGAGTTTATTTTCGTAATTTAGGATTTCCTTTTCAATCAAGATGGGGATGATTGTGAGCTTACTTGAAATATGGATGTTATGAATGTGCTTCATTTTCTATTGATGATGATTTTTATTTTTGCATGTTATGTATTTTTTTTTGTTTTGTTTCTTGTTTGGTGAGTCTTTTCTTATTTGTTTTGTGTGTATTTTTATTCTTTTTTAGGGTTTGATTTGATGGTTTATTTTGGGATGTCGTGAGTTATTTTTGAATGTGAACGGTGACATGTTATGATGATAAGTGATGACAAGTTATGATTAACAACCTCTACACTTTCAAATTGTGACATGTTTTACTTAACTTGTTCAATTTTGAGATGAATGTGGTATAATAAGTTTCTTAAGGTCCGAGTATAAGTTTGTGAGAATTTGAGCCTCAACCATGCACACATGGTATTTCTTTATGAGTGAATCGATTGTATTTGATAAGCTAGAACTTGCTCATGGACTATAAGAACGAGCCCGATTTGTGGAGATTAGTGACATGATCTAAGGCCATCCTTGTCATTAATAGTCATTGCCAAATATTTTTCTACCTTGAACATCATCCCTAGTCAACCACTTTGAGCCTCTAAGCCTATTTATTGTGATATAAGCACACTACAAGCCTTAATTACCCACGTGATCCTTATACATTTACCCTTTTGTATGAGTGATTGAGGAGATGTGGTTTAGAAAGGTTTGATGAGAAAGCAAAAGAAAAAAGGAAATGGTAACACTATGCCAAAACTGTGGAAAGACAACGGGGAATCCCCGTTGTCGTAGCCCCTTCAACTCCGTTGTTAACCCGGCAATTGTTAAAGTTAGGACTTTTAACAACGGTGGAAAACCCGTTGTCGTAGGTTATGTTTAACAACGGCGCATCCCCGTTGTTGTAGCTATTAAATATCCGTTCTTAAATCTTGTGTTGGTAACAAAAATATATTTTAACAACGGAGAAACCCCGTTGTCGTTGCCATCTACGACAACGGATCACCCGTTGTTGTAGCTCAAAATCTCCGTTGTTAAATCGGCAGTTATTAGAAGTACCAACCTTTTAACAACGGTTTTTCCCTGTTGTATATATGCTTTTACAAAGGGGTATCCCCGTTGTTTTAGAAATCCCTGTGTTGTATCTAGTTAAGACAACGGGTAATCCCCGTTGTTGTAGCTCCAAATCACCATTGCTAATCCGGGAGTTGTTAAAGATACCGACCCTTTAACAACGATTTTTGATCCATTGTCGTATCTATACTTTTACAACGGTGTATCCCCATTGTTTCGGACATCCCCGTTGTTGTATCTAGTTAAGACAACGGGTAATCCCCATTGTTGTAGCTCCAAATCTCCATTGTTAATCCAGGAATTGTTAAAGGTTTCTTACCTATAACAACGGAATTTTTCCCGTTGTCGTATATTCTTTATAACAACAGTTTTTCACCGTTGTTTTTAGTTACATCTCCGTTGTCATAGCTATATTTAACAACAGTATGTGCCCGTTGTCATAGGCTATATCCCCGTTGTTAATAACAAATTTTTAACCTGTTTAAATTTAATATGAAAATAATAAAATTGTCATAATCCTTGATCTTCAATACAACACAACTAATTTTTACATCAATTCATTCCAATTAAATTGAACTCCAAATACAAAAACCAACATCTATACGTTCAACTATTATAACATCCCAACATCTCTCTCACACCAACAACAATAAAATACATCATAATATATCCATGATCAACAATATTGTCTTCCCATAAACATAAACAACAAACTGTTCATCATGTTCCACATTCCTTCTACACACTTTAGTCTTTTATTGAGGCTGGTAAATAAGACATATATAAGCTAAAGCTAGCACAATCGAAGTTGTTCTCATTACAAGATATATTACAAAATTACCTCTTCCAACACAAGTCTTTGTCATGTGTTATTGGATGCATGAAACCCGCTCTTTCCGCACTTCATCAATATCCATCTTACTGTAATTTTTTCCAATGAACTATGGAACACAAAAGTAAGCACTTATAACCACAGTATCATGAGAATAATAAATAATAGAAATATGATAATGCTACGTACAATTGATGGTATCATTTCAATTTTCACTATCCCATCAAATTGCATCAAATCTAACAAGTAGCGAAGCACATAAAAGCCGCATTGTTTATCGTCAGGTTGCCTTGGCGCCTATGACAAATGTAATGGGTTAAAAAATCAATAACAATTACATTCTTAAAGAAGTGAAGACAAATAGGTTAAATGAAATCACAAAACTACATTGGAGATGATCGTTGATAACTTAATAATATTGATAAAATGATTCAAAATTCCTAAAGCTATGAGTTATTTCATTCTAGAATATGTGCATGAATAAGTTACAGAATTATAATATATTTTCCAAAAGATAGGGACTACTCCATTTAGCTTGCAATGAGCAACAATTAGCTGCCAAATTGTAACTCTCTTATAGTGTTATTAAAAGCCCTTTTATCTTATTACAGAATCAATTCCTGGTCATGAACAGCAAACATTTATGATACCTATCATTTTTATTTATAGATAACAAATCAAATCACTAATTTTCAAATATCTTCATACTCTAAAACTTTAAGTTTATTGTTTCCAGCTTTTCATATTTCATATCAGATATTTTGTAATTATTTTAAACTGAAACCACTATCTCTAACTTAAAGATCTAATACGCTTTATTCTGATCACTTTACATAAAGGCATATGCTAGTTCAGCCTAAAATTCAGCTAACTCAAAAACTGAAGTGATGAGTGAAGTGTTTGACCCAAAATATCGCTAATATCTTGAGCATGCCAATAGTTAAGCCATATGTGTAGTTTGAAGGAAGCACAAATAAAAATCTTACTAGTTCAACAGTGTCATAACATGATCTAAATCCATATGTAAATGAAGTACTTACACCAAGAGTCGCATGCTCAAGGTTTTTCTCTGCTTTCACAACCCCCGACTTGAGCCTATCAATTTCAGAAGACAACTCACTCTCTCTATTCCACAAGGACCTAAATTATCTGTAAAGAAATTAGACTTCAGATGGACAACAAATTTCAGCCAAAACAACTAAGATAACAACTATACCTCCGCTCTCTGATGTCTTATTTAAGATGCTCAATTTCATCCCTAAGTTTTTCTCCTGTAAAAACAGACCATTGAAAAAAACCAAATAATCCGGCTTTCCCACAATAGTAGACACACAAGGAGAAAAAAATGAATCATGTCACGATAGGGAAGTGGAAAAATTACTGAAAGCAACAAATATATAAACAGCACATTGTACCCATAAGTAAAAAACAACATATATTTCAATATATAACTCCTTAGGATAATGTAATAAAGATGGGTGATCAATATACGAAAGCTTATTGTATTTCACAAGATAAGGTCATGAATTATATTTGATGGGTATTAAATTGAAAATAAAGATCAAGAAATTTCAGATTATAGCATAGTTCTTAAGGGCACGTCTCCAATAAAATTCTTTGAACACATTTAGTAGCTAGTGCAATCAGATTGTTGACAAGGGTAACTACCTGTACTTGATTTGAGGACAAAATTTGCTCATAGTCCTTTTTTTAACCCACTGATCACGAGCTGCTTTTTTAGCAAACTGTGTGGCACGACCCCGTTTCTGATATAGAATGATAAATTGTTTTTCGTGCTCCATAATCCTATTCAATTCAATGCACACCCATTAATTAAAGATACTAGGGTTAAAATGTTGAATAATAAAATATAGAGTGGACGAATAAAATCAGCAAAGAAGAGTAACCATGATAAAAGAAAATGGATGAGAATGACCAAGAAGATTGTCATCACAAGATATATTCATTGAGTACTATTCAAACAACCATGCGCACTTCTTTTACCTCACTTCATGAATTGCACAAAGGAAATCAAGACCGAGTATGTGATCAGCAAAAGAAAAACTTATTTTATGTCTCACTTAATGAGATAAGTCAATAAATCATGAACTTGTGATCAATAAATATTGAAAGTTACGGATCAAGTTCATTCTCAAGATTCTAAACATGACTACAAAACTAGGTATAAATATGGCTTTCTAGTACAGCATAAGAAAAATCAATTAGATAATTAAAAAGGAAACAAAAATCATATGGGGCATGAAACAATGATCAAGAATAGTTAATTTTGACTAGAATAATACCTCTGATTTTAAATTCCGTACTTCCTTAATCTCAAAAGAAATTACCAAATGATAGTCTCCTTCAGTTAGGATTATCAATGCTTTTAACGTTGAACGCAGTCTATCATAAAGTCAAAATGTAACCATACCACAAAAAAAGAAAATAATGTTTTCCTATCTTTCAATATGATGAAATCAAATATACAAGCAATAAAATTGTGGCCTCACAGTAGCAGATATCTCATTTTCTATTAAAGTTCTGATTTTTAAAAAGAAAAAATAAATTAATACATATAAAAAATATTTTCTATTAAAACCTAAATTCAAATTGAAACAATGCAAAATAGAACACAAGTTGAGTAAAATAATTGAAGATGAATGTGGGGAGAAGAGAATAGTGTTCATAGAAGAAGAAGAAGCTCTAGTGGTGAAGTCATGGAACTTGATCAAGAAACTGGATGATGGTGAATGGGGTCTCAAGTTCTTCCTCAAGTAATTATTGTATCTTTCTGGAGTAATATACATCTAATATTATTACATGACTTATTCAATTGAAAAATTAATTACTATGCAGGATATTTGAAATAGCACCATCAACCCAAAAAATATTCTCATTTTTACGAGATTCAGACGTCCCACTAGAGAAAAATCCTAAGCTTAAGCCCCATGCTAAGTCTGTTTTTCTCATGGTATCAAATTAATTCTTCTTCTCATTACTTAGAGATGTAGTGAAACGCGATTTTGAACCCATCCCATTCCTATCCCTCCCAGTTAATTAAGATTAAGCATTGCAAATGTCAACAAAGAGTGTTCATCGGATTAGAACTTTTCGATGGATCATTTCATCAATACAATCATTATGTTCAACAGAATTATAAGTTTGCGACTGCAAAAAAGAGAGATTTTTTGATAGTATATATTTCAGCGGGAACTTGCTTTAATTCTAGATAAATAAACGAAGTAGCAAGACAACGATATAATTCAACTAATAATTTAAAAAACCATATAGATTACTCAAACTTAAAGTAAAAGGATACACTGCAGTCTAACACCATCCATTAAAGCATTATGAAATTTCCTTTTTTTCCCAACCACACCAGGCTTGAACATCTCACGAATTTCACCTTTCACTTTGGAGCAGTAAGAAAACAAGTGCAGAACAAGATAAGCCCTAAGCCCTATGAAGCACCCAAATTGAAATAGAGGCTAAGCAAAAGAAGCAAGACGTTGGAGTAGTAAAATACTGAAAGAAATTCCCCAAGAACCAGAAGAAGAAAAATTTGAAAATAAGACTTACACAGAACAACCAAGTTGCCGGTGGACGTCGGTCGATTAGGTGGGACCAAATGAATCGGGGTGTCGATCTCGTTCTCTAGTGAAGCATTGTCGGTGGCAATCGGTCGATTAGGTGCCGTGGGTCGTCTTTGGCAAGGGAAGGAAGAGGGGTTTGCAACGGGTTTCAGCACGGGAAGCAATACAAGGCTAGGGTTTTGCTTCGTTGGTCGTCTTCGAAGGCAGTCAGCTTCTCCGTCGGCGTGCAGCAAAAATTCTTCGTCGGGCGTCGTGGCTAGGGCAACTTTCAAGGAGGGGACGCGCAGCCAAAATTCTAAGTCTAATTTTTATACCTAAGAGAATTTTTAATTTAAAAATTAAGGAAAAAAGATGGGAAATTCCATTAACAATGCACCTACAACGACGGAAGAAATTACCCGTTGTTAATGCACTTTTTTTAACTTATAACTACGGGGATTCATTTTTAGCACTTTTTTGACCTTTTAACAATGAGTTTTCATTAATCCGTTGTTGTTCCACCGTTGTTAATTCACATTTTTGGCATAGTATAAGTAACCAAGAAAAAGGATGAAAAGAGAAAAACAAGAATGGACATGCAACCTCAAAACAAGAAAATAAGCAAAACAACAAGATGCTCAAGAGATTAAAAGTCCAAAGAAGGAAACATGATTTATAAGAAGCTCAAGAAATCCAAGGAAAGTTGATGAATATTGCTTGTGATCAGTAAAGAAAAGAAAGGAAGAATGAGAAGTGGAGAAGTTTGAGAAATTGGTCATTTCTTCGATTACTTACACATGATTAGTCACTATTACCTATATTCTTCCTACCCTACCAAAGAGCCTATCATTACATCCTAATTAAAGACCTTTTAGATCACTAATTAAAACTTTGGAGGTTTGTAAATATAGTCCACGAGCAAGCTTATAGCGAGTCGAGCCAATCGGTTAATGAGTGTTGATTTATCCTACTTTATAGAGTGTTGAGAGAACTTTATAACCGATGAGAGGCTTTGACTAAAAGGGACTATATTACACTTTTGTTCTCTTGAAATTGAACTTGTTAATATTTTTTGCATGTCATGAGTTTAATGTTGTAGGATGACTTAGCATGATTTGTAGTTCTTATTGCTGTTGATGTGTTATTACTTATGTTCGTTTAGTCTTTTCCTAGGTGAAAATCTCACCCCTTGGTTTATCATTTTCGTTGTTCGGGGACGCACAACACTTTAAGTTTGGGGATGTGATGAGTGATATTTTCATATAGTTTTTAATTTCTTTTTATATCCTTTTTTGTATTATTTCATCCATATTTTATGCGTATTTTGGTTGTGTTATGTGTTTTCATAGAAATGTGTGTGAATGAGCTTAAACGTATGTAAAACAGGTAAAAATAGAGTAAAAATGGAGACGGGAGCTGAAACAAGCAAGAAACATGCTGAGGGAACCCAACTCGAGTTGTAAGACCTAACTCAACTTGCAACTCGAGTCGAGTTGGGGTCCTGAAGTTGCCCAAAATTGTCCAGTGAGCTTAGTCGAGTTGCAAGGTCCAACTCGACTTACAACTAGAGTCGAGTTGGGAGCAGAGCAACGTTTAAAAATCATACAGTGAACCAACTCGAGTTGTCAAGTCGCTACTCGAGTTGTCAAGTCGCTACTCGACTTGCAACTCGAGTCGAGATGCATTCCAAAGGCATTTCAGTTTCAGAGTCTCGCAACACGACCGAACAGGATGGTGCACGAGTTGCCAACACGAGTCGAGCTAGGTCAGCTCGAGTTACACTTCGACTCGTGTTGCAACTCGAGTTGGGTAAGGCCAACTCGAGTTGCATGTTTTTGGGCTAAAAATTTAGATTTTCACATGCCAATGCATGTAAGTGTGTGCAAAAAGCCCAGTTGATGTTAAATCCGTGGCCCAAGTTGGGAGAGGGTATAAATAGCATCAAGTTCAACATTTAAAAGGAGGATCACAAGGGTTTCACTTGGACACATAGATCACACACCATTTCCTTCAATTCACACCATCCCTCTCATCCATTCTTCATCCATCCATCTACACTTGATCCCCTCCATCAAATCCACCATCCAAGTGATCAAGAAAGTAAGGGAGAGTGAAGATCACAAGAAGAAGAAGGAAATCTCCATTGAAGACCTTCAAAGGGGAAATCTAATTCTAATTATTGTGAACTTTTTTATAGATTTGTCATGGGATTTGTATATACAATTGTCTATGATTGTTTTCTCTAAGACTATGATAGACTAATCTCCTTTGTGAGATTAGCTCCATGATTGGTGTTGTATAATTTAGTTTTTATGCAATTTGATTTTAATCTTGAATGGGCTTTGTGTTATTTCTATCATTGATTGTTCATTGCTTGATTTATATGATGATATGTGTGATTAATTGTCATGGGCATGCGATTAGATTGAGAAATCAATTATGTGTTTAGGATAGTTTATTGAATCATTTCATCATACACTTCATGTCTATTAATTTAGAACCCTTTGATAGAATATTTAATTGGATTAATCGAGAGGTTGGTTGATTAGGTGAGGAGACCCAAACCATTAGTGAATTCATAGTACCTTAAAAGAGAATATTGCCTATGATTTAGTACCTAATTAGGGAACTCGTAGAGTAATTAGTACCTAATGGGATGTGTTCGCTATGGTCTTGATCCTATGTGATTTTGGGAGCCTTATTGAGGGGATTACTTTATTATCTATGCCATGATTGTTATTAATCTCATCCTTGCATCATTTGGAACCCATCATTTATCCTTGCTTTTATCTTATTTCTTGCTTTAGTTTAGGTGCATTCACTTGCACTCTTATCCTCCATACTATTCTGTCGTCCTTATAAAATCATGATAAACTTGAGATCGCTTAAACTCTAGTACCTTCCTCCCTGTGGTTCGATAAATTCTTTAATCGGTCATCCTGACTATATACGACCAATCACCTGGCCATCTATTTCTCAAACAAATATCAGCCACCCATTAAAATAATTAAATTAAATAATAGTAAATATGATTTTTTTCAAATTAGGACATAATTAAATAATTATAATAAATCCAATCCTAGGCATCTATTTCTCAAACAAATCTCAGCCACCCATCAAAATATTAAATAATTATAATTATGACTTTTTCAAATTAGGAAATAAGATATTATTTATTAAAAAATTAATAATATTAAATATAAATCCAATCCTAATCATCTATTTTTCAAACAAATCTCAATCACCCATTAAAATAATTAAATAATTATAATTATAATTTTTTTCAAATTAGGAAATAATTTAATGTTTCCAAAGGGTTTAGGGTTTTAGGGTTAAGGGTTGAGGGTTTTAGGGTTTAGGGTTTTATGACATAATGTTTTCAGTCAGCCACCCGTTAAAATAATTATAGGGAAAATTATATTTTTTGTCTCGAAAGAATTGTTCAATGCCAAAAAGGTCTCAAAACTGGTAGATTTAGTCCCATAAGAATTTTTCATCAAAATATGTTAATAGTTAACGAAATATTCTGAATCGTTAGCAAAACCAAAATGACAACTTGTAGATTTGATTCCATAATTTGCAAAAATAATCCCCTAAGAAAACTAATACAATGTTTATTGAGAGAGAAAATAGAGGAGAATTGTCGTAATGGACTATGTCTGTGTTGAAAGACCGAAAATAATATAAATCTGGTAGTTTATAAATAATATAAGTTAATTTGAGATGAAAATTTTCGAAAAATTATGGTTATAAAATTCTTATGGGACCAAAACTGCTAGTTATGGGATCAATTAATTCCTACTGGACTAAAATTGAACTAAAGGAATTCTTATGGGACCAAATGTGACATTTTTCTAATAATTATATAATTGTAATTATGATTATTTTTCAAATCAGAAAATAATTTAGTCCAAATCTTGACATCTAGAATAAATCCAATCCTGACCATATATTTTTCAAACAAATCTCAACCACTCATTAAAATATTAAAATGAAATAATTGTAATTATTACTTTTTCAAATTAAGAAATAATATAGTCAAATCTAGAATAAATCAAATCTTGACAATCTAATATTTCTTAAACAAATCTCAGCCAACCTCTCAGTCACCCATTAAAATAATTAATTAATTATAATAAATCCAATCATGGCCATCTATTTCTCAAAAAAATCTCAGCCACCCATTCAAATAATAATTAAATAATTATAATTATGACCTTTTCAAATTAGGAAATAATATACTATTATTTATTAAAAATTAATAATATTAAATATAAATTCAATCATAACCATCTATTTTCAAACAAATCTCAACCATCCATTAAAATAATTAAATAATTGTAATTATAACTTTTTTCAAATTAGGAAATAATTTAATGTTTCCAAAAGGGTTTAGGGTTTAGGATTTTATGATTTTAGTGTTTTAGAGTTTAGGGTTTGAGCGTTTTAGGGTTTATCTTAAACAAATTTCAGAAGAGGGTGAGCAGAATACGGGTAAAACCGATTTAACCAACCGAATCAAGCCTAATGAATCAATTCGGTTCGGTTTTCGAAAAATCGGTTCGGTTTCGATTTTCAAAAAATAAAAAATCGGTTGCTCATTTCGGTTTTGGGACTTAAAAACCGAGAAAAAAACGAAAACCGAATTAGTTGGTTAGTATATACAGTTGAAACCCTAATTCCCCCAACAGCCCCATATTTTCTGAGTTCTTCTAACGAATTGAGACTTACGAGTTACGACTTGTGAGCCCGCCTTCCTCTCCCCGTCACACTCCAACACACCGGTGGCCTAGTGGCCCCAGCCCACTCAGCCCTAAACCCTCGCCGCTGCCCGCCACCAGACTCTGTCACTCCAGTCTGCACGGCATCCTTCCGAAAGATTTCAGTCGCTCCTTCTGCCGACGTCCGACGTTCATCCCACCCTGTCTCTTCTTGGTAATTCCGTAGGCTGTATTCTCCTGCCCCCTGCATTCTCTGTTCTTGGTATTTTCGTTCCCCTCTCTATCATTAATCTACTTTTTCTTCTTTCCGTTTAATTTTTCGGAATTCAATTTGATGAGGAATTGTAGTTTTCCCTCTTATTCGTCGACCTCTTCAGTAGCAGGCGTTGTTTTGTATATTTGTACTTCCTGCTTTGGTTGTTGTACCATTGACGTTCTTTGTAAAATGATTTCTTACCTGTTGGCGATTGAAGCCACAATATCTCATTATGTTCTGAATTCAGTTAAATCAGAAGATTGCCTGATTGGGTTAGTGAAACATTGACAGGAATTATAGATTTTTTTTATTTTATTATTGTTATTATTATTTTTTTAAATGGCTTTATTATTGGTTTCGGTTTTGTTATTTTTTGAAAAATTCGGTGTTCGGTTTTCTAATTTCGGTTCAGTTTTGCACCGATGCACACCCCTAATTTCAACCACCCATTTAAATAATTAAATAATTATAATTATAACTTTTTCAAATTAGGAAATAATATATTATTTATTAAAAAATTAATAATATTAAATATAAATCTAATCCTAAAAATTTATTTTTCAATCAAATCTCAACCACCAATTAAAATAATTAAATAATTGTAATTATAACTTTTTCAAATTAGGAAATAATTTAATGTTTCCAAGGTTTTAGGGTTTCAGGTTTTAGGGTTTTAGGAGCAAATCTTAGCCACCAAGGAAATAAGATAATATTTATTAAAAAATTTATAATATTAATTATAAATCCAATCTTAACTGTCTATTTTTTAAATAAATCTTAACCAATCATTTAAATAGTTAAATATTGTAATTATAACTTTTTTAAATTAGGAAACTAACCATCTATTTTTTAAATAAATCTCAACTACCCATTAAAATAATTAAATAATTATAAGGGTTAAGGGTTTAGGTCTACAGAGGGTTTAAGTTTTGGGTTTATGACATAATATATGTTTTCAGTCAGCCACCCATTAAATTAAAAAATTGAATAATTATAATTATGACTTTTTCAAATCAGAAAATAATTTAATTCAAATCTTGACCATCTATTTTTCAAACTAACTTCAGCCACCAATTAAAATAATTAAATAATTATAAGGGTTTAGGTTTTAGGGTTTATGGCATAATGTTTCCAGAAAGTTTAGGGTTTAGAGTCAAATCTTAGTCACCCATTAAAATAATTAAATAATTATAGTTATGATCTTTTAAAATCAGGAATAAGATATTATTTATTAAAAATTGAATAATATCTTTGAATATATTTAAAATTTTCAAACATATCTCAGCCACCCATTAAAATAATTAAATAATTATATACACGAAACTTTAGATGAATATTTTAAATTATTTACAATGGAAGTTTGGTTGAGTTAATTAATAGTAAAATATTTCATTAATTGATTAATGTTTATAAATTAGTCATATATAGTTTGATCTTATAATTTTTAAAAAAGATGCATTTTAACCTAATTGTAAAAGATATTAGTAAACCTATACGAATTGATCAATTTAACAGTCTTGCAAAGTTTTAGAAGTGCTTTACTCATAACTATATTAGGCTTTAATATTTAAACATTAGATTAGATATAATACAAATAAATATTATTCGGTCAAAAATCATAAAATTAAGTAAAATTATTGCCCTAAAAATAACACATCCCGTGCAACGCACGGGTTCAGTTACTAGTAAATTAAAGTATAGAAATAAGGTTTATATAATTATAAATAAAACAAAAAAATAGAAGAGAAAAAATAACAAAAAATAAAAAAGAAAAATGATACCTTAGAGAATGAACATGCAAGATCAAATAAAAATAAAGTATAAAAGATAAAACAAATTAAATAGATTAGAAATACTCCCTCCGTCACAACTTCAACTTCACACTTTCCGTTTTGGTCCGTCCCAAATTCAACTTCATACTTCCATAAAAGGAAAAAGCAACAAACTAATATCCCTCTAACATACTTTAATTTCAAATTTGTCATCACCTTTTTAACACACATAACATGCTTTATCATTTATTTATTACCCAAAAATACCATACTACCCTCAAAAGTAAGTCAAAAAGTGATTTTTCTTAAACTCCGTATCTACAGTAAACGTGAATTTGAATTTGGGACGGAGGGAGTAGTATGAAAGTGAAATAGATAAAAAAAAAAAGAAGCAACCAAAAAGAAAAAAAAATGAAGGATTTGATTAGGTAATGAAAAGGTTTATATAGAATGATTTGAAAGAATGAACGATCGTGATTGAAAACAATCAACGACATAGCAAAAAAAGGTGAAAAATTATCAAAGATAGAATTGAAAGATTTGATATTATATATAGATTAAATTAAAATATATTGCTTGGTATATTGATTTAAAATTAGTATATTGATTGATAATTAGTAGAATATATGCCAATAATATTTTTTATATTTATCAAATTTATATTGTTGATTAAAAAATAAATAAATAAATTTTTATTAGCATAAATAAATAGGATCCACGCTTTAGATTAAAAGTATGAAATGGATTGTCAATATATGTATATAGGTTTAATGATTAAAAATTAGTTAAATATGTCAAAAATATCTCCCATATTTACCAAATTTATATGGTAAAATAAAAAAGTAAGATTTAAATAAAAAAATCTTATAATTAATTTTTTTTATTGAAATCAAAAGAATTAATTAGACGGCCAAGATTAAAATTGAATTATTTCTAAGTAGAATAAAATTGAAAAAAAATTGAAAGTAAAAGTAGAAGTTTAGGTTTGCTTTTATGTATGTATAGATATTCGTACAAAAAGTAAATATGATGAAATTGAGACGTATAATAATACTCCCTCCATCCCACCAAAAGGTCCCCATTTTACTATATTGGGTGTCTCATTCAAAGGTTCTCATTTTTCTTTTTAAGTAAAAATGGCCCACATGTGGCCCACTACTCACTACTAACAAACTACCCACTACACATAAAATAATAATACTCCTTAATTCACATGCAAAAAACAAATGATGACCTATGACCGAAAAGGAAGGAATGTAATTACAATCATAGAGACAACCCTCTTGATCGTATCTGATGACACTACATAAAGATTCAAAAGTTGAATGTGGGAAAGACAACTTCACATTTAAAGTTGCTCTACTATAAACAACTTTACTTATTGAGTTAATTGCCAAAAATACCCAATATGAAATATCAAAAATCATTGCCAACCATAAACTAATTATGTAACATCCATACTCAATTGACCATTTTTTGACCAAAATACTCACACCCTATCGGAATGTTATGTTGGGATTCCGACACCGATTCCGACATCATCGGATGTCGGATTCAGTGTTTAAACTCCGACATAACATTCCTACAGGATGGAGGTATTTCATCAAATGTCGAATTCAATGTCAGATTCCAACATAACATTCCGACATGATAGGGGTATCTTGGTCCAAAAATGAATAAATGGATATGGATGTTATATAAATTAGTTAATGGTTGGCGATGATTTTAACTTTAAAAATATGGGTAAATGGGCTATTCTCCCTTACTTATTTTTGTTAAAACTCCATGTAACAAAATAATTTCATTAAAAAAGAAAAATTAAAACAACTGTATTTTATTAAATTTGTTTAATTTAAAAGTAGAGTTGGAAAAATAGTTTTTATCAATCACTCTATACTCTATTTATGAGTTTTTCTTTTTAGTTCTTTAAACAATAATGGGAAAAAGGTCACTTAGGACCCTAATATTTACCCTTAGGATCATCTACACCCTCCACCTTATTTTTTGTTCACCCACACCCTTTTCCTTCTTGAAATTGATCAAATTTGCCCCTCAATTATTACAAACCAACAAATCAACCCTTCAATAATTGAAACATGGCTATTTTCCCACCTTTTACTATTTTCAAAATTTATTTTATACATTTATTCATTTATTTCCCTTTATACCTAATATGTATACTCAATTTCCTTCCAAATTTCATCTATCCGTTTCAAAATAGATATAGTCCATTACGACCATATCAGACCCAACATGCTTCCGTACATTAATTAAACAACATTAATCTCGTGATTAACCCATTTAAAACAGTAATAGTATCTTTTTGACCGTTAATCCACCGGGTATCCGGGAGGTTTTATAGCTGCTCCTCACAGCCAACCACTTGTCCCGCAGTGTGATGGTTCAATCTCATTCCTACAGCGAACCTCAGCACAACCCTGGTTCGTTTCCTATACTGGGTGTACAGGATGCTGCTACTGTTTCTCGTCCGAAGTATGAAGATTAAGGTTGTAGAAAAAAATATGGTTACATGTGGGCAGAAGCCTAAGATTATTTATTTATTGAATGAAAATATTATTACACACTCATAATACTTAAATAAGAGGAGAAGACTTCTTTAGCTACCTATTGTAGCTGAAATAGAAACACTTATACAAGAAAAGAAAGAAAACTAAAATGTTTATTGAATGAGAGAAAGCAGAGGGTGATGGTCGATGCCTTCTATTACCTCATACTCTCTATTTATAGAGGCTTGTGGACTTGAAATCCGGATTTCAAAGCATATTTACTTCTTGTGACGTCACTGCTTAAGTCACATGTCTTGGATGCTTTCCTTAGCTGGCTGCATGGATGCCCTTCTTTATCAGCAGGCCAGGTCCCCTTCTTTTGGGCCCTTGTTACAGGATCACATGGCTTTGTTTTCTTGCGGGGTCACCTGACCTTTGCTTTTTTGGAGAGTCATTTCTCTCCTTTGGTATCTGAAGGGTCCTCTGACTCTTGGGTGTTTTGAAGAGGTTTTACCCTCTTCTTCCCACGTGTATCCTTTGCTGGAGGGGGATCAGCAATCCTTATTCTCCCTATGTCCAACCTTACTCCTTTTCCAAATTCTGGTTCTGTTTGGGCAGAGCAGCTTGTGCATATTTTGTTTGTTCACTGCCCAAAATGGGTCATGTTACAATATTTCTGATGAGTTTGTTTATTCATCGGTATCTTTTTTCCCCCAAAGAAGCTCTCACTTTTCTTCGAAGGCCTTTTCAGTAAATACTGTCTTCTTTCCTGTTAAGGTGTTTAACAGAAAAGACCCATTCATAGACTTGTGTTCGAGCTTAAATGGGTACTTCACCTGATCCATAGCTTGAATGCAGGCATACAAACATCTCGCTCTTTGCGTCGAGATTTGATCCTCGAAGTAAGTAGAAATCAGGATTGGTTTATTTTAAGAAGACTCTTTGATTTTATTTGATGCCCCGACATCTGGTCTTCTGATCTTGATAAAATGAAAGGCCTCGTGATTGCCTTTCCCCACCGGTTCTTTAGTTGCACTGGTGTGAAGTAGAGTTCCCATACATCTCCTGTAGACAATGTCGCATTATTTTCCCATGACTTCACAACTGCTTTCCCTAGCTGCCAGTCTGGCAGTTTTGAGAGTTCCGGAAAACTTGGTGCAACAGTATATATTGAGGCTAAAGCCCCAAAATTATACCACTGTTTTACATCGTTTGAACTCGAGCCCTCTCTCATCCAAACTCAGGTGTATTCCCCTGATATATCTATCCAGCATTTTCGAACGAATTCCTTATCTAGTATTAATTTTTCCCAGCTAGCTTGGTATCCCTGCCAATGAGAAAAATCAGATATGTTAATACCACCCTTAGCGGTGCCCGTCATTGGCCTAAGGCCAATCTCTTCCTCTTTAACCCCAGAGGTGCTGGGTTGACTCGATGGCTCTAGATGTAACTCCAGAGCCTCAATTTTTTCCTTGGACCAGTTCTTCCTTTGGAAGTTCCAGTCCAGGACTTTTGCTAAGGGTACTTGAATCCCTTACTCCGGGTTTAGAGCCCCATTCTCGACTGCTCTCATTTTGTTGATTGCTATCAATAGCCTGGAGGAGTGGCTCTCATATTTTCTCGAATAGACCCGCATTGTTGCGGATACAGTCTCGTATACGATTAGACACTTTGGTCTGATCGATCTATTGTACTTTTCCAGCAAGCCCAGCATTGAGCACTAGATTCTCGAATTCCCTTTTGAGCAACTCAAGATTGTCCATCAAGTTGTTAGGATAAACCAAAATTTATTAAGAAGTTTGAAAGTCCTTTTATCTTTCTTGTGATGGTCAAGAAACCTCTTCAATGTTCTTGTTAATTCTCATGTAATTCTGTAGTATAAATATGTGATACTAGTGATGAAAGACGTATGAAGCAAAAAAGGTGAAATCACCAAATTATCAAATACAAAGAGCTTCTGCAAGTTTCTTATTTCTTGGTACTCAAACTAACAAATTGGTACCAGAGCCAGAAAATTAAAAAAAATAATAATGTCAAACCAACTTGTTTCTCTTATCCCTCGGTTCAACGGCGAGAAATATGATTATTGGAGCAACCTCATGAAGTTGTGTCTTGAATCTCAAGATCTATGGACTGTGGTTGACGTCGGTGTTGAAGCGCCAAAAGATGAATCCACTCTCACCACCGCCGAGAAAGATCTCTTGAAGAGCAAGAAGCAGAAGGATCGAAAAGCACTATTTCAGATTTATCAAGCATTTGAGATTCAAGTCTACGAGAGAATTTCGAAGGCAACATGTGCTAAGGATGCGTGGAAATTATTGGAGACCACGTATTCTGGGCAAGATCAAGTGAAGAAGGTTCGACTACAAACGTTAAGGTCGGAATTCGAAAAACTTGAAATGAAAGACAATGAAAAAATTTCAGATTTTTTCAACCGTGTCTCTTCTATTATCAATCAAATGGCTTCAAATGGTGAAGTAGTTGAGGCTCAACGGGTCATCGAAAAAATTCTAAGGAGTTTGCCGACTAAATTTGATCATGTCGTGGTTGCAATAGAAGAATCAAGTGATCTTTCTTTGATCACAGTGGAAGGTTTGCAAGGAAGATTAGAGGCTCATGAGGCTATAATTCTTCAAAGAAGTCCTTAAGTGAATTTGTCTAATGATCAAGCATTGAAGTCCCAATTTACATCCACGAGAGGTCGAGGTTCGAATCGTGGACATGGCAGAGGTCGTAACGGGAACGGTGGAAGACATTCCTCAAATTCACAAGAAAGGAGAAGTGAGGAGTCGAAGAGAGATGACAAGCCATCATCCCAAAATTCTCAAAGAGGAAGAGGAAGAGGGATATACAAAGGTAACAAACCTTACTTTGAGTGCAACTATTATCACAAGCCTGGACATAAAGAATATGATTGTTGGAAAAAGTTTCCAGAAAAGAAACCCGTGGCTGGTTTTATGCATGAGAATGAAGGTGAACAATCTGAAACTTTGTTAATTGCCTCTGATGGAAGTGTTGAAAATATATGGTACTTGGACAGCGGTGCTAGTCGACATATGATAGGAAATAAAAATTTGTTTTCAACTCTTGTGGAAGCTAATAATGGACAGGTTACCATCGGCGATGCAAAATCATACAAAATCCAAGGAGTTGGTGAAATTGCTTTCAAAGCAAAAAATGGAAGCATTGAGAAGATGTCAGAAGTACTGTACATACCAGGTTTGCAAAGTAACCTTCTTAGTGTTGGTCACTTAGTGCGGAAAGGATTTGATTTTCAATTTGTTGGAGATGTATGCACTATAAAAAAGAACAATCAAAATGTTGCAAAAATTTCTTTGGGATCAAATAATTTGTTTCCTATAAAGCTTGATGTTATGGGTGATTCATGCTATGATGTTGCTTGCAATGAAGCCATTTCCAAATTGTGGCATGACAGGTTTGGCCATCTAAATTTTCGAAGCCTGAAGGAGCTATCTGCTAAAGGCATTGTTCAAGGATTGCCAAAAATAGATGCTAGCTATGAAGTGTGTGAAGAATGTCAATTGGGAAAGCAACATCGTGAACCATTCCCTTCAAAATCCAAGTGGCAATCTCAATCACCTTTGGAGCTTGTTCATACGGATCTTTGTGGTCCTATGCAAGTTTCATCTCTTGGAGGCAGCATGTATTTCTTGTTGTTTGTTGATGATTACACAAGAAAAATTTGGGTTTATTGTGTTAAGGAAAAATCTGAAGCTTTCAATTGCTTTAAAGAGTTCAAGTTTCAAGTTGAGAAATCATCTGGTTTCCAAATTAAAAATTTGAGGAGTGATCGTGGAGGAGAGTATGTGTCTTCTCAATTTGCAGAATTTTGCCGAAACAATAGAATTCGTCATGAAATGACAGCCCGGTATTCACCGCAACAAAATAGTGTGGCAGAGCGCAAGAACCGGACAATAATGAACATGATGAGGTGCATGTTAAAGAGGAAGAACATGCCTGCAAATTTCTGGGCTGAAGCGGTGTCTTGCGCCGTCTATTTGATCAATAGATCACCAACAAAGGTCTTGGAAGATTCGACTCCGAACGAGGTTTGGTATGGCAAGAAACCAAATGTTTGTCATTTAAAAACTTTTGGTTGTCTTGCATTTTCTCATATCACTGATGCTTTGAGATCGAAGCTTGATGATAAATCAGAGAAATGTGTTTTTATTGGTTATAGCCAAAGAACTAAAGCTTACAAGCTTTACAACCCAAGAACGAAGAAGATTGTGATTAGTAGAGATGTTTGCTTTGATGAAAATGGGTGGTATGATTTTTCAGATTCTGTGGAATATCCAGGATGGCAAACTCTTCATTTAGAAGATGAAAAAAGTTTGGAGCAGAGTGAAGAGGATGGTGCAGTACCACAGCAAACTCCACCATCAACGCCGCAAAGAAAAACGAGATCATTGCAAGAAATATATGATGCCACTGAAGAAGTTGCAACAACAGATCATGTATACTTTGTATTTTTCGCAGGTGAAGATCCAATTTCTTATGATGAAGTATGCAAGGATGAAAGATGGGTTCTTGCAATGAAAGAGGAAATGAAGTCCATTGAAAGAAATGGTACGTGGGAACTTACTTCATTACCTTCACATAAGTCTGCAATTGGTGTGAAGTGGGTTTTCAAAACAAAAACCAATCTTGATGGATCCATAAATAAGCACAAAGCTCGATTAGTTGCGAAGGGATACAAGCAAAAGGAAGGCGAAGATTACAACGAGGTGTTCGCTCCTGTATCTAGACTTGATACAGTGAGATTGGTGATCTCTCTTGCAGCTCAAAATGGGTGGAAAGTGCTGCAGATGGATGTAAAATCAGCGTTCTTGAATGGGTTCCTGCAAGATGAAATTTACCTTGAACAACCTCCCGGATTTGTTAAAGAAGGTGAAGAAGGAAAGGTGTATAAATTTCAGAAGGCATTGTACGGGTCGAAGCAATCACCGCGTGCATGGTACGATCGAATCAATGATTTTTTCTTGAAAAATGCTTTTGAAAGGTGTCCGTTTGAGCACACTTTATACATCAAATGGAATGAAAAAGGGAGTTTCATGCTTGTGAGCTTGTACGTGGATGATTTAATCTTCACTGGAGATGATGAGAATATGCTGTCAAAATTCAAGAATTCAATGATGAATGAATTTAAAATGACAGATTTGGGGGAATTGCATCATTTTCTTGGGATAAAAGTGCAGCAATCAAAAGAAGGAATTTTTATCTCTCAAGAAAAGTATGCAGCTCAATTGTTGGAGAAATTCAACATGCAAAATGCAAATCCAGTTTCAACTCCTTGTGTTACAGGTTTGAAGCTAAGCAAAAATGGTGAAGGGAAGCTTGTGGATCTAACTTTGTTTCGTAGCCTTGTTGGAAATTTGATGTATCTCACCGCCACAAGACCCGACATCATGTATGCTATATGTTTGATTAGCAGGTTTATGGAGAAACCCTTTTCAAACCATTGGGAAGCTGCAAAAAGAATATTACGATATGTGAAAGGAACCATTGATTATGGTATCTTCTATGAAGCTGGTGTTCCGATTAAGCTTGTTGGGTACACCGATAGTGATCTTGGTGGAAGCTTTGATGATTCAAGAAGCACCTCAGGTTATTCATTTAGCCTTGGAAGTGGTGTAATATCTTGGTGTTCGAAGAAGCAACCGGTTGTGGCTCTTTCAACCACCGAAGCGGAGTATATTGCTGCGTCGTTGGCGGGATGTCAAACTTTATGGCTTAGAGGAATTGTGGAGAGCTTGAATAATAAGCAGGTTGATCCTACAATCCTATATTGCGACAACACTTCTGCAATTTCAGTCTCAAATGATCCAGTTTTGCATGGAAAGACGAAGCATATCCGTTTGCGATTCCATTTTCTTAGAGAGCTTGTTAGCAATGGAGAAATCAACCTTGAATATTGTCGGAGTGAAGATCAAATTGCTAATATCTTCACAAAGCCGCTTGGAGGTCCGTTGTTTTCTAAAGGTGTTGCAGCGATGGGAGTTCGAAGGAATTTTGATTTACGGGAGGCTATGTTAGGATAAACCAAAATTTATTAAGAAGTTTGAAAGTCCTTTTATCTTTCTTGTGATGGTCAAGAAACCTCTTCAATGTTCTTGTTAATTCTCATGTAATTCTCTAGTATAAATATGTGATACTAGTGATGAAAGACGTATGAAGCAAAAAAGGTGAAATCACCAAATTATCAAATACAAAGAGCTTCTGCAAGTTTCTTATTTCTTGGTATTCACACTAACACAAGTGTCTAGAAGAGATCAGGATGGAGTCTATCTCAAATTCCTCCATCTCTCGTCAGAAAATCTGCCAAAATATTATCAACAGATTTAATAATGACAATATTAAAATCATAATATTGACATTCAGCTTGCCATCTTAAAAGTCTAGCCTTTTTTGGTTTATATTCAATTTTATTTTTCAAAAAGGCTTTGACACTTGTGTTATCGATTTTAAGGATGAATTTCTTCGCAAGAAAAAATAGCGGTTATTTTTTGAACTCTTTCCGTACTGCAAAGAACTCCTTCTCATTAATGTGTCATCTCTTTACCTCGTTCTCCGCAAAGAGTCCACTACAGTATCTGCATGACATTTCTCCTTCAGATGTGGACTACGTAAGAACTGCTGCCCACTAATGATCACTGGCATCTATATAGTACCAGATCATCCTCGTCATTAGGAATGGCTAACTTGGGGAGCTTCTTGCAAACCTCCTTTAATTGTTTAACCATTTCTCGGTGTGATTCCTCCCATTTGAACTCGACATCTTTTTTCACAGAGGACTAAACACCTTTCTGTATTGCGCTAGATTGTTGATGAACACTCCAGCAAAGTTGACAACTCCTAAGAAGCTTTGGAGTTGTTTCTTATCCTTGAGATCTTTAGGAAATCCTTGAACCTTTTCTACAATGTGTGGTTGTAGAATAATCCCGGACTCATTGATCTCAATTCCAAGAAACTCTATCTGTCTTGTTGTTATTACTGCTTTCTTTTCAAAAAGCACTAATCCTTCTTTGTGACATACTTCTGAAAATACTTCCAGATGCGCCAAATACTCCTTCATGTTCTTCGAGGCTATGAGGATGTCATCCACATTGACAAACATGAATGAGAAATAATCTTTGAAAAGATTATCCATCTTTCTCTGGTATATCTGAGGTACGTTTGCCAAGCCCATGGGAATGACATTCCAAATATAATAACCTTGTGGTGTGGAGAAGGATGTAAACTCTTGCTTCCTTCTTCCATCATAATCTGGTAAAACCCAGATTTACAATCAAACTTTGAGAATACCTTGGCATTCTTGATACAGTTGACCAAGTGTTCCCTACTTGGTATGTAGTATCCATCGAACTCCAAGATGTTGTCGATTCCTTTGTAGTTGATTACAAGTCTCGGCTTCCCTTGCTTGACTTCTCCATGATTTCTAACTAGAAATCCTGGACTGCTATATGGAGATACTCCTGGTGATATCAACTTAAGGTCCAGATGTTCCTTAAGTATTTGCTGCATATCCTTTCGATCCTCTTGGTTCATTAGGATAGGCTTGTATCTCACGAACTCATGCTCATTTCCTTCTTTTACTTTGAATGAGGCTTTGAACTCGTTCTTGTCCAACCAGGCTAGAGGATCCTTGTTGAAGTTCCTCTGTATCTTCTTTTTGACGTCCTCTAAAGATGTTTGTTCTTTGATTGTGACGTCTTTCTGTAGATTTTTTCCCAAGCTTGCTTTGAGAAGGTGGATTGTATTTTCCTTTAGTTTCTCCATCTTTCATCCTCTTTTAATCTCAGTTCTCATTTGAATGACCGCTTTGCCATATCTCCTTCGATCATTCATCTTTGGATGGCTAAGTTTTCCTTCATTATCACTACGCTTGCTACGAAATCTAATTGGCATTTTTCTTTGGAATGTATTATGCAGTCTTGGTGCGATGATCTTATGTTCATAAAGGGTTGTGAAAATAAGCATTCTGTTGCGTTTTCTTGGGTAAAATGCTTGAATGTCTGTAGAAAATTATTTCCTAACAGAATGTCTGCTCTGGTGTCGTGAAAATATATCGGTGGAGTTTTCACCTTGTACCATAGGGTACGATCCACTCCGATCATAATTTTCGCTTGCTTGATTCCTCTTCTAAGGATTAGCACCCTTTGTGAGAAATCTCTTCCTAGTACAGTTGGCAAATCTTTGCCCGAGTCTTTAGGAAAGACTCCTTCTTTTGCTGTACAAATACCGGCTCCTGAATCAATATATGCTGCAAAATACTCCACACGTTGCTCCTTATATATCATCGCGACGGTGATATATATCGAGAATGAACTTGTGGTCATGGGTAGATCAGAGACTATAACCCCGAGGTTCTATTAGTGAACCTTGTATATTTTTCCCTTGACCTTGAATTCAATTCCATCTTGTAATCGTTCCCAAGGTTTGTGATCCTCTAGAAACTCCAATCCCAGTACTAGTTGTTTTGGGAATCTTTCTGCAACTCACTTGATTATTAACTCAAGATCACCAAGTTTGAGCTGTCCTTGGTATCTCCCAGTTATTGGTTGTTGGAGATAATACAAGACATCACAAGGAATAAAGTTTTTCTTTTTAGTGATATCAAATATTACTTCGACTCCTCTCCTTCCTTCTGGGCATTTTAGTTCACCTTTGGTTGTGAACTTCTCTGATTCTTGGATTACTTTCACTATTAGTTTCTTTCCCCATCTCTCACTGATCATTCTATCTTCTTGGAAAGAAATCCTCCTTTGCTCGAATCTGAGGCTGTCTTGTTTACTCCAGACTGACTTGTCCCTAATTCGCAAATCCATATCGTGAATTGGCGGTAACTCCATTATTCTGGCCTGGTTGCACATGCAATCCTTTCGAACACTTCTGATATCTTAATATACTCCTTCAGTTGGAATAAATCCGAATGATGAGTGTTGGATAGAGCATATGAGATACTATAGGTGATAGAGTACGACCGGTTGCCTTCTTTCATCAAATCTTTATTTTTGAAATCTTGATGAAGGGTGAGTACTCTACTAAAGTCTTTATCTGCCAGATTATAGGTAATCCTTGGATAGATGTAAGATGCCACCTTGCCTGCATACAGGTTCTCGAGATTCCTCCCAGGCAAGCCTCTCTCATATTCTTGATCCTCTTATCAAAGATTGTTATATCGATTGGTGTATCGATACCTGATAAGAGTGTAAATTTACATCTTTTCGGTCTCATAATAACTTTTTTTGTTAAGGGAAGACCATATATTTGTGTCGGATTGCGTAGCTTATGTATTTTACATGATTATGGTGCTACTAATGGGTTTTATTGAGTTTTGAAGGTTAAAACAGGGTAGAAATGAAGCAAGAACGAAAACAAGCAAGAAACGGGGCTAAAAAGACCCAACTCGAGTTGCAACATGACTTGTAACACAAGTCGAGTTGGAGTCCGAAACGTGTCCAGAATCGTCCAGAGAGCTTACTCGAGTTGCAAGGTCTAACTCGACTTGCAACTCGAGTCGAGTAGGGGGCAGAACAACGTCCGAAAATTATCTAAAGAGCTTACTCGAGTTGCAAGGCATTACTCGACTTGCAACTCGAGTCGAGTTGGGTCCCGAAGGCAGTTCAGTTTTAGAGCATCGCAACACGACTTGACAGATGAGTGCTCGACTTGATGACACGACTCGTGTAGGGTGACTCGAGTTGCATTTCAACGTAACACTGGTCGTGTTTCCAACTCGAGTAGTTGGGTTATTTTGGGCCAAAAATTAAAATTTTTAATTTCATGTACATGAAGAAGTGTAAAAATAGCCCAGTCAAGTCAGTTTTCGTGGCCCATGGTATAAAAAGGGGGATCAAACACTTTGAGAGGGGACCAATCATTCAACACAAGAACACATCGTGAATTCGATTCACGGACCATCCATCCATCCACCCACTCACATCAAACCATTCATCCATCCATCCCATCGGTCCAAAGGAAGATTCAAGTGGGTTTTGAGAGTCAATCCAATCGGAGAGACGGGGGAAGAACGTGAACCACGTGACACTAGGGTTTCGTATCTTTTCTTTATTCTTTTCAATTGTTGATTTTGTTATGAATTTGATAGCCATGAGGGTTGTGTGTAACCTCATGGGCTAAATACTTTTACAGTTCTAAGGATTGAGGATTAGATGTAGTTGATTTGGGAACCTAGATTAATCTTGTGAATTCATACTGATTATAATCCTTGTTTATTTGATTTATCCAAACTATATTATATGTTTGTAACGTCTTCATCGCATATTATTGATATTGCCCTTGATGCTTGATATGCTATGTTAGCTTGTATGCATATGTACTTAATACTGTTTGATTGCTAGGGATTAAAGTAGTTTGCCCGTGAACACGTTAATCTTAAGAGCTAGTAAATAGGGTACTTGATTATCTTAGTGGAACAATGCAATTAAGAAGTCAAGCAGGAAGGGAATAAGATTGAATAGGAATTCCAGAGAATATATGTTAGTCGAATTGGCCATCCGGAGGTTTATAAAATTGGTCTTATTAGTATCTAGAATGGAGGTTCAAAACTACTCACGCATTGAATCATATTGTAAATCCATTAAAACGGTATGAACGAACTGTAGGACGTCTAGGAAACTGAATCAACTGCATTAAACCCGATACCTTAGAACTGTTATTTCTCTCTTGATTAATCTTGAATAATTCCTTGCTTTTATTTATTCTGTTATTTATTTATTCAAGAATTTTAGATATTAATTTATTCAAATCTTGGAAATTGGTTACGATAATTCTTGTTAAATAGTGATACAAAATAAATAGATAATTGACTGTCTCAGTGGGAACAATATTATTTTTAACTGGGTACTTGTCATTACAATTGACATCCCTACACTTGGGGATTTAATTGGAGTGTGCAATTTTAACCTAACAAGTTTATGGCGCCGTGCTGCAGGGGACAGTAAATTATTTATTTACTTTTGTTACTTATTTAATTAGAATTTTTGCTTTGGGATTTAACTGTCTACACCTTGAATTTTCTTGAAGTTGCATGTATACCAGGTCAAAGAAGGGAACACAAAATATTAAATTTGATCCAGAGGTTGAAGCGTCTGCTAGAAAAAGGAGAAGAGCAGCAAAGAAGATCAAAGCACCTCCTAAGGCTATTAAGGTATAAAATCCGAGTAAGAAAGCGGACACATCAACACCTAAAGCAGTTGTGAAGGAGGATAAAGAACAGCTTGAAGATCAGTTATTCCAGAAGAAGCTGAGTCAGAAGTTGAAGCAGAAACAGCAGTAGAATCAGCGATTATGGGAGATAGAACACATGAAGATGACATTGTCATCTGGGAGACGTTTAAGTCTACCAATCTTGGAGGATCAGTGCTTGTTCACCTTTTTGCATGTCCCCAAGTGTAGGGAATCAGTTGCAGATAAGCATGTGATCAAGTCTATTATCGAACCCAAAAGATAATTCTAGACTCACTATTTAATATATTTATGACTATTCTAATATAAGCCAAATATGGGTTTATAAGTGAATTTAATTAAACCTAAAAAACAGAAAATAAATACTTAAAATAATAAAATAGCAAATAAAAATAAGGATGAAAGTATTCAAGAGAGAAGATAGACAACACTAGGAAATCCAGTTAAATTGGTCAAATCAAATCACTAGTCAATCAGTTAGAATCCCTGCAGTTCTTATGAAAGCAATCACTTAATTATGTTAAATCTCTTTTCTAAAGTAAACTTAACACATAAATCTGGTTTAGCTCCTCAGATGCAGAAGAATAATCCCTACTCCCTTTCTAGGTACTTCATACAAAATTCCATTAAAGGTTAGAGCACTAGACTTTCCTTTATAGGTACTTAAGAATTAATCCTCAATTCCCACCTAATAATCTAAGAAACCAAATCCTCTAGAATGATAATTAATAAATATAATAGGTGTCCAGTATTAATTATTCTAATGAATAAAGGTTATATGTTTAGATCTCCTTTACCCATAATAGGTTGACAAACATAATTCTTATATAACACAAGCAATAAGCATAAGCATGCAAAAGGCAATGACATACCCATGAATAAGGACAGATCATATAAGATAAAAATATAAGTCTCAAATCAAAGCATTAATAAAGGAATAAGTATACTGTAGGTATCAAACTTTAAATCTAGATCATCAATTTAAAACAATATAACCTTCAAACCTAGCGCTATCCAAGGAGTACTAGCCCATGGTGTTACAGGCAACACACATGGTTAGGTATGAAAGCATGTTCAAAATTAAGAAAGAAAGAATAAGAATAACCCTAAGAATGGTGCGATCCTCCGTTCTCTCCTCCGTGATTCTGAACCTCCTCGTTCTCCTTCTCGAGTAAGCAATACTGATGAACTCCCCGGGATGGGTGGATGGGATGGTGAATTGTGAAAAGGTGTGTAGAGTTATGGAGAGTTAGGGTTTGGAACACCCCAAGGGCTCCATTTATAGTTGAGGCTGTGAAAATCCTGAATTATGACTTAAAAGTGGGTTTTTTCACGTCAAAAACATGAACGGGCCATAAAATGACGAAACGGGCACGCTGGGTAGTGGCACGGGTCATGCAGGTCTGGCACGAGTCGTGCCAAGGTTGGCACGGGTCGTGCAGCCATTCGCACGGGTTGTGCCACCCTTCGGCAGTCCACGTGACCTCACGATTTTGCTTATAACTTCTTCATCCGATCTCCGATTGAGGTGATTTTTATGCTCACGCGATTCTATTTTCCTTAGTTTTCTAACCTATAAAGAACTCCTATAAAATCGTCAATTTAACTATGGAACGACTCGTACAAAGTGGCACTGGTCGTGCTGGTCGGCACAGCTTGTGCTTCTTCACCGTTTTGAACATATCTCCCTCATCTGACCTCCGATTGAGGTGTTTCTTGAGCCAAAATGACCTTCTCTTCAGTGGCTTTCCAACCATATATCACATGCTCAATTTGGATCTCTAAATATATACAGAAAAATTGTGCAAAGCGGACATGCATTTTTCAGCATTCTTTCACGATTTCACTCTTCATTCCAACTTTGCACTTTTAATCCGTTTTTCACCTAAAAACATGAAATAACACCTCAAATGCACCAATATCTTAAATATATGAAAATTAACCATTTAGTGCTAAAATACGAATATAAATTCCACAAAACAGTGCTAAATCGGACCCTAAAACATGCAAATTTTCACACTAATCAATCAGGCGTAGTTGGGGCCATTCAAGCTGATGAAGCAAATGATATAAGACCAGCCCTGATCAACATGGTGGAGAAAAATCCTTTCGCCGGAGGTGTTTTCGATGAACCCTATGGACATTTGAAGTGTTTCAACAGCTACATGGATACTGTTAAAGCCGCTGATGCTACCAATGATAGATGGAAGATGAGGCTTTTTCAGTTTTTGTTAGTTGACAAGGCGAAGGAGTGGTATGACAAGCTCAAAGGAGACAGTTGCTCTAATTGGACTGAGTTGTAGCAGCTGTTTGTGGACCGTTTTATGCCGCCTGAAAAATTCTTTTACTGAAACAAGAGATAAATCAATTCAAGCAGCGAAGAGATAAGTCGTTTGGAGAAGCTTGGGAGAGATTTACTGATCTATAGAGAAGATGCCCACTGCATGGATTTAAGAAGTCTCAGCTCATCAGTGTCTTCTATAATGGCCTCGACAATGACTTGAGAGTGTTAGTTGATGCATCTGCTGGAGGAACAATTTTCGGGAAAACGTCGAATGCTGTGGAGAAATTGTTCGATGATATCTCTATGAACTCTAGATATTGGCCTTCGGAGAGAGTACGTGGAACGTACATTCTTGGTAAAGTTACACAGGTTGAGCAGAAGTTTTCTGATGCTGAAGAATTACAAGGTTGTCTCTCAGTTGGAGCAGATGAATAAACACCTGGTTACTTTGATATCAGGTAACAGTGGGGGAGTCAACCAAGAACCTGCTAGTGATGATGTGGTGATGAACGTGCAAGAAGTAGAAGACGCAAATTGGGCCATGGGACAGAGTCTCCAAGGTTCAAGAGCACCGCAGAATTTGCAGGGAAACAGATACCCTCAAGGCAATTCCAACCAGAGGAATAACCAAGGGGGAGGACCTAGCAGTCAAGGAGGTCCAATCAATCAAGTAGGATGGCAGAATCAGCAGAGGCATGAGAACTTTGCTTATTCAAATCCGAATAATGCAGTTCAATTTCCTCCTAATTTTGATCATGGAGCCAAGACTGAAGAAGGAAGAGCTAGCATTGATGATGTATTGGCTAAATACATGCAGAAGAATGATGCTTCCATCAACAAGATTAACAACTGCATAGTACTCATGGACTCGAACATGACAAAACAGAATGAAGAAGTGAACAAGAAGTTGCATAATCTGACATATCAAATGGGGAAAATTTCTACCATGGTGAACCAGCAGCAGCAGCATTTTCAGAAGGGAAATTTTCTTCAGATATCGAAATCAACCCGAAAGAGAGTGCAAATTCGATCACTTTGAGGTCAGGAAAGCAGAGTAGTTAAGAACTGATGCAAGACATGAAAGAAATGAGAAAGTATGGAATAGAAGAAGAGAAAGGTCCCTTGGCCACTAGTTCTGCACCTGTTCAAGACAAGCTAGGATTGGGGGTGACCAAATCGAGGCAAGTAGTGATCCTGCAAATCAGACAGAGCTTAAGGATGCAGTACAACCCCAACTCAATACAGGCTCACCTCCGGGGTTCCCTGCATTTCCAAATTCTGGAGTGAATCAATCTGATCAAGCTATTGCAGATAAAAAATGGCAGCGAGTAAAGAGGTTGAGAGAAATGAAAGAGGTATTCGAGAAAGACAGTTTTGGACTTCCAAAAACAAAGGTACCATTTCCTTTTCCTCAAAGGCAGATGTCGAAGAGCTTGGATGAGAAGTTCAGGAAATTTGTTAAAGTTATGAGGGATGTCCAGATTAATATTCCATTTTTAGAGGCCTTGGATCAGATGCCACATTACGCAAGGTTCATCAAGGAGCTCATCTCCAGGAAAAGAAAGCCGAACAGTGTGGAGACAGTGAGTTTGACAGAGAACTGCAGTTCTATTATACAGAGAAAGTGACCTGAAAAGCTGAAAGATCCTGGCAGCTTCATCATTCCTTGTGAGATAGGTAAAGGACCATCAAGAAGAGCATTGTGTGAACTAGGAGCCAGCATAAACTTAATGTCTTTATCAGTGTACAATAAGCTTGGTTTGGGAGGTTGAACCCTCGTCTGTGGCCCTACAATTAGCAGATAGAACACTGACATACCCCGAAGGGAGTTGTGGAAGATGTGCTAGTGAAGGTATCAGATTTGGTTTTTCCTGTGGACTTTCTAGTACTTGACATGGAGGATGAAAAGGATGGCGCATCTCTTATCTTAGGGTGTCCATTTCTTGCTACTGGAAGAGCTCAGATAGATGTATTTAATGGAGAGTTGAAGCTTAAGCCGATGAAAAGGAAGTGATTTTCTTATTGAATAAGAAGATGCAGTGGCCTAAAGATCAGCAGCAATGCAAGTCTGTGGATGTAGTGGACACATTGCATGATGAGAACTTTGCCTTGTCTGATGCAGAGTTTGAGAGTTTGTCCAATGATGCATGTATTGACTATCTTGAGAAGTTACTTGCATTAGGTGATGCAAGAGATGAACAGATAAGGAAGACCACAGCTGACATGGTGAATCGAGAGAAGAGTACCACTGTTGAAAAGGAGGTTCAGTCTGAGGAGAAGAGAGTTGAAGTAGTAGAAGGGGTCGACAAAGCAAGCGGATCTCTTACTTTTCCTATTGCTAACTCTACTATTATGTTTGATAATGTTTTGGTTGCAGGAATCATGGATGATCCATATTTGAAGCCTCTGGATTTACCTCTGGATTTTCCTTCTTATATGAGTGTTGAAGAATCTAACTTGTTCAGTCCGTGTATTGCCAAGGAGGATCCTGTATTGGTGACGAAGAAAGGTGAGGTGGTTGTAGCTACCAATGATAGAGGAAGGAAGTACTTGAAGGTACGAATGCGAGAGGATTGTGCTCCGTGGCAATAGTCAATATGAGGTACTCCGTCGTGACTCTCCGACGTTAAACATGAGCGCTTGTTGGGAGTCGACCCTTACATTTTATTTGCTTTATTGAGTCTGTGTCAATGTCATAATTTTATTAGGTGTTCCTCGACTATGGTATACACTTCTTTACAAACTTATGCTCTCACTTCGTATGATCTAAGTTTGGGGGGATACGTGTACACCTGCGTCTTATTGCACCAAAGTAAAGTTGCTTCATTGTGTTTTGAGCTTGGATGATTATTTTTTTACGATTTTTTTGTATTTTTGATTCATTTGATTATATTAAGAGATCGATTTTTTGTGATTGTCCAGGTGTGTGTCGTTTTTTGTTTTTTTTGCATGTTTATCCAAGCATCAGTGGTTAATTTTTTATTTTTGAGGATGATTGTTGGATTTTTCTAAGCACTTGATTGAATTGAATTTGTGATTAATTGATAATGTGATGTTATGAAATGGATAATCCAGCTAGAGATGTGTACTTGGATGTTAGAATACTTAAAATTGTTGCAAGTATTAAAATTGGTTGATAAACCTATGAAGGAGTGCTCGTTATTCCGTTAAACCCATGTGAGAATTTGAGCTTTGATAGATCATGCAACACATGATTGGTTTTATTCTTGAGAGTATCGTTTACATGCATATATTCTAGAACTTGACTTTTAATCTACTTGAGGCTAAATGATTGATTAGATGATGGGAAATGATCTTAGGCCATCTTGTTCTTTATTGAGTAACTAGCCAAATATTTATCCTACCTTGAAATTTAATTCATAGTTCCCTGTTTGAGCCTGTAAGCCTTATTCGTTGGAAACCTATGAAGATAGCCAATTTGATTCTTTTAAGGCCTTTTAAATACCTATCCTAGTAGAGAAGTAAAGGAGACAGATTGGTGTAGTGTGAAAAGTAAGTGGGAAGATAAACGTGGGCGAATAGTGATTGAAGAAAAAGAATAGTTAAAACTTGCAAAAAGGTGGGGTAGTGCTCGAAACTAGTACCCCAGGTATAGGGTAGTGCCGGAAACTGGTACTCTATTTGAAAAGAAGAGAAAGAAATGAAAAGAAAACGTTGAGCTTGAAAGTAAAGGGAGGACTGAAATGATGTAAAGAAATTGAAAGAGAAAAAAAAGGGATTGATGTGTTTAAGAAGTATCTCTACTGTTGATTCTCTACTAGTGATCGAGTCACTTATCCTATATTAACCTGCCCTTGTCCAAAGAGCCAACGTTATAACCCTAAGCAAGTTCTTTGTGATCCCATCGTTAAGTCTTTCAAATTAGTAGAGAGTTTAGATGATTGTCAAGCTTATGGTTACGCATGCATGTGAATTTTTTTGAGTGTATGTATATTAGCCATGAGAGTAAATAGCTCACACTTGAGCGATGAGTGCAAATACTATCTGTGAGAGTGGAAGATGAGCATTCTGAAATGGGGAGTGACTGATTTGACGTGCGTGTTTTCGATTGATAGGATTTTGGCATTTGAGTATATTATCTTGGTTATGATATGTGTGATCCCTTGTTTGCTGTAAAATTTCAACTCTCATCTCTTTCTTGTTTTGAATTCATTGTTTGGGGACGAACAACATGGTAGTTTGAGGGATTGATGAGAGTGTAAATTTACATTTTTTCAATCTCATAATAACTTATTTTTGTTAAGGGAAGGCCATATATTCGTGTCGGATTGCGTAGCTTATGTATTTTACATGATTATGGTGCTACTAATGGGTTTTATTGAGTTTTGAAAGTTAAAACAGGGTAGAAATAAAGCAGGAATGAAAACGAGCAAGAAACGGGGCTGAAAAGACCCAACTCGAGTTATAACATGCAACTCGAGTTGCAACACGACTTGTAACACAAGTCGAGTTGGGGTCCAAACGTGTCCAGAATCATCCAGAGAGCTTACTCGAGTTGCAAGGCCCAACTTGACTTGCAACTCGAGTCGAGTAGGGGGCAGAGCAGCGTCTAAAAATTATCCAGAGAGCTTACTCGAGTTGCAAGGCCCTACTCGACTTGCAACTCGAGACGAGTTGGGTCCCGAAGGCACAACAAGACTTGACAGGCGAGTGCTCAACTTGATGACACGACTCGTGTAGGATGACTCGAGTTGCATTTCAACATAACATTGGTCGTGTTGCCAACTCGAGTTGGGTACCCCAACTCGAGTTGGGTTATTTTGGGCCAAAAATCAGGAATTTTAATTTCCTGTGCGTGAAGAATTGTAAAAATAGCCCAGTCAAGTCAGTTTTCGTGGCCCATTGTATAAAAAGGGTGATCAAACACTTTGAGAGGGGATCGATCATTCAACACAAGAACATATCGTGAATCGATTCACGCATCATCCATCCATCCACCCACTCACATCAAACCATTCATCCATCCATCCCATCGGTCCGGAGGAAGATTCAAGTGGGTTTTGAGAGTCAATCCAATCGGAGAGACGGGGGAAGAACACGAACCACGTGACACTAGGGTTTTGTATCTTTTCTTTATTCTTTTCAATTGTTGATTTTGTTATGAATTTGATAGCCATGAGGGTTGTGTGTAACCTCATGGGCTAAATACTTTACAGTTCTAAGGATTGAGGGTTAGATGTAGTTGATTTGGGAACCTAGATTAATCTTGTGAATTCATACTGTTTATAATCCTTGTTTATTTGATTTATCTAGACTATATTATACGTTTGTAACGTCTTAATCGCATATTTTTTATATTGTCCGTGATGCTTGATATGCTATGTTAGCTTGTGTGCATGTGTACTTGATACTGTTTGATTACTAGGGATTAAAGTAATTTACCCGTGAATACGTTAATCCTAAGAGCTAATAAATAGGGTACTTGATTATCTTAGTTGAACAATGCAATTAAGAAGTTAAGTAGGAAGTGAATAGGATTGAATAGAAATTCCAGATAATATATGTTAGTCGAATTGGCCATCTAGAGGTTTATAAAATTTGCCTTATTAGTATCTAGGAAGGATGTTCAAAACTACTCACGCATTGAATCATAATGTAAATCCATTAAAACGGTATGAACGAACAGTAGGACGTCTAGAAAACCGAATCAACTGCATTAAACCCGATACCTTAGAGCTGTTATTCCTCTCTTGATTAATCTTGAATAATTCCTTACTTTTATTTATTCTGTTATTTATTGATTCAAGAATTTTATATATTAATTTATTCAAATCTTAGAAATTGTTTACGATAATTCTAGTTAAATAGTGATACAAAATAAATAGATAATTGAATGTCTTAGTGGGAACGATATTATTTTTTATTGGGGTGCTTGCCATTATAATTGACATCCTATACTTGGGGATTTAATTGGAATGCGCAATTTTAGCCTAACAATACCTTCTTTGAATGTTGCTTTGATGAGGATCCGAATAGCTCCGATATGGATCCAAGACAAGGTCTTACCAACTTCCCTCTGGAGTTTACTGAGTTCCTTCTTAATTTCATTAACAAGAACTAGTTGCATTTCCATTACATTTCCCATGAGCTCCATGGGGATGGCTATTTCCCCTTTGGTCACTTTGTATATAATGTTGTGCTTTCTTCTTTTGAAGTTGAGGAACTGCTCTAATTGTCCCGCAGTGAATCCGTCGTATAAATCGAGTCTTGGGTCCTCTCTCATGATTCTCATAAGAGTCTTATGAGAAATGGATGTCTGGGAAAAGAATCCAGACATGTCCTCTTGCATCTCCTGTCTGAAGTTTTCTTCTTCACTCCGGCTCATCTTCAGAGGATTCATCCTGATTGAAGAATTCTTCTTCATAGATGCTCTCATCTGAGGGTATATCTTTAAACTGATATACATGTACCAGATCTTGGAAGCAAACAGCTTCCTCCATTTCTGGAATGGTTTCGAACTGTCGCACTCCCCGCTTCTGGTTCTCTGGGCAATCTGGTGAGATATGCCCTCTGGCTCCACACGTGTAGCAGTTACAATCCTTGAATCTTTTCATTGGCTCGTGTGGGTGCTCTTCGGAATGTCTTTCTTGTGAGAGTTCTTTCTGTACTCCTCTGGTTTGATCCTGAGGATGAGTCTTGACTTCTTGAACTCCATCTTGATGGTCTAGACCTTTGCCCCGATTTATAGCTTCGGGCCTTTTGTTTGGACCATAAGGATCTTAGTCTTCTGGACCTCCATCCTCCGTTTCTTTGTGTGTAAGGATGAATTTTCTTCATCCTTTTCTGTTTCTTCGGATTTCTTCCAATGATGGTTGGAAGATCGTTATTTTCGCAACATAAGGGGACTGTCTTGTTGATTCTCCTCAATCTCTTGTAGTTCTTGTGTAGTGATGCTTGATGACACCACTCCGCAATCTTGGGTTTGAGGAAGGACATCCTCCTTGCTATTGAGTCCAGCTCACATGGTTCATATTCTTTGATCAGCATTTCTCTCCATGGACTTGGAATCTTAGCAAAGAGTAGGTGGAATACTTCCTCCTCCTTAATCTTTGACTTCCAACTATACTCAGTGAAGAGTTTGATGTACTCGTCTACGTGACATATGTCAAGTAGTTCCAGGCTGTATAGAGCATTTCTATACTTCCTTTTCTTTTCTTCTTCCATTCCTTCGAAGTAACCCCACTCCGATGAAATGGATCTTGAAGATCTTGGCCATGCAATCAACAATATTGCCAAGGTCTTCGCCTTCCATGGCCTCTTTCTTGACTTCATCTGAGAGCACCTCACATGCACACTTTACTGATCCTTCTAGGCTCACAGTTAGGAATCTTATGAACCCTTCTTTATCCAGCCCTAGCGCACCTCCTGCAATTTTCATTGCATTTGTCCACTCGTCGATCAAGGCCTCTCTGTTTTTTAAGTCTAAAGTGTTGAGGTTTAGGATCAACCCATATAGGTTTATCAGTTCAAGGTGAGACCGACCATATGGGGTGTTGTGTAGGTTAGATCCTCGAACTCAGCTTGCTCCTGTTGACAATCCCATTGCCTTAATCTTGAAATTTCCTTGGTTTTGGGATGTTTCTTCCTGTCTTGCTTCATGGACTCCATGTGATCCTGAAGTTCCTTCATTTTAGCTCAGATCCTGTCGGGTCTGAGGAGCCTGAGATTGTTGTTGAGAGTTCGAAGTCTCTCCAACATTCATTTTTAAATCTATGATAGTTAGTCCTTGGAAGGACTCATATAGATCTTGTAGATCCTCAAGATTCGCTCTTTCCATCCGGGGATGTGGATTCTCCTCGAAGGATAGAGATCATCTTCTCACTCTCCGTCTTCGGCCTTATGACCTCCGTCGTCTTTCCCTTTTGGTGTAAAAGGGGTTCTATTCCGAAGGTTGGTGGCAACCTTCCTCCCGGCCTTCTCCCTATCACCTTGGTTTCCAGGGACTCTACTTGCTTTATCAACTTCTTGATGAGGTCGAGTTGTTTGTTCTGCAACGTCTCTACCTTATCCATCTTGAGGCTGATCTCAAATATTGTCTTGGACATATTTTGGCAATATTCTCCAAAGAATTTCACCGTCTTCTATAATTCTCTAAGATCTTGATTTATCTTAGAGTTATCTGTCTCGATCTCTTTCCACTCTGTCATTTTCACCTCCATGAAAAGTGATAGGGCTGGCAGATCTCTTTTGGACCTTGATTAGGCCGTCTTCTCCATTGTTCGTGTCAGGGGACACGTCCATGGATCTCTGTGAAATTGTGGAGTTCCACTATATTCCTTGATACTTCCTTGGAGTATTTTATTTCCATCTGGCGGCTTTCTTCCAAGTGTTCTTCCTCGGTATAATTGGCACGAGCCTCTGCCCGTTTCCATCCTCGTCTAAGACCTTTCTAGAATCGGTTGTTGGCATCAACCTTCTTTTCTGCTTGTTGTCTATACAAAATATTGTAGTATTGTTGTATAGAGTTGCTCGTTTCATTATATCCAACGGACCAGAAGGCGTTGTTGCTCCAGTTTTGAACAGGGCTCATAGTCCTGTCACTCTCAAATGTCGAACTTTCATTCGGATCTATATTTCTTTGAAACTCTCCTCTCGTTAAGTGATATAAGTTTATAGTAATTTTTTCATTCATAAATAAATAAACATAGGGCTTTGATACCATTTTGAAGCGTGTTGATATTGATGAAAATTGAGTAGAAAATAAAATAAATATGTATAGGTTAGGAAATAAATATTCAGCCCGTGTTGTAAAAGGTGCGTTGTTAAAGGTGTGTTGTTAAAGCTTTAGATTGGAAATAGACCTATTTTGGAAATAAATAGTGAAAATGTCAATTTGTTTGATTTATAAAAGTTAAAGGGTATATTTGATCCTATTTTAAAAGTTGGAGGGCATGGATGACCAAAATGAGAGTTGGGGGCTTGGATGATCATAGGGCGTTAGTTTGGGGTCATCCTTGATCCTTTGCCAAACAATAATTGAGTTGTTAAACTGGAACACACGACCACAAGTGTTAGTGTGTTACATACACAACTAAGTTCAAGTAGGTAACTAATTCATAAACGAGTTTTGTTCAATTTGAAAATTACTTATTAATTTGAGCTTGATTAAATTTTTTTAAACAAATCGAATTGAACTTGTCGAGCTAGACTATGTTTGTTTGTTTTTTTCTTGAAAATCAGATTTTAATTTAGTTTTCAAAACATGTACCTAACTTGTAAAAATTTATTATATACATACACCTGTAAAGCATACTCCATTATTCGTCATCCCACCCACTTTCTAAATTTTTTTCTCTTAATCTTTTACTCTCATATCTTCAAGCATCTCTTACACATCAATTATAATTTAAAATTTATCATACCAAAAATTCTAAATAAACATGGAATATCATGGATCATTATTTATTAAAATGATCACCTCTTATTTGTTTTACGTAATTCATTGTCCTGAATAAAAATATAAAATAGGTTTAAAATTGATGAAAATAATATAATACATACTTCAAGTGAAGCAACGACGACATGATTTTTTCGAACATAATAATATGCATCTCATAATTCAATTCAATAATTAATAGTTATGTAAATAATAATTAATTTTATTTATTTATATATTCCACCTATGATTGTGGATAAGAGAGAGTGAGAGAAGGGGAGTTAATAAACCGTTAATTAACTCCTGCCTTATTGGGTATAAGCATTCTGCATGTTACAGAATACATAAAAAAAGGGGTATTCAGAATAAGTATAACGCAGAAGCAGAACGCGTACGACTGAAGCGTTCATGCGCAAGGCAGAAGCGTATGACTGAAGCGTTCATGCGCAAGACAGAAGCAGAACGCGTACGTGAAGCGCTCATACATTTGCGTTACAGAACGCGTAACATAGAACGTGAAAGCGTATCTCTCTCCGATATTCTCTTCCCATTACACTACAGATTATCATATTCCACACAATAATACAACATCGTGAAAATTAATTCATAATCCCGTGTTGTGAGATTTGATCCAGAGATCACAGTTTAACAACGTGAGTATCAATCGGGTTCGTATGTTTTCTTCCGTTGCGACGTACACTTACGGTGAGAGGTAAGTGAGATTCTCTTTAAGCATGAATATGATTTATGCGTTTGTGTACGTGAGTTTTTCAAGATTGGTATCAGAGCCAAATGGTTGGTACTCCATTTGATTTTCTGGATTTAAAATATTTCAAGTTTTTAAGTTTTCTGCTTCTATGATTTGAACATTCTCGCATGAATTTTAGTGTGATGCTATATGATCGGTGTATTGTGTGCATTGATGGGTTATTTATGTGAGTATAAGGCAGATTATGATTATTTCCAGTAGAGATGTGTTAATGACGTTGACGTTCACCATGAAACTTGGAGGTGTGATTTTATCGTTATTTTTTTGTGCAAGTAAATGCATGTTTTGGTTACACCACTGGAAAGGACTCGTTGAGAGGAATCCGTCAGTATTTTTTGTGGATTTTTTGGCCTTCTAAAACTCAAGTTATGAATTTTTGAAGTTTTGTTCGTATTTGGGCCTAAACTGCAAAATTCCAGAAAGTTTGGGGGTGTGATTTTGGAAATTGGATAAAGGTCAGGGACCATTTCGCAATTTACACAAAACTTGGGATTGACCGGCTCAGACCAGTCAAACCGAACCAGACCGGACCGGCTTCGAACCGGACCAGTCAGGACCAGCCGGCTGACGGAGGACCGACAGTGGCGCGTGAAACACACGCCCCGACTAACGGCGGCGACGGTAGCGGCGCATGAACAGCACGCACCGAAAATAAGCAATTCCGGTATTGGCGCGTGAAATACACGCGCCGGCTTAACCTTGGCAATGACGGAGCGTCTCTTGCACGCGCCTGACTGCAGCCAACTTCTATCGGCACGTGCGGGCGCGTGGGGGCAGCTGCCGGCGCGTGGGAGCACGTGTCGGTGCGTGGGATGTTTCTATCGGTGCGTTGGGGTGCGTGCGGGCGCGTGCAACTATTTTTCGGCCGCTGTTTGATGTTTTTTTACTATTTTCGATGCGTTGAGTCCGATGGTGATATTTCCGAGGATGTTTGATGTCATCTTTAGTGTGTATGTGTGGTTTTACTTTATTTTATGATATATTTGTTAAATTCGAACCTATGGGGTTACTATTTGGTTGCATTTTTTGATAATAATGTACCTTTATATATCATTTAATTCTAAATTCATGGTGTTTGGTGATGTTTGAATTGTTCAAACTCCTGTAGCCTATGAAAGTGGGAACCAAAGTGAGTTGGACTGATTCACTTGTGAATATACCTATTGCATCTTGAAAAGTTGTTTCCATATGCATTAAATAAAGAGGAAATTCATGTGATATAGTTTGACTAACACTGGTATGTTTGCTTTTGGATGCTCGTTTTCTCAGAGGAATGTCAGGACAAGAAACAATTCCAGAGGAAGACATTATGACTAAAAAAATAAAGTCCTCCATGAATTCTTGAATTATAAAATGAAGCCTATACACAACACAAGGGACCACGCAATTGATCTGATCGAACTATACAACCGATTGTTGCCTTTAATTTATAGCAATACGATTCCACATGATAAGTATTTCGAAGTTTCCTGTCCTGAGACCTGGGCGAACACTTTGCCTCATTACCTACAAAAGAATTTTTCGGTTCAGTGGGAGACTTATGAAATGAAGCCTAATGGTCGACAAATTATGGAAGATTTGGTTGATGTTTCTGTAGCAAGAGATAGGACACAGGTACTAAGATCGGCCTGCTTAAGGATGGGAAGGATTCGACATTCTGATTCTTTAAGACTAAGTGGTCAAGAGAAGCGTCGGATAAAGAATCCTCATATAGATCCTTTGGGCAAGCTATCTATAGTGTGGGGACTAAGAAATTTGATTATGAGCATCGATGGAAATCTAGTAATGATAAATCAGGGAGATTAATCCATAGATTTCCTTAATTCTTTTCCATTGTATTTCTAATTGGAAACTCAGGGAGTTCATTAGAATTTTATGTTCATGACTTGTCTGACTTGGTATTTTTGCTATTGTGGATGGTTGTTTAAAGTTCAATTTATGAGTGGTTGTTCAATGTTATTTGATTAATCATTTAAATAATGCCTTTTACATTTTGAAATAAGAATCTAGTATTATGACACTTGATGAGATTGATGATTAATAGTTTTTGAGCTATTTTTCGAGATCAAGTCTTGTGTTATTTATTGAGATGTCTCTATTTGGCTTAACGTAAAGCTTAATAAAACATTATTAACATACTGAATCGCTTTAATCTCTATCAAAGAAATGAGCTTCGAAATCTATTGTCGCTGAGTTGAACAAAGGTGAGAAACTCATTGGTGACAATTATGACTCAAGGCGTGGTATGTATTGTATGAACAAGATGCATTGGATCCTATAAACCAAATGATAGTTGATCCAGGTGTGGGTTTCGGAAACCAAGGGAGACGTGACCAAGATGTGTACCAAGCATGGAAAAGTAAAATTCCATTGCACGAGGTATTCTTGTAAGCTCAGTAATCGATGCAGTGATCCATGAATGTGAGCAACAACCCACCGCACATGATATCTGGTGTATCTGCGTCAGATACAGTGGTACATCGGTTACAAGGCTTAGGCAGTAAAGTTTGACACTTTCAAAAGGAAACCTAATCATAATATTAGACAAAATCTCAGGGAGATATCTAATATGATTATCGAACTTAATACTGCCGGTCATATACTCTCTGATGAATAGTAAATCTAAGCCATGTTCCACTCTTTACCTGATCGTTGGAAACGTCTCAAATTCAACTTGACGCATTATAAAAGAATTGAAACTTTCAGTGATGCTTCTTATCATGTTGAGTTAGATGATGAGAGGCTCGGAGCCTCAAAGCCTTCTTCTGGGAGCTTCTATGCCAGTTCTACTCCTAAAGGAGCTTAAGACTTCAAAAGAAAAAGAATTGGAAGAAGAGAAAGAAGGAAAGACGATCTGATGGTGATGGTGGTAAGCCTGAAAATAATCCAACTACAAAATTGATGAATGGAAAAAGGAAAACAAGCGTGACAAAAAGAATAAAAAAAATAAAAGCAAGATGCCATGTTACAATGGTAGTAAGCTTGGTCATTATGCTCGTGAATGCCCTGAGCCCAGGAGGGTAAAGGTGTATTCGTCTTATTCTGTTTTGTGTGAAATTAATGTCTCGAGTGCTGTCTTGTTGTCTGATTCTTATCCATTGAGAATTATAGACTCAGGAGCAACGGACCATGTAACGAGAGACGGAGGAGCTTTTGTAGATTTTCACCATGTTCTAAATTGGGACTAGGTGGAAATATGTAGAAAACAATGCACGAGTCGAAGTCAAAGGACTTGGGACTTGCAATTGGACCTTGACGATGGTCCGAACTTTATCCTACATGATGTTCTATATGCTCCAGAGATCATGCTAAATCTAATTTCTGTTTCATTTCTGCGTAATTTGGGTTATGATGTATTATGCTTTAAAGGCGCTATGGTGATTAGCATTAATGATACTTGTTGTGCATCTGGACATATAACTGATGGCTTTATGGTTTTTATATTGTAATAGAATGATGTTTGCTATTTATGATGATTATTCATATTCGCTAAATGCTCGTTCTTCTAGTAATGCAAACGTGAATGGTGATGTTTGGCATGCTAGATTAGGTCATATTGGGGGCAAGATAGGATGAATAGACTTGTGAAAGAAGGATTGTTGAATCTTTCTTCTAAAGTCGAATTATCCAATTGGTGTATTCTCCAGGAGTAATCCAAATGGTGCACACATTATCTTGCTAGAAAATGACTAGAAAACTTTTTGGTAAAGCTATTATGTCTTAATCTCTATTAGAAGTAATTCATTCTGATATATGTGATCCTGTAATTATGAGAGCACGAAATGGAGCTCACTATTTCATTACGTTCATTGATAATTATTCAGTCTACTTGACATCTCTAAGTCTGAAGCATTGGATTGTTTTAGACGATACTTGAGTGAAGTTGAAGACGTGAATATCTATCAGAACAATTCAAGGAATTTTGTAATGAAAAGGGTGTAATCCAACAATTATCCATTCCTTTTACGCCTCAACAACATGGTGTTGCTAAAAGAAGGAATATGACTTTGTTGGAGATGGTGAGATTCATGATGGCATGCATTGCTTGCGGCAGCTTATGTGCTTAATCATGTGCCTTCCAAATTAGTTGCTTCGACTCCATATGAATTTCGGATGGGTAGAAACCCAACTTGAGTAACCTTAGAGCTTGAGGATCAGCAACTTATCTACATAATTCATCGAGTCAGTATGGAAAGTTGGATCTTAGAGGCAAACGTTCTAAGGGTTACGTGTTCATAGGAACTCAGGATGGCAGCTTAACTAAGACAGAATCACATAATGCTCATTTTCTAGAACGAAATTTCCAAGTAGAAGGGAAGGCATCAGGGATGCTATATCTATTTTCGAGATAGTAGAAAACTAAGACCTACAAGATCCAAGTGGGAGTAGTGGTTTAGCTGATGGTGTGGATCTTGATAGATATTTGCCGATTGAGGATCAGGCATTTTGTCTGCAAAAGACCATCATCAGCTATCTCGGAAAAGTTCTAGCTAGGAAATATGTGCCATTAAAATTGAAAATTGAAATCTTTCTCATGTTGATAAGGAAGAGCCCTAGAAGCTTTAACTTGTCCGGTAAAGGAGAAATAGATGAAAGCGATAATAAGATGAGATGGAGTTTGTGAAGTAAAATCAAGTCTGGGACTTGTAGATCTTCCAAATGGACGAAAGATAATTGGGAATAATTGGATTCTCAAAATCAATAGAAATGCTGATGGCTCAATAGAGAGGCATAAAGCTCACTTGGTGGCAAAAGGATATACTCATCAAGAGGGTATAGACTATGTAGAACTTTTTCCACCTGCAGTGAGGCTTTGCCTTTATTCGTCTATTGTTGGCTATAGTGGCTGGTATGGATTAAGAGTTACACAAAATGGATGTTAAGACCATTTTTCTCAATGGAGAATTAGAAGAAGAAATCCAAATGCAACAGCCTGTAGGATTTATTCTTCAAGGTCAAGAAGATAAAGTTTGTAGATTAAAAAAGTCGATCTATGGACTCAAACAATCCTTTACACAGTGGTATTTGAGGTTTCTCACAATGATTATCTCATATAACTTCGTTATGATAAATGAAGGCCACTGTGTTTACATTAAACGGTCTAATAGTTAATGTGTGATTCTATCCTTGTATGTGGATGACATACTACTAGCGGGTAATAGCAAAGAGTATCTTGAAACCATTAAAAAGTGGTTATCTTCAAACTTCAAAATGAAAGATATGGGTGAGGCAGAGTACATACTTGATGTGAAGATCCATAGAGATCGTTCAAAGAAGTTATTAGGTTTGTCTCAAGAGACTTATACCAAGAAACTTTTAGAACGATCCGAGATGGACACCTGTAAACCTAATGATACTCCTATTGTGAAAGACGAATTATTGAGTTAGTAAATGTGTCCCAAGGGTCTAGATGAGAAGAATAAAATGGCCAGAGTACCATATGCCAATGTGATTGACTGCAGATTATTCTTTCTGTTATCACTGAATGGGTATACAGACGTTGACTGGAATGGTGATTTAGATAAACGTAAATCAACTCCCGATTATGTCTTCTTGCTCAATGATGGAGCAATCTCATGGTGTAACAAGAAACAGACTTCATCTGCAGTTCAAAAGACTATTTGGTTGAGAAGATTCATGAAATATTTGGAAGTCTCAAACACTCCAGTGGGAGCTGTTTTAATTAATTATGATAATCGGGCGGTTATTGCTTACACAAAAGACCCCAAATATTATGAAGAGACCAAACACATTGACATGAAGTTCAATTTTGTTAGAGATATTATAGATAAGAAGAAAGTGATTCTTACTTATATTTCTACTCGTTTGATGTTAGCAGATCCTTTTACTAAACCAATTCTTAGAGATGTATACATAGTACATGTAAGGGATTGGGTTTGCAAAGGATTTAAAACGATGAATTGAATATGTTTATGTATGTTAATGGAATAGTTAATAGTTTAACTATATACATATTTTATATATTATATGTGATGGTTCATATATAATAGTATATCGGCAAGTTATGATTGGCTCTCTCATACGAGCAATCGCCTCTGGCTCAGTGGGAGCGCAGAGATGAGATTACAATAGTTAATGTAATCGGAATAGATTTCGCCATGAATCTAATCCAACTTGTTATAAAGCTAAATCGACGGAGATCATATACGTTAGAGGGAGGATATCTGGGTTAAGTGTATGGGACACACTTGAATTTTGATTTACACGATGTCTAAATTAAATGAAATACGACATACGCTTTCTTGGAAGGAAGTTAAAGACATTGTGACATGTGTTTTAGGAAAACGACATGTGCCAAGTTGACCCCAACAGGATTGAGAAAATAATCTCTATTTTCTCAAAAGTATGAGTCCTTATCTATTGGTTACACTTATGACTTTCTACTATATTCTAAGTCTTCACTTTGGTGTTGCTACTTTAGCATGCTACCAAAAGAGCTATGGTTAATAATGGCGATGCGGTACATGTCTAGGAAAGCAGCTATAGTGAGAGACTGTAGATACTTAGTGAGATGGGAAGAACGTCTTAATTTAACATATACTATTGTGATTCATTGACTAGTCAATCAAGCAGGGTCTTGATTATGAATACATAGTTATTTTTGCAAAAGGGTTGAATATGCTCTGACGAATTCAGGGATTGGAAAGAGATATGTCAACTTATGTTAAATATTCAAGAATTCTAGGGTATAGCGAGCTTGTTGAGTTTCATTGATAAAATGGTTGAGTTGCTATATATCTCTAACAAGTATATGGCAATTAAAACTCATATCTCGTGGGTCACACGACGTATTAATCTATGCGAGAATATGATTCATGAAGAAATTGGGTCAGGTGATTTTTGACTTCATATGTGAGTGGGAGATGTAAATAATAATTAATTTTATTTATTTATATATTCCACATATGATTGTGGATAAGAGAGAGTGAGAGAAGGGGAGTTAATAAACCGTTAATTAACTCCTGCCTTATTGGGTATAAGCATTCTGCATGTTACAGAATACATAAAAAAAGGGGTATTCAGAATACGTAGAACGCAGAAGCAGAACGCGTACGACTGAAGCGTTCATGCGCAAGGCAGAAGGGTACGACTGAAGCATTCATGCGCAAGGCAGAAGCAGAACGCGTACGTGAAGCGCTCATACATTTGTGTTACAGAATGCGGAACATAGAACGTGAAAGCGTATCTCTCTCTCCGATTTTCTCTTCCCATTTCACTACAGATTATCATATTCCACACAATAATACAACATCGTGGAAATTAATTCATAACCCCGTGTTATGAGATTTGATCCAGAGATCACAGTTTAACAACGTGAGTATCAATCGGGTTTGTATGTTTTCTTCCGTTGCGACGTACACTTACGGTGAGAGGTAAGTGAGATTCTCTCTAAGCATGAATATGATTTATGCGTTTGTGTACGTGAGTTTTCCAACAAGTTATAAGCATTACAACTATCTTCCATATTAGTATATATTAAACAAAATACTTTTATCTAATCCAAAGTCTAGCCCATTTAATAATTACATATAGTTCCGGTGTTCATTTCTATCGTGCACCACCCCACATACTTCCAATCTAAAATGTACTCTATTTTATTACATAGGATTCCCAATATACTTTTTTTGTACTGCTCCTGAGGATGGAGTATTTTTATTTTATTTTTTTACAAGCAAATTACTCCATAAAATATAATATTTTAAGTGTTAATAAGCAAAATTAACCAAAATTTAATTGGCAAAAATTAATGCAACACTTTATTTTATATTATATTAGTATATATATATTAACCAAATGGTATCATAAGGACCAAAATACTCAATTGGATATAAGGAGTAAATTACCACCGCTGCACTAGAAGCCACCCTAGTCGCAGGTTGGAACCGACACGAGATCTGTACTAATATCAGAACCGATATTTGTACGTACATCAGATCGATATCCATATTTATATCGGAACCGATATTTATACCTACATAAGAACCAACACACACCTACACACTCACCCACTGGAATGGGTTCGGATTTTCTGTGTCACCGCTTGGATCGTCGCCACGTAGGAAGTGAGAGAAAAAAATTAACTCCCCTATGTAACGTTGTTAAAAATCAGTTTTATATTCTTATTGGGCCACTTGATAGCGTTAAATGAACGTTTATTTTTTTCTCTCACCTCCTACGTGGCGACGATCCAAGCGATGGCACAGAAGATAATGTACGAAAGTGGCACAGAAAATCCGATCCGCACTGGAACACATTGAGTATTATTATAATTTAAATAGTGGATCGAAGTATTAAAGTCTAAAAGATGGCATTTAGTTAAAACTGATATAAAAGTTATTTGTTGTTTGTAAAATATTCAAGTGTAAAATTTGAATGTTTTTTCAATTATAAAATACGTAGAAAATAAGTTTCAATTATTGTGTGTGCATTTTATTTAGGGTACAAGTTGTTTTTCGTGATTCCATATTTATATACTCTCTCCGGCCGGGGTCCGGATATTCTGTGTCATTTTAGTGTGATATCTTGTGTGTCACTCTATTAGATGATTGACATATAGGAAAGAGGATGACAACTTTATCCTAAGTTAACGCTTAAATTCTTGGAGTAAGGGATTGAATTTCTCCACTCAACATTTTCTACGGAGATGTTACCAGAGATATCACACCAAAGTATCACATGATATCCCGTGCCTTCCGTCCACTGAAAGGTGGTCGTTTGATTTTTATGAGTAGATTAAGAAGTACTATTATTATTTTATGTGTAATGGATAGTTATAATATCAATAAATAAATAATCACCTTTACGAGACTGAATATAATAAAATGGGAACGAGATCTTACTTCATATTGTAACGAAAAAATGGATAAATATATACCCTTTAACGTGAAAGAGGAGTACGATGAATTATTTTATTTTAACTGCATACAATGTTATAATTAGTACTGCACCAAATTTTGCACATATATAGAGAGAGATTCATGAACAAAGAAAAATATTGCACATGCAAATATATCATTTTAAATAAACGTGGTGTTTAGAAATTCAATTTCTCTACAAATTTTAAATTTAGGGCGATAGTTTGATTTAGGTTTATTAGTCAATTTTTAGATTTGATTTTTTTTAATCACTCATATATACACTTAGATATTTTATTAACTTTTACCCACCATTTAGCATACATAATTATTTTTCTTCATTTTCTATTATCTATCATCCATTCTCTCACATCAATTATAGGGGTTTCGATCTTTGTGTCATTTTGATGTGACATCTCTTGTGGCACTTCATTTAATTAATAATAAGTAGGAGAGATGAGATATACTATACCCTAAATCAACTATTAAACCCTAAAGACAATGGATTGAATTTATCTAAAGCGCCACGTATCATTTATTGAAGAAATGTTATAGAAGATGTTATTTCAAAGTATTACAAAATATCTCGTGCCATTATTAGTCGATTTGACATATTATTTAAATTTTATATTTTCAGAACAAGCATTGAGTAATCAACTATTAGTTGGTTTGACATATTATTTAAAATTTATATTTTCAAAACAAACATTGAGTAATACTGTTAAGTGATTTATTAAATCAACCTAAACTCAAATAACAGTTTAAAGCATAATTAATTGCAAATTAAAATTGAGACAGAATATTATTTGAGTACAAATTCATGATAGATAAGTAAATAATTACTACTCTCTCTGTCTCAATTAATTGCAAATTAAAAATGAGACATAATATTATTAGAGTACAAATTCATGATAGATAAACAAATAATTATTATTCTCTTTGTCTCACGTATTTATTCACACTTTTCATTTTGAAGTGTTCCAATTATTTATTCACATTCCATTAATAGTTAAAATACATTGTATATATTATTTATTTTTTACACTTTATTCATCCTTCCCAACAATTTTTTTTCATTTTTTTTACACTTTATTTATCATTCACAATAATTTTATTTACCTTTTCTCTTTAAATTATTAATTTATTCTTATTTTTTCTTACATTATAGTATTATTAAAAAACAACACTTCTTAATCTTCGTGCTCATATAAACATAAATAAATATCGGAGACGGATGGAGTATTATTTTCTATTCAAAAATGGCAAAGTCTTGTGTGGATCCCGGAGCTAGATTTGTGCATCCAAAATTCAATTTTATACTATTTAATGCTGAATGTTATATTTTTAGTATAAAAATTTATATTCTTGGTTTTTTTTAAATATATTTTTTTAAATTTCTTTTAGTTAGATTTTAATACTTTTCATATTTTAAATTAATTTTCATTTAGAAAGTAATACCCTTATACATTAAAGTTTATAGAGTTGATATTTGGTACACCCGGGTGTAAGGGTACACCCATGTATGTATAATTTTTTATTTTTTTTTATATACAAATTATTCTATTTTGTATGCGTGTTTCTTAATAATTGTATACTTTTTTCACACTAAATTTTTCATTAAAAAACTAGCATTCATATGTGTATAACTTTTTATTCAATAGTGTTACATGTTTTATAATAATTGTATATTTTTTACACCTAATTTTTTATTATAAAAACTAACAATTAAATTGTATATATTTTTATTCATAATTGTATATATTTTTGTTTATATTTGTATACGTTTTTTAAAGTGGCTGCATCTTATTTTAAGGTGCACCCGGGTGCACTGTATAATTAGCCAAGTTTATATCTGTATAATTATCCAAGTTTATATTTTTAAAATAAAATATTATACCATTAAACACTTTGTGTATCTAAATACACAATAAAAGACTTAAAGATCCTCCTATAAAACTAAAACTTTTTAGTCATACACACCTTTAGGATTAAATTTACCTTCACTCAAAAAAAATAAAATAATAATTAACTTTTTGATTTATTTTATTCACTTTTAAGAGTGATATGATATTTTTAAATAATAAATACTATATACATTATGTGTATTGAAATTTAAATTTGAAACTAAAGCGTATTTTTTGAATTATGATGTTATTTTGTTAAAAGTATGAATTATTATAACATGTAAGAATGAGAAAAGAATCAAATTAGTAATTTCATCCATGGTATTTTGTTAACTTTTAAGTTATGGACTACATTTGCATGAGTTATTTTAGTTTGACTATTTTACAAATTAGTCATCATTTTTCACTTTTTATTAAAGGTGTTATCAATTCCTTTTAAAAAAATATACTCCCTCCGTCCCGGGCTAAGAGTCCCATTTGTTTTTGGGCACGTGGGTTAAGGAGTATTATTATTTAATGTGTAGTGGGTAGTTGTATTAGTGGGTGTAGGGGCCCCATGTATTAATTGTATTAGTGGGTGTGGGTGAGTCCCATATGTCCAAAAAAGGAAATGGGACTCTTTGGGTGGGACGACCAAAATGGTAAAATAGCCCTCTTAACCTGGGACGGAGGGAGTATATATTATCACCTTTAAAAATATCCATAAAATAATAAACTGTATCAAGATAAAAGTATCCATTTTCATATAATTGTTACACTTCTTATTCATATAATGAAACACATTCATCACACACAAGAAGGTTCGATTCTTCTATTACATTTTAGTGTTATATTTCCTATTGTGCACCATTGAATGATTGACACATATAATATAATAAAATATGTACTCTAAAAGTAAAGTTTAAACCCTAGAGGCAATTATTGAGATTAGTTTAAACCCTAGAGACAATTATTGAGATTTTTTTTCGCATACGTATCACTCATATCTAACGAATGTATTACTCATTTAATGAATATAATAAGAGATGTAACACCAAGTATAACAAAACATCAATATCCACGTCTCTTTTCCACAAAGTGTAACAAAACATCAATATCCACATCTCTAACTTAGTTATACTGTGATTCATTAATATACATGAGTCTGATCTGACATGCTAACGCTACTGACCAAATTATCACATTTAATACGTCAATCCCACTTGTTCTCTTAATATTTTAATTACATGTAGTGTAGATAGGAATCTCTTTAGGTGGAAATAACTGCTCGCATGCTACAAATTTCTTTGAGACAATAAATATGTTTTATCAATTTTTGCAATTTACCACAACACCATATGCCACATTTCCATGAAGTTGTACTTTCAAAATGCAACTAATAAACTCATTATAAATATTAGGATGAATTCATATCAAAAATTTCTCATTCAATCAAAAGCACCACAGCCAAGATAAATGAAATGAACATTGAAAGCATGATACAAGATTTCAGTAATGCAAAAAACACAAGAGAGTATTGATTAAAGGTTATATAGAATCTTGAGAACCAATAATCTTGACAAGAACAATGGAGAAAAAACAGCTCCAAAGCCTCACACTTAATAAAAAAACACAGCGGGCCTTCTTCCCTGTCAACAACCTCTAATTTCCCTCTATGTACACTAACTCCTATTCTTGGTTAGAACTCTAAAACTTCTACCAGAAACCACTGCAGTGATGAAATAATCCAAAATCCATCACCACGCACAAAACCCACAAATAAAAACACATCAAAGAACAAAAATAAGAAAAAAGAAAGAGGATAATCTTCACAAGGTGTGAAATTTAGTCATCCGAACAGTAAATCTTGAGGAGGGCACAATTCCTTACGAAGCTTCTGAGAAAACAGCCTACAAGCATCCATGCTCAGGTCCAGTGCCGCCGATAATGCAACGAACGCAGCTGCATCCTCCGTGCAGTTTACTTGCTGCACCCCAACCTCCACCATCGGCGTTGTCTTCCCATTGCCTCCCTCGCCTTCCACGCTGGCCGACATAACGAACCCCCTGTACATACAGTAAGGCCATAGTCCATATCCGAAATCTCCACTGCCCCGAGGGCTGCAGCCGGGTGATGTGCCCGCACTTCTTGGTGTTGTGCCTCCACCATTGTTGCTGTTGCTGTTTCCGTTCAAGTCTATGACAAATTTCCCTCCCTTGCTACAGCTAAGGGTGGAGTCGGCTAACACAATGCCTGTGGAAGCTGAGTCGGGAATGAGTTCGAATCTGTAGCCAAGACCATCGGCTGACCCACGCTCGCGCCACGCCTCAAGTCGGCCCCAGGGCTTCCAGGTGCCGTCGCCTGGGCGAAGAATGAGCCAACATCCAGGGGTGGATCGGCTCACTCGGTCCGAACCGGGAGAGGCCACGAAAGGAGTTACCATTGAGGCAGCGGCAACAGGAGAACCGGAGAGATCGTGGATTGTGATGGACCATCCTTTTCTTTCTTTTCCAGGCCTTTCTCTTTCACTACCAAACGAACTTAGCCAACCTCTAGCACCACTACTGTGCTCCAATGGTAGGGACCTATTGATCAATCACAATCGTCTATGTCAATGTCTAAACATTATCCAACTAAATCAACAACGAATTCTTTAGAAACACTAAGCATCAGACATCTAAAATGAAACCCTTAAGCAAAGCAAGGAATTGGGATATAATTGAATTGATAAACAGTATTAATAACCCTAACTTTAACAACATGGCAATTAATTCATGGAATGAAGTGATGATACACGCTTTATCTCGATTCTTGAACAGGAACTGTGAAGAATTTTTACAGTCAAGTGCAGAAATTTAAAATTCCGACTGTCACTCAAAATACCTAAACTGAATTCCAGTTATCATAAATCCAAAAGCTTTTACCCCAATTAAATTCTCACCTGGAACGCTGATTGCGGTCCGATGTTCGAAAACTGAACTTGCAGGTGAAAACGGGCTGACGAATATTCCCTCGTATTTGGAAAACTTGCGGGCTGCATTCGGGCGCTCCATCGAACTGGAAAACGAATCTCGGGTCGGGCTCGGCCTTCACATTCAAGTGGAACTGCGCAGCGTTTTTCGTTGTTTTCCCCACGTTAGTCCAACCATTGCAAAATATCACCGCCCTAGTTTCCGCTGCTGCCAGATCCAACTCCACCGAGATTTTCCCCAACAACCTCCCCGAACTGACTCCACAGGTGGCGCCGCGGCTGCCGGAGTAGACTGATATTTTGAGCTGCGGCTTTTTGGAGGTAGAAAACAGGGAGGATTTCCCGGTGAGCCTATCGAGATCGGACTTGCTGAGGTGGAACAAAACCGCCGGCGGATTACCCTCCGGGGAATTAGCGCTCTCCGGCGCAATGTAGGGGACAACAGCGGTTTGAAGCGCAAAGTTCTTAAGCTTAATTTTACAGAAACACGGGGACGACGACGGGTGCACGGCGGTGCGAGCAGGCTTCGCCGCCACGGGGAATTTTAACGCCAAATTCCCCACAGATAACCTCACGAAAGGGCACGGATCCATGAATTGCTCGCCAATTTGGCTTTCTTCACGACTGGTTGAGTGAGGTGGTCGCTAATGTGCGCAGGAGGAGGAGAGAGAAATGCTATTCCATAGGGATGCGCAGTGCGCCTCGCCAGTTGCAGTTAACGACATTGTGCTGTTACTGCTCTCTCCTCATCGTTATAGTTTGCTAACCTAAGCCTGGTGGATTGGAGATATGGGTTACAGCTGTAAACAGCCTGGGTTCCTTCAATGTTTGCCAGTAGGATAGAGGTTGACGGTATACGAATTTCCAAATATGCCCCGTCACCTGTCGTGAAATCTCGTTACTACCCCCGCTTCGCTCACGGCTTTGCTGACGCACTTAGGCTGTGTTTGCTGAATCATGTTAATTCCTAAAAGAACCATTTGAGAAAGACGGATCATTTGAAAATGAAATGCTTTCAAAGTAAAGCTCTTTTTTTTTTGTTTTTTTTTTTCAAATTAATTTATTTATTTGATAAATAAACAGTGAACCATTACATCGTTATTTGGTTTGATATAGTAAAACATCTCTAAATTAATACGGTTGAAAGCGGAAAATTTTATAAAGTTAGATAGATATTATATAATCGATAAATTTATTATTTATCAATTTATATATATATATATATAAAAAGAAGAAATGTTTCATGAACTTGTTAAAAATATGTCAATTAGAATATAAGGAGAATATTAAAAATACTCTTTTACTTAATTAGATTAATAATACCAATAACAAACAACTTTTATAACAAAAATCTAATCAATATATAACACATTTTGAATTTTAATGTCCCTACTATTCTACGTATAATACACAATGTGTTCAATAGGTGAGTGTGTCGGTAGGAATGTCGCTTTCGATATCGGTGCGGATCTCGTGTCGACACGGATATCGTTACGAATTTCACGTCAGTTACCATATCGGCGACCGGTGGGGAGGGGGAGGTAAGAGGAGGATGGGGTTCTATTTTAAAATAGTTTAAATTAAGTGGGAGGTATTTTGAGCATTTTATGGTGCATTTGAGTATAATTGTTATAAGAGTAAGTCTCTTGTGAGACGGGTTATTGGTGAGACGGATGTGAGATGGGTCAACCCGTCACTAAAGTATGCTTATTTGTGGTTAAAGTGTGCTTATTTGTGGTTAAAGTATGTCGATAATAAATCAAATTATAACACACTAACATCATACTTTAATACATAATTCAACATACTTTAAAAAACATACATTAACAACCATTTAACATACTTTATTTAAATAATCGACATACTTTAACACGTCTCACAAACCGTCTCATGAAGGAAGCGTCTCACAAGAGACTTTGTCTTGTTATAAAAGTTGTTTGATATTGGTATTGTTATTGATTGAGTATATTTTGGATATATATGGCAGTTGACACTAGAATATATAAGTATAGATTCACTATTTAACGTAATAGTTAATTGTATTATTTAATTAATTATCATTATTGAGTATATCTATAAATACATCGATAAAAAAATGAAAAAGATAAAAGAACAAAAAAAATACAATTAAATATTTCAATAATATATATATATATATATATATATATATATATATGAAATTTTTTAATAATTATTAATTTATATATAGTTTCGTTGATACTCAAGTATATTTTAAAATTTTCTACAAAAATATTATTTTATTATTTAATTGATTGGTAACCAAACTTAAATTGGTCTATTAGACAAATTGTTAATTTTATTAAGATTATTAATTTATCAAGTATTATTTTATGGGAGTGCTACTGAATTTTTATACGATGGAATGTAGTTAATCTAAAACTAGGGATGTAATCGAATCGAATCGAGTCGAACACTACTAGATTTGAGTATCGTTTGTTAAGGAATTATCAAACCCGATCTCGACCTCGTCAAGAAAAAAATATCGAACTCGAGTTCGAACTCAAACTGTTTGTTAATACTCACGAACGTGTTCACGAATAGGGGTGGGCGGTATGGCATACCGAAGATTTTTGGTCATACCATATACCGTACCGAAATTTTCGGTATTTAAAAAATCATATCGTTACCTTACCTAAACTTTCGGTATACCTTAGTTCGGTATACCAATATTTCGGTATAAGAAAATAGTATACCTTCTGCTTACCAATATTTCGGTATGCCATACCATACCTAAAATATCGGTATATATCATCCTATTACATAGTTTGCTATACCATTATACATCTAAAATTCAATAAATCTTATAAAAACCATGTACTAGAAAAGTGAAAGATAGCTATAAAACATACTCTAATAAATAACAAATTCAAAAATATACGACAATCTACAAACGACCAAATTAAATAAGAGTAAGTCTCATGAAAACCGGGTTTACAGGTAAGCCTTATTTTTTAATATTACTCTTTAATATATAAAAAATAACTCTTTGAAGAGTAATAATTTTTGCACAATAGAGTAATAATTCGTATCTCTAAAAAGTAATTTTTCATGTACTTAAAGTAATCCATACATCGAGATTTACAAGAATTTGAAGAGTAATTTTTTAATTTAAAAAGTAACAATTCATGTGCTAAAGAGTAATTTTTTATGTACTAAACAGTAACCGAGTTTACATAATTAATATATCTAAACCCGTTTTACAAAGTGTTTGTCATTAAATAAATAGTACCTAAGAGATCTACACAAAAATATATTCATATACATAGAATTACTTAATTAAAAAATAAGTACTAATATCATGTAAATCAATGATCTTTATCAATAATTTATAATTATGAAGAAATATACAGTAGGACTTTAGATTTAATCTTTAATAAAATAGTGTATATATATAATTTAATTAAAAATTATAATACATAAATAATAATTATAATTGTATGCATCATCTAATATGGTAATATCGTATCATATAACTCAAAAATTGAATATTTTACGGTATTTCGGCATATACCAAAATACCGCGGTATTGATTATTTATATACCTTTATCATACCAAAATTTTCAATACGGTATCATACCTTACCAAAAATTTCGGCATACCTAAAATTTCGGTAAAATCGGTATTTTTCGTTATGATAAGGGCGGTATACCAAAATTTCGGTATATTTCCCCAGCCCTATTCACGAACACATAAAGTAACTTGTTTATGAACATTTTTTCATGAACATTTAAATATTTTTGTTCGTAAATATTAAAAGAACGTTTGATTTATAACCATCTAATGTTATTCATAATATTCAATAAACAAACTAACAAAATATAATAATAAACGTTACAAAATATTAAAATATTTAAATAATGACTTAAGTTATTATTATACCTGTATGGTTTAATATAAAATATTTAATTATTGAATATTAATAAATAAATAATAATGTATAATACTAAAAAATAATTATAAAATTTATGAACACGTTTGCGAGCCATTAATGAGCTCATTAACGAATATGTTCGCGAGCTTTCGAGCTTAACACCCTTAGGCTTAAGTTTGGTTTGTTAGACTATTCAAGCTCAAAATTTAAATTTGGTTTGATTTATTAAGGTTAACAAATGAGCTCGAACAAATACTTTATCAAACCGAGACCCGAATAATTCGCGAACGATTTGATTCGCTTACATCCCTATCTAACACTAATTTATCTTGTAAATGGACAACTTTAAATTCAATTTTATGAAAAATAAAGTGATAAAGTCTAAAAATTCCCCCTTTGAAATTTCAGTAGCTTTTTTTTTCACATTCTAACAAATAATCAAAATTCCCAATTTTTTATGAATAAAGATTTTAATACCCTTGATTTTTATTTCATTGGATCAGTTAAAATTTTGAATTAATATTTTTTCTATTCGTCTCCATTTTGAATGACTATTCGTCCCCATTATTTTAATTAGGTATGTACTAACCACACCCCTCATTTTACCTAATACACCAAGTCAAAAAGTCAATTTTTGCTGAAATATCAAAATTACCCTTTTAATTTTAAGAAAATTATGAATATGCCATTACTCAATACACCCATATTTTACTTAATACACCCAAAAGTCAAAAAGTCAACACTTAGACCAAAAAAGTCAAAATTAAAGGTTGATTTTTTTTAAAATTACAGAATTGCCATTATAATTATAAAAGCCTTTTAATCCCTATTTTCGTTCCGCTTTCGATTAAAAAATGGTATCAGAGCCCTATGTTTATTTATTTATGAATGAAAAATTTTATTATAAACTTATATCACTTAACAATAGGAGAATTTCAAAGAGATATGGATCCAAACAAAAGTTCGACATTTGAGAGTGACAGGACTATTAGCCTTGTTCAAAGGTGGAGCAACATGGACTTCTGGCCTGTTGGATATGACGAGACAAGTAGCTCTATACAATAATACTATAATGTGTTGTATAGACAATATGCAGAGAAAGAATATGAGGAAGCCGATCGATTTTAGGAAAACCTTGATCGAAGGTTTAAACTGGTGGAAGCCCGTGCTAACCACACCAAAGAGGAATATCTGGAGGAACTATACTAGATGCAGATAAGATACTCAAAAGAAGTACCAAGAAACATCGTGAAAATCCGAGATTTCACCGAGATTTATGGACGTATCTCCAAACAAGAACAATAGAGGAGACGACCAAACCAGGGTCCGAGAGAGATCTGCAAGCCTTACCACTTTTCACATTGGACAGAATGACAGAATGGAAGGAGATCGAGACAGACAACTCTAAGATAAACTAAGATCTTAGAGAATTACAGAAGACGGTGATATTCTTTGAAGAATATTGCCAAAATATGTCCAGGATGATATTTGAGATCAGCCTCAAGATGGATAAGGTAGAAACGTTGTAGAACAAACAACTCGACCTCATCCAGAAGCTGATGAATCAAGTGGGATACCTGGAAACCAAAGTAACGGGAAAAAGAAAAGGAGGAAGGTTGCCACCAACCTTCGGAATAGAACCCCTTTTACACCAAAGGGGAAGACGACAGAGGTCACAAGGCCAAAGTCCGAAAGCGAGAAGATGATTGCCACCTTCGAGGAGAATCTGTTGGTGTTCGATCGTTTAGTTAACATGAACCGTTAGGATTCCATATGTTTCTAACAAGTAGCGGAAGTAAGTAAACAAGAAATGTATTACCGTTCACCAGGGTATGTTGAAGACGATAAATTCTCATCACAAGCCTGCGCAGTCTCACCATTTTGGGCATAACTTTCTCATCCGATGTTGGATTTGAGTGATCTATGCGTCAAAACAATCTTCTCTTCCGTGGCTTTCCATCAGCATATCACACGTTGAATTTCAAGGTCTGTATGATTTTATAAAAATCATAGAAGGTGGCAGACAGCAGCAGCAAACAACCTTCCATTCTTTTACTGTATTCCCAAGTCCAATCTCGACGTCGTGTGGGCGACGATCCTCAAGATATTCTCAATCTACTGTTTTCTCATCCTCCTCACATTGTTAGGCGTGAATAATTTCATAGATTAGGGTTTCCAGACAGCTGAGATGACTTATATATGGGCTACAACAGGGACCAGGAGGAGAAATTAGAGTTGGGCCTCCATTGGACTTAAGTATCCAAGTTTAGCCCAAAGCTTATACTTAAGTCCAATAATAATAATATATACCACTAAAATATTATTACTGCACTACCGTTCTATTCCTATAATTACGTTATGGGCTCGTTCTCATTATGAGCCCGTTAGTCTCACCATATTTAAGATATACAATGTCCATTAATTAATTAAGTTACTGACAACTCTATTAATTAATATCTCATCCAAGAGTAGTACCACTCAATCTCATTGTCATGTTGGAATAAATTCACCTGCAGAGTTTACATGATAATTCTTATGAGCTTCTCAATGGGACATCATCAACCTATGTCGGACATGGATTCCTTCTACAATCAACAGCACACTATAGAGACAACACTACTTCCCAACTCACTGAGTTTGTTGATTTAATACATGTAAATCTCACCCATTGATGAATCAAAGAAATACATACTACCCTACGTGTTGAGGTTATTATATAGGGATTAAGAGCACGAACATCCATAATAACAGAGATCAAGTTCTTCTATAAGTCAGTATAAGTCGAACGATCTCAAGCAGTCCTGCTCAATACACGCAAGTGCACTAATGTGATTCTATAGTCAAGACAAACTAATACTAAATCACACTACAACCATCCTGATAGAGAGTCCCCGTCTATCTCGGTTGTGAGCCTCTGTTTATACTTTATAAGGAAACTGATAATATGATCTTCCGCGTGTTGTCGCACAACATATTATCTACAGTATAAAGTAAGTGGACTATTGCATCGTACATATAAATAAATTATAAGATGCAATCATTTGATCATATGATTCTCATTTCAAATTAATTATTAATGAATTGTTCATACAAAAACTAGACTTTTAGTATACAATCCAACAGAATCCACATCCCCGGATGGATAGAGCAGATCTTGAAGACCTACAAGATCTATATGAGTCCTTCCAAGGACTATCAATTGTAGATCTAAAGATGAATGTTGGATAATCATCAAATTCCCAACAACAGTCGCAGGCTCAGCAAGATCGGAGCCAAAATGAAGGAACATCTGGATCACATGGAGTCCATGAGGCAAGACAAGAAGACACATTCCAACAACCAGAAAACTTCAAAATGAAGGCAATAGGAATGTCTACAGGAGCAAGCCGAGTTCGAGGATTTAATCCACAAAACACCCCATATGGTCGGTCTCACCTTGAACCGATAAACCCATACGGGTTAATTTTAAACCTTGACACTCTCGACTTCAAATATAGAGAAATCTTGATCGATGAATGGATAAATGCCATGAAGATTGCAGGTGGCGCATTGGAGCTGGACAAAAAAGGGTTTATAAGATTTCTAACTATGAGCCTGGAAGGATCAGTAAAGTGCGACTGGGAAGTTCTCTCAGACGAAGTCAAGAAGGAGGTCATGGAAGGCGAGGATCTCGGCAATATTATTGATCGTATGGCCAAAATCTTCAAGATCCACTTTATCGGAGTTGGTTACTTCAAATGAATGGAAGAAGAAAAGAAAAAGAAGTATATGAATGCCCTATACAGTCTGGAACTACTTGACATCTTTCATGTAGATGAGTACATCAAACTCTTCACAGAGTATAGATGGAAATCAAAGATCAAGGAGGAGGAGGTATTCCACCAATTCTTTGCTAAAATCCCAAGCCCATGGAGAGAAATGTTGATCAAAGAATATGAATCATGCGAGCTGGATTCAATAGCAAGGAGAATGTCCTTCCTCAATGCCAAAATTGCGGAGTGGTGTCATCAAGCATCACTACACAAGAACTACAAGAGACTAAGGGGGATCAACAAGACAACACCCTTATGTTGCAAGAATAATGATCTTCCAACAATCATTGGGAGAAGTCCAAGGAAGCAGAAAAGGATGAAGAAAAATTATCCTTATACACAAAAAAGCGGAGGATGGAGGTCCAGGAGACCAAGATCCTTTTGGTCCAAACAAAAGGCCTGAAGTTACAAATCAGGGCAAAGGTCTAGATCATCAAGATGGAGTTCAAAAAGTCAAGCCAAAACCTCAGAATCAAACCAGAGGAGTACAGAAAGAACTCCCACAAGAAAGACATTCCGAAGAGCGGCCACACGAGTCAATGAAAGATTCAAGGATTGCAACTGCTACACGTGTGGAGCAAAAGGGCATATCTCACCAGACTGCCCAAAGAACCAGAAGCGGGGAGTATGACAGTTCAAGACAACTCCAAGAATGGAGGAAGTTGTTTACTTCTAAGATCTGATACAGGTATATCAATTCGAAGATATACCCTTAGAAGAGAGCATTTATGAAGAAAAATTCTTCAGTCAAGACGAGTCTTCTGAAGATGAGTCGGAGTGAAGAAGAAAGCTTCAGACAGAAGACACAAGAAGATATGTCGGGATTCTTTTCCTAGACATCCATTTCTCATAAAGCCCATATGAGAATCATGAAGGAGGATCCAAGGCTCAACCTATACGATGGATTCACCGTAGGAAGGTTAGACAACATCATATACAAAGTGACCGAAGAGGAAATTGCCATCCCAATGGTGCTCACGAGAAATGTGATGGAAATGCAACTAGTTCCTGTTGACGAAAGAGAACTCAATAAACTCAAGAAAGGAATAGCCAAGACCATGTCTTAGATTCATATCGGAGCAATTCGGATCCTCATCAAAGCCACATTCAAAAAAAGTATCGATACACCAATCGATATTGCAATCTTTGATAAGATGATCAAGAATACAAGAGAAGCATGCCTGGGAGGAATCTCAGGAAACCTGTACGCAGGCAAGGTGGCATCCTACATCTACCCAAGGATTGCCTACAATCTGGCAGATAAAGACTTCAGTAGGGCACGCATCCTTCATCAAGATTTCAAAAACAAAGATCTGATGAAAGAAGGGAATAGGCCTTACTCTATTACCTACAGTATTGATAGGGGTTTTTTCAACACACAAATTAATCCTCAAGTATAAGGATATCAATTGTAGTCGCGAAGATGACCAAATTACAATATCGAACCCACGGGATGGTAAAATATCAATTTCGTTATATTCTAGTATACTTTAGACTATATTTGGTAATTGTAAAGGTTTAATGAATAATAATTTCTAATCGAAATATAAAAAAGAAATAATAAGAGTAAAGAAAAGTGAGTTGTGATCAATAAGAATAGTAGGTAGTTCGTCGGGTCATCCAGTTTCACTAGTAATTTGTATTTTCATGTGATGGTGTCCGACTCTGCCCTGTGGTTTGTGGACGCATCACTAGACCACGCAAGTTTACTCTATAGACACAAGTAAATATGCGCTTGACACGTGTGAATAATCTCGGAGCAAGAGATATACTTCACCCCCCTTTCTAGGTACTATCATAATCAATTATCTTCTACGTCTAGAATCTAACCCGATTTGATCTCTCTTTTTAGGTACTATAAAGTTATACTCTTCATCCTATTCATTAACCCGAATTTAATTCAATTCATGAATATTCATATAAGACGGTTCTAATAAGACTTTGGAATCCCTTCACTTAGAATTATAACAATAAACCCTGCTCAGTAGTGAACGCACTCAACCAATAACCATGTTATGTATTCAGACTCTACACAACGATCATTGATGCACAAAACGACTATGAGTATGGATTAAATATGCAATCTTATATAAAACAAACCACAGGTAGTGTTGTATGGAGTTTTACACACGAAATATGAATTACATCATGAAATTTTCATAACCCTAGAACTACCAAGGCGGTTCTAGCCCATGATTGATCTAGGAACAATCATGGTTAGATTGATCATTCTTACTTGAACCTTCAGCGAACTTCTGTCACAGCCCTCCGGATGGATCGCCACCTCTACTCTTGTCTCTCTTATGATTGATGATCAAAAGCTCCCTTTATTCTCTGTATGAGCCTCCTTTTATACTTGTAATCACGTCTCTAGGGCTTGGAATGGGCTTTCTAAGTGATCTCACGCATTTCGGCCTCGAAAATCCAGATAAGGTAAGTTCTCGCACATAGGTTCGACCTCGTCAAACAGGTTGAACAACTGGCCACAGGTCGAACCCCAGGTCAAACCCCGCTACTGGAAGAATTCTGCACTGGTTCGACCTCTTGAACAGGTCGAACAACTTAGGCCTTGGTCGAACCCCAGGTCGAACCTCATCACTGGACAATTCCCGCTCCCGATTCGACCAACTGGCAAGTCGAACTCAAACGTCGTGGTCGAATCCTCTTTTCTGCGAACTGGTTCGACCATGGTTCGACCTGATGGACAGGTCGAACCACTTGAGTCGTGGTCGAATCCTCTTCTGTAAGCTCAATAATGCTGGTTCGACCTGCTGGAGAGGTCGAACCCTCCTCCAACCAGGTCGAACCCTCCTAATTCTTGGGCGGTTCGCATGGCTTCGACTCCGTCTCTTCGATTCTTGGCACTTTCACTCCGTTTTTGCTAAGAAAACACTCAAATAGCTCCACTAACACCTGATTCATGCTAATTCCCAATATATATAGGTTTTCCACCTATTTCCACATCAAAACTCTCCAAAACTAGCACAAAACATAGTGCCAAACTTGTGAATTTACACACTCATCAAACCCCCAAACTTGCATGTTGCTCGTCCCGAGGCAACAATTTAAACCACAGGAGTCGTGTATAATTCAACAAGATCAAGTACAACACATATTACACATGCCACTTCATTGAATCAAATAAGAATTACTTGCATCATATATTTCACTCATGTAAAGTCAATCCAATCACACACCATTCGGAGTACTAAGTAATCTCGCTGACAAGATAAGTCTTTACTCTCTTTCGCTCACGTGCGTGAGGCACTATAGGCTAGTATAAACACTCATATCAATTCATATTCACGCGTAACCATAAGCCTGGCAAAGGTCTCAAAAAGCAACTCACATCCAATTAATACTAGGATCACAAAGGACTTGTTTCTAGGTTGTAATGTTGGCTCTTTGGAAAAGGGTAGGAAAATTTGGACATAGTGACTTAAGACACTAGTAGAGAGTTACCTTGGAGGTTCTTGATTTCTCATTCGGCTTCATATTCTCCTCCAATTCTTCTCTTGCACTTGCAATTTTAGATTTTCCTTCTCTTCCTTGCATCAACATCATTCTTCTTTTGATCGCTCGGGTACCAGTTGTAGGCACTACCCTTCTCGAACATCGTTCGGCTGCTTCTTAAAACTTCAAGCCCCATGTATAAGCAATTCGGGGTACCAGTTTCAGGCACTACCCCCAACAAGATTTAACCATATACTTTTCTTACTAAACCTCATTCCATCTTCCTTTTCTTCTCGCACACTTATTCACCTTACTCTCTCTACCAATGAATAGGGTATTTTCAAAGCTCAAATAAGGTAATTAAGGCTCTTTTATTTGGCTTGCCAAAGAAAAAGCTTTTAAAAGGCTCAAACAGGGCTACCAAAGGTTTATAAAATCATTAGGAAAGGTAAAATTTGGCTAAGTGACTCAATTAATCAAAAATGGCCTAAGATCATGTCCTAATATTTCATCAATTATAAGTTTCACACAAGACTCCAAGCCAAGTTCTAGAATACGTTCATACGAATGATTCTCTCAAAAATAAACTATCATGATCAATCATGATAGAGGCTCAAATCCTCACATAAGTAATCAATTCCTAGTACTCCTCATAGCACATAATCAAGATCAATTCCTCATGAATTCCATATACTTAACAAATTATACATGCTCTTTCCAATGAAAATAAACACGTAAACACATGAATGCACAGAATCAATAACCCATATACAAATCAATGATACAAGATCAACTATATCAAGTACATGTCACTCACACATGAATCACACCCCAATCTGTAAGAATAAAAAGAAGAATGGGAGATAAGATGAATCGGAGAAGCCAAAGAAAACCTGAAACTACTCCCTAGGAGCATCATCATCCTCATCATCATCTTTATCATCCTCATCCATCCTATTCTCCACAGCTCGGCACAGACTGGTAATGTGCCTATCCATCATATCCACTCGACTACTCACTCTACCAACACGCTCATCCAAGGCAGAGTACCTCTCGTTCAGCGTGGCGTAGTTGGCGTTAGCGAGCGCGACCTGCTTGTTCGTCTCCTTTTGTGCAGCTACTACCGCGACCAGCTACTCATGAATCAAGCGAAGCTGCTCCAGGGTACCTGGAACTGCTCACCGCTGCTGCGGTACCGAAGCATGCTGAGGCGCATCATGCTGCTCTTCTCCCGGAATCTCCATCTCGGCTGCTCATCTACCTGATCCTCCTCTTCAGGCTGCTGTGGCTGAGGTGGATGGAACTTTCCTTGATCAATGATCTGCTGTAACTCAGCCATCCTCCCCTCAGCACACATCTGCGCTACCGCTCTCCAATCACCACCCGACTTCACTGCCACTGATAAGGCGGTATGTCCGAGAGAATTCATCAACTTATTCCTTGCTTCCCGAATAGTTGTCAAGTTGCTCACGTCGAAGGGAACATAAATTCGAAAGGCTTGAGACCCCTCGTGAAAAACCAATCTCCATCTCTAAAATGGGCAAATCCTCCCTTCACGCACGTGCTCATCATCAAATCGGGTTCTCCTTCTACTGGTGTAAAGCCGGTGAGATCCAAGTTGTAATGCTCAGCCACGATCGTCAGTAACCCTCCAATATTCACCTTTTGAAATCCAATATTCTTGAATCGATGCAGCTGCGCAATGAAATAAGCTCCAACATTGAACTGCACCCCGTTCAGCATACACCACAGGGCGTAAAGCTCTCCTCTAGGTACAACACTCCCCTCCGAGCGGGCGAATAACGTGTTGCTCAGGACGCGGTCCATGTACCTCAAGACTGGGTTCTTTATTACGGAAGCACGAGCCTGTCTGATTTTATAATCTCGAATCTCCCCGGTGATCTCCCTCCAAAACCGATTTGCACCAAATGCAGCATTTTCTAATCGAGGGATCTCTAAAGGCGTCTCAAACAACTCATTGAAATCCTCAGACGTCAATCTCCTACTCACTCCGCCAAGCTGAAACGTACACCGATATGGGTACCCAAGTGGGTCCTTCTCCATCTCAAATGAGCAAACTACTTCCGCTGTAACATGAAAGTACGTCGGCCTCTTCAACTCCATGAATCTTCGGATCCCTACTAGATCGAACATCCAAAATATGTCATCCCCTATTCTCATTATCCTCATCGCTTCATCATCTTGGTATCGAGTGCGAGCTATCTTGTCTGAAACTTCTTCCCATTTCTCTTTGATCTCATCCCAATCTTGCATATGAATCTTGAAATTTTCGGGTAAACGATCTTGTAGCCTCAGTTTCCTTGTCACTTTGTCCAAATTCGAAGGCCTGTCATACCTCTTCTTCGATCTTTCCTCCTCTGCCTTTCCTTTACCTTTACTTGATTCTTGTCCCTTTCCTGAAAACAAGTACTTCAATCCAACAAACAAGACAAGAAAGCAAGTATTTTACTAGCACATCACATACTCTACTCAAGACTTCAAGCATCAATGCATAATCACTCCAACTATCATCTCAACACCACTTGCTTATTCAACATGCTCAAAACATTTTCAATCACACTTCTTTAAATAACCAACAAGCATGCATCAACAATCCAAGCAATTCAATCAAAAATTCAACATGTTTCCCTTAATGAACTACTTCAATTTCATCAATTTCAAACCAAATCAACATGCTCATTCTATTAGATGTTCTATATCCTTGATCAACCCTCATAAAAATTCAAGTTCTATCAATAATCAAACAACCTAAAACCAAGAAACAAGAATTCATATGAAACAAGTCACAATATCAACATTCACCATGAAATTCAACCATACTCAACATCAATCCTCTTATTCACATCGAATTTCATACCTCAACCTTCAATCCTAGAGTAATTTAGTTGGAAAAAACATACCTTTTGACTTGCCCATGGTGAACAACCGATCAAAAACACACAACAATCAAAAATCACGATTTCAGCCCTAACTCACGACGAAAATCGCCCAAATCCGTGCTCAACTCGTAAATTCAAGGTGTACTGTTGTGTAATCGGTGTGCAATCAAGTGTAATCGAAGAATTTGTGTAATGGTGTAGAGGTTCGAAGAGGGTTCGAGGTTTGGTGTTTCGAAAAAGTGATCGAACCCTCCAAAAAATCGAACTTAAGTTGCGTACCTGGCTTGGTTCGACCTCAGGTTCGACCTCCTGAACAGGTCGAACAATGGATGACGTGGTCGAACCTACCTTCTGGACAAATGCTCTTCTCGGTTCGACCTGGGTTCGACTTGCTGATCAGGTCGAACAATCCTTGAATTGGTCGAACTCATTTTCTGGAAAACAGAGTGCCTTGAACTGACTGGTTCGACCTCAGGTTCTACCTCCTGGACAAGTCGAACAAATATGGCTTAGGTCGAACCACCTCACTAGACAACTTTTGACTCCGATTCGACTTCCTCTGCTTTTGTTCGACCTCCGGCACTGGTCGAACCACCTCCAATGTTGGTCGAACCATCCTTCTGACTTTCAAAACTGAGTGTTCTTCATTCACTACACACTTCAAGCTTCAACACAACTCATTAGATACAATCTAGAGCACAACTTTAGAAATTATTCCACAAAACATCATTCATGAGTAACTCCGTAAAAGAAAACACAACCAAAAACCACTGAACATTAGGCAAGTTGTAAAAAATCGTCACATCAAAATCGATTAAAATTTCAATATGGCCGCAAAAACCAACTCCCCTAACAAACAATACAAAGAAAAGATTATACTCTTAATGCTTCAATGAGGTAATAACATCACACCCCCCAAATTTAGTAAAAACGTAAGTCGAAACTAAGTTTGAAAAGAGATGTAATTGCCGATTAGTAAGCACCTTAAACATAAAAATTTCTTACTCACACAAAAGAAATAAAACAATAAAACGGAAGAGTAAGCTCTCAACAAGCGCTCATATTTAATGTCGGAGAGTTACGACGGTACCAAATCAGATCAAGGTATCATCAAAAATGACACACGCATCATCCGGCGACTTATAATGCTTCAACCGATGCCCATTCGCCGCGATAACGTCTCCATCTTTGTAAATAAGCTCAAAACTCCCCCCTCCTAAGGCTCGATGAATCATGAATGGACCCGTCCACTTAGACTTCAACTTGCCTGCAAAAAGCTTCAATCGAGAGTTAAAAAGTAGTACCTCATCTCCTTACTTGAACTCCTTGTATGAGATCTTAGAATCATGCCACCTCTTCATTTTTTCCTTATAAATCTCTGAATTCTTGTAAGCACGACTCCTAAACTCATCCAATTGATTCATGTGAGTTATCCTCAACTCCTTCACATCTTTGAGGGTCAAGTTCAAGCGTCGCAAAGCACAAAACGCTTTGTGTTGAATCTCTACGGGTAAGTGGCACGGCTTCCCATAGACAATTTGATACGGTGACATATCTAACACCGTCTTGTAAGCGATTCGGAATCCCCATAACACATCATCGAGCTTCATAGCCCAATCCTTTCTATTAGTTCCTACCACTTTCTCCAGAATTTGTTTGACCTGACGGTTGGAGACCTCTGCTTGCCCATTCGCTTGCGGATGATAGAGTGTAGTAACCCTATGCTTAACACCATAATCCTTAAGCACATTCTCAAGAAATTTATTGACGAAGTGGGAACCTCCATCACTAACTAGTGCTCTAGGAACTCCATAACGGGCAAAAATATGCTCCTTCAAGAAAGATAAAATAATTTTGGAGTCATTTACACGAGTAGGAATCGCTTCCATCCACTTTGAAACATAATCCACAGCAAGAAGAATGTAGAGAAACCCATTCGACCGGGGAAAAGGCCCCATAAAATCGATCCCCCATACATCAAATATCTCCACAACTATGCTAGGCTGCAGTGGTATCTCATCTCTCCTACCTATATTTCCCATGCGCTGACATCTATCGCAAGACGCCACATAGCTCTCACTATCTCTAAACAATGTAGGCCAATAGAGAGTGGATTGAAGTACCTTAGCTGCAGTCTTTTGCGCTCCGAAATGCCCCCCATTTGGTTGTGCATGGCAGAACTCAAGCACACTCTCCATTTCTATCTCGGGTACACATCTTCGGACAATAGAATCTGTACATATCTTGTAAACAAACGGATCATACCATATAAATGTTTCAACTTCCCTCCTAAATTTCGCAAGTTGATATCGGTTGAGATCCCTTGGAATTTCTCCAATGACAATGTAATTAACATAATCCGCGTACCATGGATCCATACCTTGCGCTGCGACCACACATGCTCGCTCTGTCCCTTCAACAGCCACAGCCATGATCTTCTCATCAGGGAACATCTCTTCAATATACTCAAAAGAATTATCACAATGCTCCCTAGTCTCCAACCTTGACAAGTGATCTGCCAACACATTTTCTGTTCCTTTCTTATCTCGAATCTCCATGTCAAACTCCTGAAGTAGTAGAATCCACCTTATAATTCTAGGCTTCGTCTCTTTCTTCTCCATCAAATATCGAATCGCTGAATGATCCGTATACACAATCGTCTTCATGCCAACCAAATACTGACGAAACTTATCGAATGCATACACAACAGCCAAAAACTCCTTTTCAGTGACCGTGTAATTTTTTTGTGCCGCATCGAAAGTCTTACTCGCGTAGTAAATGGCGCAGAACTTCTTCTCCCTTCCCGAGAACCACACCCAGTGCTACATCACTTGCATCACACATAAGTACAAACGGTTGAGTCCAGTCCGGTGTGATCAAGATGGGGGCAGTAATTAGCGCCTCCTTCAAAACTTGAAAAGATGTTAGACACTCTCATTAAACACAAAAGGAATATCCTTTTCAAGTAAATGAGATAAGGGCTTAGAGTATTTTGAGAAGTCTTTTATGAATCTCCTGTAAAAACCGGCGTGTCCAAGGAAGGACGCACTCCTCTTTCATTGGTCGGTGGTGGAAGCTTCTCAATTGCCACCACTTTAGAACGATCTACTTGCAATCCCTTGGCGGAAACATGATACCCAAGAACAATCCCATCCTTCACCATGAAGTGGCACTTATCCCAATTCAAGACAAGATTAGTTTCTTGACACCTCTTCAAAACAATAGCAAGGTTAAACAAACAAATATCAAAAGAAGAACCAAAAACTGAAAAATTGTCCATGAATACTTCCATGATCTTTTCTATCAAACCATCAAAAATCGCCATCATGCATCTCTGAAAAGTAGCAGGCGCATTACACAATCCAAATGGCATCTTCCTAAAAGCAAAGGTCCCGTAGGGGCAAGTAAAAGTGGTATTTTCTTGATCCTCGGGAGCAATCATGATTTGGTTGTACCCCGAGTATCCATCTAAGAAATAATAAAACTCATACCCTGCAAGACGATCTAACATTTGATCCATAAAAGGAAGAGGAAAATGGTCCTTACACGTGTTCTCAATTAATTTCCTGTAATCCACACATGTACGCCATCCCGTAGGAATCCTCGTGGCTATAGCTTCTCCATCCTCAGCTTTCACTATAGTCATGCCCCCTTTTTAGCAACTACATGCAATGGACTCACATGGGGACTATCACTAATAGGATATATAATTCCAGCATCCAACCACGTAAGGATTTGTTTTCTTATCACCTCTTGAATTGCGGGATTCACCCTACGCTGATTTTGAACACTCGCCTTAGCTTCATCCAACAACCTAATCTGATGCATACAATACGAAGGGCTAATACCTTTCAAATCATCAAGTGACCACCCTATTGTAGACTTGTACTTCCTTAAGACGTCTAATAACTCCTCAAGTTGATCATCATTAAGGGACGAAGATACAATTACAGGATATTTGTCATTATCACCAAGAAAAGCGTACTTCAAGTGTTCCGGCAATGGTTTCAACTCCTCTTTTCTTTCTTCCACTGGAGCGCTTTCGTTATCCAAAGGCAAGTACCTCCTGTTCCATTTGACTTATTCCACCTTAGTTCTTTCCAATTCAAACCTGACATCACCCAAAGCAAGTAAGTTTTCAAGGAATTCAATACATACCTCGTTAGAAAGTCCGTCAAGTTCCGCAGTGGGATAAGTAAGAGACTCCATCAAACATGTCTCAAGAGGATCCTTTGACAAGATCAGAGACATATCCTCCTTCACAATCTCCTCCACCACGTCAATACTATAACACTGGGACTCCATAGGCATCTTCATTGCTTTGTCCAAGTTGAAAAGTACTTCTTCTTTGTCCATTCGCAGCTTAAGTTCTCCCTTCCGAACATCTATCATAGCTCCAGCCGTAGCAAGGAATGACCTCCCCAAGATTAAAGGAACATTATCCTTGTCATCATCCATTTCTAGTACAAGGAAATCCACAGGAAAGACTAGCTTCTCCACCTTTACAAGAACATCTTCAACAATACCTTTCGGAAACGTCATTGATCTATCTGCCAATTGGAGAGCCACAGTTGTCGGGGTCAACTCCCCCAAACCAAGCTTCTGAAAGATGGACAACAGTATTAAATTGATGCTTGCCCCTAGATCGCACAAAGCTCGCCGTGCTGGCCCCTTCCCGATCTCACATAGAATAGTAAAGCTCCCCGGATCTTTCATCTTTGGTGGCAACTTCTTTTGAATAATTGAGCTACAATTCTCAGATAAGTTTACCGTTTCAACTCCAGTTAAGCTTAGCTTCTTCATCAATATGTCTTTAAGGAATCGAGAATAATATGGCATCTCCATGATTGCCTCTGAAAAAGGGATGTTCAAGGCTATCTTGTTCATCATCTCTGAAAACTTCTTGAACTTTTCTTCCAATCCCTTCTTTACTAGCTTGTAGGGAAACGGTGGAGGTATCTTTGTTTTGGGAATCCCCCATTCATCACGATCAACCTTCTCCGCTTTCTCCTTTTCGGCTCTTAATTGCTTAGCTCTTTCCCATTTTTTCTCAGCTATTATATCTGTACTTTGCTCATTCCGTACCACTGGAGTTGCATCGACATCAAAAGGAACATCAGGTGCATCAATCAAAACATCTTGGCGAGGTTCGACTAGGGTTCGACCAGTTTCAGAGGTCGAACCAGGTTTGTATTGGTCGAACCTCTCTCCTGGAAGACTGATCTCATTCTGCTCTTGAGGTTCGACTTGGGTTCGACCAACATTGGAGGTCGAACAATTGCCCCCGAGGTCGAACCGCTTCACTGTATAATTTCTATCCTCCGGTTCGACCTGGTTTCGACCTGATAAATTGGTCAAACAATTACGATCATGGTCGAACCGTTCCACTGTATAGTTTCTATCCTTCGGTTCGACCTGGGTTCGACCTGATAGGTTGGTCGAACAATTACGATCGTGGTCGAACCATTCCTCAGACAAAATAGAGTGCTCTTGCTGATGAGGTTCGACCATTGTTCGACATGTATGCCAGGTCGAACCCTCTGAGTGTTGGTCAAATCGAGGCTTAGAAAATTCTAACTTTGATTCCGGCCTCATCGGTCCCTCGTACTGCATTCCCGACCTCAGTGTGATGGCATTACACGACTTCGGATTCTCTATACTCTGAGACGGAAACTTTCCTTTGCCTACAGATTGAGTCAATGTGTTCACATTCTCTGCAATTGTACCCATCAACAACATGAGATCTTTCACTTGAGTGGACAAATCTCTGTGGTGATCATCAATCTTTTTCTCAAGTTTGGCCTCAAGGCGGTTCACTCTTTCATCATTCTTTACCATGTACCGGTTCACAGTATCCTCAAAACCAGGCTTTCCTTCTTCCACCTTTTCTCCCGGATCAACACCCATCGGAAGTTGCACTGCATTGTTCGTATTGCTCCATGAAAATTCGGGCCTCCTTGGTTGCTGTTGATAACTACCAGAGGGACCACGATTGTTAAAGTTTCCTCGATAGTTCCCTTGGTAATTCCGGTTTCCTTGATTTGGGTACCTCGTTCCTTGAATACTTTGACCTATGGCATAATTTGCTTCCTCCAATTCTTCTTGGATGGTTCCATTATTCATCATCTCTTGCTACATGATTGGCACTCGTTGAGATATCTCGCTGATCTGCTTCTGTTGAGACTCAAGTAGCTTGTTGATATTGGACAAGCTCGAAACGAACTCATCCTCTCTCTTTGTTTTCACCATTGCTTGTTCAACCTGAGCTACCTTTCCAAGGACATACGTACCTCTAACTCTATCAGTAGGCCAATCCCTCGAATTCATCGATATGTCTTCAAATAATTTCTCGGCCTCAACAGATGACTTTGTAAGCAATGCTCCATTAGAAGAAGCATCAAGTAACACTCTTGATTCACAGTCCAATCCATTATAGAATATACTGATATATTGGGCTTTAGATAACCCATGTTGAGGGCACTTCCTGAGCATGTCCTTGAATCTATCCCACACTTCATGAAATTTCTCACCTCCAGTGATAGCAAATTGGTTAATATCTTGCTTCATCTTAAACACCTTCGAAGGTGGCATATACCTTTCCAAGAACCTTAACTTCAATTGCTCCCACGTGGTGCACTCAGCTGCGTTAATTGTATCATACCAATCCCTCGCCTTTTCAGTAAGCGAGAATTTGAACAAAAGGATCTTCCTAGCATCTTCATGTTCTCCTACGTCTTTTTGAGTACTTGCATAACCCAAGAACTTGTTCAGATGCTGCTGCGGATCCTCGAAAGACCCTCCTGAAAATGAGTTTCTTTCAATCATGCTAATAAGAGCAGGATGAAGATCGAAAGCTGTGTTAGTTCCCCTTGCTCCTAAAAGCTCAAAATTTCCAGCCCCATTATTTCTAAAAACCTCTCGGATGGCTAGATTATCTGGATTCGCTGCCATGTTGACTATTTCTACTTCTAAATTAACTTCAGTTGTAGCCTCAATCGTCTGCGAAATCTGCTCGTCAACCTTGACTCCAAAATTCAGAGCTTCAGTTGGGTCAATTGTCTTTGCCTTGCTCTTATTCTTCTTCTTCTTTCTTGATGATGCTCCAATCTCAGGATTATACGGTTCAAGATTACCTTTCTTTGATCTTGTGAGCATACACCTAAAACGAATAAGAAAGAAAACAACAAAACAAGGTAAATAGTCCTAATAAATTAGAAATAATATAAAAAGGATATTTTAAGCCGTCCCCGGCAACGGCGCCAAGAACTTGATAGGGGTTTTCTCAACACACAAATTAATCCTCAAGTATAAGGATATCAATTGTAGTCGCGAAGATGACCAAGTTACAATATCGAACCCACGGGACGGTTAAATATCAATTTCGTTATATTCTAGTATACTTTAGACTATGTTTGGTAATTGTAAAGGTTTAATGAATAATAACTTCTAATCGAAATAGCAAAAAGAAATAATAAGAGTAAAGAAAAGTGAGTTGTGATCAATAAGAATAGTAGGTAGTTCGTCGGGTCATCCAGTTTCACTAGTAATTCGTATTTTCATGTGATGGTGTCCGACTCTGCCCTGTGGTTTGTGGACGCATCACTAGACCACGCAAGTTTACTCTATAGACACAAGTAAATATGCGCTTGACACGTGTGAATAATCTCGGAGCAAGAGATATACTTCACCCCCCTTTCTAGGTACTATCATAATCAATTATCTTCTACGTCTAGAATTTAACCCGATTTGATCTCCCTTTTTAGGTACTATAAAGTTATACTCTTCATCCTATTCATTAACCCGAATTTAATTCAATTCATGAATATTCATATAAGACGGTTCTAATAAGACTTTGGAATCCCTTCACTTAGAATTATAACAATAAACCCTGCTCAGTAGTGAACGCACTCAACCAATAACCATGTTATGTATTCAGACTCTACACAACGATCATTGATGCACAAAACGACTATGAGTATGGATTAAATATGCAATCTTATATAAAACAAACCACAGGTAGTGTTGTATGGAGTTTTACACACGAAATATGAATTACATCATGAAATTTTCATAACCCTAGAACTACCAAGGCGGTTCTAGCCCATGATTGATCTAGGAACAATCATGGTTAGATTGATCATTCTTACTTGAACCTTCAGCGAACTTCTGTCACAGCCCTCCGGATGGATCACCACCTCTACTCTTGTCTATCTTATGATTGATGATCAAAAGTTCCCTTTATTCTCTGTATGAGCCTCCTTTTATACTTGTAATCACATCTCTAGGGCTTGGAATGGGCTTTCTAAGTGATCTCACGCGTTTCGGCCTCGAAAATCCGGATAAGGTAAGTTCTCGCACATAGGTTCGACCTCGTCAAACAGGTCGAACAACTGGCCACAGGTCGAATCCCAGGTCGAACCCCGCTACCGGAAGAATTCTGCACTGGTTTGACCTCTTGAACAGGTCGAACAACTTAGGCCTTGGTCGAACCCCAGGTCGAACCTCATCACTGGATAATTCCCGCTCCCGATTCGACCAACTGGCAAGTCGAACTGAAATGTCGTGGTCGAATCCTCTTTTCTACGAACTGGTTCGACCATGGTTCGACCTGATGGACAGGTCGAACCACTTGAGTCGTGGTCGAACCCTCTTCTGTAAGCTCAGCAATGTTGGTTCGACCTGCTGGAGAGGTCGAACCCTCCTCCAACCAGGTCGAACCCTCCTAATTCTTGGGCGGTTCGCATGGCTTCGACTCCGTCTCTTCGATTCTTGGCACTTTCACTCCGTTTTTGCTAAGAAAACACTCAAATAGCTCCACTAACACCTGATTCATGCTAATTCCCAATATATATAGGTTTTCCACCTATTTCCACATCAAAACTCTCCAAAACTAGCACAAAACATAGTGCCAAACTTGTGAATTTACACACTCATCAAGTATCTCATATGCTCTATTCAACACCCATCATTCGAATTTATTCCAAATGAAAGAGTATATCGAGATACCAAAAGTGTTCGAAAGAGTTGCATGCACAACCAGACCAGAAATAATGGAGTTACCGCCAATCCACGATATGGATTTGTGAATCAAGAATAAGCCAGTCTGGACTAGGCAAAGACAGCCTCAGATTCGAACAAAGGAGGATTTCTTTCTAAGAAGATAGGATGATCAGCGAGAAATGGGGAAAAAACCAATTGTGGAGGTAATTCAAGAACCGAAAAAGTTCACAACTAAAGGTGAACTGAAATGCTCAGAAGGATGGAGAGGAGTCGAAGTAATATTCGATATCACTAAAAAAGAAAACTCTATTCCTTGTGATGTCTTGTATTATCTTCAACAACAAATAACTGGAGATACCAAGGACAGCTCAAACTTAGTGATCTTGAGCTGATAGTCGAGGGAATTGCAGGAAGACTCCCAGAACAACTGGTCCTGGGATTAGAGTTTCTCGAGGATCACAAACCTTGGGAACGACTTCAAGATGGAATGGAGTTTACGGTCATGGAAAAAAGATACAAGGTTTACTAGTAGAGGCTCAGGCTTATAAGCTCTGATCCACCCATGGCCACAAGTTCATTCTCAATATATATCACCATAGGGATGATATATGAGGAGCATTATGCCAAGTATTTTGTAGCATACATTGATTCAGGCGCCGGCATCTGCACCGCAAAGGAAGGGGTCTTTCCTGAAGGCTCAGGCGAAGGATTGCCAACAGTACTCGAAAAAAAATTCTCTCAAAGGGTGCTAATCCTTAATAGAGGAATCAAGCAAGCGGAAATCATGATCGGAGGAGTGGATCGTACCCCATGGTACAAGGTAAAAAATCCACCGATATATTTTCATGACACCGGAGAAGATATTCTGTTAAGAAATAATTTCCTACAGACATTCAAGCGTTTAACCCAAGAAAACTCAACAAGGAGGTTTATTTTCATAATCCTTTGTAAACATCAGATCATCGTACCATGGCTGCATAATGCATTCCAAAGAAATATGCCTATCAGGTTTCGCAGCAAGCGCGGTGATGATGGAAAACTTAGCCATCCAAAGATGAATGATCCGAGAAAATATGGCGAAGCGGTCCTTCAGATGAGAACCCAAACCAGAGAATGATGGAAGATGGAGAAACTTAAGGAAAATACAATTCACCTTCTCAAAGCAAGCTTGGGAGAAATCTTACAGAGAGACATCACAATCGAAGAACAGACATCTTTGGAGGACGTCAAAAAAAAGATACAAAGGAACTTCAATGAGGATCCTCTAGCCTGGTGGGATAAGAACGAGCTCAAAGCCTCACTCAAAGTAAAAGAAGGTAAGGAGCATGAGTTCGTAAGATACAAGCCTATCCTGATGAATCAAGAGGATCGAAAGGATATGCAGATAATACTTAAGGAATATCTGGACCTTAAATTGATATCACCAGGAGTATCTCCACATAACAGTCCAGGATTTCTAGTTCGAAATCATGGAGAAGTCAAGCGGGGAAAGCCGAGACTTGTGATCAACTACAAAGGGATCAACAACATCTTGGAGTTCGATGGATACTACATACCAAATAGGGAACACTTGGTCAACTGTATCAAGAATACCAAGGTATTCTCAAAGTTTGATTGCAAATTTGGGTTCTACCATATTATGATGGAAGAAGGAAGCAAGAAGTTCACAGCCTTCTCCACACCACAAGGCCACTACATCTGAAATGTCATGCCTATGAGCTTGGCGAATGCACCCCAGATATAACAAAGGCAGATGGATAATCTGTTCAAAGATTATTTCTCATTCATGTTTGTTTATGTGGATGACATCCTCATAGCCTCAAAGAACATGAAGGAGCATTCGGCGCATCTGGAAGTATTTTCAGAAGCATGTCACAATGAGGGATTAATACTTTCTGAAAAGAAGGAAGTAATTGCAACAAGACAGATCGAGTTTCTTGGAGTCGAGATCGATGAGTCTGGAATCATCCTACAACCACACATTGTAGAAAAGGTTCAGGGATTTCCTGAAGATCTCAAAGACAAGAAGCAACTCCAAAGTTTTCTAGGAGTGGTCAACTTTGCTGGAATGTTCATCAACAATCTAGCACAATATAGGAAGGTGTTCAGTCCTCTGTTGAAAAAGGATGCTGAGTTCAAGTAGGAGGAATCACACCGAGCAATTGTAAAGTAACTAAAGGAGGTTTGCAAAAAGCTTCCCAAGTTAGCTATATCAAATGACGAGGATGAATTGGTACTCTATACAGATGCCAGTGACCATTGGTAGGCGGCAGTTCTTACAAAGACCACACCAGAAGGAGAAGTGCCATGCAGATACTGTAGCGGGCTCTTTGCGGAGAATGAAGCGAAGAGGTGGCACATCAATGAAAAAGAGTTCTTTGCGGTCCGAAAGGCGTTCAAAAAATGGCCGTTGTTTCTTCTCGCGAAGAAATTCATCCTTAAAATTGATAACACAAGCGTCAAAGCCTTTTTGAAAAATAAAATTGAATCTAAACCTGAAAAGGCTAGACTATTAAGATGGCAAGCAAAATGCCAATATTATATTTTAATATTGTCATTATTAAATCTGTTGATAATGTTTTGACAGATTTCCTGACGAGAGATGGAAGGAGCTGAAATAGACTCCATCCTGACTGTATCAAGGCACCTGATGGACAACCTTGAGTTGCTCCAAAGGAAATTCGAGAACCTAGCACTCAATGCAATGCGTGCTGGAAAATTACAAGAAAGTGATTGGACCAAAGTGTCTAATCGCATATGAGTTTGTATTCGCAAAAACGCGAGTCTATTCGAGTCCTTACAAGAGCCACTCCTCTGGGCTGTTGATGGCAATAGCAATCAACAAAAGGAGAGTAGTCGAGAACGGGGCTCTAAACCTGGAGCAGAGAATTCAAATACCCCTAGCACGAGTTCTAGATTGGAACCTCCAAAAGATGAACCAATCCAAGAAATGTCGAGGCTTCTGAGTCACATCTTGAGCCTTCGAGTCAACCCAGCACCTCTGGGGTCAAAGAGAGGGAGATCAACCTTAGGCCTATGATGGGCACTGCTAAGGTTGGTATTAATTTAGCTGATTTCTCTTATTGGCAGGAATACCAGGCCAGCTAGGAAAAATTGAATATCAGACAAGGAATTCGACCGGAAAAATGCCGGGTGGATATATCTGGGGAATACTCCCGAATTTGGATGCGAGAGGGCTCAAATCCAATGGATGTAAAGCAGTGGTATGACTTTGGGACACTAGCCTCGATCTACACTGTTGCACCAGGTTTTCCAGAACTTGCAAAACTTCCAGATTGGCTGGGAGATAAGGTTTTCAAGGCATGGGAAAATAACTCGACTCTATCCAGAGGTGATGTATTAGAGATGTACTTTACCAGTGCGGCCCCAGAACGAGTCGAGAAAGGTAACCATGAGGCCTTCCATTTTATCAAGCTAAGAAGACCGGATGTTTCAGCATCAAATAAGATCAAAGAGTCTTCTGGAAAGGAACCAGTCTTGGTTTCTACATTTTCTGAGAAACAGATCTCTACGCGAAAAGCGAGGGGTTTGTATGCCTGCATCAAAGTATTAGTGGAGGTGAAGTTCCTATTTAAGTTCGAGCACAAGGCTTTGAATGGGTCTTTTCTGTTGAATATTTTAACAGGAAAGAAAATAGGGTTTGCAGAAAAGGCATTCCAAGAAAAATAAGAACTTCTCTGGAAAAATAAGATTCCGGTGAGTAAACAAACTCATCGGAGATATTGCAACATGGTCCATTTCAGGCAGTGGACAAACAAGGTATGTTCAAGCTGTTCCACCCAAATAGAGTTGGAATTTGGAAAAGGAATAAGGCTGGGCATAGGGATGATCAGAACTGCTGATCCACTCCCAAATGAGACACGTGGAAAGAAGAGTGTACAATCTCTTCGGAATACCCAGGAGTCGGGAGAATCATCAGGCCCCAAAGAGGACAAATGACTCCTCAAAAAAATAAGATCCAGGTGACCTTTCCAAAAGGGTAAGAAACATTTGACCGACAAGAAGATGACCCACAAAGGGGAATCCAATAAAGAAAAAGAGACCAACCAGCTGCTGAAAAGTTGGCATCCAATGTAAAGAGACGCAAGCAGTGACGTCACAAAAGGAATCCAATAAAGAAGAATGGACCAGCCAGCTGCTAAAATTAGAATCCGAGGCAAATAACGTAAGTAGTGATGTCAAAAGAAATTAGGGACTTTGAAATCCAGAGTTTAAATCCAAAAGCCTCTATAAATAGGTATTTTGAGGAAACAGAAGGCATCGATCATAACCCTATGTTTTCTCTCACAAAATAAACATTGTAGTTTTCTTTCTTTGCTTGGTATGAGTGCAGCTACAATAGGTAGCTAAAGGAGTTATCTCCTCTTGTTCAGTGAGGATGAGTATGTAAATAATTCTCCACTCAATAAATAAATAGTCTTGGGCTTATGCCCTCATGTAGCATTCTATTTTTTCTGCAACCTTAATCTTCATACTTTCCGGCAAGAACAGTAGCAGCATCTTGTACACCCGGTGTAGGAAATGAACCAGGGTTGCATTGAGATCCACTGAAAGAATGTGATTGAACCATCACACTGCGGTGTGAGTGGTTGGATGTGAGGAGCAGCTGTAAAACCTCCCGGATACCCGGTGGATTGACGGTCAAAAAATGTATTGATACTATTTTAAGTTGGTTAGTTATGAGATTAATGGTATTTAATTAATGTACGGAAGCATGATGGGCTTGATATGGTCGTAATGGACTATATCTGTTTTTGAAAGAAAATGGAGAGAAAGGGGATTAAAAAAAATCAAAAATGGCAAAATTATAAATCTCTGGCAAACGTTGACTAGTCAAAATTGGGTCAAACTTAGGGTGTATGCAGTAAAGGTGTATTGGTGGGTGTATTTAAAAATTTAAGGCAATAAGGGTAAAATTATAAAATTTTGGTCAAAATTGAAAAAAAAATCAAAATTGGGAGGTGTATTAAGTAAAAGGAGAGGTGTGGATAGCGAAGGCCTTTCAATTATTATATTTAACCCATTTTAAATAAATATTCATCCCCATTTTAAATGACTATTCAGTTCTATTTTGAACTATTCGTCCTCATTTTTTCAGTTCTATTCAACCTCATTTTGAATAACTATTTGTTCGGATTTTGAACTATTCGGTAACTATTCGTTTCAATTTTTTCATTTCTATTCAATCTCATTTTGACTAAATATTAGTTCCTATTTTGATCTAATCGATCAAATTTTAAATAACTATTCGTCCCCAATTTGAATAATTATTTGTCCCATTTTTTCAATTCTATTTAATCTCATTTTATGAAATGCATTCGTCTTCGTTCAAATTTTTTCGAGCCAAATGTTTTTTTTTTTTCAAGTCTATACAATCTCATTTTTTAAAATTGAAAAAATGAATAGAAAAGTAATTTAAAGAAAAATAGAGTAAAGGTATTGATGGAATGAAAAGTAAAAAAGTGGGCATTTTTTATAATTTTTTTAGGATAGGATGGCAAAATAAATTTTATAAATTTAAAAAAGGGCTATTTTCCCAAAACAAACTATTTGAAATAGCATATCCGATAAAAATCATACCGCAAAGAAATAGATGGCAAAATATAAGGAATAAATAAATTCATAAAATGGATAAGTAGTGTATAATATTTTTAATAAAAAATAAATTTAATATATAAATATGATAATTATCCAAATAAATTATTTAATAAATAATTTGTGTGATTGAAGAAAATTATAAGAGTGAGGCTTGCATGCGCCCGGGCGTACGTCGTGCGCCCGGGCGTACGTCGTGCGCCTTTAGAATTTAGTATTATGGATACGGGTACATTATTTTGTTCTAAAGGGTATGCACTTTAATTAATAAGGGTAGACCATTTTGTTCTAAAGAGTATATATTTTTTATTATATTTTTTATTTTTTTTTTTAGAAAATAAAGGGTACACATCTTTATACTAAAGGGTATACAATTTAACACAAAATTCTAAAGGCACACAGAGTGTGCTTCCGTGCGCTCTGGCGCACATAAGTTTTTGCCTTGTAAAATAAATAGTACACATCTTTATACTAAAGGGTATACAATTTAGCAAAAAATTCTAAAGGCACACGGAATGTGCTCCCGCGTTCCCGGGCATACACAAGCTTTTGCAAAATTATAATACCTTTCAAAGAGATCGTCTCACATAAGCCCTTACGTGAGACGGTCAAAAAGTGATAACTTTTATACTGAAAAGTGATACTAAATTAATGAAATGTGATAATGTTATTTTATGAATAATTTATAGTATAAATAAAAAGTGATAACATTTTATTGCGAAAGTGATAACGTTTTATAGCGAAAGTGATAACTATTAAAATAGTGTAAAATAGTCTCACATGAGATGGTCTTACGCAAGATCTGCCTTATTTTAAATTGTTCATAAACAGTCAACAGAACTATCATCACTTTTTATCAATTTAATGTCACTTTTTATTAAAATATTTGCATTCGTTATTCAATCTCTCAAAACTCATTTGACAATCGTCTCTCATGCAATTATTTGTCATAATTTTAGTTCATGGTGTATTTTTTATGATTATTTATTATAATTATTACATGTATTACTGTTATAGTTTATATCTATAAAAAATATTATTACCCCTTCAATCTTATTTAGTGTATGTAAATTTTATTTTACATAAACACAAGTATCTCCGTAATAGTTGAGATAATATCAAATTTACTCCCTATCGGTATGTATAATTTTATGGGAGAATTTACAAAATACCAATTTATTTAGATTAAAGGTAAAGACTTACATAAAGTCTTACGTGAGATAGGTGAAAATTGATAACTTATAACACAAAAAGTAATAATAAATTAATAAAATTTGATAATGCTATTTCATGAACAAATTATAGTATAAATGAAAAGTGATAAACTTTTATAGTAAAAGTGATAATATTTTAGAGTGAAAGTAATAACAATTTAAAAAAGTACAAAATGGTCTCACATGAGACAGTCTCACACAAGACCTACCCTACATTAAATATCATTACCAATAATAATTAGGGTAGATCTTGCGTGAGACCGTCTTACATGAGACCAGTGGCGACAGTGGCGGATCCAGGAATTGATAATGGGTGGAATAGTTAAAATATAGTTAAAATGTAAGTATTTCAATGGGATATAAAAAAATATATGCTCTCTTCGTCCCATGAAATATTGCGCGTATTTTGTGTGTTGAGTTTAAAAAAATTATTATGTATAAAGGTGTGTAAAATTAGTAAGATATGTATAAGAAGTGGATATTTTGGGATGAATGTTAAAAGTAAGTATTATTGATATGTATAATTTTCCTATTTTGTAACGTGTGTAAATAATGAGATTGATAAGAAAGAAAAATGTGAAATAGTTTGCGAGAGTATTCAAAAATATATTTTATATTAAATTGGGCATGAGTCAAAATTTTCATTTTTATTATAATTGAGCTAAAAAATATATATCGAAGGCCAAAGTTATAATTAAATTTTCTTGGGATGGGCTTGATAATTTTTTGTACTAGGCTTTATCAATAAAATTAAAATTATTCATATACTCCTATATTATAATGGGTTCTTAGTGGGCAACACCGAGCTCAAGTCCGGTGCTACCCTAAGGAAGATCCGCCCCTGCGTAAGACCATTTTACACTTTTTAAAATAATTATCATTTTCACTATAAAACGTTATCACTTTCACTATAAAATATTATTACTTTTCATTTACACTATAAATTGTTCATGAAATAACATTATCACTTTTTATTAATTTAATATCACTTTTCAATATAAAAGTTATCACTTTCTGACTGTCTCACGTAAGCCCTTACATGAGACGGTCTCACACAAGTCTTTGCCTAACAATTAACTTTTATATCAATTTAATCAAATGTTACTTTGTTTATTTTAATATCCCCACTATTCAACTTATAATACTCAATGTGTCTTTTGGGTGAGTGTGTAGGGGCTTGTGTTGGTTCCAATTTCGGTTCCAATGGCGGTACAGATGTCGGTATGGATCGCGTGTCAATTTCAATATCATTATGAATATATATTCCAATATCGGTATGGATTCCGTGTCGATTACCATGTCGGTACAAATATCAGTTCCAATATTGGTACAGATCTCGTGTCGGTTATCATATCGGTACGACGACCGATGGGGTAGTGGTGAGGGTGGTGTTGGTGTAAATTAAAGGGAAGAAGGTTAGTTTGGTCCTTTTTAGGATGTATTTGGGTAGATTTGATAGAAAAATTATTTTTTACTAGTATTGATTTTGTTTGGATGTATTTTGGATAGATTTGCCTATTGACATTTATTTTTTTGTTTTAAAAACTATTTCACCTCGTTATTAAAATCACCTCTATATATACCTTTATGACACGACCCACCTTACATAACTTATAATTCAAATACTAATTAACATAAACATCATCATTATAAAAACCTGCATATATTTTTTTCTCATAATATATTTAAAACCATAGTCTAACATACGTCATCAGTTTCTGACACCATTCAATCCAAGCAAACTCATGATAAAACTTATTACATGACATAACAAAACATCAGCGGAAACAAAATAACCCACGGCCTAGCCTAACAAGTCGTCATCTATATACATCCGCTTAAAACCCTGAAGGAACTCCACAGCTTGCCCAACACACCACATACTCAATCATCATAAGGCTCACCTACAATGCATAAACTAGTGAGACAAAAATCTCAATAAGTAGAAATCATGCATGCCAGTGCATTAAAATGCATTTATTTTTCTATCGCCTATTTTCTAGTCTTTCTAGTTGGTCTATTTTATTTTGAAAACTGTTCATGTTGCGGGATCCCTACGACACACTTATGATATGCACCCCAAATGAGCTCAATGGGGACGATTTTTCCGAACCCTAAATATAGTGTCGAGAATAATTTTTCCGAACCCTGGCAGAGAGTGTTGGTGATGATTTTTTCGAACCCCAAATAAAGTAATGGGAATGATTTTTCCGAAAATAGAATAAAGTGTCGGGAATAATTTTTTCGAACCCAAATAGAGATGCATATATAGTGGCCGCACACACCATTAGTATCTTATTGATTTTAAGGGAAACACTTTTCATGATTATGCATGGTATGCAATCAGGGCAATTAAATATGCATCATAAACCATTTACGACATCAATATCAAGATTTTAATCACAATAAAGCAACAAACTTCAATTCACACATATCCACTTCTGAAATAACAACTTCACCCCAATCACATAAGTCCATTTATAAAATAACAACTTCACCTTGGATCACACGATCCCTTTTTAGAATAACAACTCCATCTCGAATCACATAGATCCTTATAACCAATATCTTCTCAAGTCATACAAATATATTTTCGACAGTTTTCAATCATACAGATCTATATAGGATAATGATATTATTTTAAATCGCATAAATACACAACTTGTATCACAAGTTTATCACAACTAATTTACAAAATAATATTTAGTGACAGATGAATACCTACTTACCTCAAATTACATAAATCCACAGCTTGTATCACAAATTAATCCCAAATAATTCATAACATAATTAAACTAATCACAAATAATCTATAACATAATTATCACATATTAATCACAAATAATTCACAAACAACATGTTTATATTTTGTAGTTGGACTTCTACTTACCTCCAATCACATAAGTTTACAACTTATATCCAAATTAATCATAAATAATTCAAAAAATAATATTCACCAAATAATCACAAATAATTCACATACAACATGTTTATGCATTATAGTTGGATATCTACTTACCTCAAATCCCATAAGTTCACAACTTGTATCCCAATTTAATCATAAATAATTCACCAAAATAATATTCACCAAATAATCACAAATAATTCACACACAACATGTTTTTGCATTGTAGTTAGATCTCTACTTACCTGGACACCAAATAGTGATAATAGTATAGACCTCGTAAAGAACTGCAACTAATCCCTTCCGTCCCGGCATGCTCCTCTTCCCCTTTCTCTCTTCCTCTCTTTTTTTCTCTCTCTCTCTTTTATTTTTCTTTCATGCCTGCTTCTGCTTCAGGGGTTATCAATCTCAACTCCAACTTATATATGTAAAAAGGTGAGGTGAGTCGGTGGAAATCCACGACTCCCTCATCCAATTAATTTTTTAATTAATTAATGCATACGTATTTGATTACTTAACCAAAATGAATTTGTGGCTGTCAATAGACCATGAAACAATATTGTTGGCGCTAAGACTTATCTTTTTATTATTATTATTATTATTATTATTATTATCCATTACGAATATACGTGCAATACTTAATAACTAAGATATAATACATTTACAAATTAATACACATACATGTATATTTTTTTCCACTATTATTATTATTACGAGAACACGTGTGATACTTAATAATTAATAAATAATGTATTTATATACATAAAGCAATTTAATTATGAGCGTAAATATTTATGCACATATATGTTCACATATTGTCACCATTATTATCACAGATGTCTCAAATAAAATATAAATATAAATAAAACGTAGAAATAATTGTCACATAATTGCCATATTATTATCACATAATTGCCACATAATTATCACATAATTATAAAATACACATAACACAAATTAAATTATATTGGCACATGAGTAGTGAGAAGCTTGGGTATCACATCCTCCCCACCTTATAAAAATTTCTTCCTCGAAATTTACTTACCTGAAGAGTTCTGGATACTTAGTCATCATCTCATCCTCTCTTTTCCAAGTAGCCTCCTCAGCTAGTTGATTCCTCCATAACACCTTCTCTAATGGTATCTCTTTATTTATGAGCTTCTTCACTTCTGGCCTTAAAATCTCAATTGATATCTCTTCATAACTCAAATCTTCTTTCAACTCTACCGGTTCCTGCCTGAGAACATGAGATGGATTCGCAACATACTTCCTCAATACAGACACATAAAATACATCATGTACTCTAGACATCAATGCTGGTAACTACAACTTATAGGCAACATTTCCAACTCTCTCAATGATAGTGAATGGACCAACATATCTTGGACTGAGTTTTCCTTTTTTTCCAAACTGCATTATCCCCTTCATTGGAGATACTTTCAAGAATACCTGGTCACCCACATCAAATTCCAACTCTCTTTTCCGTTTGTCTTTATAACTCTTCTGCCAATCTTGAGCAATTCTCATCTTCTCTCGAATACATGCTACAACTTCTGACATTTCACGAATCAAGTTTGGACCCAAAAGTTTCATTTCTTCAACTTCATCCCAATGTACTGGAGATCTATACTTCCTCCCATACAATGCTTCATATGGAGCCATCCTGATAGTAGACTGATAAATGTTGTTGTATGAGAACTCTATCAAAGGCAAAATTTTACTCCACTGACCTTGAAAATCCAACACACATGCTCTAAGCATATCCTCCAAAATTTGTATTGTACGCTCTGATTGTCCATCTGTCTGTGGATGGAATGATATGCTGAAAGATAAATGTGTCCCCAACGCCTTATGCAAACTCTTCCGGAAAGTAGACAAGAATCTCGTATCTCTGTCTGATACAATGGTAAGTGGTGTTCCATGGAGTCTGACGATCTCTTGTATATATAGCTGGGCATAACGATCTATGGAATACATAGAGCAGATAGGAAGAAAATGAGCGGACTTGGTCATTCAATCCACAATAACTCAAATGGCATCGTGACCTTTCATTATCTTCGGTAACCCGATAACAAAATCCATAGTGATATTCTCCCACTTCCACTCTGGAATAAATAATGGTTGTAAAGTTCCTGCTAGTCTCTGATACTCAGCTTTGACTTGCTGACAAGTCAAATATTGCTCCACATATTTAGCGACATCTTTCTTCATCCCTGGCCACCAATAATGTGACTTCAAATCTCTATACATCTTAGTAGCTCCCGGATGTACAGAGTACGGTGTTGAATAAGCTTCTGCCATCACTTTTTTCTGAATATCATCTACTACAGGTAGACACAACCGACCTCTATAACGAATCACGCCATCATCTGTTACTTGGAAGTCAAAAGACTTCCCAGAGCTGATATCATTGTTTATCTTATCAAACCACTTATCCACCTCTTGTCCCTGTCGAATCTTATCCATCAAAGTTGGTCGAAGTGTCAGAGCTGCCATCTTTGCTTCCAGCGACCCTTCCTGAATGATCTTCATATCCATCCTTTGCAAATCAAGCAACTCTGGTATCTGATTTAAGGTCATAGCAGCTACACTCTGTATTGCCTTCCGGCTCAATGCATCAGCAATGACATTGGCTTTACCGGATGATAATTGATAACACAGTCATAGTCATTCACCAGTTTCAACCATCTTCTCTGCCTCATGTTCAACTCTTTCTGAGTGAAGAATACTTCAAACTCTTATGATCAGTATAAATCTCATAACGTTTCCCATACAGATAATGCCTCCAAATTTTGAGTGCAAACACCACTGCAGCTAACTCCAAATCATGAGTTGGGTAGTTCTTCTCGTACTCCCTTAATTGTATGGATGCATATGCTATCACTTTCCCATTCTACATTAATACACACCCAATACCATTCTTTGAAGCATCACTGTAAACCTTAAAGTTTCTCATCTTTATAGGAATAATTAAGATAGGTGCTGATGTCAACCGTTTCTTCAATTCCTGAAAACTCTGTTCACATGCCTCCGTCCACGTGAACCTTACATTCTTCCTGGTCAATTGTGTTAATGGTGAAGCGATCTTGCAGAATCCTTCAACAAACCTTTGATAATATCCAGTCAATCCAAGAAAGCTACGAACCTCAGTAGGATTTGAGGGTTGTGGTCAATCATGGATTGCGTTAACTTTGTTTGGATCCACTGTAATTCCTTTTCTCGATACCGCGTGTCCCAAGAAAACAACTTGGTCCAATTAGAACTCACACTTCTTAAACTTCGCATACAACTGCTTCTCTTTCAGGATCTCCAACACCTTTCTTAAGTGCAGCGCATGATCCTCCTTATTCTTAGAGTAAATTAGAATGTCATCGATAAACACAATCACAAACTTATAGAGGAATTCCTGAAATACTCTATTCATCAAATCCATAAATACTGCCGGAGCATTCGTCAAACCGAACGGCATTACCAAAAACTCATAATGTCCATACTTTGTACTAAATGTAGTCTTCAGAATATCCTCCTCCTTAATCTTTAACTGATGATACCCCGATTGCAAATCAATCTTTGAAAAGATAGCTGCACCATGTAGTTGATCGAATAGATCATCAATGCGAGGCAATGGATACTTATTCTTGACTGTAACTTTGTTGAGCTCTCGGTAATTGACGCACATCCTCAATGTGCCATCCTTCTTACAGACGAAAAGAACTGGTGCTCCCCAAAATGAGAAACTAGGTTTGATGAACTCTTTCTCTAGTAACTCTTGCAACTGTATCTTTAATTCCTTCAGTTTAGCTGGTGACATTCTGTATGGCGCTTTAGATATAGGAGCAGTTCCTGATTGCAACTCAATAACAAACTCTATTTTCCGATCTGGTGGCAAACCTAGAAGATCATCTGGAAAAACCTCCGAGTATTCCCAACTTACTGGTACATTACCGAGGATTGGACACTGTTGTCCCTCAACATTCATCACGCTCACCAAATAATCCTCACAATGACTTTCCAACAACCGCTGCGCTTTTACTACTAATATTACAGATTCCAACAACCACTGTGCTTTTGCTGCTAATATTATAAGAAATTTGAAGTTCTTCTTAATCCCAACAAAAGTGAACGGTACTCCTTCCAATGGCTGAAAAGTGACTCTTCTTCTGACAATCTATTGTAGCACCCTACTTTAACAACCAATCCATTCCCAATGTAACATCATAGTCATTCATACTTAACACAATCAAATCAACAAGTAGTTTTTACCATCTTCACTACTCTCACCGGTAGACCTTACCATGATTGTACTATCCATCTACGAGTCCTCCACCACATGGCCAATATAATTTATAAAACACATAACAACACAGAAATAAAATAACACTTACTCGCGAAGCTGCGCTTCCAAGGAATGAGCTTATGTACATAGACAGTCTGCAGGACCCAAACCGTGCTCTGATACCACTCTGACACAACCCACCTTACATAACTTATAATTCACATACTAATTAACATAAACATCATCATTATAAAAACCTGCATATATTTTTTTTCTCATAATATATTTAAAACCATAGTCTAACATACAGCATCAGTTTCTGACACCATATCAATCCAGACAAACTCATGACAAAACCTATTACATGACATAACAAAACATCAGCAGAAACAAAATAACCCACGGCCTAGCCCAACAGGTCATCATCTATGTACATCCGCTCAAAACCCTGAAGAGCTCCACAGCTTGCCCAACACACCACATACTCAATCATCATTAGGCTCACCTACAATGCATAAACTAGTGAGACAAAAATCTCAGTAAGTAGAAATCATGCATGCCAGTGCATGAAAATGCATTTATTTTTCTATCTCCTATTTCCTAGTCTTTCCAGTTGGACTCATTTATTTTGAAAACTATTCACGTTGCGGGATCCCCACGACACACTTATTTTATGCACCCCAAATGAGCTCAATGAGGATAATTTTTTCGAACCCCGAATATAGTGCCGAGAATGATTTTTCCGAATCCTGGCAGAGTGTTGGGATGATTTTTTCGAACTCCAAATAAAGTACTGGAAATAATTTTTCCAAACGCAGAATAAAGTGTCAGGAACGATTTTTCCAAATCCTGACAGAGATGTATATATAGTGGCCGCACACACCATTAGTATCTTATTAATTTTGGGGAAAACACTTTTCATGATTATGCATGGTATGCAATCAGGATAATTAAATATACATCATAAACTATTTACGACATCAATATCAACATTTAACCACAATAAAGCAACAAACTTTAATTCACACATATCGACTTCTGAAACAACAACTTCACCCCAATCACATAAATTCATTTATAGAATAACAACTTCACCTTGGATCACACGATCCCTTTTTAGAATAACAACCCCATCTTGGATCACACAAAACCTTATAACCAATATCTTTTCAAGCCATACAAATATATTTTCAACAGTTTCCAATCATACAGATCTATATAGGATAATAATATTATTTCAAATCATATAAATACACAACTTGTATTACAAGTTTATCACAACTAATTTAAAAAAATATTTAGTGACAGATGAATAACTACTTACCTCAAATTACATAAATCCACAGCTTGTATCACAAATTAATCCCAAATAATTCATAACATAATTAAACTAATCACAAATAATCCATAATATAATTATCACATATTGATCACAAATAATTCACAAACAACATGTTTATGCATTGTAGTTGGACTTCTACTTACCTCTAATCACATAAGTTTGCAACTTATATCCAAATTAATCATAAATAATTCACCAAATAATCATAAATAATTCACATACAACATGTTTATGCATTGTAGTTGGATCTCTACTTACCTTAAATCCCATAAGTTTACAACTTGTATCCCAATTTAATCATAAATAATTCATCAAAATAATATTCACAAAATAATCACAAATAATTCACACACAATATGTTTATGCATTATAGTTAAATCTCTACTTACCTGGATACATAATAGTGATAATAGTATAGACCTTGTAAAGAACTGCAACTAATCCCTTCCATCCCAGCACCCTCTTTCCCTTTCTCTCTTTCTCTCTTTCTCTCTCTCTCTCTCTCTCTTTTTTTCACGCCTGCTTCTGCTTCAGGGGTTATTAATCTCAACCCCAACTTATATATGTAAAAAGGTGAGGTGAGTTGGTGGAAATCCACCGCTCCCTCGTCCAATTAATTTTTTTAATTAACTAATGCATACATATTTGATTACTTAACCAAAATGAATTTGTGGCTGTCAATAGACCACGAAACAATGTTGTTGGCACTATGACTTACCTTTTTTATTTATTTATTATTATTATTATTATCCATTACGAATATACGTGCAATACTTAATAACTAAATTATAATACATTTACAAATTAATACACATACGTGTATATTTTTTCTACCACTATTATTATTACGAGAACATGTGTGATACTTAATAATTAATAAATAATATATTTATACACATAAAGTAATTTAATTATGCACGTAAATATTTATGCATATATATATTCACATATTGTCACCATTATTATCACAGATGTCTCAAATAAAATGTAAAGATAAATAAAACGTAGAAACAATTGTCACATAAATGACACATTATTATCACATAATTGCCACATTATTATCACATAATTATAAAATGCACATAACACAAATTAAATTATATTGGCACATGAGTAGTGAGAAGCTCGAGTATCACACTTTATATATATTTATAAACCTTAGTATTAATTTTTACTCACTCATAATTTTTATATATTATCTATCTTCAATTAATAATCATTCTTTCTATCTCTTATCTCTCAATCTCTTATCTCACATTAATTAATACATGACTTTTAAATAAGCTCATAAAATTTGAAACAAATATATACTCCATCCGTCACCTTAATAAGTGTCTGTTTGCTTTTTGTACGTGGATTAAGGAGTATAATATTTTATAGTGTAATGAATTGAGAGAAATAATATTTTAATGTGTAGTGGGTGGTTATATTAGTGTTGAGTGTGGGCCCCATATGTAGTGGATTGAGTATAATAATATTATTGTGTGTGTCACATCAATTCAAAAAGAAAATAGACACTTGTATTGGGACGGATCGAAATGGCAAAATAGACACTCATCAAAGGGATGGAAAGAGTATTATTCATGACTTTCAAATCTCATATAATTTGAAAACAAATGTAGTGTAAGTGATACGAATATTAGTTTTTACGGCAACAAATGTCCTATTATATTTTGATATTACATCTTCTATTACACGCATCAGATGTTGATTTCTATTTTTCTTAATGCGAATTTAAGAGCAAATGTACTCCTATCGTGTAGTCATGGACAACCAAGTTTAATTATCAATTCATGAGAAACCAAGTAATCTGGAGTTCAATCGATCTCTTATTTATCGTGATTTTATAAGGACGACACAAGATATGAAAGATATAAGGACATATAAAATGCAAAGAAACAAAGAAATAAGCAATATAAAGGATACAATATGAGATAGAATGATGGATGAATGTAATTCCAAATAATGCAAGGATGAGATTAGCATAATCATGGCATGAAAAATCTAGAGTTTATTCAACTAATTCTAACATTTCATAGGCAATGGAATAAAGGCACTCACATGATCCACTATGTGCTCATTTTTAAGACACACAAAGATGTAGATTACCTAAATAATCCCTAAAAAGCTCATAAATGTGTCTTCCTATTATCACTATCCCCTTTCGAGTACTGATATTATGTAGGAAGGTCTTATTACTAGGTCTAAGTTCCGTTTTAAGGGCAACTCTTCCTAATGTCCTATCATGAGATTCTAAACATTCATTGGTCTTTACAAACTCAAGTCACACTTATAATGGAAATAATCACCTTAATGACATTATTCAATTAACACCCACACCATATAATCAAGTTTACACTCTAACAACATGAAATGGAAAATTAATCACACACATTATCAAATAAATTAAGAGATAAGCATTCATGATAGAAATTACACAAAGCTCATTCAACATTAGAATTTAATTGCATAAAATCCAAATCAACCAACACCAATCATAATTGATAATCTCAGAAAGGAGATTAGCCCAACATGGTTTTAAGTATCATAAAAGATACTGTTTTACAAAATTCCATTGATGAACCAAAGAAAATTACAAAATAAGATTTTGCTTCCCTTAAATTTCTTCAATTGGATCTCCTTATTCTCTTGCAATCTTCAGCACTATCTTGCTTCCTTGATCAATTGAAATGGGTGATGGAGGAATTTAGTGGATTTGATGGAGGTTTATTGGAGGAATTGATGGAATGGAATCACTACAAGAAAACGGTGATTTAGCTGCGAAAATTTTCATCGCTAAAGTAGTGTTTTTCATCGCTAAATTATTTTAGCGGTGAATTTTGTTATCATTAAATTTGGTGAGAATATGCCCGTCGCAATTCCGTATAGCGGTGATTAAAAAAATTTTCCGCTAAATTTTACCACGAATTGATTTATTTCGTAGCAAATATTTCGCGTCAATAATTATAAATTTTATCGCAAATATTTACTACAAAATTTAATTACTTCATCGTAAAATATTAGTAATAAATTTTTTTATTTCATGGCTAACATTTGCTGCAATATCTATACAACGCCGCCAAATGTTAATGACGAAATTTGAATTTTGTCTGCAAAAAATTGCTGCAAAATTGATAAATTTCACCACAAAAACTTTGTTACAAATTTTTTATCGTTGCTGCAAATATTTGCAACAAATATTTTATTTTCATCGTAATATTTTTTTGTAAGAAAATATTATAAATGATTTTTTATCACAAATTTTGTGATGAAATAACTTTGTTTGTCACTAAATGCCAATAATTATTTTTTCTAAAAAATATTATATATTATTTCATTTCCTGCCTACCGAAATAATCACTGAAAATAAACTCGTATTAAAAACAAAATATTTAACTCATTCAAAATATCCAATCTAATAAAATTCTCCAAATGCTAAATATTACAATATTCAATCGAAACAAGGAAATTATTATATCTCAAACCCCAAATAACTCAAAATTAAAAAGGTTTCAATCTAACATTGAAAAGAAAACCAAGGATATCTAGAAATATTCCATTTATTCGCAACATGGAAAATAAAAGTTCAGACGCATTTCCTTCTTCCTCGTGACGCCTGACTTCTTTTCCCGCCTCATCATTAAATCAATCTTTTTCCTACAAAGATGTCAAAGCTACATACTTGAAACATATACTTTTGGAGGTAAACTACAACCTTAAAGAAAAAATATATACAAACATCTTAGCAATGAGATAATCAAGATAAAACACAAAATCTTAATAACTCTTTCTATGATTATTTACATTTTTACACACCAATAATCAACCGCTACCATCAAATCCAAATGATACAAAAACCTTGGGATATTATCATGCATCATTGTCATCAAAGCCTAGAATGCTTAATAATCAACATAAAGGGAATCTCACCTTAATTGAAACATCTCATGCATGGAAATAAAAACAAAGTTAATACACTTGCAAAACTAAGGAGTAACAAAACTGTTAAGCTAGAACTTCCATAACAACCACAGGTTGAGTAGAGACTTCAACAAGAATAACCACTACTTATTATATAAAGTCTCCATATATTTCAACAGACAATTTCAAATAGAAAACACTTTATAGTAGCACACACAAGTTTCAAATGAGACAACGCAAATATTCATAAATTTAAAATTCTTACTCAATTATCATATTTGTTCACATTTTTAATTAAATTTTATAGGGAGTACCAATAAAGAATAGAGTCTATAATCTGAATAATTTACTTACTTTGAATTTACGGAGATAGGATTGGAGAGTCCTGTTCTTCGAGCATGGAATGATAGATAGTAGGATCAACCGTTTTAAGCACCTTCATTGTAAGTTCTCGATAAATATTCAATTCTTGTTTCAGAATTTGAATGTCCTCTTTAGCTGATTTAAGCTCTTTCTTGAGTTCACCATTGGAAGTCCTTTTATGATTAGAAAGCATTGGATTTGGTTTAGGTCCATGACCTAATCTTGGTACATATCCCGATCGTGACCCAATAATTTCATCAGCTACATTATTTGCTATTTCTATATCATCCATGACTGGATTACCTTCACCAGCAATGTAAGCCTCCTTCAGTTCATTAAAACGATTCAACATTTTCTCCTAAAATAACACAAACACAAAAGTAAATGGCGTTAACTATAATATACATTTGTCTCATTATAAAATTTAGCATATAGTGTAAAAAAAGTAGAACTCATACATAAATCTCTACGGCATCCTTAGTCCAACTATTGTCTTTGTTCCAATGAGTTTGCTTGTATAACTCAATTCGATTAACTTGGCTAGGTCCATCACCCTAAAATATGCATTGAGAGTTAAAATCAAAATACATAATTGAGCAATTTTTTTTATAAAAAATCTATGCTTACAACTTCATAACTATGTCGCACAAAAGACTTAGAACCTCCGCAATGATTAACTATTAGCTTCTCCCGGTTTTTTGCATGTTTTTTAGACAATTTCTGCAGAAATAATATGATTTACTTCAAGTTTTGAAAATAATTTAACATGACCGAACATGAAAAATTCAGCAACATATTACTGAACAACAAGGTTCTTAAGCAAACAATATCTAGTAGATATATAAATTAGAAACATTGAAAAAAATCATGAAGTAAATTACCAAACAAACCAAAAACATGATAGAATTAACTAGAAATAAAAGTACATATATTCTTCTAAAAATAATTATTTATCCATCCATAGTTATTTACCTTGAACTTGTCACTTTCAAATAACTTGCACAAGTGTTTCCAATCAGCTTCATCTCCATAAAATTTTCTTGGCAACATCTTCTGTCTTTCTTCGAAATGTAGATGACTGAGAGTTTTACAGTACCTGTGCATCTGTGATCGATTGTTGCGGAATAAATCATCCATCCATTTGTCTATGACATCTCTTACAGAATCAGGACTCGTACTTAAGTCTAGATGGAAAAAATTGTGCAATACAAGGAAAAAATTTTAATCTCTAATTTTTATCAATACATGATGAAATAATACAAATGGTACGTACAGATAATCGATCAAATATGGGCTTCTTTTGCTTAGTAGTTGCATTTTTCCATTTATCGAGTTGTAGGGGAACAAATGTTTTAACACCAACACCTAATTCAGTTGTAAATAGTGTTGCATATTTTCCAGTAGGGCGGCCATCACAGGGATGGAAAGTGAGGAGCAACTTTCCGTGTTCTTGAAATAGTTTTTTGAGCTGCTCATTGTGTCTTGATTTCATATCAACACGATTTTCAGATACTGGGGGAGTGGTAGAAAAGTCTACAAAATCATAGAGTGTTATACAAATAATCATCGAACTAAAATATCACATTTAATCAATTAAAAAATACCTTGAGTTTCATCATCATCAGTCTCCTCATTATTTTATATTATTATTATTCCATCAAGGATTCCACTAAATAATCACAAAGCCAGAACTCATTCGAATAACCAATACTCCCCTTAGAATTTCATCGATTTCAATCCATACAACTTTCTGAAATATAAATCAAAGGCATAATTAAAAATGAAGACTCATACCTGGTGATTGGAAAGACTTTCTTCAACTTCAAATTAGGGCTTTTTGAATAATGGGTTTGTGTTGATATGATAGAAGAACGTAAGCACATATATATCTTCCACATATCTACACTCAAATTCACGGCGATAATGGTTATGATTTGCGCGCGAACAAAGGAAAGATATCCCCAAAGAATCATAATCAAATATTTTCAGTGTAATCTAAGATATAAAAGATAGTGGCAGCATTTTTATCTACCCACTAACTTTTTTTTTTAATTTCAATAAAATCACCTTGTTTGTGTTTCATTTATAATAAAGTTTTTTCTTTTATAAAAATATTTTTAAAATTTAAATATTCAATAAAATCATACTTATTATTATTTAAATTTAAATAATAATTATTTTATTTCACTTTATTTTTAATATTTACAAATATATTCCATGAAAATAAATGGAGTTTATTATTGAGATAATTGAGGCAACATATTCCTTTTTTTTTTTTTTAGTTTTGCAGTGAACAGTTCAATATAAAAAAAAATTAAACCTTCTTAACCTTACTAATTAAAACTAATAAAAATTGAATGTTCTAAAATTATCTCTATAATTAAAAGCCATGAAAATATAATATCTTACAATTTTAATTTTTGATGTTTCGATTTAAATATATTATTAAATTAATAAATGAAATATAAGATATAAAAAATAAGAGTTGGTCACTCGTGTCCCCAGATGCACAAAGTGTATAAGAGTACAATATTTTATTCTAAAGGGTATATAATTTAATTAATAAGGGTACAAAGTTTTGTTCTAAAGAGTATACAAATCAATACTAAGAGTATCTAGGCGCACGGTGTCCCCGGTGGCACACAAATTTTTGCCAAAAAGTAATACTCAATCGATTAAAAATGTTAATGGTATAATAAATTATTTAATAAATAACTTATAATATAAAAAAAAGTAACAATATCATTTAAAAAATGTTATCATCTTTCATAAAAGATAATAACTAATTAAAAAAAGTGTAAATTGACAAACGGAAATAAAAATTTTTTTTAAAAGTCAATGAAATTTAAAAAAAAATCAAATTAAACTAAATTATATTTTAAATATATTGTTCGTTAGGTTATCTAAATTTTTATTTAAAATTTGAGTAAATAATATAATTACATATATGTTGCATATTTTATTTTTGTAATTCTCAGTTCAACTAAAAGCTATTTTCATTCTTTTTATTTTTTCAAAGAAAGGAAAAATAATTTGACTACCAAATTATATAGTAAGATTTCTATAGCAAATTTAGTAAGGATTTTAGAAGTACAACTAAGAATTTTTCATGAAATTTATTTTATGTGGCAAAAATAAATATGTTTATTATGTTTTTTAATAAATAATTATTTTAGCGATAACATATTAATTTTCATAGCAAAGTTTAATGATGATTATTAGTTTTGTCGCAAATATTAATATGAGCGACAAAATATTAAAAATTTGTTGCAAATATTAGTCATAAAATTTATTTTATGTGGCAAAATATATATGTTTATTATGTTTTCTAATAAATAATTATTTTAACGACAAAATATTAAAAATTCATCGCAAATATTAGTCATGAAATTTATTTTTATGTGGCAAAATAAATATGTTTATTATATTTTCTAATAAATAATTATTTTGGCGACAGCATATTAATTTTCATAGCAAAGTTTAACGATAATTATTAGTTTTGTTGCAAATATTAATATGAGGGACAAAATATTAAAAATTCGTCGCAAATATTAGCCATGAAATTTATTTTATGTGGCAAAAATAAATATGTTTATTATGTTTTCTAATAAATAATTATTTTAGCGACAACATATTAATTTTCATAGCAAAGTTTAGTGATCATCATCAGCTTCGTCGCAAAAGGTAATATTAATGACTAAATATTAAAATTTCATCGCAAATATTAGTCATGAAATTTATTTTATCTCGCTAAAATAAATTCTTTTATTATTTTTTTAATAAATCATAATATTAGCGACAAAAATTCAATTTTTATAGCAAAATTTAGCAATGATCATCAGTTTAGTCGCAAATATTAATATTAGCGACCAAATGCTACAAATTCATCGTAAAGATTAGCCATGAAATTTATTATATGTTGCTAAAGTGAATAAATATTTAAATTTATTAATAATTATTTAATTTGCAACGGAAAAATACAATTCGTCGCTAATAGTATGAATTTTACGATGAAATCTGAATTCGCAAGTAATTTTTAGTCGCAATTTCTTCTTTTTCTTGTAGTGAATGGAGGAGGAAGTGTGTGAAAATGGAGGTGTAGAGTGTGTGTTTTCGTTCAAGAATATTGGGAAACTGATTTTTGGAACAATTAGAGGGGGTTAAATAGCCATTTTGGTGAAGATTATAAAATTTTTGATCATTTCATGACTTTTGATTGAAATCGGGTCGAGTTCGGAACTTTGGTCGAGCTTGGGAACTTGGCTCGGGCCGAGTTCAGAACTAGACTTTCCATTGTGGTCAAGTTGGTGTCACAGGTGTCCAAACTCGACCATCTACAGGGTCGAGTTGTTGTAGGTTTTCACAAATTTTGTTTTGGCTCGTTCTCCCTCGTTTTAATTCCGAATTGAGCTCCATTTTTCCAACATCTTCATTTTCACTCCTAGAATCCATTTTGACTTGAACATTATATAAATTCCATCAAAATATCAAGTCTCTAAATATTTACAAATATAATGCAATATAAGACACTTAACTATGAAATCAAAGCATAATTAAATAAAATCATGCTATAAAAGGGCTATAAATTCACGAGATTTATACGCCGATCATATATGTGTCACGTGTGCAGTAGGAAAATCTCAACATTTCCCCCTTAGATTTGACACTTTCATTTTAGAGTACTTTAGATTTGTCTATTATCTATGTGTCATTCATCTAATAGTTTATAATATGAGAAGTAACACAAAAATGTAATAAGAGATTCAAACCGCTTCATTAATTTAATTGCGTATTTTCTGTTTTTTTTTCAAGAATGCACACTAATGTAAATTCGTATAAATATTAAATGGCGTATTTTTGTTTATGTATCAATGCACACTAATGTACGGATAAATATGAATATTATAAATAAAATAAAATATAATTTTGTATTTATCAATAATTTTTTAAAATGAATATATCATTTAATAATACACAAGAATGAACTTTTTCGTCGAGCAACGGAGGGAGAGGGTATATCAATTGCCAAACGTGGCATTAAAAGTTTGGATTGATCAAAACAACTGGCGCCTTGCTTTGGATGCTTTATTTGGCCGTCAGATTATCTGTGGACGTGAGTTATCAACATGCCATGTGGCGTGTCAGCATTCCTTTTTCATTTTAAAAACAATAGCCCCCCTCGTCCTCGTGTGCTGAACCTCCAACGTGATTTCCACTCAGGTTTTGTCAGTCTCAATATCTCCTTTGAAGAAATTGTTAGCGATGCCATACTGGATTAAAAAAAGAAAAAAACCTTTAAGCTAATTCCTCTCTCAATTTTTTTTTAAAAAAAATGTTTTGGTGCAATTTTAAATCAATAAATTTATAAATTCATGATTCTAAATTAATAAATTTCAAATAATAGATTTGATTTTGATGTTTTTTAGTTGTTTTGGATGAATTTTCAAATCCTTACTAAAACCGTGTCATTTGAATGTGGATTAAGGAGTATTATTATAATGTGTAGTGAGTAATTTTATTAGTGGGAGTGTGGCCTATATTTTAATTTTATTAGTGAGTGTGTATGAATCACATATATAAAAACAAGAAAGATGACTTTTTGGGTGAGACATATATATAAAAATAAGAAAGAGGGCTTTATAAAAAAAGGACTCTTAGAATGAAACGCACCAAATAAGAAAAAAACTATTTGGGTCGGAGAAAGAGAGTATATAAGACTTGAGAAAAAGGCTGTGGACTTGAGTTTGGGTCTATAAAGGGCAGACCCATAATCAAATGATTCAATTGACGGTGCCATGACAGTTTGCTGCAAGGGTCACATAAACATTATATAACTCTTTAGATAAGACAACACAAGATAATGGGTTATATTATTTCCTGTGTTCGATTTCAAGGTGTCCGTTTGCTTTTTGTATGTGAATTAAGAAATATTATTATTATATGTAAAGTGGGTAATTGTATTAGAGGGAAGTGGTAGGTCATATTGTGCATTTTTTTAATAAATAGGAGAAATATATATATTTGACCGAACGCTAAAAAAATAAAATGTACACCTTAGAAGTGAGCGGAGAAAGTATATTATAATAGTCACGCAAGAGGAGCTAGAAAGTAGTACACAAGACTAGAAAGTAGTACACAAGACTAGGCAAATTGTAGTTAGTCTAACCTCCAACTGTTCTTGGACCCAAGATAATGACAAGGGATGTCATGCTATACTTTGGTGTGATATCTTCTATAATATCTCATTAAAGAATGATAAGTGGTGGGATGGAGAAATCCAATTTCGATGGGGAAAGGGAAGTGAGGGTTTAAGTATTGACTTAGGATATAATTGTCCTCCTCTTTCTTATGTGTCAATCATTCAACAAAATGACATAAGAACTGTCACACTAAAATAGCAAAGAAGATCCAGACCCCAAGATAATAGTTTGCTTGTCTCATAAGACTGAGTTAAACAACATATAACTCATAAAAATTAAGTTTTTTAAATCATAATTTCTCCTAATAGTGTCACAATACAAATTAAGTTTTTTAAATCTAGAAAATACAATTGTATTTGTGTCCTTACAAAAATATTATCCGGTTAGTATATACTTACTGCGCATGGTTTTTATATTGATATTATTTGATAATTATTAATTATTAGGTATAACTTATTATTATTATTATTATTATTATTATTATTATTATTATTTCAACTTGTTTCTCAACGAAATTTAGTTCTTTATACATTGATTTATTTACTTTAAGAGGAGCGAACGAGTACTTTTAAGTGAAATATAATATCATGAATTATAACTTGTTTATTTCGACTTGATTTTCAAGGACATATAATTGAAAATTTTACGAATGTTTTGCTTCAAGAAGAGATGATGACTTGTTTTTAAGTGCTATCTAATATGAGCTATGACTACTTATTTATTTCAATTTGTTTTTAGGAAAACATTGACTATAATCCAATGACTTTCCTTAATATGAGTCAATTAAGAAAGAATGAAGGATTTAAGAAATGACTATTACCGTTCGAAATTTTATTAAGCCACCGAAAATTTTAAAATGTTATATGAAATCAACAACTAAGACAATATTTAAGAAATCCATTATTATTTATTTTTTTGCGAAAACTAGATAGTAATAAATTTAATAATATAAACCATTTCTCACAAAGTATAATATAGCTAGATAGAATTGAAGAAAAGTAAATACAAAATTCAAAATTCCCTCTTTAATGTCCATATCAATGGTAGTCATATATTACCTTATTTTCAAATACAAGAATAATGCTATAATATTTGTTGTTATAAAGAAAAAGATGTAGAGATGATGAAGTAATTAAAATGGATCAATAACCCTCACCATCCCAAAGCTCATCAAGTGACTTGATAGCTCCATCTTGGGATACATAGCCCTCTCCTAGGGTTCCTCTCTGCTGAGGGATCTCCTCCATCTTATTCATTTCTTCTTCGCTTAATTCCCAGTCGAATATATTGCGATTCTCTTCCATTCTCTTGGGGTTGTAGCTCTTCACTGCAACGGTCAATCCGCGTTGATATATCCACCTAAGGATAACTTGTGGGACGCTCTTCCCTTTAGCTTCCGCAATCTTCTTCAACACCTCACTCCCCACCACTCTGTCTGTTCCCCAATATTGTCCAGCCGATCCCAACGGAGCGTACGCCGTTACGACTATCCCTTTGGCCTTGCACAGATCAACCAACGTCTTCTGTTGCCAGGATGGGCTCAGCTCCACCTTTTTCATTCATTACATGACAAAAAATGAACTAATGAGTGAAATGGTATGCAAGTATAAATATATCATTTTTAGTCTTTTATGATAAGCTAGAAAATCCAAAACGATTTAGTAGGGACGTTTATTAGGCAGGTCTTTTTACTTGATATAAAAGATTTTTGTGCAAAATTTTTAGGCATTTAAGAGTTGGTTACAATGGCTTGTTGGGTATCTTGGCCGTTGTTTTCCAATTATCTAGATTTTGTAAACCAATTAATATTACTCCCTCCGTCCCGGGTATTTTTACCCATTTGTACGGGCACGGAGATTAAGACATTTTATTTTTTTAATATATAATGTAAGAGAAAGTAGGGATAAATTAGTAATTTAAAAAGAAAAAGTGAACAAAGTTATTGGGAATGATGAATAAAATGTAAAAAAATAATTAAAGTTGTTGGGATTGTAAAAAGTAGGTAATAAAATATTATGTATTTTTGCCAAAAATGGAATGGATAAAAATACGTGGGACACCCCAAAATAGAAAGTGGGTAAAAATACGTGGGACGGAGGGAGTATTTTCTTTGTTCCATAAATAAATTTATACTAAATATTTTTGTTCGTTCCATAAATAAGTTAATTCCCTTAAATAAGAAAATAGCACATAATTCAACAACTTCACAACACACTTTAATTTCAAAAAAAAGATTGATACTAGTAATTTACAACTCATTTAACTTTATATCAAATCATTATATAGTAAAAAATATATTGTGATACGTGTAAAAATATACTACTCCCTCTGTGTGGTTTTAAGGTGTCTGTCTACTTTTTGCACGTGAATTAAGAAGTATTATTATTATATGTAAAGTGGGTAGTTGTATTAGAGGGAAGTGGTGGGTCATATTGTGCACTTTTTTACTAAATAGGAGAAATGGATACCTTTGAAACGAATGCAAAAAAATAGTAAAATGGACACCTTAGAAGCAGAAGAATGGAGTATTAATTGATGCGAGAGGAGAGAGACAAAAAGAAACAGAGAAAATGTATAAAATATGAATAAGTTGAGTTTAATAGAGTTTATAGGTGTATATAGTGATGATTTTGAAAGAGTAGGTGTAAATACTGAATTTCAAAACCGAAAACAAACACACACAGAAATTATTAGAGAAGAGAGAGTAAGAGATTAGGGTAACAGATTTTATCCAAAAGAATGGGTCGTGGCCCATAGCCCATTACAAGAAGGAGAAAAGAGAACTTCTTGTTTGGGCCACAAAACCCAAAAGGCCCCAACATTAATTAATCCTCAAAATTGAAATTTTTTAACAAAGTAATAAAATCTTACTTGATTGACAGCAGGAGGGATAGTTGCAAACGATAACAAATCTTGTATTTTCTTGCAAGTGAAATTACTAACTCCAATGGACTTGGCCAGCCCTAATCTCTGGCACTCTTCCATGGCTGACCAAACACCCTTGCAATCAAATGGAACGATGTTCTTTGTATTCTTAATCGGATACTCAAACTCTCCTGACTTCACACTTACAGGCATGTGGATGAGATACAAATCAAGATAGTCCAGCTTAAGATTCCTATATATCAAAAAAAAAAAAAAAGAAGTTAATTTTATCGCAATTCATAAATGAATGAAGAAAAAAGAAGAAGAATGAATGATGAATTATATTAACTGCAAAGATTTCTTGATAGCTGGGACGACACGGTCGGGGAAAGTGTCCGCGACCCAGAGCTTGGTGGTGATGAAGAGCTCGTCGCGAGATTTGATCAATCCGCGCTTGAGGGCTTCGGCCACGGCTTCCCCTACGGCAGCCTCGCTGCCGTAGAATGAAGCCGTGTCGAAGTGCCTGTATCCACGCTCTATGGCTTGGATAATAGCTTGGAATTCCTCGTCTTTTGATACCACAAAACTTGCTGTTCCGAGTGCTATTACTGGCATTTTGTAACCCGAATTTAACTCAATTTCTGGGATACTCATTTTGGAGTTGGAAGAAGTTTTTTGTTTATAGAATAGTAGGTTGATCTTTTGTTGCTATGTTAATGTAATGTTGAGTTGATTAGTTCTGAGAAAATCAGAATATATATAGGCAAGTCCTCATGTGTACGTATGTTCTACTTCATTCTAGTAATGTGATTGCTACATCTTATCTTTGCATAATAGTCAATGTTATTTGTGTATTAATTATTCCATAATTACGGCATAAGTGTCTTTTTAATCATGATTCCAGGTGACGAGAAACAATCGATTGTGCTTGAATTTTCAAGAAAAATTGTTACGCATGTCATGACATCAGATGATTAATTAATTTTACTCAAGTAGTAAAAACATGAACCCTGTTTTATAAAATTATTTTAGTATATAAAAATTACTCTTGGAGGAGTAATATTTTTTATTTATAGGAATAATAATTTATTTTTATATAGAGTAATTTTTAATGTACTAAAGAGTAATCGATAAATTAGAAGTTATAATAATTTAAAGAGTAGTTTTTTTTTCATTTAAAAGAATAATACTTTATGTCTCCAAAGATTAATTTTCCATGTACTAAGAGTAATAGTTGAGAACCCGATTCACACAAGTGTTTGCCAATCAACAGGAAGACTTTTGTGAGACGAATAAGAAGTGTAACATTTTAGTAAAAAGCGATAGTGGTATAGTGAATTATTTCATGAATAATTCGTAATATAAATAAAAAGTGATAATATTTTAAACAAAAAGTAATAGTATTTTAATAAGAAGCTATAACTATTTAGAGTACCTTAAAAATGGTCTCACGTGATATATACTTGCTTATATATATAACACAATTAAAGTTTTAAATTGAGTTAAGGATATTTTCTTCATTTTCTTCAATTAAAGTTTACAACATGTAATGGAGAAAGAAGAATGGAGCCTCAGAATCAAAGCAAAATTTCCACTTGATATGAAATAACAAAGTTATACATAAAGTACAAGTACATACTTGGAGAGTCTTATGGGAAATAATTCCAACAACAACTCTGCTTCAAATGAGACAAAGCTTACTGGCGGGAGTTATTACTAATTGTGTGTTTTGTGACACTCATCCTGAGAAGGTTCGACATATTTTCTTTTAATGTGATTTTGCTTATAAAGTTTGGATGAAGTGTATCGAGTGGATGGGTGTGAAGACGATTCTTTCCTCGAATTCCTTGAATAACCTACTTCATTTCAGTAGTCTTATTTCAGGGAAGAAAGAAAAGGATCTAATTATATCCGTATGGGAATGTGTTATATGGTTAATATGGAAAACTAAAAATATGTTTGTTTTTTATGGAGAGAAATACTTATTCAAGAAGTTGGTAGAGGAGATAAATGTTAGAGTTTGGAATTGGTTATGTAATCCTTCATTAGTTAGTTTTCCAACAAGATTGGATGACTAATCCTAAGAGTGTAATCAATTAAGATATTATATCTCGGACAGTATCTCTTTATATTTGTAAACTTTCATGTAATCATTTTGGAGCTAGGTATTTCTCATACCTAACTCTTTTTTAATAATATTAATTATTTTCTTGATAAAAAAAAATTTCTTCATTTTAAACGTTTTAACATATATCATAATTATGGGGCGTTAAAATAAATTCATAAATCGCATATAAAAATTTGGGGCACTCGTTTGTGCGATGAATAAATGTAAGAAGAGTTGAAATCGATCAATTATTAAACTATACTTATTATTTTGATAAAATATGTTTATTGATATTTAAAATATATTTATAGTGAATAATATTATAATATTTTATAATCATATTTAAAATATATTTATTTTATAGAAAGTACTTTAACTACCAATAATAAATACTATACTCTATATACGTGATTATAAAATTTAACCCAAAATAAATTCCTAGTTAAAATTGACGGTCAGCACCAACACCGGTTTTCACGTCCAACTCATGACGGTTTGAGATTATCTATTTAATTTTTATATTCCATTTCTTATTTCATTTATTAGATATATTTATTATATGTTATAATTAATGTCCAAAATGTTGGTTTTGTCAAGAATAAAAGAGGTGGTTTTCTTTTATTTCTTTTGTCCCACATTGAAGAATAAAAGGGGAGGAATCCTTGGTGCTATATAAGGAGTCCATTGGTTTTGATGTCAAGTGCACCAATCAAGTACACTTTAATCTCTGTATTTGATTTTATTTAAATTCCTTTCTTCTATTCTCGTTTGTAAGAATGTAGAGAAATATGTGAATTAGTCAAAGATTTGTAAGAGTGTAGGGATTGGGGTTGGGAGAGCGAAATTCTGTGTGATTGTAATTTTTTTTTTCACATAGAGGTATTTTCTCGATCAGTGATTTTTCTCCAATTTTGGAGTTTTTCACGTAAATTCTTGTGTTGTGCTTTTTATGCCCTTCTTTATTTGTCTCTTAGGAATGAATGGGGATCTGTTTATCCCAACAAGTGGTATCAGAGCCCGGTTCGGGCGCTTATAAAGTTCTTAGTATGCTCTGTGGTTGCAGTATAGTCTAACCTTCCACATTAAAAAAGACATTGTGAGAGGGTTATTCATTAGGCTAAGGGTTGTATGAAAGAAGCGGGAAAAGCTAGTGGCACAAGGGGGTCAGAAGATCAGCCGGATGCGGTGGCATCTCCTTTCATGCATTGAAATGCGCCGGACAGTCGCGTGGCAAGGGGTAGAATTTGCGGGACATTAATTTTTTGCAGAGTTCTTGGACCTGTAGCAATGTGAATTGCTGGGACTCCCGATGGTGGAGTTAGATTAATAGCGATATGGAGTTTTCCATAAATATCGGCTCAAGAAGGTTTGTAAGAAATAAGTGTTTCCGGTAATGAATGGTGGCGTGGGAAAGCGACGATTCAACGAGAAAGATGGCAATGTGGTACTTGGTATCGGTGATGCTAGATCGGTAAAGAGTAGCGGACTAACAAGTGGAAAAGCATCGTGAATTCCGAAGGGTTTGAATTGGCTTCAAGTGACGACACTTTCAGTAGGAAAAGGATTTGGTCAAACCTGGTGTAGCTCGGCGGTAAAAGGCAGCGACGTCATATCAGTATAGTGACGTTTTCTGCTCAAGGTGGAGCAATGGCATGGTAATTGCTTACGGTGGAGCAATGGTGACATTGCTGGTCAAGGAAGGGTTGGTGCGACAACAATTCCGAATGTTGAGTTAATATTATTGGGGATCCTTATGATATGTTCAGTTGTCATGGAAAAAGATGTAATAATATTAGCTGGTCCACAAGTTTGCACACAGATATTGACTTGGCAGGTGATGTAGGGTGTGTGGTGGATGTATATCGATGGCTGATGGACTTCCAGGGGTAGCCAAGTGCTGGAAGTAGCGCCATAAATATCAGCAGGTATTTTTCGATATGTGCCGCGAGAAATTTTTAGAATGATTTATTCTAAGTGGTCTACTCATATAGTGGAGTAGGATTCTCAGGTTTGAGAACGGATTGTCGGTGAAGACAATGATTCTTATAATGGTTGTTTCTAAGGAATTCTCAGGATTGAGAATGGATTGTCGGTGAAGACGATGATTCTTCTTTTATTTTGACAAGGTGGAGATTGTTGGTTTTATCAAAAATAAAAGAAGTGGTTTTCTTTTATTTTTTTATCCCACATCGGATGAACAGTAAAAGGAAGGGATCCTTGGTGTTATATAAGGAGTCCCTTGATTTTGATGTCAAGTGCACAAATCAAGTACACTTTAATCTTTGTGTTTGATTCTATTTAAATTCCTTTCTCGTATTCTCTATTGTGAGAATGGGGAGAAATGTGTGAGTTTGTCAAAGATTTGTAAGAGTGTACGGATTGGGGTGTGTGATTGTAATTTTGACATAGTGATATTTTCTCGGTCCGTGGTTTTTCTCCGATTTTAGAGTTTTCCACGTAAATTCTTGTGTTGTACTTTTTATGCTTTTCTTTATTTGTTCTTTATGAATGAATGGAGATCTGTTATCCCAACACAAAATTCATCACATGCTCTAAGAATTTAATGGTCATTTGTAAGGTATATATTTTTTTTTTTTTATTGTGAAACACCAAATGTGAAATAAGAAATTTAACCCTCTTAGATTTTTTAGTATTTTATTTTCTATTTCGAATTCTTGGATGAATGACATAAAATATAAATAAAATCTATATTCTAAATGAAAATTTTCAATCTAAGTGAGAATGAAAATCTTCAAAATTTTCTTCCACGTATATTTCACGCAAGTACGTATATAATAAAAAAATAAACATCAAATTTAATATGACATCATGTGCTCACGATGAGTCCATTTAATTTCTTCTTATTTAATTATAAATTTCATTAAGGGTAAATTATCAAAAACCCCTCGAGGTTTGTCCAAATACCAAATAAATCCCGTGGTTTAAAAAATTACCAATTACCCCCTTTAAAAAATATTTTTTTAAAAAATAGTGAAATTTAAAAATACAATGTTAAATGTATGGGTCATGATGTCATTTCCATCCTTCTTTATTTTAAAAAAAAAGTGTATTTTTATTAATATTCAAATAAAAAATAAGTTAAAGGGGGTAATTGGTAATTTTTCAAATCACAAGATTTATTTAGTAGTTTGGACAAACCTCGAGGGGGTTTTGGTAATTTACCCTTTCATTAATTATAAATTTCATTAAAAGTGTAATTTCTTTTTTCATCATTTATCTTAGTGATCATATAATTTTTAGGCAAGTTTTATGTGAGATCGTCTCAATAAGATCATTTTACGCTTTTATTATTAGTTATTACTATTTTATAAAATATTATTATTTTTGTTATAAAATATTATCACTTTTTTTTATTTATACTATAAATTGTTCAATAACATTATTACTTATTAATTGAGTATCACTTTTCATTATTATAAAAATTATCATATTTTATTCATCTCAGAATTACGTGAGACGATCTTGCACAAATCTTTACCGTATCATAAAATACAAAATTCCGTTGCACGCCTTATAAAATCGTTTCCTTCTTATGTTACAACACCTCGACTTCTATCCATGTTACACGTTCATCAAGAAAAAATACTCATATTCTTTATATTTTAGTATTACTAATAGAATGAACATCTTTAATTATAAATTAAAAAGATAATAATAATATCTTAAAAATTAACATTAAGGATAAACCAAGAACTATAAAAATACTATGGCTAAAATACAACATGAATTATAAGTGTAAAATACCATTAATACTATTGTAGAGTGATGCAATGGTATTAATATACAAAAGAATAGCAAAAACATAAAATAAAGTACTTATACTATAAAGATGCTACATAAGACAATATGTTATCTTATGTTTGTTACATAGGGTATAATATTATATTATATTTATTGATAATTTATGTTCATAATACTAGTAATTATTATTATCATGGAATATTATATTTACCCTATATTTGTTAATACTTTATCATCATATAATTAATATTGATTAATATTTCTGCTTAGTGATAAATTAATTACTCTTAAAAGTTCATATATATATATATATATATATATATTATGATATTGTAATTTGTAAATAACTTAGCAGTACTATTAATACTTTATACTCAAGCTCGATGTTGACCTAATTTAAACACAAAATTATTTGGTTCAAATCGAATCGGATTTAATTATACAAATACTAAATCCATATAAATTATTATATATTTTGTAACACGAGAGGTAGCTAGTAGATACGTGACCATTCTTGCCAATGTGAAATTCTAGAAGTTGTTGACAAAGAGGGATTTGATTGGATTATTCAAACTTAACTAAATTATTTTTTTTTTTTAAAATCTTACTATTTTTTTGTCAACATCATTTATATATATCGCCAACGTGCCGCATGGGTGGAGACAGCAGAAAAGGAGTCATTCAACACCATCATTATTTTATTTTAACCAATTTGAGTATACAATTTCAGATTTGAATAGTAATACTTCGTACAATCTTGGAATAATATATATTCCAACTTGGCCATCTACCTTCATTTTTACTTTTATGTATCTTTTCAATTTCACACCATAAATATGGATTTAAATCGCTTATTAAAATATTCTTATGTTCAGATATTCTGGAAAGTTCCTTTATTAAAGAGAATTACTTCCTCCGTCTCGTCTTTATAGTTACGTTTGCTTTTTATACGGGGATTAATGAATATAATATTTTAATGTGTATTGAGGTGAGAGAAATAATAATTTAATGTAAAGTGGGTAGGTGTATTAGTGGGATGTGTGGACCCATGGAGAGAGAAGTAATTAATTTGTGTGGGTCTCATATGCTTAAAAGGGAAATATATTATTAGGATGAGACGCTCAAAATAAAAATATGTAACCATTAGGATGAGACGGAGGGAGTAAAGATTACTCATAGTGAGGCTTTCTTTAGAATTTAGTATTGTGGATAACAATACATTATTTTATTCTAAAGGGTATATACTTTAATTAATAAGGGTGCACCATTTTGTTATAAAGAGTATACACTTTTCATTATATTTTTTATTTTTCTTCAGAAAATAAAGGGTACACATTTTTATACTAAAGGGTATACAATTTAACACAAAATTCTAAAGGCACACGGATTGTGCTTCCGTGCGCCCGGGCACACACAAGTTTTTGCCTTGTAAAATAAAGGGTACACATCTTTATACTAAAGGATATACAATTTAGCACAAAATTCTAAATGTACACGGAATGTGCTACCGTGTGTCCGGGCACACACAAGCTTTTGCCTACTATAATACTTTCTCACATACTATCTCACATAATAACTTTTGTGAGATAAATAAGAAGTACTCAATTATTATATGAAAAATGAGAGGTAGTCTTGAATGAGGCCGTTTCATAATAAAATCATGTTACATTTTCTTTAATTAGTTATCACTTTTATTAGAGATGTTATTATTTTTTTTAAAAATGTTATCACCTTTTATTTATATTATAATTTGTTCATAAAATAGTTCACTGCATCATTATCATTTTTCATCAATTAAGTATCACATTTTCATTAAAATATTATCAATTTTTCACCGTCTTACGAAAGTCATTATGTGAGATGGCGTCACACAAGTCTTTACCGAAAAATGATATTTAATTGATGAAAGTAAAGTGATAAAAGCCTTGTTAACGTTTTCAAGAATAATTTATAATATAAATAAAAAGTGATAACATTCTAAAAGAAAAATGATAATCTCTTTAATAAAAAAGTGAAACTAATTACAAAAACGTAAAATAGTCTCACTGTGTGACGGTCTCACACAAGTCTTACTCATCTAGAAAAAGAAAAATATATGGGACTTAGGTGTGAATGCCCACTCACAATTTTCATTAAGCAAAAATGCTCGCTCCCTTTTAAATAAACAAATCTGCTCACTTTAATATAATTTGACATTAATACCCTTTAACCTACCATTTTTATTTAAAATTAAATACTTAATTTTGAAAAAAAATAATTGATTCTGTCAATCATTAAATGATTGACTGATTAGAAGACCGAATAGAACAAATAGGTATTGACCAAATAGAACAAAATAAAAATTGACATAATAGAACAAAAATAATTGACTTATTAGAAGACCGAATAAAACAAATATACATTGACAGAATAAAATAAAATAAAGATAGATAGAATAGAAGATCGAATAGAACAAATAGACATTGACTGAATAGAACAAAATTAACATTGACAGAAAATTGACAACACATATTGATCGAAAAGAACAAAAAAGATATGACCGAATAGAATTAACTTACGTTAAAAAATTTTAATATTAAAATATTCAATTATTGAGTGATTTGATGTGTGTCTGACACATGTGAGGGATATTTTGATAAATTTAAAAGGAAAGTGTGCAGATTTGCAATATTTTAGTTAAACCGGACATTTTTGTTCATTGAATTTTGAGTTTGGGCACAATGGGCAATACTTCAAATTATATTCCTTTTATATATGGGTAAAACTTGTGTGAGACAATAAAGTGAGATAATTTTTTATTTTTTAAAATAGTGATCACTTTTTCAAAAATTAAAATGTATTTACAACTTGTTGTTTGTTTGGATATTTATTTTTTTTTAAGTATGAAGGGTGTAGTGAGACAAGAAACAAATGAGGAAATCTTTTATCCAACTCACATGATTCATTTCATGTTGCATCAGTTTTGCAAATTTATTATTATTACTTTTCAATCTCTACACCTGTCGACTCGTGAACTAGTTTATGTGAAGTCAAATTCCAACTAAATAACAGATTTCATATTACCCTTGATTAATATCTCAAATGAATAAAAGAGTTCTCGTACATCAAAAATTAATATATCAAATTCAAGCTATGTTACTTTCTTTCTCCATCGTTAAAGAAACAAAGAAAAGGTAAAGAGATGCGTGTTTTGTCTTCCTCCAGGAGGGTGTTCGATGAAATGTCTGAAAGAGATATGGTGTGTTCAAGTATGTTAACGGGTACGCGATATTGCAAAATTTTACTTTGTTTTTCATTCGATCAAGTGTTTCCTAATAGCTGATAAATTAGAGCATCCATGTATTTGGTGAAAGAAAGTAGCTTAAATTTAGATATTTCTAGAGTTGGGTATGAATCAATTCAGGGGCGGCCCTATGGCGGTGCCGCCGCACGGTCCCCACCCCAATATTTTTTTATTTTATATAATATATATGTAATTTGTTATATATTTAAAATTTAAAAACATAAACGAGAATGTTAATTGGTTCATTTGGCATCACTCCCATAATCTCTCCTCATTCAGCACTGGTTCGACTCGCAGTAATTGAAGGTTACACTTATTTTTTTTATTATTAAGTTAATTGCGTTAAAAATCTTCTCATTTGCTTTAGTTTCAATTTAATCTTAACTTTTAAAATTTGAAAAAAAAAAATCAACCTTTGAAGGACTTGCAAATCGCATCCAATGGGCTTGCAAATAAAGAAAATGTAGGTGTTTTTTTATACAGTTAACCCTTATTAGTATCTTATTGTGTAGTAGTTTTTTGTATAAATAAAGGCCTAAAAGAAAGTTTTGGGATAGGGCCGGCCCTCAATCAATTGAATTATACTATTGCAATTGTTAGGGAATGAGTTACGAAACAAATTATATCTTGCATTTTGTTTGCTCATTATGTGCTCTGTGTTCTTAGTATGTGACCACCTTGGATGGAAAGCTTTGCTGTTGATGCAGTAATCAATTACTTAACCACTTTTGATTAAGTTAATGCTTGTCTAAGTTGAGATATGATTTTCATTTTTCCTTATTTTTTTAAGTTGCTATCTCTGAATTTTCAATACGAATATACATTTTATTGAATGCTTTGCCAACTATCACTTTTGTTCTTTTACATTTGCTTTGCAATTAAGGCTTGCAGTTATTCTTGTATCATAGAAGCCAAATATTGTATTGACTACTCCCAATATATGAAAGCTGAGTATATTTGATTATGAAATGAAAAACTATACTATTTCAGAAAGCATAAAGTAATAGTAATTTATAAGTACACATCAACAAGGTGAAATGCAAATACAATGTTCAAATGCTACAAACAATACTCTCTTTAGACAAGGTAGTGCCTTTATTTTCTGCAAACAATAATAGTTCATTGAAAATTCAAAGAAGCCTGCCTAAAGGGGATCAAAGCTCACCATCCCAGAGCTCCTCAACAGACTTGATAGCCCCTACTTCCGATACGAACCCCTCTGCTTTGGTTCCTCTGCCCTGCGGCATCTCGCCTATCTTCTTGAACTCTTCCTCGCTCAACTCCCAATCGAAGATATTTTTATTCTCTTCCATTCTCTCCGGTGTGTAGCTCTTCACGGCTACTGCCACACCGTGTTGATGCGCCCATCTTAGGATGACCTGCGGGACACTCTTGGCTTTAGCCTTGGCGATGTTCTTCAGCACCTCATGGCCCACCACTCTGTCTGACCCCCACGCTTGTCCGGCTGACCCCAACGGAGAGTACCCCATCACAATTATCCCTTTGGCCTTGCACAAGTCCACCAACTTCTTCTGCTGCCAGCATGGATTCAGCTCCACCTGATTCACAGCTGGGGGGATGGTTGCAAATGCCAACAAGTCCTCCAGTTTCTTGCAGCTGAAGTTACTCACTCCTATGGATTTTGCCAAACCTAATCTCTGGCACTCTTCCATGACACCCCAAACAGCCTTGCAATCGAATGGAACGACGTCTTCTTTGTTGGGCACCGGGTAGTTAAAACCGGGAGACTTGATGCTCACAGGCCAATGAATGAGATAAAGATCAACATACTCCAGCTTCAGGTTCCTATACACACACATGTATACAATCAGTGATCAATTATTAAAGTTGATCATGAATGAAACAAGAAAGTAAAGAATACTAACTCCAATGATGTCTTGAGAGCAGGGATAACACGGTCAGGGAAAGTATCAGCTGCCCAGAGCTTGGTGGTGATGAAGAGTTCATCTCGGGATTTGATCAATCCGCGCTTCAAAGCTTCTTCAATGGCTTCTCCAACAGCAGCCTCACTACCATAGAGAGCAGCAGTGTCGAGATGCCTGTATCCGCGCTCGATGGCGTGGATCATAGCTTGCTTCTCCTGCTCTTTGGTTGGGCCATGACTAGCAGTTCCAAGTGCCATCACTGGCATTTTGTAGCCTGAATTCAACTCGAACACTGGGATGCCCATTTTAGATTTGGGATTAAAGTGTAGGATGAAAGGTTTATGTGTTCTTTTAAGAGTAGTATGCAGTATTGAATTTGATGAGGAATGGTTATGTTTCAACTCAAGAATTTGAGCAGAGTATATATAGAGCTCTGTTTTGAGTTGAATTACGTTACAATCAATTATCTTAGTACTGTTAATTAAAAAATATGCGTTAGGTAAGACTTTTTCATAATATCATTTTTATATATTAATTTCGTAATCACGTCGAAAGTGGCTGCGAAGCATCTAAAACATAAATAATGGTGGCGGCTTAGAGGAATCATTGAATATTTCTATTTTATTCTAATGTGAACCAATTACATTCTTTTTAATAACCCATAGTAGATGAGCATTTGTCGTGTATTCCATTATTTTAATTAATAGAGTATTATCTTTTAATATTTGTACATCTGTTAAACTTTTGTACATCTGTTGCATGGATTTAATATTTGTAAAAATAAATATGTAATATGTTTTAAGGATATTACATTTTTTAAAAGATATTTATTTTAATTAATAGAGTATTATCTTTTAGACAAATTCTTTTGTGAGATATAAATGACTTTTTGTGAGACGTGTTAAAATATGCCTATTATATAGATAAAGTATGTTTAATAGTTGTTAAAGTATATTTTGTAAAGTATGATATATGATAAATTAAAATATGATTTTAGAATATTATAATATGATTAATTATTGACATACTTTAACTACAAATAAACATACTTTACCTCTATGATAAGCATACTTTAATAACGGATCAACCCGTCTCACAACCGTCTCACAAAAAACCCGTCTCACAAGAGAATTTCTCTTTTCTTTATTGAAATGGTAAATTGAAATATTGACGTGTAGAAACATTTGGTTAAAGAAATTAATTGTTTCATGAAAATTAATAATATAAACTTTTATATTAAAGGACGTAACATTCAATATCCAATGATATACATAACATTTGAATCAAATTGGATTTGGGTGTACAAACCTAGATCCTTGTGTCCAGGTGCATCCAACCTTTGCATGATTTTTTTGACAAAAATTAATATTTTAAAATATTTTTACATAGCACAATATTTTTTTTCCCTATAATTGTTAATATTTTATAGTCATAATAATATCGATAAATTTACAGGGTGTAATGTAGTTTACAAAATTCACATCTTATGGTACAATATTGTAATTCGATTAATACATTATAATCGCGACCTTATATCAGGATGTGAACCCACCATATTCAGACATAATTTTATTGGATAGGATTCGGGTTGGATCCAATTGCACGGATATGATTTGTGTAATTGGTTTCCATAATTTTGTGTATTATTGTCATTATTTTTTAAATGTCTATCTAAAAATTGTAATAAATAAATTATACTAAATAAATAAATAGTAAAACAAGACATGAAAAATTATGATTTGACTTAAATAAAATAAAAAATTTGTTAATTGAACTGAATTATTTTGGATGATGGTGGCGGTGTATGTAATGGATTGACAATTTGACCATTGGCAGTTTCCGCTCATCATGCAAGCTTTATGTCTTTTTTTTTTTTTTTATTTTAACAAAATAGGAATATTATAAATTAATAACAAGAAGAATCATATGGATGCTTACAAATTCATTTCTATACAAATTTTGAAATAGTTAGATTAATGAATGTGAAAACTTCTGTGAGCTGAGGAAAAATTGGAATACCTTTAAAGTATCAGTGCATTAAAAAAATCCAAACAATTTAATATAATGAAATTAAAATGCACTATAAAATATTAGATTACCGTTAGTATTAATCTCACACAAGTCTTTGTCAATATTTTGTTGTATCTACAAAATTTTAGGCTTTTATTGGTGTTTACCTACGAAGTAAATGTAATGTTTTTTTAATTATATAGGATTGGTCAGTTTAATCAGTTGGACGGGAAAATGTGACCCGAAACCAATTTGAAAAATCCAAAAAACTTCTTTTTGGGATTAAACCGATCCAACCGACTTCTGTTTTATTTTTTAATTAGTTTTCTTTTTATTTTTTATTTTTTTATATTTCACTTTCTCTTTTGTTTATTCATATTTACATTTTAAATTAAATTATAAATTAAATATTATTATTGGATATATTATAAATTATGTATGAAGTACAAATATTTTTATTAAATCATATTTTGATTTTAAATTTAAAAAATAATTTAAGTGATTATATATTTTTATGAACGATAATTTTATAAAATATAATTGAAAATATGTGAAATTTAATTTTTTTTGATTAAACCTCCAATTAAACCAAATTAATTGAATCTCAAATCGTTATTTTTACTAATTTGTCCTATTATAAAAACAGTGATAAAATGTATGTAACGACATGTTGGTGGAACATTCCACAAGTCACTACTACATAGTATTTGAATGGGTGATACAAATGCTGCGGAGCTTCCTTGAGAAATAACCATCGAATTCACACCATGCCTTGTATTTTGCGTAATTGACCGTCTACAATCCATTCAACCAAGTCAGTCAACTTTCTAATATAGTTAAATTGATACTCCATATCATAAAAACTTTCATGAATGAAGTTAAATTATAATCCCCTCTCAAATTCATCTTCATATTTATTGTAAATACAGTTTAAGAAAAGTCACTTTTGTCTTATTTTTAAGGGTAATATAATATTTTTGGGTAATAAATAAATGATAAAGTATGTTATGTGTATTAAAAAGGTAATGAGAATTTGAAATTAAAGTATGCTAGAGAGATATTAGTTATTTGCTTATTACTTTTGTGGAAATGTAAGATTGAATTTGGAACGAATAAAAATGAAAAGTGTAGAGTTAAAGGTTGGGACGAAGGGAATAACATTTTCAAAGGGAATAACATTTTCAATGATATTTGATTATTGAAAGATGCATCTGTCCTATTGAATTAATTCTTCCTGTGAGAGGTTTGAGAAAATTACCCTTGAATGAGGTGATGAGATTACTTTTATTAATAATATGAGATTGTATGAGAAAATCACCCTCGAATGAGGTGATGAGATTACTGCTATTAATAATATGAGATTGTACGATGCTACAACAAATCACCCATGATTAATGGGAGAAAGAATGGAAAATACAACAAAGAATATTTGCTAAATATACATGGTCAAAGTAATTTATTATTTGCCTTATTATTACACCCCTCAAGCGCTTAATGGGGTGAAGACACACGCAAAGCTTGGAACGTAGAAACTCAAAGGCCGAACGTGGTAGACTCTTTGTAAAAATGTCTGCTAACTGGAAATGAGATGGTACAAAACGAGTGGATAGCTTACCCGAAGAGACGAGTTCACGAACAAAATGATAATCAAGATCAATATGCTTAGCCCTCTTGTGTGCCACCGGATTTTGAGTTAAAAAGATAGTACTGTTATTATCACACAAAAGAGTGGGCCGAGAAGGAGGAAGGGCCTGAAGCTCACCGTGCAAGTTCGTGACCCAAACAAGCTCCGTTGCTGCATTTGCCATGGCACGATACTCAGACTCACAACTGGATCGGGCAACAGTTGATTGTTTCTTAGCGCTCCAAGAAACGAGATTACCCCCAAGAAAAATAGAATATCCATAAGTAGAACGACATGTCTCAATACAACGAGCCCAATCAGCATCAGAATACCCCAAGATTGAGGAGTGGATTTCTCTTGAAAGATAGTCCATAATGCATGGTGCCTTTTACATATTGAAGAATTTACTTCACTGCCAAAAAATGTTCGTCCGAAGGGGAGTGAAGAAACTGACTAACTGAGCTAACTGCATATGATAAATCAGGACGAGTAATGGTTAACTATTAGAGAGCTCCAACAAGTGACCTGTATAAAGTAGGTTAACAAAATGGGGAACCGCTACTAAGAAGAGATTCTCCTGCTGCCATGGGAGTGGAAACAGGCTTAACATCTAATAACTTTGCACATTTAAGAATGTCATGGGCGTACTTTGCCTGTCCAACAAACAAACCATTGGAGGTGTATGAGACTTCAAGACCAAGAAAGTAATTAAGACTTCCAAGATCCTCAATAGCAAATTCACGATGGGTACGAGTGATGAAATTTTACAACAAAGAAGAATCATTCCCTGTAATAATAATGTAATCCACGTATAGCAGCAAATAAATGATAGAGGTACCTTTGTGGAAATGAAAAAGAGAAGAGTCACTGCGACTTTGAAGAAAGCCAAGGCCAGAGAGGTATGAATTAAACCTTTGAAACCAAGAAAGTGGAGCTTGGCGAAGACCATATAAAGCCTTCTTCAATCGACAGACATGATCGGGAAACCGTGCATATACAAAACTAGGAGGTTGAACTATGAACACAGGTTTATCAAGAATACCATTAAGAAATGCATTTTTAACATCAAGTTGATGCAAATGCCAACCATGCTGAATAGAGAGAGCCAAGATAATCCATACAGTAGCAGCTTTAACAACCGAACTGAATGTATGGTGAAAATCGGTTCCAGGAATCTGTGTAAAGCCCTGAGCAACCAGACGGTCTTTGTGGTGCTAAATTGAACCATCAGCATGAAATTTAGTACGAAAAACCCACTTTGAACCAACTATATTAGTGTCAGCGGGGCGAGGCACCACATCCCATGTTTGATTTAAGCGGAGGGCATCAATTTCATCTTGCATAGTAGCAAGCCATTCAGGATGTTTCGCAGCAGACTTGAAACCACGAGGCTCAGAAGTGGCAACAAGAGCAGAAAAAGAGTGGTGGATGACAAATCAACAGGGTAGCGAGGCTTGAAGATTCCAGCGCGTGCCCTGGTGATCATTGGATGAGGATAATGAGGTAAGACAGCAGGACCCGGTGGCGGTTGTTGTTGCTCGGCGGGGGCTGGGGCTGGGCTAGGAGCAGGTGCTACAACAGGATCCCGGTCCGTTGCTAGAATGTCGACAGCTAGCAGAGGCTGGGTAGTTAAAGCTGTCGGCTGGGACTCAACAGGCTCGTCCAAGATGATGCGTGCGGGCGTTGACTGGGCAGATGCTGGTAAAGTGCTTGTTCACCTTTTTGCGTGTCCCCAAGTGTAGGAATCAGTTGCAGATAAGCGTGTGACCAAGTCTATTATCGAACTCAAAGGATAATTCTAGACTTACTTTTTAATCTAATTATGACTATTCTAATTTAAGACAAATCTGTATATTTTAAGAGAATTACCTAAATTAAAGATGCAGAAAATAATTACTAAAAATAATAAAATAAAATAGCAAATAAAATTAAGATGGAAGTGTTCAAGAGAACAGATAGATAACACTAGGAAATCCAGTTAAATTGGTCAAATTGAATCACTAGACAATCGATTAGAATTCCTGCAGATTTTACGGAAGCAATCACTTAATTATGTTAAATCCCTTTGGTGAAGTAAACTTAATACATAAATCTGGTTCAAACCCTCAGATGTAGAAGAATAATTCCTACTCCCTTTCTAGGTACTTCATGCAAAATTTCATTAAAGGCTAGAACACTAGACTTCCCTTTATAGGTACTTAAGAATTAATCCTCAATTCCCACCTAACAATCTAAGAAATCAAATCCTTTAGAATGACACTTAATAAATATATTAGGTGTCCAATATTTTTTATTCTAATGAATAAAGGTTATATGGTTAGATCCCCTTTATCCATAATAAGTTGATAGATATAATTCTTTCGATGACACAAGCAATAATCATAATCGTGCATAGGACAATGGCATACTTATGAATAAGGACAAATCATATAAGACAAAAATATAAGTCTAAATTCAAATCATTAATAAAGGAATAAATATACTGTAGGTATCCAACCTTAAGTCTAGATCATCAATTCAAAACAATTCAACCTTCACAACCTAGCGCTATCCAAGAAGTACTAGCCCATAACACACATGGTTAAGTATTAAGACAATTCCATAGGTCTATTTTTCAAAATAAAGAAAGAATAAGAAAAACCCTAGATGTGGCGTGATTCTCCGTTCTCTCTTCCGTGATTCTGAACCTTCTTGTTCTCCTTCTCAAGTAAGCAACACCGATGAACTCTCCGGGAGGATGGTGCAGTGAAAGGGTATGGAAAAGTATGTAGGATTATGAAGAGTTATGGAGAGTTAGGGTTTGAAACACCCCAAGGGCTCCTTTTATAGTTGGGTACTGATAATTCCCGAATTATGTCTCAAAAGTGGACTTTTTCACGTCAAAAATACGAACGGGCCAAAAAATGACGAAACAGGCTCGCTGGAAAGCGGCACGAGTCGTGCCGGGCACATGCTATCGGAATTTCTCGGCAGCTGGGCGCACGGGCGCTGGCTGGGTGGGCAGCACGGGTCGTGCCAAATGTGGCAGGGTCGTGCCACCCGTCGCCAGCCTGCACGACCTCACGATTTTGCTCATAACTTATTCATCCGATCTTCGATTGAGGTAATTTTTATGCTCACGCTATCCTCTATTCCTTGGATTTCCAAAAATATAAAGAACTCTTGAAAATTCGTCCATTTAAGTATGGAACGAGTCGTGCAAATTAGTGGCACAAGTCATGCACTACCGGGGCGTGCTGGGCGGCGATGGCATCTCGTGCCGCATGTGGCCGGCACGAGTGGGCTATGTGGGCAGCACGACCCATGCCAAGGCTGTCACGAGTCGTGCCATGCTGCACCAATTCCTATTTTGGCCCGACTTCGCTCTCAACTTTTGATTTTGCTCTTTTTACCCCCGTTTTTCTCCTAAAATATCAAATAACACCTTACAAGCATTCATAACACAAATATATACAATTCAATCAAAAGATGCTCAAATACGGATATAAATACCACACACTGGTGCTAAATCGAATCCTAAAACATGCAGATTTTCACACTAAACATAAGGTTGATGCAGATATGGTACATGTAGTATCCAAAAAGATAGAAAAATCCAATTCTGATAACGGAGTAGTAGACGAAGCTCTGGAGAAAGAAAAACACTGCTCATCAAATTGTGCATGACGAGTGGTGAAAACCCGAGAGGTGATAGGATCAAAACAACAAAAACCTTTGTAGATGCTACTGTCACCCAAAAAAATGCACGGATGACTGCGTGGTTCCAACTTGTGGGCTACATAGTCTCGCAGATAAGGGAACACTCGACACCTAAATGGCTTAAAATTGGCATAATTCGGAACATAGCCAAATAAAAGCTGAAAAGGGGAACTATCATGTAAAACTGGTGAAGGAACCCTGTTAATCACAAAAACTGCAGTAGCAAATGCATCGAACCAAAGAGATGCAGGAGCATTAGCATGAAACAATATAGATAAACCTATTTCAGTTATATGACGGTGTTTACGTTCAGCTCTACCATTCTGCTGTGGTGTGTAAGGACAAGAAAGCCTGTGATGAATGCCATTCAAGTTCATAAAATCACGTACATTCGAATTTAAAAATTCAGTCCCACCATCACTCTGAAAAATCTTGATTTATGGGAAAACTGATTGCAGACAAAAGCATGAAATCGAAGCAATATGGCATAAAATTCAGACTTAGCACATAACGGATAAATCCACAAAAATCGAGAAAAGGCATCAACAAAAACCACGTAATAACAAAATCCATCAGATGTGGTAATAGGTGCAAGACCCCATAAGTCACAATGTATAATATCTAGAATGTTATCAGCACGCTTCTCATTCAATTGAAAAGAAAGTTTCTTGCTTTTTGACAACTGACAAGACGAGCAAACGCTAGGATTTGGCGAAACAGAAGTAACAGACAAATGACCAAGTTTATTCAATAATGAAATAATAGTAAATGGAAAATGCCCAAGCGTATATGACACAAATCGAAACTACCCTTTGGTACTTTATTCTGGAATACTGCCACCAAGGCGGAGCTCCCCTGTCAAGTAAGTATAGTCCTTTATCACACCTTTCTTGAGCTAAAATTTTCTTTGTCACCCGGTGCTGAATTGTAAAGAACTTATCAGTAAATAAAACATCAACAGGAAGGTCGGAGGTTAATTTACTGATAGATAAGAGATTTTTGGTAATATGAGGTACTACCTGTTAGGCTAATTTGCGCACTCCAATTAAATCCCCAAGTGTAGGGATGTCAATTGTAGAGGCAAGTACCCCAGTTAAAATTATATCGTTCCCACTGAGACAACTAACTATTTATTTATTTTATATTACTATTCAACTAGAATGAATGTAACCAATTTCCAAGTATTTGAATTATGATTATTATCTAAAGAAATGAAATAACAATTAACAAAATAAATAAAAGCAAGGAATATTCAAGATTTAATCAAGAGAGAAGCAGCAGCTCTAAGGAATCAGGTGTAGCGCAATTGATTTAGTCTCCTAAACGTCCTATTGTTCATTCATGCTATTTTAATGGAAATTCATCACAAAGTAATGCGTGAACTGTTTTGAACCTCCTTCCTAGATACTAATAAGGTGAATTTCATAAACCTCCGGATGGCCAATTCGGCTAACATATATTTTCTGAAAGTACTACTCAAACTTATTCACTTCGTACTTGATTTCTTAATTGCATTGTTCTACTAAGAATATCAAGTATCTTATTTACCAGCCCTTAGGATTATCGTGTTCACGGGCAAACTACTATAATCCCTAGCAAATAGACAATATCAAGTACGCATGCACACAAACTAACACAACACACCAAGTATCACGGACAACATCAATAGCATGTTATGAAGACGTTACAAACATATGACATAATCTGAATAAATCAAGTAATCAAGAATCAATAATAGCATAAATTCACAATACTTTGTCTAGGATTCCAAATCAACTGCCCTAACCTTCAATCCTTAGAACTGTTAAAAGATTTTAGCCCATGAGGTCACAAGCAACCCTCATGGCTGTCAAATACATATCAAAATCACAAAAGAAGAAATTAAAAAAGATAACAAAACCCTAGTGTCACATGGCTCGCGTCTATCCTCCGTCTCTCCGATTGGATTGCTCTCTCAACGGCACTTGATTCTTCCTCCGGACTGATGGGATGGATGTATGGATGGTTTGATGTGAATTGGGGAATGGATGGATGGTGCATGAATTGAATTCATGTTATGTTTCTGTGGTGAATGATCGGTCACTTCTCAAAGTGTTTGATCCCCCTTTTAATACCATGGGCCACGAAAACTGACTTTGATGGGCTATATTTTATGTTTGTCATGCACAGAGGATTAAAAATCCCAATTTTTGGGCCAAACTAAAGCAACACGAGTTGGAGTGACCAACTCGAGTTGCCAACACGATTCGAGTTGCCTTATGTTGCAACTCGAGTAACCCAACTCGAGTCGTGTTGCCAAGTCGTGCGTTCACCTGTCAAGTCGAGTTGCCATGCTCTGAAACTAATTTTTTTCAGTACACCAACACGAGTTGAGCTTGCAAATCGAGCTACTGTCTATCAACTCGTGTTGGCCCTCTGGACACCATTCACCGCTGCTCTGCCTTACACGACATGCCACTCGACTTGCCTTCAATGCAGCTCTACTCGAGCTGCAAGTCGAGTTGCACAAGACAAGTCGAGTTGGCTCACTGACTAATTCTGACCCCCTACGGTACCTTACTCGACTCGAGTTGCTAGGTCGAGTTGACCCTTGCAACTCGAGTAAGGTCATTTAGTGCCTGTTTCTTGCCCATCTTCGGCTCTAATCCATTTCAACCTATTTTTATCCTTCAAAACTCTACAATATAAGTTAGTAGCACTATAATCATGCAGAATACGTAAACTATTCAATCCGACACAAATATATGGTATTCCCCTAACAAAATCAAGGTATTATGAGACCAAAAAGATATAAATTTCCACTCTCATCAACCCCAAACTACCATGTTGTTCGTCCCCGAACAACGAATACAAAACAAGAGAGAGATGAGAGTTGAAATAACACGGCACATAAGGGATCACATAAATCCAAAACAAGATAATATACTCAAATGTCAAAATCCTATCAATCCAAACACGTACTTCAAACTAGTCAGTCCCCATTTCAGAATGCTCATCATCCTCTCACAGATAGTATTTACACTCATCGCTCAAGTGTGAGATGTACACTCTCAAGGCTGAAATATATTCACTCAAATCAATTCACATGCACGCGTTACCATAAGTTTGACAAATATCTAGACTCTCCACTAACTTGAAAGACTTAATGATAGGATCACAAAGGACTTGCTTAAGGTTGTAACGTTGGCTCTTTGGACAAGGGTAGGAAAATATGGGATGAGTGGCTCGATCACTTGTAGAGAATCAACAGCAGAGATACATTTCAACACATATGCTTGACAAATCAATCTCATTTTTTCCTCTTTTAATTTCTTTTCATAATTCCAATCCTCCCCTTACTTTCAAGCTCAACGTCTTCTTTTCATCTCTTTCTCTTCCTTTTAAACTAGGGTACCAGTTTCAAGCACTACCCTATAATTGGGGTACCAATTTCGGGCACTACCCCACCTTTTTGCAAGCTTTACCAATTCTACAACTTCAATCACTTTCCGCCACGTTCACCATCCCAAATTTCAATAAACACCACCAACTTTACTCCTTTAATTCTCTACTAGTATAGGTATAAAAAGGCCTTTAAAGGAATAACTTGACTATCTTCATAGGCTTCCAACGAATAAGGCTTACAGGCTCAAACGGGAAACTATGGATTAAATTTCAAGGTAGGATAAATATTTGGCTAGTGACTCAATTAAGAACAAAATGGCCTAAGGTCATTTCCCATCATCTAATCAATCATCTAATCTCAAGCACATTAAAAGTCAAGTTCTAGAATACATGCATGTAAACGATGCTCTCAAGAATAAAACCAATCATGTATTTCATGATTCATTAAAGCTCAAATCTCACATTGGATTACATAATAACGAGCACTCCTTCATAGGTTTATGAACCAACTTTAATACATGCACAATCTTAAGTATTCCAACATCCAAGTACACATCTCTAGCTGGATTATCCATTTAATAACATCACATTATCAATTAATAACAAATTCAATCAAGTGCTTAGGCAAATCAATCAATCATCCTCAAGAACCATAAATATAACCACATATACTAGGATAAACACGCAACAAAGACAAACTACACGACACATACCTGGACAATCACAAAAAATCAACCTCTTAATATAATCAAATTAATAAAAAATACTAAAAAATCACAAAAAAATTAATCATCCAAGCACAAAACACAATAAAACAACTTTACTTTGGTGTAGCAAGATACAAGTATGCACACAATGAAGCAACTTTACTTTGGTGCAGCAAGATGCAGGTATGCACGTATCCCCCCAAACTTAGATCAAACGAAGTGAGAGCATAAGTTTGTAAAGAAGTGTATACCATAGTCGAGCAAAACCTAATAAAACTTCTACATTGACACAGACTCAATAAAGTAAATAAAACTGGAGGGTCAACCCCCAACAAGCGCTCACGTTTAATGTCGGAGAATCACGACGGATACCTCTTTCTCTAACTACTGGACCTGAGGGAAGTCTTCTCGCATTTTGACCTTCAAGTACTTCTTCCCTTTCTTATCTTTTGTAGCTTCCATCTCACCTTTCTTTGTCACTGATACAGGATCCTCCATGTCAAAACATGGGCTGAACAAGTTAGACTCTTCAACACCCATATCCGGAGGTAAATCCGGAGGCTTCAAATATGGATCATCCATGATTCCTGCAACCAAAATATTATCAAACATAATAGCAGAGTTAGTAATAGGAAAAGTAAGGGATCCACTTGCTTTGTTGATCTCCTCTACTACTTCAACTCTCTTCTCCTCAGACTGAACCTCCTTTTCAACAGTGGTACTCTTCTCTCAATTTACCATGTCAACAGTGGTGCTCCTCCTACGTGCATCCCTTGCATCTCCTAATGCAAGTAACTTCTCAAGATAGCCAATACATGCATTATTAGACAAACTCTTGAACTCTGCATCAGACAAGGTAAAGTTCTCATCACACTTCGTGTCCACTACACACACCGACTTGCATTGCTGTTGATCTTCAGGCCACTACATCTCCTTATTCAACAAGAAAACTACTTCCTTTTCATCGGCTTTAAGCTTCAACTCTCCATTGAATACATCTATCTGAGCTCTTCCAGTAGCAAGAAATGGACGCCCTAAGATAAGAGGAGCGCCATCCTTTTTATCCTCCATGTCAAGTACTAGAAAGTCCACAGAAAAAATCAAATCTGATACCTTCACCAGCACATCTTCCACAACTCTCTCGGGGTATGTAAACGACCTATCTGCTAACTGTAAGGCCACAGATGAGGATTTCAACTCCTCCAAACCAAGCTTCTTGTACACTGATAAAGACATCAAGTTTATGATGGCTCATAGATCACACAATGCTCTTCTTGATGGTCATTTTCCTATCTCACATGGAATGATGAAGCTACCAGGATCCTTCAACTTTTCAGGTAACTTTCTTTGGATAATAGAGCACAGTTCTCTGTCAGGTTAACTGTCTCCATACTGTTCAGCTTTCTTTTTCTCGAGATAAGTTCCTTGATGAACCTTACATAAAGTGGCATCTGATCCAATGCCTCTGAAAAGGGAATAGTAACTTGGACATCCCTCATAACTTTAGCGAATTTCCTGAACTTCTCATCCAAGCTTTTCGACATCTGCCTTTGAGGAAACGGAAGTGGTACCTTTGTTTTTGGAAGTCCCAAACTGTCTTTCTCGAAAACCTCTTCCATTTCTCTCAACCTCTTCGCTCGCTACCATTTTTTATCAGCTATGGCTTGATCAGATTGGTTCACTCCAGAATTTGGAAATGCAGGGAACCCTGGAGGTGAGCTTGTATTGAGTTGGGGTTGTACTGCATCGTTAAGCTCTGTCTGATTTGCAGGATCACTACTTGACTCGATTTGGTCACCCCCCAATCCTGGCTCTGGTTGAACAAGAACTGAACTAGTGACCAAGTGACCTTGCTCTTTTTCAATTTCATCCTGTCTCATTTCCATTATGTCCTGCATCAGTTCTTGACTACACTACTTCCCGAACCTCAAAGTAATCGCATTTGCACTCTCCTTTGGGTTAATTTCTGTATCTGAAGGAAATTTTCCTTTCTGAAAGTGCTGCTGCTGTTGGTTCACCATGGTAGAAATTTGCCCCATTTGATATGTCAGATTATGCAACTGCTTGTTCTCTTCTACATTCTGCTTAGTCATATTGGAGTCCATAAGCACTATACAGTTATTGATTTTATTGATGGCATCATCATTCTTCTGCATGTATTTTGCCAATACATCATCAATACTTGGCTTCCCTTCTTCAGTCTTGGTTCTATGATCAAAATTAGGAGGATAAGGAACTGCATTATTCGGATTTGAATAAGCAAAATTCTCATATCTCTGCTAATTCTGCCATCCTCCTTGATTGTTGGGACCTTCTTGATTGCTAGGGCCTCCCCCTTGGTTATTCCTTTGATTAGAATTTCCTTGGGGGTACCTGTTTCCCTGCCAATTCTGAGGTGCTCTTGAACCTTGTATACTCTGTCCCATAGCCCAATTCGCGTCCTCAACCCCCTGAACATTCATAACCACGTCATCACTTGCTGCCACTTGGTTTCCTCCACCACTGTTACCAAATATCAATGTAACCAAATTTTTGTTCATCTGCTCCAATTGAGAGGTAACCTTGTCATTTTTATTAGCTTCAGAAAATTTATGTTCCACCTGTGCCACTTTTCCCAAGACATAAGTTCCCCGTATTTTCTTTGAAGGCCAATCTCTAGAGTTCATAGAGATTTCGTCAAACAACTTTTCTACGGCATTTGACGTCTTGCCAAAAATCGTTCCTCCTGCAGAAACATCGACTAGCACCCTAGACTCATTGTCAAGACCATTGTAAAATACACTGATGGGCTGTGACTTTTTGAGTCCATGATGTGGACATCTCCTCAATGCATCAGTGAATCTCTCCCAAGCTTCTCCAAAAGACTCATCTCTTCTTTGCTTAAACTGATTTATTTCTTGCTTCAGTGCAAGAATCTTTCATGTTGGCATAAAACGGTCAACAAGCAGCAGCTGCAACTCAGTCCAATTAGCACAGTTGTCTCCATTCAACTTGTCATACCACTCTCTTGCCTTGTCTGCTAAAGAAAATTGGAAAAGCCTCATCTTTCATCTGTCATTTGTAGCATCAGTGGCTTTAACTGTATCTATATAGCTATTGAAATGCTTCAGATGACTGTAAGGTTCATCGAAAATGCCTCCAGTGAAGGATTTTTTCTCCACCATGTTGATCAGGGCTGGTCTTATGTCATTCGCTTCATCAGCTTGAATGGCCCCAACTACGTCTGATCCTCTAAGATTGGTAGACTTGAACGTCTCTCGGATGACAATGTCATCTTCATTTGTTCTATCTCCCATAATCACTGATTCTACTGCTGTCTTTGCTTCAACTTCTAACTCAGCTTCTGACGGGATAGCCTGATATTCAATCTTTTCTTTCTCCTTCTCTACAACTACTTTAGATACTGATGTGTCCGCTTTTTTCTTCGAATTCGGTACCTTAACAGCCTTAAGAGGTGCTTTGATCTTCTTTGCTGCTCCTCTCCTTTTTCTAGCAGACGCTTCAACCTCCGGATCAAATTTAAGATTTTGTGTTCCCTTCTTTCACTTGGTGTGCATGCAACTTCAAGAAAATTCAAAGTGTAGACAATTAAATCTCAAAGAAAATATTCCAATTAAATAGGTAACAAAAGTAAATAAATAATTTACTATCCCGGTAACGACGTCATACACTTGTTAGGCTAATTTGCGCACTCCAATTAAATCCCCAAGTGTAGGGATATCAATTGCAGAGGCAAGTACCCCAGTTAAAATTATATCATTCCCACTGAGATAGCTAACTATTTATTTATTTTATATTACTATTCAACTAGAATGAATGTAACCAATTTCCAAGTGTTTGAATTATGATTATTATCTAAAGAAATGAAATAACAATTAAAAAAATAAATAAAACAAGGAATATTCAAGATTTAATCAAGAGAGAAGTAACAACTCTAAGGTATCAGGTGTAGCATAATTGATTTGGTCTCCTAAATGTCCTATTGTTCATTCATGCTATTTTAATGAAAATTCATCACAAAGTAATGCGTGAACAGTTTTGAACCTCCTTCCTAGATACTAATAAGGCAAATTTCATAAACCTCCGGATGGTCAATTCGACTAACATATATTTTCTGAAAGTACTAATCAAACTTATTCACTTTCTACTTGATTTCTTAATTGCATTGTTCCACTAAGAATATCAAGTATCTTATTTACCAGCCCTTAGGATTATCGTGTTCACGGGCAAACTACTATAATCCCTAGCAAACAGACAATATCAAGTACGTATGCACACAAGCTAACACAACACACCAAGCATCATGAGCAACATCAATAGCATGTTATGAAGACGTTACAAACATATGACATAATCTGAATAAATCAAGTAAACAAGAATCAATAATAGCATAAATTCACAATACTTTGTCTAGGATTCCAAATCAACTGCACTAACCTTCAATCCTTAGAACTGTTAAAAGGTTTTAGCCCATGAGGTCACAAACAACCCTCATGGCTGTCAAATACATATCAAAATCACAAAAGAAGAAATTAAAAAAAGATAATGAAACCCTAGTGTCACGTGGCTCGCGTCTCACCTCCGTCTCTTCGATTGGATTGCTCTTTCAACTGCACTTGATTCTTTCTCTGGACCAATGGAATGGATGTATGGATGGTTTGATGTGAATTGGGGAATGGATGGATGGTGCGTGAATTGAATTCACGTTATATTTCTGTGGTGAATGATCGGTCCCCTCTCAAAGTGTTTGATCCCCTTTTTATTCCATGGGCCACGAAAACTGACTTTGTTGGGCTATATTTTATGTTTGTCACGCACAGGGGATAAAAAATCCCAATTTTTGGCCCAAACTAATGCAACACGAGTTTGAGTGACCCACTCGAGTTGCCAACACGACTCGAGTTGCCTTATGTTGTAACTCAAGTAACCCAACTCGAGCCGTGTTGCCAAGTCGTGCATCCACCTGTCAAGTCGAGCTGCCATGCTCTGAAACTGATTTTCCTCCGTACACCAACACGAGTCGAGCTTGCAAATCAAGCTACTACCTGTCAAATCGTGTTGGCCCTCTAGACACCATTCGCCGCTGCTCTGCCTCACACGACATGCCACTCGACTTGCCTTCAATGCAGCTCGACTCGAGCTGCAAGTCGAGTTGCACAAGACAAGTCGAGTTGGCTCACTGACCAATTCTTACCCCCTAGGGCACCTTACTCGACTCGAGTTGCTAGGTCGAGTTGACCCTTGCAACTCGATTAAGGTCATTTCTTGCCCGTCTTTGGTTCTGCTCCATTTCAACCTATTTTTATCCTTCAAAACTCTACAAAATACGTTAGTAGCACCATAATCATGCAGAATACATAAACTACGTAATCCGACACAAATATATGATATTTTCCTAATAAAACCAAGCTATTATGATACCAAAAAGACGTAAATTTCCACTCTCATCAACTACCAAAACATCTAATAGGTGAACATCTGCAGACAATTCACGAGAAACAATGCGAGATATTTAAAGAATTTCCATTACCAACAATTACATAACCATTACCACAATAGGGCTTGTAGGTGTCTAGGGCTACAGGATGATTCGTCATGTGTGCAGAAACACCCGAATCAAGAAACCAATCGGGAGTTGAGTCCGAAACGTTGCACGAGGATGTGAAGGCCTGTGCTAAGTTTGCAGAGGAAATAGCCTGGCTAGCTCTAAGAAATTGAGGGCATTTCTCTGCATAATGCTCCCCACAGCATATCTGACAACGAGGGATATAAGGCCTACGCCCCCCGTTGTTTGATCCCCAAGAAGTGCCACGAGCTGGACCGCCAGAGTAGGAGCCCCTAGAACTACCATAGCCTGAGTTTTGTCCTCTGCCAAAATTTGAGTCATGATCATAATTTTGTCCTCGAGTACCATTGTGACCCATAGAGCGAGGGCCATTACCGGGTTGACCCCGGTCCTTCAATGATCCACTGCTCGAATAGGTGTTGCAATCAACAGTGAAGGCTGCTTGAGAGGTGGAGCCCTCCATAGCACGAAGCATAACATTAAATTGTTTGGCTTGATTAAGCAAGTCGCGAAAACTTGGAATAGGAGTGAAGGCCATGCGAGTATCCGCAAAACTAGCAAACTGAACACCCAATCCATGCAAGAACCAGTGGCTCTTGTCAGATTCCTCCACTGGACGACCAATAGCAGACAACTGATTATAAAGACCCTTGAATTTCTTACCATATTCGTCAACAGATGAGTCACCCTGACGAACTGATAAGAGTTCTTTCTGAAGTTGGTGCTGGCGAGATGCCGAGGAGAAGACACCTTCAAGTGTGAGCCACGTATCTCGCGATGTAGAAGAGTTAATGACCTCGGATGCAGTGTCTTCGGATAAGGTGGTATACATGATGCTCAACAACTTTTTGTCTTTCATTTTTCAAGCTGTGTAGTTGGGATTAACAGAATCCATACCAGTCTTCGATGTAATGGTTGGCGATGGAGCAATGACGGAACCATCCAAAAATCTATCAAATCGAAACACTCAGCCATGTGCTCGATCTGATGGCGCCACAGTAAGTAATTGGTGGCATTAAGCTTGATTGCAGTGACCATGTTAATCATGGTCGTGACTGGCAGCGTTTTGAAAGCGGCCATAGGAGAAATTGGAGAAGATGAGAGAAAGTCCGGCGTGATGTTTTGCAGATGGATGCTAGACGATTTTTAGTGACCAGGATCGAAAGGCTGATACCTGATAGGGGTTTTCTCAACACACAAATTAATCCTCAAGTATAAGGATATCAATTGTAGTCGCGAAGATGACCAAGTTACAATATCGAACCCACGGGACGGATAAATATCAATTTTGTGAATTTCTAGTATATTTTAGACTATGTTGGTAATTGTAAAGGTTTAATGGATAGTAACTTCTAATCGAATTAACAAAAGAAATAGCAAAAGTAGAGAGAAGTGAGTTGTGATCAATAAGAATGATAGGTAGTTCATTGGGTCATCCAGTTTCACTAGCAATTCGTATTTTCGTATGATGGTGTCCGACTCTGCCCTGTGGTTTGTGGACGCATCACTAGACCATGCAAGTTTACTCTATAGACACAAGTAAATATGCGCTTGACACGTGTGAATAACATCGGAGCAAGAGATATGCTTCACCCCCCTTTCTAGGTACTATCATAATCAATTATCTTCTACGTCTAGAATCTAACCCGATTTGATCTCCCTTCTTAGGTACTATAAAGTTATACTCTTCATCCTATTCATCAACCCGAATTCAATTCAATTCATGAATATTCATATAAGACAGTTCTAATAATACTTCGGAATCCCTTCACTTAGAATTATAACGATAAACCCTGCTCAGTAGTGAACGCACTCAATCAATAACCATGTCATGTATTCAGACTCTACACAACGATCATTGATGCACAAAACGACTATGAGTATGGATTAAATATGCAATCTTATATAAAACAAACCACAGGTAGTGTTGTATGGAGTTTTACACACGAAACACGAATTACATCATGAAACTTTCATAACCCTAGAACTACCAAGGTGGTTCTAGCCCATGATTGATCTAGGAACAATCATGGTTAGATGAATCATTCTTACTTGAACCTTCAGCGAACCTCTGTCACAGCTTTCCGAATGGATCACCACCTCTACTCTTGTCTCTCCTACGATTGACGATCAAAAGCACTCTTACCCTCTGTATGAGCCTCCTTTTATACTTGTAATCACGTCTCTAGGGCTTGGAATGGGCTTTCTAAGTGATCTCACGCGTTTCAGCCTCGAAAATCCGGATAAGGTAAGTTCTCGCACACAGGTTCGACCACGTCAAGCAGGTCGAACCCCGAGCCACAGGTCGAACCCCAGGTCGAACCCCGCTACTGGAAGAATTCTGCACAGGTTCGACCTTCTGGACAGGTCGAACCACTTAGGTCTTGGTCGAACCCCAGGTCGAACCTCAGCACTGGACAACTCTTGCTCCCGATTCGACCAACGGGCAAGTCGAACCCCAACGTCGTGGTCGAATCCTCCTTCTTGCAAACTGGTTCGACCATGGTTCGACCTGATGGCCAGGTCGAACCAACTGAGTCATGGTCGAACCCATCTCTGTATTATCCAGCAACGTTGGTTCGACCTGCTGGAGAGGTCGAACCCTCCTCCAGCCAGGTCGAACCCACCTACTTCTTGGGCGGTTTGCGTGGCTTCGACTCCGTCTCTTCGATTCTTGGCTCTTTCACTCCGTTTTTGCTAAGAAAACACTCAAATAGCTCCACTAACACATGATTCATGCTATTTCACAATATATATAGGTTTTCCACCTATTTCCACATCAAAACTCTCCAAAACTAGCACAAAACATAGCGCCAAACTTGTGAATTTACACACTCATCAAACCCCCAAACTTACATGTTGCTCGTCCCGAGGCAACCAATTTAAATCACAGGAGTCGTGTATAATTCAACAAGATCAAGTACAACACATATTACACATGCCACTTCATTGAATCAAACAAGAATTACTTGCATCAAATATGTCACTCATGTAAAATCAATCTAATCACACACCATTTGGAGCACCAAGTAATCTCACTGACAAGATAAGTCTTTAATCTCATTCACTCGTGCGTGAGGCACTATAGGCTAGTATAAACACTCATATCAATTCATATTCACGCGTAACCATAAGCTTGGCAAAGGTCTCAGAAATCAACTTACATTAGATTAACACTAGGATCACAAAGGACTTGTTTCTAGGTTGTAATGTTGGCTCTTTGGAAAGGGTAGGAAAATTTGGTCATAGTAACTTAATACACTAGTAGAGAGTTACCTTGGAGGTTCTTGATTTCTCATTCGCCTTCATATTCTCCTCCAATTCTTCTCTTTCACTTGCAATTATCAATTTTCCTTCTCTTCCTTGCATCAACACCATTCTTCTTTTAATTGCTCGGGTACCAGTTATAGGCACTACCCTTCTCGAACATCATCCGGCTGTTTCTTAGAAACTTCAAGCCCCATGTATAAGCAATTCGGGGTACCAATTTCAGGCACTATCCCTAACAAGATTTAACCATGCACTTTTTACTGAACCTCATTCCATCTTCCCTTTGTTTCTTCCACACTCATTCACCTTATTCTCTCTACCAATAGATAGGGTATTTTCAAAGCTCAAATAAGGTAATTAAAGCTCGTATATTTGGCTTGCCAAAGAAAAAGCTTTTAAAAGGCTCAAACAGGGCTACCAAAGATTTATAAGATCATTAGGAAAGGTGAAATTTGGCTAAGTGACTCAATTAATCAAAAATGGCCTAAGATCATATCCTAATATTTCATCAATTGTAAGTTTCACACAAGACTCCAAGCCAAGTTCTAGAATACGTTCATATGAATGATTCTCTCAAGAATAATCTATCATGATTAATCATGATAAAGGCTCAAATCCTCACATAGATAATCAATTCCTAATACTCCTCATAGCACATAATCAAAATCAATTCCTCATGAATTCCATATACTTAACAAATTATTCATGCTCTTTCCAAATGAAAATAAACACGTAAACATATGAATGCACATAATCAATAACCCATATACAGAGCAACGATACAAGATCAACTATATCAAGTACATTCCACTCACACATGAATCACACCCCAATCTGTAAAAATAAAAAGAAGAATGGGAGATAAGATGAATCGGAGAAACCAAAAGAAAACCTGAAACTACTCCCTAGGAGCATCATCATCCTCATCATCATCGTCATCCTCATCCATTCTATTTTCCACAGCTCGGCACAGACTGGTAATGTGTTTGTCCATCATATCCACTCGACTACTCACTCTACCAACACGCTCATCCAAGGCATAGTACCTTTCGTTCAGCGTGGCGTAGTTGGCGTTAGCGAGCGCGAGTTGCCTGTTCGTCTCTTGCTGTGCAGCTACCACCGCGATCAGCTGCTCATGAATCAAGCGAAGCTGCTCCCGAGTACCTGGAACTGCTCGCCGCTGCTGCGGTCCAGGAGCATGCTGCGGCGCATCATGCTGCTCTCCTTCCGGAATCTCCATCTCCGGCTGCTCCTCTACCTGATCCTCCTCTTCAGACTGCTGTGGCTGAGGTGGACGGAACTCTCCTCGATCAACAATCTGCTGTAACTCAGCCATCCTTCCCTCAGCACACATCTGTGCTACCGCTCTCCAATCACCACCCGACTTCGCTGCCACGGATAAAGCGGTGTGTCCTAGGGAATTCATTAGTCTATTCCTTGCTTCCCGAATAGTTGTCAAGTTGCTCACGTCGAAGGGGAACATAAATTCGAAAGGCTTGACACCTCTCGTGAAAAACCAATCTCCATTTCTAAAATGGGCAAACCCTCCCTTCGCGCACGTGCTCATAATCAAATCGGGTTCTCCTTCTACTGGTGTAATGCCGGTGAGGTCCAAGTTGTAATGCTCAGCCAAAATCGTCAATAACCCTCCAATATTCACCTTTTGAAAACCAATGGTCTTGAATCGATTCAGCTGCGCAATAAAATAGGCTCCAACATTGAACTTCACTCCATGTAACATACACCACAAGGCCTATAACTCTCCTCTAGACACAACACTGCCCTCCGAGCGGGCGAACAACGTATTGCTCAGGATGCGGTCCATGTACCTCAAGACAGGGTTCTTTATTGCGGAAGCACGAGCCTGTCTAGTCTTGTAATCACGAATCTACCCCGTGATCTCCCTCCAAAATCGCTTTACACTGAATGCAGCACTTTCTAAACGAGGGATCTCCAAAGGTGTCTCAAACAGCTCGTTGAAATCCTCAGACGTCCATCTTCTACTCACTCCACCAAGCTGAAACGTACACTGATAGGGGTATCCAAGCGGGTCCTTTTCCATCTCAAACGAACAAACCACTTCCGCTGTAACATGGAAGTACGTCGGCCTCTTCAACTCCATGAATCTTCGGATCCCTACTTGATCAAACATCCAAAATATATCATCCCCTATTCTCATTATTCTCATCGCTTCATCATCTTGGTATCGAGTGCGAGCTATCTTGTCTGAAACTTCTTCCCACTTCTCTTTAATCTCATCCCAACCTTGCATCCTAATCTTGAAGTTATCAGGTAAACAGTCTTGTAGCCTCAGTTTTCTTGTCACTTTGTCCAAGTTTGAAGGCCTGTCATGCCTTTTCTTTGATCTCTCCTCCTCTGCTTTTCCTTTTCCTTTGCTTTATACTTGTCCCTTTCCTGAAAACAAATACTTCAATCCAACCAACAAGACAAGAAAGCAAGTATTGTACTAGCACATCACATACTCTACTCAAGACTTCAAGCATCAATGCATATTCATACAAACTATCATCTCAACACCTCTTGCTTATTCAACATTTTCAAAACATCTTCAATTATACCTTCTTTGATCATCAAAACATAACCAACAAGCATGCATTAAGCAATTCAAGCAATTCAATCAAAAATTCAACATGCTTTCCTCCATGAACTACTTCAATTTCATCAATTTCAAACCAAATCAACATGCTCATTCTATGGTATATTCTATATCCTTGATTAATTCACATAAAAATCCAAGTTCTATCAATAATCAATCAACCACAATCCAAGAAACAAGAATTCATATGAAACCAATCAAAATATCAACATTCACCATGAAATTCAACCATACTCAACATCAATTCTCTATTTCACATCAAATTGCTTACCTAAACCTTCAATCCTAGAGTAATTGAGTTGGAAAAAATGTACCTTGTGACTTGCCCATGGTGAAAAACCGATCAAAAACACAAAACACCCAAAAATGCGATTTCAGCCCTAACTCGCGACGAAATCCACCCAAATCCGCGACCAAATCGATAATTCAAGGTGTAATATTGTGTAATCGGTGCGAAATCAAGTGTAATTGAAGAATTTGTGCAAGGGTGTAGAGGTTCGAAGAGGGTTCGAGGTTTGGTGTTTCGAAAAAGTGATCGAACCCCTCTGAAAATTCGAACTTAAAACGCGTACCTGGCTTGGTTCGACCTCGGGTTTGACCACCTGTACTGGTCGAACCATGGATGGCGAGGTCGAACCTCTCTTCTGGACAAACAATCTTCTTGGTTCGAAGAGGGTTCGAGGATTGGTGTTTCGAAAAAGTGATCGAACCCCTCTGAAAATTCGAACTTAAAACACGTACCTGGCTTGGTTCGACCTCGGGTTCGACCACCTGTACTGGTCGAACCATGGATGGCGAGGTCGAACCTCTCTTCTGGACAAACAATCTTCTTGGTTCGACCAGGGGTTCGACTTGCTAAACAGGTCGAACCTTTCTTGAATTGGTTGAACCCCTCTTCTGGAAAACAGAGTGCTTCCGACTGACAGGTTCGACCTCATGATCAGGTCGAACCACTATGGCTTTGGTCGAACCTCCTCTCTGGACAACTTTCAACGCCGGTTCGACTTCCTCTGCTTTTGTTCGACCTCTGGCTCTGGTCGAACCTACCTCCTGATTTCCAAAACTGCGTGTTCTTCATTCACTACATACTTCAAGCTTCAACACAACCTCATTAGGTACAATCTAGAGCACAACTTTAGAAATTGTTCCACATAATATCATTCATGAGTATCTCCGTATAAGAAAACACAACCAAAACCCACTGAACATTAGGGAAATTGTAAAAAATCGTCACATCAAAATCGATTAAAATTTCAACATGACCGCAAAAACCAATTCTCCTAACAAACAATACAAAGAAAAGATTATACTCTTAATGCTTCAATGAGGTAATAACATCACACCCAAGAACTTGATAGGGGTTTTCTCAACACACAAATTAATCCTCAAGTATAAGGATATCAATTGTAGTCGCGAAGATGACCAAGTTACAATATCGAACCCACGGGACGGATAAATATCAATTTTGTGATCTTCTAGTATATTTTAGACTATGTTGGTAATTGTAAAGGTTTAATGGATTGTAACATCTAATCGAATTAACAAAAGAAATAGCAAAAGTAGAGAGAAGTTAGTTGTGATCAATAAGAATGATAGGTAGTTCATTGGGTCATCCAGTTTCACTAGCAATTCGTATTTTCGTATGATGGTGTCCGACTCTGCCCTGTGGTTTGTGGACGCATCACTATACCATGCAAGTTTACTCTATAGACACAAGTAAATATGCGCTTGACACGTGTGAATAACATCGGAGCAAGAGATATGCTTCACCCCCTTTCTAGGTACTATCATAATCAATTATCTTCTACGTCTAGAATCTAACCCGATTTGATCTCCCTTCTTAGGTACTATAAAGTTATACTCTTCATCCTATTCATCAACCCGAATTCAATTCAATTCATGAATATTCATATAAGACAGTTCTAATAATACTTCGGAATCCCTTCACTTAGAATTATAACGATAAACCCTGCTCAATAGTGAACGCACTCAATCAATAACCATGTCATGTATTCAGACTCTACACAACGATCATTGATGCATAAAACGACTATGAGTATGGATTAAATATGCAATCTTATATAAAACAAACCACAGGTAGTGTTGTACGGAGTTTTACTCACGAAACACGAATTACATCATGAAACTTTCATAACCCTAGAACTACCAAGGTGGTTCTAACCCATGATTGATCTAGGAACAATCATGGTTAGATGAATCATTCTTACTTGAACTTTCAGCGAACCTCTGTCACAGCTCTCCGAATGGATCACCACCTTTACTCTTGTCTCTCCTACGATTGACGATCAAAAGCTCCCTTATCCTCTGTATGAGCCTCATTTTATACTTGTAATCACGTCTATAGGGCTTGGAATGGGCTTTCTAAGTGATCTCACGCGTTTCGGCCTCAAAAATCCGGATAAGGTAAGTTCTCGCACACAGGTTCGACCACGTCAAGCAGGTCGAACCCCGAGCCACAGGTCGAACCCCGCTACTGGAAGAATTCTGCACAGGTTCGACCTTCTGGACAGGTCGAACCACTTAGGTCTTGGTCGAACCCCAGGTCGAACCTCAGCACTGGACAACTCTTGCTCCCGATTCGACCAACGGGCAAGTCGAACCCCAACGTCGTGGTCGAATCCTCCTTCTTGCAAATTGGTTCGACCATGGTTCGACCTGATGGCCAGGTCGAACCAACTGAGTCGTGGTCGAACCCATCTCTGTATTGTCCAGCAACGTTGGTTCGACCTGCTGGAGAGGTCGAACCCTCCTCCAGCCAGGTCGATCCCACCTACTTCTTGGGCGGTTCGCGTGGCTTCGACTCCATCTCTTCAATTCTTGGCTCTTTCACTCCGTTTTTGCTAAGAAAACACTCAAATAGCTCCACTAACACCTGATTCATGCTATTTCACAATATATATTGGTTTTCCACCTATTTCCACATCAAAACTCTCCAAAACTAGCACAAAACATAGCGCCAAACTTGTGAATTTACACACTCATCAAACCCCCAAACTTACATGTTGCTCGTCCCGAGGCAACCAATTTAAACCACATGAGTCGTGTATAATTCAACAAGATCAAGTACAACACATATTACACATGCCACTTCATTGAATCAAACAAGAATTACTTGCATCAAATATGTCACTCATGTAAAATCAATCTAATCACACACCATTCGGAGCACTAAGTAATCTCACTGACAAGATAAGTCTTTACTCTCATTCACTCGTGCATGAGGCACTATAGGCTAGTATAAACACTCATATCAATTCATATTCACGCGTAACCATAAGCTTGGCAAAGGTCTCAGAAATCAACTTACATTAGATTAACACTAGGATCACAAAGGACTTGTTTCTAGGTTGTAATGTTGGCTCTTTGGAAAGGGTAAGAAACTTTGGTCATAGTAACTTAATACACTAGTAGAGAGTTACCTTGGAGGTTCTTGATTTCTCATTCGCCTTCATATTCTCCTCCAATTCTTCTCTTGCACTTGCAATTATCAATTTTCCTTCTCTTCCTTGCATCAACATCATTATTTTTTAATTGATCGGGTACCAGTTATAGGCACTACCCTTCTCGAACATCGTCCGGCTGTTTCTTAGAAACTTCAAGCCCCATGTATAAGCAATTCGGGGTACCAATTTCAGGCACTATCCCTAACAAGATTTAACCATGCACTTTTTACTGAACCTCATTCCATCTTCCCTTTGTTTCTTCCAAACTCATTCACCTTATTCTCTCTACCAATGGATAGGGTATTTTCAAAGCTCAAATAAGGTAATTAAAGCTCGTATATTTGGCTTGCCAAAGAAAAAGCTTTTAAAAGGCTCAAACAGGGCTACCAAAGATTTATAAGATCATTAGGAAAGGTGAAATTTGGCTAAGTGACTCAATTAATAAAAAATGGCCTAAGATCATATCCTAATATTTCATCAATTGTAAGTTTCACACAAGACTCCAAGCCAAGTTCTAGAATACGTTCATATGAATGATTCTCTCAAGAATAAACTATCATGATTAATCATGATAAAGGCTCAAATCCTCACATAGATAATCAATTCCTAATACTCCTCATAGCACATAATCAAAATCAATTCCTCATGAATTCCATATACTTAACAAATTATTCATGCTCTTTCCAAATGAAAATAAACACGTAAACATATGAATGCACATAATCAATAACCCATATACAGAGCAACGATACAAGATCAACTATATCAAGTACATTCCACTCACACATGAATCACACCCCACTCTGTAAAAATAAAAAGAAGAATGGGAGATAAGATGAATCAGAGAAACCAAAAGAAAACCTGAAACTACTCCCTAGGAGCATCATCATCCTCATCATCATCGTCATCCTCATCCATTCTATTTTCCACAGCTCGGCACAGACTGGTAATGTGTTTGTCCATCATATCCACTCGACTACTCACTCTACCAACACGCTCATCCAAGGCAGAGTACCTTTCGTTCAGCGTGGCGTAGTTGGCGTTAGCGAGCGCGAGTTGCCTGTTCGTCTCTTGCTGTGCAGCTACCACCGCGATCAGCTGCTCATGAATCAAGCGAAGCTGCTCCCGAGTACCTGGAACTGCTCGCCGCTGCTGCAGTCCTGGAGCATGCTGAGGCGCATCATGCTGCTCTCCTTCCGGAATCTCCATCTCCGGCTGCTCCTCTACCTGATCCTCCTCTTCAGACTGCTGTGGCTGAGGTGGACGGAACTCTCCTCGATCAACAATCTGCTGTAACTCAGCCATCCTTCCCTCAACACACATCTGTGCTACCGCTCTCCAATCACCACCCGACTTTGCTGCCACGGATAAAGCGGTGTGTCCTAGGGAATTCATTAGTCTATTCCTTGCTTCCCGAATAGTTGTCAAGTTGCTCACGTCGAAGGGGAACATAAATTCGAAAGGCTTGACACCTCTCGTGAAAAACCAATCTCCATTTCTAAAATGGGCAAACCCTCCCTTCGCGCACGTGCTCATAATCAAATCGGGTTCTCCTTCTACTGGTGTAATGCCGGTGAGGTCCAAGTTGTAATGCTCAGCCAAAATCGTCAATAACCCTCCAATATTTACCTTTTGAAAACCAATGGTCTTGAATCGATTCAGCTGCGTAATAAAATAGTCTCCAACGTTAAACTTCACTCCATGTAACATACACCACAAGGCATATAACTCTCCTCTAGACACAACACTGCTCTCCGAGCGGGCGAACAACGTGTTGCTCAGGATGCGGTCCATGTACCTCAAGACAGGGTTCTTTATTGCGGAAGCACGAGCCTGTCTAGTCTTGTAATCACGAATCTCCCCCGTGATCTCCCTCCAAAATCGCTTTACACTGAATGCAGCACTTCCTAAACGAGGGATCTCCAAAGGTGTCTCAAACAGCTCGTTGAAATCCTCAGACGTCCATCTCCTACTCACTCCACCAAGCTGAAACGTACACTGATAGGGGTATCCAAGCGGGTCCTTCTCCATCTCAAACGAACAAACCACTTCCGCTGTAACATGGAAGTACGTCGGCCTCTTCAACTCCATGAATCTTCGGATCCCTACTTGATCAAACATCCAAAATATATCATCCCCTATTCTCATTATCCTCATCGCTTCATCATCTTGGTATCGAGTGCGAGCTATCTTGTCTGAAACTTCTTCCCACTTCTCTTTAATCTCATCCCAACCTTGCATCCTAATCTTGAAGTTATCAGGTAAACGGTCTTGTAGCCTCAGTTTTCTTGTCACTTTGTCCAAGTTTGAAGGCCTGTCATGCCTCTTCTTTGATCTCTCCTCCTCTGCTTTTCCTTTTCCTTTGCTTGATACTTGTCCCTTTCCTGAAAAAAATACTTCAATCCAACCAACAAGACAAGAAAGCAAGTATTGTACTAGCACATCACATACTCTACTCAAGACTTCAAGCATCAATGCATATTCATACAAACTATCATCTCAACACCTCTTGCTTATTCAACATTTTCAAAACATCTTCAATTATACCTTCTTTGATCATCAAAACATAACCAACAAGCATGCATTAAGCAATTCAAGCAATTCAATCAAAAATTCAACATGCTTTCCTCCATGAACTACTTCAATTTCATCAATTTCAAACCAAATCAACATGCTCATTCTATGGTATATTCTATATCCTTGATTAATTCACATAAAAATCCAAGTTCTATCAATAATCAATCAACCACAATCCAAGAAACAAGAATTCATATGAAACCAATCAAAATATCAACATTCACTATGAAATTCAATCATACTCAACATCAATTCTCTATTTCACATCAAATTGCTTACCTAAACCTTCAATCCTAGAGTAATTGAGTTGGAAAAATGTACCTTGTGACTTGCCCATGGTGAAAAACTGATCGAAAACACAAAACACCCAAAAACGCGATTTCAGCCCTAACTCGCGATGAAATCCGCCCAAATCCGCGACCAAATCGATAATTCAAGGTGTAATGTTGTGTAATCGGTGCGAAATCAAGTGTAATTGAAGAATTTGTGCAAGGGTGTAGAGGTTCGAAGAGGGTTCGAGGTTTGGTGTTTCGAAAAAGTGATCGAACCCCTCTGAAAATTCGAACTTAAAACGCGTACCTGGCTTGGTTCGACCTCGGGTTCGACCACCTGTACTGGTCGAACCATGGATGGCGAGGTCGAACCTCTCTTCTGGACAAACAATCTTCTTGGTTCGACCAGGGGTTCGACTTGCTAAACAGGTCGAACCTTTCTTGAATTGGTCGAACCCCTCTTCTGGAAAACAGAGTGCTTCCGACTGACAGGTTCGACCATAGGTTCGACCTCATGATCAGGTCAAACCACTATGGCTTTGGTCGAACCTCCTCTCTGGACAACTTTCAACGCCGGTTCGACTTCCTCTGCTTTTGTTCGACCTCTGGCTCTGGTCGAACCACTGCTAGACTTGGTCGAACCTACCTCCTGATTTCCAAAACTGAGTGTTCTTCATTCACTACATACTTCAAGCTTCAACACAACCTCATTAGGTACAATCTAGAGCACAACTTCAGAAATTGTTCCACATAATATCATTCATGAGTATCTCCGTATAAGAAAACACAACCAAAACCCACTGAACATTAGGCAAATTGTAAAAAATCGTCACATCAAAATCGATTAAAATTTCAACATGGCCTCAAAAACCAATTCCCCTAACAACCAATACAAAGAAAAGATTATTCTCTTAATGCTTCAATGAGGTAATAACATCACACCCCCCCAAACTTAGTAAAAACGTAAGTCGAAACTAAGTTTGAAAAGAGATGTAATTGCCGAGTAGTAAGCATCTTAAATATAAAAATTTCTTACTCACACAAAAGAAATAAAGCAATAAAACAGAAGAGTAAGCTCTCAACAAGCGCTCATGTTTAACGTCGTAGAGTCACGACGGTACCAAATCAGAACAAGGTATCATAAAAAATGACACACGCATCATCCGGCGACCTATAATGCTTCAATCGATGCCCATTCGCCGCGATAACGTCACCATCTTTGTCAATAAGCTCATAACTCCCCCCTCCTAAGGCTCGATGAATCATGAACGGTCCCGTCCACTTAGACTTCAACTTGCCTGCAAAAAGCTTCAAACGAGAGTTAAAAGTAGTACCTCGTCTCCTTGCTTGAACTCCTTGTACGAAATTTTAGAATCATGCCACCTCTTCATTCTTTCCTTATAAATCTCTGAATTCTTGAAAGCACGACTCCTAAACTCATCCAATTGATTCATGTGAGTTAGCCTCAACTCCTTTACATCCCTAAGGGTCAAGTTCAAACGACGCAAAGCCCAAAACGCTTTGTGTTGGATTTCTACGGGTAAGTGGCACGGCTTCTCATAGACAATTTGATACGGTGACATATCTAATACCGTCTTGTAAGCGGTCCGGAACCCCCATAACACATCATCAAGCTTCATAGCCCAATCTTTTCTATTAGTTCCTACCACTTTCTCCAGAATCTGCTTTACTTAACGGTTGGAGACCTCCGCCTGCCCATTTGCTTGCGGATGATAGGGTGTAGTAACCCTATGCCTAACACCATAATCCTTAAGCACCTTCTCCAGAAATTTATTGACGAAGTGGGAACCTCCATCACTAACTAATGCTCTTGGAACTCCATAACGGGCAAAAATATGTTTCTTTAGGAAAGATAAAATAACTTTTGAATCATTAACACGAGTAGGAATTGCTTCCACCCACTTCGAAACATAATCCACCGCAAGAAGAATGTAGAGAAACCCATTCGACGGAGGAAAATGTCCCATAAAATCGATCCCCCAGACATCAAATATCTCCACGACTATGATCTTCTCATCGGGGAACATCTCTTCAATATACTCGAAAGAATTATCACAATGCTCCCTAGTCTCCAACCTTGACAAGTGATCGGCCAACACATTTTCTGTTCCTTTCTTATCCCGAATCTGCAAGTCAAACTCCTGCAGTAGTAGAATCCATCTTATGATCCTAGGCTTTGTCTCCTTCTTCTCCATCAAGTAACGAATCGCTGAGTGATCCGTATACACAATCGTCTTCATGCCAACCAAATACTGACGAAACTTATCGAATGCATACACAACAGCCAAAAACTCCTTTTCAGTTACCGTGTAATTCTTCTGTGCCGCATCGAAAGTCTTACTCGCGTAGTAAATGGCGCAGAACTTCTTCTCCCTTAGCTGCCCAAGCACCACATCCAATGCTACATCACTTGCATCACACATAAGTACAAACGGTTGCGTCCAGTCCGGTGTGATCAAGATAGGGGCAGTAATAAGCGCCTCCTTCAAAACTTGAAAAGCTGTTAAACACTCATCATTAAACACAAAAGGAATATCCTTTTCAAGTAAATGAGATAAGGGCTTAGAGTATTTTGAGAAGTCTTTAATGAATCTCCTGTAAAAACCGGCGTGTCCAAGGAAGGATCGCACTCCTCTTTCATTGGTCGGTGGTGGAAGCTTCTCAATTGCCACCACTTTAGCACGGTCTACCTGTAATCCCTTGGCGGAAACATGATGCCCAAGAACAATCCCATCCTTCACCATGAAATGGCACTTCTCCCAATTCAAGACAAGATTAGTTTCTTGACACCTTTTCAAAACAACAGCAAGGTTAGACAAACACATATCAAAAGAAGAACCAAAGACTGAAAAATCGTCCATGAATACTTCCATGATCTTCTCTATCAAACCATCAAAAATTGCCATCATGCATCTCTGAAAAGTAGCAGGCGCATTACATAATCCAAACGGTATTTTCCTAAAAGCAAAAGTCCCGTAGGGGCAAGTAAAAGTGGTCTTTTCTTGATCCTCGGGAGCAATCATGATTTGATTATACCCCGAGTATCCATCCAAGAAACAATAGAACTCATACCCTGCAAGACGATCCAACATTTGATCCATAAATGGAAGAGGGAAGTGGTCCTTACACGTGTTCTCATTCAATTTCCTGTAATCCACACATGTACGCCATCCCGTAGGAATTCTCGTGGCTATCGCCTCTCCATCCTCAGCTTTCACTACAGTCATACCCCCCTTCTTAGCAACTATATGCAATGGACTCACATGGGGACTATCACTAATAGGATATATAATTCCAGCATCCAACCACGTAAGAATTTGCTTCCTTATCACCTCTTGAATTGCGGGATTCACCCTACGTTGATTCTGAACACTAGCTTTGGCTTCATCCAACAACCTAATCCGATGCATACAATACGAAGGACTAATACCTTTCAAATCATCAAGTGACCACCCTATTGCAGACTGGTACTTCCTCAAAACATCTAATAACTCCTCAAGTTGATCATCATTAAGGGAAGAAGATACAATTACCGGATATTGTGCATCATCACCAAGAAAAGCATACTTTAAGTGATCCGGCAATGGTTTCAACTCCTCTTTTCTTTTCTCCACTGGAGTGTTTTCATTATCCAAAGGCAAGTACTTCCTGGTCCATTTGACTTCTTCCAATTTATTTCTCTCCAATGCAAACCTGTCATCACCCAAAGCAAGTAAGTTTTCAAGAAATTCAATACATACCTCGTTAGAAAGTCCGTCAAGCTCCGTAGTGGGATAAGTAAGAGATTCCATCAAACATGTCTCAAGAGGATCCCTTGACAAGATCAAAGACATATCCTCCTTCACAATCTCCTCCACCACGTCAATACTATAACATTGGGACTCCATTGGCATTTTCACTGCTTTGTCCAAGTTGAAAATTACTTCTTCTTTGTCCATTCTCAACTTCAGTTCTCCTTTCCGAACATCTATCATAGCTCCAGCTGTAGCAAGGAATGGCCTCCCCAAGATTAAAGGAACATTATCCTTGTCATCATCCATTTCTAATACAAGGAAATCCACAGGAAAAACTAGCTTCTCCACCTTTACTAGAACATCTTCAACTATTCATTTCGGAAATGTCATTGATCTATCTGCCAATTGGAGAGCAACAGTTGTCGGGGTCATCTCCCCCAAACCAAGCTTCTGAAAGATGGACAACGGCATCAAATTGATGCTTGCCCCAAGATCGCATAAAGCTCGCCGTGCTGGCCCCTTTCCGATCTCACAAAGAATAGTAAAGCTCCCCGGATCTTTCATCTTTGGTGGCAACTTCTTTTGAATAATTGAGCTACAATTCTCAGATAAGTTTACCGTTTCAACTCTGGTTAAGCTTCGCTTCTTCATCAATATGTCTTTAAGGAACCGAGCATAATATGGCATCTCCATGATTGCCTCTGAAAAAGGGATGTTCAAGCTTATCTTGTTCATTATCTCTGAAAACTTCTTGAACTTCTCTTCCAACCCCTTCTTCACTAGCTTGTAGGGAAACGGTGGAGGTATCTTTGTTTTGGGAATCCCCCATTCATCACGATCAACCTTTTCCGCTTTCTCCTTTTCGGCTCTTAATCGCTTAGCTCTTTCCCATTTTTTCTCAGCTATTATGTCTGTACTTTGCTCATTCCGTACCACTGGAGTCGCATCAACATCAAAAGGAACAACAGGTGCATCAAACAAAATATCTCGGCGAGGTTCGACTGGGGTTCGACCAGGCTGAAAGGTCGAACCAGGACTGTATTGGTCGAACCTCTCTCCTGGAAGACTGATCTCATTCTGCTCCAGAGGTTCGACTTGGGTTCGACCAACATTGGAGGTCGAACCACTACCCCTTTGGTCGAACCGCTTCACTGTATACTTTCCATCCTTCGGTTCGACCTAGGTTCGACCTGAAGAGTTGGTCGAACCTTTGTGATCGTGGTCGAACCATTCCTGCGTCGAAACAGAGTACTGTGGCCGATGAGGTTCGACCTGGGTTCGACCTGTAAAGTTGATCGAAACCTCCGCATGTTGGTCGAACCGTTCCTGCGTCAAAATAGAGTGCTCTAGCCGATGAGGTTCGACCTGGGTTCGACCTGAAGAGTTGGTCGAACCCTCTGCGTGTTGGTCGAATTGCGGCTTAGAAAATTCCAACTTCGATTCCGGCCTCATCGGTCCCTCGTACTGCGTTCCTGACCTCAGTGTGATGGCATTACACGACTTTGGATTCTCTATACTCTGAGACGGAAACTTACCTTTTCCTACAGTTTGAGTTAATGTGTTCACATTCTCTGCAATTGTACCCATCAACAATGTGAGATCTTTCACTTGAGTGGACAAATCTCTGTGGTGATCATCAATCTTTTTCTCAAGCTTTGCCTCAAGGCGATTCACTCTTTCATCATTCTTTACCATGTACCGGTTCACAGTATCCTCGAACCCAGGCTTTCCTTCTTCCACCTTTTCTCCCGGATCAACACCCATCGGAAGTTGCACTGCATTGTTCGTATTGCTCCATGAAAATTCAGGTCTCCTTGGTTGCTGTTGATAACTACCAGATGGACCACGATTATTAAAGTTCCCTCGATAGTTCCCTTAGTAGTTCCGGTTTCCTTGATTTGGGTACCTCGTTCCTTGGATACTTTGACCCATGGCATAATTTGCTTCCTCCAATTCGTCTTGGATGGTTCCATTATTCATCATCTCTTGCTGCAAGATTGGCACTCGTTGGGATATCTCGCTGATCTGCTTCTGTTGAGACTCAAGTAGCTTGTTGACATTGGACAAGCTCGAAACAATCTCATCCTCTCTCTTAGTCTTCACCATTGCTTGTTCAACCTGAGCTACCTTTCCAAGAACATACGTACCTCTAACTCTATCAGTGGGCCAATCCCTCGAATTCATTGATATGTCTTCAAACAATTTCTCGGCCTCAACGGATGACTTTGTAAGCAATGCTCCATTAGAAGAATCATCAAGTAGCACTCTTGATTCACAGTCCAATCCGTTATAAAATATACTGATATATTGGGCTTTAGATAACCCATGTTGAGGACACTTCCTGAGCATGTCCTTGAATCTATCCCACGCTTCATGAAATTTCTCACCTCCACTGATAGCAAATTGGTTAATATCTTGCTTCATCTTAAACACCTTCGAAGGTGGCATATACCTCTCCAAGAATCTTAACTTCAATTGCTCCCACGTGGTGCACTCAGCTGCATTAATAGTATCGTACCAATCCCTCGCCTTTTCAGTAAGCTAGAATTTGAACAAAAGGAACTTCCTAGCATCTTCATGTTCTCCTACGTCTTTTTGAGTACTTGCATAGCCCAAGAACTTGTTCAGATGCTGCTGCGGATCCTCGAAAGACCCTCCAGAAAAGGAGTTCCTTTCTATCATGCTAATAAGAGCGGGATGAAGATCAAACGCTGTGTTAGTTCCCCTTGCTCCTAAAAGCTCATAATTTCCAGCCCCATTATTTCTGAAAACCTCACGGATGGCTAGATTATCTGGATTCCCCGGCAACGGCGCCAAGAACTTGATAGGGGTTTTCTCAACACACAAATTAATCCTCAAGTATAAGAATATCAACTGTAGTCGCGAAGATGACCAAGTTACAATATCGAACCCACGGGACGGATAAATATCAATTTTGTGATTTTCTAGTATATTTTAGACTATGTTGGTAATTGTAAAGGTTTAATGGATAGTAACTTCTAATCGAATTAACAAAAGAAATAGCAAAAGTAGAGAGAAGTGAGTTGTGATCAATAAGAATGATAGGTAGTTCATTGGGTCATCCAGTTTCACTAGCAATTCGTATTTTCGTATGATGGTGTCCGACTCTGCCCTGTGGTTTGTGGACGCATCACTAGACCATGCAAGTTTACTCTATAGACACAAGTAAATATGCGCTTGACACGTGTGAATAACATCGGAGCAAGAGATATGCTTCACCCCCCTTTCTAGGTACTATCATAATCAATTATCTTCTACGTCTAGAATCTAACCCGATTTGATCTCCCTTCTTAGGTACTATAAAGTTATACTCTTCATCCTATTCATCAACCCGAATTCAATTCAATTCATGAATATTCATATAAGACAGTTCTAATAATACTTCGGAGTCCCTTCACTTAGAATTATAACGATAAACCCTGCTCAGTAGTGAACGCACTCAATCAAAAACCATTTCATGTATTCAGACTCTACACAACGATCATTGATGCACAAAACGACTATGAGTATGGATTAAATATGCAATCTTATATAAAACAAACCACAGGTAGTGTTGTACGGAGTTTTACACACGAAACACGAATTACATCATGAAAATTTCATAACCCTAGAACTACCAAGGTGGTTCTAGCCCATGATTGATCTAGGAACAATCATGGTTAGATGAATCATTCTTACTTGAACCTTCAGCGAACCTCTGTCACAGCTCTCCGAATGGATCACCACCTCTACTCTTGTCTCTCCTACGATTGACGATCAAAAGCTCTCTTATCCTCTGGATGAGCCTCCTTTTATACTTGTAATCACGTCTCTAGGGCTTGGAATGGGCTTTCTAAGTGATCTCACGCGTTTCGGCCTCGAAAATCCGGATAAGGTAAGTTCTCGCACACAGGTTCGACCACGTCAAGCAGGTCGAACCCCGAGCCACAGGTCGAACCCCAGGTCGAACCCCGCTACTGGAAGAATTCTGCACAGGTTCGACCTTCTGGACAGGTCGAACCACTTAGGTCATGGTCGAACCCCAGGTCGAACCTCAGCACTGGACAACTCTTGCTCCCGATTCGACCAACAGGCAAGTCGAACCCCAACGTCGTGGTCGAATCCTCCTTCTTGCAAACTGGTTCGACCATGGTTCGACCTGATGGCCAGGTCAAACCAACTGAGTCGTGGTCGAACCCATCTCTGTATTGTCCAGCAACGTTGGTTCGACCTGCTGGAGAGGTCGAACCCTCCTCCAGCCAGGTCGATCCCACCTACTTCTTGGGCGGTTCGCGTGGCTTCGACTCCATCTCTTCAATTCTTGGCTCTTTCACTCCGTTTTTGCTAAGAAAACACTCAAATAGCTCCACTAACACCTGATTCATGCTATTTCACAATATATATTGGTTTTCCACCTATTTCCACATCAAAACTCTCCAAAACTAGCACAAAACATAGCGCCAAACTTGTGAATTTACACACTCATCAAACCCCCAAACTTACATGTTGCTCGTCCCGAGGCAACCAATTTAAACCACAGGAGTCGTGTATAATTCAACAAGATCAAGTACAACACATATTACACATGCCACTTCATTGAATCAAACAAGATTTACTTGCATCAAATATGTCACTCATGTAAAATCAATCTAATCACACACCATTCGGAGCACTAAGTAATCTCACTGACAAGATAAGTCTTTACTCTCATTCACTCGTGCGTGAGGCACTATAGGCTAGTATAAACACACATATCAATTCATATTCACGCGTAACCATAAGCTTGGCAAAGGTCTCAGAAATCAACTTACATTAGATTAACACTAGGATCACAAAGGACTTGTTTCTAGGTTGTAATGTTGGCTCTTTGGAAAGGGTAGAAAAATTTGGTCATAGTAACTTAATACACTAGTAGAGAGTTACCTTGGAGGTTCTTGATTTCTCATTCGCCTTCATATTCTCCTCCAATTCTTCTCTTGCACTTGCAATTATCAATTTTCCTTCTCTTCCTTGCATCAACATCATTCTTCTTTTAATTACTCGGGTACCAGTTATAGGCACTACCCCTCTCGAACATCGTCCGGCTGTTTCTTAGAAACTTCAAGCCCCATGTATAAGCAATTCGGGGTACCAATTTCAGGCACTATCCCTAACAAGATTTAACCATGCACTTTTTACTGAACCTCATTCCATCTTCCCTTTGTTTCTTCCAAACTCATTCACCTTATTCTCTCTACCAATGGATAGGGTATTTTCAAAGCTCAAATAAGGTAATTAAAGCTCGTATATTTGGCTTGCCAAAGAAAAAGCTTTTAAAAGGCTCAAACAGGGCTACCAAAGATTTATAAGATCATTAGGAAAGGTGAAATTTGGCTAAGTGACTCAATTAATAAAAAATGGCCTAAGATCATATCCTAATATTTCATCAATTGTAAGTTTCACACAAGACTCCAAGCCAAGTTCTAGAATACGTTCATATGAATGATTCTCTCAAGAATAAACTATCATGATTAATCATGATAAAGGCTCAAATCCTCACATAGATAATCAATTCCTAATACTCCTCATAGCACATAATCAAAATCAATTCCTCATGAATTCCATATACTTAACAAATTATTCATGCTCTTTCCAAATGAAAATAAACACGTAAACATATGAATGCACATAATCAATAACCCATATACAGAGCAACGATACAAGATCAACTATATCAAGTACATTCCACTCACACATGAATCACACCCCACTCTGTAAAAATAAAAAGAAGAATGGGAGATAAGATGAATCAGAGAAACCAAAAGAAAACCTGAAACTACTCCCTAGGAGCATCATCATCCTCATCATCATCGTCATCCTCATCCATTCTATTTTCCACAGCTCGGCACAGACTGGTAATGTGTTTGTCCATCATATCCACTCGACTACTCACTCTACCAACACGCTCATCCAAGGCAGAGTACCTTTCGTTCAGCGTGGCGTAGTTGGCGTTAGCGAGCGCGAGTTGCCTGTTCGTCTCTTGCTGTGCAGCTACCACCGCGATCAGCTGCTCATGAATCAAGCGAAGCTGCTCCCGAGTACCTGGAACTGCTCGCCGCTGCTGCGGTGAGGCGCATCAGGCTGCTCTCCTTCCGGAATCTCCATCTCCGGCTGCTCCTCTACCTGATCCTCCTCTTCATACTGCTGTGGCTGAGGTGGACGGAACTCTCCTCGATCAACAATCTGCTGTAACTCAGCCATCCTTCCCTCAACACACATCTGTGCTACCGCTCTCCAATCACCACCCGACTTTGCTGCCACGGATAAAGCGGTGTGTCCTAGGGAATTCATTAGTCTATTCCTTGCTTCCCGAATAGTTGTCAAGTTGCTCACGTCGAAGGGGAACATAAATTCGAAAGGCTTGACACCTCTCGTGAAAAACCAATCTCCATTTCTAAAATGGGCAAACCCTCCCTTCGCGCACGTGCTCATAATCAAATCGGGTTCTCCTTCTACTGGTGTAATGCCGGTGAGGTCCAAGTTGTAATGCTCAGCCAAAATCGTCAATAACCCTCCAATATTTACCTTTTGAAAACCAATGGTCTTGAATCGATTCAGCTGCGTAATAAAATAGTCTCCAACGTTAAACTTCACTCCATGTAACATACACCACAAGGCATATAACTCTCCTCTAGACACAACACTGCTCTCCGAGCGGGCGAACAACGTGTTGCTCAGGATGCGGTCCATGTACCTCAAGACAGGGTTCTTTATTGCGGAAGCACGAGCCTGTCTAGTCTTGTAATCACGAATCTCCCCCGTGATCTCCCTCCAAAATCGCTTTACACTGAATGCAGCACTTCCTAAACGAGGGATCTCCAAAGGTGTCTCAAACAGCTCGTTGAAATCCTCAGACGTCCATCTCCTACTCACTCCACCAAGCTGAAACGTACACTGATAGGGGTATCCAAGCGGGTCCTTCTCCATCTCAAACGAACAAACCACTTCCGCTGTAACATGGAAGTACGTCGGCCTCTTCAACTCCATGAATCTTCGGATCCCTACTTGATCAAACATCCAAAATATATCATCCCCTATTCTCATTATCCTCATCGCTTCATCATCTTGGTATCGAGTGCGAGCTATCTTGTCTGAAACTTCTTCCCACTTCTCTTTAATCTCATCCCAACCTTGCATCCTAATCTTGAAGTTATCAGGTAAACGGTCTTGTAGCCTCAGTTTTCTTGTCACTTTGTCCAAGTTTGAAGGCCTGTCATGCCTCTTCTTTGATCTCTCCTCCTCTGCTTTTCCTTTTCCTTTGCTTGATACTTGTCCCTTTCCTGAAAAAAATACTTCAATCCAACCAACAAGACAAGAAAGCAAGTATTGTACTAGCACATCACATACTCTACTCAAGACTTCAAGCATCAATGCATATTCATACAAACTATCATCTCAACACCTCTTGCTTATTCAACATTTTCAAAACATCTTCAATTATACCTTCTTTGATCATCAAAACATAACCAACAAGCATGCATTAAGCAATTCAAGCAATTCAATCAAAAATTCAACATGCTTTCCTCCATGAACTACTTCAATTTCATCAATTTCAAACCAAATCAACATGCTCATTCTATGGTATATTCTATATCCTTGATTAATTCACATAAAAATCCAAGTTCTATCAATAATCAATCAACCACAATCCAAGAAACAAGAATTCATATGAAACCAATCAAAATATCAACATTCACTATGAAATTCAATCATACTCAACATCAATTCTCTATTTCACATCAAATTGCTTACCTAAACCTTCAATCCTAGAGTAATTGAGTTGGAAAAATGTACCTTGTGACTTGCCCATGGTGAAAAACTGATCGAAAACACAAAACACCCAAAAACGCGATTTCAGCCCTAACTCGCGATGAAATCCGCCCAAATCCGCGACCAAATCGATAATTCAAGGTGTAATGTTGTGTAATCGGTGCGAAATCAAGTGTAATTGAAGAATTTGTGCAAGGGTGTAGAGGTTCGAAGAGGGTTCGAGGTTTGGTGTTTCGAAAAAGTGATCGAACCCCTCTGAAAATTCGAACTTAAAACGCGTACCTGGCTTGGTTCGACCTCGGGTTCGACCACCTGTACTGGTCGAACCATGGATGGTGAGGTCGAACCTCTCTTCTGGACAAACAATCTTCTTGGTTCGACCAGGGGTTCGACTTGCTAAACAGGTCGAACCTTTCTTGAATTGGTCGAACCCCTCTTCTGGAAAACAGAGTGCTTCCGACTGACAGGTTCGACCATAGGTTCGACCTCATGATCAGGTCAAACCACTATGGCTTTGGTCGAACCTCCTCTCTGGACAACTTTCAACGCCGGTTCGACTTCCTCTGCTTTTGTTCGACCTCTGGCTCTGGTCGAACCACTGCTAGACTTGGTCGAACCTACCTCCTGATTTCCAAAACTGAGTGTTCTTCATTCACTACATACTTCAAGCTTCAACACAACCTCATTAGGTACAATCTAGAGCACAACTTCAGAAATTGTTCCACATAATATCATTCATGAGTATCTCCGTATAAGAAAACACAACCAAAACCCACTGAACATTAGGCAAATTGTAAAAAATCGTCACATCAAAATCGATTAAAATTTCAACATGGCCTCAAAAACCAATTCCCCTAACAACCAATACAAAGAAAAGATTATTCTCTTAATGCTTCAATGAGGTAATAACATCACACCCCCCCAAACTTAGTAAAAACGTAAGTCGAAACTAAGTTTGAAAAGAGATGTAATTGCCGAGTAGTAAGCATCTTAAATATAAAAATTTCTTACTCACACAAAAGAAATAAAGCAATAAAACAGAAGAGTAAGCTCTCAACAAGCGCTCATGTTTAACGTCGTAGAGTCACGACGGTACCAAATCAGAACAAGGTATCATAAAAAATGACACACGCATCATCCGGCGACCTATAATGCTTCAATCGATGCCCATTCGCCGCGATAACGTCACCATCTTTGTCAATAAGCTCATAACTCCCCCCTCCTAAGGCTCGATGAATCATGAACGGTCCCGTCCACTTAGACTTCAACTTGCCTGCAAAAAGCTTCAAACGAGAGTTAAAAGTAGTACCTCGTCTCCTTGCTTGAACTCCTTGTACGAAATTTTAGAATCATGCCACCTCTTCATTCTTTCCTTATAAATCTCTGAATTCTTGAAAGCACGACTCCTAAACTCATCCAATTGATTCATGTGAGTTAGCCTCAACTCCTTTACATCCCTAAGGGTCAAGTTCAAACGACGCAAAGCCCAAAACGCTTTGTGTTGGATTTCTACGGGTAAGTGGCACGGCTTCTCATAGACAATTTGATACGGTGACATATCTAATACCGTCTTGTAAGCGGTCCGGAACCCCCATAACACATCATCAAGCTTCATAGCCCAATCTTTTCTATTAGTTCCTACCACTTTCTCCAGAATCTGCTTTACTTAACGGTTGGAGACCTCCGCCTGCCCATTTGCTTGCGGATGATAGGGTGTAGTAACCCTATGCCTAACACCATAATCCTTAAGCACCTTCTCCAGAAATTTATTGACGAAGTGGGAACCTCCATCACTAACTAATGCTCTTGGAACTCCATAACGGGCAAAAATATGTTTCTTTAGGAAAGATAAAATAACTTTTGAATCATTAACACGAGTAGGAATTGCTTCCACCCACTTCGAAACATAATCCACCGCAAGAAGAATGTAGAGAAACCCATTCGACGGAGGAAAATGTCCCATAAAATCGATCCCCCAGACATCAAATATCTCCACGACTATGATCTTCTCATCGGGGAACATCTCTTCAATATACTCGAAAGAATTATCACAATGCTCCCTAGTCTCCAACCTTGACAAGTGATCGGCCAACACATTTTCTGTTCCTTTCTTATCCCGAATCTGCAAGTCAAACTCCTGCAGTAGTAGAATCCATCTTATGATCCTAGGCTTTGTCTCCTTCTTCTCCATCAAGTAACGAATCGCTGAGTGATCCGTATACACAATCGTCTTCATGCCAACCAAATACTGACGAAACTTATCGAATGCATACACAACAGCCAAAAACTCCTTTTCAGTTACCGTGTAATTCTTCTGTGCCGCATCGAAAGTCTTACTCGCGTAGTAAATGGCGCAGAACTTCTTCTCCCTTAGCTGCCCAAGCACCACATCCAATGCTACATCACTTGCATCACACATAAGTACAAACGGTTGCGTCCAGTCCGGTGTGATCAAGATAGGGGCAGTAATAAGCGCCTCCTTCAAAACTTGAAAAGCTGTTAAACACTCATCATTAAACACAAAAGGAATATCCTTTTCAAGTAAATGAGATAAGGGCTTAGAGTATTTTGAGAAGTCTTTAATGAATCTCCTGTAAAAACCGGCGTGTCCAAGGAAGGATCGCACTCCTCTTTCATTGGTCGGTGGTGGAAGCTTCTCAATTGCCACCACTTTAGCACGGTCTACCTGTAATCCCTTGGCGGAAACATGATGCCCAAGAACAATCCCATCCTTCACCATGAAATGGCACTTCTCCCAATTCAAGACAAGATTAGTTTCTTGACACCTTTTCAAAACAACAGCAAGGTTAGACAAACACATATCAAAAGAAGAACCAAAGACTGAAAAATCGTCCATGAATACTTCCATGATCTTCTCTATCAAACCATCAAAAATTGCCATCATGCATCTCTGAAAAGTAGCAGGCGCATTACATAATCCAAACGGTATTTTCCTAAAAGCAAAAGTCCCGTAGGGGCAAGTAAAAGTGGTCTTTTCTTGATCCTCGGGAGCAATCATGATTTGATTATACCCCGAGTATCCATCCAAGAAACAATAGAACTCATACCCTGCAAGACGATCCAACATTTGATCCATAAATGGAAGAGGGAAGTGGTCCTTACACGTGTTCTCATTCAATTTCCTGTAATCCACACATGTACGCCATCCCGTAGGAATTCTCGTGGCTATCGCCTCTCCATCCTCAGCTTTCACTACAGTCATACCCCCCTTCTTAGCAACTATATGCAATGGACTCACATGGGGACTATCACTAATAGGATATATAATTCCAGCATCCAACCACGTAAGAATTTGCTTCCTTATCACCTCTTGAATTGCGGGATTCACCCTACGTTGATTCTGAACACTAGCTTTGGCTTCATCCAACAACCTAATCCGATGCATACAATACGAAGGACTAATACCTTTCAAATCATCAAGTGACCACCCTATTGCAGACTGGTACTTCCTCAAAACATCTAATAACTCCTCAAGTTGATCATCATTAAGGGAAGAAGATACAATTACCGGATATTGTGCATCATCACCAAGAAAAGCATACTTTAAGTGATCCGGCAATGGTTTCAACTCCTCTTTTCTTTTCTCCACTGGAGTGTTTTCATTATCCAAAGGCAAGTACTTCCTGGTCCATTTGACTTCTTCCAATTTATTTCTCTCCAATGCAAACCTGTCATCACCCAAAGCAAGTAAGTTTTCAAGAAATTCAATACATACCTCGTTAGAAAGTCCGTCAAGCTCCGTAGTGGGATAAGTAAGAGATTCCATCAAACATGTCTCAAGAGGATCCCTTGACAAGATCAAAGACATATCCTCCTTCACAATCTCCTCCACCACGTCAATACTATAACATTGGGACTCCATTGGCATTTTCACTGCTTTGTCCAAGTTGAAAATTACTTCTTCTTTGTCCATTCTCAACTTCAGTTCTCCTTTCCGAACATCTATCATAGCTCCAGCTGTAGCAAGGAATGGCCTCCCCAAGATTAAAGGAACATTATCCTTGTCATCATCCATTTCTAATACAAGGAAATCCACAGGAAAAACTAGCTTCTCCACCTTTACTAGAACATCTTCAACTATTCATTTCGGAAATGTCATTGATCTATCTGCCAATTGGAGAGCAACAGTTGTCGGGGTCATCTCCCCCAAACCAAGCTTCTGAAAGATGGACAACGGCATCAAATTGATGCTTGCCCCAAGATCGCATAAAGCTCGCCGTGCTGGCCCCTTTCCGATCTCACAAAGAATAGTAAAGCTCCCCGGATCTTTCATCTTTGGTGGCAACTTCTTTTGAATAATTGAGCTACAATTCTCAGATAAGTTTACCGTTTCAACTCTGGTTAAGCTTCGCTTCTTCATCAATATGTCTTTAAGGAACCGAGCATAATATGGCATCTCCATGATTGCCTCTGAAAAAGGGATGTTCAAGCTTATCTTGTTCATTATCTCTGAAAACTTCTTGAACTTCTCTTCCAACCCCTTCTTCACTAGCTTGTAGGGAAACGGTGGAGGTATCTTTGTTTTGGGAATCCCCCATTCATCACGATCAACCTTTTCCGCTTTCTCCTTTTCGGCTCTTAATCGCTTAGCTCTTTCCCATTTTTTCTCAGCTATTATGTCTGTACTTTGCTCATTCCGTACCACTGGAGTCGCATCAACATCAAAAGGAACAACAGGTGCATCAAACAAAATATCTCGGCGAGGTTCGACTGGGGTTCGACCAGGCTGAAAGGTCGAACCAGGACTGTATTGGTCGAACCTCTCTCCTGGAAGACTGATCTCATTCTGCTCCAGAGGTTCGACTTGGGTTCGACCAACATTGGAGGTCGAACCACTACCCCTTTGGTCGAACCGCTTCACTGTATACTTTCCATCCTTCGGTTCGACCTAGGTTCGACCTGAAGAGTTGGTCGAACCTTTGTGATCGTGGTCGAACCATTCCTGCGTCGAAACAGAGTACTGTGGCCGATGAGGTTCGACCTGGGTTCGACCTGTAAAGTTGATCGAAACCTCCGCATGTTGGTCGAACCGTTCCTGCGTCAAAATAGAGTGCTCTAGCCGATGAGGTTCGACCTGGGTTCGACCTGAAGAGTTGGTCGAACCCTCTGCGTGTTGGTCGAATTGCGGCTTAGAAAATTCCAACTTCGATTCCGGCCTCATCGGTCCCTCGTACTGCGTTCCTGACCTCAGTGTGATGGCATTACACGACTTTGGATTCTCTATACTCTGAGACGGAAACTTACCTTTTCCTACAGTTTGAGTTAATGTGTTCACATTCTCTGCAATTGTACCCATCAACAATGTGAGATCTTTCACTTGAGTGGACAAATCTCTGTGGTGATCATCAATCTTTTTCTCAAGCTTTGCCTCAAGGCGATTCACTCTTTCATCATTCTTTACCATGTACCGGTTCACAGTATCCTCGAACCCAGGCTTTCCTTCTTCCACCTTTTCTCCCGGATCAACACCCATCGGAAGTTGCACTGCATTGTTCGTATTGCTCCATGAAAATTCAGGTCTCCTTGGTTGCTGTTGATAACTACCAGATGGACCACGATTATTAAAGTTCCCTCGATAGTTCCCTTAGTAGTTCCGGTTTCCTTGATTTGGGTACCTCGTTCCTTGGATACTTTGACCCATGGCATAATTTGCTTCCTCCAATTCGTCTTGGATGGTTCCATTATTCATCATCTCTTGCTGCAAGATTGGCACTCGTTGGGATATCTCGCTGATCTGCTTCTGTTGAGACTCAAGTAGCTTGTTGACATTGGACAAGCTCGAAACAATCTCATCCTCTCTCTTAGTCTTCACCATTGCTTGTTCAACCTGAGCTACCTTTCCAAGAACATACGTACCTCTAACTCTATCAGTGGGCCAATCCCTCGAATTCATTGATATGTCTTCAAACAATTTCTCGGCCTCAACGGATGACTTTGTAAGCAATGCTCCATTAGAAGAATCATCAAGTAGCACTCTTGATTCACAGTCCAATCCGTTATAAAATATACTGATATATTGGGCTTTAGATAACCCATGTTGAGGACACTTCCTGAGCATGTCCTTGAATCTATCCCACGCTTCATGAAATTTCTCACCTCCACTGATAGCAAATTGGTTAATATCTTGCTTCATCTTAAACACCTTCGAAGGTGGCATATACCTCTCCAAGAATCTTAACTTCAATTGCTCCCACGTGGTGCACTCAGCTGCATTAATAGTATCGTACCAATCCCTCGCCTTTTCAGTAAGCTAGAATTTGAACAAAAGGAACTTCCTAGCATCTTCATGTTCTCCTACGTCTTTTTGAGTACTTGCATAGCCCAAGAACTTGTTCAGATGCTGCTGCGGATCCTCGAAAGACCCTCCAGAAAAGGAGTTCCTTTCTATCATGCTAATAAGAGCGGGATGAAGATCAAACGCTGTGTTAGTTCCCCTTGCTCCTAAAAGCTCATAATTTCCAGCCCCATTATTTCTGAAAACCTCACGGATGGCTAGATTATCTGGATTCCCCGGCAACGGCGCCAAGAACTTGATAGGGGTTTTCTCAACACACAAATTAATCCTCAAGTATAAGAATATCAACTGTAGTCGCGAAGATGACCAAGTTACAATATCGAACCCACGGGACGGATAAATATCAATTTTGTGATTTTCTAGTATATTTTAGACTATGTTGGTAATTGTAAAGGTTTAATGGATAGTAACTTCTAATCGAATTAACAAAAGAAATAGCAAAAGTAGAGAGAAGTGAGTTGTGATCAATAAGAATGATAGGTAGTTCATTGGGTCATCCAGTTTCACTAGCAATTCGTATTTTCGTATGATGGTGTCCGACTCTGCCCTGTGGTTTGTGGACGCATCACTAGACCATGCAAGTTTACTCTATAGACACAAGTAAATATGCGCTTGACACGTGTGAATAACATCGGAGCAAGAGATATGCTTCACCCCCCTTTCTAGGTACTATCATAATCAATTATCTTCTACGTCTAGAATCTAACCCGATTTGATCTCCCTTCTTAGGTACTATAAAGTTATACTCTTCATCCTATTCATCAACCCGAATTCAATTCAATTCATGAATATTCATATAAGACAGTTCTAATAATACTTCGGAGTCCCTTCACTTAGAATTATAACGATAAACCCTGCTCAGTAGTGAACGCACTCAATCAAAAACCATTTCATGTATTCAGACTCTACACAACGATCATTGATGCACAAAACGACTATGAGTATGGATTAAATATGCAATCTTATATAAAACAAACCACAGGTAGTGTTGTACGGAGTTTTACACACGAAACACGAATTACATCATGAAAATTTCATAACCCTAGAACTACCAAGGTGGTTCTAGCCCATGATTGATCTAGGAACAATCATGGTTAGATGAATCATTCTTACTTGAACCTTCAGCGAACCTCTGTCACAGCTCTCCGAATGGATCACCACCTCTACTCTTGTCTCTCCTACGATTGACGATCAAAAGCTCTCTTATCCTCTGGATGAGCCTCCTTTTATACTTGTAATCACGTCTCTAGGGCTTGGAATGGGCTTTCTAAGTGATCTCACGCGTTTCGGCCTCGAAAATCCGGATAAGGTAAGTTCTCGCACACAGGTTCGACCACGTCAAGCAGGTCGAACCCCGAGCCACAGGTCGAACCCCAGGTCGAACCCCGCTACTGGAAGAATTCTGCACAGGTTCGACCTTCTGGACAGGTCGAACCACTTAGGTCATGGTCGAACCCCAGGTCGAACCTCAGCACTGGACAACTCTTGCTCCCGATTCGACCAACAGGCAAGTCGAACCCCAACGTCGTGGTCGAATCCTCCTTCTTGCAAACTGGTTCGACCATGGTTCGACCTGATGGCCAGGTCAAACCAACTGAGTCGTGGTCGAACCCATCTCTGTATTGTCCAGCAACGTTGGTTCGACCTGCTGGAGAGGTCGAACCCTCCTCCAGCCAGGTCGATCCCACCTACTTCTTGGGCGGTTCGCGTGGCTTCGACTCCATCTCTTCAATTCTTGGCTCTTTCACTCCGTTTTTGCTAAGAAAACACTCAAATAGCTCCACTAACACCTGATTCATGCTATTTCACAATATATATTGGTTTTCCACCTATTTCCACATCAAAACTCTCCAAAACTAGCACAAAACATAGCGCCAAACTTGTGAATTTACACACTCATCAAACCCCCAAACTTACATGTTGCTCGTCCCGAGGCAACCAATTTAAACCACAGGAGTCGTGTATAATTCAACAAGATCAAGTACAACACATATTACACATGCCACTTCATTGAATCAAACAAGATTTACTTGCATCAAATATGTCACTCATGTAAAATCAATCTAATCACACACCATTCGGAGCACTAAGTAATCTCACTGACAAGATAAGTCTTTACTCTCATTCACTCGTGCGTGAGGCACTATAGGCTAGTATAAACACACATATCAATTCATATTCACGCGTAACCATAAGCTTGGCAAAGGTCTCAGAAATCAACTTACATTAGATTAACACTAGGATCACAAAGGACTTGTTTCTAGGTTGTAATGTTGGCTCTTTGGAAAGGGTAGAAAAATTTGGTCATAGTAACTTAATACACTAGTAGAGAGTTACCTTGGAGGTTCTTGATTTCTCATTCGCCTTCATATTCTCCTCCAATTCTTCTCTTGCACTTGCAATTATCAATTTTCCTTCTCTTCCTTGCATCAACATCATTCTTCTTTTAATTACTCGGGTACCAGTTATAGGCACTACCCCTCTCGAACATCGTCCGGCTGTTTCTTAGAAACTTCAAGCCCCATGTATAAGCAATTCGGGGTACCAATTTCAGGCACTATCCCTAACAAGATTTAACCATGCACTTTTTACTGAACCTCATTCCATCTTCCCTTTGTTTCTTCCAAACTCATTCACCTTATTCTCTCTACCAATGGATAGGGTATTTTCAAAGCTCAAATAAGGTAATTAAAGCTCGTATATTTGGCTTGCCAAAGAAAAAGCTTTTAAAAGGCTCAAACAGGGCTACCAAAGATTTATAAGATCATTAGGAAAGGTGAAATTTGGCTAAGTGACTCAATTAATAAAAAATGGCCTAAGATCATATCCTAATATTTCATCAATTGTAAGTTTCACACAAGACTCCAAGCCAAGTTCTAGAATACGTTCATATGAATGATTCTCTCAAGAATAAACTATCATGATTAATCATGATAAAGGCTCAAATCCTCACATAGATAATCAATTCCTAATACTCCTCATAGCACATAATCAAAATCAATTCCTCATGAATTCCATATACTTAACAAATTATTCATGCTCTTTCCAAATGAAAATAAACACGTAAACATATGAATGCACATAATCAATAACCCATATACAGAGCAACGATACAAGATCAACTATATCAAGTACATTCCACTCACACATGAATCACACCCCACTCTGTAAAAATAAAAAGAAGAATGGGAGATAAGATGAATCAGAGAAACCAAAAGAAAACCTGAAACTACTCCCTAGGAGCATCATCATCCTCATCATCATCGTCATCCTCATCCATTCTATTTTCCACAGCTCGGCACAGACTGGTAATGTGTTTGTCCATCATATCCACTCGACTACTCACTCTACCAACACGCTCATCCAAGGCAGAGTACCTTTCGTTCAGCGTGGCGTAGTTGGCGTTAGCGAGCGCGAGTTGCCTGTTCGTCTCTTGCTGTGCAGCTACCACCGCGATCAGCTGCTCATGAATCAAGCGAAGCTGCTCCCGAGTACCTGGAACTGCTCGCCGCTGCTGCGGTGAGGCGCATCAGGCTGCTCTCCTTCCGGAATCTCCATCTCCAGCTGCTCCTCTACCTGATCCTCCTCTTCAGACTGCTGTGGCTGAGGTGGACGGAACTCTCCTCGATCAACAATCTGCTGTAACTCAGCCATCCTTCCCTCAACACACATCTGTGCTACCGCTCTCCAATCACCACCCGACTTTGCTGCCACGGATAAAGCGGTGTGTCCTAGGGAATTCATTAGTCTATTCCTTGCTTCCCGAATAGTTGTCAAGTTGCTCACGTCGAAGGGGAACATAAATTCGAAAGGCTTGACACCTCTCGTGAAAAACCAATCTCCATTTCTAAAATGGGCAAACCCTCCCTTCGCGCACGTGCTCATAATCAAATCGGGTTCTCCTTCTACTGGTGTAATGCCGGTGAGGTCCAAGTTGTAATGCTCAGCCAAAATCGTCAATAACCCTCCAATATTTACCTTTTGAAAACCAATGGTCTTGAATCGATTCAGCTGCGTAATAAAATAGTCTCCAACGTTAAACTTCACTCCATGTAACATACACCACAAGGCATATAACTCTCCTCTAGACACAACACTGCTCTCCGAGCGGGCGAACAACGTGTTGCTCAGGATGCGGTCCATGTACCTCAAGACAGGGTTCTTTATTGCGGAAGCACGAGCCTGTCTAGTCTTGTAATCACGAATCTCCCCCGTGATCTCCCTCCAAAATCGCTTTACACTGAATGCAGCACTTCCTAAACGAGGGATCTCCAAAGGTGTCTCAAACAGCTCGTTGAAATCCTCAGACGTCCATCTCCTACTCACTCCACCAAGCTGAAACGTACACTGATAGGGGTATCCAAGCGGGTCCTTCTCCATCTCAAACGAACAAACCACTTCCGCTGTAACATGGAAGTACGTCGGCCTCTTCAACTCCATGAATCTTCGGATCCCTACTTGATCAAACATCCAAAATATATCATCCCCTATTCTCATTATCCTCATCGCTTCATCATCTTGGTATCGAGTGCGAGCTATCTTGTCTGAAACTTCTTCCCACTTCTCTTTAATCTCATCCCAACCTTGCATCCTAATCTTGAAGTTATCAGGTAAACGGTCTTGTAGCCTCAGTTTTCTTGTCACTTTGTCCAAGTTTGAAGGCCTGTCATGCCTCTTCTTTGATCTCTCCTCCTCTGCTTTTCCTTTTCCTTTGCTTGATACTTGTCCCTTTCCTGAAAAAAATACTTCAATCCAACCAACAAGACAAGAAAGCAAGTATTGTACTAGCACATCACATACTCTACTCAAGACTTCAAGCATCAATGCATATTCATACAAACTATCATCTCAACACCTCTTGCTTATTCAACATTTTCAAAACATCTTCAATTATACCTTCTTTGATCATCAAAACATAACCAACAAGCATGCATTAAGCAATTCAAGCAATTCAATCAAAAATTCAACATGCTTTCCTCCATGAACTACTTCAATTTCATCAATTTCAAACCAAATCAACATGCTCATTCTATGGTATATTCTATATCCTTGATTAATTCACATAAAACGCGATTTCAGCCTTAACTCGCGACGAAATCCGCCCAAATCCGCGACCAAATCGATAATTCAAGGTGTAATGTTGTGTAATCGGTGCGAAATCAAGTGTAATTGAAGAATTTGTACAAGGGTGTAGAGGTTCGAAGAGGGTTCGAGGTTTGGTGTTTCGAAAAAGTGATAGAACCCCTCTGAAAATTCGAACTTAAAACGCGTACCTGGCTTGGTTCGACCTCGGGTTCGACCACCTGTACTGGTTGAACCATGGATGGCGAGGTCGAACCTCTCTTCTGGACAAACAATCTTCTTGGTTCGACCAGGGGTTCGACTTGCTAAACAGGTCGAACCTTTCTTGAATCGGTCGAACCCCTCTTCTGGAAAACAGAGTGCTTCCGACTGACAGGTTCGACCATAGGTTCGACCTCATGATCAGGTCGAACCACTATGGCTTTGGTCGAACCTCCTCTCTGGACAACTTTCAAGGCCGGTTCGACTTCCTCTGCTTTTGTTCGACCTCTGGCTCTGGTCGAACCACTGCTAGACTTGGTCGAACCTACCTCCTGATTTCCAAAACTGAGTGTTCTTCATTCGCTACATACTTTCAACATGGCCGCAAAAACCAATTCCCCTAACAAACAATACAAAGAAAAGATTATACTCTTAATGCTTCAATGAGGTAATAACATCACACCCCCCCCCAAACTTAGTAAAAACGTAAGTCGAAACTAAGTTTGAAAAGAGATGTAATTGCCGAGTAGTAAGCATCTTAAATATAAAAATTTCTTACTCACACAAAAGAAATAAAGCAATAAAACGGAAGAGTAAGCTCTCAACAAGCGCTCATGTTTAACGTCGTAGAGTCATGACGGTACCAAATCAGAACAAGGTATCATCAAAAATGACACACGCATCATCCGGCGACCTATAATGCTTCAATTGATGCCCATTCGCCGTGATAACGTCACCATCTTTGTCAATAAGCTCATAACTCCCCCCTCCTAAGGCTCGATGAATCATGAACGGTCCCGTCCACTTAGACTTCAACTTGCCTGCAAAAAGCTTCAAACGAGAGTTAAAAAGTAGTACCTCGTCTCCTTGCTTGAACTCCTTGTACGAAATTTTAGAATCATGCCACCTCTTCATTCTTTCCTTATAAATCTCTGAATTCTTGAAAGCACGACTCCTAAACTCATCCAATTGATTCATGTGAGTTAGCCTCAACTCCTTTACATCCCTAAGGGTCAAGTTCAAGCGACGCAAAGCCCAAAACGCTTTGTGTTGGATTTCTACGGGTAAGTGGCACAGCTTCCCATAGACAATTTGATACGGTGACATATCTAATACCGTCTTGTAAGCGGTCCGGAACCCCCATAACACATCATCAAGCTTCATAGCCCAATCTTTTCTATTAGTTCCTACCACTTTCTCCAGAATCTGCTTTACTTGACGGTTGGAGACCTCCGCCTGCCCATTTGCTTGCGGATGATAGGGTGTAGTAACCCTATGCCTAACACCATAATCCTTAAGCACCTTCTCCAGAAATTTATTGACGAAGTGGGAACCTCCATCACTAACTAATGCTCTCGGAACTCCATAACGGGCAAAAATATGTTTCTTTAGGAAAGATAAAACAACTTTCTAATCATTAACACGAGTAGGAATTGCTTCCACCCACTTCGAAACATAATCCACAGCAAGAAGAATGTAGAGAAACCCATTCGACGGGGGAAAAGGTCCCATAAAATCGATCCCCCAGACATCTAATATCTCCACGACTATGCTAGGCTGCAATGGCATCTCATCTCTCCTACCTATATTACCCATGCGCTGGCATCTATCGCAAGACGCCACATAGCTCTCACTATCTCTAAACAAAGTAGGCCAATAAAGAGCGGATTGAAGTACCTTAGCTGCAGTCTTTTGCGCTCCGAAATGCCCCCCATTCGGTTGTGCATGGCAGAACTCCAGCACACTTTCCATTTCCATCTCGGGTACACATCTTCGGACAATAGAATCTGTACAAATCTTATAAACAAACGGATCATACCATATAAATGTCTCAACATCCCTACGAAATTTCGCAAGTTGATATCGGTTGAGATCCTTTGGAATTTCACCAATGACAATGTAATTAACATAATCCGTGTACCATGGATCCATACCTTGCGCTGCAACCACACATGCTCGCTCGGCCCCTTCAACAGCCACAGCCATGATCTTCTCATCGGGGAACATCTCTTCAATATACTCGAAAGAATTATCACAATGCTCCCTAGTCTCCAACCTTGACAAGTGATCGGCCAACACATTTTCTGTTCCTTTCTTATCCTGAATCTCCAAGTCAAACTCCTGCAGTAGTAGAATCCATCTTATGATCCTAGGCTTTGTCTCCTTCTTCTCCATCAAGTAACGAATCGCTGAGTGATCCGTATACACAATCGTCTTCATGCCAACCAAATACTGACGAAACTTATCTAATGCATACACAACAGCCAAAAACTCCTTTTCAGTTACCGTGTAATTCTTCTGTGCCGCATCGAAAGTCTTACTCGCGTAGTAAATGGCGCAGAACTTCTTCTCCCTTAGCTGCCCAAGCACCACACCCAATGCTACATCACTTGCATCACACATAAGTACAAACGGTTGTGTCCAGTCCGGTGTGATCAAGATAGGGGCAGTAATAAGCGCCTCCTTCAAAACTTGAAAAGCTGTTAAACACTCCTCATTAAACACAAAAGGAATATCCTTTTCAAGTAAATGAGATAAGGGCTTAGAGTATTTTGAGAAGTCTTTAATGAATCTCCTGTAAAAACCGGCGTGTCCAAGGAAGGATCGCACTCCTCTTTCATTGGTCGGTGGTGGAAGCTTCTCAATTGCCACCACTTTAGCACGGTCTACCTGTAATCCCTTGGCGGAAACATGATGCCCAAGAACAATCCCATCCTTCACCATGAAATGACACTTCTCCCAATTCAAGACAAGATTAGTTTCTTGACACCTTTTCAAAACAACAGCAAGGTTAGACAAACACATATCAAAAGAAGAACAAAAAACTGAAAAATCATCCATGAATACTTCCATGATCTTCTCTATCAAACCATCAAAAATTGCCATCATGCATCTCTGAAAAGTAGCAGGCGCATTACACAATCCAAACGGCATTTTCCTAAAAGCAAAAGTCCCGTAGGGGCAAGTAAAAGTGGTTTTTCTTGATCCTCGGGAGCAATCATGATTTGATTATACCCCAAGTATCCATCCAAGAAACAATAGAACTCATACCCCGCAAGACGATCCAACATTTGATCCATAAATGGAAGAGGGAAGTGGTCCTTACACGTGTTCTCATTTAATTTCCTGTAATCCACACATGTACGCCATCCCGTAGGAATTCTCGTGGCTATCGCCTCTCCATCCTCAGCTTTCACTATAGTCATACCCCCCTTCTTAGCAACTACATGCAATGGACTCACATGGGGACTATCACTAATAGGATATATAATTCCAGCATCCAACCACGTAAGAATTTGCTTCCTTATCACCTCTTGAATTGCGGGATTCACCCTACGCTGATTCTGAACACTAGCTTTGGCTTCATCCAACAACCTAATCCGATGCATACAATACGAAGGACTAATACCTTTCAAATCATCAAGTGACCACCCTATTGCAGACTGGTACTTCCTCAAAATATCTAATAACTCCTCAAGTTGATCATCATTAAGGGAAGAAGATACAATTATCGGATATTGTGCATCATCACCAAGAAAAGCATACTTTAAGTGATCCGGCAATGGTTTCAACTCCTCTTTTCTTTTCTCCACTGGAGTGTTTTCATTATCCAAAGGCAAGTACTTCCTGGTCCATTTGACTTCTTCCACTTTATTTCTCTCCAATGCAAACCTGTCATCACCCAAAGCAAGTAAGTTTTCAAGAAATTCAATACATACCTCGTTAGAAAGTCCGTCAAGCTCTGTAGTGGGATAAGTAAGAGATTCCATCAAACATGTCTCAAGAGGATCCTTTGACAAGATCAAAGACATATCCTCCTTCACAATCTCCTCCACCACGTCAATGCTATAACATTGGGACTCCATTGGCATTTTCACTGCTTTGTCCAAGTTGAAAAGTACTTCTTCTTTGTCCATTCTCAACTTCAGTTCTCTTTTCCGAACATCTATCATAGCTCCAGCTGTAGCAAGGAATGGCCTCCCCAAGATTAAAGGAACATTATCCTTGTCATCATCCATTTCTAATACAAGGAAATCCACAGGAAAAACTAGCTTCTCCACCTTTACTAGAACATCTTCAACTATTCCTTTCGGAAACGTCATTCATTTATCTGCCAATTGGAGAGCAACAGTTGTCGGGGTCATCTCCCCCAAACCAAGCTTCTGAAAGATGGACAACGGCATCAAATTGATGCTTGCCCCAAGATCGCATAAAGTTCGCCGTGCTGGCCCCTTTCCGATCTCACAAAGAATAGTAAAGCTCCCCGGATCTTTCATCTTTGGTGGCAACTTCTTTTGAATAATTGAGCTACAATTCTTAGATAAGTTTACCGTTTCAACTCCGGTTAAGCTTCGCTTCTTCATCAATATGTCTTTAAGGAACCGAGCATAATATGGCATCTCCATGATTGCCTCTGAAAAAGGGATGTTCAAGCTTATCTTGTTCATTATCTCTGAAAACTTCTTGAACTTCTCTTCCAACCCCTTCTTCACTAGCTTGTAGGGAAACGGTGGAGGTATCTTTGTTTTGGGAATCCCCCATTCATCACGATCAACCTTTTCCGCTTTCTCCTTTTCGGCTCTTAATCGCTTAGCTCTTTCCCATTTTTTCTCAGCTATTATGTCTGTACTTTGCTCATTCCGTACCACTGGAGTCGCATCAACATCAAAAGGAACAACAGGTGCATCAAACAAAATATCTCGGCGAGGTTCGACTGGGGTTCGACCAGGCTGAAAGGTCGAACCAGGACTTTATTGGTCGAACCTCTCTCCTGGAAGACTGATCTCATTCTGCTCCGGAGGTTCGACTTAGGTTCGACCAACATTGGAGGTCGAACCACTACCCCTTTGGTCGAACCGCTTCACTGTATAATTTCCATCCTTCGGTTCGACCTGGGTTCGACCTGAAGAGTTGGTCGAACCTTCGTGATCGTGGTCGAACCGTTCCTGCGTCGAAACAGAGTGCTCTGGCCGATGAGGTTCGACCTGGGTTCGACCTGTAAAGTTGGTCAAACCCTCCGCGTGTTGGTCGAACCGTTCCTGCGTCAAAACAGAGTTCTCTGGCCGATGAGGTTCGACCTGGGTACGACCTGAAGAGTTGGTCGAACCCTCTGCGTGTTGGTCGAACCGTTCCTGCGTCAAAATAGAGTGCTCTGGCCGATGAGGTTCGACCTGGGTTCGACCTGAATAGTTGGTCAAACCCTCTGCGTGTTGGTCGAACCGCGGCTTAGAAAATTCCAACTTCGATTCCGGCCTCATCGGTCCCTCGTACTGCGTTCCTGACCTCAGTGTGATGGCATTACACGACTTTGGATTCTCTATACTCTGAGACGGAAACTTACCTTTCCTACAGTTTGAGTTAATGTGTTCACATTCTCTGCAATTGTACCCATCAACAATGTGAGATCTTTCACTTGAGTGGACAAATCTCTGTGGTGATCATCAATCTTTTTCTCAAGCTTTGCCTCAAGGCGATTCACTCTTTCATCATTCTTTACCATGTACCGGTTCACAGTATCCTCGAACCCAGGCTTTCCTTCTTCCACCTTTTCTCCCGGATCAATACCCATCGGAAGTTGCACTGCATTGTTCGTATTGCTCCATGAAAATTCAGGCCTCCTTGGTTGCTGTTGATAACTACCAGATGGACCACGATTATTAAAGTTCCCTCGATAGTTCCCTTGGTAGTTCCGGTTTCCTTGATTTGGGTACCTCGTTCCTTGGATACTTTGACCCATGGCATAATTTGCTTCCTCCAATTCGTCTTGGATGGTTCCATTATTCATCATCTCTTGCTGCAAGATTGGCACTCGTTGGGATATCTCGCTGATCTGCTTCTGTTGAGACTCAAGTAGCTTGTTGATATTGGACAAGCTCGAAACGATCTCATCCTCTCTCTTAGTCTTCACCATTGCTTGTTCAACCTGAGCTACCTTTCCAAGAACATACGTACCTCTAACTCTATCAGTGGGCCAATCCCTCGAATTCATTGATATGTCTTCAAACAATCTCTCGGCCTCAACGGATGACTTCGTAAGCAATGCTCCATTAGAAGAAGCATCAAGTAGCACTCTTGATTCACAGTCCAATCCGTTATAAAATATACTGATATATTGGGCTTTAGATAACCCATGTTGAGGACACTTCCTGAGCATGTCCTTGAATCTATCCCACGCTTCATGAAATTTCTCACCTCCACTGATAGCAAATTGGTTAATATCTTGCTTCATCTTAAACACCTTCGAAGGTGGCATATACCTCTCCAAGAATCTTAACTTCAATTGCTCCCACGTGGTGCACTCAGCTGCATTAATATTATCGTACCAATCCCTCGCCTTTTCAGTAAGCGAGAATTTGAACAAAAGGATCTTCCTAGCATCTTCATGTTCTCCTACGTCTTTTTGAGTATTTGCATAGCCCAAGAACTTGTTCAGATGCTGCTGCGGATCCTCGAAAGACCCTCCTGAAAAGGAGTTCCTTTCTATCATGCTAATAAGAGCGGGATTAAGATCAAACGCTGTGTTAGTTCCCCTTGCTCCTAAAAGCTCATAATTTCCAGGCCCATTATTTCTGAAAACCTCACGGATGGCTAGATTATCCGGATTCGCTGCCATGTTGACTGTTACTACTTCCAAATTAACTTCAGTTGTAGCCTCAATCGCTTGCGAAATCTGCTCGTCAACCTCAACTCCAAAATTCAGAGCTTCAGTTGAGTCTATTGCCTTTGCTTTGCTCTTCTTCTTCTTCTTCTTCTTCTTCTTCTTTCTTGATGATGCTCCAATCTCAGGATTATACGGTTCAAGATTATCTTTCTTTGATCTTGTGAGCATACACCTAAAACGAATAAGAAAGAAAACAACAAAACAAGGTAAATAGTCCTAATAAACTAGAAATAATACAAAAAAAAGATAGTTTACGCCGTCCCCGGCAACGGCGCCAAGAACTTGATAGGGGTTTTCTCAACACAAAAATTAATCCTCAAGTATAAGGATATCAATTGTAGTCGCGAAGATGACCAAGTTACAATATCGAACCCACGGGACGGATAAATATCAATTTTGTGATTTTCTAGTATATTTTAGACTATGTTGGTAATTGTAAAGGTTTAATGGATAGTAACTTCTAATCGAATTAACAAAAGAAATAGCAAAAGTAGAGAGAAGTGAGTTGTGATCAATAAGAATGATAGGTAGTTCATTGGGTCATCCAGTTTCACTAGCAATTCGTATTTTCGTATGATGGTGTCCGACTCTGCCCTGTGGTTTGTGGACGCATCACTAGACCATGCAAGTTTACTCTATAGACACAAGTAAATATGCGCTTGACACGTGTGAATAACATCGGAGCAAGAGATATGCTTCACCCCCCTTTCTAGGTACTATCATAATCAATTATGTTCTACGTCTAGAATCTAACCCGATTTGATCTCCCTTCTTAGGTACTATAAAGTTATACTCTTCATCCTATTCATCAACCCGAATTCAATTCAATTCATGAATATTCATATAAGACAGTTCTAATAATACTTCGGAATCCCTTCACTTTGAATTATAACGATAAACCCTGCTCAGTAGTGAACGCACTCAATCAATAACCATGTCATGTATTCAGACTCTACACAATGATCATTGATGCACAAAACGACTATGAGTATGGATTAAATATGCAATCTTATATAAAACAAATCACAGGTAGTGTTGTACGGAGTTTTACACACGAAACACGAATTACATCATGAAACTTTCATAACCCTAGAACTACCAAGGTGGCTCTAGCCCATGATTGATCTAGGAACAATCATGGTTAGATGAATCATTCTTACTTGAACCTTCAGCGAACCTCTGTCACAGCTCTCCGAATGGATCACCACCTCTACTCTTGTCTCTCCTACGATTGACGATCAAAAGCTCTCTTATCCTCTGTATGAGCCTCCTTTTATACTTGTAATCACATCTCTAGGGCTTGGAATGGGCTTTCTAAGTGATCTCACGTGTTTCGGCCTCGAAAATTCGAATAAGGTAAGTTCTCGCACACAGGTTCGACCACGTCAAGCAGGTCGAACCCCAGGTCGAACCCCGCTACTGGAAGAATTCTGCACAGGTTCGACCTTCTGGACAGGTCGAACCACTTAGGTCTTGGTCGAACCCCAGGTCGAACCTCAGCACTGGACAACTCTTGCTCCCGATTCGACCAACGGGCAAGTCGAACCCCAACGTCGTGGTCGAATCCTCCTTCTTGTAAACTGGTTCGACCATGGTTCGAACTGATGGCCAGGTCGAACCAACTGAGTCGTGGTCGAACCCATCTCTGTATTGTCCAGCAACGTTGGTTCGACCTGCTGGAGAGGTCGAACCCTCCTCCAGCCAGGTCGAACCCACCTACTTCTTGGGCGGTTCGCGTGGCTTCGACTCCGTCTCTTCGATTCTTGGCTCTTTCACTCCGTTTTTGCTAAGAAAACACTCAAATAGCTCCACTAACACCTGATTCATGCTATTTCACAATATATATAGGTTTTCCACCTATTTCCACATCAAAACTCTCCAAAACTAGCACATAACTCATAAAGAGCAAATAATATATTTATCTAATAATTTTAAAAGTTATACCCTTTATTTCGGAACAAACTTCACCGTAAACACAAAATTTAAGAAAAATTATTTTTTTTATCAACTTTGAGAGGTAATATAGTATTTTTAGATAATAAATAAATTATAAAGTATATTATGTGTGTTAGGTGGGAGTGGTAAATTTGTAATTAATATATACTTTTAGGGGTGGGGATTGTTGTGATATTTCATTTTTTGGCTGGTGAAGTTTGATGCGGGACGGACGAAAATTGAAAGTGTTGAATTTAATTTAGGACAGAAGAAGTATTTTAATTAAAATTGTAACTCTTAGATAACACACGTACTATTACTTTAAACTCAATTATTAGTATATATAAAATTATAAATATTAAAATACTCCAAAAGTTAATAAAATTAATATTTAAAAAACTGGTGGAACATTAAATGCGAATAACTTTTGAAGACGAGAATATTTTATAAATAGAATAGATAAAGAGTGATACTATCTTTAATGAAAATGATAAGCGAATGGTATTATTTCTTTATAGTCGTAATGCGTTATTTTAGTGTAACATTTCTTGTACCACAATGTTGGATATTGACATGTAGAAGAGAGAACTATATACTAAAAAGGAAAATATAAACTTTAGGTGCAATGATTGAATTTCAAAACCATCCCCACTACCACCGATAATCGTCCAATGTTTCCATTCAAATTTTACAGTGAGATTGGAACTCATATTGCTGACGATCCTCTAATTCTGTTGTTACCATCCCAAAATTTCCAGATTCAGAACTGAGCCTTTATGTTCTTCATGGGTGAGAGAATGAGAAATGGAGAGAATGGATTATTAGGTTATTATTATTGATTTTTTTACATTATATATGACTGTTTTAAAATGAATTGACCCGGATGTATATTAAGAACGAGATGTACAATAACATTTCTCTTAATTTTTTCGGTATAATTATAATTTTACTATTGTGGTTCATAATGTATTTCACCTTATGGTTCACGGTTTATTTTACTCAAAGTTTATTTATTTCCTATTTTACTAAAATTATAATTTCATCTTTGTAATTCATTGTATATTTTACTCTAACAATTTATGCTCTATTTATAATACACTAAAAATTAAAGCCCCCTTAAAATGAGTTGGTTGCTCTCTTGTTCACAGGTGTCAAGTGTATAACATTTTATTTCAAATGGTATAACAGTTTAATTAATATGGATATTATTTTTTTAATTAAAGTCATTGAAATATGAATAATATTAAAGTTATCAAATATTGTAGGCTGCAAATGGATTTTTAGAATTAAACGTTTACTTGATGGCTCTGTTGACAGGTACAAAGCTCGCTTAGTTGCGAAAGGTTTTCATCAACGATCTGGCATCGATTATCATGAAACATTCAGTCCTGTTGTGAAACCCACTACCATTCGTCTTGTTCTTTCCATTGCAATTAGTCATGGATGGGATATTCGACAGCTGGATGTTAATAATGCCTTTCTCCAAGGCACTCTTCCTACAGCAGTGTTCATGACCCAGCCTCAAGGTTTTGTTGATGTTGATCATCCACACCATGTGTGTCGCCTACGCAAAGCAATTCATTTCATCTATCTGCTACTTTATATGGTATCAGTAATAGGTTTTTAAAAACCTTTCCTCCCCCTCCATGGAAGCCACTACCACAACCCCCACGAACCTTTCCTCCCCCTTCATGGAAGCCCGCATCCAACCCTCTCTTCCTCTCATAAACATGCCTCACCAAAACATTATCAAATTGACATCCACCAACTATATTGGTTGGAAACTTCAGATCGAAGCCCTTCTCATTAGCTATGATCTGTACAAATACATTGACTGTTCCTATCCCTGCCCACCATGCACCATCAAAACTGGAACAATAGAAACCACAAATTCGGAATTTCTTCCATGGATCCGACAAGATAAATTGCTAACTCTTGTTGGCTCCATCTCCTCTCCTCTAGTTCCACTAGTTCAACAAGCCACCACTTCGTATGAGGCTTGGAACATCCTTGCCAACAGTTATGCTCGCCCAACTCGTGGCCACATAAAACAGATCAAAGATCAACTCAACGAGCCTCAAAGGGATCTCAATCAATATCTGCCTACATGCAGTTCATCAAAAGCAAATCTGATGAACTTGCTGCCCTTGGCAAACCACTTGACCATGAAAATTTAATTGAGAAAATCCTAGATGGGCTGGATGACGACTATCGTCATATCATAGAAACAGTTGAAGGTCGTGAAGTACCCATCTCGTTTGATGAACTCCACGAGAAGCTGATCAATCATGAGTTGGTTATTAACCAATCTCAGCCGCAGTCTATCTCCTTTCCAGCCATAGCAAATGCCGCCTTCACTCGCAACAACGGACAACAATATCGTTCATCATCATCTCGTCCCTCAAACAATCGTCAGCAACGCCCATATCTTGGCAAGTGCCAAGGGTGTCGTGTCCAAGGCCACATTGTTGCACAATGTCCCGATTACCAATTGGTACCCGTCACCAAGCCTCCAATGCCTTGACATCAGGCTACTATATCCAATCTTGTGCCAACATCTTCATGTAAACCTCGAGAACACATGGCCACTGCCTCCAGTTCAGAAACTCCATCTTGGCTATTGGATGGTGGCGCCTCGCATCATGTGACTGGAGATCTTAATAATCTCTCCCTCCATGCTCTTTACGATGTCCTGACGACATCGTCATCGGTGACGGTACTGGGTTACACATAACACACTATGGTTCCACTACATTAGAAACACCTTCCCAAAATTTTCAATTGAATAATATTCTGTGTGTGCCTAGCATGAAAAGAAATTTAATTTCTATTTCTCAGTTTTGCAAATCCAATAATTCTTCTGTTGAATTCTCACCATTTTCCTTTCGTGTGAAGGATCTATAGACGGGGGCAACTCGGTTGGAAGGCAAAAATAGAAATGGTGTGTATGAATGGCCTATCTCTTCATTGTCACCCACTAAATCAACATTCTACAGTGTCAAAGCATCTCCGAATGATTGGCATCATTGTCTTGGTCACCCTTCCGACTCCATCCTTCGCCATGTTATCTCAAACTTTGACCTTGCATTGTCTAATTCTATTTCAAATAAAAGCCATTGTAATGATTGCCTTTGCAATAAGAGTCATAAACTTCCTTTTTCACAGTCAACCTGTCTCATTCCCTACTTCAAGTCATCTTTTCCGATGTATGGGCCTCACCTATTGTCTCCACTGATCACTTCAAATACTACATCATCTTTGTTGATTAATTTACACATTACACTTGGCTATATCCTCTTAAAAGCAAATTCGATGTTGCCACTATTTTTCCCCGTTTCAAAAATCTTGTTGAAAACTTTTTCAATAAGAAAATCGTCACTCTATACTCAGACAACGGGGGAAATACACTGGCATGACATCTTTTCTTTCTTCCCATGGCATCTCACACCATACCTCACCCCCACACACACCAGAATATAATGGTTTCTCAGAGCGACGTCATCGTCATATTATAGAAACTGGTCTATCCCTTCTATCACGTGCTTCATTACTATTAAATTTCTGGACATATATGCATTCCTTACTGTTGTATACCTTATAAATCGTCTACCCACTCCTACACTCCTCATGATCTCTCCTTACCATAAACTCTTCAACATTGTACCCAATTACCTAAAATTGCGTGTCTTTGGTTGTCTTTGCTATCTTTGGCTTCGTCCTTACTCTCCTCACAAACTTGCAAGTCGATCCACTCCTTGTGTTTTTCTCAGATATTCTCCTACTCAAAGTGCATACTTTTGTTTTGAACCTAATTCACAGAAAATATACTCCTCCCGACATGTTAGATTTGTTGAGTCAGAATTTCCCATGTCTTCTTACAAGCCAGACCTACCTAGACCGAATGAGGCAACCCATACTACCTGGTTACCACAAGAGATTCTCCTAGAGGCATCATATACACCATCTTCTGGCCATTACGAGAATCCTTCACCAATTGATCGTGTCACTGAGGAATCACCCATGGGCACGCGCTCATCATCTCCTTCACTGGATCATTCCACCAATGATGATTCTTCAAATATTATGAACTCTCCTGAACCATCACCATCACCAGAAAACCACCCAACATTAGCCACCAATACCTCCCGAGCCTCACCAATCATCACCCGAGCCAGAAACAACATTTATAAAACACTTACGAAACTTAGTCTCGCAGCTCAACTTTCTGATGATATAAAACCCACATGTGTAACCCAAGCCGTCAAAGATATTAGATGGAGAAAAGCCATGTCCACTGAGTTTGACACCTTGGTGAAAAATGGAACTTGGAAATTGGTACCCCCAGACGGGATATCAAATGTTGTAGGCTGTAAATGGATTTTTAGAATTAAACATTTACCTGATGGCTTTGTTGACAGGTACAAAGCTCGCTTAGTTGCGAAAGGTTTTCATCAACGACCTGGCATCGATTATCATGAAACATTCAGTCATGTTGTGAAACCCACTACTATTCGTCTTGTTCTTTCCATTGCAATCAGTCATGGATGGGATATTCGACAGCTGGATGTTAGTAATGCCTTTCTCCAAGGCACTCTTCCTACAGCAGTGTTCATGACCCAGCCTCAAGGTTTTGTTGATGTTGATCATCCACACCATGTGTGTCGCCTACGCAAAGCAATTCATTTCACCTATTTGCTACTTTATTTTAATTAAAAAAATACTTTTTTCTAAAAAATAAAAGGTATAAATATTATATTAAAGGATATAACATTCAAAAGTGTAAAATTGAATTTGGGTGTAGTGAACTAGCTATGGGAGTATATATTAATAATTTAAAATTAATATAAATTATTAGAAAAAAAAAGGTGCTTAAATTTAAATCCTTATCTTCACGTGCATAGCATATTCTATGGACAAAAGGAGCATATATTTCTTTAATGTAGGAACTTTCTAGAATTGAAAGTAAGTACTCCATATTTTAAAACCGATTTTAATCCATGTTTCTGGTGTGAAATTGAAAAGATAAGTAAAAGTAAAAGAGAAGATAGATGGCCAAGTTGAACTATATATTATTCCAACAATTTATGAAGTATTGTGGTCTTCTAATTTTACTAATTCAAATTATACAGTGTTGAATGGCTCCCTTTCAGCCGCTTCCATGTTGTTCAATTTTGGTGAATCCATACATACGTAGGCACGTCGGTGACAAAATTAACATATTTTGAGTATAATTTAAATAAGTTTGAATAATACAATCAAATCTCTCTTTGTCAACGACTTCTAGAATTCTGCATTTGGAAGAATCTATATATACTCTGCTCAATTCTCGAGTTGAGACATAACCATTCGTGATCAAATTCAACACTACATACTACTCTTAGAAAAACACAGAAAACCTTTCATCTTACACTTCAATTCCAACTCTAAAATGGGCATCCCAGAATTCGAGTTGAATTCCGGCTACAAAATGCCTGCGTTGGCACTTGGAACTGCTAGTCATGGTCCAACCAAAGAGCAGGAGAAGCAAGCTATGATCCACGCCATCGAGCGCGGATACAGGCATCTCGACACCGCCGCTCTCTATGGTAGTGAGGCCGCCGTGGGAGAAGCCATTGAAGAAGCTCTCAAGCGCGGATTGATCAAATCCCGAGATGAACTCTTCATCACCACCAAGCTCTGGGCAGCTGATACTTTCCCTGACCGAGTTCTCCCTGCTCTCAAGACATCATTGGAGTAAGTATCTTTTACTCTCTTGTTTCATTCATCATCAACTTTAATAATTGATCACTCATTGTAAGCTCCACATGTGTGTGTTTACAGGAACCTAAAGCTGGAGTATGTTGATCTTTATCTGATTCATTGGCCTGTGAGCATCAAGTCTCCCGGTTTTAACTACCCGGTGCCCAACAAAGAAGACGTCGTTCCATTCGATTGCAAGGCTGTTTGGGGTGTCATGGAAGAGTGCCAGAGATTAGGTTTGGCAAAATCCATAGGAGTGAGTAACTTCAGCTGCAAGAAACTGGAGGACTTGTTGGCATTTGCAACCATCCCCCCAGCTGTGAATCAGGTGGAGCTGAATCCATGCTGGCAGCAGAAGAAGTTGGTGGACTTGTGCAAGGCCAAAGGGATAATTGTGATGGGGTACTCTCCGTTGGGGTCAGCCGGACAAGCGTGGGGGTCAGACAGAGTGGTGGGCCATGAGGTGCTGAAGAACATCGCCAAGGCTAAAGCCAAGAGTGTCCCGCAGGTCATCCTAAGATGGGCGCATCAACACGGTGTGGCAGTAGCCGTGAAGAGCTACACACCGGAGAGAATGGAAGAGAATAAAAATATCTTCGATTGGGAGTTGAGCGAGGAAGAGTTCAAGAAGATAGGCGAGATGCCGCAGGGCAGAGGAACCAAAGCAGAGGGGTTCGTATCGGAAGTAGGGGCTATCAAGTCTGTTGAGGAGCTCTGGGATGGTGAGCTTTGATCCCCTTTAGGCAGGCTTCTTTGAATTTTCAATGAACTATTATTGTTTGCAGAAAATAAAGGCACTACCTTGTCTAAAGAGAGTATTGTTTGTAGCATTTGCATTTCACTCTGTTGATGTATACTTATGTAATTTAATAGTTTATGCTTTCTGAAATATAGTTTACCATTTCATAATCAAATATACTCAGTTTTCATATCTTGGGAGTAGTCAATGAAATATTAGGCTTCTATGATACAAGAATAACTGCAAGTCTTCATTGCAAAGCGAAGATAAAAGAATAAAAGTGAGAGTTGGTAAAGCTTTCAATTAAATGTATTGTATTTGTATTTAAAACTAACTTCAAGAATAAAAGGAAAATCACAATTCAACTTACACAAGCATTAAAGTAGTTAATTAATTAAACTAGACTTGATTCATACTCAACTCTAGAAATGCCTAAATTTAAGCTGCTTTCTTTCACCAAATGCATGGATGCTCAAATTTGCCATTTCGTATAACAAGTTAAAAGATCATCGACTGGGATTCAGCTACTACGAAACACTTCATCGAATGGAAAACGACGTAAAAATTTGCATATCACGTACCCGTTAACATGGTCAAACACACCACATCTCTTTCAGACATTTCATCGAACAATTTCCGGGAGAAAGAACACAGATCGAAATCCTTCCTCTTTTTGTTTTTTTCATTAAGTTTATCCAATTTCGAAATTAGTTTATATGTTTTTCAAGTTTTTGAAATTGGTTCATCAACTTTCTAAAATTCAACATTTTAGTTAATTTAGATATCGCAGCAGGTCGCCCAACTAATAATGCCACGTGTTACTTTTGATTGCGTGGCGAGAAAAATGAAGATTTTAGTCCTTTAAGTTCGTCGCTTTTTGAAATTAATCTATACGTTTTCAAGTTTTTAAAAAGATTAATTGCAGTAAAATACGCGACATTTTTCTCTTTTCTAAATTTAATCATGAACTTTATTTTTTGTCAAAAATATACACAATTTTTTTATTTTTTCTCAATTTTAATTATGAACTTTCTCTTTTTCAATTAAATACATTTTTTTTCTTAATTTAATCACAAAATTTTCATTTTTATTTAAATATATTATTATTTTTTTATATTTTACCATTTAATCAAAATTCTTCTATTAATAAAAAAAATCAGTTCACATTAAATATTTTAAATGTAATACATATCGTGTAATTTACTTTGAATATAATTCATTTTTTTGGCAAAAGCTCTTGCGCCCCGGGGACACGCCGTGCTTACATGTGAACACAACTCATGTTCTATTTAAATCTATATATTGTTAGGGGGTTTAAATTGCAAAGGGTCACGGAAAATGCACGGTGTCCCGGGGCACAAGAGCTTCACTCTTATCTTTTTAGATCATTTGTGAACGGATAAATTAAAAAAAAAACTTGATTGGAGTAATTATTTATCTGAAGTATGTATGTTTTTTTTTTATTTAATTTTTTTAATTATTAATAAGAGATGACGTAAAAAGTAAAAACAGTTAAATAGAATTTTTTTATCCACAAAAGAATTATAATTAATTGGAAAATATATAAAAATAATGTATTTAAATAAAAAAGAAAAATTTGTGATTAAATTGAGAGAATACAAAAAAGTTATGTATTTAATTGAAAAAAATAAAGTTCATGATTAAATTGAGAAAGAATTAAAAAATCGTGTATTTTTTTGACAAAAAATAAAGTTCGTGATTAAATTGAAAAAAGAGAAAAATGTCGTGTATTTTACTACAATTAACCCTTTTTAAAATTGATCCATTAACATTTAAATTTTCAAAAAATTAGTCCATTTATCAATGAGAATGGATCATCCTACTAGTTACGTACGTGAGATTTCTTTTCTCATTTTGTAAATTTTACTATATCATCAACTTAATTTGTAGAATTACATTTCATTTGGGTTGAATTTTAAAAATCTATCACCCTCCTTTCTACAACTGAATTTTTAGTACGAAACGTATACATGATTTATATTTTGATAATTTATTTTTTCTTAATATTCAACTAATCTGTTATAATTACTTAATGCTAATTTAATTTTAGACCTCAATTTTTTTATTGAATTTATTTTAATATTGTTATATATTTATAATTTAATATTTATTCTAAAATACCATCTTAATTTAATACAATTAATCAACTTTACGCTAAAATACCGTTTTCATTTAACTAATCAAATATATCAATACATTTTTTTATTGTTAATCTTAACTTGTGAGTATTAATAAACGAGTTAGGAATGTAATTTAATGAATTTTTTGAACTTTATGGGTATGATTAGGATTAGAAGGATATGAGAGAAATATATATTATGGAAAAGGTTGTGCAAAGATGCACATTTTGTCATTAGAAGATTTAAAATAGAGTCCTACAAGATAAGTAATAATGTTGGAGAACATGTTGGGTACAAGTAGTGATGACAATAAGACGGATATTTTTCAGTACCGTTCTACCCGAATCCTTTTGGAAATTGGGTCAGGTATTAGTAGTTTAAAAAAATAATTTTAGAATTTGGGACGAGTACTAGTATATGCCTCGGTACCTATATCATTAGAAAACTTAAGATAGAGTTCTAAATAATAAGTAATAGTGTTGGAGAACATGTTGGGTATAAGTAGAGATGACAACAAGACGGATATTTTTCAGTACTTTTCTACCCGAACCCTATTAGGACAAGTACAGGTAGTTTAAGAAAATTATACTAGAGTTTGGGATGGGTATGAGTAGGGTACCCACGTGTATTTGTTTATAAAATTTCAAATAAAATGTGTATCTTATACGTTGTCATCTTTAAATATAAGTAAAAATTCATGTAGTGAAAAAAAAATCGTACGTATGATACAATTTAATATATAAATATAAAACTACGTTATATTAAAAGTAATTTTCAAAAATAATTATAATATATTAAAATTTATAAATAATTATCAATTTGTTTATAAGATACTTCCTCCGTCCCACATTTAATTTCACACTTTTCGTTTTCGTTCCTCTCACATAAAATTGCACCAATCAAAAAATGAATATCTGATCAATTTCTAACCTCAAAAGTAAATCTTAATTATAAATTTACCATTTCTACTTAACACACCTAACATATTTTATAATTTATTTATTTTCAAAAGTTTACATTACCCTACAAAAGTCAATAAAATTAGTAAAAAATAATATTTCTTAAATTTCGTATCTACAATAACGTGCAAAATATAATGTGGGAGGGAGGGAGTACATAGATTTAAATAAATAAATGCTCATATACTATATTCCCTCCATCCCTGGCTAAGAGAGCCAAACATAAGGTCTATAGTCCTCATTACATGGGACGGAGGGAGTATATTATTAGTAATATAAAATTAATAATTTAAATATATAAAATAACTAAATCGTAATATAATTCATTCCGTTCATCGCACAAACGTGTAAAATCTAATTACTTTGAAGAATTGATATCCGGTGCATTCGGGTGCAAGGGTGCACCCACATGTGTATAACTTTTTATTTTATATTGGAGTACATGTTTCTTAATAATTGTATACTTTTTCACACTCAATTTTTTATTAAAAAACTAGCATCAAATATGTGTAACTTTTTATTCAATAGTATATACATGTTTTTTTAATAACGGTATATTTTTTACACTCAATTTTTCATTAAAAAAACTAACAAAAAATTCACTAACAAAGTTTATACATTTTTATTCATAATTATATGAATATATTTTTATTTAACTGTATACGTTTCTAAAAATAAGTGCACCATATCTTGCAAAATAATGTTAGCACTTAGCATTCTTTGAAAGCTCAAAAATTTATAACTTCGGCAACTAAAACGTATTAAAGTTTGCTGAAACCTAAAATTAATTTTCCGTGATTTGAAAATGTTTTGGAAATGTGAAGAATTGGGGAAAGATCTTGGTTTGATCCATAATGTCAGAGAGATAATTTAAGAATATGGCACGGCTATTCAAATTCTCAAATTTTATAAATACATCCCATAAATAATTAAATTAAAATATCCCAATTTATAAAGACATAAATACCCTTAGACCAAATTGATTCCTAGGTTTCTTCAACAATTTGATTCCTACGTTTCTTCAACCAACCAATGGGGTGCGTTCATTATATCACATCGGATCGTCATTCGCTGCCATCATAGCAGCCATTGAAGGAGTTCTCAATCCTCCACTCCAGATTTTGGTGGGATTTGAGAAGTTCCCAACCCACACGTCTCTCCTTGGATTCATTGAAGACTCGTGTCTTTTTATTACAATTTTAAGGGTGTTTGGACCAAAAAAGACCAACTGAGAAAAGACATGTTGTGTGTGACGTTGATTTGAGAAGCAAGGAAGAAGATAGCGGACGTCGCATGAGGTTGGTGCTCTTCTGGAAGCTCTCGATCTTTTTTTCAGAATACGCGCCACCGTCGTCGTTTGATTCTGCAGGGCGGAGCCAGGTTGGCGTTGTCCAGCCCAGCGCTGCCGGCGGGGGCTAGAAAGAGGGCATGAAATCTTCTATCACTAACTAAAACCGCCATTAAAACACCATCTGCCACAGAAACCTATCAGAATTTCTAGCCATGATTACACAACATCCTCTGATCTCAAAACATATCTGTTGGTTTTTCATAGGATGATAGTATGATGGAATCAAGGTTAATGAGTTATTGTAGAACTCATAGCGTGGAGGAGAGAGATGATTATTGTTGATAGTGGGATATGGTAGTGAGAAAACTAATTGATGAGTTTCTTAATAGTATTGCAATTACAATTACAATGATACATGCCTATTTATAGGTAATTAGGTCGGTGTCTAGAATGTTCCACCGATTTCCTAGAATTAACTAGATGTTATACTATGTTCTTGATTATACCAACTATTTCTAAATATTTCTACTCCTATCTAGTGTTTCTAGATTATTCCTTTTTAGTCATGTGAACATTAGTTCATTATTTTTCTAATTACAAACTTATATTATTGATTTATAGTTAGATTTCTCTAAAATATGCATCATCATTTGACAATATCAAGTCTTTTCAATTATTCTACCCAAAAACAAAAGATCTCCCCCTCTAAAGAATTTCTGTCTATAAACTAGGGTCCACGAGATGTAATGAGTTTGTGGGATTTTGAAGAGTTCCCAACCCACACTGCATTATCTTGTGTGTGAGAGACGGAAAGTGTGCTTTAGAGCTGAGAGTTTTTTTTTTCCTTTTTTCTTATTATTAAAGGGTAAAAATATCTCAATTAATGGAGTGTGTTTAACAATATGTATGGATATAACAAAATTATATTTGGATATGCTTAGTAAATGGGGTGCATTAATATCCACTCCCTTAGGAATGTTAATTCATTGTTTCTTTAATAATGGGGAAAACTTTGTGAAAGTTTTATTTAAAGAGCTAATAATGATATTATATAATATAATTTTGTAGTTAGTTGCAAGTATTTTATAAGCATTTATATTATAGTAATTATTATGTGACATAAAGTGCATCTAATAGTAAGTCATCCTATTGAATAGTTTACTCAAGTTGAATATGTTTTCAGTTAAATTTGTTTTTACTGCTAATATCCTGACACATTGTATTGCTCAAGTTTCATTGACACATTGTATTGCTCGAGCTTCACGTAACTTTGCAAGCCCTCATTATTGGATCCTTCTAACTTTGTAGATGGTCTACTTAATATTTCTTGTTATTGTGATTCCTATGCGCGATCATTTGCTTTAAAAAAATTAGTAACTCATCCTATTTAATATTAATAATTTAAGGCAAATACTCATGTGAGATTATTTTACGGGAAACTTGAGATAGATAAGAAATTATTATAAAGTGATATTTTATTACTAAAGAGTAAAGTAATGTATTTAGTTATTGTGATAATATCTTTAATAAAAAATACTAAGAAAAAAATGTAAAATCGATCTTACGTGAGATATTATCACGCAAATGTTGTCCATAACTTAAATATCACAAAATATTATAAAGAGTTGGTTTTTTATGCCTCGAATTCACGATGAGTACAAACGTATTACATTTTGTTTTAAAGGTACTATACACGTTAATTAATAAGAATATAATGTTTTCATTTAAAAGGCCAACTAACATTTGAAGAGTATAAAAGTTTGATTAAAAAAATCAAGTTTTTTTCTTTGAATATCAAAGGTATAAATTTTTATACTAAAAGGTATAATATTTAATAATAATGTTACAACTTTCTAAAAGCATCATATTTGAGAGCAGGGCATCCCCTTAATACACAAATCTTTACCTATTATTAAATGTATGTATTATAAGTATTCTAGGATGTGGTTATGATTTTCTTTTAAATTTAAAGATAATTTTACGAGGAATTTTTAAATGAAATCTTAATAAATGCTCCCTCCGTCCCGCTTTAATGTGTACGTTTATTTTTTACAAGTAAATTAAGAGATATAATAATTTAATATGTAGTAAGGTGAGAGAAATAATATTTAATGTAAAGTAGGTAGTTGTATTAGTGTTGTGTGTGGGCCCTACATGAAATAAATAATTATTTTGTGTGGGCCCAACTTAACAAAAATGAAAACGTAAACCTTAACTTGAGACAACTCAAAATGAAAAACGCAAACCTTAACGCGGGACGGGGTAGTATAAGTGTAAATCTTGTGTAAGACCGTCTAACGTAAGCCCTTATGTGAGACAGATAAAAAGTGATAACCTCGTTAACAAAAAAAATGATATTCAATTGATGAAAAGTGATAATGATGCAGTGAACTATTTCATGATCAATTTATAGTATAAATGAAAAGTGATAATATTTTATAGCGAAAGTAATAATAATATTATTACTTTTTATGCGTCTCACATAAGCCTTTACGTGACACGGTCTAATACAAGTCTTTGCCTACATATAATTGACAAGTAGTTTCCTTATATAATTTTTTGAAAAAACATATGTGGGAATCTCTAATGAGATGTTTATTTATAAAAAAAGAAGTGTTGATATATTATTGGTTGAATCCAATTTATTAGATCATTTATTTATAAAAAAAAGAAGTGTTGATATATTATTGGTTGAATCCAATTTATTAGATCATTAATTACTTTAAGATATTAATTAAGGTATGTATTAAATTTTTTTTTATTATGATCTTTAAGTACTAAGCAAACTAATAACTTCAATATTAAGAATATTAAAGATATAAATGTTTGAAATTATTAATTAGAATATTTATCGATTGGCCTTTTTTTTTCTGAATGCTATCTAATTTCTAATTATTTATAAAAAAATATTTCTTTTATTAGAAAAATAGTTAGATGTAAACTTAATATAATTATTTATAATATAAACAAATGTATAAGAAAAAAATCGTGGAATATGAGTATTTTTTGAACGTATTATATAATTTCTTTATATATATAAGGATTAAAGAAATATTAAATTTGATGTATATAATAAGTATTAGATAATAGAATTCAGTTTTAACGTTATTTTATTCTATTTACATAATAAAAACACACTCCTTCTGCTTTTAAAAGATTGCACCCTATCCCGATATGGACATTAGGTAAAGTGATCAATTTTAGGAGTATTATGATATTAATTATTAATAAATAAATAAATAATAAAATATGTTAGATGTGTTAGATAATGATAGTTTTTTTTTTTAAATAAAGAATATGAGAATTGATGATGATTATTATTATTATTTTGCCTTTTTTTTTAGGGAAATGAAAATTTTTGTGGGACAATCAATATAAAAAGTGTGTAATTTAAAAAGGGATGGAGGGAGTATTATAATTTAGGCTAAATATAGTGTGCACCCACGTACAAATATAAGAAAAAACATATACAATTATGAGTAAAAATGTATACAATTTAATTGTTATTTTTTTAATAAAAAATTGAGTGTAAAAAAATGTATAATTATTAAAATACATGTATACACTATTGAATAAAAAGTTATACACATATGAATGATTGTTTTTTTAATGAAAAACTTAGTGTGAATAAAGTATACAAATATTACAAAACACGTATACAAAAGAGAATAACATATACTCCCTCCGTCCCCCAAAGTATTTCACACTTTCCTTTTTCATCCGTCCCTCAAAGTATTTCACATTTTACTTTTACTAAATTTGGTAAAAAATACATTATACTAATACTCACTTTTTACACATATCCCAATATAATACTTACTTTTTCACATCTCCCAAAAACTTTACACACTTTTTCCACATCTCTCAATAACTTTACACACCTTTTTCATTAAATCAACTAAAATATATATTCTCTTTCTTACTTTATACATAAAAATACAAAATTTTCTTAAACTCCGCGCACACCAATACGCGAAATACTTCCCGGGACGGAGGGAGTATATAAAATAGAATAAAAAGTTATACAAATATGAATGCAAGGGTATACCCGGTGCACCTAATATACACTCTATAATTTAATAGTATTTATGAAAATGACTACAGTCCAAACCGGGTCCCATAGAATTACCTATAGAACCGAATCTTTTACAAGCAAATGGGTCAATTTATTTTTTGCGGATTTTCTCTTTCAAAATATGCATATCTGTCTCCCTCTCTCCACCTTCCACGTATGCATACCTGTCTACCATTCTTCCTCTCCTCTCACACCCTCATCCTTCCCCATTTTCGCCGCTCCAATGAGGTCGTCGTTACGCCACCACCAGAATACCTCAGAAATACATCGAAGTCACCTATCGCCAATTTCGTGTTGTCGTAGCTGTTTCGAATAGAAAGTCAATCATTAGGAAATTGAAAGATATTCCTATATCAGAAAAGGTAAATCAATCTCTAGAATTGAATAAGAAATTTGCATATTTGATTCTCCCTATATCTGCCGTTGGAGACGAAAGGATCTGGTTCAAATTTCACAGAGAATCGGATGCAGTTTCTCAAGGAATCAAAATTCCAACGAACACATATAGAGCAGTAATAGAGGTTTACGTTTGCTGACGGAGATTGGGTGGAAGGGAGAAAAGTGAAACGGCGACACTTCAAGTGGGCAAACGATTAGTGGGGTGGTGTGTTGCTTCACTATATATATAGGAGAGGTAATTTTATGCAAGTTAAGCAAGAATTCAGGTTGGTAAATATCAAAATTAGTCCTATAATTATAATATTTTTCAATTTTAGTCCTTTATACCAACTCAAAGAATATTGTCACAAGAAGGAAAATATAATTCCAAAAAACAACAATCTTTGACAAGGAAAATCCTTTCTTGAACAAACACCAAGAAATATGCTAAGGAGAAAGCTGATATGGCTCCAACATAAATATCAGCGGACCAACCAGTCGTAATTCAAACAGAAACCGATCTTATTCAAAACGGGATGTCATAATGGACCAGAATATGATAATAGACAATGTAGATTCAAATAGAGCCGCTTCAAACATTATGAAACATGTGAACCACTCTGTTTTCAAGAGTATAAGAATTCCTCCAGTATAGATTATCAATTGACCTAATTGAGAAAATTTAATTCCCTTTCAAAAAGAATTTCATTCGTCTCTCATACATCGACCATATGTATATCACGTACATTGCTAAATTAAAGTTTGAAACTATAATTTAAAATCGAAAATTTAAACACAATTTTTCTACAAAAGCCATTTTTGTGCATGAATGTCTCAACGACATCGTCTCTTGCAATCAGATCGGGAAAGAATGCAATTCCGATGGAGAAAAACTTGCGAATCACCGACTAACTGTGTTTCATAACGGCCGTTGCTCATCCTCACTCTCCCACAGCCCCAAAGCTTTAACGACGCACGCTGAACAGGAAACGACGATGGCGACGAAAACCGGCGGCACCACCATATCCATTCTGGAGCGCTTGAAGAGCCTAGAGGCGACGCACAAGTCCTCCGACGGAATGTCTAACGGTAACCTGACGGAGCCCGGTCTGAGGCAGGCCTGAAATAACGGGGAGGAGCGAAGGCCCACTCAGGGACGAAAGAGGCTACCGCCACAGGGGCCGTCAAGACGGCGGTCCAAGCGGCGGTGTAGAGCATGATGGCTTGACATTTGACCGAAAGAGATGAAAGAAAGGTGCAACTGCGATTGATAGGAGAAGAGATAGGGCGGAGTAGCAGAGATTTAGGCAAAGGTTAGGCCTGTAATGAGGGATAACTTATTTGACCCATTTTCACACTTTTGGCCCATTCGAAGGCCCATTTACATTAACAGAGTCCGATTGTACCAATTTAAAAAAAAAAAGACTGACCCATAAAAGTCTTTTGTCTTTATTTATATTAATTTTATTCCATTAAAATTTATAAAATAATTTATAACTAAAAATAATTGTATTTAATTTAAATTTGCAAAATATTATGTGGATCGGTTTACAAGGACTAATATACGTACACTTGGATTTAATTCAAATATTTTTATTAATAATAAGTAATACATTAGTAAATTAAAACTAATAAAATTTGCAATCAAATTAAAATTAATGCAATTAGTTATGAATATACATAGTTAAAATTAGCACGATTTTTATATATAAAAATAATGTTACAACTAAATATAAAAAAATAATATATCTATTAAAAGACACCTACATTATTAAACTAACCTAAAATAATTTGTTATAAAAGAAGGGTAAAAATTGCAAAGATTCTAAACACACATGCATATGGGATATCAATTAATACTCCGGTCTTGTCCCATGAAGCATGTGCATTTTTATTTTCACGTAAATTAAAAGTATAATATCTTAACTGGGAGCTAAAAGAAATAATATTTTAATATAAAGTAGATAGTTGTATTATTGTTGTGTGTGCTCTTTGGAGATATATTAATTATTTTGTATGGATTTCATCCACCTAAAAAGACAATGTACACTTTGTATTGTGATGGATCAAAATAAAAACACTACACCAAATTTGCTTATAGACATCACTTCATAAACATCGGTTACTCGTAAAATGGGTATGTTTCAATAGAATGGAGGAAGTAATATAAATAAGAAGAATGTACTAATAAATAGATAAACAAAATAAAATATACGATAGGTATAATATTTTATTTTATTTTTATTAAAGATGTAAAGTTGACTAATGATATATAAATACATTTGTATTTATTAAATAAAGAATTTATTAATTATAGGTACATGTATTTACAACCTAATTATTAATAAATACATTAATACAATATAATTACTGCGGGACATATAACGATTTTTTTCTCCCAACATTACCCTTGTTCACAACGTTTAATATTCAACGTTTACATAGAATAATAATTTCGTTGAACACTAATGTACACTACATCAGAACTAATATTCAACGTTGAATATTACTGCACTAATGTACACTAATATTCAACGTTTATGCAGAACTAACCTTTCTTTTGTCAATGTACACCGATGTACACTATTATTATACTTATCACTCGAGATTTTAGGAGATGAAATTTAGGAAAAAATTATTTTTCTAATTATTTCTGCGGTCTCTTTCTTTATTCATCTCTCTAATGCACGTTGATGTACAAATTTTGAAAGAAATAATTTAGGAAAAAATCATTTTACTAATTCTTTCTGCGGCTACTTTCTATTATTTCTCTCTAAATACACGCCAATGTACATATTCGTCTTCGTTCTTATAATTGTAACTTCATTCTTTATTTTATGACAAGTTTCCGATTAACTAATCAAAATTCAGATTGATTAAGTACATCGTGCACATGTGTACAAATTAAGGTTGTATTCAATGACTCTATATTCGACGATTATTTATCTCACCTAAATGTACACTGATGTATATTCATATAAATAGTTTATTCATTTTTTTCTCCAAAAAAATTATTTATCTCAAAAGAGTGCACAGTTATGTATATACATATATAAATACTTAATTGTGATTTATTTGTTTCACACGTTGCACACTGATGTTCAGTAATTATGGGTAATATGGGAAAAACAAAATTAAATTTTGTATCTGTGCGTAATTTTCTATAGCGAATGTATGAATTAGTAATATCTAAATACGTTTTGTACCTAATATTTATTGACCCTTGAATAAAATATTTCAAACGTAAAATAATATTTTTAAAATTCCACGTAATACTATACTATTTATGAATAACTTACTAGGGAGGAAAGTGCAGTTGAAAAGGATTACTCCCTCCGTTCCAAAGAAGTTGACACACTTTTCTTTTTGGTTTGTCCCACTAAAGTTGATACATTTCTTTTTTAATACATGGGACCTACACAAAAATAATTAATCTATTCTCATGGGCCCCACATATCACCTCTAATACAACTACCCACTACACATTACTCCCTCCGTCCCCCGATGTATTTCACGTATTTGTGTGCGCGGAGTTTAAGAAAAAATTGACTTTTTAAGTATAAAGTAAGAAAGAGAAGAAATATTTTAGTTAAATTAATGAAAAAGGTGTGTAAATTTATTGGAATGGGTGAAAAAGTGAGTATTTTGTTGGGATATGTGTAAAAAATAGGTATTATTATAGTGTATTCATTACCATTTTTAGTAAAAGTGAAGTGTGAAATACTTTGAGGGACGGATGAAAAAGGAAAGTGTGAAATACTTTGGGGGACGGAGGGAGTAAATATTATTTCTCTCACTTCACTTTACTTCACTTTACATTAAATTATTATACTCCTTAATCTCCGTGCCAAAAAAAATTATACCAACTTCTTTGGGACGGAGAGAGTATAAGATATGAATGAATTAATAAATGCACTCACCAAACATAATTTTGTAAGGATTAGTGATGAGTAAGTAAAGTGAAATCCAATTAAGTTTGATGGAAGAAAATGACAAGGAAGAAACATTTTGTTTTGTAGGGGAGTCTAAAATTTGTTGTCTTTTCCAGGTGCCATCATCCATTTTAATGAAAAAAAGCAAGATTAGGAATTGAAGCAAGCCTCCAATTGTCCCCCTCATTTCTTTTCTCGTTGCCAACTCTCTCCAAGAATTCTTTGTCCATATTGTTGATCTCAACCTTGTGAAGATTGGTCAAATGCTGAATCCCTTGAGATATTTCAATCAACATTTTGCAATCCTTCATACCAAAGAAGTTAACAAGGGGCATGGGCCCCTTCTCCACTGTCACCCATTTCAAGTACTTAAAATCCCTTAGGAACAACTTCTTGAGCTTCAGAAATCAGCGGTTTTGGAAATGCAATCCCACCACATAAGCATCATGAATATGAAGGCATACCAAACTGGGTAAATCTTTGAGACTGTTGAGTGGGTCTGAATCCTCCCTCAATCTGCACCAATGCAGATTAAGTTCGGTAAGGCAATTCAAAGAAGAGGAACGACACCCATCCAGATCAAGCATTCCTAAAGATGGCAAATTTGATAATATCCCAAGTAGAGGTTTTCCAAACATCATCAAGAACAATTATGTACTTGCCTCCGTCGAGGAACTTAAAAATGAAACTCCTCATATCATCAATACTCATGCTTTCCAGCTCTTCCGGAGGGGGGGTGATTCCTTGAATTCGCCAACCAGTTTCTTAATAAGGTTTGCCAGCATATCTCTGTCATCTTTGTAGTCCGAAGCAACGATCCAAACATGTCTGTTAAAATAATTCTTCACCAATTCATCATCGTAGACCTTCTTACCCAATCCCCCCATTTCCACCACTGAAATCACTTCAAGTCCATCAGCCATCGACACTATCCACTCCAAAAGCTTCTTTTTTGGCCCTTCAATTCCTATAACATCAGTGTCTTTCAAGAATAAGGCATTGCCTCTGCCATCGTACGATTCATTTTTTGTTGGACCGGTAGAGCTGGACCTCTGATCAATGACGTCATACATAATCGTGCCGGACTTTCAAGTTCTTTACAGAGGCATACACTTTTTTGATGCAACCACCACTGAACCCACTTGTTCCAGCACCTCCTCGAAATCGGAGCATGTATTTGTCAAGAACGTCTTCGAGTTGGCCAACCCATTCTTTAAGTGTTGGGTTGGGTTTCCAAATATGTGAAGAGCCCAATATCCAACAAGGTGGAAAAGCCCAAGTAGGCCCAATACTTAGGTTATATTGTCACATAAGTCATTGATGGGAATAAGTAGGAATGTGATAGATCAGCTCCACCACAATTGAGAAAAAGAAAAAGAAGAGCTGCCACCTACTCCCACCTTTCTCTCTTCATCTTCATCATTGTAAGATAATATTGCAGAAGCAATATCAACAGTTTCAACCATCGGATCGAGCTGAATCTTGGTCAGCACGTTCGGAACTTGTGGAGGTATATTCTGAACGGTGGAGATCGTGTTTGGAGCTTTGTGTTGACGGAAATCAGCCAAAAACAGAAGCAGGTTTTGGGCGATTCAGTTCTGCGCGGTTGAGAGGAAAGAGACGTTTCTCACAAACTAACCGTTGGATCAAGCTGTAATTTGAACAGCACGTTCAGAACTCATAGGGGTTGATTCTGAACGGTGGAGATCGTGGTTTGAGCTTTTTGTTGACGGAAATCAGCCGAAAACAGAAGCAGGTCTTTTGGGCGATTATGTTCTGTGCAGTCGAGGGGAAAGAGCCGTTTCTCACAAACTAACCGTTGGATCGAGCTGTAACTTGGACAGCACGTTTAGGACTCATAGAGGTTGATTCTGGACGGTGGAGATCGGATTCTGAGGGTTCTACAGTTGCGAACTCAGAACGTCAGTTTGCGTAGTTTGGTGAGGTCTTTCTAATCTCGTTGTTTGTTATCAAGTATTGAGTGTCTTGATACATTTGTGGTAGTACGTCTGTGGTGGCAGATTGTAACTCTTGAATTTTATCTCATAGTGAAGTTTTTGGTGGGCTTCGGTCCCGTGGTTTTTTACCTTCTCACATTGAGGAGGTTTTCCACGTTAAATTGCTTGTGTCGTGCATTGTTGATTGCTTGCTTTATCGTGCATATTATTATTAGGATTGTTTCCTGCTAGATTCACACAAGAGAGGGATAATTGATCATTCCGCTGCGTAGACGAATAGTTTATTATTTGATTATTTGTGTGTTTATCCCAACAAAGTGGTATCAGAGCGGGTTGCTGCTCTGTGCCTTGTGGTGAATATGGAAACCAATACTAATAGAATGGTGAATCTCAATGGTTCTAATTATCATGTGTGGAAAGGCAAGATGGAGGATCTTCTTTATGTGAAAGATTATTATTTGCCTGTATTTGAAACTGAAAAGCCTAATGATAAAACGGATGAGCAATGGGCAATATTGCATCGTCAAGTATGTGGTTACATTAGGCAGTGGGTGGATGATAATGTATTGAACCATGTGAGTGGAGAAACACATGCACGATCATTGTGGAAAAAGTTGGAGGAACTGTATGCTAGAAAAACTGGGAACAACAAGTTATTTCTAATCAAGCAGTTGATGAATTTGAAATTCAAGGATAGCACTCCTATGACAGATCACTTGAATTCATTTCAGGGCATTATTAATCAATTGTCGGAAATGAATATCAAGTTTGAGGATGAAGTACAGGGCTTATGGCTTCTTGGTACATTGCCGAATTCATGGGAGACATTCAGGACATCTTTGTCTAATTCAGCCCCCAATGGTACCATTACAATGGATTTGGTTAAGGGCAGCGTTTTGAATGAGGAAATGAGGAGAAAATCGCAGGGTCCTTTACAGCAATCAGAGGTTTTGGTTACAGAGAAGAGGGGGAGAAGTAATAGTAGAGGTCCAACAGGCAAGCAAAAAGGCAGGAGGAGTAAATCCAATAGATACAGCAAGGTTGAGTGTTGGAATTGTAAAACTCCAGGACACATAGCAAGGTATTGCAGAAAACCCAAGCAAGATGACAAGAAAGAAAATGGGAAAGAAAGGAAGAATGAAGAAACGAAAGATAATGATCGAGTGTCTGCTGCAACAGGTGATTTTCTTATCTTTCGTGATTATGAAGTGGTCAATCTTGCATATGGTGAAAGCAGTTGGGTGATTGATAGTGGGGCATCCATACATGCCACATCTCGTAGAGATATGTTCACATCCTACATGTCAGGTGACTATGGTAATGTTAGGATGGGTGATGATGGCTTAGCTAAAGCCATTGGCGTTGGAGATGTATGTTTGCGGACTAGTAATGGTGCTACGCTAGTTTTGAGAAATGTGAAGCACGTGTCTGATCTTCGATTGAACTTGATATCTGTTGGGAGACTTGATGATGAAGGTTTCTGCAGTGTGTTCTTCGATGGTCAGTGGAAGCTTACAAGAGGTTCTTTAGTTGTTGCTAGAGGTCAAAAACACTCCTCATTGTACTTGATGCAAGCAAAGTTACTTGATGGCTCTATTAATGCAGTTAAGAATGAGGGGATAGTTGAGTTGTGGCACAGCAGACTCAGTCATATCAGTGAAAAGGAATTGAAGATTTTAGAGAAGAGAAATCTCATTCCAGACTTGAAGAATGCATCTTTAAGGAAGTGCTCTCACTGTTTGGCGGGAAAGCAAACTCGAGTTGCTTTCAAGACCTCAACTCCTACCAGAGCATCAGGTATACTCGATTTAATTTATTCTGATGTTTGTGGTCCTATGAAAACAAGAACTCTTGGTGGTGCTTTATATTTTGTTACTTTTATAGATGATCACTCAAGAAAGACCTGGATCTACACGTTGAAGACGAAAGATCAGGTGCTCGATGCATTCAAGCAGTTTCATGCCTTAGTTGAGAGACAGACTGGGAAGAAGTTGAAATGCATCAGATCGGATAATGGAGGGGAATATATTGGTCCTTTTGATGAGTATTGCAGAGAGCAAGGTATCCGACATCAAAAGACTCCTCCAAAGACTCCTCAGTTGAATGGTCTTGCAGAAAGGATGAACAGAACATTGGTCGAGAGAGTAAGGTGTCTGCTATCAGAAGCAGGATTGTCTTCATCATTTTGGGGTGAGGCTCTGAGTACTGTTGTACATGTTTTAAATCTTACTCCGTGTGTTCCTTTAGACTTTGATCTTCCAGATAGAGTCTGGTCAGGAAAAGATGTTTCCTATAATCATTTGCGGGTCTTTGGATGTAAGGCATTTGTGCATATTCCCAAAGATGAGAGGTCTAAGTTGGATATGAAGACTCGACAGTGTGTGTTTCTTGGTTATGGCCAAGATGATTTTGGTTACAGACTTTATGATCCCGTGGAGAAGAAGCTTGTCAGAAGTCGGGATGTTGTGTTTGTTGAGGATCAAACCATAAGAGACATTGAGAAGACGGATAGCTCAGTTTCTACACCTGGTGATGACTTGATTGACTTGGAAATTGTTCCTCATAGTCAAGGTCAAGTAGAAGCTGAAGAGGAGAATCAGGATCAGCCTGATTTCGGTAATGATGAGCATGTCGATCATCCTTTGCATGATGAAGAGGATATCGATCAGCCACAACCACCTGATGTTCCAGAACAGGAGGTTCAAGAACCACCTAGAAGAAGTAGTAGAGCTCGTGTACCTTCTAGGATGTATCCTCCTGATCAGTATGTGCTCTTGACCGATGGGGGAGAGCCTGAATGCTATGGAGAAGCAGTTCATGGAGAACACAGGAATGAATGGTTGGAAGGAATGCAAGATGAGATGAAATCCTTGCATGAAAATGACACATTTGATCTGGTGAAACTACCAAAGGGGAAGCATGCTTTGAAGAACAAGTGGGTGTACAGGCTAAAACAAGATGAACACACCTCAAAGCCTCGATTCAAAGCTAGATTGGTTGTTAAAGGTTTCAGTCAGAAAGAGGGAGTTGATTTTGAAGAAATTTTCTCTCCGGTTGTCAAAATGTCTTCTATCCGTTTTGTGCTTGGTTTGGCTGCTAGTCTTGACTTGGAGATTGAGCAGATGGATGTCAAAACTGCTTTTCTTCATGGTGAGCTAGATAAAGAGATTTACATGGTGCAACCTGAAGGTTTCAAGGTGAAGGGAAAAGAAGACCATGTATGCAAACTGAAGAAAAGTCTCTACGGTTTGAAACAAGCACCTAGATTGTGGTATCAGAAATTTGAGTCAGTTATGGGGGAGCAAGGCTACCAGAAGACTATTTCTGATCATTGTGTGTTTGTTCAGAAGTTCTCGGATGATGATTTTATTATATTATTGCTATATGTTGATGATATATTGATTGTTGGCAGGAATGTTTCAAGAATTGACAGGTTAAAGAAACAGTTGAGCAGATCCTTTGCCATGAAGGATTTGGGGCCAATAAAGAAAATCCTTGGTATCAACATCACCCGAGATAGAGCAAACAAGAAGCTGCACTTGTCACAGGAGAAGTATATTGAGAAAGTGCTTGAGAAATTCAATATGAGCAAAGCTAAAGTGGTTAGTTCTCCTGCTGCCACTCATTTTAAGCTTGGTGCTCATCATAGTCCTTCAACCGATGAAGAGAAGGAAGCAATGAGAAGAGTCCCATATGCTTCAGCTGTGGGAAGCTTGATGTATGCAATGGTGTGTACGAGGCCTGACATAGCTCATGCAGTTGGTGTTGTTAGCCGTTATTTATCTAATCCGGGAAAGGAGCATTGGAATGCTGTGAAGTGGATAATGAGGTATCTACGAGGTACGTCTAGTTTGAGACTCACCTTTGGAGGTGGGAAGCCCGAGTTAGTTGGCTATACCGATTCAGATATGGGATCTGATGTGGACACCAGAAAGTCGATTTCTGCTTACCTAGTGACATTCGCAGGTGGCGCTGTGTCATGGCAATCAAGATTGCAAAAGTGTGTTGCACTCTCCACAACAGAATCAGAGTACATTGCTGCAACGGAAGCATGCAAAGAGGTGTTATGGTTCAAAAGGTTTATGGAGGAGATTGGATTGAAGCAACAGAGGTATGTAGTATTTTGTGATAGTCAGAGTGCTATCCATCTCAGCAAAAATGCTGCATTTCATTCAAGATCGAAGCATATTCATGTGAGATATCATTGGATGAGGGATGTCATCAATGATAAGTTGCTTGAGCTTGAAAAGATTCATACAGATGATAATGGTGCTGACATGATGACGAAGGCATTGCCTAGAGAGAAGCTCGAGGTATGTCGTGTGATAGCCGGAATGGCTAGTCTCTCCACATAATCAGAAAGGGGGAGATTTGTTGGGTTGGGTTTCCAAATATGTGAAGAGCCCAATATCCAACAAGGTGGAAAAGCCCAAGTAGGCCCAATACTTAGGTTATATTGTCACATAAGTCATTGATGGGAATAAGTAGGAATGTGATAGATCAGCTCCACCACAATTGAGAAAAAGAAAAAGAAGAGCTGCCACCTACTCCCACCTTTCTCTCTTCATCTTCATCATTGTAAGATAATATTGCAGAAGCAATATCAACAGTTTCAACCATCGGATCGAGCTGAATCTTGGTCAGCACGTTCGGAACTTGTGGAGGTATATTCTGAACGGTGGAGATCGTGTTTGGAGCTTTGTGTTGACGGAAATCAGCCAAAAACAGAAGCAGGTTTTGGGCGATTCAGTTCTGCGCGGTTGAGAGGAAAGAGACGTTTCTCACAAACTAACCGTTGGATCAAGCTGTAATTTGAACAGCACGTTCAGAACTCATAGGGGTTGATTCTGAACAGTGGAGATCGTGGTTTGAGCTTTGTGTTGACGGAAATCAGCCGAAAACAGAAGCAGGTCTTTTGGGCGATTATGTTCTGTGCAGTCGAGGGGAAAGAGCCGTTTCTCACAAACTAACCGTTGGATCGAGCTGTAACTTGGACAGCACGTTTAGGACTCATAGAGGTTGATTCTGGACGGTGGAGATCGGATTCTGAGGGTTCTACAGTTGCGAACTCAGAACGTCAGTTTGCGTAGTTTGGTGAGGTCTTTCTAATCTCGTTGTTTGTTATCAAGTATTGAGTGTCTTGATACATTTGTGGTAGTACGTCTGTGGTGGCAGATTGTAACTCTTGAATTTTATCTCATAGTGAAGTTTTTGGTGGGCTTCGGTCCCGTGGTTTTTTACCTTCTCACATTGAGGAGGTTTTCCACGTTAAATTGCTTGTGTCGTGCATTGTTGATTGCTTGCTTTATCGTGCATATTATTATTAGGATTGTTTCCTGCTAGATTCACACAAGAGAGGGATAATTGATCATTCCGCTGCGTAGACGAATAGTTTATTATTTGATTATTCGTGTGTTTATCCCAACATTAAGGTCAGAATTGGTGTCTTCTTTTGCATCAGCAACTCTTTGGAATCGCTTCATCTGTGCCATCTCATTTTTTATATATTCAACTTCTCGTCCAAGCCCACAGAGTAGTTGGCTCTCCTCTCTAAGCAACACACTAAGTTGTTCCAAAGCAAATGATAATGCACTCTCCTCTGCCATCCTCACCTGCTCCAATATTTTTGAAATCCATAAATCTCTTTTCATTCATCATGATAGAACGTCAACAAAAGCTAGGAATTTTAAATGATGCATACCTTTAATAATTTGCACGAACCCGAAGATTTGAAGAAAGAGTATAAATTGATCTTCAAGTGATATGTGATACTGCAAACAATATTATTTACTACAGTATAATACATAGATCAACAAATACAGAGTACCACACAGTGTAAAACAGAGCGCTCAAAAACAGTAAAATATTTTATCTGTAATTTATTCGATTTAGTTAACTGCAGTACTGCAGCCATGTAGAGCTTATTTATATACAATGTGTGGGTACAAAAGGTGGAATCCCCCACCCAGGCGTCCCTACACCAGACCTGACAGAGTGGTGGAGAGATGACTCAATTGATAAATAGATGCTAGACCATGTCCACTGCATACAAGAGTCCCTTATTTTGAGAATCTGCTCCCACACTGTGGCAGTGAGATTCGATCAAGAGTCCCTCATTTTGAGAATCTGCTCCCACACTGTGACAGTGAGATTCGATCCTTGATTATAAATACAAAATGTCACCTTATGACCAATTGAGTTGCCCAAACTCCTTAAGAGTTAAGTGTATACATACAATCTAGTAATTTATTTGGAAGTGAATTAATTTTAAATCTTCAGACAAAGATTCAATTATATGATAATGAGAAAACAAAGAATGAAAAAAGACATTTGATGTAAAATCACAATAAGATCCTAAGAATTAATACACGTCCTCCCTCACCACTCTTCCCGTTTACTGTATCACGTTATATAAGAAAAGTTGTGCTCTTTTATCAAATTTGTTGACTACGTTATATAAGAAAAGTTGTGCTCTTTTATCAAATTTGTTGACTTTAGAGAGTATCATAATATTTTTATGTGATAAAAAATATAAAGTATAATATGTGTGTAAAAAATAAGTAACAAATTTGAAATTAAAGTAATGATATTATTTGATAAAGTAATATTTTTATTTTTTTTAACATGTAAAGGGTGGCGGATGGGGGAGTATATATTATATTGTAAACATAAATAAATTTTGAGAGTAAAACATTAATTAAATAAAATACTCAAATTAATGTATGTATAGTGCACCCTGTTTATTTACATAGTGAACTATACCATTGGTAGTTGGCACAGTTAGTACATGTAAAGTTTTTAGAGTTTAAAATTAAAATTATTGCATACAAATTTACTTTATTAAAAATATTATAAGAAGTTTAATTTCTTCAAAATAGTTCCACAATTTTTAAATTCTCACAAAAATTGTTATTTTTACTTAAAAATATTTATTTTTTTAATTCCTTGAGAAGAATTTGAATCGATGTTTACATAGTTATGAGACGAAATTTGTACAAAAAATATTATTTTGGTATGAAATCGGAGAAAAACCGAAAGGGTTGGGATAAAAATGAATATCCTAATTATTTTAAAACATTTTTAGATAAAATAAAAACATACGAGACAATTTATATTTTAATCTCAAAGTTTTTAGAATCTAAATCTTTGTAAAATTCTTTGTAATAAATCCAGCCATATTGATATAATAATAATAATAATAATAATAATAATAATAAATAACTTAATTAATTAATTAATTAATTAATTAATACCCCTTCTTCTCTTGATTATTGTAACATTTTATTAAAAAATACGTCGCACAAATAATATTACATTTTATTTTTTTTAGATGGGACCCACACATTTGGGTGAGGGAGTCTCACTGATCTCCTTATGTGAGATGGATTAATCATGAACTCAATTAAATATAAGTGTTTGTTTGGTTGTTATGAAAATTAAAAATTAAAAAATTAATTAGAGTAAAGTTAGTTGGGCCTAAATAAATTTAAAGGGTCTAGTTTGGATGATATCAAATTTAAAATTTTAAAAATTATTTACGATATAGAAATTAATTTGGTGTTACATATATATATATATACTTTCTATTTTTTTATTTAATTTATATTTTTTATTATTTAAAATATAATATTTTAAATTTTATTATTTATTTAATTTATTTTTAATTTAAATATTATAAATTTATAAAAGTGATAATATTTTTAAAACTAGTAACATTTTTTTAATATAAAAAAATATTGATCAAATAAGAGTGATAACTTTTCATTTGAATATTGCTATGAATAATTCATAGTATTAAAGATTTATGTGAGTCCTACGAATGACTTTCGTGAGAAGAATAAGAAGTTATAATCTTTATAAGGAAAATTGAAACTTAATTGATGAAAAGTGATAACGGTAATTTAAATTATTTCATGAGCAATTTATTTATACAATAAATGAAAAGTGATAACATTTTTAAAAAAAAAATGATAACATCTTTAATAAAAAAAGTACTCCCTCTTTCCACCCGAAAAATCCACATTTTGTCATTTTGGGCGTCCGCACTAAAGGTCCAGATTTTTCTTTTTAAACATATGAGACCCACACACATCACTAATACAATAAATTTATGGGACCCACACACACCACTAATACAATAAATTTATGGGACTCATACATCCCACTAATACAGCTACCAACTACACCTTAAATAATAATACTCCTTAATCCATGTGCAAAAAGCAAATGTCTACCTTTGTGGCGGACGGAGGGAGTAGTAATTCATTTTGCCATTTGGTCCGTCCAAATACAAAGTATCAATTTCTTTTTGACAAATACTATTGTGCACTAGTTTTTTAGGTGCAACAGAGTCAAATTTAACAATATATTTAAATTAAATTCAACCCGTTAGATCATTATTTATTCTTTTTCTTCCACTCTTTTTTTCTCTTCAGTCTCTCTCTCCACTCTAACTTCCTAGCGGATCATTATTCATTATTTTTTTTTCTACTCCTTATTTCTCTCTCTAATGTTCACTCTCTTTCTCATTCCTCTCTAACTTCCTTTCTCTCTCTCTCTCATCACCATCAGAAGTCGTCCTTTACTGTGCAAGCCGATCGCAACTTGTCGTCCGTCATTACAATCCGATGGAGAACGATAGTGACCAGATCTGGTAGAGAACGACGGATGGTGCCTCTTCGATTTCTGTTGAATATGATTTGATTTCAGATTTATTTACCAATTGTATACGGCTAAATATAGTGTGCACCCGGGTGCACACGAAGCTTCGTGTGCACCCACGTACAAATATAAGCAAAAACATATACAATTATGAGTAAAAATGTATACAATTTAATTGTTAATTTTTTTAATAAAAAATTGAGTGTAAAAAAATGTACAATTATTAAAATACATGTATACACTATTGAATAAAAAGTTATACACATATGAATGCTTGTTTTGTTAATGAGAAACTTAGTGTGAAAAAAGTATACAATTATTACAAAACACGTATACAAAAGAGAATAACATGTATACAAAATAGAATAAAAAATTATACAAATATGGGTGGAAGGGTGCACCCGGGTGCACCTAATATACACTCATTGTATACATTTTGACTACTAAATGTATAAGTTTTAATTGATACATGTATATTTTGATTAATAAATATATTTGTCATTGAATTCCAGATTTATTTACCGTATATATTTTGACAAATAAATGTATAAGTTTTTATTAATACATGTATATTTTGATTAATAATTCTATTTGGTATTTATTTTTGTCATAGAATTCTATATTTATTTACCAATTGTATACATATTGACTACTAAATGTATAAGTTTTTATTAATTCATGTATATTTTGTTTAATAAATGTATTTGTCATCATTTCCGGACTAATTTTCATTCTTTTTAACTTATATAAAGATTTGTGTAATTTGTTACCAAAAGGAACATTCTTTGTAATATATTGCAATATTCTGTTCCTTAAATTTACAAATAAAAAGTATTACGCAATTAACTAAACTTATACACTTTATTATTTAAACTTATGCACTTTATTATTAAAACGTATACACTTGCTTATAAAAAAGATACTGTATTTAAATTCTTAAAAATATATTAATGAAAACATATACTCCAATTTAACTTAAAATTGGCAATACAAAGTAAGTATAACAAACACTCAAAAATCATTTTCATTCTAACTTTAATTTACATGTCTAAATACTGCATCTACCCATCTCATGCACTTATTTGATGAAGTTTTTGAATCACGTATTAGTGTATATAAATGTGTTTATAATTGTATTACTTTTTTAAGTAAGGTATAAAACTAAATATATTAAAAAAAATAAAAAATGTAATACACTTACTAAAAATATATACTCCCTCCGTCCCAGTGAAATGGGAACAATACTTTATAAAAACTTTAGGTAATTGTTCGCATTAAACCGGGACGGAGGGAGTATAAGTTATTGAATTACAAAAAAATACAACAAGTGGTTAGAACCCCACTACCTAAGACTTTGGTCTTGGGTTCGAGACATGACAGGGGAATTTATTCCCCAATGCCTTCCACCAATGATGTGTTGACCTAGTTGTCTGGGTCAACATTGAGGTAGTTCCCCGGAGCACAATGGTGGAACAATTAATATTGAAGGCTAGAAGCGGTAGTGTGGGAAGCTGAAACTCGGTGGAGGATCGACTCCTTGTGCGCAGTAGTTAAAGATATTACTTGAGGATCCATTGTGTAGCTACCGCGGTTTACCTGGAGACAGTTCTGAGGGACCGGGATTGTTTCCTCGAGGACTAGTTGGGCGTAAGCCCGGAACCTCGATCATAAAAAAAATAAAAAAAAAATTGAAGCAACAGGATCAAAATTCAGAAGCCAGAAACGTAGAGAGAGAGGGTGCGAGCTCCGAAATTTGAAGATGGCACCAACAACTGCAACAAATTGAGTTGTACACAGCAATTAAACAATTGTACAACCTCACACCATCAGAATAGGAAGAAAAAGAAATTGAAACAACATAGGAGAGAGAAAATTACCTGAATGGTTCCTCCTCTGACCAAAGAAGATGATTCACCTAGAAACGCCATTCCGATCCCAAACTCAGATCGGTGGGGACGAAGGCGGGGCGGCAAATTTGAGGAGATAGAGGCGGTGTAGGTTGACATTGGAGAGGACAGAGACCGTGGCAGATCTGAGGAGACGGAGGTTGTGGCGCGGAGGTAGAGCGACGAAGGTGGTGTGCGGCGGCTCAGATCGGTGGGGACGAAGGCGGCGCAGCGGCGTAGGTTGAGATCGGAGAGGACAGAGATCGTGGCAGATCTGAGGAGACGGAGGTTGTGGTGCGGAGGTAGAGCGATAGAGGTGGTGGTGCGAAGGCTCAGATCGGTGAGGACGAAGGCGATGCGGCAGATTTGAGGTTGTAATTGGAGACGATGGAGGCAGCGTGAAGAGTAAGTGAAGCCGATAGAAAGAGGAGTGGGTAGACACGCACCAATTAACTGGAACCGCCGGTTCGAATCGTCAAATCGGCGGTTTTAATCGGAACCAGAACCGGCGATTCCAGAACCGGGAAAAAAATGAACCGAAACCGATAGAACACGGTTCGATTTTGGTTCCTACTACTCTCGAACCGGAACCGCCGGTTTGAACCGTCGGTTCACGGTTCAAACCGCTGGTTCCTCTATTTTTTATTTTTTATTTTTTTTTGAACGGCCAAGATCGTGTATCCGTTGGAGATCCGAAGGGCTCAAAAAAATGACCGTTGGGCTGTAAACCGACGGTTCAGGTGGGTAAACCGTCGGTTCAAGTTTAGCCGGTTTAAACCGGCAGTTTCAGGTGGGCCGGCAGGAAAATTTGAATTTTAAAATTCAAACGTGCGGCCGAGGTTGTGTGGTTGTTGAAGATCAACGGCTAAGATTGATTTTGGAACCGGCGGTCCCGGTTTAAACCGGCGGTTCCGGTAAACCAGCGGTTCCGCCGTATTTTTTTTTCAAGGGCTGAGATTTTTTTTGTGTTCAAAATTTGAAATGGATGGATGAGATCAATTCCAATCCTCTATAAATACCCCCAAGTGTGATCAATTTGTGCACACAACATTCAATCTATACTCTACTTCTACTATTCTACATTCTTAATAATTGATTTAATTCTACTTCTACTCTACACAATACACTTTCTCAATTCAAGTTCTCAACTCTCAAGTTTCTTTTTTTAGTTCATAAATATCAAACTAAAAAAAAAATAAAAATAATTGTAGTCTTTTGTTTCAATTCTCTCATTATCACTTTCATTTCAATTCTCTCATTATCATTTTCTATTCTTTCCCACATGTACTACTAATTAGTATACTTATAGTCTTTTAGTTTTAGTTCATAAATCATATATATTCATCCTTTTCAATCTAAAAAAAAAAATGTCTAGAAGAGGTTCTTCTTCATCCGGTGTCTCACCTTCTTCTTCTAGAGGAAAATTCATACCCAACACCTTAAATTGTCCTCCACCACCTCCACGTGGACCACGTCAACTTCCACCAACTCTAGAAGATGTTGAACTTGAAAATATTCCTTCGGATGAAGAAATGTCCCCTCATTTGTTCAACTTGAATTTTAGGGATATACTTGGAGATGATTTCCCCTCCGACGACGACAACGATAATACTCAAGGTCAATCACAACAAAGGGCGAGTGGAAGTCAACCAACGTCGGGTGGTACGGGTACAGGAGATGGAGCCGGAGGCTCTATCGGAGGCGGAGGTAGAGAATCGACTCGAAGTTCTCCACAAGTGTTACGTTCGGATATATTTTCCATTCATTTCAAGAAGGAGACGATTGAGAATTCGAATGAATTCAAAGTTATTTGCAACTATTGTGGCACGAAGTATAAATTCAAGCATGGCGGAGGATATGGAACGTTCATCAAGCACATCAACTCGAAATATCCGAACAAGATTGGCATCTCAACCGGTCAAACACAAATAGGACGAGGGTTCACGGCGTCTTCCGGAGGAGAAGGTTCATCGGTGTCGGGTAACACTCTTTTTAAATTTGATGAATCTAATTATTTGAGATTATACCTTAAACTTATGTGCACCAAACATTTGCCATTTAACTTTGCGGATAATATTTTTTTCAAGATTGGGTTAATCTCACTTTAAATCCTCAAGCCCCACCTTTGCATCGTAATAAATGTAAACTTGGTGTTGCTAAAGTTGTTAAAGAGTATGGTTTGATTTTAAAACAAATTTTGCAACAATTACTTCATAAAGTGTCTATATGTTCGGATATTTGAAGCAATTTTTGGCAAAAAGCAGATTATATGGGTATTACTTGTCATTGGATTGATAGTTCATGGAATATACAAAAAAGATTAATTGCTTATAGATCATTTGATGTTCCTCATACCGCCGTTAATATTGCTCACAAAATTATTACTATTTTGTAAGAATATGGTTTAGTTACAAAGATTTTTACAATCTCATTTGATAATGCTAGTGCTAATACGGCTAGTTTAGAAAGTCTTATTGATATTTGCAAACTCTCAATTGGTGGTAGATTTTTTCATGTTAGATGTATTTGTCATATATTGAATTTATGTGTTCAAGATGGTTTAAGTGCTTTGAAAGCACACATTCAACCTATTAAAAGTGCTTTATGGTATATAATGAGAAACCCTTCCGTGACTAAAAGGTGGAAAAGATATTGTCACTCTGTGAATATTCACCCAAAAAAATTTCCTTTAGATGTTTCAACTCGTTGGAATTCGACGTATAAAATGTTGCATGACTCTTTTGATTATAAAGATCATATTTGTGTTTTTTACTCACAAGATGCGGGTGGTCAAGTCTTGTTTGCTAATCAATGGGACACATGTTATACTTTATGTGATGTTTTACAAATTTTTAATGATGCTACGGAAGAATTATCCGGTGTTTATTATCTTACTTCAAATTTAGTTGTTGATAATTGTGTTAAAATTACTATGGTTTTTAGTGCTAATGAAGCACACCCGTTGTTGTCAAATGCTATTCTTTCCATGAAATCTAAGTGGTTAAAATAATTTTTTCAAATTTCGGACTTGTGTTTAGTTGCTAAATTGTTAGACCCACGTATTAGAACGGATGGTTTAGAAGAATTGTTAACGCTTTACTATGATTCATTGTATGCTAATTGTGATTCTCCTACTAGACAACAAGCTCCTAATCCTAAAGACATAGTGGCAACTACTTATAATCTACTAAAGGAACTTTTAAAGGAGTATAAAGAACAAAATGGTATGAATGATGATCTGTATGAATGATGATCTATCTAGTGGTGATGATAGTAGTGATAGTGCTGATAATTCTAGAAAATATGATGCTCATCAAAAATTTTATAGTTTTTATGATGCTAGATCTCAAAAACGTGCACGGGTTATATCTAATCATTTTCAAGAACTTGATTCTTATTTTACTAACACTTTTGAATTTGATACAAGTGGAACTAGTTTTGATATTTTGAAGTGGTGGTCAAGGAGAACAAAATTATTTCCTATTTTATCATTGATTGTAAGAGAGATTTTTGCATCTCCCGCCTCTACGGTCGTAGTCGAACAAGTATTTAGTCTTGGTAATCTCACTTTGGATCCGACACGATCCAATTTAATTGTGACAAATTTAGAAAATTTGTGTTTGCTTGATGATTGGTCAAAGGCGAAAAGACGGATTCAAAATCAAAATGAAGAAGACCGTTCGGATGATGACATTACGGAATATAGAAGCGATGTAGACTGGTAGAGTAAATAAAAAAGGCCATCACCATTCACATCCACCGAGCCAAAGAGGTAAGTTGAGGTAAGTTAAGAGAACTACGTGGGCTTTGATTCCTTTCGAGGATACGTAGACAACTTAAATTTAAGTTGAACTTGAATTTTCAAATTTAACCCTAAATTTAAGCTCAAGTCTTTTTTTTTCCACTCTATAATGTTGTTGTATTTTACCTTATAAAGTTTATATTTTTCAAATTTTTATATAGTAAAAACAGATTAGTTGACATGGTTGTAAACTTGTAGTGTTCTATATTTGTAAATTGTAATGGTTTAAACTTTAATATTTAAATTATAATGTGATCACATTAATTAATATTGTATGATTATGAATTTAATATCAACTTTCAAATTTTTATTTGCATTATTGAATATTGCATACATCATGTTTTCAATTTTAATGAAATTACACATACTCAAATTCAATATTTCAATTACACATATTTTACTTATTTAGTTATTTAATAAATAAATTGCACTTAAAAAAAATCATAAAACCGGCGGTTTCGAACTGGAACTGAAACCGCCGGTTTCAGTTCACTCTTCATTGAAATCGGAACTGCCAGTTCAGAACCGAAATTGGCAGTTCCAAACCGGGGTACATGTCTAGGAGAGGGGAGGGAAACAAGAGAAGAACGGGAGGGGAAGGGTCACGTGGTGAGAGTAAATGATTGGGTATTTTGAGATTATATACGTAACCCGTTTCTTAATATGGGTTAGATTTTTAGTGTACAATTATTATACAATAGATTAATTCTTTTCTTTTTGGGTTGATGTGACACATACAATAATATATTATACTCAATTCACTACACATGGTGCCCACACTCAACACTAATACAACTACACACTACACATTAAAATATTATTTCTCTTACCTCATTACACTTTAAAATATTATACCCCTTAATCCAAGTGCAAAAAGCAAACGGACACTTATCAAGGGGAAGGAGGGAGTCCTCTCTCGGTTTCAACTTCAACTTCACACTTTCCGTTTTGGTGGTCCATGCTAATTTCAACTTCACACTTCAGTAAAAAGAAAAAGCAACTAACTAATATCCATCTAACATACTTTAATTTCAAATTTATCATTATCTTTTTAGCACACATAACATACTTTATAATTTATTTATTATCTAAAAATATCATATTACCCCAAAAGTAAGTCAAAAAGTAATTTTTCTTAAACTCCGTGTCTACACTAATATGAAGATGAATTTGAGATGGAGGGAGTAATTACGAAAGTGTATTTCACGAACAATTTATATAATGTATAAAATGTCATAATATTTTTAATAAAAAATTATTTTGATCAAAGAAAAGCGATATCAGTCTAATTGAATTATTTCACAAATAATTTACTAAAAAAATAAAAGTGATAATATTTTTTAATAAAAGTGAGAACAGTTTAATTAAATAATTATATGAATAATTAGTAGTATGAATAAAAAGTAATAATATTTTAATATAATTAATTAATAAAAAATAATAAATAAATAAATAGTAATAATAATAATAATAAAAATAATAATTCATAATATCTTAGCATGATGTATATTTAATTACTAGTATGAAATCCGTGTAATATGAGAGATCATTTTTTATTCATATTTTTTTATTAAATAATCAACATCATATAATTATTTAACATTAATTATTAATATATTCTTTATAGCCGCAAAAACTTTTTTCATCAATTAAAGAATTTATAATAAATTACACCTTTTGACTTTTAATAATGTGATAAGTATACATTTAACTCATGTGTAAAAGTTATCATATGTATATATAAATAGGATTTATTACTAATAGATACACACTTTTAACCTAAATTACTATTAGATAAATGGAATTTAAAAAATTACTCTCACATACAAAATATTAAAGTAAAATACCAAATATAACCTTATACTCCATACACTTTTAAACCAACAACCCTACCCCTTACCCACCCACCGGCGTTGATCAGCCTTTGACCGCCGTTGACCGGCAGCTGGATCGGCATTGACCGCCTTTGATCAGTGATGACTGGGTGTTGACCGGCCATTGACCGGAGTTGACCGGCGTTGACTGCCGCTGACCGCCGCCGCCTGCTTTCGGAATTTAAAATGTGCAAAAAAAAATTGTGCAAAATAAAATTGTACAGAACCAAATTGTGCAAAATCAATTTGTGCATACAAATTGTGCAAACATATAGGGGTATTTATGGTATTACAATCATAATTGTGTAGTTAGGAGTAATAGTACTTTGAGTCATGTAATTTAAAGCAATTATGCATTTTTTTATGTACCCTTAGTAAGTGACCCTATATATATATATATATATATATATTTTTTCTAACTTTTAAAAGGAATTTTAACTTACTATTTTTTTTAATGCTATCTATAACATAATACGATTAAAAACTATTCATTAATATACATTTGGTTACTAAAAATGCGGAGTAAGTGCTGACTTTGATTTATAATAGTGAAGTATATTATTTGATGTTCGTGTGTGTATATATATATATATATATATATATATATATATATATATATATATATATATATATATATATATATATATATATTTCACATCGAGTAATATATTAAAAAAAATAATATAAAAATAATTGGATTAAAAAACTTGAAGAAAACTTTTTGATTCTCTACATGAATAAGTTTTCAAACTCCTATTAACTACTCATTTTAAAAAATAATTGAATCGATCATCTACTTGAAGAGGTAAATCGATTCGTGAATACTTGAATGATTCAAGAATACTTGAATCGATCTCTTGATCCTCTTGAAAAATACTTGAATCGATTCTTTAGAGGTGAATCGAATCTCAACTTGATTCACTCCATCAAAATAAATTTTTATCAAATCTCAACTTGATTCACTCCATCAAAATAAATTTTTATACTTTTATGAGTCATTTCACTAGAGGAAATTCAAGAAAGCTTTCTCATGGAGAATTGAATGTGTGTTTTTGGAATAAATAACCAAAAAGTCTTATTTACAGACGAGGTGAGAGAGAATATTATATAAGATACTCTTTTTTCCATTTATTTATAATTTAATTTAATTTTATACTAATTAATTTATTTACATTAAGAGATTTAGTTACCAAAATAAATACATAAAGATATTCAAAATTTAATTAGCCATCAATTAAAAAAAATACTCATACTTCCTCCATCCCGTTGAAAGATACGCGTTTACTTTTTGCATGTACATTAAGGAATATAATAGTTTAACTTATTGTGAGGTGAGAGAAATAATATTTTAATGTAAAGTGGGTAGGTGTATTAGTATGATGTGTGGGGCCATGGAGAGAGAAATAATTAATTTGTGTAGGTTCCTTTTACTAAAAAGGAAAATGCACACTTTATATTGGGACGGACAAAAATGAAAAATTGAGTACGTTTCAGTGGGATGAGGGGAGTATTATATTTTAATCAATATTTTGATTTTAATTCTTAATTTTATTTTATTTATTAAATTATATGTACTCCCTCCGTCCGTTGAAAGATAAACGTTTACTTTTTGCATGTAATTAAGGGATATAATAATTTAATGTATTGTGAGGTGAGAGAAATAATATTTTAATATAAAATGGGTAGGTGTATTAGTGTAATATGTGGGCCCATGGAGAGAGAAATAATTAATTTGTATATGTCCCTTTTACCAAAAAGGAAAATGCACATTTTGTATTGGGACGGACGAAAATGGAAAAATGCGTATATTTCGGTGGGACGGAGGGAGTATTTATTTTTATTTATTATCTCAAATAAACATATATTTTTATTTTTAATTAATATTTTTTCTTAATTTCATGAATTTCATGAATATGATTAATAAGAATAATAATATTAAAAATATTAGAAATGAGGAATATGATATTCCAGAAAATCTAGATCTACTTAATAAGTGGACGATCCCAAAAATTGAACCTAGACTGATATATCAGTTAGGAACGTTTGAGAAATTAGGATGGAAACAAGTAGTAAAAACTACTGAGGAATCTGTATCACTAGATAATAATGAAATGATATTAAAATGATTATCTGAAAAAGATATTAGTACTTATATTCATACTCATAAATTCCTTAATATATGATTATTACAGATTGCATTTAAACCTTTAACTTTAAAGGGACTGCCAGAAAGCTTTATAGCAGCTTTAAGAGATGGTAGAAATTTAAATTGGAAACAATCATTAATGGGTATAATACAATCCAGCTTGACCAATGGACCAGTTTATTTTGATGTATATCCTAATTTACAATTATCTTTATCTGATGTTAATATACTTGATGCATTAACATTAAATGTTAAAACACATGGTTATAATTATATTTCTGGAACAGAGACTATTTGCATTTGTTACAGAATATATTATAAACCATTATTTACATTGAATCCGCAATATAAAAGAATGGATAAAATAAAAAATGAAACTATAATAATTGAGACTAATTATAATCGGTCTAAAATTACGACAAGAAGACCTATTAAATGGGAAGAAATTGACTTTCCAGATAATTGGATTATTGAACAAGCTATTCCTGTTCAACCACAGGTACAAAATCATAATAATATTATGAGTATAATTCAAAGTACTGAAGGATCAGTTAATATACAGTTTGAAAATAATAAATATTTTCAAAAATGTAATTCTATGAGAAATTATATTTCTCCAATAGATTACAAGGTAGAAACACCTAGAGCTTCTACTTCTCAAATAAGAGAAGAGACTAATTTAGAAGAATTTACTTCTACTACAGGAAACACTCCTGTAAAGAAATTATATATTAATAAAAATAATATTGTTAAAGAATCAAATACTAGTTATACTAATGAGTTAGAACCGACAATGTCGGAAATTGATTTTTCTATTTAATGGATTTTAAAGAAAAAATAGATTTTAGTCACGGATCTAAAGCCAGAAAAATTATTTCTGAGGAATTTAAAAATCAAGGTTATGAACCTTTTAGAAAATGATATTTTAAAAATTTTACTCAAAATGAGATTATAAAATTTCAAAGTGAATTTTATAAAACTTGCGAAGAAAAGAATATGTTAATTCCTTTCGCAGCATGGTTTATGAATACATATGTAAAGAATTATATTTCTATTTTGGAGAGAAATTACAATCTACAGAATGAAAATATTATTACAAGGATATATCCCCCATTACAGTCTTTCGAAATGAAGAATGAGAATGAAGTTTATAACTTCTTAACTTTAGCTAAATTAATTGAAGATGATACAATTAGGGTCACATGTGAACATATTAATAATATGTTTAAAAACCAGAATTATACAAATTTGTTTCTCAATATAATTGGAGAACAAATTCAGTCTATTCATAACAAATTAGATACGATAATATCACTAATGAATAAGCCTGTTGAGATTTTTTCAAAAGAAAAAGAAAAAAAATATATTGCCAGATTTTAAATTACCTTTAATTATTAATAAAGAAAAGGAAGCTTCACCCAGTTTTAAACCACCTCCAGTTATATTTGATTTTAAAATTCAGCCTTTATATGATTTAGAAAAATTTATTCAAGAAAAGTTTGATAAATTGAGTATAAAAACTCTTGATAAAGAGTTATTTGATGATTTGATTGAAAATACTGATCATAAACAAGTTTTGCAAAATCAAATAAATAAGATTAATACTAAATGGGCTGATAAGCCTATCCAGAATAAATTTTATTATAGTAGACCAACACCTATGGATGTATTACATGAGGAATATACTGATACTCTTTATATCAGTTGCTCAGGTAATAAAATCTATGAGTGGAATATTGATGGTTATTCCAATAAACAAATTTATAATACAGTACATAGAATGCTAATGTACTCCACCATCTGTAAAAATAGTAATAACACGGATAAGACTATTGCATCTATGATAATAGCCGGATTTACTGGACAGCTTAAAGGCTGGTGGGATAATTATCTAAACCCACAAGATAGAGATAATATTCTCAATTCTGTAAAACAAGAAAATGACAAAATAATTAAAAATGCAGTTTATACACTTGCAGTAAATGTAATTGAACACTTTACTGGAAGATTCAGTGACAATAGTGATACTATTAGAACATTGTTACAAACAATGAGATGTAGAACTCTCTCCGATTTTAGGTGGTATAAGGATACTTTCCTAAGCAGAGTAATGGAATTACCAGAATGTAATAACATTCATTGGAAGTCAAAATTTATTGATGGATTACCTAATTTATTTGCTGAAAGAGTAAGAAAAACTCTTAAACTTAATCATATTACTATACCATATGATAATTATACTTATGGTGCATTAATAGACACATGCATTCAAGAAGGATTAGCTTTATGTAATGAAATAAAGCTAAATCAACAGATTAAAAGGCAAAATCTCAATGAGAAAAAATAATTGGGAGAATTTTGTCAACAATTTGGTATAGATAACCCTTCATCTAGTCAAACTAAGAAGGATTATAAGAAGGTTTATAAACCTAAACATAGGAAGTATTCTCCTAATCAAATTGAGAAAAAGAATAAAAGAAAGGAAGAAAAATTCCAAAAGAAGTCTTATAGACAAAGATATAAAAAGAATAAAGAAAGATACTGCAAAATTTGTGGTAAATATGGTCATACAGAAAAATTTTGTTGGACAAAGAAAAGGATAAATAATTTGGAAATTCCTGATGATATAAAGAGTATTATTATACATACTCTTGAAGAAAAAACTGAATCTGAAAAATCAGAATCAGAATTTTTAAGTACTTCTGAATCAGAAGAAGATATTGTTAACAAATTAGTTAATGAAGACATTTCTGAATCAGAAGAATGTGAGCCTTGTAAAGAAGGATTAATATGTCCTAAAGAAATTAATAATATTGATAATAATCAATCTGAATTTTATAAAATCATGTCACAATTTTCGGACATGAGTATAAATGTATTAAACTCTAATAATATTCTAGAGTTATTAAAAATGATTAAAGATCCTAGATTAAGGGATGAAATAATAAATGAAATTAGCCATAGTGTTTCTACTTCTAAAGAAGAAGACTGGAATCAAAATATTCCTAATAGAAATAAATCATATAACATGACAGAAGTCATGAGTCAATTAAAAACAAGATATCAGATACAAGGAAAAATATCTCTACAAGACCTTCATAAAGAGATTAATAATCTCAAAAAAGAAATAAAACTATTAAAAAATAAGAATATTACTCAAGAATCTAGAATTTCTAGATTAGAAGAAGTTTCTAAAGGAAAAAATATTTCCCAAGAAAATATGAAAATTGAAAAACCAAATATATTTAATGAAAAATTTCTCTCTACAATTTAAATGGTTATAACCCAAAAATGGTATATAAAAATATCATTATTAATTGATAATCATTATACAAAAACATTTACTGCTCTGGTAGATAGTGGAGCAGATTTAAATGTTATACAAGAAGGATTAATACCTACTAGATATTTTGAAAAAAACTAGTCATAATCTATGGCATGCAGGAGGAGATAAACTCCAAATTGATTATAAGCTTCCTAAAGCTTATATTTGTATTAATAACAAATGTATTTCTCAAAGTTTTCTACTTGCGAAAAATATATCAAATCAAGTTATACTTGGTACTCCATTTTTAAATAATATCTATCCTATAAAAAGGATTGATAATAAATGTATTATTAGTACTTTTAAAGGTAATAATATTTTCCTAGAATTTATTATTGAGCCTTTTACGAAAATTTTGCATAGTCTTTCTGATAATATCAAGGCAAAACAAAATCAGATTAGTTTTTTAAAACAAGAGATAAATATTGTTACTCTTGATGATCAATTAAAAAATCCTAAATTACAGGATAAAATAAATCTTTTGAAAAGTCCATTTTCATTAGATATTTGTAACGATTATCCCAATGCCTTTTGGGACAGAAAAAAACATATAATTTCTTTACCTTATGAGGATTCTTTTAATGAAAAGAATATACCAACAAAGGCTAGACCTTGTCAAATGAATTCAGAATATTTAGAACTTTGTAAAAAAGAAATTGAATCTTTATTAAAAAAAGGGCTTATTAGTCATTCTCAATCTCCATGGTCATGTATTGCTTTTTATGTTAATAAACATTCTGAAATTGAAAGGGGTGTACCTAGATTAGTTATTAATTAATCATCTCAACTCTCGACTAAAGGGATAATTTCAACAATAGGATCACAAAGGTCTTGCATTAGGTTGTAATGTTGGCTCTTTGGTAAAGGTAGGGAGTATATGGATATCGTGACTCAATCACTAGTAGAGAATCAAAGAAGACTTACAGCTTTTCAACAAACAACTTTACTTTCTTCTTTCTTCTTCAACACTCTTCAATGCTTCTTGCAATTTGATTCCTCCTTCACTTTTGAACACCACATCCTTACTTGATTTTTTTTCTTTTTCTTCCCTCTTTTCTTTTCTCTTTTTTTTTTTCTTTTTCAAATAAGGGTACCAGTTTCAGGCACTACCCTTTTCATGGGGTACCAGTTTCGGGCACTATCCCTTTATGCAACAATTTAACCACTCTTTTCAATAATTTTCATCACTTCCAACTTATTCTCCTTTTATGTTTCTTCTCAAGATACCAAATTGACTCCTTCAACTCTCTACTAGGTAGGGATTTTTAAAGGCTAACAAAGGGATCAATTGGCTAATCACGTAGGCTTCCACAAAAATAAGGCTTTTAGGCTCAAAAGGGTTAACTACGGATAATTTCAATAGGTAGGATAATAATTTGGCTAGTGACTAATAAACAACAAAGATGGCCTAAGATCATTTCCTATCATCTAATTAAACACGTAGCTTCAAGCAAGATACAAAGCCAAGTTCTAGAATACGTGTGTATGAACGACACTCACAAGAATAAACTGAGTCATGCAATTTGTCATGATTTCAAAAGGCTCAAATCTCACGTGGCTATAGGAATGAACGAGCAAACCTAATCAAGCTACATAGCTAATCATCCTTGCACATAATCAAATTTCAAGTATCTCAATATCCAAGCACAATCTCAAATTGCTTCTCAAATACAATCACACATATAATCAAGTGCCATGAAAAATCAGAAAATCATCCTAGAGAACCATAAATCGACTACACCGACACTAGGATTAACACAAAACAAACAAACACAAACAAAAACAACATGAAACCTGGAAAATCGCAAAAAATCGAACCCTCAACATCATCAAATAAATTGAAAATATTAAAAATCCGCAAAAAATCGACCCTCCAAGCAACAACACAATGCAAAAATTTTACTTCGGTACTACAAGACAAGGTATGTACGTAACCTCCTCCCAAACTTAGATCAAACAAAGTGATAAACTAAGTTTGCAAATAAGTATATACCGTAGTCGAGCAATACCTAATAAAATTCTTACACCAACACAGACATATAAAAGCAATTAAAACGGGAGGGACAGCCCCCAACAAGCGCTCATGTTTACCGTCGGACAGTCACGACGGGATACCTCTTTTCAACTACTGACTTGGAGGACAGTCTTCTCGCATTCTCACTTTCAAGTACTTCCATCCTCTCTTGTTCGCACCAACCATCTCACCCTTCTTTGTCACTGAAACAGGACTCTTTAAATTCTTTTCCTCCCATGACTGGCTTGATTCCTTCTTGTCAATCTTCCATTCTATTGTAGGCTCACCCTGTGTAGCAAAACAAGGATCAAACAAGTTAGAATTTACAACACCAATATAAGAAGAAAAATCAGGAGGTATGTTCAGAGGCTTCAAATATGGATCATCCATCTTTACTGCAACTAAAAGATTATCAAATATCACATTAGAGTTAGTAGTAGGAAAAGTAAGAGATACGTATGGTCCTGCGATCTCCTCTACCACTTCAATGCTTTGGCTCTTTTGTTTCTCTTCCTTAGCAGCAGGCTTCATCCCCAGTTCAACAGTGGACCTCTTATTCTGATTCACACTAGCATTGCCCAATGAAAATAACTTCTCAAGATAATCAATACATGCATCATTAGATAAATTCTCAAACTCTGCATCAGAAAGGATAAAGTTCTCATCATGCTCTGTGTCCACTACATCCACAGACTTGCACTGCTGCTGATCCGTGGGCCACTGCATCTCCTTATTCAAAGAAAAGACAATCTCCTTATCATCAGCCCTAAGCCTCAACTCTCCTTTGAACACATCAATCAGAGCCCTTCCAGTTGCAAGGAATGGGCGCCCCAAGATCAGAGGCGCACCATCCTTTTCATCCTCCATATCAAGTACAAGAAAATCCACAGGAAAAGTCAAATTCGACACCTTCACTAGCACATCTTCAATCACTCCCTCGGGGTATGTCAACGATCGATCTGCTAACTGTAGGGCAACAGACGCAGGTTTCAACTCCCCCAAACCAAGCTTCTTGAACACTGATAAAGACATCAAATTTATACTGGCTCCTAAATCACACAGTGCTCTCCTAGATAGTCCTTTTCCAATCTCACAGGGAATGATGAAGCTCCCTGGATCCTTCAATTTTTCTGGAAGCTTTTTCTGAATAATAGAGCTGCAGTTCTCTGTCAAATTCACTGTCTCCACACTGTTAAGCTTCCTCTTTCTGGAGATAAGTTCCTTGATGAACCTTGAATAATGTGGCATCTCTTCCAATACTTCCGAGAAAGGAATAGTGACTTGGACATCCCTCATAACATCAACGAACTTCCGAAACTTCTCATCAAGGCTCTTCGACAAGAATCTCTGAGGGAAAGGAATTGGTACCTTTGTAATTGGAAGTCCCAAACTGTCTCTCTCGAATACCACTTCTGCTTCTCTCAGTTTCTTAGCTCTCTGCCACTTTTTATCAGCAATTTCCTGATCAGATTGATTCTGTACAGAAGTTGGACGCGCTGGAAAACCTGGAGGACTGCTCGCCGGCTCACTCGGCTCGAGCGGTGCACTAAACCGACCGAGCGGGGCATGGCTCGAATCGCAGGACCCCTCTAAACCGGTCTGCACCCCACTCGACTGAAACTCGGCCGGTTCAGAAGCCCGCTCGGCTCCTGAGCGGCTCGGTTCTTCCTCTGTTCCATTCTGTTTATGTTCTGTATCATTTTGAATCAATTCTGTTACGTCCCGCATTAGTTTCGTACCTTTACACTGCTTTGCAGATCTCAAAGTGATCGCATGGTACTCCTTCGGGTTGATTTCCGTATTCGAAGGAAACTTCCCTTTCTGCAACTGCACTTGCTGCTGATTTACTGTAGTGGAGATCTGCCCTATGTTATATGACAAACTCTTCAACTGCTTGTTCACTTCTTCATGCTGCTTTGTCATATTTGAATCCATGAGAACAATGCAATTATTAATCTTGTCAATATCTCCATCAGTCTTCTTCATATACCTGGCCAACACATCATCAATACTAGACTTTCCTTCTTCAGTTTTAGCGCCATGATCAAAATTAGGAGGATATGGAACTGCATTATTCAGATTTGAATAAGAGAAGTTCTCATGCCTCTGATTATGCCAATTGCCTCCTTGATTATTAGGACCTCCCCCTTGGTTATTCCTTTGATTTGAATTACCTTGAGGGTACCTATTTCCTTGCCAATTCTGAGGAGCTCTCGAACCTTGAAGACTCTGCCCTATAGCCCAATTAGCACACTCGACCTCTTGAAGGTTCATCACCATATCATCACTTCCAGGCCCTCGGTTGCCTTCCCCATTATTACCTGATATCAAAGTAATCAGGTTCTTATTCATCTGTTCCAATTGAGCGACAACCTTATCATTCTTATCAGCTTCAGAAAATTTCTCTTCAACTTTTCAACTTTACCAAGTATGTAAGTCCCTCGGATCCTCTCAGATGGCCAATCCCTTGAGTTCAAAGAAATATCATCAAATAATTTCTCTACGGCATTGGATGTTTTGCCAAATATTGTTCCTTCTGTAGAAGCATCAACCAACACTCTAGATTCGTTGTCAAGGCCATTATAGAAGACACTGATGAGTTGAGACTTTTTGAATCCATGCTGTGGGCATCTCCTCAACGCATCAGTAAACCTTTTCCAAGCCTCTCCAAACGACTCATCTCTCCGCTGCTTGAATTGATTGATCTCCTGTTTCAGTAAAAGAACCTTTCCTGGTGGCATAAATCGATCCACGAACAACTGCTGCAACTCAGTCCAGTTTGAGCAACTGTCTCCCTTTAGCTTATCATACCACTCCCTTGCCTTATCAACCAATGAAAACTGAAAAAGCCTCATCTTCCATCTATCATTAGTAGCATCAGCAACTTTCACTGTATCCATGTAGCTGTTGAAACGCTTAAGATGGCCATAGGGCTCATCAAAAACGCCTCCGGCAAAGGGGTTTTTCTCCACTATATGAATCAGGACTGGCCTTATGTTGTTCGTTTCATCATCTTGAACGGCTCCAACTACGCCTGATCCTCTTAGATTGGTGGACTTAAAAGTTTCTCAGATGACGATGTCATCCTCATCGACTCTTTCTCCCATTGATGCTGTTTCAGGTTCTGTCTCAGATTCTGATTCAAACTCCGATTCAGCCTCTTCTAGGATAGCTTGATTCTCAATCTGCACTTCTTCCTCCTCTAAAATTGCTTTAAGAGGTGCTTTGGTATTCTTTGATTTTACTCTTCTTTTCCTCGCAGAAGCTTTAATTTTCGGATCAAATTCAAGATCTTGTGCTCTCGTCTTTGACCTAGTTTGCATGCAACTTCAAGAAAAATCCAAAGTAAAACAATTAAATCCCAAATAAAATATTCTAATTAACTAAGTAATAAAAGAAAATAAATAATTAAAACTGTCCCCGGCACAACGGCGCCAAAAACTTGATAGGCTTTTTCTGCGCACTATAATTAAATCCTCAAGTATAAGGATGTCAATTGTAGTAGCAAGTACCCAAGTTAAATTATCGATCCCGCTAAGACAGTTAATTATTTATTTACTATGAATTACTAATTAATCAGAATTGTGTAACCGATTTTCAAAGTGATTTTGTAATGAATTAATTATCTAAATTACTGAAAATATAAATAACTAAATTAATTAAAAGCAATAAAAATAAAAGCAAGTTTCTAATCAAGAGATAACGAACAGTTCTAAGGAATCAGGTATTGACCAATTAATTTGGGTTATTAAACTTACGATTGTTCATTCATGCAGTTTCACTGAAAATACACCACATATCTCTGTTATCCCACCAAATATGATTCGATTCTAAGCTAACAGTATAATCTGGTTTAAATCCTAAGGTGCGCAAATATTACCAAGCCTTATTCTTAGATACTAATCCAGCGAACTACAATACCTCCGGATGGTAAGTTCGACTAACAAGATATTTTCTGGAATTACTACAAGGTTCTATTCACTTCCTACTTGATTGTCTAATTGCATTGTTCCACTAAACTAATCAAGTATTTGATTTACCAGTTCATGAAATTAAAGTTCTTATAGCGGAGCTACTCTAATCTCTAACAGATAGACAATACCAATCATGAACGCACACAAGCTAACACAATAATCCAAGCATTATAGCGGATGTCATGAATATATTATGAAGACGTTACGAAGCAGAAAAGCATGTCTTAATAAAATAAGTAAAATCAAAAGCTCAACTGTATAAAATCTCAATCTTTGGTCTAAATCCCAAAATTAATTAAATCAATCCATCAAACCCTAGAACTGTATATAAAATTAGCCCATGAGGTCACAAGCAACACTCATGGCTAAGCAATTCATACCAAAAATCAAAGTAAAAGGAAGGAAAAGAAAGGAATTATGAAACCCTAGTGTAGACGTAGTCTTTCGTTCCTTCTCCGTCTCTCCAATTGCTTGATTCTCCCTCAATTAGCACTTGGAACCCTCTTGAAAGTGGATGGATGGTGAAATCAGGTTGTCAATCTGATATGGAGGTGTTGGAGGTGTGAATTGATGATGGACTTGATGGGTTCTCTCCAATTTGTATATTGATCTCCCTAATTCTCTCTTGGACTGTTGCAGGGCTGTTTTCGCGACCAATACTGCTTCAGAATCACGATTTGAGGGTATATATACGCTGCTGCATCGAACAGGCCCCGTCTGGGCCCTGAACTGGGCCGCTCGGCACCTTGCTCGAGCCGAGCTCATGGCCGAGCAGTCCCCAAACCTGCCGAGCAGCATATGAATGAAACGGGAACGTCATGTAGGCTCTGAGGGCACTCCACTCGGCTGGAAATTCGCAAAATGTTGGTGTCGCTCGAGCCGAGCGGCATCCCGAGCTGCGGAGACTGCACTGCGCGACTTCACCGTTTTGAGCATAACTTCTTCATACGGACTCCAATTTGAATGATTTTTGTGCTCACGTGTTCCTCTTTTCCTTGGCTTTCTATCCATATAAAGAACTCTGAGAAACTCCAACATTTGAATATGTAAAAAGTCATGCAAAGTGGCTACTCGGTACAGCATGTGCGACGTTAGCACTTTGATCATAACTTTCTCGTTTGAAATTCAATTGGGGTGTTCTTTACGTCAAAACGACCCTCTCTTCTGTGTCTTTCCAACCATATATCATATGATCAATTTGGACTTCTATAAGAATACAGAAATTTGTGCAACATCGACTGTATTTTTCAGCATTCCTTCTCACTTTCACTCCTCATTCTAACTTTGAACTTTTGATCATGTTTTACCCTTCAAAACTCAACAAAACACCTTAGTAGCATCTTAATTATGCAAGATATGAAAATCATGCCATTTTATATAAAATCATGGCCACATTCTATCAAAAACAGTGTAATGTGAGATCTAAAATACGTGAAATTCCACTCTCAACAAATCTCCAAATTGGGAATACAAATTCTTTTTCATTTCTTCAATATAAACAGATATCATCTGTTCTTTGGTCATTTTTTCAGATCTCATTTTTGATTTATTTATAATATAATCAAAAGGAGATAGGGTCTGATTACATTTCTGTTGTTCTTCATATAAAAGAACTTTTTCCTCTATTAGAGCAAATGTTTCATCACCATAAGGTCTTTTTGTATCAGGATCAATTTGGAATAATTTATCCCAGAATTTAACATGAAATGTTCTAAATAAACAGGGAATTTCTGTCTTAGTATAACCAAATTCAGGACTCCATTTTAAGATCCAAGGGATTGAAAATCTGTAAAAAAGTAACAAGAAGCTATACCTTCTATAAAAAATTTACTTTCTTGTTTCTTTATTAATTGTGGAGAAATTTCAACCCACTTATTAAAATTATTTTTGATATTTTCTGTTAATATGTTTGGTATAGGACCAAGACAATAAAACCAATGTATAAACCAATGTGGAATCTCATAGTTATAAACTTGAGAACAAATTTTTAAAAACCAAGTGCGTTTGTGTTTATCATTTTCATAATTAAAGACCATTATAAATGCGTCACAGTAATCCCAGTAATTGTACTTAAATGCTGCTTTTGTTTTATTATTAACAATTTCTTTTTCTCTTAATGGAGAAATTTCTCATTCTTCTAGTGATATTACCTTTTTTATTATTATTTTACTGAAATTATAAATTTCAGGATGTGCACCAGAGTAATGAGTAAAGTCACCTAATCCACTTTGGATTAGAATCTGTTCATAATAGTTTCGAGACTTATAAGTCTTCATCACGTTTGAACCATTGTCCAAATATCTTTGCATTAGGAACCATGGATTATCACTCCATTTTAGATCCTTTTCTTCTAGAAGAAATATAATTTCTTCATAATCTTTTCTGACATATCCTATACTGTCAGATTCATCATTTCCAATAATTATTGCAAAGGTAGGAGTATTACTCCTTTCTTCTTCCATGCTTGATGTCTCAAAGTCCTGGGACAAATTTTTATTTACCAATTTTTTCTTTCCATGTTGAGATATAATCTCAGGAGATTTTCCTCTTCCACTGTTAGGAGCATGAGGAGTATAACTCCTTCCTCCTCTTCCTCTATATGTAGAGGGAGATCCTCCTCGACCTCGAGTATTCATTCCTGAAATCATTTAAAATATTCTCTTGTTAGAAAATCAGGAAGATTATTATCTTGTCCCTTCTTATAAATAATATTAAAATCAAATGGGGTTAAATGAGCCTGCCATCTTGCAAACATTTGTTTAGAAACATCATGTTTAAAATCTTTTTGAAACATGAATTTAGCTGCATTGCAGTCTGTAACAATAGTAAATTTTTTATTATAAAGATCATCTTGGAATTTTAAAACACACTTGACTATAGAAAGAATTTCTTTTGCTATAGTAGCATAATTCTTCTGTGCTTCATTCCATTTTCCTGAATGAAATCTAACAAGATGAACTTGTTTTGTATTAGGATTAACCTGAGTAAGTATTCCTCCAAATCCTATATCAGAAGCATCTGTTTCAATTATTTTTTCCCAATTTGGGTTACTAATCATTAAACAAGGTAATATCTTTACTCTAGATTTAATCTTTTTACTGCTACAGTATGACTATTAGTCCATGGTTTAGGATTCTTTTTAAGTCTATCATAAAGAATAGCTGTATCCTTAACCAGATTATGATAATATGGAGTTATATAATTAAGACTCCCTAAAAATCTTTGTAATTGAGTTTTATCAGTAATGATATCTGAAAATTTATCTGCAAAATCTATGCTTCTATTAATAGGAATAATGTTTCCTTTTTCTATAATATGACCAAGAAACTTAATTCTAGTTTGGAATAATTCTATTTTTGATTTAGATATAACTAATCAATTTTGGATAATCAATGTTTTAAAAATATGCAAATGTTTAAAATGCATTTCAATGGTTTTTGAATATACTAAAATATCATCAATATAAACAATTATAAACTCACTATAAGGAGTAAAAATATCATTCATGATCTTCTGAAATTCAGAAGGAGCATTTTTTAATCCAAATGGCATTACATTCCATTCATAATGTCCTATTGGAACATTAAATGTTATTTTATATCTATCAGATTTATTAATCTGAATTTGCCAATATCCTGATTTGAGATCAAATTTTGAGAATAATAGACTATCATAAAGTCTGTCCAATAAATCCTTTTTATTAGGAATTGGATGTCTGATCCATTTCAGAATTTTATTAAGAGGTTTATAATTAATAACTAATCTAGGTACACCCCTTTCAATTTCAGAATATTTATTAACATAAAAAGCAGTACATGACCATGGAGATTGAGAATGACTAATAAGCCATTTTTGTAATAAAGATTCAATTTCTTTTTTACAAAGTTCTAAATATTCTGAATTCATTTGACAAGGTCTAGCCTTTGTTGGTATATTCTTTTCATTAAATGAATCCTCATAAGGTAAAGAAATTATATGTTTCTTTCTGTCCCAAAAGACATTGGGATGATCGTTACAAATATCTAATGAAAATTGACTTTTCAAAAGATTTATTTTATCCTGTAATTTAGGATTTTTTAATTGATCATCAAGAGTAACAATATTTATGTCTTGTTTTAAGAAACTAATCTGATTTTGTTTTGCCTTGATATTATCAGAAAGACTATGCAAAATTTTCGTAAAAGGCTCAATAATAAATTCTAGGAAAATATCATTACCTTTAAAAGTACCAATAATACCTTTATTATCAATCCTTTTTATAGGATAGATATTATTTAAAAATGGAGTACCAAGTATAACTTGATTTGATATATTTTTCGCAAGTATAAAACTTTGAGAAATACATTTGTTATTAATACAAATATAAGCTTTAGGAAGCTTATAATCAATTTGGAGTTTATCTCCTCCTGCATGCCATAGATTATGACTAGTTTTTTCAAAATATCTAGTAGGTATTAATCCTTCTTGTATAACATTTAAATCTGCTCCACTATCTACCAGAGCAGTAAATGTTTTTGTATAATGATTATCAATTAATAATGATATTTTTATATACCATTTTTGGGTTATAACCATTTCAATAGTAGAGAGAAATTTTTCATTAAATATACTTGGTTTTTCAATTTCCATATTTTCTTGGGAAATATTTTTCCCTTTAGAAACTTCTTCTAATCTAGAAATTCTAGAATCTCTAGTAATATTCTTATTTTTTAATAGTTTTATTTCTTCTTTGAGATTATTAATCTCTTTATGAAGGTCTTGTAGAGATATTTCTCCTTGTATCTGATATCTTGTTTTTAATTGACTCATGACTTCTGTCATGTTATATGATCTATTTCTATTAGGAATATTTTGATTCCAGTCTTCTTCTTTAGAAGTAGAAGCACTATGGCTAATTTCATTTATTATTTCATCCCTTAATCTAGGATCTTTAATCATTTTTAATAACTCTAGAATATTATTAGAGTTTAATACATTTATACTCATTTCCGAAAATTGTGACATGATTTTATAAAATTCAGATTGATTATTATCAATATTATTAATTTCTTTAGGACATATTAATCCTTTTTTACAAGGCTCACATTCTTCTGATTCAGAAATGTCTTCATTAACTAATTTATTAACAATATCTTCTTCTGATTCAGAAGTACTTAAAAATTCTGATTCTGATTTTTCAGATTCAGTTTTTCTTCAAGAGTATGTATAATAATACTCTTTATATCATCAGGAATTTCCAAATTATTTATCCTTTTCTTTGTCCAATAAAATTTTTCTGTATGACCATATTTACCACAAATTTTGCAGTATCTTTCTTTATTCTTTTTATATCTTTGTCTATGAGACTTCTTTTGGAATTTTTCTTCCTTTCTTTTATTCTTTTTCTCAATTTGATTAGGAGAATACTTCCTATGTTTAGGTTTATAAACCTTCTTATAATCCTTCTTGGTTTGACTAGATGAAGGGTTATCAATACCAAATTGTTGACAAAATTCTCCCAATTGTTTTTTCTCATTGAGATTTTGCCTTTTAATCTGTTGATTTAGCTTTATTTCATTACATAATGCTAATCCTTCTTGAATGCATGTGTCTATTAATGCACCATAAGTATAATTATCATATGGTATAGTAATATGATTACGTTTAAGAGTTTTTCTTACTTTTTCAGCAAATAAATTAGGTAATCCATCAATAAATTTTGACTTCCAATGAATGTTATTACATTCTGGTAATTCCATTACTCTGCTTAGGAAAGTATCCTTATACCACCTAAAATCGGAGAGAGTTCTACATCTCATTGTTTGTAACAATGATCTAATAGTATCACTATTGTCACTGAATCTTCCAGTAAAGTGTTCAATTACATTTACTGCAAGTGTATAAACTGCATTTTCAATTATTTTGTCATTTTCTTGTTTTACAGAATTGAGAATATTATCTCTATGTTGTGGGTTTAGATAATTATCCCACCAGCCTTTAAGCTGTCCAGTAAATCCGGCTATTATCATAGATGCAATAGTCTTATCCGTGTTATTACTATTTTTACAGATGGTGGAGTACATTAGCATTCTATGTACTGTATTATAAATCTGTTTATTGGAATAACTATCAATATTCCACTCATAGATTTTATTACCTGAGTAACTGATATCAAGAGTATCAGTATATTCCTCATGTAATACATCCATAGGTGTTGGTCTACTATAATAAAATTTATTATGGATAGGCTTATCAGCCCATTTAGTATTAATCTTATTTATTTGATTTTGCAAAACTTGTTTATGGTCAGTATTTTCAATCAAATCATCAAATAACTCTTTATCAAGAGTTTTTATACTCAATTTATCAAATTTTTCTTGAATAAATTTTTCTAAATCATATAAAGGCTGAATTTTAAAATCAGATATAACTGGAGGTGGTTGAAAACTAGGTGAAGCTTTCTTTTCTTTATTAATAATTAAAGGTAATTTAAAATCTGGCAATATATTTTTTTCTTTTTCTTTTGAAAAAATCTCAACAGGCTTATTCATTAGTGATATTATCGTATCTAATTTGTTATGAATAGACTGAATTTGTTCTCTAATTATATTGAGAAACAAATTTGTATAATTCTGGTTTTTAAACATATTATTAATATATTCACATGTGACCCTAATTGTATCATCTTCAATTAATTTAGCTAAAGCTAAGAAGTTATAAACTTCATTCTCATTCTTCATTTCGAAAGACTGTAATGGGGGATATATCCTTGTAATAATATTTCCATTCTGTAGATTGTAATTTCTCTCCAAAATAGAAATATAATTCTTTACATATGTATTCATAAACCATGCTGCGAAAGGGATTAACATATTCTTTTCTTCGCAAGTTTTATAAAATTCACTTTGAAATTTTATAATCTCATTTTGAGTAAAATTTTCAAAAAACCATTTTCTAAAAGGTTCATAACCTTGATTTTTAAATTCCTCAGAAATAATTTTTCTGGTTTTAGATCTGTGACTAAAATCTATTTTTTCTTTAAAATCCATTAAATAAAAAAATTCATTTCCGTTATTGTCAGTTATAACTCATTAGTATAACTAGTATTTGATTCTTTAACAATATTATTTTTATTAATATATAATTTCTTTACAGGAGTGTTTCCTGTAGTATAAGTAAATTCTTCTAAATTAGTCTCTTCTCTTATTTGAGAAGTAGAAGCTCTAGGTGTTTCTACCTTGTAATCTATTGGAGAAATATAATTTCTCATAGAATTACATTTTTGAAAATATTTATTATTTTCAAACTGTATATTAACTGATCCTTCAGTACTTTGAATTATACTCATAATATTATTATGATTTTGTACCTGTGGTTGAACAGGAATAGCTTGTTCAATAATCCAATTATCTGGAAAGTCAATTTCTTCCCATTTAATAGGTCTTCTTGTCGTAATTTTAGACCGATTATAATTAGTCTCAATTATTATCGTTTTATTTTTTATTTTATCCATTCTTTTACATTGCGGATTCAATGTAAATAATGGTTTATAATATATTATGTAACAAATGCAAATAGTCTTTGTTCCAGAAATATAATTATAACCATGTGTTTATCTAACCCATTAGATTCTTATTAGAATATCCTAGCCATAAACTATATAAGTACCATGCTAGCACAATTAATAGTTATGAATCAACACTTTACAGAATAGAAATAAAACCGGCATCTTTAAATAAAATCATACCCAAATAAAACCTCCAACATGCCCATCACAACGCCTTTCAAATGGCTAAAACTGGGACTTACAGGAGCAACATATTTAAGGCATTATTTTGTTTTAAGGCCAGTTAATATCTATCTAACCCATTAGATTCTTATTAGAATATCCTAGCCATAAACTATATAAGTACCATGCTAGCACAATTAATAGTTATGAATCAACACATGAATAATTTAGCCTATGAGGCTAAACATGATCATGATAAAATAATTTAATATATACAGAAAATACAAACTAAAAATACTTACGGAAATTCCACCAGTAGAAGTAGATCTTTTATTAATACAAACTCTTTAATTTACAAGAAAGTTGCTCAACACATGAGCTACAATGGTGATCAGAGAGAAGGGGAAGTATTTTCTGATCGATTAATTAATAATATATTTTTTATTTATATTTTCAATTTTTTCTTAAATTTTACTCCCTCGGTCCTGCGATCCTTTTTGCGTTTAATAAAAGGAATTTTTTTTTTATTTTAGGTAATAAAAGTAATAAATATCTATAAATAATTTTTAATATATTTCCTAATTAAAATTAATTAATAAAATAAGAAATTATATTATTTAAAAAATATTAAATAGGGAAGTTAATTGAAAATAAATAAGGAAAATATAAAAATAAAAAAAAAATAAAAAAATGAGAAAATTACACGTCACAATGAGGAGCTCCAGACTAAACATTGCCAAAAAAAAAAAAAAATATTATGTTATAATATAATTAAGATAAAAATGAAATATTATACGTGGAGCTGCACTAATTTAGGGTTTGTGGGCCTGTGGCTGGTGGTCCGACTCAACTTGTACGTTTGAAGACGGAATCTTGTTGGAGTAGGGATTAATTGGATTAGTTGGATTAGCAAAATATAATTAATTGATTTTTGATAAGAAAACGGAACCCTTTTTTACTTTTTTTTTTCTCCTTAATACTTTTTAAATTAAATAGTTTCACGGTGAAAATATATATTTTAAGATTTTGTAATTGCTATCATTTTTTATTTATGATTTTGTAATTGTTATTATTTTTTATTTATATTATAAATTATTTATGAAATAAAATTATTACTCTTCATTAATTGAGTATCACTTTTCATTATAAAAGTTATCAATTTTTATCCATCTCACGTAAGCCTTAAGTGAGATTGGTCTCACACAAATATATGCTTTTAAAATATCAATAAGTTAATGGATCATCCGTCTAACAGTAGTAGGATAAGTGAAATGGCCTCACCAAAAACTCTCCCTTAAATACTTTCATGGAAGAGTTGCAGGGGGAGCTTACATCCAGTATGTAAACTATGGAATAATATTGTGAAAGTTGTTGCATTCTCTTGGATAGCTGCAAAATAGGGTCCCAACATTTTCAAACCTAATGATGGGGGCATTTAATCTAATTTCTCTAAAGAATGCAAATTGTGTGGATAAGTCAAGAAAGAAGTAAGCCGCTTATTCATTCGTTGTGTGATGGCTGATACTGTTTGGAGTCACATTTATTTATAGTTTAACATCACATATACAACTAAGAACACATTATTAGAAAACTTTCTCCATCACAATGAAAATGTAGATTTGAATAAAAAGAGCACCTAGGAACTACTTTGGCACAGTGTTATCTGACAGATTTGGAAGGCAAGAAACGATAAAGTGTTCAATGGTGTGAGAGCTGAAAGTGAAGATATAATGATGAAGGCAAAAATTAATACATGGCTTTGGATCAAACACAAGAGTAGAGAAAGAAAGAGATATAAATTTAGTGAATGGTTAAGAGAACTTCTGATTTGTATTGGCATATAAAGGAAGGATGGAGATATAGGGGTTTTTGAATTGATATATATATGGTTTCTAATCTTTTAGTGTTGTACTCCCTCATTTGAGCATGAGCCATCTTATGTTGTACTCTCTTTTAATTAAACTTTACTTTTTTAAAAAATAAATAAACAAATAAATATATTTATAACTATCTACTCGATATAAAAATATTATTTCTCATCGTTAATCTTTGTGTAAATACTAAACGTATCAATATTAATGGGACGTAGGAAGTATTATTTAATTGTGGAGCTTGTCTCTTATGGAACATGGTGTGAAAAAACATTCCTTATCATGGGCGGATGGTGCTTAGGGCAGCATCGGGTTCAAGCCCAATCCACTAAAAACACGTTATATTGTATATGAGTAATTATAATTTTTTTAAATAAAGTCTAGTCCAATAGTCCAAAAATTTATCAAGCACATCTAGTAAAAGTTTAATAATAATTCTAGTCTCTCAAATTATATATTCCCTCTATCCCGCGTCCAAATTTACGTTTGCCATTTTGAATTGTCATAAATTAATAATTACGTTTCCTTTTTTGTCAAATTAGGCTCACATAAAATAATAAATTATTCTATATAGGGCCCACACACAATACTAATATAACTACCTACTTCACATTAAAGCAAACTCTTAATCTACGTGCAAAAAAAACTTGTCTCACTAAACTTTAAAATATTATACCTCTAAATCTACGTGCAAAAAGCAAATGTATAAGTTAACGCGGGACAGTGAGATTATTTTTAATGTATAGTGGGTTGAAAGGTATAATAATTTAATACATATTAGTATTGTGTGTGAGCCCCATGAAGATAAAGTGATTGATTTATATGGGTCTCATCTATTAAAAAATGAAATATAATTCTTGTAGCGAGATTCCCTAATTAATAAAATGTAACTCTTGTGTAGGACGAAGGGAGTATGTTTAACTATATATTCACTATATCTTACAAAGTATATAACTTTTTTTTTATCAATAACACTTGTACACGTTTTTAAAATGAAAAAAACACATCTCAATATTACCCATTTTAACAATCTCAACAAATTTACATATATTTTTAATTAAATTATTTAAAAAACCCTACTATTTATATATGGGGCCGCTATTTGCACTACCGAATATACTAAACGAATCTCAATTGCTAAATACACCCCACTAAAATTACAATAAACAAGCATCAATCACTAAACATACTCATGTATGACAATGTTACTCTTTTAATTAGAATTAAATATAATATACAATTTTTAATTACCCACCAAAATTATAAGTATCAATCATTAAATATACTCATGTATGACAATTTTATCCTTTTTATTAGAATTAAATATATTATACAATTTTTATAACTAATCACGAATCCGTCTAACCCTTTCGGAGTCACCATCACACGCTCCACACTCCAACACATCCTCACATTCGTCACAAACAAGAACATACACCTCGTCTCTGACGAGATATACTCCGGCTCCGCCTTCTCCCCCGAAGAGTTTGTTAGCATAGCGGAGGCCCTCAAGGCCAGGCATTCCGAGAGGGTCCACATCATCTACAGCCTATCCAAGGGCCTTGGCATTCCAGGGTTTAGGGTCGGAACGATCTATTCTTACAACGACGTGGTGGTGATGACGGCCAGAAGAATGTCCAACTTCAATCTGGTTTCTTCCCAGACACAACAGCTTTTGGCGGCCATGCTTTCTAATAGGGGATTCGTGGAGAATTATATTGACTGGAATCGGGAGAAACTGAAGAAGAGGCATGAGATGGTGGTTTATGGTTTGAAAGAAGTAGGGTTGGGGGTTTTGAAGGTATGTGATTTGAAGCCCAAACGATATCAAGATTGAGTACGAACGGATGTGTGAAATTAGATAAACGATAAGCTAAAACTTGAAGAAAAGAAATCAAACGCAAAGAGATTTAACGTGGTTCGATCGTAAGATCTACATCCACGGGAGAGGAAAAGTGTTCTTTATTCATGAGAGATTACAGAGCAAAAACGCACACCAACTAGATGATGAAAACTCTGAATCCTAATGATCACATGTGTGAATACTCCAACTTATAGGACTAAGTGAGCAGTTGATTTTGCAGCTATGTTTGATGGGTATAACTCCCTCCTAATTAACTCTTTAATCAACTAATAGAAAGCCTTATACTCCAACTATTCAATCCAGCTGACACTTGGCCAAAACTAACTCTTTAAGGCCAATCAAATTGCTCCACATCAGCTCATGCCAACTGCCATCAGTTTCAATCTTGCAGAATATCCATTTGCTTCCATCTGATCTGTACTGATGGTAGAACCACTCCATGCCATGCACCCAGTGCATACAAGCAAGATTAACATGCAACTATCTTACAGAAGGGAAATGCAGGGCTGTTTTGTTGGTTGGATTTGAGGAGTCTGTTGAGAGATTTGAGGATGGAGGAGGAATTAAGGTTGTGGAGAATAATGTTGGGAGAAGTTAAGGTGAATGTGTCGCCGAGTGGTTGTTGCTGGTGTACGGAGGCGGATTGGTTCAGAGTTTAATTGTGATGCATTTAGAAATTTAATTGGGGGTATGTATAACAATTACATAAATACTTGTATAAACCGGGTTCACGGTATAAATCATATGGTTCCCCTTCCAATCCTATATACCCTTGCTAAGGTGTTAAAATTAGGGGGATTACAGGATTTACAAGGATTTATGATGTAAACTCGGTTTACACTATACTAATTAATTCTAACAATTTATCATAACTAATCTTATTTTATTATATATATAAGAATATTTACGTCTTCTCACATAAACATATTTTAAATTAATAAATTAACAAAGTTCGTTTAGTAAATCCGAATGTACAAATATCTGCCCTTTATATATATCCCAACAATTTTTTTAAACTCAATGAACAAAATACGTGCAATTCTTCGTAGGACAGAAGAATTATATTTCTTTTATAAACTATTGAAGTACTTTTTTTTTTTACTAATCCACCACATCATCGATTTCTGGATCCACTATTGTTCTTAATGGTATAAAAGACAATTATACTTTATGATATGAACAATAATAGTGTGATGCATCACGAATTGCGGACCATAAACCACTAGGATAATATTTACAATGAATTACAATAGTACAATTACAATTATGTCTAAAATAATGTTAAACCTTAAAAATAAATATTAAGATATATACTAACACATAAACCAGTTACGGGCCAATCCGATTCGGATAGAATTTTACCAGATTCAGAACAGTTCAAACGATTTGGATATGGTCGGATTTATTTACATGTATAATAGTGTAACTAGTGCTTTGATTAACCCTCTTTCAAATAGTTTGGCCTACTAAATTCAAGTTAGGTAACAAAAAAATAAATACAAATAAAATGTTGCAGTTTATTAAAGTATATATATATATGTATAAGGCAAAGACTTGGGTGACACCATCTTCCGAATCTCCCTTAGACTGCCGCGTTTTTACGTATATTTATTTTAATAATTGATAAAATTGAAGTGTAATTCTCAATTGACATAATGACGCTACTCTTCTCTGTCCTTAACAAGGATATTGGCGTTTGAAACTTTGAATCTTGTGGATTGCTGTTATTTTTATTTTTATTTTTTCCTTATTATTTTTTAATTACAAATTTTCTTTTAAAATTATAATTTTCTATTAATTCCAATTTAAAATTTAATATGATAAATTTATTAATTAAAGTCCTAACATTTTTCAAAAAGTAATAACATTTTAAATAAAATTTGACACTTAATCAAAGAAAAGTGATAAATGTCAAATTAAACTATTTCATTTTATTAATAATTAATACAATAAATAAAAAAGTTATAATATTTTAAATAAAAAGTAATATTTGATAAAGATAAGTGATAGCTATTCAATTAAATTATTTTATAATAATAGAGTAAATAAAAAGTGATATTTTTTTAATAAAAAGTGATATATAATTTATGAATAGTGATACCCTATCAATTAAATTATTTCATGAATAATTAATAGATCGTATAAAAGTGATAATATTTTTTTATAAAAATATTATAATATATAATCAATTAAAAGTAATAACCATCAAATTGAACAATTTTATAAAAAAAAATCATCACACAAATAAAAAGTGATAATATTTTTAAGAAAAAATAATATCTAATCAATAAAAAAAATTTATAATCGTCAAATTGAACTATTTTAACAATTCATGATATATGAATAAAAGTATACTTGATCAATAGAAAATGACAACACCGTTCAATTCTGTTATATAAACCATTCATAAGATGAATAAATAGTGAGCATTTATAATAAAATGGGATACTATGAATGAATAAGTATTATAATATCTTTTTATATAAAAGTAAAATATAAATACATAATACTTTTAATAAATAATACTCTATAATAATAAGTATTAAGAAAAAGCAAAGAATAAAAAATAAACATTTTCCTAATTATTAAATGGTAAATACACAACGACCTTCTTTATCCTGCAGATTTGGAAGCCGAGAAAATTCATGGGATGGGAGAATGGTTCAAATTGAGTCTGAGCGACTGGCTAATTAATTAATTAATGGGATAATGAGTAATCCACGAAATCGATTCCGTGAGATGATTTCACACAAAACTCAACAAACCCTTATAATTGGTAGGGTAGTAGCATTTATATCAATCCTTTTTAAAAAGTATTCTTTAGCAATGGTATATAAGAGAATTGACAAAAATAACCAAAAAGTAATTAACTTTGGAATTAAGGGATATGCATACCTTACAGTGTGGTTATATGCAGAAAGAGCAAACCAATCTTCAAGATATAATTCTTAAGTAGCCTAGTGTATGATAAGAAATGGAACAAAAAAACATAAGTGGAACAAGAATTTACAATTATATGGTAATTAATGTATAAAATTGCAAAACAAACAATTAAGGTTTAGTAAGAGATATGAGCAAAGATAAGACACCTTGGTATAGTTTCTGATGGGTACTCATAAAGGATCTTAAATTTGTTGTTGATAACAAAGATTAGAAAACTCAAATTAAGCAAGTATTTTCATCATGAAGAAGCTGAATGGGGCAAGTATATATGCAGTGCTTTGATTAATGAGAAGGCAGATGCAAAACAAAGTGAAGTGAGTGGACCATCAACAGACATAAATAATTCACACAAAATACTTTTATAAACCCAATTTACATAGCTTAGTATACGAATTCGATCTTTTATTCACCTTAAATTATATAATCTCTCTTTTCAATCATATTATATCTTATATATTATTAATATTTAAATTAAAAATGGACCACATGATTTACATGTAAAGTTGGTTTACAAATTACTAACTCAATCATTGAAGAGTGAGTGATGGACTGATAAATATAAAGTTTTTTTTTTTTTGAAAGTAGTGATAAATATAAAGTTGAGGGAGCTATTAAGTAATAAAGTTGAGAGAGAGACAACTATATTCAATTATTCCTGTCCCACTTACGTGGAAATTCATTAGAGTCGATATTATGGTGATAATATATGGAAAATGCCAAATATTGGACACTTTTGATATTATTTTTTGGGTTAATTGCAAAATAAATCATGAACTTTACTCTTATTACAAATTAATCCCACTTTTGAGAAATTGCAAAAAAAAACCACAATATTTAAGTATTGTTACAAAACGCACCCAATTTTTAATTAAAAGTATAGTTTTTTTTGGATTTTTTTGCAACAATACTTAAAGGTGGTGATTTTTTTTTTTGCAATTTCTCAAAAATGAGAATTAATTTGCAATAGGAGTAAAGTTCGTGATTTTTTTTTTTGCAATTAATCTTTATTTTTTTAAAGAGGGCAAAAAATAATGTTAGAATAGATAAGGCATTATATATTTTCTCAGGAGAAAGTAGACGGTATATGGTCAAGATATGTAAAAAGTAACATTCAATTCTTGTCATAGTTTATTTATAGTACCAATAGGTAAAAAAGGTAAAAAATACTCATTCGTTCCGCGTTAAGATTTACGTTTTCTATTTTATATTGTTCCAAGTTAAGATTTTACATTTTTTTTTATTATATTGGACCACACAAAATAATTAATTATTTCATGTAGGTCCCACATACAATATTAATACAACTACACATTTTATATTAAATATTATTTTTCTCACCTCACTACACATTAAAATATTATATCTCTTAATCTTCGTGTAAAAAATAAATATCAATGTTAACGCGGGATGGAGGGAGTATTATTTTTGAAACAACAAAAATCTTTGACAACCATTAATTAAATTGTATTCAATTTTAATCAAAATTCATTTTATGGACAAAAATTCCTTTGTCTTAAAATTTAAAAACGGACCCCCACACCAACCCACCCGGACCGACAATTATCGACACTCATACTGACGCATGTCGGTAGGGACCGACAGCCACCGATACCTGGATCGATTGACGGAGTCGGCTCGTTAGTCGGGGACGGACAGCCACCTATACCCAAACCGACACATGTCGGTGGGGACCGACTGATGTTGGTCAGCTCGTCGGTAAGGGATCAATGGTTGTTGGTAGGGGACCAACATCCACTGATACCCGTGATGAGATTTGTGGAAAAGTAAGATTTGTATTAAGGAATGATAATTATATACAATTACAGACAAAGCATAAAAATAATATTACAACGATGTGGGACAACTATTATATATATTCTTAATACGCCCCCTCAAGACGGCAGGTGAATGACAATGCCGATCTTGGACATTAGTAATGAGAGCCGAGATCGGGATACAGACTTTGTGAGAGCATCAACTAGTCGATCAGTAGAGGACACGTGTGATACCCAAAGGACACGTGTGAGAGCATGAACTGTGGCATTCACTGCATATGCAATATCTGACCGAGTGAGAAGGAGATACTTAAGGCTACCAAAAATCTTCTGATAAGTAGTAGCATCATATGACTCAGTACCATCATGCAACGAAAGCTTAGCACCGACGGCAGTGGGTGTTGAAACTAGCTTGGCAACATATTTAAGCGAGCCAGAAGATCTGTGATGTACTTGAGTTGAGACAGGTGACATCCTTATGAGGACTGGTGCACTTCAATATATACCGAGAAAGTTAGAAAGCGCACCCAAATCCTTTATAGAGAAATGTTACGCAAGATCAGAAGCAAATTTCTTTAGGAACTTGGAATCACTTCATGTCAACACTAGATCATCAACATAAACTAAAAAGTATGCTAAGATCTTATTGTGATGATATAAAAATAAAGATTAATCCAATTTAGCACAGTAAAAATCAATTGAAATGAGAAACGACAGCAGAGCATTGTACTAAGTACCCGGTACCTGTTTTAAGCCATATAGATTTATGAAGCCTGCAGACATAAGAGGGATCATCAAGATCAGCAAAGCCTGGTGGTTGGGACATGTAGACCTCTTCAGATAGAGAAACATTAAGTAAGACATTGTTGATATTAAATTGATACAGTGGCCACCTTCATGGAACAACAATGCTAAGAACAACACTGATTATATTTGGTTTGACAACAGGACTGAAGGTTTCTGTGAAATCAAACTCAAGACGCTGATGAAACCCTTTAGCCACAAGTCTGGCCTTATATCGGTCAACAGATCCATCCAATTTTTGTTTGATGCGAAATACCATTTGCAACTAATGATATTAAGAGAGTTTGTAGCAGGAACAAGAGACTAGGTGTCGTTTCCAATCAGATCATTGAACTTCGAAGACATCGCATCATGCCATTGGGAAGAAGTTGAGGCCTGAGTGACAGAAGTGGGCTCAACATCATTGGAATGGGAGATGGAGAGGCAATACCTGAGGTTGGACTTTACAATGTTATTGTAAGAGCGAGTGATCATGGGATGACAAGTAGCTGGAGGTCGTGAAGGATAGTGATCCAAATTATCCAACTAAGGCACATGCACTGACAGTTGTGAATGAGATGGTGAGGTAGATGAGATAGGCATGGAAGGGAAAGAAATGATTGGGACTTTGGGTAATGTTGTGGTAGTGGATGGTGAGGGGATGGGTGGGTTATGGTATAGGGTTGTTTCTAGGGCCAGTGTCGAGGGATAAAGGTGGGAAGGTAGATATATTATTGTTGAAACGGGAATATAGTTTCAACAAAAGTAACATGACGGGATGTATATATTCCGTTGATGGATTTATCAAGATATAGGTAAGCACTCTAGGTTAAAGAGTATCCAACGAAGACATAAGGTGTGGATCGGGTATCGAGCTTGTGTGTGAAGTATGGACATAGTCATGGATAACAGACGTAGCCAAAGGTACAAAGTTTTGAAATGTCGAGTTGTTTTTTTATATAATTTTTCGTCGGCAGAGAGCTAATCAAGGTTAACTTTGAGAAGTCTATTTATAAGATAAGTGGTAGTGGAAATAGCATAAGGCCAATATGTGAGGGACATAGAAGCATGGTGGAGGAGGACTAGGCCTGTGTCGGTAATATGACGGTGTCATTGTTCTAAGATGTCATTTTGTTCAGGGGTGTGTGGGGGTGTAGTGAGATGAGTTATGCAATTTATTATGAGAAAATGGTGAAGTGCAAGATATTTTCCATCATTATCATAGTACAATGTGCGAATGTGTGTAGTGTGATAGTTTTCAACTAGAGGTTTAAAGGCTACAATCGTGGGTAAAACATCATATTTTTTTAAAAGGGATAAAGCCATATTTACTTGGTATAATGATCAACAAAGATGACACAATATATATATCCTTCAAATGACATAACAGGAAAGGTCCAAATATTTTAAAACAATAATTCAAGTGGTCTAGTAGATGACAAAATTGACTCATCAAATGGTAACTTATGCATTTGGACTCACTTGCAAAAAATCACAATGAAATGTAGAAGAATCACCAAATTGAGAGGAATGATTGGGGCGGCCCTGGTGATGACGCTAACGTGACGAGGCAGAAGTAGTGCTAGAGTTTGAGCGACCAATAAGGGCAGACTGCCAAAGAGCCGTAGTGAAAGCAGTGGTAAATGTCAGACAGAATAGACAAGCAGCTGGACATTTGAGATTTTGCATTAAAAAGTTTTTCATGTAATTCTTCAAAGGATGTGGGAGAGCCACTTGTTTGAATGGCTAATCCAATATCCTTATAAGAATCATCCAATCCGTTAAGGACTTTGAGGACTAAATTCTCAGAGTCAGTTTGCACACGAAAAAGTCAAAGTTTATCCACCATGCCTTTGATTTCAAGCATTGTTACGCGTTTTCTTTGCATACAAAATAATCCTCAAATATTAAGGATATCAGTTATAGCTCAGCAGGTAACCAAATTTAATATTGAACCCAAATGACAAAGCATTATCAATTTAATTATTACCTAAATTAATCAAGACAATATGACAATAAGATTTGAGAATTATTATCTAATTGACTAAAATGCTAAAAATTAAATAACAACTAAAAGAATTCGAAGTTATAACCAAGTTTGGAGAATAGATAGGGATGTCAATGGCTAGGGTATGACACGTGTATGGCAAATCCACGTACTACCCATACCTTACCCTCCCTACCCATACTCTACCCTGTTATCCTAAAATTGAGCTTCGGGTAGGGTACAGGTATACAGACAATTTGTGGGTAAATAAATACCCATAATTTTGGTAGATTTTGCGGATCATGGTTACCCAAACCCACCAGATCCTACCCGCCCCAATCTTTTTAAAAAAAACTATAATCCACAAAAAATAATTATAATACATAAATAAATAAACCTAAAATAAAACATGCAAATTAAAAAATAAAGTCATTAACAAAAACGTCTAAGTCCATGTGCATCACCACAAATGCAATAACAAGAAAACATCAAAAATTCATAGTTAGTCAAATAAAATTAAAAAACAAATATTATAAAATTTTAATTACTTATATTTATATTAGGACAAAAATATAAATTTTAATTAAAAATATTAAACTTATTTTAATAAATAAATATGAAATACATAAAATTTTTTACATCCACAATATTATTATATTAAAAATAAAATATTATATTTAGACTTAATTAAATTAAGTCAATAAATATAATAGTTAAAATAATTATTTTTGAATTTTAATTTATTTATAAAAAATATTATAAATTTATAATTTATAATATAATAAAAAAATATAATAGTATATTATATAATGTTTATTTGTATATAATTGTAATGTATATATATAATACATATTATAATATATATATATATATACATATATATATATCGATTAATAATCGGGTCGGGTACGGGTCGAGTATGGGTAAAAATATGAGAATCCATACCCTACCCTTATCCATATGGAGTATTTTTCTTTCGGGTTCGGGTACTACCCAACCCGTTATCTAATTTTACCCACTTTATTCGTACCCGATATGTGGGTACCCGTCGGGTAACTCGAGCCGACGGGTATAACTGACATCCCTAAGAATGGGTAGCCCTAGGGTATTCCAATTTAAATTCCTTAATTTCCCTTTTAGGTGTACCGGCCAACTCTGCCTTGTGAATTATGAACGCATCACTAAACCTTACAAATTTTCTTTATAGACACAAGTAAAATAGCGTGTAAAACCTGTGAATGACCTCGATGTAAGGGATCTAATTTCACCTCCTTTCTAGGTACTATCTGTTGGCGTTCGATCATTTGGTTAACGTGAACCGTTAGCATACCATGCGTTTCTAACACAGCGGAAGCAATAAATCATAGAAACGATTACCGTTCAACAGGGTATGTTGATGAAGATTAATTCTCGCAGGCAGGCGCAGTCCCACGAGAATGGCCATAACTTCCTCGTCTGATATCAGAATTGAGTGATCTTTGCGTTCAGACGATCCTCTCTTCGACGGCTCAGTGTATTGATCATCAAATTCTGAGCACTGTACGAATTTATACAAATTTCACAAGGTCGCGGATAGCAGCAGCAAACTACCTTCTGATCTTCTGCTGTATGTCCCAAGTCCGATCTCGACGTCGTGTGGGCGACGATCTACGAGACCTCCTCAATCTGCTCTCAACCCTCATCACACGTGAATAATCAATTAGATTAGATTAGGGTTCCAGATAAGCTGGGGTGACTTATATACATGGGCTACAGCAGGGACCAGGAGGAGAAATTGAGTTGGACCTTCATTGGGCTTAAGTATCCAAGCATAGCCCAAAGTTTATACTTAAGTCCAATAATAATAATATATTCCACTAAAATATTATTATTGCACTACCGTACCAATCCCAAAATTACGTTTTGGGCTCCTTCTTATTATGAGCCCGTTAGTCTCCCCATGTTTAAGATATACAATGTCCATTAATTAATTTAAGTTACTGACAACTCAATTAATTAATATCTCATCCAAGAGTAGTACCACTCAACCTCATTATCATGTCGGAATAAATTCCATATGCAGGATTTACATGATAATCCTTATGAGCTCCTCAAGGGGACATCATCAACCTATGACGGACACGGATTCCTTCTACAATCAACAGCACACCATAGAGACAGCACTATTTCCCAACTCATCGAGTTTGTTGATTTAATTACATGTAAATCTCACCCATTGATGAATCAAAGAAATACATACTGCCCTACGTGTCGAGGTTATTGTATAGGGATTAAGAGCACGAACTTCCATAATAACTGAGATCAAGTTCTCCTATAAGTCAGTATAAGTCGAACGATCTCATGCGGTCCTGCTCAATATACACAAGTGCACTAATGTGATTCTATAGCCAAGACAAGCTAATACCAAACCACACTACAACCATCCCGATAGAGAGTCCCCATCTATCTCGGTTGTGAGCATCTGTTTATACTTTATAAGGAAACCGATAATATGATCTTCCGCGTGTTGTCGCACAACATATTATCTACAGTATAAAGTAAGTGGACTATTGCATCGAACATATAAATAAATTATAAGATGCAATCATTTGATCATATGATTCTCATTTCAAATTAATTGTTATAACATTGTTCATACAAAAAGCTAGACTTTTAGTATACAATCCAACAATCTACCACTTATACTAAAAGACTATGCTGTCATGTCTTCTGCCATACATCTGATTTCCACTCCCACTACACGACCATCAAAAGCTCTCGCCTTAAGGTCCTTGTAAATGCATTTACTAGGTTATCATCCGATGCAATCTAGGTGACAACAACCTTCCCCTCATCATACGATTTCTCATAATAGGTGGTACTCGCGCTCCATGTGTTTAATTGCCTTATGGACTCGTGATTCCTTTAAGTTTATAACTGCACCAATATCATTAATTTAAATTGTGATAATTTTGGGCAAACTTAGAAATACTTCAAAGTCCATCATGAAGTTTCTAGAGTCATATAGATACTTTGGCTGCCTTATAGGTTCCAATTTATCATCTTTCCATGATGAAGTCTGCAGTCCGAAATATATTTCTATATAACACTCCTCCATATTATGGCTCTACTTCCTAAAATTAAACACATAACCTTGAGGTGGATTTACTGCCATCCCCATCTGATTTGAAAAATTCAAATCTACGTAACTCATAAGAAGCAGCGAATTTGTCCGGTAAGCCTACATATAATTTCTAGTCCTTTTCAGGTACATAAGTATATGTCTTACCACAATTCAACATTCTTATTTTGGGTTACCTTGATACCCACTGTTCATGCCATCGGCAAAATAGATATCCAATCTCGTGCATAGCATTCCTTAGATTAAACTTCCTCATTTGCCGAAGCATAAGGAACCGCTTTTATCTTCTTTATCTACTTTTGTGTCACAAGACACATTCACTTAGATAAATTCACATCCTAAACGAGTAAGGATCGTATCATTACATGAAACTTGAGATAAGCATAACATCCTTTCTTGTGATCCGCATTACCGTGATCAAAAGGATATTTTTGTTCTTCTTAAGTCCTTCATCTCATACCGCTTTATCAACCATACCCATACGCCCGACAATACTCTTTCATTGTCTCCAATGAGCAAGATACTATCTACGTATAGTACAAGAAATACCACCACGTTTCCATCACTCTTTTCAATACACAAGACCCATCCGATCATTGATTAGATCCATGTCACTGGATTACCTCATCAAAATGGATGTTTCATGATCTTGAAGCTTGCTTTAGTCCATGAATGGACACTTTTAAGCTTACTATCACAATGCTCTTAGCTTTTTGCAATGAATCACTCTGGTTGCTTCACATAGATGTTTCCCTTAAGACTTCCAATCAGGAAAGCTGTCTCGACATCTATTTGCTATCCCTCATATTTCATATGAGTAGCAACAAATAAAAGAGTCCGGATCAACTTAGGCATAACTACCGGCGAACAGGTTTTCTCATAATCAAACTCTTTCTTTCTGAGTATACCTTTTCGCAACAAGCTTGCTTCCAAGGTTTTCACCTTATTCTATGATCCACTTTTATTCTTGCATGCCCGCTTTCAATGGCTTTTACGCTATTTAGCGGTTCAACAAGCATCCAGACCTAATTTAAAATCCATCGATTCTATTTTAATATTCATTGCACTTACTAAGATTCCGCATTTTAATTTTGTAGTGCAACGTCGTATCCCTGGGATAATACCATGTTTACTAGGGATCAAGTCTTACGACTTTCCCAAAATATGTATCTCACGGGTTGTCGAATAATCCTCCCACTGCGACAAGGCACTACATGTAATTGTGTATCAGACGTGACACGCATTGCAGTTTACCTTGTGGTATATCCTCTTGTACACTTGGTACTTATACTTTGTGTTTTCTTCTCACTACCTTTAGAACAACTCATACATGGGTTTGTGATTTATTACATAGTCCCTTTCCAAAAATCTAGTGTTTGTGTTAACAATCACCCTTCGATCTTTTAGACTAAATAAATCACCTTCAATTTTATAGCATATCCCACAAACAGACAAACATTCAAATGAATTACTGTTTCTAGGGCTTATCCATAAAATGAATTAAGTAATTCCAAATAATTCATCATCTATCTAATCATTACCATAAGAGTCTTATTCCTTCTATCCACCACACCATTCAGCTGGGGCATGCCCGGTGTAGACCACTTGAGATTTAATCTCAACCTCTGATTAATAGTTCCTAATTATCCTAAGAGGTACTCGTAATGACGATTAAATCGTCATTATTTGATATATTTTCCATGATGCTTTACTGTACCAACCTTGTAATTCTTGAATAAATCAAAGAATTTAGACATGCAGTGCATCAAATAAATATATCGGTATCTAGAATAATCTTCGATTATTCATAACCACCTCTCGCCTAGATAATATTAGGCCCGCTTGAATCAGAATGAACCAATTCCAACATATATATCTTTGGCTCTACATCCCTTTACCTTGAAAAGGTAATTAATCATTTTTACTTCCAAGTAAGACTCGCAAGTCCGATAGTTTCACCCATGTCATAACAATCTTATCCTCACTTAGTAATGAACATTCAGTGATTCCAGTATCTGCACACTTCGTGTCAGTAGATGTCATCACCAATCATGTTTAAACAACTAGTAAGTAAGATTCTATCCTTGTTCACTCCTTTTATGAAATTGAATTTCCTTTACCACATGTTTTGTCAGAAGTTTCCCACCATATACAACCTCTTGTAATTCATGAGAAACTTACTCAAAACATCTAGGCAATTATGAAGAATAAAATTGACTTAGGTTTCCCTTTCAGCTTCTATTCCATTTATTTCCAATTCATTCATCAAATTCAATTATGACCTACCGCCTTTTAAATTACTCAAGTATCCGAAGAGTTACATGAGACCATCATATTTCTATGAACCTCTCATCTCTTCACTAGAGACTTTAATAGGCATCATGAGACGTCCTTTGTGAGAACACACATGTATTTTCTTAAGCAGTAAAATTCAAAACCAAGATTCTTTTCTAATCATCTAATTTGGACAAGTAAATATAATTTCTTTTAGTTAATAATAAGTGAGATAAAACCATTTGAAAATCAGAGAATCACAAATAAATATACCAATCAAAACTTCGAATTTTATCCTTTTATATTGATTCCCTCAAAATAATATAAAAATAAAATTCACCGACATCTCAAGCACCGTGAGTCTGCAAGCCACGATAGTGTGGACGTTTACAAACCCGAACATTTACAAGAGAAGGTTTTACCCATTAATTTCATTTGTCAACCTAACTTTATGACAAAATAATTAATAGTCGGTTCCTCTTTAGCCATGCAAATAAAAGCAGTGACTCCGATGGGAGGATACTTATTATTTACACCTAAGTGTACACCATTATTTGACTCCAAGTCCGCGGCCGAAGCTTATGTGCCTTACAGATGGAGAAGTACACACGCGCTCGGATAACTTCCTACAGTCATCAATTATAAGTCTGTACAGTGATCCGCACATGAACTCATTCGATAGGGAGGAAGGTCTATGCCAACGCGCAAGTTCATATGCATCACATTACAAACATAATTATTTAAAGAAGTCTGTCCCAACAATCCATGAATAAACTCATCCGATGGGGAGGAAGGCTCTAATGCCGACGCGCAAGTTTATTCACATTGCTAACAAACCAATAATGGAGGCCGCGGGAATTTTTACCAATCCCCTCTCCCACTTAGTTATTCAACACCGAGGGTTTTTACATGCATATAATATTTAAAAATAAAATACGCAACCTAGCATGCTCATACTTCCAAATATATAACAATAATTGACCAATAAAACAATTATAGCAGTTATATATAAGGAAATAAATTGCCAAAAATAAGTTGACTTGATCAACACTCCAACATACATGCATATAATATACCAAATATAATACGCAATCTAGCATGCTTCTATTTAAGACAATAAATCATAGAGAATCATGCATACATATATAACAATAATCAATTAATAAATCAATTATAACAGTTATATAACAGCGAATTCGATTGTTCGCCACCAATCACGAATGCGGACAACTGCGATGGGGATCGACCTCCCCGCAGCTTGCTCCACCACTCTGGCATCCTGCCCGATCATATTGTGAAGACTCATGCGGAACCTGATGCAGACCAGTCGAACTTGATGTAAACCCGCTCGAACCTGGTGCAGAGTCGATCAAAGCTGATGCAGACCAATCGAACCTGATGTGAATCCACTCGAACCTGGTGCAGCATTGATCGAACCTGATGCAGACCAATCGAACCTGATGCAAATCCACTCGAACCTAGTGCAGCATCGATCGAACCTGATGCAGACCAATCGAACCTGATGTAAATCCGTTCGAACCTGGTGCAGCATCGATCGAACCTGATGCAGACCAATAAAACCTGATGCAAATCCGTTCGAACCTGGTGCAGCATCGATCGAACCTGATGCAGACCAATCGAACCTGATGCAAATCTGCTCGAACCTGGTGCAGCATCGATCGAACCTGATGCAGACCAATCGAACCTGATGAAAATCTGCTCGAACCTGGTGCAGCATCGATCGAACCTGATGCAAATCCGCTCGTCCAAGGGCCTACTTGCACGGAACCAAGTTCAGCCCAACACGCAACATCAAACTACACCAACTGTCGTTCAGGGTTCGCAACTTTAGGAACCTGGGAATCCAATCTCCACCATACAAAATCTACGCCTGTGAGTTTTGAACATGCTGTCCAAATTACAGGTCGATCCAACGGTTAGATTGTGAGAAACATCTCTTTTCCCTCGACTGCGCAGAACAGAATTGCCCAAAAAACTGCTTCTGTTTTTGGCGTATTTCTGACAACACAAATCTCCAAATACGATCTTCACCGTTCAGAATGTACATCCACAAAATCCAAACGTGCTGACCAAAATTCAGCCTGATCCGACGGTTGAAACTCTATTTATTGCCTCTGCAATATCACTGCGCTGAATTTTCTCTCAATTTCTTCCTTCCATGTGAAATTGACGAACAGTTTTCGTCGAATCCTCTCACACACAACCATCAACGAACAGATATGATATAGGGTATATTTCACATAGGGATATTCATGGTTTGCGCAGTAAAACCAAAACCCTAAACATGCGATCCTAATTTCAAAAAATTAATCACATATACCCTATCCTAACGTGTCACGCTTCACCACGAAACCGAAGCTCTGATACCAATTGTTGGCATTCGATCATTTGGTTAACATGAACCGTTAGCATACCATGCGTTTCTAACACAGCGGAAGCAATAAATCATAGAAACGATTACCGTTCACCAGGGTATGTTGATGAAGATTAATTCTTGCAGGCAGCCTGCGCAGTCCCACGAGAATGGCCATAACTTCCTCGTCTGATATCGGAATTGAGTGATCTTTGCATTCAGACGATCCTCTCTTCGACGGCTTTCCATCAGTATATTAATCATCAAATTCTGAGTACTATACGAATTTATAAAAATTTCGCAAGGTCGCGGACAGCAGCAGCAAACTACCTTCTGATCTTCTGTTGTATGTCCTAAGTCCGATCTCGACGTCGTGTGGGCGACGATCTACGAGACCTCCTCAATCTGCTCTCAACCCTCATCACACGTGAATAATCAATTAGATTAGATTAGGGTTCCAGATAAGTTGAGGTGACTTATATACATGGGCTACAGCAGGGACCAGGAGGAGAAATTGGGTTGGACCTTCATTGGGCTTAAGTATCCAAGCATAGCCCAAAGTTTATACTTAAGTCCAATAATAATAATATATTCCACTAAAATATTATTATTGCACTACCGTACCAATCCCAAAATTACGTTTTGAGCTCCTTCTTATTATGAGCCCGTTAGTCTCCTCATGTTTAAGATATACAATGTCCATTAATTAATTTAAGTTACTGACAACTCAATTAATTAATATCTCATCCAAGAGTAGTACCACTCAACCTCATTATCATGTCGGAATAAATTCCAACTGCAGGGTTTACATGATAATCCTTATGAGCTCCTCAAGGGGACATCATCAACCTATGACGGACACGGATTCCTTCTACAATCAACAGCACACCATAGAGACAGCACTATTTCCCAACTCATCGAGTTTGTTGATTTAATTACATGTAAATCTCACCCATTGATGAATCAAAGAAATACATACTGCCCTACGTGTCGAGGTTATTGTATAGGGATTAAGAGCACGAACTTCCATAATAACTGAGATTAAGTTCTCCTATAAGTCAGTATAAGTCGAACGATCTCATGCGGTCCTGCTCAATACACACAAGTGCACTAATGTGATTCTATAGCCAAGACAAGCTAATACCAAACCACACTACAACCATCCCGATAGAGAGTCCCCATCTATCTCGGTTGTGAGCATCTGTTTATACTTTATAAGGAAACCGATAATATGATCTTCCACGTGTTGTCGCACAACATATTATCTACAGTATAAAGTAAGTGGACTATTGCATCGAACATATAAATAAATTATAAGATGCAATCATTTGATCATATGATTCTCATTTCAAATTAATTGTTATAACATTGTTCATACAAAAAGCTAGACTTTTAGTATACAATCCAACACTATCAATATCAATTATTTTCCTGGTTGATGGTACTCAAACACGATATGATCTCCCTTCATAGGTCTATAAAATTACCATCTTAATCCTGCATAAAAACCTGCAATTTATGCAATTAACACATATTCATATTCAATCTAATGAAGCCTCGGGAGTATTGGTCCCTCTCTTAGAATCATAACATATAATCCTGTTCAGCGATGAACACACTTAATCCACAATCAGATATATATTCAGACTCTATATAACAGTTGAAGATACACAAAATGATCGTAAATATAGATTTAAAAAGCACAATCAATTATTAAATAATCTACAAGTAGTGTTGTCGGAAAAGTACGACAAGAGAGTTCAATTAGTTCATTCAAACCTTCAAAATGCTAGCACTACAAAAAAGGTTCTAGCCCATGGTGTTATATGAAATACATATGGGGGTTGGATAGATCTTACCCGTAGTCTGAAAAAAATTAGAAATAAGAAGAAAAGAATTACGAAAATCCTAGTATAGCGATCTCCTTTGTTCTTTCTTCCGTCTCTGCATTTGTTGTTGAATAACATTTATATATTAAATTTTATTATTATGAATTGAATATATAAAACAAAATAGAAAGATATCGGTGAATTTTTTAATAGATATCATTGATACATCGACATGTATGTTTTGAAAAGATATCGGTGAATCACCGATATTTATTGATCAATATCTTAAATATAAGCTTTATATATATCGGTGAATTTGTTAATAGATATCGGTGAATCATCGATATCTATTTACTTAATAGATATTGGTGGCTCACCGATATCTATTTCGAAAACCTTTAATAACACCTCCATTAATAACGGTGGAAAAACTAATAGATATCGATGAATCACCGATATCTATTGAGTAAATAGATATCGGTGATTCACCGATATTTATTTTAGGGACCTTTAATAACACCTCCATTAACAACGGTGGAAATATTAATAGATATCGGTGAATTACCGATATCTATTTACTCTATAGATATCGGTGATTCGCCGATATCTATTTAGGGGACCTTTAATAACACCACTATTAATAACGGAGGAAATATTAATAGATATCGGTGAATCACCGATATCTATTTACTAAATAGATATCGGTGATTCACCGATATCTATTTAGGGGACTTTAATAACACCTCCATTAATAACGGTGGAAATATTGAATAGATAACGATGAATCACAGTTTTGTAGTAGTGTCGTGTGATGAGGGAAAGGTGATGCACCGATATCTATTTAGGGGACTTTAATAACACCTCCATTAATAACGGTGGAAATATTGAATAGATAACGGTGAATCACCGATATCTATTCACAGTTTTGTAGTAGTGTCGTGTGATGAGGGGAAGGTTGTTGTCGCCTAGATTGCATCGAAAGGCGAGAGCTTTTGATGATCGTGTAGTGGGAGTGGAAATCAGATGTATGGCGGAAGACATGACAACATAGTCTTTTAGTATAAGTGGGAGATTGTTGGATTGTATAATAAAAGTTTAGCTTTTTGTATGAACAATGTTTAAACAATTAATTTGAAATGAGAATCATATGATCAAATGATTGCGTCTTATAATTTATTTATATGCTAGATGCAATAGTCTACTTACTTTATACTGTAGATCAGTGTTTTTATAACAGAACTGGAGATTGAACCGGTGGAGGCAACGGTTCGAGGTTCAACCGGTCAGACCGGTTCAACCGGCGGTTCAACCGAAAAATTAAATTTTATATAATTTTTATTATATTTTAAATTAAAAATTAAAAGAAATAATATAGTAATTTTTTTTTAATAAATACGTATGAAATATGAATGTCAAGCAGCCCAAACTTAAATGAAAGCCCAAACTTGAAAAATAACCTATTAAATATTGCTATATAAAATTAAATCTTTATTTTTAATTTTGTAAGAAGGTATAGAATTAGGTTTTCTTCTACCATCAGATTTGCGCCGCGCCGCTATCATTCTCTCTGCAAAGCTCACTCTAACTCTCTCTTTCTTTATTTTTCTATCTCTATCCCTCACCTAGCAAACCGTCACCAATATTAGACACAGCAAACCGTCACCAATATTAGACAAGAAAACTGCCATGGCGGTTTAAAGGTTTGTGGAGGCTCGATGGCTTGGAGTCATCTTCTTTGATGAGAGACCTTTTAATTTTTTATTTTTTCTTTTATTCTCTGCAACAACATTTAATTGTAAGGAGAATGAAACGTAATCATTTCTAAATACTAATGTTGAAGATGTTTAATTTTCTGTGAAATTTTTGAACAAGTGAATGGTTGGGTGTGTAGTAATGGCATCGCGTTTTAATAATTTTTTTTTAAATATAACCGCCGGTTTTCGATTATGTCCGTTATCTCAGTTTTATCGGTTTTTACCGGTTTGAACAGGTTCTTCCCAGTTTAACTGCAAAAGTAGTTCTGTGGGTACTTTTGGACCAGATCTCGGTCTGGTTCACGGTTGAACCGGCTGGTCTGGTCTGGTTTCAACAACACTGCTGTAGATAATATGTTATGCGACAACACGCGGAAGATCATATTATCAGTTTTCTTATAAAGTATAAACAGATACTCACAACTGAGATAGACGGTGACTCTCTATCGGGATGGTTGTAGTGTAGTTTGGTATTAGCTTGTCTTGGCTATAGAATCACATTAGTGCACTTGTGTGTATTGAGTAGGACCACTTGAGATCGTTCGACTTATACTGACTTATAGAAGAACTTGATCTCTGTTATTATAGATGTTCGTGCTCTTAATCCCTATACAATAACCTCAACACGTAGGGCAGTATGTATTTCTTTGATTCATCAATGGGTGAGATTTACATGTAATTAAATCAACAAACTTGATGAGTTGGGAAGTAGTGATGTCTCTATAGTGTGATGTTGATTGTAGAAGGAATCCGTGTCCTTTTTAGGTTGATGATGTCCACTTGAGGAGCTCATAAGGATTATCATGTAAACCCTGCAGGTGGATTTATTTCGGCATGATAATGATGTTGAGTGGTACTACTCTTGGATGAGATATTAATTAATAGAGTTGTCAGTAACTTAATTAATTAGTGGACATTGTATATCTTAAACATGGGAAGGCTAACGGGCTCATAATAAGAAGGAGCCCATAACGTAATTATGGAATTAGAAGCTTGGTTTGAGGGAGTTGAAACCTACATTTGTTGCCCTACAATTAACAGATCGGTCATTGATATATCCCAAGGGGGTTATTAAAGATGTGCTGGTGAAGATGTCGAACTTGGCTTTCCCTGTGGACTTCCTTATTCTTGATATGGAGGATGACAAGGATGGCGCGCCTCTGATCTTAGAGTGTCCATTCTTTGCAATTGGAAGAGCTCTCATAGATGTGTTCAAAGGAGAGTTGAGGCTAAGGGCTAATGATAAGGAGACCGTCTTCTCTTTGAATAAGGAGATGCAGTGGCCTACAGATCAGCAACAATACAAATCTGTGGAAGAAGTTGAGAAGTTCGTGGAAGAGGATTTCACCTTGTCTGATGCAGAGTTTGAGTGTTTATCTAATGATGTATGTATTGATTATCTTGAGAATTTACTTGCATTGAGTGATGCCAGGGATGAACAGAGAAGGAAGGCCATGGCTAACATGGTGAATTAGAATAAGAAGACCACTATTGAAGGAGAGATAAAGCCTATTGCTAAGGAGGAGAAGCATGAGAGCAAAAGAATTGAAGTGGTAGAGGAGATCACATAAACAAGCGGATCTCTTACTTTTCCTACTAATAACTCTGATGTGATGTTTGATAATCTTTTGGTTGCAGGAAAAATTGATGAATCATATTTGAAGCCTCCGAACTTATCTCCAGATTTTTATTCTTGTAATAGTGTATGAAATTCTAACTTGTTTAATCTTCTTTTTGCTAAGCATGTTGACTCTTTAATTGAGTGGATGATTGACAAGGATAAGTCAAGACAATCCTGGGAGGAAAGGAAGTCAAAGGATTCTATTTGGTGACAAAGAAAGGTGAGGTGGTTGGATTTGAGAATAAGAGAGGAAAAAAGTACTTGAAGGTAAGAATGCGAGAGGACTATCCTCCGATCTAGTAGTCAAAAAGAGATATCCCGTCGTGACTCTCCGACGTTAAACATGAGCGCTTGTTGGGGGTTTACCCTCCTATTTTAATTGCTCTTATGTGTTTGTGTGGTGTAGAAATTTTACTAGGTGTTGCTTGAATGCGGTATATACTTCTTTGCAAAATTAGTGTCTCACTTTGTTTTATGTAAGTTTGGGGGGAGGTTAAGTACATACCTTATCTTGCAGCATTGAAATAGAATTTTTGCATTGTGTTGTTGCTTAGAGTGTCAATTTTTTTTGCTAATTTTTAATATTTTCAATTTATTCGATGATGTTGAGGGTTTGATTTTTTGCGATTTTCTAGGTTTTGTGTTTGTTATTATTTATCGTTTGTTGCTCTTAGTGTTAGTGTAGTCGATTTATGGTTCTCTAGGATGATTTTTCGATTTTTCTTAGCACTTGATTATATGAGTGATTGTATTTGAGAAGCAGTTTGAGATTGTGCTTTGATATTGAGATGCTTGAAGTTTAATTTATGTGCATGAAAAATTAGCTATGTAGCTTTATTAGGACTGCTCATTCATTCCTACAGCCATGTGAGATTTTGAGCCTTTTGAAATCATGACAAGTTTCATGATTCAATTTATTCTTGTGAGTATCAATCATACACATGTATTCTAGAACTTGGCTTTGTATCTTTCTTTCTTGAAACTACGTGTTTGATAAGACGATATAAAATGATCTTAGGCCATCTTCGTTGTTTATTAGTCACTAGCCAAATTATTATCCTACCTAATGAAATTATACGTAGTCAACCCTCTTGAGCCTAAAAGCCTTATTTGTTGGAAGCCTACGTGATTAGTCAAATGATCCCTTTGCTAGCCTTAAAAGTTCCTACCTAGTAGAGAGTTGAAGGAATTAAGTTAGTGTCTTGTGATGAAGAATATTAGGAGAAATAATTTGAAGGTGATGAACATTGCAGAAGAGAATAGTTAAATTATTGCATGAAGGGATAATGCCCAAAACTGATACCCCATGAAAAAGGATAGTGCCTGAAACTGATACCCTTATTTAAAAAAAATAAGAAAACGAAAAGAAAGATTCAAGCAAGGAAGTTGAGCTTGAAAGTGAAGGAGGAAATCCAATTGCGAGAAGAGTTGAAGAGCATTGAAGGAGAAAAAAGAACGTGAAGCTGTTTGTTGAAAAGTTGTAAGTCTTCTTTGATTCTCTACTAGTGAATTAGTCACTTAATCCATATATTTTCTACCTTTACCAAAGAGCCAACATTACACCTTAATGCAAGACCTTTATGATCCTATTGTCGAAATTATACATTTAGTCAAAAGTTTAGATGATTGCCAAGCTTATGATTATGCGTGTGTTTAAATTGATTCTGAGTGTAAACCCCTTACCCTAAAGTATATATCTCACACTTGAGCGATGAGCGTAAATACTACCCATGAGAATGAGTGGATGAGCATTCCGAAAAAGTGAAGTAGTTGATTTGAATGGTAAGTTCTTAGATGGATGGTTATCTTAGTATTTAAAATATGATTTTCGAATTGTTATATTGTCTTGGATGTGTTAAGTTGTAAAATTTTCTCTTAATTACTCTATTGGTTTTCTATGTCGTTGCCTCGGGACGAGCAACAAGTAAGTTTGGGGATTTGTTGAGAATGGAATTTTACGTGTTTGGGTCTTACATTACACTATTTTTTATATAATGTGACCATGATTTTGTGAGAATGGCATGGTTTTCATATCTTGCATAATTAAGATGCTACAAAGGTCATGTTATGTTGAGTTTTAAAGGGTAAAACAAGATCAAAAGTACAAAGTTGGAATGAAGAGTGAAAGTATGAAGGAATGTTGAAAACCACACGTCCATATTGCATAATTTTTATGTATTCTTGTAGAAGTCTAAATTGATCATGTGATATATGGTTGGAAAGCCACGGAAGAGATGATCAATTTGGAGTAAACATCACTAAACTCGGAATGTGTGTGAGGAAGTTATGCTCAAAATGGTGAGATCGCGCAGTGCAGTCTCTGCAGCTCGACAGACAGCTCGGCTCTAGGGAAATCCAGTTTCACTCATTAATTTCCCTTCCGTGTGTTGATGTCCGACTCTGCCTTGTGGAATATGGACGCATCACTAAACCATGCATATCTACTCTATAAACACAAGTAAATATGCATGTTACACGTGTGAATAACCTCAGAGCAAGAGATATAATTCCACCCCCCTTTATAGGTACTATCAGTATCAATTATTTCCCTGGCCAATTGGTACTCTAACCTGATATGATCTCCCTTTATAGGTACTATGAAGTTATACTCTTTATCCTCCTTATTAACCCGAATAATATTCAATTAACAAGTATTTATATAAGATAGTTCTAATAAGACTTCAGAGTCCCCTCTCTTAGAATTATAACATGTAATTCTACTCAGCAGTGAACGCACTCAATTAAGAACCAAGATATGTATTCAGACTCTACATAACAGTTAATGATGCACAAAATGACAGTGAGTATGAATTAAAAACGCATAGTCTTATATAAAATAAACCACAAGTAGTGTTGTACGAAATTTACACACGAAAGTTCAATTAATTCGTAAAAACCTTCACAATCCTAGTTCTACCAAAAAGGCTCTAGCCCATGATGCTACAAAGAACAAGCATGGGTGTTGGATAGATCTTACCCAGATGTCTGGAAATTATAAGATAAATTAGGAAACGAAATAAACCCTAGATGTGGCATCGTCGCGTCCATCTCCATCTAGAATTTTCCTCTTAGTTCTCCTCTTGATTCCATAGACGACTCTTCAAAGAAGGGATTGCAAGATCTTAAATTTGATCCGGAAATCGAAGCTTCTGCAAGAAAAAGGAGATGAACAGGAAAGACTCTGAACGCACCTCCTAAAGTTATTAAGGTACTACTTTCGAAGAAGAATATGGAGACACCAGATCCTAAAGCGGTCGTAATAGAAAATCAGGTTATCCCAGAAGAGGCTGAATCAGAATCAGAAACAACAGATATTGGAGGTAGAACACATGAGGGTGACATTGTCATCCAAGAGACATTCAAGTCCACCAATGTAGGAGGATAAGGCGTAGTTGGAGCCATTCAAGAGGATGAAGCGAATGACATAAGGCCAGCCCTGTTTAATAAGTTGAAGAAAAATTCCTTCACCGGAGGCATTTTCGATAAACCTTACGGACATCTTAAGCATTTTAACAGTTATATGGATACGGTGAAAGCCGCTGATGCTACTAATGATAGATGGAAGATGAGACTTTTTCAGTTTTCATTGGTTGATAAGGCAAGGGAGTGGTATGATAAATTGAAAGTGGACAGTTGTTCTAACTAGACTGAGCTGCAACAGATGTTTGTTGATCGATTTACACCACCGAAAAAGGTTCTTGCATTAAAATAGGAGATCAATTAGTTCAAGCAGCGGATAGATGAATCATTTGGAGAGGCTTGGGACAGGTTTACAGATGCGTTGAGGAGATGCCCACAGCATGGATTTAAAAAGTCTCAACTCATCGGTGTCTTCTATAATGGCCTTGACAATGAATCAAGATTGTTATTTGATACATCTGCTGGAGGAATAATTTTTGGCAAGACGTCAAGAGTCATAGAAAAGTTGTTTGATGATATTTCTATGAACTCTAGATATTGGCCATCTGAAAGGATTCGAGGGACTTATGTACTTGGAAAAGTTGCACAAGTTGAACAAAAGTTTTCTGAATCTGATAGAAATGATAAGGTTGTCTCTCAGTTGGAATAGATGAACAAGCACCTGATTACTCTAATTTCAGGTAAGAATGGAGGAGGCAACCAAGGGACCGTCAGTGATGATATAGTCATGAACCTTTACGAGGTTGAGGATGAAAACTGGGTCATGGGTCGAAACCCTCAAGGGAATTCTAACTCTAGGAACTACCAAGGGGGAATTGGCAAGACCAGTGGAGGCATGAGAACTTTGCATATTCAAATCTGAATAATGTCGTTTCATACCCTCCTAACTTCGATCATGGAGACAAAACTAAAGAAGGAAGAGCTAATATTAATGAAGTGTTGGCCAAATATATGAAAAAGAATGATGCTGATATTGATAAGATCAATAACTGCATTGTACTGATGGAGTCGAATATGACTAAGCAAAATGAGTAAGTCAATAGGCAGCTGTAGAATCTCACGTATACCATAGGTCAAATATCAACTACGGTTAATCAACAGCAGCAGCAGATGCAAAAGAGTAAGTTTCCATCTGATACGGAAATTAATCTGAAAGAGTGCAACGCGATCACTTTAAGGTCAGGAAAGCAGTACAAAGGTCCAAAACTGATGCAGGATGTGACAGGAACAGAGCAGAGCAGCTCGACCATGGCTCGGCCACTAGCTTGAGTCGAGCTGTGTTAGGGAAGTGCCAAGTCTGAGCTGAGCTGTAGCCAAGCAGGTCCGGATGTGGTTTGTAAGGGTACTGGACACCGGCTCGGGTCGAGTTGGCCTCCAATCGGTGACTCGCTCGAGCCGAGCTGCCCTTTGGGGTTTTCATCGCATCTAACTTCTGTACTGAGCCAATCTGATCAGGCAATCGCTGATAAAAAGTGGCAAAGAGCTAAGAAAATAAGAGAAGTGGAAGTGGTATTCGAGAGACAGTTTGGGACTTCCGAAAACAGAGGTACCAATTCCTTTCTCTCAGAGATTCTGGACAAAAAGCTTGGATGAGAAGTTCAGAAAGTTCGCCGATGTTATGAGGGACGTCCAAGTCACTATACCTTTCTCAGATACATTGGAAGAGAAGCCATATTATGCAAGGTTTAATAAGGAACTCATCACCAGGAAAATTCCCGTTTTTATGATTAAAGAAAAAAGTTGGGCTAACTAGCTAGTTGGGTGAGGCCACTAGTTTAGTGAATCTCGTGTTGGCTTCGTCAAATTTTAATTGGGCAGGTATGTTTCATCATGGTTCTAAGACGATGCCATGACCAAGACATTTCGCAAGTCAATGATATATATAATTATCATTAGGTTCTAAGACGATGCCATGAGCAAGACGTTTCTCAAGACAATGATACATATAATGATCATTCGTATTCTTGAATCTAATCATTAGCATTCTTAAATTTATGGGTTTTTTAAGAAAGGTGAATTGTGGTGGGCTGTCTTACAGATTTACTTCTTGAGATATATAAAAAATGATAATTTTTAATATAATAAAAAATAATACTTAATTGATAAAAAGTAATAATGGTATTGTGAATTATTTTATTAATAATTTATAATATAAATAAAAAATGAGAAGTGAGAACAGTAAAAAGAAATGATACTATATTAAATAAAAAATTATAACTCATTAAAAGAGTAAAATAACATGAGACGTCTCATACCTTTTTTCTTATTGATTTAAATTAAGTTTAAGGTATTTTCAACAATTTTGATTTCATATACTAAGATAACTTTCATCACTTCTAAAGTGAGTCACTAAGGTGGTCGACTCAAGGATTTTCATAATTTTTTACCATTATTAAAAGATTATGGAAAAAATGAAAATCCAATTATTTAAATAAATTTTAATATCATCTATTACTTTCACTTCCCATCATAAGAAGTATATTTTGTTATTTTTGTTCGTCCCAACACAAAAGGTGTATTTTCTTTTTTAGTAAATGAAACTCATATAAAATAGTATATTTTTATGAGACTTACACACAATACTAATACACATATCCACTATATATTAAAATAATATTTTTCTCTCCTCATCTGTATATGAAATATTATATCCTTTAATTTATTTATGTTAAAAAAAGAAACATCATCTTTGTAACAATAGGAGGGAGTATTTATTAAAAGGGGCGGCTATTTGCACCCCAAATCTACTAAACAAACCCCAATTGATAAATACACCACACTAAGATTATAATAAATAATCATCAATTACTAAACATATCCATGCATGACCTTTTTACCCTTTAATTAGAATTGAACATATGATACTATTTTTTTTATAAAAAACTCTTAAATAAAATATGTATTAATTAAAAGAAATTAAAAGGTTAAATAATAATTTTAATTAAATAAATAAAATAAAAAATGAATTTGAGAAAAAAATTATTAAAAATGTGAATTTGTTTGAAAAAAAAGTGGTTATTTAATTTGTTTTTAAAAACGTGAATTATTTGATTTGTTTTTAAAAACGTGAATTATATCCATTTCGTTAATTTAAAAATTAAACGTGAATAATTTAATAATTATATCCATTTCGTTAATTTTTTAAATTTCAGAAATAATTATTTTTTACTTTAATTATTAAACAAATTAAATTTTTTTAATAATTATTAAAAAACGTGAATTTGAGAAAACAAATTATTAAAATGATTTTTTAATTTAATTTGTTCCTAATTGATTTTAATATATATTTTTCATATATCTATTAATTAATTTTTATTTTATATTTTTTTCTTCAACTCCAGATTTATGGAGTATATGTATTTTTGTTGATTTTTTTAATAATTTTTTTAATTTTTTATTAGTATAATTTTAAATCTATTAATTTTATTTCCTTAAATATTTTAATACTAATTTTTTTAAATTCACGTTTTTTTATTATATTTATTTAATTATAATTATTATTTTAACTTTTTAATTTTTTTAATCAATACATAAAGTATTTTATTCAAGGGGTTAATTCATGAAAATTTTATCATATATTAATTCTAATTAAAAGGGCAATATAGTATGTGGTATGTTTAGTGATTAATGCATATTTATTATAATTTTAATAGGGTGTATTTAAAAATTAGGGTTTGTTTGATAAATCCGGGTGCAAATAGTCAACCCTTATTAAAAATGTGTGAAAGTATAGCAGTAGCTGATCCCATTTGGATCTAAACTTTGAAATTTCTGGATACAATTAAAAATTTGTAAATTACTTCTTCCATTTAAATAGATGTATTAAATTTTCATTTTTTTTTAAGAAAAGAACACCCCTATTAAAATTCATACATTTAACAGTTCTACAAGATTACAACTTATGGATCCGATCACTTTTATTTTAAAAAGTTAAAGTTAAAATACATGAAAAGAAATACTACTACATGATAAAAATAAAAGGATATCTTATCTTTGAAAGGATAATTTTCAAATACTATTTTATTTTTAAAATCATATATAAGTCTATTTAAAAATTTTAATACTCATTGTAAAAATTAAATAGTATGCTTACAATTCGTCTTGGGGAAAATATCAATTTTGGTCTTTTAGGATAGATCAAATCCAACTTCAGTCCTCAGATTTGGTAATTTCTCAAAAGTGGTCCTTCGATGTCCGATTTTAGTCCTTTTAGTCCACTTTTGATCCTTTTTGTCCACTTGTGGTCCTTAAAGTTGTCGGAAAAATGACCAAAATGGACAAAAATGACCAAAAGAGGACTAAAATGACTAATTTCGGACATCGGAGGATCACTTTTGAGAAATTACAAATTCTTTGGACTAAAATTGGATTTGGTCTATATTAGAGAACCAAAATTGATATTTACCCATTCGTCTCGTATCACAATCATACTCATTTTAAAATCATACTTTAATAATGAGTCGACTCGTCTCACAATCCATCTCACAAGAGAGTATATATATGTATATATATATATATATATATATATATATATATATATATATATATATATATATATATATATATATATATATATATATTATTTTTAAACACTAGTAGTACGTAGAAAATTTTAATTTGGCACACCCAAGTGGCTGGAGAGGAGTGTAAGTTAATTGGTGGAATTACTTAAAAACAATTACCAACTACTCGTACATGCATACTATAAAAATGGTCCACAGACTGCATCATGATTTTGTTTAAGTGCAGAGAAAATATGGAAAAACATATCGAAGAAAATAAGGATTTGGCTCTCGTGCTCCCCAGGTACATACTTGTCCTAATTAGGTCTTCATCGATCCATTTATAAAAGAAAAAAACTCTATGTGCAAACTCACCTACACGTGAGGGAGCGTGTTAAATGATATATAACAAAACATTTAGTTCTGTTTTCGATCAATATTTTTTAGTATCCAATTTAATAACTGTGCGCGTTGTACGGGAGTCGGATTTATTGATGAGAGGAATTAAGAAATTGGGGTTTGCATTAGCACGTGGTATTGTTATGTCTGCTATTGATGGTAGTGTTACTTGCTGTTGAAGTTGTTCTTCAAGTTGTTGATATTGTTGATACTGTTGCATTAGCCCATGATTCTGTTGATGCTGCTGCATCTGCCCATGATGTTGTTGATGCTACTGCGTCTGCCGGTGATGCTGCAGCGTCTGCCCGTGATGCTGTTGATACTGCCAGTGATGTTGTTGATGCGGCTGAATCTAGAAATGTCAAAATGGGATCGGCCCGCACGAGCCAACCCACCCCATCCAACCATACCCGCCCCACCAATAGCTCAACTCGCAAATGACCCGCCCTGCATATGAACCGGCACCAATAATCCACCAAATTTAATTTCGAAAAATAATTTATTTTTATGATTTTCTTTTTATAGTTTTCGTCAATTACATCAGTTCGATTTCTTATTTTTTGAATTGTTTTTATAAATTTTACGTAAAAAAAAAGTAAAAACGAGATTTTGGCCCGTGCGGCCCAACCTGTCCCACCCCACCCCACTAATATCCCAATCCATATAGGCTCGTCCCACTAATAACCCAAATCCATATAGGCACACCTCATTCTAACTCGCACTGGGTTGTGGTGGGTTTAGGGTCGACCAAACCCACCAATTCATTTTCACTGCTCTAGCTGCATCTGCCCATGATGTTAATGATGCTAAATCTTGAAAAGTTTTTCTTATATCTTACATTATTACAATGTGTTATTTTTTTTAAGTGTGATGAATTACAACCTAAATGTGTTTAATGACTCAATAAATAAGTTGTTAATTGGTATGGTATCTTGTTATGATAATTGCACTTTGTACGGTTATTATTTAATTACTTATTAAAAATAGGAAAAGACTTTGTGTAATACTAATAAGAACTGATAAATTTTAATGAAAAATGATAATAGTGAAATTAACTATTTTCTAAACAATTTATTATTTAAATAAGAAGTGATAATATTTTTAAAGAAATGTGATAACACTTTTAATAAAAAAATAATAATTAATTACGAAAGCGTAGAACGATCTCACCTGAAACTGTTTCAAAATAAGTTATAAGCAGCCATGTTTATTTCAGTCAGTAGTTAATTCACTAAGTACTCATATTCTCTATTTTCTCCAAGTCTCCTTATAACTCCCTCATTTCTCTAAGCCTCCTTATAACTCACTTCCTCCTTTCTCCTGGTGGCTAGGTGAGCTAGTTCCACCTGTTAACAACAATTAATTTAATAAATTAACACTTCAAAGATTTTCACTCCATGTTCCAAGCTTTAGATCCATTCCAATGCATCTTCAGTTCATGCATCGACCTAATCATGATTACAAATTAATATTTAATTTCAACACCCCTCATTAATTTGTAATCTTGACATACTTCTTGAATTTTTTAAAATTTTCAAACATAACTGTAAAGATTGGATGTAAATCTTCATCCAATGGGTCATGAGTGACATAGACCTGTTAACTAATGTTGCTGGATCAGTTTTGGATGTTTAGTATGGTTGGAAACTCATGCAAAACGAGCTGGTGCAATAGAAACGGTTGAGAGTCAGTTTTTGAGATATTTTGGAGTTAAGTCAGGTGGGCCTGTTTAGGGTGGTTTTTGGCGGTTCAAACGGGATTGTTTTGAATAGTTATGAGCTCAAGATTGTAGCTGGGATTCCAGGCTTTCCATTGGTGTATGGGACGGTTAACTTGGAGCTTATATTAGGTGTCAAAACCAGCTCACAACAGGGAGGAGTTACCACAAGTTAGATTATTTTTTGAAATTTCAGCTTTGAGTGTGAAATGTGTCTTTCCTTCATTGCTGAGTGATTCTCTCTCTTGTAAACCGTTCAATCAATAAATAAACTCCTAGCCTCAAGTGGATGTAGATCTTTATGATCGAACCACTATAAATCTTGTCTTCAACGTGTTTCATTCACTTTAATCTGCTGGTTTAATATGGTATAATACAGGTGTTGGTGCGAGTGTTACAGCATCGCGACCAGCATCTTGACAATAACAGCCTTTGTAAGAACATTAACAGGTTGATCATTGGTATTGTTGAATTCCTTGCAAATTTTTCTTAGACTCACTAGCTCTCTTGTGAAATGATGTCATAGCTCGATATGTTTCAATACTTGAAAAACATGATTCTTTGTCATGACGATTGCATACATGTCATAATGAATCATAGTTTTTCCATCTTGCTTGAAATTTAACTATTCAATAATTCTCTTTAACCAAATAGCCTCACAAGCTTCATATGTTGCTACAATATATTCTGCTTCGGCGGATGATAAAGCTACCGATTTTTTATTTCTTGAACTCCATGAGATCACAATTTGTTCCAAAGTAAAAGATATAGCCAAAAGTGCTCTTTTGATCATAAAGTGATTCGACCAAATCACTATTCGAGTAGCCAACAAGCTTTGAGTTATTCTCCTTATGCCTTGATTCTTTGTACCCTTTAAGTACCTCAAAATTCATTTTGCTGTGATAGGCATAATTTGCAGACTCCAATGTAATCCCCAAGTGTGGGGATGTCAATTGTAGAGGTAAGTACCCCAATTAAAAATATCGTTCCCACTGAGACAGTCAATTATATATTTAATTTAAATTACTATTCAACTAGAATTAATGTAACCAATTTTCAGGATTTGAATTTAATAAATAACTTAATAAATAAAAGCAAAGAAGAATTATTCGAGATTGGATTAAGAGAGAAATAACAGCTCTAAGGTATCAGGTTCAGTGCAATTGATTTGATTTCCTAGACGTCCTATTGTTCATTCATGCTATTTTAATGGAATTACATCACAAGACTCTATCAACCCACCATGATTTCAAGTTAATAGTATTATTCAATTAATATCAAGAGATGTATGAATAGTTTTGAACCTCCTTCCTAGATACTAATAAAGCAAACTTAAAGAACCTTCGGATGGCCAGTTTGACTAACATATATTCTCTGAAAGTACTACTCAATCTTATTCACTTCCTACTTGACTTATTAATTGCATTGTTCCACTAAGAAAATCAAGCATCTAATTTATCAGCCCTTAGGATTATCGTGTTCATGGGCAAACTACAATAATCCCTAGCAAATAGATAATATTTATCATGTATGCACACAAGCTAATACAACATACCAAACATCATGGGCAACATCAATGATATATTATGAAGACTTTACACACATATAAACAAAGTCTTAATTAATCAAATAAGAATCTTAATAGCATGAATTCATAATAATTATCTAGGTTTCCAAATCAACTACCCTAACCTTCAATCCTTAGAACTGTAAAATTATTTAGCCCATGAGGTTACATACAACCCTCATGGCTGATAATTTCATAACAAAAATCAACAAAAGATAAGATAAAAAAAAGATACAAAACCCTAGTGTCATGTGGTTTATGTTCCTTCCCCGTCTCTCTATTTGGATTGCCTCTCTCAATCGTACTTGAATCTTCCTCCGGACCGATGGGATAGATTGATGGATAATTTGATGTGAGTGGGTGGATGGATGGATGGTGCGTGAATGATTTCACGATGTGTTTCTCTCGATGATGATCGGTCCCTTTTCTCTAGGTGTTCTGATCTCTTTTATATCTTGGGCCACGAAAACTTACTCCCTTGGGCTATTTTTTACGTTTTCACGCATTGGAGGGTGAAAATCTTGATTTTTTAGCCCAAACTAACGCAACACGAGTTGGGATGCCCAACTCGAGTTGCAACACGAGTTGTGTTGCCTTGAGATGCAAGTCGAGTAAACCCAACACGAGTCGTGTTGATTAATCGTGCACTCACCTGTCATGTCGTGTCGCGGTACTCTGAAACTGGATTTCCTCTGGACCCAACACAAGTCGTGTAATGACTTGCCAACTCGTATTGACTCTCTGGACAAATTTTGCACGACTCTGCCTCACACGACTTGCTTCAGACGCAACACGACTCGTGTTGCAAGTCGTGTTGCTTCATGACAAGTCGTGTTGCACCAATTTTCATTCTGACCTCCTACAGTACCCAACACGACTCGAGTTGATAAGTCGTGTTGACCTATGCAACTCGAGTAAGCCCATTTTTCACTCGTTTCTTGCTTGTCTTTGATTCTGCTTCATTTTGACCTGTTTTGACCTTCAAAACTCAACAAAACACCTTAGTAGCACCATAATCATGCAAAATACATAAACAACACAATCACACAAGAATATATGGCCTTATTATAATAAAAATAGTGTATTGTGAGACCTAAAAGACTTAAATTTCCACTCTCATCATGCTGCAGAATAGATTTTACTTTGTTCATTCATAAACCTAGAGAGAAGACGCAACATCTGACCTTGTGTTGAAATAGAGCAATGACCCTTTCAACTTTCTGTAAAAAGTTTCATCAGCCTTTTTGGAGTGATCATCATGAATTTGGAAATATTCGGGTCCAGCTAATTTGAGCTACGTTCAGATTGAGATCAACAAAGAAATCTCGATTACTGGTCATGTGACTGCTGCATCCACTATCTAAATACCACATATAATTTTGCTCACGATTATTACTAGTGTAGAACAACGTTTCATCTTTAGAAGAGTTCAAAAACTTTTCATCTTCTTTTTCTTTGTTTTTCTCCTTATTTTGAAACCAGCAATCCCTATGAGAATGATTATGGACTTTGCATCTTTTGCATTTGAAGAAACAATCTTTAGATGTATGATTAGTGTTTGTTCACAATTTTGCGTGTGTCCCCAAGTGTAGGAAATATGTTGCAGATAAGCATGTGACCAAGTCTATTATCGAACCCAAAAGATAATTTTAAATTTACTATTTAATCTAATTATGACTAATCTAATTCAAGACAAATCTGGGTATTTTGAAAATTACCTAAATTAAAGATGCAGAAAATAAATACTAAAAATAATAAAATAGCAAATAAAATTAAATATGAAAGTGTTCAAGAGAGAAGATAGATAGCACTAAGAAATCCAGTTAAATCGGTCAAATCAAATTACTAGATAATCGGTTAGAATCCCTGCAGCTCTTATGAAAGCAATCACTAAATTATATTAAATCCCTTTGGTGAAGTAAACTTAACACATAAATTTGGTTCAAACCCTCATATGCAGAAGAGTCTTTCCTACTCTCTTTCTAGGTATTTCATGCTAAATTCTTAATAGGCTAGAGCACTAGACTTCCCTTTATAAGTACTTAAGAATTAATCTCCAATTCCCATCTAACAATCTAAGAAACCAAATCCTCTAGAATTGTAATTAATAAATATATCAGGTGTCCAATATTAATTATTCTAATGAATAAAGGTTGTACGGTTAGATCCCCTTTACCCATAACAGGTTGATAAATATAATTCATTCTATGACACAAGCAATAATCATAACCATGCATCAGACAATGACATACTCATGAATAATGAGAGATCATATAAGACAAAAAATATAAGTCTCAAATCAAAGCATTAATAAAGGAATAAGTATACTGCAGGTATCCAACCTATTCTAGGTCATCAATTCAAACCAATTCAACCTTCAAAACCTAGCACTATCCAAGAAGTACAAGCCCATGGTGTTACAAGCAACACACATGGTTAGGTATGAAAACAATCCCATAGGTTTATAATTCAAAATAAAGAAAGATAGCATAAGAAAAACCCAAGATATGGTGTGATCCTCCATTTTCTCTTCTGTGATTCTGAACCTTCTTATTCTCCTTCTCAAGTAAGCAACACTGATGAACTCCCCGGGATGGGTGGATGGGATGGTGCGGTGAAAGGGTATGGAAAAGTATGTATGGATGTGGAGAGTTAGGGTTTAGAACACCCCAATGGCTCCTTTTATAGTTGAGGAGTCAAAAATCCCGAATTCTGACTCAAAAGTGGGCTTTTTTAGGTAAAAAATACGAATGGGCCAAGAAAATGATGAAAAATGATGATTGGGCCTCGCTGGGCAGTGGCACGAGTCATGCTAGGGGTGGCACGAGTCGTGTCGGGCATAGCGTATGGCTTTTCTCGGTAGCTGGGCGCACGGGTGCTTGTTGGGTGGTCGGCACGAGTCGTGCCAAATGTGGCACGGGTCGTGCCACCCGTTGGCAGCCTGTGTGACCTCACGATTTTACTCATAACTTCTTCATCTGATCTCCGATTGAGGCAAAATTTAGCACGTGTCATGCTCCTCCGGGGTGTGCTAGGCGGTCGTGCACATCATGGCCGGCACTAGTGGACTATGTGGGCGGCACGACCCGTGCCTGGCACGAGTCGTGCCATGCTGCACCAATTCCAATTTTGGCTCGGCTTCGCTCTCGACTTCCGTTTTTGCTCTTTTTACCCCATTTTTCACCTAAAAATACGAAATAACACCTCACAAGCATCTATAACACAAATATGTGCAATTCAATCAAAAGATGCTCAAATACGGATCTAAATTCCACACAAAGGTGCTAATTTGGATCCTAAAACACGCAGATTTTTACACTAAACAATTAAACTTCTTGCAAATAAAACAACAAGAGTTGTGACCAGAATTTTGTTGTTGTTTCCCTTTTCAATTCCTCTTTTCTCCATTTTGCTTCAACTTGCTGGATTGATTTTGAGATATTTTGACATCCCCTCTATTACTGAAATTTAGGTTCGTTACTTGTCTCGACTGAGAAGCTTGTTCACTTGTTAGATTTGTTTAACGGTTGATCTTTTGCTCATGAGCAAGAAGAGGTCCCGTCAACTCTAACATTGTTATTCTTGACAAATCCTTTTATTCTTCAATAGCAGCAGCAGAGTTGATCAAACTTGGGAGAAAGGCAGCATAAAACCTTTTCTAAAACTCATTTATCAGTGATTGTATCCCCATAGCTTTTGATTTAATTAAAGATCTCTGAGACTTGGGTGGGAAAATCACTAATTGATTCTATATCTTCCATTTTCAGATTATCAAAATCTCTCCACAATGATTACAGCTTCAACGAGATAATCTTTTCTGTTCCTTTGAATTCCTGCTTCAAAATTTTCCAAGCGTCTTTAGCCTTTTGAACACCAAAGATTCGAGGAAAAATAGATTTACCAACTCCTTGTTCAATATATCGTAGCGTCATTGCATCTTTTTTAATGATTTTTTTCTCATCATTTTCGGAATTAACTTGCGAAAATTCTTCTTTATCTTTTGGCTGCTCCTATAACCACGATGTTCTCCTTCAAATATTGGCACTTGACTAGTGAATACATGAATAATGTAGAAGCCATGAGATTGATTGGATTGTGGTGTGAATTTTGATGGGCTATAAAAGGCAATAATGTTTTGTAAAATCTGGAATTTTTGTTTGAGTAGATAATGTTCACTCTTTTAGTTAATACAGTATTTTATATTACTTGGATTGATTCCGAAACTACAATGTAACCACTATTTATAGTGATATAGATTACAGAAAAGATCATTCAACAACAATTAATAACTCAAAACTTCCAAGACTTTGAATCCATGTTCCAAGCTTTAAATCCGTTCCTCTCATCTTCAGTTCATACATCCTTATCATGATTACAAATTAATATTTTTAACAAATTATTCTCCCTTGTTTCGACTCCCAGGTGACCGGACCATTGAATGTTTGCTGATGTGTTCCTCTGCCCTTCGGGAGCTCCCCTATCTTAACTCAAAATCGAAAATGCTTTGATTCTCTTCCATTCTCTTGGAGTTGCTCTTCACTGCTACGGCCACTCGGCGTTGATAAGCCTATCTAAGGATGACCTATGGGACACTCTCCCATTTCGCTTCCGCATGATCTGCTTCAACACCACTCTGTCCGATCCCGAGAGTTGTCCGGCTGATCAACCAACTCCTTTTGTTGCCAACATGGATTCAGCTCCACCTTTTTGTACACAAATCCTCTATTTAATTAATTATAAAGAATGAGAAGCTGATGTTAAGCAAATGCTAGCAAGTTTCTTGCAGCTGAAGTTACTCTCTGCCACTCCTCCAGGCACACCCAACGCCCTTGCTGTCGGACGGGATTATATCTTCTTTCTTCACTTAAAACCTCCCGACTTCACCATTAATGAACGAGATAAAGATCAACATAGTCGAGCTTCAGATTCCTGTAGAAGAAATGATTCAGTAAAAACACATGAAGGTTTAATTTAGTAGAGACAACAGGAGGACTGGAGGATAATACTTAATAGCAGTATCTGCATGAACTCTGGCATCATGGCTTGCACCGGAGCTTGCAGTTATAAGTGACCCAAGTTCAACTCAATATCTGGAGATGGAAATGAAGTTTGATTTTGTATGTATGCAAAATTATAATCTAGAAATGATAGTATATGGGTTGCTACTCCTGATTTTGACCAATATATATATGTTTTGAATTATTTAATTGAGTTGGTGATTTAATTGCGCAATTTAATGTGCAAGTGTAACAACTAACAAACGAATTGAGAAGTGTAAAGACAATTGATAGATAACAAAAATAAAAAAAAAAGAGTTAATATTTTGAATCCTCTTGGTGAACCCTCTTATTCATGGATAGAAAAAACAATTACATCCTTAAATTTTTTAAAACTTAAATAATAAATAGTAAATTAAATCCTGAAAAACATAATCCTCCCTCCTACATCAATGTTTTTTCAAGTAAATTAAAAGGTGAATCCGTTCAGGCATGCTTTTAACAAAATAAAAAATGAAATGATAATTAGGATGAGATAACAATTGAATAAAATCTTGGAATTTAAATATATTTTATTTTAGTGGGAATGTGCGAAATGGATGAGGGTGCATGTGAAGTGGTAGCAGTGGCGGGTGTGGTGAGAACGTGGCCTCAAATCCCAATAAGCCAATCATATTTCAGAGAAATCCCACCAAAAAACACAAGCCTATACTCCTCTATCAAAAAAACACATGCAAATAATATTAAATAATGAATAAAACAAACCAAACAATCAATCTCACAGACAAACTTCCCTCCGTTCCCAATTTCCAAAAGCCACCCTCACTAGATTACTGTATTCGCCTATTCTCTGCATTTCATCTTCAATAATGGCTATTTCAACCGCCTTCACGGCTGAGCTCCGGTTGTACTGCAATAAGCCGCTAATCCAAGCAGCCCCGCCGGCTAGGGTTAAATTGGGAACTTTCAGATGTGAAGCTTCTCAGAACCTAATTCAAACTGCCGCCACCGACATATCAGCATCCGTGAATGCGGCTTCATCCTCCAGTCTCACCGCTCTCGAACAGCTCAAGAATTCGGCCACTGACAGTATGCAATTCCTTCTTCCGTTTTTAAATTTTTATTAAATTCCGCCGCCGACATGCAATTCCTCTTTTACTCTTTCAATTTTTATTAAATTCGGCCGGTGACAGTGTGCAATTCCTTCTTCTGTCTTTCAATTTTTATTATAATTGAATTTCCTTCAATTGTTCTTGATTAGCTGCCTGAAGTGCTTTTTTTTTCTAATAATTTGTATTTTCTGAAATTATGTATGTGATGTGATGCAATCTAGGATATAGTAAGGAAAAAAGCAGTATTGTAGTAATTGGTCTGAGTATTCACACTGCACCTGTTGAAATGAGGGAGAAACTCGCTATTCCTGAAGCAGAGTGGCCAAGAGCTATTGGGGAACTATGTGGTCTGAACCATATTGAAGAAGCGGCTGTTCTTAGCACCTGCAACAGAATGGAAATTTATGTTGTTGCTCTTTCTTGCCACCGTGGTGTTAAAGAAGTCACTGAATGGATGTCAAAGGTGAATTGATGATGATATTCATGTTTAGGAAAACAACTATTTCAACATTGCATTCCTCTTTGTTAAATGTTTTCACGAGTTCTGAATTTTTGCAAATTGCTTAGGCCCTAATATCTAACAACAAATTGTGGTGCTTTCTTCAGACCAGCGGGATTCCAGTTTCAGAGATATGTGAGCACCGTTTTCTGCTTTATGACAAAGATGCCACTCAACACATCTTTGAAGTATCAGCTGGACTTGATTCGTTGGTCTTAGGAGAAGGTCAAATCCTAGCTCAAGTAAAGCAAGTGGTCAAAGTCGGGCAAGGGGTTGTGGGCTTTGGAAGAAACATAAGTGGGCTGTTTAAACATGCAATTACCGTTGGGAAGAGGGTCAGAACTGAGACTAATATAGCAGCAGGGGCTGTTTCTGTCAGTTCGGCTGCAGTCGAACTGGCCTTAATGAAGCTTCCCGAGACTTCCCATGCATCTGCTCGAATGTTGATAGTTGGAGCTGGTAAGATGGGGAAGCTGGTCATCAAGCACTTGGTGGCTAAAGGGTGCACAAAGATGGTGGTAGTGAACAGAAGTGAAGATCGAGTCGCTGCTATCCGCGAGGAGATTAAGGATGTTGAGATCATATATAAACCCCTCACTGAGTTGGTAGAAAGTGCTGCTGAAGCTGATGTAGTTTTCACGAGCACTGCATCAGAGGCCCCTCTATTTCTAAAGCAACATGTAGTGGATCTTCCATCTGTTGGTCCTAATGTTGGGGGTTTTAGGTTGTTTATTGACATCTCTGTTCCCAGAAACGTAGGTGCATGTGTCAATGACACTGAAACGGCTCGTGTGTACAATGTGGATGATCTTAAGGAAGTGGTGGCTGCCAATAAGGAGGATCGCCTCCGTAAAGCAATGGAAGCTCAGGCGATCATTGGAGAGGAGTCGAAACAGTTTGAAGCCTGGCATGATTCACTAGAGACTGTTCCAACCATCAAGAAACTGAGGAATTATGCAGAGAGAATCAGAGGAGCTGAGCTGGAGAAGTGCTTATCCAAAATGGGAGATGAGATTCCAAAGAAGTCGATGAAGGCGGTCGAGGACCTTAGCAGGGGCATTGTAAACAAGATGCTCCATGGGCCAATGCAGCACCTGAGATGTGATGGGAGTGATAGTCGTACTTTGAGTGAGACGCTGGAGAACATGCATGCTCTTAATAGAATGTTCGAACTTGAGACAGAGATGTCCGAGTTAGAACAGAAGATTCGTGCAAAGTTAGAACAAAGCCATGAGAAGTAGGCACACACTCATTCACATCAAGTAGTGTGTTTTAGTGAATGATTGTGTGAATGCATCAGGATTTCCTTAAAAATCTTTCCCATGTTTTATTGTGAGGATTCCAACATCTCTTTTCTCCCCTAACAGTTCTTTTTTTCCATGTCCATGAATTCCAACTATGTATACTATGGGTGTATGAGGTTTTAGGATGTTGTACTTGTACAACTATCTTTGTAAGGTAATTACTAGTAGTTCAAAGCTTAATTTATTTAAATTTGTGAATAATTTGAGTTTTTGAGTTCTTTATTGTTCCGTAAATGACAACATAGTAGCAAGCTTCTGTAAAGAAAAAAAAAAAAACTTATTATGTAAATCCCGCTTTACATGACAAATTGCACAACAAAAGTAAATCAGGCGTAGTGGACATAAGAAAGATCGTGGTTTGTCACTGAAAAATGTTTTATGATTGTCCCCCATTTTTGTGTATCATTTTTTGTAATAATATAGGATGAGTAATACTTAAAATTTAAGAAAGAAAAGAAAACTACACGCTAGAAGGAAACCATAAAAGCTCCAATGGCGATTGTTAGATTTCTTCCTTATTTGTATGTACTAATTACAGAACTAATGACTAGGAAGATGATTTACGAAAGTGGTGCAGAACGGAACTCATATTGCTTTATAACATACTACTCCCTCCGTCCCATTTTCATCTTCATATTTACTATACACACGCAAATTAAGAAAAGGTGTTTTTTGAGTAACTTTTGGGGTAGTTTGGTATTTTTAGGTAATAAATAAATAATAAAGTATGTTATGTGTGTTAAAAAGGTGATGGCAATTTTGAAATTAAAGTATGTTAGAGGGATATTAGTTATGTATCTTTTCCTTTTATGGAAGTGTGAAGTTGAAATTGGGACGGACCAAAACGGAAAGTGTGAAGTTGAAGTTGGGACGGAGGGAGTATTTCTCGACAGCAAATACTTGTATTCTCATGGTTGTGCCTTGCTTCAGTTTGATCAGGCCGGCCTTGAGATTATGGGGGCACTGGGCGAAATCATGAAATGAGCCCCAACTATGTTTACAATCAGTAAAACTTTCTTTAAAAAACTTTTATTATCCACCTATTTAAACAACTTTCAACAAAACTAATAAATCATGTTTTACCAAAAATTTCATTTTTAGGAAATTTAAGATTATTTTCTCATAATAGAATTTTTCACCATCAATATGTCTTAGTTTTGAGTGTATATTGGGTGCACCCGGGTGCAAGGGTACATCCATATGTGTATGACTTTTTATTCTATTTTGTATACATATTATTTTATTTTGTATACGTGTTTTGTAATAATTTATACTTTTTTCACATTAAATTTTTCATTAAAAAAACTAGCATCCATATGTGTATAACTTTTTATTCAATAGTGTATACATGTTTTTTTAATAATTGTATATTTTTTACACTCAATTTCTCATTAAAAAAACTAACAATTAAATTGTATACATTATTGCTCATAACTGTATATATTTTTTGTTATATTTATATATGAGTGCACCCTATCTTAGGGTGCACCCGGGTGCACACTATAATTAACCCTTAGTTTTATTATCAACGTTATCGCAAACTTGAATCATTTATATGTCATGCACAATTTTTATTTTCCAAAATATTTTCATGTTTCTCAATTTTATTATTAATTTTGTCATCGTCTCTTTGTTTCTAAAATATTTTTTCTCAATTTCATATCTCTTTTGTTGTTTTATAAATCACCCTCAATCAAGTTATTTTTATTGTCAACCATCAAAATTTTCTTAATCATTTTGATTATATTTTTACATTACTTCTCATTTAAATCTATCATCATCTTAGTAATTTATCATTTTCTCTCAATTCTTCCATTTAATCCTACCTGATTATTCCATTAAAAATCCCATCTCAGTAAATCATATAATAAAAACCCAGCATTATAAAAAAAAATACTAATTCTATTTCTGTTTACAATGTATCTTAATCATATCTTTACCCTTATGAAATACTAATTCTATTTCTTTTTACTATTATATCTTAATCCTAGGATGATTCAAAGATTCTAATCATTCATTTACCCTTATAAAATACTAATTCTAATAATTTGTGAGTTTGTTGTGTAGTAAGGTAGGAAGAATCGAAAGAGAATAATATTTATTAAGTTAATTTGTTTTTAAATGTTAGAATGATTTGTGGGCTTTAAAGCTCAATTCACTGAAGGTAATAAAAAAAATTGGTCCCCTTAAACTTGGGGCTCATAGCAATAGTCCATCACGATAATCCCCAAGAACTGGCCCTGAGTTTGATGAGGCAATCAACTCAAGACACCTAAATTTATTATAGGACCATTTAAAAAAACAAATTATAATGAATGTACATGCATGTATATTATAAGTACATTTATATACTACTATTACACCAATATGAATACTTTAAATAAATTCACTATTCATTATCATCTCTAGTTAAAAAAACTTCAATTCTAAATTTATTTATACACAAGTTCACTTAAATTTTTAAAATGAAACTGTATAACTATAATATATATATATATATATATATATATATATATATATATATATATATATATATATATATATATATATATATATATAATTAAATTGTTTACAATATACTATTTACCCGTATATAAATTGACATTTTTTTTACTCCATGCTGAAAATTTTATCCTTTACTTTGTGTTGATGCTCACTCTCGTTGGAATGACTCTGAGTCACTCAACACACAAGTAATCTATGGAGAATTAACGGAAACACTATTTGTATTGATGAAGATTGAGCAATTCCCTCTTTGATTACATGCACTCATAATCTCTCTATCTCTCTCTCCTTTTGAAGTATGAAATGATAAGTGGTAAAAAAGGTACTCCCTGTCCCACGTATTTTTTCCCACTTTCCATTTTGGGGTGTCCCACGTATTTTTACTCATTCCATTTTTGGCAAAAATACATAATATTTTATTACCTACTTTTTACAATCCCAACAACTTTAATTACTTTTTTACACTTTATTCATCATTCCCAATAACTTTATTCACTTTTTCTTTTTAAATTACTAATTTATTCCTACTTTCTCTTACATTATATATTAAAAAAATAAAATGGCTTAATCTCTGTGCCCGTACAAACGGGTAAAAATACTCGGGACGGAGGGAGTAGTACTTTTTTGGTAAAAAAGGTAGTACTTTTGTTGGCTCTCCTCTTTGATGATCGGTGGAGAGAGAATCAAAGGTTTGAGGAGTAATCTATGGAGAATTAACTCAAAGGTGTGAGGAGTAATCTATGGAGAATTAACGGAAACACCATTTGTATTGATTAAGATTGAGCAATTACCTCTTTTATTACATGCACTCATAATCTCTCTATCTCTCCATTTGAAGTATGAAATGATGTGTGGAAAAAAGGTAGTACTTTTGTTAGCTCTCCTTCTTAGATGATCGGTGGAAAGAGAATCTAAAGGTGTGAGGTGCATTTCGTCTGGCCGATCGGGTCTCGGTATTGTATTTCTTTCTAGACTGGGCTCCCATAACACTTTGCAAGTTGCAATAGAGAGGTGAATTAAGTGTATTTTTACTTTTGAAATGTATTTACTCATATGAAACAAAATAAAAATTCTTCAACTTCTAAAAGAGGAGAGCAATATTAACAAAATTTGCAAAAGTTATCATATTTATTTTAAAATTTATATCATCTAATAGGTATTACATAAAAATTCAAAGAAAAAGATATTACCAAAATGTGAAAGAATCAAATAACATCACCTTACCCCCCAGAAGACACAAATTTGCAACATAACAGAAAGATGTGGAAGAGCCAGCAAATTCACACACAATTTAGTTTCAGAAGAAGCGCACTTTACAAATTAACACTTCATTAGGAAAAAATACACTACAGCACACAATATGCAAAAGCGTCACACGGTCGGTCGCCCGATATAAGGGGTCTTTTAAATTTCATATCACATTACAAACTTGAGATGAAATTAAATGCAAGGCAACAATGAGATAAAAGCACCTTCCATTGATCTGTTACCCAGAACCAACAACGTGTGCACATCCTTCTTGCGCCTTGAGATGAACCCGACGTCATGATGTCTTCATACGTCCTCCAATATGATTCTTTATACGCTGCTGGACTGGAAACGATCATGTATGTCGAGCATTATTTCTTGCTTGAACATTTTTGGATGGCTCGAGGAGCTGTGCATAAGTTGGTTAGTCACAAGAGAATTGATCATATTAAATCAATTTCCACAAGTAAAACAAAGAGTGTCATCTAACATATGATTCTCAGAATAGATCAGAGAAAATACAATGCCTAGGTATGAAACTATTCTTTTATTGACATTTGGAAACTCCATGTCCCGATTTCGAAACTAATGTCGAGGACACACCATTATAGATATAACATCATATTACGCGGCCACAAGTTAAACAAAAGTTCTGTACATATGAAATCTCAAAACATCTAGACTCAACAAATGAAGTACATGTTTGACTTGGACAATCTCTAGGAGAATCCTCTCAGAACATACTTTAAAGCTAATCCACTTAGAGAGAGATTTTTAAATGAATACAACTACATTGATTTCATAAGATTTGCAAATCTGTGGTAGGTATATTAGCAGTTTCATAATCAAGGAAATTATTAAAAATAAAAAATCAAAATTCATCATTTAAATGAATTGGCAGATGTACTTTCTTTGTTCGAATTTAGAAAACATAATAAATGCTTCACTTTAATTTTGGGAGACAAAATTGTTCAAGGGAACACAAAAACCAAACATGTCGAGAATTCTGCAGTGGTACCGAAACAGTAGGCACGGGCATAAAAAGACATTCAGAAGTCGTGAACAAAATTCTCAAAGAATAAGTTCCCAGGTTAGAACAGAATGTGCACTTGAATCATGATAGTAACAATACTTTTAGTCATGGTAAAAGTAAAATAAGCCAATCATTAAATATACAGAAATATCCTAGTGCATTTAAAAAGTGGGCCTTCGTTATCACTTATATATATATATATATATATATATATATATATATATATATGTTTACACATTTCCAAGGTAAAATGATTCAAACATACACATAGCACCAAAACATAACTAGAGAGAATAATGAAGAAAGCAACCTTAATAAGGAATTCTGAATTTGACAAGAAGAAGCCCAAACAAGTTTCTTATTTTGCTTGAGAACCATTAATTTGAAGGTTCTCAAATAGCCATAACTGAGAAATTAAACAGAGCTAGAACTAATACAAATTAGGGAAACAATACAAAACACAACTTGTTTAAAACAGTAGGAGACATCCAGAATTTGATCATAGATATCTTTCCACCAACAATTTTCAGACTTGCTCAAAAAAACCTACATTTCAAGGTTGACTAATTAATCCTGTGATTTAGAAGAGAATATGCACTCACCTAGACCAATAGCTTCTGCACTCTTCATGATTCTCAGCCTCTTACATGTACAAATAAACATCCTGCAAGCATAGGAGGATGAGTCGTAATGCACAAATTACAATGAAATTCTTATATTTTGAATAATTATTTTGTTGCAGAGGAAGAATGAAAACAAATAAAAAAATAAAAAAAACCAGAACAATATTTTAGGTTTCATCAATCAAATAAACAGAACAATATGTTAAGAACTTAAGCTTCATAAATGCCCGACTCTATGGTTTCTGTTGCAGTGGTACACAGTGACAAAGACACAATATTAAGCTAAATAAAACAACAATGCTACTTGTGGAGGGCTTCCAGAATTTCATTAGGAACTCATAAAACCATAAGAGGAAGCATAAAACATAAAAGAGGGGCTATAAATAGTACATCAAAAAAAAAGGGAAGAAATTCATTGCTGGGAAATTCCGTACGTGCAACCCAATAGTACAATATGGTTACTCAGTACCTTAAGCATGTTAAAGTTCATTGCTTGCCACTAGAATCCAACTTTGGGAGGATGGACCAACAGAATTGAATGATATAAAACGGGAATACTGTCAGATCATGAGCAGCTTAACCCACAATACATTTACAAACAAGTGACTACAAGTGCGAAAATTTATGACATAAAGGGTCAAGGGTGTTATCTTAAACAAAGAAAATGAATGGGCATACATACTGCCTTATTTTTATTTCTTTCTAACATGTGTTCATCCACTCAGTTCCAGTTTAATCCCCCAAGTATGAAGTATTCACACTGTGATTAATTTCAGAACTCCACCCATTAATCCATAATTATTTGCCAACTAAAGTAGCATGGTTTGAGACAAATAAACTAAGCAAAGCCCAGAAATGGGTACATAAAGTGATAAAAGAAAAATAACCCCACCAATGTACAAGCATTAATCAAACTTACAAATCAAAACATACAAAGATCCAAACTACAGAAGAAAACTTACTCCCAAGGAACATCGCCCACGAGCATCCAATCACCATCTTTATCCTCATATGTGAGTACATATTCAGATCCATTCAACAAATCCTTCAATTTGCTTTCACTCAGCATTTCTCTCCCCGGAGCTCCATGGGGACCATACTGACCTGCATCATAAAATGGAAGTTGTGATTCACTTCTGGAAAAAAAAAATAAAAAATCAAACTAATAGATAATCAACTTGAACATTCATGTAGCTCACCAATTGTAAAGCAGCTAAACATCTTCTCAAGAGCAGATGACAGGCCCTGGTAAGCAGAATAAGTTCTGAGGTCAACTTTCCTTAGGTATGGGGCACCATCCATGCTCACCTTCACAAAGGATACCCCACTCGACACCTTACCATCTACTTCTTCATTGTTCTTCGATGTAGATACCAAAGTATTCTTCCTAAACTGCCTAACTGGAGGCCAGCCCACAACTTGTGCCCTGACATGAGTAGAAGATCAAAAGATTAAGAGAAATATAAAAAACAGCATCATTTAGATGCCAAAATACTTTTTCCTATACTGTCTATTCTGTGGCCACACATGGTCCATCAGAGCAGATTCTACCATTGAGACAAAAGCATACTTGGTAGCAGGGGCACTACTGTAATTGTTTGCAGCTGGACGGTTCTCAGTTGGAGCACGAGGCAATTCCTGAGAAGCACCTTGGTATGTTGCTTCTTTCACCTTAGTTGAAGTTGTAGAGACCTCTTTAGAAGAAATAGCATTGACATTTGGGTTCAGGTAAGGCCTAGGGGAGAGCATTGCATTTACTTCCAAAGTAGGGTGGAGTTTCCCCTACATATAAGAGTGGGGACCCATAAGACGAAATCCAAGAAACAGGAAATGGAACTGGAAAAACATAAACACCTTTTTTTTACCTCTGAAGTTCCATTCATAGCATCTGAGAACCCTCTTTTGTTACCCGTAACAACTGCCTTCAACGGGTGCAGCGGAAACAGTAGCTTCTCGTCAATGGGTGCAGAAATCAGAGGACCATTTTCCGAATCCCTCCCTGGAGAAAGGGATCCAGGGGGCCCAAGCCTCAGTTCTGTGGCCTTCAAATTCAGACCACTACGACCATATTCTACGGTGGTGGATATTGCGGAACTATCCACAGATGAGCAGTCGGACAGCCCCATATAGTTACGCTCCTTGAGCTCTGATCCATTCTGGCATACACTTTCTAAGGAGTTTGAGGAAGCCAGCAGGGTTATATTGCTTTGGCACTCTTCCCCTCCAACGCCGAGCACAGGTGCAGACATCAAGTTATAGGTTACAGTCCAATTCTTAATTTAGTTAAACTATTGAAATAAAATGAAATTTGCATCAGATTGATTTCCTTCTAGTTCTCGAGGAAGCTCAAGTTTATTATAAAGAATCAGAAACCCCATAAAAATTGAGATTGGACAAAAGCTCTACAGAATCCAGACCAACAAATATAACAAGATAATATAATTCCAGATTAAATGATTACAATAAATATAACCATGAATCTCAAAAGGCTATCCCTGTTGCAGTCTCAACATATGCTACAAGAATACACCAACACTTCAGAAAATTTTCCAGGCAATGTTCTTGTTCTCCCACAAACCCTCCACAATCAAAAGGAACATCATAGATTAATTAGAAAAAACAACACATCCAAGAATTTGACTAGAAAACAAGAAAGAAAAGGTCCATGATGACCTGTCCAATGGTTAGGCTGAGCATCACCACCACAAGACCTTAAATACGAGTCTCTTTTTTCTCCTTTTTTTTAATAATATAACCAGACTAAATTACAACTATTTTTGATCAATGAGTTCGAATTTCGAATGTATAGATAATTCCAAGGAGATTTTTCAGTATCAAGGTACAAGTACAAAACCCATGGTGACAAAACAAACGGCGGAAATTCCAGAAAAATACAAACAAGTAAAAAAGAAATGTTCACAATTATTTCTCCATGGAAACACATTAACTCCAAAATTCGAAGGAGAAGACAATAGATCTACGAAACCGGAAAGCGAACAAACAAACTAAAAACCCACGAAAATTCTCGACAAAAAGATGAAGAGAGAGTCCAAAAAATCCCCCAACATTTAGAAGAATAAAGTACCATTAATGAAGTAGGCGAGAATCATCGAAATGAAGCCGGAAATGTTTACCAGTAAATTAGAGGTAAGAGTGTTCGACGTTGAAATTTGCAGGAGCAATCCAAACAAGGGAGAGATAACTAAGGACCTTCCATGTGAGAGTGAGAGAGAGAGAGAGAGAGAGAAGGAGTAGAGAGAGAAAAGTTTTGTTTGGGTGTCGGATGCGAGTAGGCCTAATAATTTAAGTATTCAGTATTTGCAGTAAAAAGAGAAATTGTGAAAAGTGGAAAAACATTTTTCCGACTTTAGAAAGACAAAACTTTAACATAATTATAACTTGCTTCTTTTTTCCTCTCAATTCTATTATAATAAGTTAGGTAACACTTACAAGATTAATCCTTATAAAAATATATATATATATATATATACTATATACTAAAGAAGGTTTTGGATTTATTATGTGACATCACGTGAGTAAAGGTGATGTGTTATTTTTATAGATTTTTGAATTTTTTTTAATAATAAACTTGCTGAAAATAATTTAGTTACTTTATTTTAAATAACCAATCAAAATATTTCATTTTTCTTTATCTTATTTAAAAATGACAAAGTCTCTTGTGAGACGCTACCTTCATGAGACGGTTTGTGAGACGTGTTAAAGTATGTCGATTATTTAAATAAAGTATGTTAAATGGTTGTTAATGTATGTTTTTTAAAGTATGTTGGATTATGTATTAAAGTATGATATTAGTGTGTTATAATTTGATTTATTATCGACATACTTTAACCACAAATAAGCACACTTTAACCACAAATAAGCATACTTTAGTGATGGGTTGACCCGTCTCACATCCGTCTCACCAATAACCCGTCTCACAAGAGACCAACTCTTTAAAAATTTATCTAAAACTTTAAATATTTTAAATTTTTATTTTTAAATAGGATTTATATAAAAATTATATCAAATTAATTGTCTTTTCATGATCTTTAATTTGACATCCATATTATTAATAATATATGATTGGAGAAATAGATTTTTAAATTTAATAATAATTTTTATATTGTAAAATATTCTTTAATAAAATATATTAATAAATAAAATATTTTTAGAAGAGTAAGAAATTATTTAATAGATTTAATCTATTTATCCTTAGAATTTTAAGTTTAATAAATTTAGTTAATTATAAAATTATAAATGAGGAATTTCATGAAAAAAATAAATCTTAATTTAATATTAATTAATTTTCATAATTTTTTTATTGTTAATTATTTATTTTATATTTATTTTATTATTTTTAATAATTAATTTTAATTATACAATAATTTATAATTATTATATACATTTATTGATTTTATTTATTAAATGATAATAGTTAGGGATGGTAATGAAATGGGCATTTTAAGTATCTATTCTATCCAAATCTTAATAAGGCACATATGGGTAATTGTAAACGGATTTGAGACGGATATAGATAGTTGTGAAAATCACATTAGGGTTTGGAACAAGTACGAATAATACCGCAATTCCCGCGTGTACTATAAAAAATGATATTAAATCAATGATTGTGCTATTTTATGAACAACTTATAGTATAAATGACAGTGATAACAATTTATATCGAAATTAATAATATTTTATGGCGAAAATGATAAGTATTATAAAAAGTGTAAAATTATCTCATGTAAAGCGGTTTCATGCAAGACCTATCATATTGCATATTAATGAATAAGAGAATTTATAAAGTTTGTTAATAATTTTTTTCCAGATTTTTACTTAATTTTTTAATAAATTATTGAATATAAAAAATATATACAAATGTATATACCCTAAACTCTAAAACCCTAAACCCTAAATTTAGGGTTTAGGATTTTAGGGTTTAGGGTTCTTAATAAATATTAAGAAATACATATATACATTAGTATTAAATAAAATTAATATAGATGGGTGTACGCGTATATTCGAATGCATGAGATAATTCATTATTATTTTAAATATTCGTTTTGTCATTTTTATCTTTCCCATTACAAAGTACTATTAATTTTCTTTTTATGTAAATGAGAAATATATAAAAAATTATATTAAAGATATGGGTGCACAGCATGTCCCGAGACACACAAATTTTTGCCTTATTATAATCCTTATTCTACCTATAAAGTTGGATATTTTTATTAAGGTTAGATCATGCGTGAGACCGTCTCAAATGAAGTCATTTTTCACTTTTTAAAATAGTTATCATTCTCGCTATAAAATATTATCACTTTGGCTATAAAATGTTACACTTTTTATTTATACTATAAACTGTTCATGAAATAGTATTATCACATTTCATTAGTTTACTATCACTTTCACATATAAAAGTTATCACTTTCTCACCGTTTCACATAAGCCCTTATGTGAGATCTCACGCAAGTCTTTGTCTTTTATTAATATAATTTATAACTTTTAATATTTTTCAATTTCATTAATATGTTTTAAAAATAATATTTTATTGATCCCGCGTAACGTGTTACGCGAGTTTCGTACTAGTATATATATATATATATATATATATATATATATATATATATATATATATATATATATATATATATATATATATATATATATATATATACTTCCTCCGTCTCGCTACAAGAGTTACATTTTATTTTTTAGTAAATGAGCTCCACATAAATCAATAATTTTATTTTCTTGGAACTCACACACAGCATTAATACAACTACCCACTATACATTAAAGTATTATATTTCACAACTCATTATATATTAAAATATTATATTTCTTTATTTTCGTGTAAAATGTAACTTTTTTAATAGAATAGGAGGAGTATATATATAGAGAGAAAGGCTAATAGAAACTAATAGTTGTGTATTTTTTAATTTACATGATATCTTGTGCTTTTGGATAATAATAATATAAACTAATAGTTTTGGTATTTTTTTTATGTAATTTACCTATATTAGTTTAAAAGTTGGTCTCTTATGTATCTTGGTGTATAAGTTATTCAAGATAAAAATATTTTGTTTAAAAATCTAATGAATAGTGATATAATTTGTTTTGAATTTTTAGTAGGTTGAGTTGTTAATTTATGTCAAATCAAATGTGTAAGAATATATTACTTTATATATATACTAGTACGAAACCCGCGTAACACGTTACGCGGGATCATTAAAATATTATTTTTAAAACATATTAATGAAATTGAAAAATATTAAAAGTTATAAATTATATTAATAAAAGACAAAGACTTGCGTGAGACCGTCTCACATAAGGGCTTATGTGAAACGGTGAGAAAGTGATAATTTTTATATAGGAAAGTGATAGTAAACTAATGAAACGTGATAATACTATTTCATGAACAGTTTATAGTATAAATAAAAAGTGATAACATTTTATAGCCAAAGTGATAATATTTTATAGCGAGAATGATAACTATTTTAAAAAGTAAAAAATGACCTCATTTGAGATGGTCTCACGCAAGGCCTAACCTTCATAAAAATATCTAACTTTATTGGTAGAATAAGGATTATAATAAGGCAAAAATTTGTGTGTCCTCGGGACATGTTGTGCACCCATATCTTTAATATAATTTTGTATATATATCTCATTTATATAAAAAGAAATTAATAGTACTTTGTAATGGGAAAGATCAAAATGACAAAACGAATATTTAAAATAATAATGAATTATCTCATGCATTCGAATACACGCGTACACCCATCTATATTAATTTTATTCAATACTAATGTATATATGTATTTCTTAATATTTATTAAGAACCCTAAACCCTAAACTCTAAAACCATAAACCCTAAATTTAGGGTTTAGGGTTTTAGAGTTTAGGGTATATACATTTGTATATATTTTTTTATATTCAGTAATTTATTAAAAAATTAAGTAAAAATCTGGAAAAAAAATATTAACAAACTTTATAAATTCTTTTATTCATTAATATGCAATATGATAGGTCTGGCATGAAACCGCTTCACATGAAATCATTTTACACTTTTTGTAATACTTATCACTTTCGCCATAAAATATTATTAATTTCGATATAAATTGTTATCACTGTCATTTATACCATAAGTTGTTCATAAAATAGCACAATCATTGATTTAATATCTTTTTTATAGTACCCGAGGGTATTGCGGTATTATCCGTACTCGTTCCAAACCCTAATGTGATTTTCACAACTATTTGTATCCGTCTCAAACCCGTTTACAATTACCCATACGTGCCTTATTAAGATTTGGATAGAATAGATACTTAAAATGCCCATTTCATTATCATCCCTAACAATTATCATTTAATAAATAAAATCAATAAATGTATATAATAATTATAAATTATTGTATAATTAAAATTAATTATTAAAAATAATAAAATAAATATAAATAATTAACAATAAAAAAATTATGAAAATTAATTTATATTAAACTAAGATTTATTTTTTCATGAAATTCCTCATTTAGAATTCTATAATTAACTAAATTTATTAAACTTAAAATTCTAAGGATAAATAGATTAAATCTATTAAATAATTTCTTACTCTTCTAAAAATATTTTATTTATTAATATATTTTATTAAAGAATATTTTACAATATAAAAATTGTTATTAAATTTAAAAATCTATTTCTCCAATCATATATTATTAGTAATATGGATGTCAAATTAAAGATCATGAAAAGACAATTAATTTGATATAATTTTATATAAATTCTATTTAAAAATAAAAAATTTAAAACACTTAAAGTTTTAGGTAAATTTTTAAATAAGATAAAGAAAAATGAAATATTTTGATTGGTTATTTAAAATAAAGTAACTACATTATCTTCCTTCCTAAGCAAGTTTATTATTAAAAAAAATTCAAAAATCTATAAAAATGACACATCACCTAAATTACTCACATGATGCCATATAATAAATCCAAAACCCTCCTTTAGTATATATATATATATATATATATATATATATATATTCTCTATTTTTTTATATGTCTTTTTTCTTTTTTTCATCTCTTGCTATTTTTTTTTACTATCAAATTTTAAATTTACAATCATCCATTTTTTCATTCTACTCTATTGCTATTTTTTTATATATATATTTTTCTCTAATTTTTTTATATGTATCTTTTTCTATATATCACGTATCGTATTGCTATTTTTTTTAACTATCAATCTTTAAAATATGTATCTTTATCGATTTTTAAAATATATATCTTTTTCTCTATCATACTATCAATCTTTAAAATATGTATCTTTTTCTTTATCATATATGATTGATAAAAAAAAATTTATCTTTTATTTTATTAATTTCACCATGATATCTATCGATCTTTAAAATATGCAATTTTTTCTTAATTATCATTGCAATATTTTGTTTACATTTTCTAATTCTATATGAGAATTTCAAATAACTACTTTTCTAATGCTATATGAGAATTTCAAATAACTATAAATTGATGAAGAGGGGTTGATGATGAAGAAACTCCTAGTCTTATAATAAGAGATCTCCCAATGATCAATTGACGAAGCGACCACCAAATCTACGAAATAAATCGATGATGATCATTAAGTAGTGTCGGCTCCTCCACTATTGCCGCCGACCCCAATATAAATCGACGACTTCGAGAGATCATTAAGTAGTGCCGGCTCCTCCACATTGCCGTCGGCCCCCATATTTAGTCCGCAATCGACATGGGCCACCATATTCACAAACCTACCTTGAGACTGAATAATACTTTGCCCATGACCACTTATATATAGTCAAGTATCAATCTTCTTGTAGAAGTTTTGTACATGTCTTCTTGTGGAAGTCTTGCACAATCTTCTTTTGGAAGTTTTGCAATTGTCTTCTTTTGGAAGTCTTGCACCTATATTAATAAATTAAAATTCACAATAAAAGAAATTAAATTATTTTGGTGATTTACTAAATAGTTTCTTGGCCTTGAGACTCAATAATACTTTGCCCATGACCACTTATATATAGTCAAGTATCAATCTTCTTGTAGAAGTTTTGTACATGTCTTCTTGTGGAAGTCTTGCACAATCTTCTTTTGGAAGTTTTGCAATTGTCTTCTTTTGGAAGTCTTGCACCTATATTAATAAATTAAAATTCACAATAAAAGAAATTAAATTATTTTGGTGGTTTACTAAATAGTTTCTTGGCCTTGTATTCTTATATATAATAATAAAATATATTAATAATAATATTATATATATATATATATATAAAAGTATATAAATCTTATTATTCTAAATAGTTTATTAAATGTTTACTATATATATATATATATATATATATATATATATATATATATATATATATATATATATATATATATATATATAGTAAACATTTAATATATATATATATATATATATATATATATATATATATATTATAACACTATTAAATTAACATATTCTCATTTATTGAGCATAAATATTTTTATAAAAGTAAATGATGATTGATAATAAGAGTTTTTTATTTGTGTATACATTTATTTATTAATTTCATATATTCATATTTTATCCATTTTTTATGTTATACAAATATTTTGCTTACAATAAAGTTAAAAATAGAATAAATAATTTCTTACTATTTAAAAATATTTTATTTATTGATAAATTTTAATTAAAATTTATCTTTAATAAAAAAATTATTATTAAATTTAAGAATCTATTTCTTAAATTATATTATATTGGTAATATGGATGTCAAATTGAAGATCATGAGAAGACGATTAATTTGATATAATTTTTATATAAAATCGATTTAAAAATAAAAAATAAAAAACATTTAAAGTTTTAAGTTAACTTTTAAATAAGATAAAAAAAAGTGAAATAATTTAATTGGTTAATACTCAACTCTTTCTTAGCAAGTTTAGTAAAATAAATTCAAAATTCTAAGAAAATGCCAAGTCATCCCTAAATTACTCTCAAGTTGACAACTCATCAAATCATAACCTTCCTTTAGTATACTAAAGATATATATAAAGAGAGAGAGAAGAAACAAAGAGAGAAGTAATTTTAAATGAGGAGAAAGAATCTATATTGAGAATTTGTAGGATTTATAGGTTTATAGATGGGTGGTTTTGTGTGAATTTTGAAGTCCATTCCTTGATTTTCAAATACGGAAACAAACATCAAGGTATTATTTTTTCAACAATGCAAAAGTTATTGAAATATGAGAGTATTAAAGTTGACCAAAATTTTTTTTTAAAAAAATTAAGGGTATAAGTTTTTATATAATATAACATTTAATATTAATAAAGGGTATAAAATTGAATTTGGGCGAACGGAACTAGCTCTGTGCGGTCAGGTGCACGCAAGACTTTATTTTAATTTTATTCAATAATGTATACTATGTGTTTCTTTATAAACTAGATAGTACCATCCATGCGTTGCACGAAAAAATTATGTTACAATATACAATCATTTATTTTTTATATTTTACGTTAATGATAACATATATTTATTTATTTATATGAATTTATGTATTTTATAGATAAAATACTAATTATTTATATATAATATATAAATATAATTTTTCTTTTTTTAATATAACGTAATTTTATATTTTATTAATTAAATTGTATAATAACACTTATTTAAGGATACACGTATTTTTTTTAAATATTAACTACTTGTATCCATATCCATTCCCTAAAAAAATCATTATAATACAAATATCCGTTCCAAATTTATTTCTAGATACACGCAGGTTACCTGTATTCGTTTAATGTTAATTTATTTTATAATTTTTTTATTGTTTAGTGCTTAAATTAATATTAATTATAATAAAATTTATACAACTTCTTAAAAGTCTTCACAATCCTAAAATAGAAAAAAGATCCTAACAACTAACCTACCACTTAAATTTTATTTACAAAAATATCACTCATTTATAGGGTACCGAAAAATACAGTAAAATTGAAAAGATTAAGAAAAATTTAAGTTAAAAATAGAATTTCAAATTTGCTTTTTATATATGTATAAATAGATAGATATAGATAGGTGTTTGTGTGCAACCGGTATATGGTGCATCCTTTCAAGAAGAGCTACTCTTTAAAATACCGTGCATCCTTTCAAGAAGAGCTACTCTTTAAAGTATTGAGTGTTACTATCTCCGTCCCACCATAACGTTTACCCATTTTCATTTTTGGACATCTTATTATAAGCTTTACATGTCCTTTTATAGTAAATAGGACCCACAAAATAATTATTATATCACTACTATGTGGCTCACACACAACACTAGTACAACTATCCACTATATATTAAAATATTATATCTCTCACCTCACTATACATTAAAATACTATATTTTTTAATTCCATATAAAAAGTAATCGTCCACCTTTAAACGGAACGGAGAGAGTACTTGTAGAATACATAAGGTTACCCTACTCAAAAGAGGTCATAAGGTTACCCTACTCAAAAGAGGTCATTAACAACAGTAATGCTGTTACTTTTTATAGTATAAAAGAGTTACCATCTCTTATGTTGTAAGAGTAAAGAGTAATTTTTTTATTATACTAAAGAGTAATCCAGGTTTTATTATGAAATCGATTTCATACTAACTTTTGCAATAATTAGCTAAAAATTTACTGATAAACTTTATAAATTTTTATTTATTAGTATATATATTTTTATTAATAAATATATATAAATTGGGGTTATTCTGTAGTGCATCGGTGCACCTACAGATTTATAAGGTAAAATAAATGGGGTAGTGGGTAGTTATTATTATTATTTTATTATTTTATTTTGTTGAGTGGTGAGGATTAAATAAAAAATTGATCCAACACCTCTGATTATCCATGTACATCGGTGCCACATGTGCACCGTAGTTAGACTCATAAATTGGGCGTGGACACTCAAACTAACGTCCGTGCATCTGCATGCGTCCGTTGTATACTCGTATGAAATAAGAAATTATATCTGCTAAAAAATGCAATGCTAAATTGTTTTCGATTAAATAAATGAGGTATTGATTTTCAAAATTTACTTTTATATTTAAAAAATTATATTTATATACGTCAACAAATCTTCTAAATTCGGAATGACTACACTTCCTGTCTTGTGTGAATCTTTATGTTTGTTTTTTTAGGAATATAATATTTTAATATGTAGTTACTTGAAAAATATAATATTTTAATATAAAATATGTAATTGTATTAGTATTGTATGCAGGTCCCATGAATATATATTAAAGAACAACTTGGGTGGAACCTGTGATCCCCACCCTTCTTAATTAATAAATAAAATATATCTTAAACCACAAGGGTAAAATTACAATTATACCCTAAACATCTTTATATCCTTGGAGTAAAGTATATCCTAAATCATAAGGGTTAAATTACAATTATATCCTAAACCCTAGGGGTGAAATATACCATAAACCATAAGGGTGAAATTACAATTATATCCTAAACCCTGATAAATTAAATATACCCTAAACCACAAGGGTGAAATTATAATTATATCCCTAAAATTAAATAAAAAACACAAAAATAAACATAATAAGAAAAAGAATAAAACGAAAAAAAAACAAAAAACATATAAACAGCAACGAGAGAATAAAAAAAAGAAAAGAAAAAAGAAAAAAAAAGAAAAAGAAAATATAATTAAAAAAACGAAATTAGATAAAACAGTAAAACATACATTGAAGGTGAAGGAATGAGGTTCCACCAATTCTGAAAAATAACCCTTGCCTATACTACTTATTATTAATATATTAATTGTTCTGTGTAAGTCTCATTTACAAAAAAAAAAGAAATATAAAAATTAAAACATAACGCATAAATTAAAAATATATAAAGATTGAAATGAGATGGAAAGACTATGCCATAATCACTCAAAATTTTTAATCTATTTCTCCTCTCATTCATCATCCTCTCTCACATCTACTAATATCTTACATATATAGACACAAACCTCTTATACATTAATTTTACATCAAGTTAAACCTTATCAAAACAAAACCCAAAACAAATGGTCCATCCATCCCTAGAAATATTTATATTTAATGTTTTCATTTTAATTAAAGAGTAATATTATTTTGTGTTTAGTGTTTAGTTTTATTAGTGTTGTATGTGTGGGGCTGTGGTAGGCCGCTTTACTAAGAAAAAAAAAAAAAAAATATATATATATATATATATATATATATATATATATATATATATATATATATATATATATATATATCTTTTGTCACTATGCTCAAAATGACAAAATATATACCTTTAAATGGACATAAAAAGATAAATTATAACTATTTATGTTTTTTAAACCCCACATAAACTTCAAATAAACATACAAATTTATATGGACTTTGAATATCATGAATAGTGATAAAATTATGTTTCTTTCAGATTTTTTGTATGAAATGTTTTAACTCTATTCTTTAATGTGTAAGAGATGAGTGGTACTATTAGAATATTAATTTATGTGAGAGAAAAAAATAAAAGATGAAAAAGTGTATTTATTAATGAGAGAGTGTATGAAATGTGGGTTGGTTAAAGATTATTACGCTATGTTTTATTTCAAACTTAAAGAACGAGGTCTACGTTTTCAAAATCCATACTTATATTTTTAAAATTATCATTATATATAGGGGTAGGCGGTATGGTATACCGAAAATTTTTTGTCATACCAAATACCGTACTGAAATTTTCGGTATATAAAAAATTATACTGTTATCTTACCTAAACTTTCGGTATACTATAGTTTAGTATATAAAAAATCATACCGTTACATTACCTAAACTTTCGGTATACCATAGTTTGGTATACCGATATTTTGGTATAGGAAAATAGTATATCTTTTACTTACCAATATTTCATTGTACCATATCATACCTAAAATATCAGTATATACCGTCCTATTAGATAGTTTGTTATGCCATTATGCACCTAAAATTCAATAAATCTAATTAAAAATTATACTAAAAAAGTGAAAGATAGCTATAAAACAAATTTTAACAGATAACAAATTCATAATAAGAAAAATATACGACAATTCACAAACGACCAAATTAAATAAGAGTGAGTCTCATGTAAATCGAGTTTAAATGTAAACCCTATTTTTTAAAATTACTCTTTAGTATATAAAAATTTACTATTTGAAGAGTAATAATTTTTATACAGAAGAGTACTAATTCATGTCTCTAAAAAGTAATTTTTCATGTACTAAAAAATAATCGATAAACAAGGATTTACAAGAATTTGAAGAATAATTTTTTAATTTAAAAAAGTAACAATTTATGTGCTAAAGAGTAATTTTTATGTACTAAAGAGTAACAGAGTTTATAGAATTAAACATAAACCCGGTTTACATAAGTGTTTGTCATTAAATAAATAGTACCCAAGAAATCTACACAAGAACCATATGAAACATATATTAAAATCAACACTTTTAAATTTTCAAATATGATAGAACTACATAATTAAAAAAGAAGTATAAGATATTATGAAAGCCAATCAATTTTATCACTCATTTATAATTATGAAATTTACAGTAGGATTTTAAATTTAATCTTTTAATTAAATAGTGTATATACATAATTTAATTAAAAATTATAAAATATAAATAATAATTATAATTGCATATATCATGTAGTATGGTATACCGTATCATATTACCCAAAAATTAAATATTTTAGGTATTTCGGCATATACCAAAATATCGCGGTATTGATAATTTATATACATTTATCATACTAAAATTTGCAATACGGTATCATACCTTACCAAAAATTTTGGCATACCTAAAATTTCGATAAAATTAATATTTTTCGATATGATAAGGGCGGTATACCAAAATTTTGGTATTTTTCCCCAGCCCTAATTATATACACCTACAAACCTTTTTAAACCTCAATCCATTCACTCACTATTTATTATCTTTTGTCAATTAATATTTTTTTTCTCTTTCTCTATCATATCTCACATCAATTAATACTTTCTTACACCTATCACTACTCACTATTTATATATTAATTTAATATAAAGTTAAAACTCAACATACTAAGAGCATAGTTAATGACCACAAAAATAATTTGGTGTTATGTATATATTACTATTTTTCTTGATTTCTCTCTCTTTAATACCAAATCTACCATCATCTAATATCAATACTACTTTAACCAACACCATAAAATTTACACTCTCTTTCCTACTTTTACATTTACCTCATCTTATATTCTCTCTTCTCCAACACATTTATTTTCATGAAATAAAATAGGATTAATTATACTAAAAGTCCCAACCTTTTCGCGAATGGTGAATTAGTCCAAACTTTTCAATATTTACAAATAAATTCTCGACCTTAAGTTTATTTTGCAAATCAAGCCATCGAAAAACTGGGGGCCTACTCGGTGGCTGACGTGGGCTGCCCACTGACCCGCACGGTCTTACCACTCTGGGCATAACGCCCAAAAGGCCTCATGCTAGGGAGAGTCTCTCTCACACTTATAAACCCATCGTCATCCTCACTTCTAACCGATGTGGGACTTTGGTTGACACCCAACCAACATTTCCCCCTCACTTCTAACCGATGTGGGACTTTGGTTGACACCCAACCAACATTTCCCCCTCAAACAAAGTCTCGCAACTAGACCATCCAGTTTGAGATGCGAACATCCCTACAACCCTGGACTGGGCCGATTAAGTTTGGGGTCTGGCTCTAATACCACTTGTTGGGTTTATTTGGCCCCTAGAAAAGTCAGACCGATGTGGGCCCTAATATAGTCAGACCCACTCAATCCACTAGCATGATATTATCCACTTTGAGCGGTCCACTGGTCAGCACGATTTTACCACTCTGGGCATCACGCTCAAAAGGCTTCATGCTAGGGAGAGTCTTTCTCACACTTATAAACCCATCGCCATCCTCACTTCTAACCGATGTGGGACTTTGGTTGACTCCTAACCAACAAGGCATTCCACTCATTCAAAACGACGTTGTTTTAAACCCAGAAATAAATCCACCAGTTAAAATTTAAAAAAAAAAAAGAAAAATAATGTCGTTTCTGATCGGGGTTGCCGCTGGTGGTGTGCCCCTACCCATGCCACCGTCTAGTGAGAAGAAGTCAGCCATGTAATTAGCTGACAATATTCCATAGCAAGATTAACGAAAAAGATTATTGACAGACAATTTCTATGGTGTACCCCACCATTTCTAAGGATTATTGAATGGTAATAATGAATGTTGAGGCTGAGAAAGAACCCTAGTGTAATTGGTGGTATGAGTTTTCATGTGAAACGAAAAAGATCATTTGCAAATCTCACAACAAAACAAACTTTGCAGCACCCACAATTTGGTTTTAAATGAGGGAAACTCGTTGGTATTTCTCTGATATCCTAAGGATCTCGTTCAACTCACTACCATCAAGAACAAATTTCTTCAGTACTAGGAAATGGGAGTTGTTTGTGTTGCACCGAATCAGACCACCGCAGTCTTTAAACTTGAGAAAATTTAGGCGCAAGAATTCACCCTCAACAGGGTTCGCCAAATTCTGCCACCATACGAAAGCCATCTAGTCACAAAACATCCTCTCGTCGTCTAATTCCATGACAGCAGCTTCTTCACAGAATCCTCTTTCTCCCCCATTACTTGAATTTCATTATCGTAGAATCGAACGTCATAGTCATCGCCGTATCTATCAATTACAGTCGTTAATAAGAAACGATATCGTTATTTTATTTTTATTTTATTTATTTTAACAGGTAGATTTATTTTTGGTTCAAAACGACGTCGTTTTAAACATGTGGAATGCCGACGTGGAAGAAAGATGGACACGTTAGTGTCGGGCCAGACCCCAGCTGCCCGGTGGCTTGACTTGCAAAATGGGCTTAAGGTTATGAACTTATTTGTAAATATTGAAAAATTTGGACTAAATTCGCAATTTGCGAAAAGATTGAGACTTTTAGTATAATTAACCCAATAAAATATACTAATAAAATATTCTCTACCACCAGATGAAAGAAATGCTTTCATGAAAGCTTAGCCATGACAAATTCTCTCTCTGTTACCAACTTTTACATTTTTATAATATTTTTTTACACTCTTTCCCCCCTTACCACCAAGTACTCGGTGATCATTAAAGCTCCTCTAAAACTCAAAACAAACACATATTATCATTGTTCATGAATTTTTAAGGAAATATATTTTAATATTATTAATGAGTATTTGTATCATATAATTACCAATTTTTTAAGATTATACTATATTTTAGTATTATTAATGTGTCAGTTCCGATGTAGGTACGAATGTCAGTTTTGATATAGGTACGAATTCTGTGTCTGTGATACAACCGTTTTGTGAAGGCGGAGGCCCGTCTTTATGTTTAGAATTTATTTAATTTGATTTCTTACTTATTTTATTCATGTTTCCATATTTAAATTAAAAGTTATTTCAATACTCCTATATGTTTAGGGATAAATTTTTGGGATATTGAAGATAAGATATTCTCTGCATCTTTTTCAATTATATCATCGCCCTCTTTCTCTTCTTTTCCTCTCTCTCGATATCTCTCTCTTGGCAGGGATGGAGCTAGACCATTTTTCTAGCGGGGGCTAGATATAATAGCAAGTTGATCTTAATTTATATCGAACATTGAATAATAGTCCTAATTAGTACAATATAAAAACAAAGAGAATATTATATATGTATATATATATATAATGATATTTTAAAATAATATTAAATAATTTTAAATACTACTCTATATATACTATGGATTTTTTAAAAATTGGGGGGAGGTTAAAGCCCCCTCATGATTCACAAGCCTTCGCCCCTGTCTCTCACTATCTCTTTCTCTATCTTCTTTTTTGTTCTTGTTACGGAGTTTGCGCTCACTCGAAGAGTGTTTTTTGATACATTAAAGATTTAGGGTGTATCATTGGTGCTCTCATTGGGAGATCTCAGCATGCTTGAGCAAACAGAAAAGTAAGCGTGAGAAATAGCCTTTCAGCAACTGCAAGAGCAATTTGATAGACAGACCATCATCCATAACCAATCACAACAATAATTTTTAATATGATGGAAGAGATCAAGTCTGTTATTCGAACCATACAAAATCAGGGAGCCTCAAGTTTGTATGCAGGTGTTTTAGGACCATTGCCAAAGCCGCTTGATATTTGGGAAATGGTTAGAGAAGCCCCCAAGTTTAATAACATGAAATTGAATCTACCAAAATTTGATGGAATTGACCCACATGGGTGGGTATTTCACGTATAAGAATATTTTGATTTTCATGGAAACCCTAAAGATCAACGCCTACGCATAGCCGCTTATACGTTAGAAGGAAAAGCCTCTGATTGGTACCAATACATGAAAACTAATAATATTTTTACAGGTTGACCATATTTCCTTGAGAAAGTGAATCTTTGCTTTGGCCCGTCACAGTTCAAAGATTACCTAGGAAAGTTGTCAAAGTTAACTCAAAGGGCTATGGTAGTCGACTATCAGTCTGAGTTTGAGAGATTAATGAACAAGATGTCAGGTATTTCTGAACCTCTTTTAATCTCAATGTGTGTGGCTGGTTTGAAATCGATAATCCAGCATGAGATGCTTATTGCTCGACCGATATCTTTGGTGGAAATATTTGCTCTTGCGAGGGTATTTGAATCCCAAGTCGGCGACTATCACTTCGAGTCACGATTCTCTTCTTGTTGGCAAGGAGGGTCAGATGCCTGATTGGTGTTAAATTCACTCAAAAATTGGATCAATTTTATGGCTTTATTTCAATAATTAAGTATGAGTTTCATGGAAAATACTACTCCCTCCGTCCAAAGAATACATTCGCGCATTCTCTGACATGGAGTTTAAGAAAAGTAATTTTTTATTGGTGTGATGTAAGAAAGAGAGGGGTATTTTGGGTAATTGGATATAATAAAGTGTATGATATAGTTGACTTTGACTAGATTATATGTAAAAAGACGGTGTTATTTTTGTAATATTATAGTATTGTAAGGTTATTGATATTGTGTATTGTTTCCATTTTTAGGATGTGAAAGTATTCTTGGGACGACCATAATGGAAAGTAGGAATGTATTATTGGGACGGAGGGAGTATTAATTACTTGATTATTTGGAAAGAGGTACTTTTGTTAATTATTGTAGAAAAATTGTGATTTTAACGTAAAATTGTATTCTACAAATGAAGAGAAAGAAGTGGGCGAAAATGGCGCTCGATTTGGAGTTAAAACGAGTGAGAATGGTCCAAGATAAAATTTGCTAAGAATTCCCATTTTTTTGCCCGTGAAGAAACTTGTCCCATATTGATTACTTACCATAAATTGCTCTCACTCTCCCACTAAATGAACCCACTTATCCCATATTGGAAACTTACTCAAATTCCTCTCAACTTACTACTATAAATACCTCTTCCATGAAAATCTCTACCATTCAAGTTTAAATATTTACATTTCATATCAAACATCACATTTGGAGAGCTTTTTAAAGAGAGATCTCCATTAGTAGAGGGGAGGAATCCAAATTTTATTTTCTTTCATGTAATTTTTCGTTTCTTAGTTTAAATTTTATGCTTTCCAAGAAGGTGGGAACACCAAGGAAAGGATGAGCTTAACCTCGTCGACAGCTAGCAGTTTCTGGACGAGCCTTCATTTCCTTATGACTTCTAGGACCAGTGGATGTAAAAACTTCATTTGGTGAAATCTAATCCTACTTATTATCTTTTTATTTTCTATGTTTTGGATATTTGATTGAGGCTTAACTTATGAATTAATTTGTGATATTGTCTAATTGTATTCTCGGCTTTGATTAGTTTTATTTATGGATGCTTAATTGCTTAATCTATATGTTTGATTTGTGTGGTTAATTATGTATTACATGTGGTTAGAACGAGAGTTCAATTATATTTAGAACTACATAAATGGACACTAGAGAGGTTAGATTGAGAGGTCAATTAATCTAGTGAGGGGAACCTAACCTTAGTGAATTTATAGTACCTAAAATAGGAATATTACATATGATTTAGTACCATTTTGGGAACTCGTACTTGTAATTAATACCTATTGTGAGGTATTAACTTTTGTCTTGATCCTATGTGCTATTTTGGGGCCTTTGTAAGGGCCTACATCCTCTTTATCTCGAGAGAGAGTTTAGGTGGAGATTGTGATCGCTCTTACTATGATAGCTTAAATTGGGAGATAATTAGATGTATTGCATGATTGATCCATTTGAATTGCATTATAAAGATTTCTTTTGCATTGAAAATTTAAAAAATGTTGTAATTAGTTTATTTTCATGTTTTTATTATCTTCCTTCTCGATCGTCCCTAACTAATATGAGACTATAACTTGAAGGCCATGAATCCTAAATTTTCTTGGTTAGATAATTTAACTTGGTTACCCGTGCCTGCACGACAAGAGTACACTTACTCTTTTACATTGAAAAATATTCAATCAATGCCAATGTTGGGAACCAACCCTCTAAGCCGAAATCTAAAATTACAAAAAAAATCACCCAACCAAGTGTAAATACTATTACAATAGGAAACTTGCTTGGGCCAAAAGAGCTTATGTGAGGCTCCAATCTACCCATATGACGCTTGTCAACCGAAGAAATTAAGGTGAAGCGTGAAAAAAACCTTTGCTATAATTATGACCAAAAGTGGTTAGTGAATCATTGTTGTCAAAGTCGATTCTTACTGCTTATGAGATCCAATGAAATCAAAGAAGAGAATAATGATGGAGACCAAGATGAGATGCAAGAATTGAAAACACCAGGTTATGTTCTACATCGGTTCAAATATGATCCACCTTGAGGACAAGGTGGTTTCTCAAATCGGATGGAATGATACATCCATTTTGTGAAGGCGAAGGCCTGTCTTTATGCTTAGAATTTATTTAATTTGATTTATGAACCTCTTTTAATCTCAATGTTTGTTGCTGATTTGAAATCGGTAAGTTTGATCTTGCGAGGGTATTCGAATCCCGGGTCGACGACTCTCACTTCGAGTTACGATTCTCTTCTCATTGGCAAGGAGGGTCAGATGTCAATATTGGAACCAAGCCCCTAAGCCGAAATCTAAAACTATGGTAAAAATCGCCCAACCAGGTGTAAATCCTGTTACAATAGAAAACTCGCTTGGGCCAAACAGCTTATGGGAGGCTCCAATCTACGCATACCACATTTGTCAGTCGAAGAGATTAAGGTGAAGCGTGAAAAAAACCTTTGCTATAATTATGACCAAAAGTGGTCAGTGAATCATCATTGTCAAAGTTGATTCTTACTGCTTATGGATCCAATGAAATTAAAGAAAAGAATAATGATGGAGACCAAGATGAGACGCAAGAATTGGAACACACCAGATTGTGTTCTACATCCATTCAGATATGATCCACATCGAGGACAACGTGGTTTCTCAAGCTGGAGCGAATGATACAACAGTTTTGTGAAGGCGGATGCCCGTCTTTATGTTTAGAATTTATTTAATTTGATTTCTTACCTATTTTATTCATGTTTCTATATTTAAATTAGGAGTTATTATTTAAATATGTGTGTAGGGATAAATTTTTGGGATATTGAAAATAAAATATTCTTTGCATCTTTTCAATTATATCATTGCTCTCTTTTCTCTTTTTTTTTTTCTCTTTCTTTTCTCTCTCTATCTCTCCCAATCTTCTTCTTTGTTCTTGTTATGAAGTTTGCGTTCACTCGAAAAGTGCTTTTCTGTACACTATAGATTTAGGTTGTATTAATCGGTCCTATATTATAGTATGAAATCATTGAAATGTATTTCCTCCGTCCCGAAATTTTTTGCACACTTCCTTTGTTACAAAGGAAGTGTGCAAAAAATATTGGGATGAAGGAAGTATATATTCTTTTTCTTTTAAATTTTAACAAAGGAAGTGTGCAAAAAATATTGAGATGAAGGAAGTATATATTCTTTTTCTTTTAAATTTTTTCAGGTATGCCAGCTTACTTTAAGTCGCCATCAAATATACGATTGGATAAAACGTTTCTTTTGTTCATTAACTTACAAATTCTACAGGATAGATAATTGAGCCTATATGATGTATTTAATTAAAAAAAAATACTAAGCAAAGATTTTAAACGTGTGAGAGTATGATTTTTTTTGTACTATTGTAGTATGTATGTACATGGACAGGCTTTTTGCGTATTTAATGTTATTTTTAAAACAGAAGTATTGATACTTGATATATCATGTAACGCCTAAACATGTGCACACGCATACATCTGATGATGTATTTACATGTAACTGAAATAATAATAATAATAACATATTGAATTTAGCGGTCGAAATTATAAAAAAAGTTTACGTGAAGTAATTTGAATTCAATATGTGACGGCACACCGTCTTTAAGGTTATTTTAAGTTTTTATAATTAATTATCTTTTGTTATTAAAAATGTTATTACTACTCTTTTAAAATATTATCACTTTTTATTTATATTATAAATTGTTCAAGAAACAGTTTATATATATTAATGTTATCACCTTTTATGAAGGTATCATTTGTCCGTCTAGGTTGAATGTATCCATTTTTTTTATATGGATTAAGGAATTAATAATTTTATTTGCAGTGGGATTGAATGATATAATATTTTAATATCTAATTGGTAGTTGTGTTAGTGTTATGTCTGGGTTCATATGTATTGAATTGAGTATAATACTCCCTCTGGTCAATGCACTGGTCAATGCAAATGTACCCATTTTACCATTTTTGGTGTCCAATCCAAAGGTATTCATTCATATTCCTTTTTTATCCATTTTACCATTTTGGGAGTCCAATCCAAAGATATTCATATTCCCTTTTTAGTAAAAAAATACATCACATGACTCACCACTTCCCTCTAATATAACTATCAACTACACATATAATAATAATACTTTTTAATCTACGCACAAAAAATAAACGATTATCTTTGCATTAGCTAGAGGGAGTACTTCTTATGTCCCATAAAAATTTTAACCTTTACCTTTATGCACTTTGCTAAAAATGTAAAAATGTCAAAAGTAACCCATATTCCCATACCATACACTTTATTTTTTAAAACAAAAAACATCATATGTAACACATCCTACATATTTGAGCATTTAATTCATTCATCACAAAAATAAAAAATGAAAAACCATAATACCCCTTACGCTTTGCTTAATTTACATGCAAAGTGGAAGGTGAAAACTATGAAGGAAAAGTGGGAGTAGTTTTTTTTTTTCGTCCATCAAAAAAGGAAATAATTAGATATTTTTAATGTGATTGACCAAAATGATAAAATTAGTAAATCTAATCTGGACGGAGAGGGTAATATTTTTTCTATCTTTCTCTCTCATCTTTGACCTCTTCTCTCATATCAATTAATATTCTCTTACACATATCATCACTCATCTCTTACACATTGATATGATATAAAGTTAGAATCCACCAAACTAGAATACTAAAGAAATACTCCATTATCTCATCAATAGTGTTATTTCATGTTTGTTTTGAATTTTAGTAGGGTAGATTTAAAAACTTATGTCAAATCAAATACTCTTTCTATTTCAGATAACGCTTCTGTTCCACGTTATTTGAGAAAACTTATTCTTTTTAAAATTTTATTGAGTTTAGAATGCATTGTAGTATTTTTTTTCAAGTAATAAAGAAGTATTCCCTCCGTCCCATTTCAATATTTACGTTTACTTTTTGCACTTTGATTAAGGAGTATAATATTTTAATATATAGTAGGTGAAAAAATATAATATTTAATGCAAAATGGGTAGGTGTATTATTGTTGGATGATATATTAATTATTTTAGGTGGGTCCCATATTCCAAAAAGAAAAACGAAAATATTGAAATGAGACGCGCAAAATAGAAACGTAAACATTGAAACGGGATGGAGGGAGTATAAAATAATAGTATGTGTATGGAAAAAGAGTGACAAATTTAAAATTAAAGTAATTTTTGATATTTTTGGATAAAGTGTTTTTTTTTTTATAGTAAAAGATTTTTGGAAACAAATAAATGAGGAAAGTGTGAAGGGTTTTGTGAGATTGAGAGAATATTAATTAATGTGAGAGAAGAAATGAAACAAATAGAGAAATGAAGAACAAAATATTAATTGAGGAAATACCATGTATGTTACAATGATATAATGATTAATAATATTTGTAGGTATGTAGGGAAAATTTATTAAATCTAAATCTAGTAATAATAAATTCAAATCAAACATAATCTTCAAACTTAATGTTAATTTTCGTAATATAATTATATTTCACTATTGTGTTTCATGGTGTATTTTAGGGCTGATTCAAGGATTTTTTTTTGTTGGGACATATAATTATTGAAGCATTATTAAACAATACAATTAAAAGAAAAAAAATCAATTAAATATAATTATAATTGAGAATATCAAGTTCTCTTCTTTTTTTTTTAAAAAAAAAATCGATTTATGCATCATCGTTGTAGAAATGGTGGTGAGTTGGGTGCAAATCAATTAAAACACTTTAATTTAGGTGCAATTTTTTTCAAACATATAATATGAAATATATATTCCATCCCACTCCTAATATGGTTACATTTTATTAAATAATACCTCCCTACATTTCCTTTCATGAGACCCACACAAATTAATACTCCCTCCGTCCCATAATAATTCTCTTACTTTCCATTTTCGTTCGTCTCACAATTCTAAAATGGAAATTTCACATCAACCAACAACCTCAAAAGTTATCTTAATTTAAAAAATACACTCCTACTTAACACACATAACATACTTTATAATTATTTATTACTTAAAAAATACCACAATACCCCTAAAAGTCAATAAAGTTGGTCAAAAAATAACTTTTCTTAAACTCTGTGTCTACAGTAACTACGACAACAATTATGGGACGGAGGGAGTATATCTTTATAGGGCTCACATACAACACTATTACAACCACACTATACATTAAAGTAGAAATGAAAAAAATATCAAAAACTCGGTATATCGCAGTCGTCGGATTGAAAAATGCCGAATAATATCAAATTTTCAACATATCGAAATTTTCGGTGCAATATGGTTGCCGTATCGATAATTTCGGAACGGTAATGATATTGTATATTAAATTTTCGGTATTTCGATATACCAAAATTTTTTTTGGTATTTCAATATCGATATACCAATACATCGATACCGAAATACCGAAAATTTTTATATTTATTTTTTTAAAATTTAATTATACATAATACTATATTTAAATATATTTTATATTATTAATATATTTAAATAATATCTATGTAATTATGTATCACGTTTATTAATATATTCTTTAAAATTAAAATAAATTCTAATAAAAATAAATAAAATATAATACATTTATAAATTAAAATATGTAAAAATATAATAACAAAAAATTTGTTATCTAAAATGTATATATATAAAAAAATTCATGAATAAATTAGAAGTAATATAATTGTCATTAGATTAGAATGTAAAGATTAGAAAGTTTAATTATTTTGAAATATTTTTATATTAATTTTATTATTTTGATTAAAATTAAATATTACTCCCTCCAATTCACACTTATATTCACACTTTCCATTTTCGTCCGTCTCACACTTATGTTCACCACTCAAAAAAAAACTTCACATCAACCAACTCACTCAAAAGTTATCTTAATTTCAAAAATATCACTCTCACCTAACACACATAACATACTTTATAATTTATTTATTACCTAAAAATACTACAATACCCCTAAAAAGTCAATAAAGTTGGTCAAAAAGCAACTTTCTTAAATTCCGTATCTACAATGCCGGTGAACATAAGTTCGGGATGGAGGAAGTATTTTTTAGTATGGTTCGATAAATCGACATTTTTCGGTATGTTGAAATTTCGGTGTAAAACGGTATGTCAATGTTTCGGTATTAATCGATATTTACGAAAATTGGTATAATGTAAATTTCTGTATGATATCGGTATTCGATTTTAATTTAACAAAATTTCGATATACAAAAAAATCGGTATATCGAACTTTCAATATCGATATCCGTATGGATTTCCATATCAAAATTTTTCGGTATGGTATCGATACGGTATCGATATTTTTGGTATGCCGATATTATCCACCCCTACATTAAAGTGAGTTTGGTTTCGGTTTTGAAAATCAGGTTTTGATTTTCAAAACTCATACAAAACTACCCTTTTATACACTTATAAATCTATAATCTTCAACACATCCACCTTCTATATATTCTCTCCTTAGTCCTTATTAATATTTTTTTGCTTTTATCTCTCTTCTATTAATTTATTTTAATATAAATTAATATCCTCTCACATGGTGGTGACGTGATATAAAGTTAAAATCTTCACAATCTAAAGTCCAAATCAAACATATATCACCATTTATTAGGTGTTCAAAATCAAAATCTAATTTCTAAAATCTTAACCAAACATCACTTAAAAATATTATATCTCTCAACTTATTACACATTAAAATATAATATTCTTTAATCTCCGTATAAATAATAAACGCAAAAATATTAATGAGATGGAGAATGACCCCTTATACCATGCTCCCTCCGTTATGCATTGATATCCTATTTTAGTGATTTATAATGTATTTTACTCTTGTAATTCATGATGAAATTTACCTTAATTCATAACATATTCAAATGTATACTTTTCTAAAAAATAAATAAATAGGGTTTTACGTGCACTATGTTTCATATGAGAGAAGTTTTGTTCATTTTCATTTATATAAATTCTCATATCTGTAAAAATAATATAAATATAGATATAAATATAAATTAAAAACAATTATATATATACATGAGCATCAATAATTAATTTATAAGAAAAGAAAAGTGATGTAGAGTACTATAGGCAAAATATTATTGTTATTGGGAGTTCCCTTTCACATGCACAAACATGTGATAGATCCCACAAAAATGCTGTCAGATGCTGTTACCCACTCAAACTCTGATATACCCAAAATATCTTATCCTCTTAAATAAAATACTAACAAACAATTAAATATTTCCTTTTTTATTTAAAATATCGCATTCTTCTTTGGATTTTCTCTTCTAGACTAAACATATTCCATCTATTTCTGGTTGGAATTACAATTATATTCTCTAATCAGAAATGTATTAATGATATAATTAAATGTGTACATATCTTGTAGCTAAATTGTCACATGGTTGATGATTAAAAGTTAACTATGTATTTTGTGTTTATTAATTATTTGTGGAAATTTATTAACACGAGTAGGGGTTAATGGTTGGCATACAATATATTTTGTAAAACAGCGGCATCTAATAATAATAATAATAATAATAATAATAATAATAATAAGTGTTTGTATCTTAAAATTTTGCCACATGAAATAATAGACAAATTCTTGTGTGATGTTGTTTCATATCTTCGTAGGACGAATAAAAGGTAATAAGTTTTATAATGAATAATAATATTAAATTAATTAAAAATGATAATAATTTTGTAAATTATTTTATAACAAATTATAGTATCAATAAGAAGTAAGAACATTTAATAAAAAGTGATTATATATTTTTTAATAAATAATAATAATTAATTTAAAAATCGTAAGACAATGTTATCCTGAAATAGCCTCGTCTGCCAGAAGTAATAATATATGAGAAGTCAAAATCTCTCGTCCCCGTTTCAAGCTTCTAGCCAAAATTTTGAAATTCTATATTTCATGCCATAAATTTTCTATATTGACCCCTTCAAATGCATAATCATATCCTTCATTTGTTGATCAACATACATCGATTTTGGGACCAAAATTTTATCTTAAAACATAACAGGAGGGATAGTATATATAGATCATATTCTTAATACGCATATCGTATATCTTTTTCATTAATTCAGACAGCAATTTTACTTATGTTACTTATTAGTATAGTCATGCCGTTGTGGGCCCCTAGAATAATCAGGCCCACTCAATCCACTAGTATGATATTGTCCACTTTAGGCCGCTCACTGACCCGCACGGTTTTACCACTTCGGGCATCACGCCTAAAAGGCCCCATTCTAGGGAGAGACTCTCTCACACTTATAAACCCATCACCAACCCCGCTTCTAACCGATGTGGGACTTTGGTTGACACCCAACCAATATTTTCCCCTCAAACAAAGTCCCGCAGCTAAACCATCCAATTTGAGATCCGAATATCCCATCAACCCTGGACCGGGCCGGTCCGAATATCCCACCAACCCCGGGCCGGGCCGGTTAAGTCTGTGGCCTGACTCTGATACTACTTGTAGGAAATAAATTAATAAATCCATGAAACCTTAACCCTATTATAATTAACTGAAATCAAACCGTAATGCGGAAGTGTATCTTAATCCATGTAGTTGTTTAGGCGGAACACGAACTCGGAGATCGGTAGGTATTACGGCCTGCCTCAACTAAGCCTCCTTATTCCTTATGGGACCGTCGTAATCCCTCTCGATGGTGAGAAGAAAGAACTATATGCGGCTTAGTATATTGGGGACCATAACCTAAGAGCCTTTATATACTACTAGACCACTCATAATCACCTAATCACATAGTATTGGATATCTACTCAATTGACCCATATCAAAATATTATAGCCCATGGACTTATCAACTTAATTGGATCACTTAATTAAGTACATAAAATAATTGAATAGCTAATGTAATTGCATAATAATATATTGCCCACAATTATAGATTATAATGGAAATTAAAAATTTCCTAACATAATTAGTTAATAAAATCGCAATAAATTTATGTATTTTTAAAATAATAAGAGAACGAAATTTAAAATTCGTGAAAGTCATGAAGTGTACCCAAAAATCACTAGGCAAATATTTATGTGAGATCATTTCACGTAAGTCTTTACGAGACGAATAAAAAGTGATAACATAATTTATGAAAAGTAATACTTAATTGATAAAGAGTGATAATGGTGCAGTGAACTATTTCATGAACCATTTATAATATTTTTATAGAGAAAGTGATAACTAATTACGAAAATTTAAAATGGTTTCACCGTAAGACGGTGTCAAACGAGACTTGCTCAAATCACAACATACTAATTTATTTTAAGGAAAAAAAATTATAAGATGAGAAAAAATTTAAGAATTAATTTAATCAATAAACACCTTAAATTCGGTATAACTCCTTTTCATTTGTTAAGAAAACAATTTTACATGTATATTTTCAAATAATAAAATCCTAAAAATTAATTTGTTGTTAGAAAATAAATTCTTTGAAAAGAACTAGCTAGGATTTTAAAATTTTGAAAATTGTATAAGTTGGCCATTTTTTTTTTTTGTTAAAGACAGAATTGGCCAGATAATAGAGGAAATAAGAAAGAACATGAAATAGCAGTAAGCATGAAAATTTTCTAGACCTCTTATTTAATTTCTTTCTTTATACATAATAATTTGTATTCAATTTATTGATCAGAAAATAAGTTAAAAACTAAAATAATGTCTAAATACATATACTCACGACTCATTGATTGATTAATGAGAGACTTTATCCTATTAAAAAGATAAAGTTATTCCTAATTATTGTGTATAGATTATGCATGCATACGTGTGTGTGGTGTAAGACAGCAGTGTACATGTGGAAGATGAGGATTGGTTGAGCAGCAAGTTTGATTGAAGGTTTAGGATCAACAGGTTGCATAAGAAGAGCCGTAGGATCAAAAATAGGTTGAGCTTATGGATTGATGACATGGCAAGATTCTTAGGGTCGTTAAACGATCAGTTGCAACTGCATGAAGCTAACTGATCACATGGGGAAGCTTGCTGACAGATTCGTTGTGTGCATGTGTGTTATAAGGCAGCAACATACATCAAAATGATTATCATCCATTCATATCAGTTAAGATCAAAGATTAGGGTTCTTAGAAGTTTTACTCTTCATCTTCATTGTGTAGTTGTAACCAATTCATCATCATAGTGATTTACTTCTCCTTAAGAGTGGACGTAGATCTTTAAAATCGAACCACTATACATCATTGAGTTCCTTCTTCGTTTTTGATTCATTTTTCTGTTGATTCAATACGTGAGAGGTTGAGATGAAGATAAAGTGTACAAGTGTGATCAAAGAGGAGTTCAAACTTGTTTACATTCATAAGAATTAGCGCCGTCTGTGGGAGCCAAGAAGAAGAAGGTTAAGTGGAGAAGAAGATCAAATGGTTACTACCAAGTTTGATATTGAAAGGTTTTTAGAGAAGGCAGACTTCAGTCTGTGGAGGATGAAGATGGAGGCCATCTTGATTCAGCAGGGATTATCAGATGCTATTAAGCCACTTCCTGTGAATCAAGCTGTAGAAGTTGTTGCTGTTGCAATTGCAGCAGATCAAGAACATCAATCTAAGGCAAGAAGTGCAATTATCCTATGTCTTGGAGATAAAGCACTAAGGGAAATCTCAAAGGAAACTTCAGCCACAGAGGAGTATGGAAGAAACTGGAGGAATTGTACATGGTTAAAAGTTTGGCAAATCGACTGTACATGAAACAGAAGTTATACTCTTTTAGAGTATCAGAAGATATGTCAGTTTTCAGCCAATTGTATGAGTTCAACAAGATCATTAATGATCTGGAAAACATAGATGTGACTCTGTCAACTGAAGATAAAGATGTCATTCTCATGTCAGCACTTCCAAAGTCTTTTGAAGGATTGAGAGATACCCTTTTTTTGCAAATGCTAAATCCATCTCTCTTGAGCAAGTGTTGCTGGCAGTAAAAGCAAAGGTGCTTCATAAGAATATAGATCCACAAGTTATTAGAGAAGGTTTAGTGGCAAAGAAATAGAATCAGTGGAGTAAGAACAACAAGAACAACAATGCTAATAAAAGGAAGCCAGAAAAGAATCAAAGTGCTCCATCAGATGTGGAAGAAAACAAGAATTGCTATCACTGTAATAAGCCTGGACATTTCAAGAAGCAATGTTTCAAATGGAAGGCAATGGTGGCCAAGAAGATAGCAGAAAAGAGAGGAAATAAGAGGCCACATGCAAATCAGGTAACAACTAATCAAGTTGGCTCAGATTCTGATTTCATTGAAGCAATGTCAGTTTGTTCTAGTTCAGTGTCAAATGAATGGGTTATGGATTCAGGATGCATATTTCATATGACTTCTAGAAAAGATTGGTTTACTGAATTAAGATCACAAGATGAAGGATCAGTCATGCTAGGTGATGATCACACCTGTAAGATTGAAGGAATAGGTTCTGTCAAACTTAAAATGTTTGATGGAAAATCAAATTGTTAACAAATGTCAGATATGTACCAAGTTTAAGAAGGAATCTAATCTCTCTTGGAATGTTAGATTCACAAGGTTATGAATGCCAGTTAAAGGGAGGGACACTTACTATCATGAAAGGAAGTACAATAGTTGTTAAATGACTGTAGTTTGATAATACAAGTAATGATGATAGTAGTGTTAAAATTTGGCATGGAAGGCTTGGTCATATAAGTGAAAGAGGCTTGCAAGAACTTGGAAGACAGAGTTTGCTTGCAATCAGTTCAACCTGCAAGTTAGATCAGTGTGAAGCTTGCATATTAGGCAAGTCAAAGAGGTTGAAATTTGGTGCAGCAGATCATAACACCAAGGCAAGGTTAGAATATGTTCATTCTGATCTTTGGGGGCCTTCCAAGACCTCAACAATAGGGGGTGGGAGGTATTTCATATCTTTTATTGATGATTACTCAAGAAAGGTATGGATCAGAATTTTAAAGACAAAGGATGAAGCACTGTCAGCTTTTAAATTTTGGTTGACCGAAACAGAACTTCAGACTGGAAACAAGGTCAAATGTTTAAGGACAGATAATGAGCTTGAGTTTGTTTCACATGAGTTCAACAAGTTTTGTCAAGAAAAGGGTATTAAGAGGCACAAAACTGTGCCAGGAACTCCACAACAAAATGGAGTAGCTGAATGGAGTACCTGAGAGGATGAATCAGGCTCTTCTTGCAAGAGTTAGATGCATGATGAGCAGTGGAGGTTTCTCAAAAGGATTTTGGGGTGAGTTAGTGTCAACTGCAGCTTATTTGATCAACTTATCTCCATGCACAACACTTAAGTTTAAACCACCTAAGCAAGTATGGACTGGAAGGATACCAGATTACAGTCATTTAAGAGTTATAGGTTGCCAGGTGTTGATTAGCCATAGTTTAGTGGAGAATGACCAATTCAAGAAATTATCGAACCCAAGGGAGGTAGGCACTAGTGCTTAAGCGATCTCACGTTTGTTGTAATTTTATAGAGACGAATCATCAATAGGATTGGTTGCAAACAATTAAATGACAAGTGATCAAAGCAAGTAATGATCAATCAACAAGATGGATGGATGGATGGAAAGTGGTTTACCAAATTGATTAAAAGTGAGATTAACAACAATTAAGAAGTGGTAATTCTAGGAATTCTGTATCAAATTCATATGTATCATGGATTGAAGACTAAGGGCCAACACTAAAATCACCTAAACTCCCTCTCGAGATGGATAGGATATGAATATCAAATAGCTCAATGGATTGGTTCTCACTTAAACAATTCCAACTAGGTACTAAGCTTAAATGAGAGTCCCTTCATACAATTAATCAATCTCTCGATCAAATCAATCACATGTCCTACCAAAGGGTTCTAAACTATGAAGGACTTCTCAATCTCTTCACAATCTATAATGCACATGAAATGTTTGATGAAATGATTCACTCAATTATCCTAAGCATATAATTGATTTCTCAATCTAATCACATATTTAGAACAACTAAACACACAAATCATCAATACAAATCAAGCAATTAATACTCAATGATAGAAAATCATAGATCCAATCAACATATGAATTCAAATACACAAATCCCCAAAATTATCCAACAACTATCATGTTGCTAATCTCACAAGGGAGATTAGCCTACCATATTAAGAAGGAAATGAACATAAACATTAAGATCCTTACAAAACATGATGAAACTATGAGGTTTAATACAAAAAATGAATGGAAACTCCCTTGATGTCACTTCAATGGTGATTTCCTTCCTTCCCTTATTTTCTTCCTCTCTTCCTTGCTTCTTTTCTTCAATTGGATGATGATTTTGATGGTTGGATGATTGTAGATCCAAAGGATGGTGAATGAATGAAGATGATGGTGTAAAATAGAAGAAATGGTGTGTGATGTGTGTGGGGAGGCTGAAATTTCGGATCTTCTATCAATTGTTGAATAAAGGGGTATTTATACCCCTTGGGAAGCTTCTAGAAGGATTCTGATTTTTTCTGATCCCAGACACGACACGAGTCGTGCGACGCAACACGGCCATAAGGTGGCCGTGTTGTGTCTTCTGTTGCTCTCACACGGCCATTCTGGACAGGGTCGTATTACGCAACACGTCTCGTGTGCTGCAACACGGCTAGTGTGCTGTAACACGGGCACAGGGTGGTCGTGTTGGATCTTCTGATGTCGGCACACGGCCACTTCTTACAGGGCCGTGCGCTGTACACGGCCCGTGTTCTTGCTGCCCTGCTTCCTCTTTCACTGTTTTGGCTCGTTCTTCCTCGTTTCAATTCCGAATTGAGATCCGCTTTTTCCTATGCCTTCCTTATCATAGGTTTAAACTCATTCACATACATTTCAATAAAAACACAAAAAACAACCAAATAACATACAAATACGGATAAAAATATACGAAAACTCACATAAAAAGATACTAAAATTTAGGTGAAAATATCACTCATCAGGTGTATTCACATCAGAAGTAGGACAAGCTTGATCCAAGAGCTGTCAAGTGTGTTCTTGTGGGCTATCCAAGGGAAGTAAAAGGTTACAAGTTATGGTGTTATTAAACTAACAAGTTCATTATTAGCAGGGATATAACATTTAATGAAGGTAAGATGCTTTTAGTTGAAAGAGGTGTTGATAAGATCATTACTACAGATAAATGTGAGTTTGAGGTGGAGTAAGGTGATAAAGCAATAGTGCAGCAGAATCAAGATCAGGTTAATAATGATGTACATGAGGAAGCTGCTGCAGAAGAAGAAGCTGAATAATCTAATTCCAGTGCTAGAAGGACTCTAAGCAGCTATCAGCTAGTTAGAGATAGGTTGAGAAGACAAATCAGAACACCTATAAGATACATAGAAGCTGATACTGTGTCATATGCTCTCTATGTAGTATCAGACATTAAAATCTATGAGCCAAGGACATACTCAGAGGCAATATAAGGAAAGGAGAGTATGAAGTGGCTAGATGCTATGGAAGAAGAGTTGCAATCATTAAAAATGAATAACACTTGGATGGTTGTTGACAAGCCTTCAAATAAGAAGCTTGTAGGTTGTAAGTGGATATATAAGAAGAAACCAGTGACAAGTAAAGAAGGAGGAATCATATATAAGACAAGGCTTGTAGCAAGGGATTTTTCACAACAAGAAGGTGTTGATTATAATGAGATCTTCTCACCAGTGGTAAAACATTGCTCTATTAGGATCTTGTTGTCATTGGTTACTCAGTTTGATCTAGAATTACATCAAATGGATGTAACAACAGCTTTCTTACATGGAAATTTAGAAGAAAAGATATATATGAAGATTCCTGAAGGTGTTAGTTTGAAGGGTGTAGATTCAAAGGCTTGTCTCCTGCTTAAATCATTGTATGGACTGAAGCAAAGCCCAAGACGGTGGTACCTCAGGTTTGATGATTACATTACAGCAAGTGGTTTTGTCAGAAGCATGTATGATAGCTGTGTGTACATAAGATGCAAGGATGGATGCTATACTTATCTACTACTTTATGTAGATGATATCTTGATAGCATGCAATGATATGGATGGAATTAATACAGTAAAGGATACTTTGAGGAAGGAATTTGACATGAAAGATCTAGGAGAAGCAAGAATGATACTTGGCATGCAAATTGAAAGGGACAGATCAGCTGGTCAATCGAGGTTGTTTCAAGAGTCTTACTTGGATAAGGTTCTTAAGAGATATAATATGAATTTCTGTAAGAATGTTTCAATACCAGTTAAGTAAGGGTTGAATCTGTCATCAGTTCAAGGTCCTCAAATAGATAAGGAGAAGGCATAAATGAGCAACATACCATATGCAAGTGCTGTTGGCAGTCTGATGTATACAATGGTATGTTGCAGGCCATACTTGGCTTATGTTATTAGCATGATCAGTAGGTTTATGAGCAATCCTGGTCTTATACATTAGGATGCAGTAAAGTGGTCACTCAGATACATTAAAGGAACTATGTCAGTTGGATTGAAATTTCAAAAACAAGTCACTTGGGAAAGAGCTGTTGTTGGCTATGTGGATGCTGATTATACAGCTAATCTTGATACAAGAAAGTCAATAACAGGCTATGTGTTCAATCTATTTGGTACAACAATAAATTGGAAGGCTACACATCAACATGTAGTAGCACTTTCAATCACTGAGGCTGAGTTTGTTGCTCTTACAGAAGCAATCAAGGAGGGTGTTTGGTTGATTGGAATTTTGGGAGAGTTTGGTGTTCAACAAGATGCTATTGAAGTATATTGTGACAACCAAAGTACTGTACATCTCTCAAAACATCAAGGGTATCATGAGAGGACTAAACAAATTGATGTGAGGCTTTATTTCATAAGAGATATGATAGAAGAGAAGTTAGTGGCTGTCAAGAAGATTAAGAAATCAAAGAATCCTGCTGATGCATTCACTAAGGCTCTACCAGTTCAAAAGTATGAATTGTGTAAGAGTCTTATTGGTCTTCACTAGGAGAAGGAAAGAAGGTGAGCTGCAGCCTGTAATTGCAGCAAGGTGGAGAAGTTTTGTTACATGTGATGATGCATGGTCTAAGGTAGAGATTTGTTGTGTATAGATCATGCATGCATACGTGTGTGTGGTGTAAGACAGCAGTGTACACGTGGAAGATGAGGATTGGTTAAGCAGCAAGTTTAATTGAAGGTTTAGGATCAATAGGTTGCAAAAGGAGAGCCGTAGGATCAAAGATAGGTTGTGTGCATGTGTGTTATAAGGCAGCAACATACATCAAAATGATCATCATCCATTCATATCAGTTAAGATCAAAGATTAGGGTTCTTAGAAGTTTTACTCTTCATCTTCATTGTAGTTGTAACCAATTCATCATCATAGTGATTTACTTCTCCTTAAGGGTGGATGTAGATCTTTAAGTTCGAACTACTATACATCCTTGAGTTCCTTATTCGATTTTGATTCATTTTTCTGTTGATTCAATACGTTAGAGGTTGAGAGGAAGATAGAGTGTACAAGTGTGATCAAAGAGAAGTTCAAACTTGTTTACATTCATAAGACTAACATTTATATTTTTTAACCCGATATATTAAAAGAGATATACTCTTATAAAATCAGAGATGTATATACATGTTCATTTATAAAATAAAAAAATGTATATTGGGTGCACCCGGGTGCAAGGGTGCACCCATATGTGTGTGACTTTTTATTCTATTTTGTATACATGTTATTCTATTTTGTATACGTGTTTTTTAATAATTGTATACTTTTTTCACACTAATTTTTCATTAAAAAAACTAATATCCATATGTGTATAACTTTTTATTCAATAGTGTATATATGTTTTTTAATAATAATTGTATATTTTTTACACTCAATTTTTCATTAAAAAAATTAACAATTAAATTCTATAAATTTTTGCTCATAATTGTATATATTTTTATTTATATTTGTATATGGGGTGCACCCTATCTTAGGGTGCACCAGGTGCACAATGTAATTAGTCAAAAAAATATATTACTACGTAGTATATAAAGTTTATGTTTAAGAATTTTTTTTATCTGTCATATACAAAAACGACAATACTCTCCATTTCTGAAGGGTAATCGTTGATCATATAAAACTAATACACTCTCCTGCTAGACGGATTTTAATGAGATGAGTCAATCCATTATTAAAATATGCTTATTATATTGTTAAAGTATAATTATTTATGAGATGGACTAGGGCACAACCGGGTGTACCAATTGAATTGGTACACTCTTGGTCCCCACCCTTCTTAATTAATTCATGCTCATTTATTAATGTTATTTTTTATTTTATTTTTAAATTTATTTTATTTAAATGACTATTATACCCTAAACTCTATGGATAAATTATGCCCTAAAGCACAAGGATAAATTTACAATTATACCCTAAACCCTAAACGCTAGGGATAAATTATACCCTAAACCACAAAGGTAAAATTATAATTTTACCCTAAACCCTAAACCCTAGGGATAAATTATACTCTAAACCACAAGGGTAAAATTACAATTATACCCTAAACCCCCTAAATCCTAGGGGATAAATTATACCCTAAACCACAAGGGTAAAATTACAATTATACCCTAAACCACAAGGTTAAAATTACAATTATACCCTAAATCCTAAATCCTAGGGGATAAATTATACCCTAAACCACAAGGGTAAAATTACAATCATACCCTAAACCCTAGGGATAAATTATAACCTAAACCACAAAGGTAAAATTGCAATTATATCCCTAAAATTAAATGAAAAAAATGCAAAAAAAGAAGAGGAAAACACACACCGAAGGTGAAGGAAGGATGTTGTACCGGGAGTTGTACCAAAATGAAGGTTGTATCCAAGTTTTTGTCATTATTTATAGTTAAAGTATGTCATAATAATCATTAAATATATTTTATCTATATAATATACTCCCTCCGTCCCGACCAAAGAGATGCATTTACTATAACTTTTGTGAGAGCTTTATAGCTTTATGCAGTTAAACGATGCAGTTTGACCGAGACAGAGGGAGTATATACTTTAATACATCTCACATGCATACTCTAACAGGAAATTTTGTCAAAAACTAATATTCAATAATATAGAAGAATATAAGTTGAGCACCATAGTCGGGACATAGAAGTTTTAGGTTATGGTACATAGCAATTATAGAGAGTAATTTTGGTATGAATTTAATATTATATTGACTTATGCAATTTGAATATTAACAATAGTTGACCTTGTTACGGAGTCATCGCATTTTGTTGTCCTTATCCTACTAACTAATAAGTCAGGTGATTACTAAAATTTGGCTAAATCAAGTATATTATTGTTTAGAATAATAACTAAATCTTGAGCCTAAAACAAATTGGATTATAGAACATATTATGACCAAGCCTCTCTTTCTTGTGCGAGACAGATAGGTTAAAGTATGAATATTATATAAGTAAAATATGATTATTATTTATTAAAATATATTTTTTAAATTATGATGAATGATCATTAAAATATAATTTTGAGGTGTATAATATAATTCACTATTGATATATTTTAGCTACTACTAAATATACTTTACTTATATAATAATCATATTTTGATAATGTGTCAACCTATCACACAATCTATCTCACATATAACTGTCTCATAAGATAGAATAATCCATAGATCATTTATATAATAAGTGGGTCTGGAGTGAATCGGATCGACATGTAAACCCTATTTTTACAAAATTATTCTTTAATACATAAAAGAATTATTCTTTGAAGAGTATTAAGAAGAGTAATAGTTCATCCCTTTAAAAAATCATTTTTCATGTAATAAAGAGTAATCGATAAATCAGGGTTTACAATAATTTGAAGAATAATTTTTTTATTTAGAAGAGTAATAATTTATATTCAAAACACTAATTTTTCATGTATTAAAGAGTAATAATTGAAAATAGGAATAATTTTTTTCATTTAAAATTAAGAGTATTAATTTATGTCTTTAAACAGTAATTTTTCATATATTAAAGAATAATAGTTGAAAATAAGATTTACGTGTGAATCCGATTTACATAACCGTTTGCCTTTATGAATAATACTAAATTGATTAAATTAATCAAGACCATTCATATTCGAGAGTCACTCATGAATTTTGAATTTATTTAATATAAACTTTCTCTATTTAAAAATTGTAAAAATAATTACACTCACTACAAAAACGGTTTTATTATCAACGGAATATTCCGTTAGTAAAAACCTTAATTTCATTGTTAAATTAACTTACCAATGGATTAGCACCGGAATCCGTTGGTAAAATTCCGTTGGTAAAGTGGGGGTTGGTAAATTTTTAGCAACGAAAAATCAATTCCGTTGGTAAATAATTTTGTTGGTAATCCGTTGCTAATAATTCCGTTTGTAATTTATATAATAATTCTCTTGGTAATCCATTGGTAACTACCAATGAATTACCAACGGATTGAATTCCATTGCTAAAATAGAGAATAAATCTGTTGACATTCCGTTGCTAAAATAAAAATGTCATTTTTGTTGTTAATCCATTGATAATTACCAACGGATTGAATTCCGTTGGTAAATTCAGTTGTTAAAAAATACTTTTTTTTGTAGTGAGTGTCAAATATTTTAAATCATAAAAATAAATATTAAATTTTAAAAATATAATACGATATAAATCATTAGAGCTTATGAAACTAATTATGTCAAATATTAAACTTGTGCATCGTCTTAAGTAACAGATTAGCAAATAAGTGTAATTTATGACACGTTTACATAAGACTATCCACAAAATTTGAGAATTAACTATCAACTACTAAATGGAAATTAAGATTTAAGTAAAATATGAATCACTAGAAATTAAATGAGCAAGGTATTTTAAGAGGTAAGACTAATAGCTTTAAATCCCAAAAGAAAATTATGTTGGTAAAAATATTTGAATTATTTTTAGACATAGAAATTCCAACACAAAAATGTGTTAGAATTATCGTTGGATTTTTGAAATAGTCGGAATATTGTTGGAAAAATGATATTTCAACGGCCATTTTTCTAATAAAACTAATTTATTGAAATATCTGTTAGAATTATAAATGGGTGCGGCTATTTGCACCCCCAAATCTACTAAACGAACTCCATTATTTTATAAATTTAAAATATTTTTATGTGAAAATACATAAATACCCTTTTAATAATAAAATAAAATTAGTTATAACAAAATCTAATTAAATTTTTAAATGCACCCCAAATAATTTCTTCTAATTCAGTTAAATCCAACGCCAAAATGCACCCCAAATATCAAATCCAACGCCTCTTCTTCGACGTCAAAATCCAATGTGTCTTCTGCCATATTCTGTTGGATTCTATTTCATCCATCCCTTCGATTCATCATCCATTACCAAAATCCAATTTTATAACTTAAAATTATTTAAGAAAAGGAATCCTACAGCTTTGCCAATGGTGGCACCGCGGCCACCTCTGCCGCCGGAGAATAAATAGGGTGGCTTATTTGGAGTAGTTATTTTCAATTGTTGTGTAATTTTTGTTAACTATTTGTGAAAAATCATGATTAATCGAGATATTGAAGTCGACATTAATCGCTCTAATCATAGCTTAATGTCGAGTTCTGCCTCAAAAATTCACAATTGCTCGCAAATTCTTTCAATTGATCATTGATGTCTCGGGAGCGATTAAAACAAAATTTCAATTTTGAAGGCTATGAACCACTGAAACAATGTTCTGGAATATTTTTGATGCCGAATTGGATTTAGGCGAAGAAGAAGAGACATTAGATTTGGGTGCATTTAGAGTTTTAACTGGGATTTGTATAATAATTTGTCATTATTAATCTTATTTTATTATTTATAAAAGGGTATTTATGTATTCTCAAATAAATATATTTAATTTTATAAATTATTGGGGTTCATTTAGTCCAACAATATTTTTTCATATTTCAACAATTTTTCATTGTTGGAATTCGACAATTTTTTTTAGCTAGCATACTCTTCCAATTCATTGAATCTTGTGATTAATGTGTTATTTTATTTATATGGTTTAATCTTTATCATTATTTAAAATATATTTGTTTTAATTTTAAAAATCAATATCTTAAAAACCACTCTTTATACACTTATAAACCCTATTAATTTTCAACATACTCATCTCACACATTCTATATTGTCAATTAATACTTTAATGTATTTTTCTCTCATCTCTTTTCTCATATTAATTAATATCATTTTACATATATTATAACTCATCTCATACATATTGATTTAATATAAAATTAAAACATACACTACAAAACATTTCAAATAAAATACACCCTTCATCCGAATAAACTTTTCACACTTTCCACATATATATAAGTTTGTCACAATACACCATTCACCATTTGAAAAAGAATAAAAGTTAAAAAAACAAATAACCTCTTAATACATCATATTTTAAAAAATATCACTTTTATTTAAATTATATAATTTATATTATTATTTATTTATTACGTAACAATATCATATTACCGGTCTCAAAAGTCAATAAAGTTTGTTAGAAAATTAAACAGCTAACCGGGGAGCATATAGATTTTCACTCTTCAATTGATTTTAAAAAAAAATATGATTTTTTTGAACTGAGTTGTAAAATGTTCACGTAAACTTTAAATAAATACTATATTATTAGGTATTTAATATTAATTTTAAGAATATAATTATATTTTCATATAATATAATACATGTTGTATTCCTAAACTCTATTTCAAACCTAGGTTTATTCATATTAATTTGTAGGTTATAACTTAATAATGTATTGAATCGCAGAAAGTCAATATTTAAAGAAATTCTGACCTCGTAATTATGGGCTTATGACATTTTTATTGTCCCCATCCTACAAATTAAGTTGGGTGAATCCAAAGTTTGGCTAAAAGAAAACATGGACTTTCATATATAAAACATAGTATGAAGGTACCGTATATTAAAAGAATGAGTGTAGTGTAAATAAGGTTGACATGTGAATTCTATTTTTAAAAATTATTTTTAGTAAATAAAAATTAATTGTTAGAGAATAATATTTTTTTATTAAAAAAATAATAGGTCATATCTCTAATAAGTAATTTTTTATGTACTAAAGAATAATTGATAAATCAGGATCTACGGTTTACAATAATTTAAAGGGTAATTTTTTCATTTTAAAAAGTACTAATTTATGTTCTAAATCGTAAATTTTCATATATTAAGGAATAATCATGAAAAAAGGGTTCACGTGTGAAAAGAGTTCACAGTTTGCCATATTAAAAATTTTCACACTAATTCAAATGTAGATATATTTATATATAACTTGTATTAATTCTAAATTTTACTTTTATATTAATATTATATTTTTTAAAGTAAGTTAGAACATTTTAGTTATATAGACATGGCTAATGATTTTAAGAAAATTTGAGATTGTATCATGTAAGTCCTTACTTGATATGGATAAAAAATGACAAAGAAAAGTGATATTCAATTGTTGAAAAGTGATAATTGTGCAGTAAATTATTTCATGAATAATTTATAATATAAATAAAAAGTTATAAAATGGTGATAATTGTGCAGTTAATTATTTCATGAATAATTTATAATATAAATAAAAAGTGATAATATTTTATAATATAAATGATAATATTTTATAATAAAAATAATAATAATATTATCATTTTTATTTATCTCAGGCCTACGTTAAACCGTATAACATAAGTCTTTGCCATGATTTTAATAATTAAATGAACTATCTCACCATAAAATATGCTAACACATACTTATGAGAATATATCCAACAATCCTATAAAATTTTAAAAAATATGACAAAGTCCGCGTGCTCAATTCTAATTTGAAAAAGACTTGTATGAGATCGTCTCACACAAGTCCTTACGTGAGATGGTCAGAAAGTGATAACTTTTATAAAGAAAAGTGATAATAAATTAATAAAAAATGACAGTGTTATTTCACGAACAATTTATAGTATAAATAAAAATTGATAATATTTTATAGCGAAAGTGATGACATTTTATAGCGAAAATGATAACTATTTTAAAAAGTGAAAAATGGTCTCACGTGAGACATCTCACGCAAGACCTACCCTTCTAATTTTATATATTTAATATTAAATGTTATATTTTTTAGTGTAAAAATTATATTCTTGAATTAAAAAAAATCAAACATAAATATTCATCATATTTTAACGGACTTTTTCAATAATAAAATAATATCTTTATTATTTAGGGTCCATCCCTAAGAATAAAATGTTATACGCCATCCATTCGCTTCTAAGGTGTCCATTTTACTATTTTTGGCGTTTGTTTCAAAGATATTCATTTCTCATATTTAGTAAAAAAGTACATAATATGACCCGTCACTCCCCTCTAATAAAACTACTCAGTTTACATATAATAATAATACTCTTTAATGCACGTGCAAAAACTAAACGTACACCTTCGAATTGGACGGAGTATTTTTTTTAACACATAAAATTATGATAAATAAGGAGTAGTTAACTTGCTCAAAGTACTTCAACATTCCTAGAAATCCGGTAAGAAAACTTATTGAGGAAGCTATACAAAGTAAATCAACTTTCTCAAAAGATGAAAATCATTATAGCTCCCACTTTCAGTAATGCCACTTTTGTCTAATTATTCTTTTGCACAAAATTGATGTTCTATTTTAATTGTACTAACGCATAAATAAAAGTACTAGTATTAATTTTTCCAAACGTAGACTAACATTTTTTTCTCATTGCAAAAGAAAAGCTTTACTAATAAATACGGTGCCATTACAACCCAAAAACTTTATTGAGGGCAGTCGAATCCCAACAAAAAATATGTATAGTGACATTCATATTATATTCCTACTACTTAATCCCAAACTAACTCTAATTAATTTATTTTGCTAATCATACCCAATACTATTACTAATTTGCTAATCATACCCAATACTATTACTAAATCAACCCAGTTAGAGGGTTCTTGATCGAATCCCAATTAGGGACATAAAGGTGATATATATAGCAGGCAGTTTTGGTAAAGCTTTTTCTTGTTTGATTCACTTTCTTGCCAAGTTTGATTTTCTATGGACTTCCCTTCACTGCCTCACCAGGCATACTATCCATTATAAATGTGTAAGTTTAATAATAGTATTGGATAGGATTAGGAAAATGAATTGTTAGAGTTAGTGTCGGTGCAAGTTTAGTGATGAGGGTATAATAGGAATTTTACTATGATTCTTTTTGAGTTTCAAATGCCCTCAGTAAAGTTTCGGGTGGAAATATCGTCACCCTATTAATAAATTATAATTGAGTATAGAAATGACAACGGTTAGAGTATCTTCTTTTTTGGAATACCCGTAACAGTTTCCCATTAAAATTATAATATATTTACCCATTTAAAATATTACTTGATGTACCCAGGCTGATTCTATAAATTTTTCATGTTTGAGTCGTACTTTAAATTTTGATCCCTTACTTTACTTCTTATTGAAACGCAATATATATAATAAAAAAATTTAATAACTAAAGATAATGTTGCAAATTTTAAAATACAACACGCCTAACAATTTTGATGGCAAAAATATTAATAAGATTAGTATAATCAAGTTGTTCTGCAATTTCTTTCTTAATTGACAACATAGTCAATCCATTCAATCTTTCTTGTGACATTGTTGATCAAGGAAAAGTTTTGATGAGCTTCATCCTTATTCTCTACGACAAACCTTTTTATTAGAACTAAAGTATTTATTGATATTACCGGCTTGACTTTGAACTAAATCTTCAATTCTCACTTTCTTTTTTCTCTTTTGATATCCAGACACATGTTTGAGAGGCATGATACTAATTTTTTAAAAAAATCAAATTTAAGAACTAACTAAATAATTGAAAATGTCCTTTTATTGCCACATGTTTTTATCAGAAATTTGCCATCGTGTACAGCCATTTGTAGTTCAAGTGGAACTTGCTCAAAACTTCTAGGCAAACTATAGAGAACAAAATTGACTTGGGTTTTTCCTTCAATTTCTGCTCCAATAAATTCCAACTCATTCATCAAGTTAAACATGACCTCCTGCCTTTTAAACTTACTTAGGTATCAGAAGAGTCGCATGAGATTAAGCATCATATTTCTATGAACCTCTCTCTCACCTCTTCACAAGAGACTTTTGTAGGCACTGGAGGGCATCCTTAGTGAGAACACATTTGTTTTCTTTAGCAATAAGAATTAAAACAAGATTCTTTTCTAATTATTTAATTTTGGACTAGTAAGTATGTTTTCTTTTAGTTAACAATAAGTGAAATAAAAATCATTCGAAAATACAAAAAATCACGTAATAAATACACCGATTAAATACTTCGAATTTAAAAATTATATTGATTCCCTCAAAACAATATAAAATAAATTCACCAACACGTCAAGCACCGTGAATTTGTATGCCACGATAGTGTGGACGTATACAAATCCTAACATTTGCAAGAGAAGGTTTTACACATTAATTCCATTTGTCAACCTAACTTTATGACAAATAATTAATAGTTGGTTCATCTTTAGCCATGCAAATAACGGCAGTGACTCTGATGAGGAGGATATATATATTAATTGCACCTAAGTGTATACAATTATTTGATGCTTAGTCCATTACCTAAACTTGTGCCCCTTTAGATGGAGAAGATCACACGAGCCCAAATAATTTTCTATAATAATCATTAAGAATTATGTACTAGTGATCCACAAATAAACTCATCCGATGGGGAGGAAGACACTATAGACAACACGCAAGTTTATGTGTATCACATTATAAACCAATAATGGAGGTCGCGAGAATAATTAATTAATCCTTCTCCCACTTAGTTATTTAACATGAGGGTTTTTACATTCATATAATATTCATAAATAAAATACGCAACCTAGCATGCTCATACAATGGAAAATAAGGTAGTAAATCATATAAAAACATGCATCTATATACAATAATAATAAACATGGAAAATAATCAAAATATCTAATTATTATTGTTGGATTGTACACTAAAAGTCTAGCTTTAGTATGAACAATGTTTTAACAATATTTGAAATAAGAATCATTAATCAAATGATTGCGTCTTATAATTTATTTATATGTCGATGCAATAGTCCACTTACTTTATACTGTAGATAATATATTGTGCAACAACACGTGGAAGATCATATTATCGGTTTCCTTATATAAAGTATAAACAGATACTCACAACCGAGATAGACGGGGACTCTCTATCGAGATGGCTGTAGTGTGATTTGGTATTAGTTTGTCTTGACTATAGAATCACATTAGTGCACTTTGTGTGTATTGAGCAGGACCGCTTGAAATCGTTCGACTTATACTGACTGTATAAGAGAATTTGATCTTAGTTATTATAGATGTTCGTGCTCTTAATCCTTATACAATAATCTCGACACGTAAGATAATATGTATTTCTTTGATTCATCAATAGGTGAGATTTACATGTAATTAAATCAACAAACTCGGTAAGTTGGAAAATAGTGTTGTCTCTATGATATGCTGTTGATTGTAGAAGGAATCTGTGTCCTATTAAATAGGTTGATGATGTCCCCTTGAGGAGCTCATAAGGATTATCATGTAAACCCTGCAGGTGGATTTATTCCGGCATGATAATGAGGTTGAGTGGCACTACTCTATGATGAAATATTAATTAATGGAGTTGTCAATAACTTAATTAATTAATGGGCATTGTATATCTTAAATGCGGGGAGATGATGAGTGATATTTTTACCTAAATTTTAGTATCTTTTTATGTGTATTTTCATATTATTTTATCTGTATTTGTGTACTATTTGGTTGTATTTTGTGTTTTTACGGAGATGTGTGTGAATGAGCTTAAATGTATGATTTTCAGGCAAAAATAGATCCTAGACGTGAAAAGGAAGACGTAGAAAAAAGCGGATCTCAATTCAGAGTTGAAATGAGGGAGAGCGAGCCGTATTGCGCTACACGGCCCTGTAAGCTTTGGCCATTTTCTGACATCAGAAACACCTACACGGCCACTCTGTGATCATGTTGCAGTACACGAGTCGTGTTGCTGCAACACCAGAAAAATATCAGAACCCTTCTAGAAGCTTCCCAAGGGGTATAAATACCCAATACTTCAATTTTAGATCAGATTGGGCGAGGGTTTTACTGTTTCACACATCTCATACACCATTTCCTCCATTTTACACCATCATCTTCATCCATTCTTCATCCATCAATCCACACTTCATCTCTCCATAAATTCTACCATCCAAATCAAGTGAAGAAGCAAGGAAGAGTGGGTGATCACCAAAGGAAGGAAGGAGATTCAATTGGAGCCAATCCAAGGGAGTTTTCATCCTAATTTTGTGTTAATCCTCTAGTTTACCATGATTTATAAGGTTTTTAAGTCTATATTAAGGATCTTATGAAGATTGTAAGCTAATCTCCCTTGTGGGATTAGCAACATGAAAGTTTGTAATTTAATTTTGGGATCTATGTATTTAAATTCATATGTTGATTGGGTTAATTGATTTCCTATCATTGATACTTTAGATCTTGATGTTTTTGATGATTTGTGTGTTTAGATGCTCTAAATATATGATTAGATTGGGAAATCAATTATGTGATTAGGACATTTGAGTGAATCATTTCATCAAACACTTTATGTGCATTATAAATTGTAAAGAGATTGAGAAATCCTTTAGAGTTTAGAACCCTTTGATAGGACATACGGTTGGTTTGATCGAGAGATTAATTAATTGTGTGAAGGGATTCTTATTTCAAGTTTAGTACCTAGTTGGAATTGATTGAATGAGAACCAACTTTTGTGCTAATTTAGATTAATATCATATTCATCTTGAGAAGGAGCTTAGGTGAACTTAGAGTTGGCCCTTAATATATACCCTTGATTCATATGAGTTTAATGAGTGCATCCTAAGATTTCCCACTACTTAATTGTTGTTAATCCTACTTTTGCTTAATTTGGTAAATCACATTTCATCCATTTATCTTATTTGTTTGATCATTGCTTGCAATGCTTTGATTACCTCTATTTACTTATTTGAACAACCACTCTATTGATGATTCATCTCTATAAAATTACAACAAACGTGAGATCGCTTAAGCACTAATACCTACCTCCCTGTGGTTCGATAAATTCTTGAATTGGTCAACCCGACTACAAGTTATGGCTAATCAGGAAACTAATGGGCTCATAATAAGAAGGAGCCCATAACGTAATTGTGGGATTAGAGCGGCAGTGCAGTAATAATATTGTAGTGGAATATATTATTATTATTAGACTTAAGTATAAGTTTTGGGCTAAACTTGGATACTTAAGTCCAATGGAGACCCGACTCTAATTTCTCCTCATAGTCTCTGCTGTAGCCCAAATATAAGCCACCTCATTAATCTGGAAACCCTAATCATTCATGACTATACCTAACACACGTGAGTTTGAGGGAGGATTAAAAATTGAGAGGATCTTGAGGATCGTCGCCCACACGATGTCAAGATTGGACTTGGGAATACAACAAAAGATCAAGAGGTTGTTTTTAACAATCTGATTGTCAAATTCCACAATTTTTCTATAATCTTGTGATACTCAAAACTGGCCATGTGATACATGGTTGGAGAGCCACGAAAGAGAGGATCATTTTGGTGCAAAACTCACTCAAATCTGAGATTAGATGAGGAAGTTATGCCCAAAATCGTGAGGTCGTGCAAGCTGCCTGTGAGAATTTCTCTTCTTTAACATATCCTTGTGAAAGGTAATATGATTTTATGTTCTTACTTCCGCTGATATAGAATCATATGAAACCCTAATGATTCACGTTAAACAAACGATCGAATGCTAATAATTGGTATCAGAGCTTCGATTTTGTGGTAAAGTATGACACTTTAGGCTAGGGTTTATGTGTCAAACGTGGATTAGGGTTTAGAAATTATTGTTTCTTGTTAAATACTGTATCCGAATACGTTAGTATGATTGTTATCGATGAACGTCGACGGCTACATGCTGGATGTGACATGATGGCTGACAGCAGGCAGGACGCGGCTGTATGGCATAACACAGACAGCCCGATGGTGGCGCTGGGAGGCGGCACGAGTTGTGCTAGTGGGTGACACGAGTCGTGCCATCAGGCTGGGCGGAGGGAGGTGTAGGGTGCCATCAGCGCTAGACTATTTGAGGCGCGGTAGGTGTGTGGCACGACCACATGGCATGGGCGGCACGACTAGGAAGCTGGCCGGCACGACCAGCAGGCGTGGATGACATTAGACAGACGACGGGTTTAGTGTTGCGAGCGATGCGGCGATGACGTGCAGTGTCTTGGCACGCAAGGCAGGCGACGCTGCAAGGCCAGCACGAGTCGTACCAATACTTGGCATGAGTCATGCCACCAGATGCGCGGTGTCGGGCGTGTTGCGTGCAGACGACACGAAGCGGCAGTACTTCAAAGGCAGACAACACAACTGAAAGTGGCGGTCAGCACGAACGATGCGGACGGCAGACATGAGTCTTGCCAGTGGGTAGTCAGCTCTGGTGTGGCATTGCGGACAGCACGATCGGCTGTAGGGACAATCACCGATGGCAGGCAACATGAGTCATGCCGATGACCAGCACGACCGGTGGTGGTCCCAGAGTGGCGGTGATGCATTCCGGTGAGTTCTGGGTCAAGGCAGCCCGTGATAATGAATGACTTAAGGCGCAAGCAATCCTGTTTGTCACATAAGGCATTGGTTCAATAGTTGGAGTGTCGGATAAGACTTTCTAATTTAAGTAGTAATTTAATTCGTGATATATAACTGCCATAATTGATTTAATTGTCTATTATTGTTATATATAGTTGCATGTCGATATCGATGATTTTAAAGATCTGGACGATATCGATAATTTTGATAATTTGGATTATATTGACGGTCGATATCGATAGTTTCAAAATTTTGATAATCTGGAAATTTTAAAATTTTGATAATCTGGTCGATATCGATGATTTCAATAATTTGGACGATATCAATAGTCGATATCAATCAGTTTTTTTTAAAACTGAACCAGATGATTGTCGTTATTTTCACCTAGATTTTAGTATATTTTTGTGTGCATTTTCGTATTGTTTTATTCGTATTTATGTGTATTTTGGTGGTGTTATGTGTTTTTATAGAATTGTGTGAGATTGAACTTATAAATATTAAAACAGGTAAAAAACAGAGCGAAAACGGAGTCGGGAGAAAGAAGGAAGCAAAGCAGCACAAACACGGCCAGCCGTATTTAGTACACGAGGCGTGTAGTGCACACGATCCGTGTACCGCGCACGGGCTTGTAAGATTTGGCCGTGCATGGTCGTTAGAAATCACAACACGGCCACCCCTGTGGTCGTGCACCGCGCACGAGCCGTGAGCTGTCCGAAGTTCATCGTTGACCAAAAACTCTAGACACGACTCGGGCCGTGTACTAAACTCGAGCCGTGTAGGTGTTAAAATTCAGAAAAATTTCTTATTCCTTCTAGAAGATCTCCAAGGGTATAAATACCATTCAATTCAACATTTGATGATCTTAGAATCGAATTTTCAGCTGCTCACACACCCCACACACCAATTCCTTCATTTTATACCATATCCTTCATCACTTCATCCATCTATTTACTCCATCATCATCTCACCATAAATCCTTAATTCAAGTGAAGAGAAAAAGTAAGGAAGAAAGGAAAATTACATGGAAAGGAAGGAGATAGCCATTGGAGTCAATCCAAGGGTGTTTACATCCCATTTTTGTAGTAATCCTATTTGATTATCATGATTTGTAAGGTTTTTAATATCCATGTTAGTTATCTTATGAAGATGGTAGGCTAATCTCCCTTGTGAGATTAGCAACATGAGATTTGTTGGTTGATTTTGGGGATCTATATATTTTAATTCATGTGTTGAATGGATTGGTGATTTTCTATCATTGATTGTTAATTGCTTGATTTGTATTGTTGATTTGTGTGATTAATTGTCATCGGCATGTGATTAGATTGAGAAATCAATTATGTGTTTAGGATAGTTCATTGAATCATTTCATCATACATTTCATGTGCATTACAAGTCTTGAAGAGATAGAGATATCCTTTAGAATTTAGAACCCTTTGATAGGACATTCGACTAATTTGATCTAGAGGTTGATTGATTGTGTGAGGGGATTCTCATTTAAGCTTAGTACCTAGATGGAATTGCTTAAGTGAGAACCAATCTATTGAGCTAATTTGGGATTCTTATTTGGATTCACATTCTATTCATTTCGAGAGAAAGTTTGGAAGAAACTAGTGTTGGCCCTTAATCATATATCCATGAAACACATGCAATTGATACATAATTTCTAGAATTATCACTTCTTGATTGTTGTTGATCTCACTTTTAATCAATTTGGTAAACTACTTTTCACCCTTTCGTCTTATTTGTTGATCATTGCTTACTTGTTTAGTTTAAGCCATTTAATTTACTTGTTTTACAATCAAATCTATTGATGATGAGTCTCTATAAAATTACGAAAAATGAGAGATCGCTTAAGCACTAGTGCCTACCTCCCTGTGGTTTGATAAATTCTTGAATTGGTCAACCCGACTACAAGTTATGTCTAATCAAGTGACGCCGTTGCTGGGGAGGCAATGGTTACTAGTAGCTTGAAGAAGGATCGTTTTGAGTAATCTTAATAGAGATATTTGTTTATTTGTATTTGCTTTTGAAAATCTTGTTCTAACTTCTCTTATTTTGAAGGTGTATGCAAACAAGGTCAAAGGGAAACAAGTTGAACCTATTGATTTAGAAATTGAACACACTTTTCGGAGAAGGAGAAAGGAGAACAAAACAAAAAAAAGTGACCTAATGGAGAACAATCAAGATGAACGTGTTGATGTTAGGAATGATGGAGAAAGAGTGCAAATATGCAAGACAACGCACAAGCACCCCAAGTCAATGCTAATCTTCCTTAACAAGCTCATCAAAATTTTGGAGAGCTTAAAAATCAAGCTTTACTTCAACAAATGATGCAACAAGCCATGCTTCAATAAGGTTTTCAATATGCATACACACCTCCACCACCACCTCCGGTGCATCGAGGGCCTCAAGTAGATCCAAGGGTGATCCGGGATTTCTTTATATCAAGGGCAATGCCTCAAATGATGGGTCCAACGATCAATGCCAATAATGTTGAAAGAGAGCAACAATTTAGTGAAACCCCGAATGGGGTTCCTAATACTCATCTAGCTCAATTTATTGAGATTGTCAATACCGTGAAGATGAATGGGGTGAGCGAGGATTGCATCAAAATGAGGTTATTTCCGTTTTCATTGAGAGATCGTGCTCGAACATGGTTATCTACCATCACTCCGGGTACGTGTAATACTTGGGAGGAGCTTGCACAAATATTTTTAAACAAGTATTTTCCGCCTTCTAAGACGCTTCAAATGAAGAGCTTGATTACTCAATTCAAGCAAATGCCTCAAGAGAGTTTTTATGAAGCGTGAGAAAGGTGTAAGTATATGCTACGGAAGTGTCCACAACATGATTTTTTGGAAAATCAACAAGTGGGGTTTTTCTACCAAGGTATGATAAATGGTCAAAGAGTGCTTGTAGATGCTTCGACGGGTGAATCCGTACTTGGTGTGACTCCAGAAAGGGCTATAAGGATTTTTGATGAGTTTGCTATAAATGTCTACCAATGGCCATCGGAGAGAGTTAGTGGATGCTATGGATTTGAGAGCATCGATCAAGGGCAACATTTTAGTGTGAAGAGTGCTAATGTAGAGCCAAGTTTGTCAAGTGTTGAGATGATAGCAGCGGAGGTAATGAAGCAAATGAGCTTAAATCAAGGTGTGAATAATCAAGGAGTTAATATGGTTGAAGGCCAAATTGATCAAAGTATGCTTCCTCCGAATAGTGTTAGTGAGGAATAATGGGCTATGACAATGCCACGTGTAGAGGATGTGCAATACATGCAAGGAAGGAATTACCAAGGTAACTATCAAAACAATTACCAAGGTAATTTTAACCACAATCAAGGAAACTATCCACCAAGGCAAGGGGGTTTCAATAGTTAAGGAAGTGGAAGCTCATACCCACAACAACAAATGAGGCAAGATAACTTCTCTTATTCAAACCCGAGCAATGCAGTTACTTATCCCCTCGGGTATCATACGGGAGCTAAAGCGCTAAATAATGAAGGAAAGGCAACTACTAAAGAACTCATTGAAAAGCTAATTGCATCGGACAAAGCTCAAGATGAAACAAGAAGAAAGATTGATGAAGCTAATGATAGAAGATTCAAAGCTTTGGAGCACTCGGTTGGTCAAATTGCTAGTTCGTTGAGTGCGAATGAGAAAGGAAAATTTCCTTCTACCACCATTGTATATCCAAAAGAGCAATGCAAGACAATAACTTTGAGGAGTGAAATAAACTATGAGGGACCTTCTATGCCTATGGAAGATGAGAAGATGGAAGAGAAGGAGGTTGAGGAAAACTTGGTAGAAGAAGAGTTTGTGGAAGAAAGTGAAGTTGAAGTAAAAGCAAATGATGAAACGGATGTGGTTGAGTCGGAAGTTATTAAGAAGAAATTGGAAAGAACAAACGCGTGGAAAAAGAAAGAGGAAGAAGTTGAAGTAGAAAGGGATAGTTGGGGGATACCAAAAACTCAAGTGCCCATCCCTTTTCCTCATAGATTTTTGAAGAAGGGCCTTGATGAACAATTTGCAAAGTTTTTGGAGATCTTCAAGAAAATCCACATAAATATACCCTTTGCGGATGCTTTGAGACAAATTCCTCACTATGTTAAGTTTTGAAAGACATAATGGCAAGAAAAAGGAGCTTAGTGGAGAATGAAACCGTCAACTTGACGGAGGAGTATAGTGCCATAATTCAAAAGAAGTTGCCTCCAAAACTAAAGGATCCGGGGAGTTTTGTCATACCATGCGAAATAGGCAAGAGTGAAGTTCATAAAGCTCTTTGTGATCTTGGGGCTAGTATCAATTTGATGAATATGTCGATCTTTAAGAAACTTGATATAGGGGAATTAAAGCCTACGTCTATTACATTGCAACTTGCAAATAGGTCTTTGACTTATCCTAAGGGAGTAGTTGAGGATGTGTTAGTTAAAGTTGGAAAGTTCATATTCCCGGTGGATTTTGTAGTGCTTGACATGAACGAGGATGCAAATGTTCCATTGATTTTAGGACATCCATTTTTGGCCACGGGAAGAGCTTTAATTGATGTGCACAAGAGGGAGTTGACATTGAGAGTAAATGAAGAAGAGGTGGTGTTTTCATTAAGAAATGCGATGAGGCATCCAGATGAGAAAGAGGAGTGTAGAAGAATTGAATTGATTGATGAGATTGTTCAAAAGAACTTTCCATTCTTCTTATCTAAAGATCCACTCGAAACAAGCATAAGCCATTCTCTTACTTTATCTCTTAACTCTAACTCTTCTTTTTATTGTTTAGAAGATGATGATATAAATGATTGCTTACATGACTTGAATGCTTGTAGGGAAATGCAAGAGGATGAAGCCAAAATGATGTATTATGGAAAGAGGGAATATCTTCCATTAGAGTTTGAAAATGAAGAGCCCAAGGTTTATAAAGGAAAAGAGGATTAAAGCCACTACCCGATCATCTTATGTATGCGTACTTGGGGGACGACAAAACCTTTCCGGTAATTGTATCATCATCCCTTTCACCCTTAGAGTTAGATAAATTATTGAGGGTGCTTAGAGATCATAAAAGTGCTTTAGGTGGAGTTTTGATGATTTGAAAGACATAAGTCCCACTATTTGTATGCATTACATTAGGTTGATTGATGAGAGTAAATCATGCATACAACCTCAACGTCGTTTGAATCCCATTATGCAAGAGGTTGTTAGGAAAGAAGTTTTGAAATGGTTGGATGCTAGAATTGTTTATGCCATAAGTGATAGTCCTCATATAAGTCCTTTGCATGTTGTGGCTAAGAAAGGGGGTCTAACCATTGTTAAGACGGAATTTGATGAAGAGCTTGATACAAGGGTGAAAACGGGTTGAGAGTGTGTTGTGATTATAGAAAGCTTAATGAAAACACTCATAAAGATCATTTCCCTTTACCTTTTATTGATCAAATGTTTGATAGGTTGGCTGGATACAAGTATAATTATTTTCTAGATGGTTACTCGGGGTACAACCAAATCATGATAGTCCCCGAGGATCAAGAAAAAATAACTTTTACTTGTACGTATGGAATGTTTGCTTTCTATAAATTACCTTTTGGATTGTGCAATGCCCCCGCCACCTTTCAACGTTGCATGATGGCCATCTTTGGGGGATTGATTAAAAATGTAATGGAAGTTATTGTGGATGACTATTCCGTGTTTGGGTCTTCATTTGATAAATGCTTGGCTAATCTTTCTATGGTGTTGCAGCGATGTCAAGATACGAACCTAGTCTTGAATTAGGAAAAATGTCATTTTATGGTTCAAGAGGGTATCGTACTTGGTCATCATATCTCGGAGAAAGGTTTGAGAGTTGATAGGGCGAAGGTTATAGTCATTGAACATCTTCCCCCACCAAAAAATAAAAAAGGAGTTAGATCGTTCCTTTGCCACGCCGGGTTCTATCGATATTTTATAAAAGATTTTTCTAACATAGCCAAATCTTTGTGTAAATTACTTGAAAAAGATGCTCTATTTGAATTTAATGATAAATGTCGTGATGCTTTTAGGGTGATTAAGGAGGCCTTAATTTCTTCACCAATACTCGTCTCTCCCGATTGGAGCAAGCCTTTTGAGCTCTATTGTGATTCAAGCGACAATGCTTTGGGAGTAGTGCTAGGACAAGTGATACAGAAAAAGTTTCGGGCCATCTACTATGCATTCAAGACGTTCAATGCAAATCAAAAGAATTACACTACAACAGAAAATGAGTTTTTATCCGTGGTTTATGCTTTTGAAAAATTTTGTCCATACCTAGTTGGCATAAAAATGATTATTTATACAGATCATGCCGCCATTAGGTATTTGATGATTAAGAAAGATGCTAAACCAAGACTAATTCATTGGGTTCTTCTGTTGCAGGAATTCGATGTGGAGATACGTGACAAGAAGGGAGTCAAAAATGTCATAGCTGACCACTTTTCACGCTTGGAAAATGTTGATGAAGAGGAAACTATGGAATTCATTAAGGATGTATTTCCAGATGAAGAGATTCTTCTAGTCGATTTTCAAAGGATTTACACTTTGTGTGAGACCGGAAGGCCGTGGTATGCGGATTTCGTGAATTATTTAGCTTGTGGCCTCAAGTCGGATCATCTCACCGAATCTCAAAGGAAGAAGTTCTATCATGATGTCAAGGAGTACTTATGGGATGATCCTCTTTTGTTTAAGAATTGTCCGGATGGGATCATAAGGAGGTGTATCCCGGAAGAAGAGAAGTTAAGTGTCATTTAGATGTGCCATAGTTCACCATGTGGAGGACACTTTGGGTTTCAAAAGACGGGACAAAGATTCTACAGTCGGGTTTGTTTTGACCAACTTTGTTCAAGGATTGCAAGGAGTATATCAAGGGATGTGATCGGTGCCAAAAGATTGAAAGTATAGGGCAACGTGATGAGATGCCTATGAGGAACATTTTTGAAGTTGAAGTGTTTGATGTATAGGGGATGGACTTCATGGGCCCATTTCCGCCTTCCAATTGTTACCTTTACATATTGCTTGCAGTAGAATATGTATCTAAATGGGTGGAAGCAATCCCGACAAGGACAAATGATGCTCTAGTGGTGAAAGCTTTCTTAAAGAAGAACATCTTTGTTAGATTTGGGGTGCCAAAGGCCATTATTAGTGATGGGGGATCTCACTTCATCAAAAAGCTTATTGAGAAGCTATTGAAGGGCTATAAAGTGAAGCATAAGGTTTCTACACCTTACCATCCTCAAACAAATGGTTTCGCGGAGGTGTCCAATAGGCAAGTGAAGCTTGTTCTTGAGAAGACGGTCAATGGAAATCGAAAAGATTGGTCTTTTAAGCTTGACGATACTTTATGGGCTTATCGAACAGCTTACAAGACCGCTCTTAGATTTTTTCCATACAAGCTTGTTTATGAGAAGGCATGCCATTTACCCGTAGAGTTGGAGCATAAAGCACTATGGGCCCTTCGGAAGTTGAACTTTGATGAGAAAGAATCCAGAAAGAAAATGTGTCTCCAATTGCTTGAATTAGAAGAATTTAGAGAAGAAGCTTATTAAAGCTCAAGGATTTTGAAGGAAATGCTCAAAAGATGGCATGATGAAAGGATCAAAATGAAGGAGTTTATTCCGGGGATAAAGTTCTATTGTTCAATTCAAGACTTAAACTATTCCCCAGAAAACTTCATTCGAAATGGACCGGTCCGTACTTGGTGATCGAAGTTAGAGATGATGGCTTGATAAAACTTGAAGGATCAGATGGAAATGCTTTTGGGTTAATGGTCATAGGGTGAAACATTATCATTATCCCTCTCAAAGGGAGTTGGTATATGTTGACACTTTCACCTCTTGAAAGCTCATATCCTTTTGCATTTTTGGTCTTGTAGGTGGATTGTGCTTGTGAGAAGAAGATGTTTTGAAGATACAAAGAGTGTTTCATTAATGTGTAACGGTATATCTTACCACTTTTTTTTTGCAAACTTACCTTAAAACTCTTGTTTCAATTTAAGTTTGGGGGGATATAGTGTGGTATGATATGTTATAATCTATATTGACATGTATTCTTGTATTTTTTAGTCAAATTTGAAAATTTTCTCATGAGTTCGGTGTGATTTTGGTCCGTTTTGGTGGTGTTGAAGTTGATAATCCTTTTGTTTTTTATACTAATGGTGAGCTAATGATGTGAATGAGTTTTTGAGCATAAATAGGGAGTATTGGAAGCGTAAAAACAGGGAAAGGCAAGGTTTGTAGTTAGAAAATTGAAGAAAACAGGGCATAGCTACACGGCCCGTGTACATACATGGCCCTGTAAGGGTTGGCCGTGTACTATCGTCAGAAAACACCACACGCCCAGATCGAGGTCGAGTTCCAGACATGAGTCGTGTCTAGTGTAGCTACACGGACCGTGTACAGCGCACGGTCCTGTAAGATTTGGCCGTGTGCGGTCATCAGAAAACCAAACACGGGCACTCAGAGACCGTGTACCCAATCGGACCGTGTCTTGTCTGAAGTCAGAAACTTAAAGCCCGACTGTTGAACACGCCTTGTTCATTTCATCCGTGCTCAAGCAATCCTTTTCCTCCGTATCCTCTTCTTAAACCACCAAATCTTTAGTGAACATCAAAAGAGTGGTAAGATTGAGTGGTTTAGAGTATGATTCTCAAAGTTTTTACATCAAATTCGTCCATTCATTGCAAGAAATCTAGGTATGAAATTCTTGCCCTAGTTCTCAATTGAATGTTTGAACGTCGAAATTTTTGTATGGGTTTTGAATGAGAGCATGTTTAAAACATGTTTGATATGATAGGATACAAAATTGCAAGTTTTGATTGATGATTTCATTTGAGGAAGCAAAAGTTAGGGTTCATGTGGTTTGAATTTGGGGATTTCTGGATTTTGATGAATTTAGGTGCATATGATGAGATAAATTGATTGATGATGCTTATATGATGATTGTATTGTTATGAAATAGCTTAGGTGTTGAGGATTTGAGCATAAGGGTGTTTGATATTCTTTTGAAAATTGTTGCATGTCAAGTGTTCGATGAAATGCTTAAGTGAATTTTTGAGTCAAATTGAGGGGTTTTACATGAATAATGAAGTATTGTTGATCAATTGCTAAATAAATGATGCAAGGATGAGGGGAATATGTGATGAAACTCATGAAAATGAAAGGATGCTCTTGTGTGATTAATTAAGAATGTTGTTTAGTTGCTTGCTCCATTTCTTTAATGATTAAGCATGCGTATTGTAATTTAAAAGGGGGTATTCTCATGAAACATCAAAGCATGATTAGGATTAGCACTTAGTTGAATAACGAGTGATGATTCTATGCTTAGTTATCAACACTATGATGAAGTTGAGTGTAATTTGAAAATTTTGAATATTGCAGATGGCTGAAAGAAGAGTTCGAAAACGCAATGAAGACTTTATAATTGTAGAAACTGAGGCAGAAATGGCCAACTTAGATGCTCAATTGATGGAAGATGGGATATATCCTGAGTACTTTGGAGTAGAATTCGAGGAGGGCTGGGAAAAGTATATCTTGAGATGGCAAGCAATATTCCCGAAGATCAGGCCAACTAGATTTCAGAATCAGAAGACTATGACCGGGCTTGGGGTAGAAGCTGATTTGAGAAGAATGTTCAGTAGGAGAGGAATGGAGGAATTCTTTGACAAGAGACCTCCTACCTATCAACACCTTACAACTGAATTCTTTAGCACTCTTCAAGTGAAGAAGAACGGGAATGGCTTCCCAACATTAATAACTTTCCAGTTGAATAACGAGTTGAGGGAGAAGGTACCCATCCATGTGCTGAATAGGTTTACGGGATGCCCCCCATATGTTAATCATGGTCATTTTTATGAAAGAGTGGGTTTCAATCAGCAGAGTTGGTGGAAGACACTAGTAAATGATGGAACAGAACCAGCAGATTACATCCCTAGGGCATCAAAGGGGACAGCTATTAAGAATCCCGTAATGAGATATTTGGAGAAGATTGTCTCAAATACAGTTGTGGCTCGTTACGAAGGTGGATCAGTATGAGAGAAACAACTTTATATTATGTATTGTTTGTACAATGAGCTTGAGTTGAATATGGCAGCCCATTTTATCCACCATGCAGAAAGAGTAGCTAAGAGGCAAACTTCACAAGGAGTGATGGTTGGAGGGATAGTTACGATGATAGCCCAAGGATTAGGGATTGATCTCAGAAGAATAGAAAATAGAATGACTAGTGAGGCGCTCAACTATACCCAGCTAATGAGGATGGAGTTTATATCTTTGATAGGAGATAGGTATTATATGAGGCAAGACAAAGGAGCTCCATTTCCTTTACCTGCTCCGGAGCTAACAACAGTTTATTCTCGAAGGAAAAATGCCAACTTTGCAATGGCAAGTGTGCAACACTCCACTGTCGTGAGGGAATTTTATCGAAGGAATCGAGAAGGAGTAGAAGCGGTACTGAGGCAAATGCGTGTTGAAGAAAATCATAAGTTAGCAAATTTGAGAGCTGAGCCCGTAGCTATGGAAGAAGGGGATGAAGAAGACCCCCAATATCAGCAAGTGGAATTTGAAGAACATACTCCTGAACCTCCACAGGTTGAAGAAGAGCAGGAACAGCAACAACAACAATTCATGGGACAAGGGATAAGAGATGCAAATTAGAATTTCTTTGAAGGGGAGATTCGATCGATAAGGCACACACAGAACCTGTATGGAGAGCAAATAAGAGAAATCATAGAAGAGCAGCAAATGCAAGGAGTACAGATCGGGGAGATCCACGAGGGACAACGTAGGAGGGAGTACTATGAGGAGAATGCTCGAGCACATTCAAACAACATGGAGGAGATGCTCACGATGATGTTTAATTTCTAGTTCCATATCTCACCTCGTGCTTATATCCCTTGGGCACCGTGCCAGCCTCGTCCTCCTCCGCATCCAGATAATTGAGGGAGTACTTTTAGTGCTTGTCACTTCGTTAGCCTATTTATTTTAGTCGGATTGAATCTTGTTGGATTTGATACTTTTAATTGTTTTGTTTTGGGATGTTTTAATTTCATAATTTAGGTTTTATTTTCAATTAAGGTTGAGATGATTGTAATTTGCATTGATCTTGGATGGGGTGAACTTTATGCTTTATTTCTTTATGTGGTGTTTTGTGCTTTTGTTTTTGTCTTTGTTTTGTCTCTTGTTTGTTTGTGTTTGTTTGTTTTTTTTATTCTTGTTTTGGTTTGGTTTGGTGGTTTGTTTGGGAGGTCGTGATTCATTTTGAATGTGAGTGATGATGAGTTGTGGTGATAAGTGATAACGGATCATGATTAAGAATCTCTACACTCTCGAATAGTGATATATTTTATTTAATTGGTTCAATTAAAAGATGAATGTATTGCAATAAGTCCTTTTAAGTCAAGCATAAACTTGTGAGAATTTGTGCCTCGACCATGTATACATGGTATATCTTTTCATGAGTGGATCGGTTGAGTTTTGATAAACTAAATACTTGCTCAAAGACTTAAGAATGAACCCGATTAGTAGAGATTGATGATATGATTTAAGGTCATTCTTGTCATGTGTAGTCATTGCCAAACATTTCCTTACCTTTAATATCACCCTTAGTTAACCATTTTTGAGCCTATAAGCCTATTTCTTGTGAATTTAGCATATTACAAGCCTTGATTATCCACATTAGCCTAATATATATACCTTTTGTGTGAGTAATCGAAGATAGGGAATCTAAAAAATTATGATGAGATAAAGAAAAGAAGAAGAGGAAATGGTATAAAAGGATGAAAAGAGCATAAAAAGAATGCATATGTGACCTTAAAAGCAAGAAAAGAGAGCGAAAAGACAAAGACGCTCAAGAAACTAAAAATCAAAAGAAGGAAGCATACAATCAAAAATAGTTGAAAATCTAAAGAGAAGTGATGAATAGTACTTGAATGTTGCAAAGAATAAGAAGGGAAGAAAGAAAGTGGAGAATGGAAGAAAGTAGATATCTCTTCGATTACTTACACTTGTTTAGTCACTTTTATCTAAATTCTTCCTACTCTACCAAAGTGTCTATCATTACATCCTTAGTTAAAGACCTTTTTGATCATTGATTGAAACTTTGGTGGTTTGTAAATAGAGTCCACGAGCAAGTATATGGTGAGTCAAACCAATTGATTGATGAGTGTTGATTTAACATATTTAAAGAGTGTCAAGTGGAATTGATAAACTTAGGTGAGGTTTAGACTAAAAGGGACTATATTGCACCTTGTTCTCTTTTGATTGAACTTGTTAATTTCTCGTATCATGATTCTAATGTTGTAGAATAACTTAGCATAATTTGTAGTTATTATTGTTATTGATGTGTTATTACTTGTGTTCGTTTAGTCTTTTGGTAGGTGAAAATCTCTCCCTCGATTTATAATTTTCGTTGTTCGGGGACGAACAACACTTTAAGTTTGGGGTGTGATTGTAGTTATTTTCACCTAGATTTTAGTGCCTTTTTGTATGTATTTTCGTATTGTTTTATCCGTATTTATGTGTATTTTAGTGGTGTTATGTATTTTTATGGAATTGTATGGGAATGAACTTAAAAATGTTAAAAAAAGTGAAAAAAAGGAGCGAAAACAGAGTCAGGAGAAAGAAGAAAGCAAAGCAGCACAAACACGGCAAGCCGTGTTTGGTACCCGAGACGTGTAGCACACACGGCCCATGTACAGCGCACGGGCCTGTAAGATTTGGTCGTGCGCGGTCGTCAAAAATCACAACATGGCCATCCTGTTGTCGTGTACCGCGGACTAGCCGTGCGTTGTTCGAAGTTCATCGTTTACCAGAAACCCTAGACACGACTCGGGCCGTGTACTGAACTCGAGCCGTGTAGGTGTTAAAATTCAGAAAAATTTTTGATTCCTTCTAGAAGATCTCCAAGGGTATAAATACCATTCCATTCAACATTTGATGATCTTATAATCGAATTTTTAGCTGCTCACACACCCACACACCAATTCCTTCATTTTATACTATATCATTCATCACTTCATCCATCTATTCACTCCATCATCATCTCACCATAAATCCTTCATCCAAGTGAAGAGAAGAAGCATGGAAGAAAGGAAAATTACAAGGAAAGGAAAGAGATAGCCATTGGAGTCAATCCAAGGGAGTTTTCATCCCATTTTTGTAGTAATCCTATTTGATTATCACGATTTGTAAGGTTTTTAATGTCCATGTTAGTTATCTTATGAAGATGGTAGGCTAATCTCCTTGTGAGATTAGCAACATGAGGTTTGTTAGTTAATTTTGGAGATCTACGTATTTTAATTCATGTGTTGAATGGATTGGTGATTTTCTATCATTGATTGTTAATTGTTTGATTTGTATTATTGATTTATGTGATTAATTGTCATGGGCATGTGATTAAATTGAGAAATCAATTATGTATTTAGGATAGTTCATTGAATCATTTCATCATACACTTCATGTGCATTACAAGTCTTGAAGAGATAGAGATATCATTTAGGATTTAGAACCCTTTGATAGGACATTCGATTAATTTGATCGAGAGGTTGATTGATTGTGTGAGGAGATTCTCATTTAAGCTTAGTACCTAGATGGAATTGCTTAAGTGAGAACCAATCCATTGAACTAATTTTGGATTCTTATTTGGATTCACATTCTACTCATTTCGAGAGAAAGTTTGGAAGAAACTAGTGTTGGCCCTTAATCATATATCCATGAAACACATGCAATTGATACATAATTCCTAGAATTACCGTTTCTTGATTGTTGTTGATCTCACTTTTAATCAATTTGGTAAACCACTTTTCACCCATCCGTCTTGTTTGTTGATCATTGCTTACTTGTTTAGTTTAAGCCATTTAATTTACTTGTTTTACAACCAAATCTATTGATAATGACTCTCTATAAAATTATGAAAAATGAGAGATTGCTTAAGCACTAGTGCCTACCTCCCTGTGGTTCGATAAATTCTTGAATTGGTCAACTCGACTGCAGGTTATGGCTAATCACCGGACCGGCCGATTGAACCGGTTAAACTGGGAACCGGAATCAAAACCGGTCTGGAACAGCACTATAACTATTTTTATAATTAAACTGGAATAAATTAGCTTGAACCGGTCAGAACCAAAAAATTGATAAAACCGGTTCAATCGGAAAATGCCCGATTTTATTTCTAAATTCAAAACGTATCCAAATTCCAAACATCTCATTACCAGAAATCACAAACTGTACATGCATAGTTGAAGAAGGAGCAATTACAGAAATAAATAATAATAATAATAATAATCATACAAACTTGCATAATTCTCTCTCCTATTACACAGATCTAAAGATCAAGAACATGTTAGAAATATCCTTCTTCTTCCAGAAACCGGCGAAAGCATAGTCATTACCTCCCCAAATCATCTCCGTTATAAACTTCTACACTAATGTTTACATTTTGATTTAATATCCACCACTCCACCAAATAGCAATTGATGTTTGGATTGAAGAAAAAATATAACGAAATTAGAATAGAAGAATTGACTTTCGATGTTGGTAGGGAGAGAGAGGGGGCAGATTGGTATAGAGAGAGGGGGCTGCGGCTTAATGGAGTAACCCTAATGCTTTACTGCTTTTGACATTGTATTTTGCAATCTAATTTTGACATTCAAATAATAAATGTTAAGTGGGCCGTAAGAAATGCATGTTAAAATTGGTGGGCCTCTTATGAAAGTGGGTTATACTCTCAATTTTATCAAATAATTTATATATTAATGGTTAATATAAAATATAAAAAAATAGGTAAATTTAATTTTTCGGTTGAACCGACGGCCCGACCAGTTGAACCTCGAACTGGTAGAGAAATCGGTTCAGCTTCCGGTCTGGTTTTCTAATCACTGATATCGATTGTATTGAAAATTTGATAATCTGGAGATTTTCGACAGTTTGATAATCTAGAGGTCGTTGCATGTATTCGTTCTTGGTGACGAACAATCAAATTCGCTGATATATAACTGTTCATAATTGATTTAATTATCTGATTATTGTTATATATGTATGCATGATTCTCTGTGATTTACTGCCTTATATGCTATAATAGGAGCATGCTAGTTGCATATTTTATTACTGAATATTATATGCATGTAAAAACCCTCGGTGTTAAATAACTAAGTGGGAGAGGGAATTGGTTAATAATTCTCGCAGCCTCCATTATTGGTTTGTAAGCTATGTGAATAAACTTGCACGTTGGTAATATGTCTTTCTCCCAATCGGATTAGTTTATTCATGGATTTCTAGAACAAACTTCTTTATGATGATTGTAGGAAGTTATCCGAGCGCGTGTGTACTTCTCCATCTGTAAGGCACATAAGCTTGTGCAATGGACTTGGGATCAAATAATGATGCACACTTAGGTGCAAATAATAAGTATCCTCCCCATCGGAATCACTGTTGTTATTTGCATGGCTAAAGAGGAACCGACTATTAATTATTTTGTCATGAGGTTAGGTTAACAAATGAAATTAATGGGTAAAACCTTCTCTTGTAAATATTCGGGTTTGTATACGTCCACACTATCGTGGCATGCAGACTCACGGTGCTTCAGATGTCGGTAAATTTTATTTTATATTGTTTTGAGGGAATCAATATAAATGGATAAATTCGAAGGATTTGATTAGTGTATTTATTTACGTGATTCTCAGTATTTTTGAATGGTTTATTTCACTTATTGTTTACTAAAAGAAATTATATTTACTGGTCCAAAAGTAGATGATTAGAAAAGAATATTGGTTTTGATTCTTACTGCTTAGAAAAACATATGTATTCTCACTAAGATGCCCTCTAGTGTCTATCATAATCATCATCACGATCTTCATCATGATTATCATCATCATCATCATCAAAGATAAAATGCAACATCTTAGCGACTTGCAATGATTTCTAAAGTAGAATCTATGGATTCTTAATTAAGTCTGGGTGCTTGTAGAACCGCGAAATGGTGTGAAAGCCATTCGAAGTGGTCATACAAAATAAAAGAGGATCAGACGGTAAGGTGATACTTTGAAACAAGGCTTGTTGCATAAAGGTACACTCAGAAAGAAGGATAAGTTCGAGTATGAGGAAACCTTTTTGCCGGTAGCTAAGTTTAAGTCGATCCGGATTTTTTTATTTATTGCTCCTCATATTGAACTATGAGGTATAGCAAATAAATGTCAAGACAGCTTTCGTGATTGAAAGTCTTGAGGAAAACATCTATATGTAGCAACCAGAATGATTCATTGTAAAGTGCGAAGAGCATTTTGAGTGTAAGCTTAAAAGTGTCCATCCATGGACCAAAGCAAATTTTAAACTCAAAGTACATCTGTTCTGATGAGCTAATCCAGTGATATGGATTTATTCAATGTGCAGATGTGTCTTGTGTATTAAAAAAAAGGGTGACAAAAACGTGGTGGTATTTCTTGTACTATTGATAGGCTTTTTCTACGCACTATAATTTAATCCTCAAGTGTAAGGATATCAATTGTAGCATCAAGCACCCAAGTTAAATTATCGATCCCACTGAGACAGCTAATTATTTATTTTACTATTAATTACTAATTAATCAGAATTGAGTAACCAAGATTCAGGGTATTGTAGTGAATTAATTATCTAAATTACTGAAATAATAAATAACTGAATTATTAAAAAGCAATAAAAATAAAAGTAAGTTTCTAATCAAGAGATAACGAACAGTTCTAAGGTATCAGGTAGAGACCAATTAATTTGGGTTATTAGACTTACGATTGTTCATTCATGCAGTTTTACTGAAAATACACCACATATCCCTGTTATCCCACCGAATATGATTCGATTCAAAGCTAACAGTCTAATCTGGTTTAAATCCTAAGGTGCGCAAATATTACCAAGCCTTATTCCTAGATACTAATCAAAGCAAGCAACAATACCTCCGGATGGTAAGCCTGACTAACAAGATATTTTCTGGAATTACTACAAGGTTCTATTCACTTCCTACTTGATTGTCTAATTGCATTGTTCCACTAAACAAATCAAGTATTTGATTAACCAGTTCATGAAATTAAAGTGCTTATAGCGGAGCTACTCTAATCCCTAACAGATAGACAATACCAATCATGAACGCACACAAGCTAACACAATAATCCAAGCATTATAGCGGATGTCATGAATATATTATGAAGACGTTACGAAGCAGATTAACATGTCTTAGTAAAATAAGTAAAATCAAAAGCTCAACTGCATAAAATCCCAATCTTTGGTCTAAATCCCCAAATCAATTAAATCAATCCATCAAACCCTAGAACTGTATAGGAAATTAGCCCATGAGATTACAAGCAATCCTCATGGCTAAGCAATTCATAACAATAATCAAAGTAATAGAAAGGAATAGATAAGAATTGTGAAACCCTAGTGTAGGAGCAATCTCACGTTCCTTCTCCGTCTCTTCAATTGCTTGATTCTCCCTCGATTAGCACTTGGAACCCTTGTGGAATTGGATGGATGGTGAAATCAGGTTGTAATCTGATATGGGTATGAAAGGAGTGTGGATTGATGATGGTTTATGGCTGGGCTCTCTCCGATTGACGTCTCGATCTCCCTAATTGTTTCTAAGATGGATGCAGGGCTGTTTTCGCGACGAATCTTGCGTCTGAATGACGAAATACACATATATATACGTTGCTGAATCGAACAGGCGTCGTCTGGGCCAGAACTGGGCCGCTCGGCTCGAGCTGGGTCCTGACCCGGCCGAGCGGCCTGCCCTCGAACTTGCCACGTCACTGGGGTCCAAGTGGGACCCCACTCGGCGCTGTTTACCGCCGCTCGGCACCCAGCTCGGCTCGAGCGGCTCGCCGAGCTGCTCCCGAGCTGGGCCGTTCCGGGTCTGTTTTGCTCCTCTTCCGATCCTGCCCTGTTTTACCCTGTTTTCTGCCTTCGAAACTCACAAAAACACCTTAATAGCCTTAAAATCGTGTAAATACTTAAACATACACAATTCCATGCAAAAACGATCAATTTCCTAAGCAAAATGGTGTAATGTGCACACATAAAATGCGTGAAATTCCACTCTCAACAAACCCCCAAACTTACCTGTTGCTCGTCCCGAGGCAACAACATCAAAAACCAATAGATTAACTGAGAGGAAATTTCACAGCAGAAAAACATTCAAGACAATATAGCAATTTAAATATCATACTTTGGATACAAGATAACCATCCATTTAAAAACATACAATTCAAATCAACTAATTCACCTTTTCGGAATGCTCATCCACCCATTCTCACGGGTAGTATTTACGCTCAACACTCAAGTGCGAGATATACACTTTAGGGTAAGGTGTTTACACTCAAAATCAATCCAAACACAGGCGTAACCATAAGCTTGGCAATCATCTCAACTCTCGACTAAAGGAATAATTTCAACAATAGGATCACAAAGGTCTTGCATTAGGTTGTAATGTTGGCTCTTTGGTAAAGGGAGGGAGTATATGGATAAGGTGACTCAATCACTAGTAGAGAATCAAAGAAGACTTACAGCTTTTCAACAAACAGCTTTACTTTCTTCTTTCTTCTTCAACGCTCTTCAATGCTTCGCAATTTGATTCCTCCTTCACTTTTGAACACCACATCCATAGTTGAATTTTTTTCTTTTCTTCTTCCCTCTTTTCTTTTCTTTTTTTTTCTTTTTCAAATAAGGGTACCAGTTTCAGGCACTACCCTTTTCATGGGGTACCAGTTTCGGGCACTACCCCTTTATGCAACAATTTAACCACTCTCTTCAACAAATTTCATCACTTCCAACTTATTCTCCTTTTATGTTTCTTCACAAGACACCAAATTGACTCCTTCAACTCTCTACTAGGTAGGAATATTTAAGGCTAGCAAATGGATCAATTGGCTAATCACGTAAGCTTCCACAAAAATAAAGCTTTTAGGCTCAAAAGGGTTAACTACGGATAGTTTCAATAGGTAGGATAATAATTTGGCTAGTGACTAATAAACAACAAAGATGGCCTAAGATCATTTCTTATTGTCTAGTCAAACACGTAGCTTCAAGCAAGATAAAAAAGCCAAGTTCTAGAATACGTGTGTATGAACGACACTCACAAGAATAAACTGAATCATGAAATTTCTCATGATTTTAAAAGGCTCAAAATCTCACATGGCTATACGAATGAACGAGCAATCCTAATCAAGCTACATAGCTAATCATCCTTGCACATAATCAAATTTCAAGTATCTCAATATCAAAGCACAATCTCAAACTGCTTCTCAACAATCACACATATAATCAAGTGCCATGAAAAATCAGAAAATCATCCTAGAGAACCATAAATCGACTACACCGACACTAGGATTAACACAAAACAAACAATAAACACCACAAAACACGAAACCTGAAAAATCGCAAAAAATCGAACCCTCAATATTCTCAAATAAATCAAAAATATTAAGAATCCGCAAAAAATCGACTCTCCAAGCAACAACACAATGTAAAAATTCTATTTCGACACTGCAAGACAAGGTATGTACATTACCCCCCCAAACTTAGATTAAACGAAGTGAGAAACTAAGTTTGCAAAGAAGTATATACCGCAGTCAAGCAACACCTAATAAAACTCCTACACCAACACAGACATATAAAAGCAATAAAACGGAAGGGACAGCCCCCAACAAGCGCTCATGTTTAACGTCGGAGAGTCACGACGGGATACCTCTTTTTAACTACTGGATCGGAGGACAGTCTTTTCGCATCCTTACTTTCAAGTACTTCTTCCCTCTCTTATTCTCTACTCCAACCACCTTACCTTTCTTTGTCACTGAAACAGGACTCTTTAAATTCTTTTCCTCCCATGACGGGCTTGGTTCCTTCTTGTCAATCTTCCATTCTGTTGTAGGCTCACCCTGTGTAGCAAAACAAGGATCAAACAAGTTAGAAATTATAACACCAATATAAGAAAAAAAATCGGGAGGTATGTTCGGAGGCTTCAAATATGGATCATCCATCGTTCCTGCAACCAAAAGATTATCAAATATCACATTAGAGTTAGTAGTAGGAAAAGTAAGAGATACGCCTGGTCCTGCGATCTCCTCTACCACTTCAACTCTTTGGCTCTCATGCTTCTCTTCCTTAGCAGCAGGCTGCATCTCCTCTTTAACAGTGGACTTCTTATTCTGATTCACTATGTCAGCAGTGGTCTTTCTTATCTGTTCATCCCTTGCATCACCTAATGCAAGTAACTTCTCAAGATAGTCAATACATTCATCGTTAGACAAATTCTCAAACTCTGCATCAGAAAGAGTAAAGTTCTCATCATGCTTTGTGTCCACTACATCCACAGACTTGCACTGCTGCTGATCCGTGGGCCACTGCATCTCCTTATTCAAAGAAAAGACAATCTCCTTATCATCAGCCCTAAGCCTCAACTCTCCTTTGAACACATCAATAAGAGCCCTTCCAGTTGCAAGGAATGGACGCCCCAAGATCAGAGGCGCACCATCCTTTTCATCCTCCATGTCAAGTACAAGGAAATCCACAGGAAAAGTCAAAGTCGATACCTTTACAAGAACATCTTCTACAACTCCCTCAGGGTATGTCAATGATCTATCTGCTAACTGTAAGGCCACAGATGCAGGTTTCAACTCCCCCAGACTAAGCTTCTTGAACACTGATAAAGACATCAAATTTATACTGGCTCCTAAATCACACAGTGCTCTCCTAGATGGCCCTTTTCCAATCTCACAGGGAATGATGAAGCTCCCTGGATCCTTCAATTTTTCTGGAAGCTTTTTCTGAATAATGGAGCTGCAGTTCTCTGTCAAATTCACTGTCTCCACACTGTTAAGCTTCCTCTTTCTGGAGATAAGTTCCTTGATGAACCTTGAATAATGTGGCATCTCTTCCAATGCTTCCGAGAAAGGAATAGTGACTTGGACATCCCTCATAACATCAGCGAACTTACGAAACTTCTCATCAAGGCTCTTCGACAAAAATTTCTGAGGGAAAGGAATTGGTACTTTTGTGATCGGTAGTCCCAAACTATCTTTCTCGAATACCTGTTCCGCTTCTCTCAGTTTCTTCGCTCTCTGCCACTTTTTATCAGAAATTTCCAGATCAGATTGACTCTGTACAGAATTCGGACACGCAGGAAACCCCGGAGGACAGCTCGTCGGCTCGCTCGAGCCGAGCAATGGACAAACTGAGCCGAGCAGGGTTCCAACTGAACCGAAGGGACCTTCTGAACCGGCTGGTGGGCCGCTCGGCGGCGATTGAGTCCGCTCGGCAGATGGCTCGGCCCGAGCGGATGGCCGAGCGGCGTCTTTTCCGTTCTGCTCCGCCCCTGTTTCGTTCTGCTTCTGTTCTGCTTCATGCTGTACAAGTTCTGTTACATCCTGCATTAGTGTTGTACCTTTATATTGCTTCCCGGACCTCAAAGTGATCGCATTTGCAGTCTCCTTCGGGTTTATTTCCGTATCCGAGGGAAACTTCCCTTTCTGCAACTGCACTTGCTGCTGATTTACTGTAGTGGAGATCTGCCCTATGTTATATGACAAACTCTTCAACTGCTTGTTCACTTCTTCATGTTGCTTTGTCATATTTGAATCCATGAGAACAATGCAATTATTAATCTTGTCAATATCTCCATCAGTCTTCTTCATATACCTGGCCAACACATCATCAATACTGGACTTCCCTTCTTCAGTCTTAGCACCAGGATCAAAATTAGGAGGATATGGAACTGCATTATTCGGATTTGAATAAGAGAAGTTCTCATGCCTCTGATTCTGCCAATTGCCTCCTTGATTATTAGGACCTCCCCCTTGGATATTCCTCTGGTTCGAATTACCTTGGGGGTACCTATTTCCTTGCCAATTTTGAGGAGCTCTCGAACCTTGAAGACTCTGCCCCATAGCCCAATTAGCATCCTCGACCTCTTGAAGGTTCATCACTACATCATCACTAGCAGACCCTCGGTTGCCTCCCCCATTATTACCTGATATCAGAGTAATCAGGTTCTTATTCATCTGTTCCAATTGAGCGACAACCTTATCATTCTTATCAGCTTCAGAAAATTTCTCTTCAACCTTTGCAACTTTACCAAGTATATAAGTCCCTCGGATCCTCTCAGATGGCCAATCCCTTGAGTTCAAAGAGATATCATCAAACAATTTCTCTACTGCATTGGATGTCTTGCCAAAAATTGTTCCTCCAGCAGAAGCATCAACCAACACTCTCGATTCGTTGTCAAGGCCATTATAGAAGACACTGATGAGTTGAGACTTTTTGAATCCATGCTGAGGGCATCTCCTCAACGCATCAGTAAACCTTTCCCAAGCCTCTCCAAACGACTCATCTCTCCGCTGCTTGAATTGATTGATCTCCTGTTTCAGTAAAAGAACCTTTCCTGGTGGCATAAATCGATCCACGAACAACTGCTGCAACTCAGTCCAGTTTGAGCAACTGTCTCCCTTTAGCTTATCATACCACTCCCTTGCCTTATCAACTAATGAAAACTGAAAAAGCCTCATCTTCCATCTATCATTAGTAGCATCAGCAGCTTTCACTGTATCCATGTAGCTGTTGAAACGCTTAAGATGGCCATAGGGCTCATCAAAAACGCCTCCGGCAAAGGGGTTTTTCTCCACCATATGAATCAGGGCTGGCCTTATGTCGTTCGTTTCATCAGCTTGAATGGCTCCAACTACGCCTGATCCTCCTAGATTGGTGGACTTGAATGTTTCTCGGATGACGATGTCATCCTCATCGACTCTTTCTCCCATTGATGCTGTTTCAGGTTCTGTCTCAGATTCTGATTCAAACTCCGATTCAGCCTCTTCTAGGATAGCCTGATTCTCAATCTGCACTTCTTCCTCCTCTAAGATTGCTTTAGGAGGTGCTTTGGTATTCTTTGATTTTACTCTTCTTTTTCTCGCAGAAGCTTCAATTTCCGGATCAAATTCAAGATCTTGTGCTCTCGTCTTTGACCTAGTTTGCATGCAACTTCAAGAAAAATCCAAAGAAAAACAATTAAATCCCAAAGAAAATATTCTAATTAACTAAGTAATAAAAGAAAATAAATAATTAAAACTGTCCCCGGCACAACGGCGCCAAAAACTTGATAGGCTTTTTCTACGCACTATAATTTAATCCTCAAGTGTAAGGATATCAATTGTAGCATCAAGCACCCAAGTTAAATTATCGATCCCACTGAGACAGCTAATTATTTATTTTACTATTAATTACTAATTAATCAGAATTGAGTAACCAAGATTCAGGGTATTGTAGTGAATTAATTATCTAAATTACTGAAATAATAAATAACTGAATTATTAAAAAGCAATAAAAATAAAAGTAAGTTTCTAATCAAGAGATAACGAACAGTTCTAAGGTATCAGGTAGAGACCAATTAATTTGGGTTATTAGACTTACGATTGTTCATTCATGCAGTTTTACTGAAAATACACCACATATCCCTGTTATCCCACCGAATATGATTCGATTCAAAGCTAACAGTCTAATCTGGTTTAAATCCTAAGGTGCGCAAATATTACCAAGCCTTATTCCTAGATACTAATCAAAGCAAGCAACAATACCTCCGGATGGTAAGCCTGACTAACAAGATATTTTCTGGAATTACTACAAGGTTCTATTCACTTCCTACTTGATTGTCTAATTGCATTGTTCCACTAAACAAATCAAGTATTTGATTAACCAGTTCATGAAATTAAAGTGCTTATAGCGGAGCTACTCTAATCCCTAACAGATAGACAATACCAATCATGAACGCACACAAGCTAACACAATAATCCAAGCATTATAGCGGATGTCATGAATATATTATGAAGACGTTACGAAGCAGATTAACATGTCTTAGTAAAATAAGTAAAATCAAAAGCTCAACTGCATAAAATCCCAATCTTTGGTCTAAATCCCCAAATCAATTAAATCAATCCATCAAACCCTAGAACTGTATAGGAAATTAGCCCATGAGATTACAAGCAATCCTCATGGCTAAGCAATTCATAACAATAATCAAAGTAATAGAAAGGAATAGATAAGAATTGTGAAACCCTAGTGTAGGAGCAATCTCACGTTCCTTCTCCGTCTCTTCAATTGCTTGATTCTCCCTCGATTAGCACTTGGAACCCTTGTGGAATTGGATGGATGGTGAAATCAGGTTGTAATCTGATATGGGTATGAAAGGAGTGTGGATTGATGATGGTTTATGGCTGGGCTCTCTCCGATTGACGTCTCGATCTCCCTAATTGTTTCTAAGATGGATGCAGGGCTGTTTTCGCGACGAATCTTGCGTCTGAATGACGAAATACACATATATATACGTTGCTGAATCGAACAGGCGTCGTCTGGGCCAGAACTGGGCCGCTCGGCTAGCCGCTCGGCTCGAGCTGGGTCCTGACCCGGCCGAGCGGCCTGCCCTCGAACTTTCCACGTCACTGGGGTCCAAGTGGGACCCCACTCGGCGCTGTTTACCGCCGCTCGGCACCCAGCTCGGCTCGAGCGGCTCGCCGAGCTGCTCCCGAGCTGGGCCGTTCCGGGTCTGTTTTGCTCCTCTTCCGATCCTGCCCTGTTTTACCCTGTTTTCTGCCTTCGAAACTCACAAAAACACCTTAATAGCCTTAAAATCGTGTAAATACTTAAACATACACAATTCCATGCAAAAACGATCAATTTCCTAAGCAAAATGGTGTAATGTGCACACATAAAATGCGTGAAATTCCACTCTCAACAACTATACGTAGAAAGTATCTTGCTCATTGGAGATAATGAAAGAGTATTATCGGGCGTATGGGTATGGTTCAGAAAGTAGTATGAAATGAAGGACTTAAGAGAAGCAAAATATATTCTTATGATCATGGTGATACGGATCACAAGATAGAATGTTGTGCTCATCTCAAGCTTCATGAAATAATACAATCCTTACTCATTTTAGTATGTTACTTTATCTAAGAAAATGTGTCTTAAGACACAAAAGAAGATAAAGGTGTAGAAAGCGCTTCCTTATACTTTGGCGAATAAGGAAGCTTAGTCTAAGGAATGCTATGTACGTGAATGGATATCTATTTTGCTGAATGCATGCATAGTCGGTATCAACATAACCCGGAACAAGAATAATGAACTGCGGTAAGACGTATTTGAAGTGCCTGAGAAGGACTGAAAATTATATGTAGGCATACCGGATATATTCACTGCTTCTTATGGATTACGTAGATTTAGATTTTTCAAGTCAGGTAGGACGGCAGTAAATCCACAAGGTTATGTGTTTAATTTTAGGAGGTAGAGCCATAATATGAAGGAGTATTGTATAGAAATATATTTCGGACTCCGTCATGGAAAGATGATAAATTGGAGCCTCTGAGGCAACCAAAGTATTTGTATGACTTTAGAAACTTCGTGATGGATTTGGATGTGGTTTCTAAGTTTGCCCAAGGGTATCACAATTTATTGTGATAATAATGGTGCAGTTGCAAACTTAAAGGAATCACGAGCCCATAAGACAATAAACACATTAAGAGAAAGTAACACCTGTTACGAGAGATCGTATGATGAGAGAAAGGTTGTTGTCGCATAGATTGCATCGGATGATAATCTAGTAAATCCTTTTTACAAGGATTTTAAAGTGAAAGCTTTTGATGGTCATGTAGTGGGAGTGGGAATCAGAGGTATGGCAGTTGACATGGCAGCATAGCCTTTTAGTATAGGTGAGAGATTGTTGGATTGTATACTAAAAGTCAAGCTTTAGTATGAACAATGTTTTAACAATATTTGAAATGAGAATCATTGATCAAATAATTGCGTCTTATAATTTATTTATATGTCGATGCAATAGTCCACTTACTTTATACTGTAGCTAATATGTTGTGCGATAACACGCGGAAAATTATATTATCGGTTTCTTTATAAAGTATAAACAGATGCTCACAACCGAGATAGACAGGGACTCTCTATCGGGATGGTCGTATTGTGATTTGGTATTAGTTTGTCTTGACTATAGAATCACATTAGTGCACTTTGTGTGTACTGAGCAGGATCCCTTGAGATCGTTCGACTTATACTGACTATATAGGAGAACTTGATCTCAGTTGTTATGGATGTTCATGCTCTTAATCCCTATACAATAACCTCGACACGTAAGGTAGTATGTATTTCTTTGATTCATTAATGGGTGAGATTTACATGTAAATCAACAAACTCGGTGAGTTAGAAAATAGTGATGTCTCTATGGTGTACTGTTGATTGTAGAAGGAATTCGTGTCCTATTAAATAGGTTGATGATGTCCCCTTGAGGAGCTCATAAGGATTATCATGTAAACCCTGCAGGTGGATTTATTCTGACATGATAATGAGGTTGAGTAGTACTACTCTCGGATGAGATATTAATTAATGGAGTTGTCAGTAATTTAATTAATTAATGGGCATTGTATATCTTAAACGCGGGAGACTAACATGCTCATAATAAGAAGGATCCCATAATGTAATTTTGGGAATAGAACGGCAGTGCAATAATAATATTTTAGTGGAATATATTATTATTATTGGACTTAAGTATAAGTTTTGGGCTAAACTTGGATACTTAAGCCTAATGGAGGCCCGACTCTAATTTCTCCTCCTAGTCCCTATTGTAGCCCAAATATAAGCCACCTCATTAATCCAGAAATCCTAATCATTCATGACTGTGCCTAACACACGTGAGTTTGAGGGAAGATTACAGATTGAGAGGATCTTGAGGATTGCCGCTCACACGACATCAAGATTGGGCTTGGGAATATAGTAGAAGATCAAGAGGTTATTTTCAGCAATCTGATTGCCAAATTCCATAATTTTTCTATAATCATGTGGTACTCAAAACTGGGCATGTGATATATAGTTGATAAGCCATGGAAGAGAGGATTATTTTGGCGCAAAAATCACTCAAATCAAAGATTGGATGAGATAGTTATGCCCAAAGTCGTGAGATCGCGCAAGCTGCCTGCGAGAATTCCTCTTCTTCAACATACCCTGTTGAAAAGTAATATGATTTTATGTTCTTGCTTTCGCTGATATAGAATCGTATGGAACCCTAATTATCAACGTTAACAAAACGATCAAACACCAACAATTATAGCTTTGTCATATATTTTTGGATCTTAATTGTATGCCACCATCGCCGAATATGGGCAACTACGACTATGCAAGGATACTGCTCGATGACAAACTCAATAACGAGCATCACTGCTTGATCATCTGCTCGATACCGTGCAATGCTCGCTCGACGAGAACCAACCGTTCGATGTGCTTTGAGCGAGCCCGCTCGACACCAAGCGGTACATCATCACGTTCTAGAATCCTTACTTGGCACCACACCGTGTTGCTCGACGACCCGCTCGACATCGAGCATCTACACTCGGCGACCCTCTCGACATCGAACACTCCGTCGTAGCGTCCTGATGTGATTTTATGAAGAGAAAATGAATTCTTTCTCTAGCAACATCGACGATACATGATTATCAGGTACAATACATTTTACCAAAATCCTAATATCCCATGTAGAAGATGTACATGTGATCTAGATGGGTAAAATAAACCTACAAAATAGCTCACCGTGTTTTAACTATTATAAATACGCACCAACACAATAAAAATAATATCGATATGTCCGAGGGTTTAATCACTCATAAACATACAATCAGACCATAGCAGTTGGAATCATGCAATAAAAAACCTGCAAGAGAGGTGTTAACAAATACAAATCCAACTATCTCCTAGATCTATCTGAATAGTTTATCACATAGAGCATGTAAACCCTATCCGAATGTTCCATGTAGAATAAAAATCGTCAGCCCTGATACCAATTGCTGGTGATCAGATCTTATGCCTACGTAATCTGTTCGGGTTCAATGCAAATCTAACATAGCGGAATGAATAGAAAGTATTATGTTTCACTAAAGACTGTATATGTATGTCGGAAGACTTGCAGAAAAGACCTCACGATCTTCTGCTGTATTCCTATGTCTCGTCTAGACGTCGTGTGGGCGACGATACTTTAGGCAATTTCAATCTGCATTCTCTCTTATTTCTGATGTTATTTATTTTCTGATGAGAAATCTGATTTTTCACCTTTATTCTGAAGTGGACATATGCAATTATGATTTTAAGACTGCTGAGATGGCTTATTTATAGGCTACAACAGGGTCCAAGAGGAGAAATTAGGGTAAGGCTTTCCATTGGGCCTAGGCATCCAAGTTTAGCCCTAAACTCACACCTTAAGCCCAATAATAATTATTCGGTCCACTAAAGAATTATTATTGCATTGCCACCCTAATCCCAAATTACGTTATGAGCTCCTTCTTATTATGAGCCTATTTAACTCTCTGTGTTTAAGATATACAATGCTCATTAATTAAATGAGTTACTTACAACTCAATTAATTAATTTATAATTCAAGAGTAGTACCACTCAACCTTATTATCTTGCCGAAATAAATCCACCTACAGGGTTTGCATGATAATCCTTGTGAGCTTCTCAAAGGGACATCATTAGTCTAAATTATTAAGACATGAATTCCTTATATAATCAACATCATACCATACAGATAGTATCATCTCCCAACTCACTGGACATATTAATTTAATAATTAAATCTCACTCATAGGTGAATCAAAGAAATAAATACTGAATTATGTATCGAAGTTATTATACAGGGATTAAGAGCACGGACTTCCATAATAATTGAGGTCTTGTTCTTATATATAGTCAGCTTAAATCAAACAATCTCAAGCGGTCCTACTCAATACACATAAAGTGTACTAGTGTAATTCTATAGTCAAGACAAATTAATACCAAATCACACTACAACCTTCCCGATAGTTTGTCACATTCTATCTCGGTTGTGAGCTCTGTTTATACTTTATAAGAAACTGATAATATGATCTTCTGTGCGACACCACACACCATATCATTTATAATATAAAGTAAATGGACTTTTGCAATAACATATAAAAAATTATAATATGCAAATATTTGTTCATTTGATTTTTATTTCAAAATATTGTTAAAATATTATTCGTACAAAAAACTAGACTTTTAATATACAATCTAATACAAACTACGCTCAAAAGTAAATCAAAAAGTGACTTTTATTAATATCTATGCAAACTGTAAATGTGAAGTTGAATTCGGGTTGGACGGAGTATTATATCTCTTAATTTACGTGTAAAAAATAAATGTAAACGTTAATGCAGGACAGATAGAGTATGTGGCAACCCCCTATAGACATAAAATAATTAAATAAATGTCAGCAAGTTAATTAAATCCCTAGATCAAAATAGGGTAGTTGCAATTCGTCATGCGCTCGATTTTGATAATTTCTTCAATTTTCGGTGAAAATATGGCAATATTGATGCAATCTGAAAAATAGTGGGATAAAAACTCAAATATTATCTTTTTTGGGACAAAAATAGTACATGATCAAAGTCACAGAAAAAATTATTTCTTATCCTGTTTTCAATTGACTTATGTTATACAGTAATATTAAAAACTTAAAGTCAAGATTTCTTCAATAAGTTAGAATATATGTGCATATATTAATTTTTACATATGATTTTGTTATATGTCATATTATAAAAAAAATCAAAAGTTATAATTTGTTGTAAATGTTTTACATTGATAAAAAAAAGTTGTCTAGCTTTAAAAAAAATCTTAATAGTTAATTTTGAAAAATATAACTCTAATTTTTTAATTTTAAAAAATAGAAGTAATAATTAAATGATCTTACACGCGGATCATATATATATATACTAATTATGAACACGCTGCTATAAATAACTTGTTAAAAGTATGAGATATCGCGACGTGGTTAATTGTCATATATATATATATATATATATATATATATATATATATATTTTTAATATTACATATATAATCTTTCTATTTTTAATTTTATTATTATTATTATTATTATTCATGAATATCTTTATATCATGTATATCTATAAATTAAATACTACTTTAATCATATTTTTTTTATTAGTTAGAAATAGATAATCAACAAAATATATCCAACTTATTTATTATTATTATTATTATTATTATTATTATTATTATTATTATTAGGAAAAGACTTGTGCGAGACCTTCTTACAAATTTCATTATGTGAGACGGGTCAAATAAAACCCAATAAATAATCTCGCGGATCTATCCCAACTCATATAACCTGCTAAAAACGTGCAATGTCCCACCCAATTAACTTAATTAATTCATTTTGACGTTAGACACCTTTTTTTTTTTAACAATTAAGTTAGGTTTTATTTTGTTTTAAATATATATTATTATTATTATTGATTATTACATCTATATTATTATTTTATTATTCGCAAATAAATTTAAAAATATTTTCTTTTGGAACACAATTAGTGTTAATCGTTTCAAAATAAAACATATTTGAAAAAAAAAAATAATAACTTTACTTTTTGTTAAGGTAAACAATTGTGTGAGACCGTCTCACACAAGGACTTGCGTGATACGGTCAGAAAGTGATAACTTTTATATTGAAATGTGATACTAAAATTAATGAAAAGTGATAATGTTATTTCATGAACAACTATAGTATAAATAAAAAGTGATAACATTTTATAGAGAGAGTGATAACATTTTATAGGGAAAGTGATAACTATTTAAAGAAGTGTAAAATAGTTTTACGTGAGACGGTCTAACGCAAAACCTACTCTTTTATTAATTAGCTACCAATTTTTATTTATTAAAATAATAGTTCATGAAAAAAATTATTTAAATGATTATTACTTTTTTTTATCGAGTATCATTTTTTATTAAAAATATTATCACTTTTTATTTTTTTTTTAAATAATGTTCATTAAATAATTTAATTGAACATTTATCAATTTTCTTGATTAGCTATCACTTTTTATCAATACTATAAATTTTTTATTAAATAGTAGTTTAACAGATGCGTATCACTTTTTCTAAATCAAGTATCACTTTTGATTGAAAATGTTATCACTTTTTGTCTTTACAAATTATTTATGAAATAATTTGATTAATCGAGTATCACTTTTCCATGTTCAAATATTATTTTTTATTAAAAATATTATCACTTTTTATTTTTTTTAAAAATAGTGTTAATTAAATAATTTAATTGGACATTTATTACTTTTATTTGATTAGCTATCACTTTTTATCAGTACAATAAATATTTCATTAAATAGTTTAATTGGATGTGTATCACTTTCTTAATAAAGTATCACTTTTGAATGAAAATGTTATCACTTTTTATCTTTCTTACAAATTATTTATTAAATAATTTGATTAATCGAATATCATTTTTCCATGTTCAAATATTACTTTTTATTAATTAAAGATAATACTCCTTCCGTCCCATAAACAAATTCACACTTTCTATTTTTATCCGTCACATAAACAAGTTTACACCTCCAAATAAGGAAATACACATAAATCAATAACCTCACAACACACTTTAATTTCAAAATTGTCACAACTTTACAACTCACAGAACTTACTTTATAATTTATTTATTACCTAAAAATACCAAACTACTCCCAAAAAGCAACTTTTTCTTAAACCCCGTATCTACAATAACTGTGAACTTCTTTATGGAACGGAGGGAGTATTACTTTTTCACATATAAAATTTTCATAAAATAGTTTAATAATAAGTGTACCACTTTTTTTTCAAGTATCACTTTTAAATTTTAAATCATCATTTTTAATTTTCTTATTAATCATATAAGTATTAATTGTAATTTTAATAATTAATAAAAATTTAAAATATAAAGGAAAATAGAAAAATCAAACTTCTTTGATTGCACAGATTCATGAATGTGCGCGCCATTTCGGAAAGGTTTGCATGGGTCACCGGCCATGCCCGTTTCTTTCATTATTTTTCGTATAATATATTATTTAAATTAATTAATGGATAATCCGTCTCACGTAAGGAGATCCGTGAGACGGTCTTGTACAAGACCTACCTTTATTATTATTATAATAATAATAATTATTATTATTATTATTCATGTATATATTTAAATTATGTATATCTATAAATTAAATATCATCTTTAATTTTATATTTTTTGATTGGTTATAATAATTGATCCGCGTATTACGCGGGAATGTATACTCGTGTATATATATATATGAGTACAGATTCCCGTGTAATACGCGGATGAATTATTATAATCAATCAAAAAATATAATTAAAGGTGGTATTTAATTTATATATATATATATATATATATATATATGATTTAAAGATATACATGAATAATAATAAAATAAATAAATAAAAGGTATTTCTAACCCATCAAAAAATATGATTAAAGGTGGTATTTAATTTAAAGATATACATCAATAATAATAATAAAATAAATAAATAAAAAGTATTCCTAACCAATCAAAAAATATGATTAAAGCTAATATTTAATTTATAGATATATATGATTCAAAGATCTACATAAATAATAATAATACTAAATAAAAGTAGAAAGATTATATATGTGATATTAAAACAAAATATAAAAAATATATGACGATTAATCACGTCGCGACACCTCATACTTTTAAAAAGTTATTTATAGCAGCGCATTCGTAATATATATATATATATATATATATATATATATATATATATATATATATATATATATATATATATATATATATATATATATACTCCCTCCGTCCCATTTTAATCTTTACGTTTACTTTTTACACGTTGATGAAGGTGTATAATATTTTAATAGATAGTGGGTGAAAATATATAATATTTAATGTAAAGTGTGTGAGTGTATTAGTGTTGGATGATATATTAATTATTTTAGGTGGGTCCCATATTCCAAAAAAAAAAACGTAAACATTGAAATGAGACACGCAAAATAGAAACGTAAATATTAAAACGGGAAGGGAGGGAGTATATATATATATATATATATATATATATATATATATATATATATATATATATATATATATATATATATTTATTTATTTATTTATTTAATATACTAAAGGAAGTTTAATTTTGATGATGTGTCATATACACAATTTTTTTTAATTATTTTAATTATTAATTAATATAAATAATAACATATATTTATTTAAAATTTGAATAAAATATGATCAAATCAAAATTATTTACTCCCTCCGTATCATAAACAAATTCACACTTTTTATTTTTGTCCGTCCCATAAACAAAGTTCACATCCCAAATAAGAAAATACACACAAATCAATAACCTCATAATACACTTTAATTTCAAAATTGCCACCCCTTTACAACTCACAAAACTTACTTTATAATTTATTTATTACCTAAAAATATCAAACTACCCCCAAAAAGTAATTTTTTCTTAAATTCCATATCTACAGTAATTGTGAACTTCTTTATGGGACGGAGGGATTATTAATTAAAATTTAATGCAGATAAATACACATGTATTTAATTAAAGATTTGAATATGAATATGGTCAAATCAAAATCAAATCATATTTGAAAGAAAAAAAATATATTTAATTTTAACTTTACCTATAAATAAGACCTATTATTCATTCAATATTTAAACTCACGGGATTTATTATCCCGAAATTTTCTTCAAGTTAGTATTTAATTTTTTATTAATTTTATTTAATTTTTTAAATTAAATTTGTTATATTTTATTTTTAATTTCTTTTGATTCATGCATATTTATTTCTTTTGAATTTCTTTATGCTTGATGTCTAATTTTTATATATTATTTATTTCAATATTATAATTTTGTCATTAAACTATAAGAGTACAAAAAAATTTCTTTTTAAGATTTCTTCATGTTGTAAACCTTTTTATACTTAAATTATTCTCTTTAAGCTTTTTTTTTCAAATTATAAAGAATTGATGATATCTGATTTTTAGTTTTTTAATTTTGTTAAATTCTGGTATAATTTTATTTTTATTTCTTTTAACTTTTATTTTTTATTAATATAATTTAGTTTATTTATTTTATTATTCTCTTTATGTTATTATTTTTTTTAATTCCATTATTTTTTATTTATTTTGATAAATTTTGGTATAATTTTATTTTAAATTTCTTTTAGCTTTTTTTATTAATATAATTTAGCTTATTTATTTATTTATATTTTCTTTAATTTTGTGATGATCTTTTTTTTTTAACTTTTAATGTAATATCACAACAATTATAATATTTATATATATGTGGTTAAGAAACAATAAATAAATAAATATAAATATATTATTTTATTCAATATTAGGCATATGCCTATTATTATTAGATAAGGCAACCAGATTGATGAGTTGGATGATTACTTCCAATTTGGAGATAAATTTTGCTTACCATGTATATACATGTATACACACTCTTTTATTCTTTTCGTTTTTAACTTTGGGCAGTAAAAAGAAAGAGTTAAATTTAGGGAAGTAATAGGTAATTCTCCCTCTCTCTACACGTTTACACACACACATGTATATACAGATACACCATCTTCTATATTCATATATCCACACACTGATGCTTGTAAAATTTTTTTAATCTTTGTTAAACCTTATCATGTTATATACGGAATTGATCGTCTCGATGCGTATATTCCAAATATATAACTCTTTTGTGAAATGGATTTCGTATGAGTAAGAAAATTCAAGACGAAGCTTTTAACTCTTTAATGGCGTCTTTTGTTTTGTTGGGACATAACTTTGATATTTAAGGCCATTTTGAAGCCCTCCTCACGAGGATCACAAACATATAATTAGTTTTGAGTTTGGATGTGAAATAAAGAAGATATGAGGATACTCACTTCAAGTAAAAAAAAAAAATTGTCCCATTTTGACTTTGTTATTTTGGTATGTACTCCCTCCGTCCCAAATTCAACTTCACGTTTACTGTAGATACGGAGTTTATGAAAAGTCACTTTTTGACTTACTTTTAGGGGTAATATGGTCACTATGGTATAGTTGGGTAATAAATAAATGATAAAGTATGTTATTTGTGTTAAAAAGGTGATGACAAATTTGAAATTAAAGTAGGTTACAGGGATATTAGTTAGTTGTTTTTGTCTTTTATGGAAGTGTGAAGTTAAATTTGGGACGGACGAAAATGGAAAGTGTGAAGTTGGGACGGAGGGAGTATGTGATCCTCGTCTTGCGAGTACTCCATAAGTACTTTCGAATTTTCAAATGGAGTTGTATAACTCAAGTTGGGTCATTTTGTAATAAGATTAAAGTTTAGGGTAAGTTTAAATGAGAATTTAATATAATGCAGGGACTTGACTGCAATTTATAAATAATATAAAATATTAAGCGAAAAGAAAGTCGACTGATTGAATTTCCTGAGAGTCAACAGATGCAAGTCAACAGATGCAGTAGCTATGGCTATGCTTTTATATTTCTTTTTATTTTATTATTTTTTTAATTAAATATTAATATTATAATTATATATTTAACTTAATATTTTATATTAAGTATTAAGTATAGGTTTACTATTAACACTATCATAATTAGTATTCCTTTCTATTTAAATTAATGTAATTTGTATCCATATTTTTAATGTTACGATTTATTACTATTTTTAATGAAATATGTATTTTTATTAATTTAAGAATAAATATTTTATTTTAACACATTTTATTTAACGGCTAACTATTATTATTATCTTAAGTTAATAATTAGCTTATTTTAATTATTTTAGAATTTTAGCTTGAGTGTTAGAAATTATTTTTAGAAATTAGTTTTTAATAATAGGTATTATTATTAGAAGTAGAACTCAGTTTAGTATATCTTTGCAGGCATATCAGAGAATGAGCAAGCTTAGTAGTCCACTATACACACTTTCAATAAGTTTAAGGTGGGGGTAACTTTCACTCTTTACCGAGTGCTACAGTTTTATGTCATTATTGCTATCTTAAAATGTGATATGTGTTACTTATATATCATGTTATGTGTCATCTGTGCTTTTTGTTCGATGACAAATATATTTTCTACTAACACTTGTACGGGGTAATGACTCGGTGCACATATACCAACTAACACAAGTTACTGACTACGTAGGTTCAGTACTAAAATATATTTCAAGTATGCTAACATTGTACTGGGGTGACGGCCTGGTGCACATATACCAACTAACACAAGTTATCGGATAACGGTTCGATCTAAAATATTTTCATTGAGTTATTGAACGACAATGTGCAAATTATTTTATTAAATGGCATATGTTACATTTTATGGTATATTTGGTATGCATATTTATTTTTAACTGTGCAATCATTTAAGTTAACCACTGAGTGTATTTTAGACGCTCACCCCTTATCGATTTTCAGAACAAGATTTAGAAATGGAGAGGCCTTCGCAGTTGACCCAAGCCCTTAGAAGACTTTATATTATGACTTATATTTTAGTATTCTGTTAAAACTTTATTTCAGATATATCATCTGAATGTACTTATTTTGGATATCTCACTCTACTCGGTTGAGTAGATGCTAATATGTAATAATCTCTATGCAATTTTTACTTTATTATACTATCGCTTTGAGAATTTTTATATTATTCCGCTGTGCATTCTCGACCTCTCTATTATTATATTGGAGAACTTATATCTAGTAGCGTCCTAATCCCATAGCGTAACCCGGGACGTTACAGTGTGGTATCAGAGCAGTCTATATCGGACTTGTTTGAGTACCTTACTTAGGTCATAATACTACATCCCTTTGATAACTATTCCCTTAGATTATGACATCATAGGATTCCCTGATGTGTTTATTTTAATATTTAAAGTTCTTTAACATTTAAAGTTTTTTAAAGTTTAAAATAAACTTAGAATGGGTTTTTAACTTGTAAAGCAGATGGACATTGATGAAATCAATGAATGAAGAAGATTCAGAGCGTATGTTTGGGGCGGACTGAAGAACAGGATTTAGGAGCACACATTAGCGAAATGGCACTTACGTGGCACCTTGATGCCCATGGAGATGGTGAGATAGATGACTCAGGCCATTGTATCCTTCTGATAAACATTGTACCGGAGTCCTGGACGGACATCGCCCTTTACATATATAATGAGATGTTTGTTATTCCTCCTGGACCCCCGTGGTTGACTACATAGCATACAGTGCGTGTATGTTTCACTTCTGACTTCTGAGCCTGAGGCCACCTGCCCCCCAGTTCCGATATTTGTTCTGGAGGTGATTCCAGCAGCACCTGTGGAGCCTGGAGAGGATGCACCTGAGGGAGATGTGGAAGTAGTTGACAAGACAGACTCTTCACTGACTTAGACATATTAAGTTTTTGCTATAGTAGTAGCGACATGTTCCTATAGTAGGAACCTTTTTGACCCTTAGGTGGGTAGTTTGTATATATATCTGTACGTTAGATGTCGCATGATTATAAGCCTTTTTAAACTGTACTCTAAGATGCATAATCTACTAATGTATGATTAGAATAGTGATATTTCGAGTGTCTTAATGACACAATTTTGTGGATATAAATATTTATATGTTTAATTATCTTGAAGTACTATTATAACTATAACACTTTTATCAGATCATGAGTTGGAGAAGACCACAAAATCTACCTACTAATGAAAATCTTGAGAACGTTTATGGTGATCCCGGAGATAATTTAGTGACAATCCTTTGAGGATTGGCTCAATAATTTCAAGCAAACTCTGCACGACCACCACCACCACCAGAACCTATTCCTAGAAATGAACCAGCCTTGGTAATTGAACAATTTCGACGTTTCAATCTACCAATATTCAATGGAACAGAGGACCCCGCAGAAGTTGAGAAATGGTTGAGGTCGTTGGACAAGATTTTCACCTATCTCGATTGCACTGATACACAGAAGATTTCGTGCGCTATTTTTCAGTTCGTGGGTGAAGCGACTTCTGGTGGGATGTTTACGGGCGTACCAAAATACCTGAACAGAAGGCAAGAATGACATGGAAAGACTTCAAGGATGTGATCATCCAAAACTACATGCCTCAATCGTACCGAGATGAAAAAGAAAGCGAATTTCTGCACTTGAAACAAGGAACAATGAGTGTTCTTGAGTATGAAAGAGAATTCAATCGACTCTCCAGATTTGCCACGCATCTTATCAACTCGGAGGAGAAGAAAGCTAGAAGATTTGAAAAGGGATTGCGATCCAAGATCAGTACTATCTTGGCTGGTCAAGGAACGATGACTTTTGCAGAAGTATTTTCAAGAGCTCAAGAAATTAAGTCTCGACAGAAGAACAACAGTAACCAGAACAAGAAGGCAATTGAGATACCTGCAAAGCGCAAGTGGAGAGGATCGGTGATTGGAAAGGGAAACCCTAAAATTCAAAACAAGCAAATAAAAATTAGAGGAGGATCAGGACCACAGCCACTCAGAACGAATTCTCCCTGCCCAAAATGTGGAAAGAATCATCTTGGAGCATGCTTATATGGAACTGGAATATGCTATCAATGCCGAAAATTGGAACACACCATACTAGAATGCCCAAAGTCTAAAGCAACAGGAGGATCGAGTGTTAGACCAGTACGTGCATATGCTATGACACAGCAAGAAACTGAGGAAGAACCAGAAACAATGGCAGGTATGCTATCAGTATTTGACACTCCTGCTCTTATACTTTTTCATATGGGAGCCACTCATTCATTCATATCTGCTAAAATGTATAAGAAAGTAGAGAATAATTATAAAAAGTTAGAAAAATCAACTCTTGAGGTTAGTATACCTTCGGGTAACTCTATCCGAACCATGAAGTTGTGTAAGAATGTGAAGATAGGGATAAATGACAGAGTCCTACTTGCAGACCTTCATGTAATTGAGATGAAAGATTTTTATGTAATTTTAGGGATGGATTGGCTTAGAGCTAATCATGCAGTAATCAGATGTCGTGAAAAAGAAGTATAGTTCCAACTCCCAGAAGATGAAAAGTTTACTTTTCACGGAGCTAAAGCTGGAGTAATACCGCGAGTTATAACTGCAATGAAAGCAATCAAAATGATGAGGAAAGATGGATGTCAAGCATTCTTAGTGAGTATCGTGAAAAGTGAAATGAGAAGACGAGCATAGAGGATATTCCTATCGCGCGGGAATATGAAGATGTGTTTCCAGAAGACTTACCAGGCTTGCCACCTGAAAGACAAGTAGAATTTACAATTGATCTAGTACCGGGAGCAGCACCAGTCTCAAAAGCACCTTATCGAATGGCTCCAAAGGAGTTACAAGAACTGAAAATCTAATTACAATAACTCTTGGAATTGGGTTTCATACACCCTAGTGTTTCATACTGGGGAGCACTTATTTTGTTCGTAAAGAATAAAGATGGTTCGTTTAGGATGTGTATCGATTATCAAGAACTGAATAATCTTACCATCAAGAATAAATATCCCTTGCCAAGGATTGAGAATTTATTTGATCAGCTGGGTGGTGCTAGCATGTTTTCCAAGATAGATCTGAGATCTGGATATTATGGGCATTATGAGTTCATAGTAATGCCTTTTGGTCTCAGCAATGCACCAGCAACTTTCATGGAATTGATGAATCATGTTTTCCACTCATACCTGGACAAATTCGTGATCGTGTTCATTGATGATATTTTAGTGTATTCTAGAGATCGGGAACAAATGAAGAACATCTGAGAATCATTCTAGAGACACTAAGAAAGGAAAATTTGTATGCCAAATTCAAGAAATGTGAGTTTTGGTTAGACAAAGTTGTCTTTCTTGGGCATATTGTGTCAGCTCGAGGAATCGAGGTGGATCCGATCAAGGTGGAAGCAATAGAAAAATGGAAGACACCTACGAATGTAGGAGAAGTACAAAATTTCATTGGATTGGCAGGATATTACAGAAGGTTTATTGAGGGATTTTCGAAGATTGCAGGACCCTTGACGAGATTAACTCGCAAGGAGGTTAAATTCTGTTGGGCAGAAGAGTGCGAAAAGAGTTTCAATCTTCTTAAATAAAAGTTAATCACTGCACCTGTATTGACAATTCCTGATGGGAAAGAAGGATTTGTCATTTTCAGTGATGCTTTAAAGATTGGGATGTGTTTTGATGCAACGTGATAAAGTAGTATTAGATTGTATACTAAAAGTTTAGCTTTAGTATGAACAATGTCATAACAATATTTGAAATGAGAATCATTGATCAAATGATTGCATCTTATAATTTATTTTATATGCATGATGCAATAGTCCGTTTACTTTATACTGTAGATAATATGTTGTGCGACAACAAGCAGAAGATCATATTATCGGTTTCCTTATAAAGTATAAACAGATGCTCACAACTGAGATAGACGGGGACTCTCTATCGGTATAGTTGTAGTGTGGTTTGGTATTAGCTTGTCTTGGCTATAGAATCACATTAGTGCACTTGTGTGTATTGAGCAGGACCGCTTGAGATCGTTCTTCTTATACTGACTATATAGTAGAACTTGATCTCTGTTATTATGGAAGTTCATGCTCTTAATCCCTATATAATAACCTCGACACGTAGGGCAGTATGTATTTCTTTGATTCATCAATGGGTGAGATTTAAAAGTATTAAATCAATATACTCGGTGAGTTGGGAAGTAGTGCTGTCTCTATGGTGTGCTGTTGATTGTAGAAGGAATCCATGTCCGACATAGGTTGATGATGTCCCCTTGAGGAGCTCATAAGGTTTATCATGTAAATCTTGCAAGTGGATTAATTTCCGGCATGATAATAAGGTTGAGTGGTACTACTCTCGGATGAGATATTAATTTCTCTAAGTTGTCAGTAACTTAATTAATTAATGGATATTGTATTTCTTAAACATGGGGAGACCATCGGGCTTATAATAAGAAGGAGCCCAGAACATAATTTTGGGATTGGACGGGTAGTGCAGTAATAATATTTTAGTGGACTATATTATTATTATTGGATTTAATTAAAAGCTTTGGGCTAAGCTTGGTTAATTAAATTCAATTGAGACCCAGCCCAATTTCTCCTCCTAGTCCCTGCTGTAGCCCAACTATATAAGTCATCTCAGCTCCTGTTAACCCTAAGTCAGTGCCTCATTTGACAGTTAGAAAAGAATAGGAGCAGATTGAGAGAATCTTGTGGATTGCTGCTCATACAACAGCAGGATTCGACTTGGGACATACAGCAGAAGATTGAGAGGTGGTTCTCTACTGATCATCCTCTACATCAACCCAGAAGTACGGTAAACAAGTTTATATTCGCTTCCGCTGATTATTTGCCTGAATTCCTTAATGGATCACGTTGAACCACACGATCCAATTGCCAACAATTGGTATCAGAGCGTTGGTTTCGTGGTGAGACGTGAGACGTTAGGTATAGTTTGAGCCTTTCGTGTGTTGATTGTCTTATTGATAGCAAGTTTGATAGTTTTTTTTGTGATTATGTGACTTAATCTGTTAATTATCGCAAGAAAAAGAAAACTAGGGTATAGTTTTTATACTTGAAACTCTATCTGCTATCCTTTATCGCTACGATCAAATAAGTATGAAAGAAAGAAACCACCATACAACTCATATTCTTTCACCCTCTCTGTTCACGGAAAGAAAGGGACTGAACAGTGAGGGCTACAACACGGCAAGACTGGTGTGGGGCCGCTGGTAGCGATCGTGATCTACGACGGCTTGAGCAGCGACTCCAATCCGTGACTTTCGTTGATATGATGTAAGTCGACGATGATGCAGTGGGAGGTGACAGACCTGGACAGAGGGCTACGCGGCAGATGGCTGGCGGTGGTTGTCGCCGCGCTGGATGGATGAACGGGGCGGCGGCTGATTGGTTTTGATGATGCTGTCAATACCCTTGATTGGGTGGCGATGTTGCGGAACCAGACAGCGGCGTCGACTGATCGCTTGAGCCGCGATCGTCGACAGTAGTTTCTGGGTGGCATCGAACATGGACGACAAACTTCCAAGCAAGTTCAACATGTCTCCAGCCGAGTCGACTCATGATCTGGGCTGACCAGACGGTGGATGAGACTGCAGATTGGCAGTCCACGAAGGAATCAGAACAAAGTGGGTGCCGGAGGACGTGCGAAGCTGCATTCCAGGTGGGTCCCCTTGCGATTCCAGGTGAGTTTTACGTTGACCATGATTGTCTACAGCAGCTGTCCATATGGTCTGCTGCTTCTGTCGACTAGGCCTGGAAGGAGACGTGGCTAGGCGATGGTGATCGACAACAGTTCTGAACGGCAATGGGATCGAGACGATGGTTGTCACTGGAGGCTGGACCTTCCGCACGAGTCCATGGCGGACCAGTCGTGGTGTAAGCGCGGAGGGGCTGTCGACGGAGGACTCCAGCAAGCGATAAGCAGCAACAGTTCCTGTCGAACAGGAGCAGAGTTACTGTGGGCAGTAGAGGGCGGTCGTCCGGACAGGCTGGTTGTAGTCGCATTTGATCGTGTCTTCCGGCGTATCTTCGTTGGCTCTGGGCATGTTGTTAATTATCGCTAGAGGGCACTGACGGGATGGCCGTCGGTAGCAGTGCGCCGGTCGAATCTGCTGGTGGCTACCGGTGTTTTCTCCGGGTGTGATGTACGCTTGCGGCTGGCAATTTTTAGGGCAGCATGGTGTTTGGCTGATGGGCCGAGCACATGCTGCAGGCTTGGATTGATGTTGTGCCTTGTTTATGGTTGAATAGGCAGCAGTTTAATGAATGGGATTTGGGCCCAAATTTTAATTAAAAGAAAATGGGCTGCTGGGCCCTATTTTAATTAAGGTGTATTTGGGCTTGATTTTCTGGATCATGGGCTGATGGTTTAATTAAAAGGAGAAATTGCTGGATTTAATAAATTGTGGGATTTTTGTTGGACCAAGTTTAGAGTAAAAATTAGCAAGATAAATGGGCTTAATTAATTTATTAATGGGCTGCTCATTTTATGTTGTTGTTGCTTGAGTAGATTGGGCCCATTCAATTGATCCACTAATTATGCAATTAATTTTATTATGCAACTGATTAATTGATTTAATTGTCAATTATTGTTGTATATGTGATAGGCATGTTCTATGTGATTTATTTATTTAAATTGCTATTAATAGAAGCATGCTAAAATGTATATTTTATTTCAGAATATTATATGCATGTTAAAAACCCTCGGTGTTTAAATAACTAAGTAGGAGAGGGGATTGGTAATAAATTCCCGCGGCCTCCATTATTGGTTTGTTAGCAATGTGAATAGACTTGCGCGTCGGCATTAGAGCCTTCCTCCCCATCGGATGAGTTTATTCATGGATTGTTGGAACAGACTTCATTAAATAATTACGTTTGTAATGCGATGCATATGAACTTGCGCGTTGGCTTAGACCTTCCTCCCTATCGGATGAGTTTATATGATGTTCACTGGTACAAACTTGTAATTGATGACTGTAGGAAGTTATTCGAGCGCATGTGTACTTTTCTATCTGTAAGGCACATAAGCTTGGACCGCGGACTTGGGGTTAAATAATGGTGTACACTTAGATGTAAATAATAAGTATCCTCCCCATCGGAGTCACTGTTATTATTTGCATGGCTAAAGAGGAACCGACTATTAATTATTTTGTCATAAAGTTAGGTTGACAAATGAAATTAATGGGTAATACATTCTCTTGTAAATGTTCGGGTTTGTAAACGTCCACACTATCGTGGCTTGCAGACTCACGGTGCTTGAGATGTCGGTGAATTTTATTTTATATTGTTTTGAGGGAATCAATATAAAAGAATAAAATTCAAAGATTTGTTCGGAATATTTATTTGTGATTCTCTGAATTTCGAATGGTGTTATTTCACTAATTGTTAACTAAAAGACATTATATTTACTTGTCCAAATTAGATGATTAGAAAAGAATCTTGGTTTTGAAAATTACTGCTTAAGAAAATACATGTGTATTCTCACAAAGGACGTCTCATGATGCCTATTAAAGTCTCTAGTGAAGAGATGAGAGGTTCATAGAAATATGATGGTCTCATGTAACTCTTCGGATACTTGAGTAAATTAAAAGGCAGAAGATCATAGTTGAATTGATGAATGAATTGGAAAAGCTTGGAATAGAAATTGAAAGGGAAACCTAAATCAATTTATTTTTCACAATTTGCCTGGATGTTTTGAGCAAGTTCTACCTGAAATATGAGAGGTTGTATATGGTGGGAAACTTCTAACAAAACATGTGGCAAAAGAAAGCCATTTTTCATCATGATGTGAACAAGTTTAATATCTTATTTACTAATGGTTTAAACATGATTAGTGATGGCATCTACTGACACGAAGTATGTAGATACTGGAATCACTAAATGTTTATCACTGAGTAAGGATAAGATTGTTAATAACATGGGTAAAACTACAAAGATAGTGGCTATTGCAGTGGGAGTTGTTTATTTATCTCATGATAAGAATAAACGATTGATTATGAGAAATTGTCTTTACGTACGTTTCATAGAAAGAATTTAATTTCGGTTTCTATGCATTAACGGATGGATACTTCATTTCATTTAAATGACATGGTCATAGTAATGAGGAATGAGGCTATAATCCGTTAAAGTACGTTGGTGGATAATATGTAAACTCTTGAATCATATACATCCCACAGATGCAATAAATAGTAATTAAATAATGCATCTTCTAATATTAGTAAGAGAAAGGAACCTTCAGAAATGAACTAAACATACATTTGGCGTCTATGACTAATTCATTTTACTTGAGTAGGATTCAAAAGTTGATAGCCGATAGACCGTAAGGTTTATTTGAAGTGGAAACTATCGGACTTGCGAGTCTTGCTTGAAAGTAAAAATGATTAACTGCCTTTTCAAGGTTGTGGGGTGTAGAGCCAAAGATATATATGTTGGAATTAGTTCATTCTGATTCAAGCGAACCTAATATTATCCAGGCGAGAGGTGGTTATGAATATTCGAAGATTATTCTGGAAACCAATATATTTATATGATGCACTGCATGTCTAAGTTCTTTAATTAATTCAAGAATTGTAAGGCTGGTACAGTGAAGCGTCATGAAAAATATATTAGGTCATTACGATTCAATCATGATGGCGAATACCTCTTGGGATAGTTAGGAGCTATTGATCAGAAGTTGAGATTAAATCTCAAGTTGACTACACCGGGTATGCCCCAAACTGAATGGTGTGGTGGATAGAAGGAATAAAGCTCTTATGGTTATGATTAGATAGATGATGAATTATTTGGAATAATTAAAATTCATTTTATGGATATGCCCTAGAAACAGTAATTCGTAAAATATTTGTGTGTTTGTGGGACATCCTAGAAAAATGAAGTGTGATTTATTTAGTCTAAAAGATTGAAGGGTGATTGTTAATACAATCACTAGATTTTTGGATAAGGACTATGCAATAAATCACAAACCCATGTGTAAATTGTTCTAAAGGAAGTGAGAGGAAAACACAAAGTGTAAGTACCAAGTGTACAAGAGGATATACCACAAGGTAAACTGCAACGCGTGTCACGTCTGATACACAATTATATGTAGTGTCTTGTCGTAGTGGGAGGGTTGTATGACAACCCATAAATATATGTTTTGGGAGAGTTGTGAGACTTGATCCCTAGTGAACATGGTATTGTCCCACGGATACGACGTAGCACTACAAGATGAAAATGCGAAATCTTAGTAAGTTGCAATGTATATTGAAATAGAATCTACGGATTCTATATTAAGTCTGGGAACTTGTATGACCACTAAATAGTGTAAAAGCCATTGCAAGTGGTCAAAGGAAATAAAAGAGGATTATATGGAAAGGTGAAAACCTTGGAAGCAAAGCTGGTTGCGGAAAAGTGTACTAAAAAAGAAATGGTTCGATTATGAGGAAACATGTTCGCTGGTAGCTATGCTTATGTTGATCCGGATTCTTTTATTGCTGCTATGAAGAACAGCAAATAGATGTCAAAGACAGCTTTTCTGATTGGAAGTCTTGAGGAAAACATCTATGTGAAGCAACCAGAGTGATTCATTGCAAAGTACTAATAGCATTTTGATAGTAAGCTTAAAATTATTCAGCGATGGACTAAAGCAAGCTTTATGATAGTGAAGCATCTGTTTTGATTAGGTAATCCAGTGGCATGGATTTAAATCAATGAGCGGATGAGTATTGTGTGTTGTAAAGAGTGACGGAAATGTGGTGGTGTTTTTTGTACTATACGTAGATAGTATCTTGCTCATTGGAGACAATGAAAGAGTATTATCGGGCGTAAGGGTACGGTTAATAAAGCGGTAGAGATGAAGGACTTAAGAAAGGCAAAATATATCCTTTTGATCACGGTAATACGGATCACAAGAAAGGATATTATGCTTATCTCAAGTTTCATAAAATGATACAGTCCATACTCGTTTAGTATGTGAATTTATATAAGTGAATGTGTCTTTGAGACACAAGAAGAAGATAAAGAGGATGAAAGCGGTTCCTTATGCTTCGGCAAATAAGGAAGCTTAATCTAAGGAATGCTATGAACGATGTTGGATATCTGTTTTGCTGAATGCATGAACAGTGGGTATCAACGTAACCCGGAACAAGAATGATGAACTGTGGTAAGACATTTATAAAGTGCCTGAGAAGGACTGGAAATTATATGTGGACTTACTGGACAGATTCACTACTTCTTGTGGATTACGTAGATTCAGATTTTTTAGTCAGATTGGACGGCAGTAAATTCACCTCAAAGGTTATGTGTTTAATCTTAGGAAGTAGAGTCATAATATGGAGGAATGTTATATAGAAATATATTTCAGACTCCGGACTCCATCATGGAAAGATGATGAATTGGAGCCTATGAGGCAGCCAAAGTATCTATATGACTCTAGAGACTTCATGATGGACTTTGAAGTGTTTCTAAGTTTGCCCAAGGTAATCACAATTTACATTGATGATATCGGTGCAGTTGCAAACTTTAAGAAATCACAAGTCCATAAGGCAATTAAACACATGGAGCGCGAGTACCACCTGTTACGAGAAATCGTATGATGAGGGGAAGGTTGTTGTCGCCTAGATTGCATCGGATGATGACCTAGTAAACCATTTACAAGGACCTTAAGGCGAGAGCTTTTAATGGTCGTGTAGTGGGAGTAGGAATTAGATGTATGGCAGAAGACATGACAGCATAGTCTTTTAGTATAAGTGGGAGATTGTTAGATTGTATACTAAAAGTCTAGCTTTAGTATGAACAATGTCATAACAATATTTGAAATGAGAATCATTGATCAAATGATTGCATCTTATAATTTATTTTATATGCATGATGCAATAGTCCGTTTACTTTATACTGTAGATAATATGTTGTGCGACAACACGCAGAAGATCATATTATCGGTTTCCTTATAAAGTATAAACAGATGCTCACAACTGAGATAGACGGGGACTCTCTATCGGTATAGTTGTAGTGTGGTTTGGTATTAGCTTGTCTTGGCTATAGAATCACATTAGTGCACTTGTGTGTATTGAGCAGGACCGCTTGAGATCGTTCTTCTTATACTGACTATATAGTAGAACTTGATCTCTGTTATTATGAAAGTTCGTGCTCTTAATCCCTATATAATAATCTCGACACGTAGGGCAGTATGTATTTCTTTGATTCATCAATGGGTGAGATTTAAAAGTATTAAATCAATATACTCGGTGAGTTGGGAAGTAGTGCTGTCTCTATGGTGTGCTGTTGATTGTAGAAGGAATCCATGTCCGACATAGGTTGATGATGTCCCCTTGAGGAGCTCATAAGGTTTATTATATAAATCTTGCAAGTGGATTAATTTCCGGCATGATAATAAGGTTGAGTGGTACTACTCTCGGATGAGATATTAATTAATTTGAGTTGTCAGTAACTTAATTAATTAATGGACATTGTATTTCTTAAACATGGGGAGACCATCGGGCTTATAATAAGAAGGAGCCCAGAACATAATTTTGGGATTGGACGGGTAGTGCAGTAATAATATTTTAGTGGACTATATTATTATTATTGGATTTAATTAAAAGCTTTAGGCTAAGCTTGGTTAATTAAATTCAATTGAGGCCCAGCCCAATTTCTCATCCTGGTCCCTGCTGTAGCCCAACTATATAAGTCATCTCAACTCCTGTTAACCCTAAGTCAGTGCCTCATTTGATAGTTAGAGAAGAACAGGAGCAGATTGAGAGAATCCTGCGGATTGTTGCCCACACAACAGCAGGATTCGACTTGGGACATACAGCAGAAGATTGAGAGGTGGTTCTCTGCTGATCATCTTCTACATCAACCCAGAAGTACGGTAAACAAGTTTATATTCGCTTCCGCTGATTGTTTGCCTGAATTCCTTAACGGATCACGTTGAACCACACGTTCCAATTGCCAATAGTAGTTGCATATGCATCTAGACAACTCAAGATCCATGAACAGAACTACCCAACTCATGATTTAGAATTGGCAGTTGTAGTACATGCTTTGAAAATTTAGAGACACTATCTGTATGGAGCAAAATGTCAAATTTATACGGATCATAAGAGCTTGAAGTACTTTTTCGAACAGAAGGAATTAAACATGAGGCAAAGGAGATGGTTGGAATTAGTCAAAGATTATGATTGTACCATACTGTACCATCTAGAAAAAGTAAATGTGGTAGCAGATGCTTTAAACAGGAAAGGCAAAGGGGAATTAGCCTACTTTATAACAAATAAAGAATTATTGGTGGCTGAGTTCTCTCGATTGAGCTTGGAAGTTGTGATACCTCCAAATAGCATTCAAGCATTATTAAATGCATTACTGATTAAACCTTCTCTAAGAGATAGAGTCAAGGAACTTCAAGATGGAGACGAGTTTCTCAGAAAAATTACGGAATGGGTGGAGATTGGGGAAGAAAATGGATTTGCTCTCACTGATGATGGGGCACTCGTCTTTGAAAAAAGATTATGTGTTCTGAAAAATGAGGATCTTATTAGAGAAATTTTGTCAGAATCTCATTGTATTCCATACACGGTACATCCAGGAGGAACCAAGATGTATCAAGACTTGAAGAATGCATTTTGGTCGAGAAATATGAAGAGGGATATAGGATTATTTATCCAAAAGTGTATAACTTGCCAGCAAGTGAATGCAGAACATCAGCGACCCTCAGGGCTCTTGAAGCCGTTAAAAATTCCAGAGTGAAAATGGGAGCATATCACAATGGATTTCGTTACTGGTTTACCAAGATCAGTGCGAGGAAATCAAGCTATATGGGTGATAGTGGATCGTTTAACCAAGTCTGCACATTTTCTTCCAGTCAAAATGACTCACGGAATGGATAAGCTTGCACAAATTTATTTAGAAGAAGTTGCCAGATTGCATGGTATACCAGTTTCTATAGTTTCTGATTGAGATCCAAGATTTACATCAAAATTTTGGCACAGCTTACAAAACGCAATGGGCACGAAGCTAAAGTTTAGCACGGCGTTTCATCCGCAAATTGATGGTCAGTGTGAAAGGACTATTCAAACATTGGAAGACATGCTGAGGGCATGCGTCCTAGATTTTGGGGAAAGTTGGGAAAGATACATACCACTGATAGAATTTGCTTACAACAACAATTTTCAAGCCACGATAGGCATGGCCCCTTACGAAGTACTCTACGGAAGAAAGTGTAGATCTCCTCTTTATTGGGATAAAGTTGGTTAAAAGAAAGTTCTAAGACAAGAGATAGTAGAAAAGACAGTGGAAGCAATTGAAAAGATCAGAAAAAGAATTTTGACTGTGCAAAACCGACAGAAGTCTTACGCTGATAAGAGACGCAAAGATTTACAGTTCCAGGAAGGAGATAAAGTTTTTCTCAAAGTCTCACCAATGAAAGGAATTTCTCGCTTTGGGAAGAAAGGAAAACTCAAGCCAAGATACATTGGACCTTACGAGATTTTGGAACTAATCGGCGACTTGGCATATAGATTAGCTTTATCACCTGAACTAGCTGGAGTACATGATGCATTTCATGTGTCCATGCTACGAAAATATATGTTTGATCCGAGTCACGTTGTTAACCACGAGGTTATAGCAATCGACAATAACTTAGCTTACGAGGAATTTCCTATAGCCATTCTTGACAAGAAAGTTCATAAGCTAAGGAATCGTGAAGTTACTTTAGTCAAAGTTCAATGGAGCCGACACAATAAAGAAGAAGAGACATGGGAATGTGAAGATGATATACGAAAGAGATATTCGAATCTATTCATATAGGGTAAGTAAAATTTCGGGGACGAAATTTTATTTTAGTAGGGATGGATGTAATATCACAACAATTATAATATTTATATATATGTGGTTAAGAAACAATAAATAAATAAATATAAATATATTATTTTATTCAATATTAGGCATATGCCTATTATTATTGGATAAGGAAACCAGATTGATGAGTTGGATGATTACTTTCAATTAGGAGATAAAATTTGCTTACCATGTATATACATGTATATATATATATATATATATATATATATATATATATATACTCTTTTATTCTTTTCGTTTTTAACTTTGGGCAGTAAAAATGAAGAGTTAAATTTAGGGAAGTAATAGGTAATTCTCCCCCTCTCTACACGTTTACACACACACACATGTATATACAGATATAACATCTTCTATATTCATATATCCATACACTGATACTTGTAAAATTTTTTTAATCTTTGTTAAACCTTATCATGTTATATACGGAATTGATCGTCTCGATGAGTAGATTCCAAATATATCTCTTTTGTGAAATGGATTTCGTATGAGTAAGAAAATTCAAGACGAAGCTTTTAACTCTTTAATGGCGTCTTTTGTTTCGTTGGGACATAGCTTTGATATTATAGGCCATTTTGAAGTCCTCCTCACGAGGATCACAAACATATAATTAGTTTTGAGTTTGGATGTGAAATAAAGAAGATATGAGAATATCCACTTCAAGTAAAAAAAAATTGTCCCATTTTGACTTTGTTATTTTGGTATGCATGTGATCCTCGTCTTGCGAGGACTCCATAAGTACTTTCGGATTTTCAAATAGAGTTGTATAATTCAAGTTGTGTCATTTTGTAATAAGATTAAAGTTTAGGGTAAGTTTAAATGAGAATTTAATATAATGCAGGGAATTGACTGCAATTTATAAATAATATAAAATATTAAGTGAAAAGAAAGTCGACTGATTGAATTTCCTGAAAGTCAACAGATGCAGTAGCTATGCTTTTATATTTCTTTTTATTTTATTATTTTATTACTTTTTAAATTAAATATTAATATTATAATTATATATTTAACTTAATATTTTATATTAAGTATTAAGTATATGTTTACTATTAAAACTATTTTAACTGTAGAATTTTTAATTAGTATTCGTTTCTATTTAAATTAATGTCATTTGTATTCATATTTTTAATGTTACGATTTATTACTATTTTTAATGAAATATGTATTTTATTATTTTAAGAATAAACATTTTATTTTAACACATTTTATTTAACGATTAACTATAATTATTTTCTTAAGTTAATAATTAGCTTATTTTAATTATATTATTTTAGAATTTTAGCTTGAGTGTTAGAAATTATTTTTAGAAATTAGTTTTTAATAATATATATTATTATTAGAAGTAGAACTCAGTTTAGTATACCTTTGCAGGCATACCAGAGAACGAGCAAGCTTAGTAGTCCACTATACACACTTCCAATAAGTTTAAGGTGGGGTAACTTTCACTTTTTACCGAGTGCTACAATTTTATGTCATGATTGCTATATTAAAATGTGATATGTGTTACTTATATGTCATGTTATGTGTCATCTGTGCTTTTAGTTCGATGACAAATATATTTTCTACTAACACTTGTACGGGGTGACGACTCGGTACACATATACCAACTAACACAAGTTACTGACTACGTCGGTTTAGTACTAAAATATATTTTAAGTATGCTAACATTGTACTGGGGTGACGGTCTGGTGCACATATACCAACTAACACAAGTTATCGGATGATGGTTCGGTCTAAAATATTTTCATTGAGTTATCGAACGACAATGTGCAAATTTTTTTATTAAATGGCATATGTTACATTTTATGGTATATTTGGCATGCATATTTATTTTTAACTGTGCAATCATTTAAGTTAACCCACTGAGTGTATTTTAGACGCTCACCCCTTATCGATTTTCAGAACAAGATTTAGAAGATGGAGAGGCCTTCGCAGTTGACCCAAGCCCTTAGAAGACTTTATATTATGACTTATATTTTAGTATTCTGTTAGAACTTTATTTCAGATATATCATCTGAATGTACTTGTTTTGGATATCTCACTCTACTCGGGTGAGTAGATGCTAATATGGAGTAATCTCTATGCAACTTTTACTTTATTATACTATCGCTTTGGGGATTTTTATATTATTCCGCTGTGCATTCTCGACCCCTCTATTATTATATTGGAGAATTTATATCTAGTAGCGTCCCAACCCCATAGCGTAATCCGAGGCGTTACATTTAAAATCACTTTTTTTTATTGATTCCATTATTTTTTTATTACACATTTATCAATTTATTTATTTTATTTCTTAAATTTATTTATTTATTTTATTTCTGTTAATTATCACACACATATATATGGATTTCGCTATATTTTTTTAATAAATAGAAATATTAAATTAGTTATTTTTATTGTTATTAATAAATGTATTGATTGATTCATTATATTTGGTGATATTTATTATTATTATTTTAATTTTATAATTATTTCGTTATATTTTTTTATTTCTTTTTATTAATACATAATATTAATTTTATTTACTTTTAGGGTGATTTGGGGTTTATCTATATTTAGGTTGATTTATTTTAGGGTATAATAAATAATTATTTTTCATAAATTTTCTCAATTATTTTAATTATGAATTAATATAGATAATTACATGTATTTTTTTAAGATTTAAATACGATATGATCGATCAAAATTAATTATTAATTAAATTTTAATATAGATAAATACATGTATTTGCTTAAAGATTTGAATATGGATGTGATCAAATAATATTTAGAAGCACAAAATATATTTAATTTTCTCTTTACCTATAAATAAAAATTTTTATTCATTCACTTCACACACGCACTGAAATTATTACCCCGGACCTTTCTTCAAGTTAGTATTCAAATTTTTATTTATTTTATTTAAATTTATTTTGATTAATTATTTTTTCTTTTTAATTTATTTAATTTTTTCAAATTTATTTTGATAAATTTTGGTATAATTTTATTTTAAATTTCTTTTAACTTATATTGGTTTATTAATATAATTGATTCTTAGTTTATTTATTTTAATTTTCTTTAATTTTGTGATGATTTTTTTTAACTTTTAAATTCACTTTATTTATTTATTTTTTTATGTTAATTCTGTTATTTTTTATTAACACATTTATCTATTTTATTTCTGTTATTTAATACATATATGAATTTAGTTATAATATTTTAATATATAAAAATATTAAATTATTTATTTTTATTTTTATTAGTATATGAATTGATTCATTATAATTGGTGATATTTATCTTCTTTCTTTTTATAGTAATTTCCTAATATTTTTTTATTTATTTTTTATTAAAACGTAATATTAAATATATTTACTTTTAGAGTGATTTTAAGGTGTACCTAGGTTTAATTGATTTATTTTAGGGTAATAAAATATTAGTTTTTTAAAATTATATCTATTGAATTATATTTTTTAAAATTGTAACTTTAAAACCCGTGTAATACACGAGATCTATATATATATATATATATATATATATATATATATATATATATATATATATATATATATATATATATATATATATATATATTAGTGTGAATCGGGTTCACACGTGAACCTTGTTTTTACAAAATTACCTTTAGTATATACACCCTTTGTCTCATTTCAATATCACCATGGGAACCAAATCCAATACAAATACACTTATCTATTTTACATTAAATATCATATATTCCAAATCTATTTTACATTAAATATCATATATTCCAATTCACTATACATTAAAATATTATATTCCTCAATCAACGTGCAAAAACAAACGTAAGCATTGAAACGGGACGGAGGGAACAAAAAATTATTTTTCGAAGAGTAATATTTTTTAGGGTAGGTCTTGTGTGAGACCGTATCACATAATCCTTTACGTGAGAAGGATAAAAAGTGATAACATCGTTAACAAAAAGTGATACTCAATCGATGAAAAGTGATAATGATGCAGTGAACTATTTCATAAATAATTTATAGTATAAATAAAAAGTGATAGCATTTTATAGCGAAAGTGATAATAATAAATTTTTATCAATCTCACAATGAGGCTTACGTGACACGGTCTCATACAAGTATTTGTCTAGAAAACAACTTGGGTAGAACATGTGGTTCCCACTCTTCCTAATTAATTTTCGTTCATTTATTAATGTTGTTTTTTATTTTTAAATTTACTATACTTAAAAAACCATTATACCATAAACCCTAAAACCTAGGGGTAAAATATACCATAACCCATAAGGTTGAAATATAATGTAAACCACAAGGATGAAATATACCGTAAACCACAAGGATGAAATATACTGTAAACCACAAGGGTGAAATTACAATTATAACCTAAACAATATAGATGAAATTACAATTATACTCTAGACCATAAACTTTAATGGTGAAATATACCCTAAACTACAAGGGTGAAATTACAATTATACCCTAAATCCTAAACCTGAAGGTGAAATATACTCATAAACTATATGGGTAAAATTATAATTATACCCTTAAATTAAATTTTTAATAAAAATAAAAAAATAAAATTAAATAAACAGCCATTACCTGGTAAGCGAATTGGGGGGTGTAGTTGGATGGCCCTACGGTTGTATGAAATTGAAAAAAAAAAAAAAAAAAAAAAAAAAACACGCCCCATCCAATAATTTGTCTTTTTATTAATAAATAAAAGTAAGGGTAGGTCTTGCGTGAGACCGTCTTACGTGAGATCATTTTTTACTTTTTAAAATAGTTATCACTTTCGTTATAAGATGTTATTACTTTCGTTATTAAATATTAAGTACTCCCTCCGTCCCATCGAAATGTCACAATTTTATTATATTGGGCATCTCATCCAAATGTTCACATTTCTCATTTGTAGTAAAAAGGTACAACATGTGGCCACCACTCACTACTAATACAACTAACCACTACACAAAAAATAATAATACTCATTAATCTACGTACAAAAAGCAACCGGTGACATTTGGGCGGGACAGAGAGAGTATCTTCTTTTATTTATACTATAAATTGTTCATGAAATAACATTATCATTTTCATTAATTTATTATCACTAAAGAGTAATATCTTATATATACTAATTACGAATACACTGCTATAAATAACTTTTTAAAAGTATGAGGTATCGCGACATGGTTAATTGTCGTATTTTTTATTTTAATATCATATAAATAATCTTTCTACTTTTTATATATTTATTATTATTATTATATTATTCGTGTATATTTATAAATTAAATACCACCTTTAATTATAGTTTTTTGATTGGTTAGGAATAGATAATTAAACCAATTAATAAAAGAGTTAATTGCGATAAAATACATGACATTTTTCTCTTTTCTCAATGAGTGCATATTAGGTGCACTCGGGTGTACCCTTGCACTCATATTTGTATAACTTTATATTCTATTTTGTATACATGTTATTCTCTTTTGTATGCGTGTTTTGTAATATTTGTATACTTTTTTCACACTAAGTTTTTCATTAAAAAAAAGCATTCATATGTGTATAACTTTTTATTCAATAGTGTATACATGTATTTTAATAATTGTACATTTTTTTACACAATTTTTTATTAAAAATTTAACAATTAAATTGTATATATTGTTACTCATAATTGTATATGTTTTTACTTATATTTGTACGTGGGTGCACACGAACGTGTGCACCCGGGTGCACACTATATTTAGTCTTTCTCAATTTAATCATGAATTTTTTTTAGCAAAGAAATACACGGCCTTTTTCTTTTTTCTCAATTTAATCACGAACTTTCTTTTATCAATTAAATACACGATCTTATTTCATTTTCTCAATTTTATCACGACCTTTTCCTTTTATTAATTAAATATGTCATATTTTATGTTTTAAAATTTCTCTATTATTAAAATTCTATAGACATTAAATATTTTAATATAATTATGAATGTAAGTTAGAGATTTTTTATTCTTTTAATTCTTGAATAATCTAAATATATAATTAATTTTAAGTTTGAGAAATATGAATTAATTATATAATTTTTTATATATTTTTCATATTTAATATGTAATTTTTACATTATATTTTAAGTATTTATTGTGTATTAATTTTTATTAATAGAAGAATTTTTATTAAATTAAATTTTAAAACATAAAAGATCACATGGGGTATCTAATTAAAAGAAAGTTTGTGATAAAATTGAGTAAATGAAATAAGATTGTGTATTTAATTAATAAAAAGAAAGTCTGTGATTAAATTGAGAAAAAAAAAGATCGTTTATTTTTTTAATAAAAAAAATGGTTCGTGATTAAATTGAGAAAAGAGAGAAATGTCATGTATTTTATTGCAATTAACCCTTAATAAAAATATATCCAATATATTATTATTATTATTCATGTATATTTTCAAATTAAACACTACTTTTAATTATATTTTTTGATTGGTTAGAAATATATATTTTTATTTTTTATTTTAATATCACATATTAATGTATATCTTTATATTTAAAATTAAAAATTAAACCTTAAATTTAGAAAAATAATCCAATTAATAAATATATATTTTCAAAAATTTTGAGTAATAATTGAAAATAGAGTTAATGTGTGATCTAAATTCTCATAAGTGTTTGCCCCTATATTTATATACTATAAAATTCACAATTCATTTTGTATGGGAAACAAACTTGTTGTAGTCATTAATATTAGGTAATAGCTCAAGTGGTAGAGGGAAACAAACTTGTTGCCTCTAGGGCATAGCTCAAGTGGTAGAAAAGAGGGTGGAAAGACCTTCCAATTGAACTTGATTGCTGTAGGGTGAGGGTTTGAATCCTACTTTTGCATGGATTTGGACTCTTGCAAGCACAAGTTAAACAGTGGGCACTCTCTATAAGCCACTTGAGGCACATCCTTCGATTTACCTCCTCCATCAATCCCCGATTTACCTCCTCCATCAATTCTCAAGGTAGAGGCGGTAGGAGTCCCTAATGGTGGGGTACACTGTTAATATTAGGTAAATACTAAAAAGAGGAAGGAATAATAAATTTGTGGGGACGGTAGGGGCTCCTAATGGTGGGGTACACCGTTAATATTAGGTAAATACTGAAAAGAGGAAAGAATAATAAATTTGTAGGGACAGTAAGGGCTCCTAATAATGAAGTACACCGTTAATATATAGGTAAATAACAAAAGGAAAGAATAATATTTGTAGGGATGGTAAGAACTCCTAACGGTGGGGTAAAATGTTAATATTAGGTAAATACTGAAAAGAGGAAAGAATAATAAATTTGTGGGGGGTGTGAGAGTGGGTATGAATATGATCCGTGTGGAGAGCGATATTAGGTTAGGAGGAGACAAAGTGGGAAGTGATATGATGCGGTTGGGAGACAGTAAAGCGGGTTTTGGAATCTCCTTGCCGGGTTTTGAATGCGACATCTAACAACCCTACCATCCCTCACGCGCCTTATAATCTCTTTTTTTTTTTTTTTGATACCCAGGTTCCGGGCTTACGCCCAACTAGTCCTCGAGGAAACAATCCCGACCCCTCAGAACTGCCTCCAAGTAAATAAAGTGATAGTTTTTAGCATAATTAAAGTGATATTCAATTAATATAAAAAGTGATAATTTATTTAATGAACAATTTATTATAAATGAAAAATGATACTCCCTCCGTCCCACCTATTTTTAATCACTTTTTATTTTGGGGTGTTCCACGTATTTTTACTCATTCCATTTTTGGCAAAAATATATAATATTTTATTACCTATTTTTTACAATCTCAACAATTTTAATTACTTTTTTATAATTCATTCATCATTCTCAATAACTTTATTCAATTTTCTTTTTAAATTACTAATCTATCCCTACTTTCTCTTACATTATATATTAAAAAAATAAAATGTCTTAATCTCCTTGCCCGTACAAATGGGTAAAAATACCCGGGATGAAGGGAGTAACATTTTATAGTGAAAGTAATAACTATTTTAAAAAATGCATATGAGTGTATCCCTTTCTTAATTACTCCCCTACCGCATAATATATTGCATCATTAGTGTACACACTTAATTTCGACTAATTTTATTGATATTTTAAAAATAACGTATTACTATTAGGTAATAAATAAATAAATAATAGTATATATTATGTGTATTAAGTGAAAATGATATTTTTAAAATTAAAATGTATGAAATTTTCTAAGATTATGATAAGAAAAGTTGGTGTGTGAGAATTTATGAAATAAATTGAGTGATTTATACACTTGCCTTGTCTAGCAAACTATTTATGTATGAAAAGTTCTTTCATTTTAGATTGGATTTGAATAATGATATCGAAGAGAATTTTGATGTGTTTACTAAACTTATTTTAGACTTTAACAGACTGGTGACAAATATATTGATGAATATTCTCTGATTGTTCTCTTAAATGTTATTCCTGAATCTTACAATTATGATAAATATGCTATTAGATATGGTATACATATAACAATGGATGTTGTGATTATAGACTAAAAAATAAAGAGTATGATAATTGGGGGGAGTTATGCTTAAAGCCTAAAAATAAAGCTAAGAATAGGAAATAGTATATTTGTCATGAATATGGTCATTATGTCAATAAGTGTCTTTACCCCCATGAAGTAGGGGTATGATATACATTACGAATTTTTGAAAAATTCATACCGAAAGTTTGGCATGAATTTTTATAAATAGAAAATTCAATATCGCACTGAAATTGGTGCTGTAATGATACATTTTTTATAATTTGATACGGGTATGAATATTCAGTTTTATTCATATCGGTGCAGTTATTATTTTTTCAATAATTAATTTTAAATTAAGATATAAATGTGGATTTATATTTTTATAATTAACGATTTTAAAAGTAGATTAAAATAACTTAAAATATAAATATAAATATATTTTAAGATTTATTTAAAAATATCTTATATACCTATTATTATTTACAAATACGTACTAAAGTTAATCAAACAAAATAAATATCATACAAATAATATAATACTTATCCTATTATATAATTAATGAAAATAAATTTATAGGAGTAAGAATTTATGCTTTATAAAATAAAAAATATATAACTAATAACATTTTGAAATTTAAACAAAAGATGATCAATTTTATAATATGTACTATAAAATTTTTAATTTTTTTTATTATGAAAATATTAATTTAAGTAAAATATAATTATTGTTTCTCACATATTATTGAATTTTAATAGGGTATACAATTTTATTTCAAAGTATGCTTGTATTAAGTACATGTTACGGTACGGATCGATATGGTATATTAGATGATATCCAAGTAAATACTGTAAAATATTTCGGTTCAGTTAAGTTTGGAAAAATCAAATAGTTAACGAATTTTTTCTTTCATAACCTTTTTTTATTCTTCGGTAACATCCGTTTACCTTGCACAACCCTACCACGAAGGATACTCTAATTATCAAGCAAATATAGTAACTGAATATGTGAGTTATATGATGATGTTTTCTGATTTATGTCCATGTGTATTAATTGTCCTTGAATCTTGTGTGTGTTTTAAGTGATTTATTATTTAGGCATATTTGTGTGAAAACTTGTTTTTCTTGAAAATAATGTGTTTTCTCTTTGTGAGAGGTGTATATTTTATGTCTAGCCTTTTATTTATTAAACCTGCTTTTGTTGTTGGCTGCTCCTAATAAGGTGGAGCATTAGTATTGTTTTCTATTTATTGGTATTGTTTGTGTTTATGTGCCTATTATATGCTTATATTTTTCTTAGTGAGGTGGAGCATGTTGCATGAATCTATATTTTTGTTACTTTTGTTACTTTTGTTAGATTATGTTTCATCTGGTATGCTTCTTAGTGGGGTGTCTTTGTGATTTTTTAAATTGCTATAACTTGTTTTCTATGTGTTTGGTCTGTTGTGAAATTATGATCTTTCTGTTCTAATCTTAGTGATTACCTTATGAACATTGTATACATGATCTCTATGAACACATATGAGCTTTGTGCTCTGCATATTATATCTTTGTGATATTGTGCTCTATGTCATTTGCCTCGTGGCATTTCCTTTCCTCTGAATGTGTCATTATTTCTCTTTACTTCATGTATGACAAAATAGATTATACATTAAACTTTATCTTTTTTATTTAAATGTGCAAGTTTGTCTGAAAAGAGTGCAATGATGAAATCCTATATTAGATGAATACTATAGGATTGTATACTAAAAGTCTTGGTTTTTGTATGAACAATATTTTTGACAATATTTGAAATAAAAATCATGTGATCAAACGTTTTGCATAATTATTTATGAATTATTGCAAAAGTTCATTTACTTTATACTGTAGATAATATGGTGTGCGGCGTCACACGGAAGATCATATTATCGGCTCCTTATAAAGTATAAACAGATGTTCACAAACGAGATAGATGGGGACTATCTATCAGTATGGTTGTAGTTTGATTTGGCATTAGTCTGTCTTGACTATAAAATTGCACTAGTGCACATTGTGTATTGAACATGACCGACTTGAGATCGTTCAGTTTATACTGACTATATAATAGAACTTGATCTCTATTATTATGGATGTTCGTACTCTTAATCCTTATACAATAATCTCAACACGTAAGCCAGTATTTATTTCTTTGATTCATCAATAGGTGATATTTAAATATTAAATTAATAAGCTCGATGAGTTGGGAAATAATGCCGTCTCTATGGTGTGCTGTTGATTGTAGAAGAAATCTGTGTCCTAACGGAATTGGTTGATGATGTCCCCTTGAGGAGCTCATAATGATTATCATATAAACCCTGCAGGTGGATTTATTCCTGCATGATAATAAGGTTGAGTGGTACTACTCTCGGTAAATATATTAATTAATGGAGTTGTCAGTAACTTAATTAATTAATGGGCATTGAATCTTAAACACGAGGAGATTAATGGGCTCATAATAAGAAGGAGCTCATAACATAATTGTGCAATAATATTTCTTTAGTGGACTATTTTTATTATTATTAGACTTAAGTATAAGTTTTGGGCTAAATTTGGATGCTTAAGCCCAATGGGAGGCCCAACCTTAATTTCTCCTCCTGATCCCTGTTGTAGCCTATAAATAGCCAATCTCAGCAGTTCGAATATCTTATCAAACACGCCAATATCATGAGAGAAAGAGATTGATTACAGATTGAGTTTGTTTTGTAGATCGTTGCCCACACAATGTCAAGACGCGGCTTAGGAATACAACAGAAGATCGAGAGGTCGTTTTCAGCAACCTGATCGTCAACTTTCATAATTTTTTTGAATTCATATAGAACTCAAAACTGGTGGTGTATACATAGATGGAAAGCCACGAAAGATATGATCATCTTGGCATAAAAATCACTCAAATCGGAGATTGAAAGAGAAAGTTATGCCCAAAGTTGTGAGGTCGCGCAAGCTGCCAGCGAGAATTTTTGAAATTTTTTGAAAATTTCATCTTCTTCAATATACCCGGGTGAAAGGTAATTCAATTTTGTATTATGCTTCTGCTGCTGTAGAATTGCATGGAACCCTAACAGTTCACGTTAACCAAATGATCGAACGCCAACAATTGGTATCAGAGCTTCGGTTTCATGGTGAAGCGTGAAATGTTAGGCTAGGGTTTATGTGCCAAAGGTAAAAGGGTTAAGTATATTTCGTGTTGTGCTTATATACCCTATTCGGATACCATATACGTGGATTAGGATTAGAATATTAATTGTTATACTTGGATACCATAAATGTTTGACGGCGGTATATTGCGGTGGATCACGGCTGATGAACGACTTAGGGCGCAAGTAATCCTACTTGTTGCATAAGGCATCGGTTTAACAGCTGGAGTGTCGGACAAGACATTCTTATTTAGTGGCGATCGAATTCGCTGATATATAACTGCCATAATTAATTTAATATTTGATTATTGTTATATATGTATGCATGATTTTCCGTGATTTACTGCCTTATTTGCCGTAATAGGAGCATGATAGGTTGCATATTATATATGGTATATTGTATGCATGCAAAAATCCTCTTGTTAAATAACTAAGTGGGAGAGGGATTGGTTAATAAATTCTGCGGCCTCCGTTATTGGTTTGTTATGTGATGCAAGTAAGCTTATGAGTTGGCGGTAGTGCATTCCTCCCCAACGGATGAGTTTTATTTGTGGATCACTGGAATAAATTTCTTTAAATAATTATTGTTTGTAATGTGATGCACATATACTTATGAGTCGGCTATAGTGCCTTCTTCCCCAACGGATAAGTTTATTTGTAGATCACTGGTACAAACTTATAATTTATGATTGTAGGAAGTTATCTGAGCATGTGTGGACTTCTCCAACTGTAAGGCACACAAGCTTGGGCAACGTACTTAGTATCAAATAATAGTATACACTTAGGTGCAATTAATATGTATCCTCCCCAACGAAGTCACTGCTATTATTTTGCATGGCTAAAGGACAACCGACTATAAATTATGGTGTCATAAGGTTAAATTGACTTTTGAAATTAATGGGTAAAACCTTCTCTTGCGAATGTTAGGGTTTGTATACATCCACACTAACGTGGCATGCAAATTCACGGTGCTTGAGATGTCGATAAATTTATTTTATATTATTTTGAGGGAATCAATATAAATTTTAAATTTGAAGTGTTTGATCAGTGTATTTATTTACGTGATTCTCAGTATTTTCAAATGGTTTTATTCCACTTATTGTTAACTAAAAGAAACATATTTACTGGTCCAAAATTAGATGATAAAATAAGAACCTTGATTTTAATTCTTACTACTTAGGAAAACAAATGTGTTCTCACTAAGGATGTCCTCTAGTACTTATCTAAAGTCTCTAGTAGAGAGGTGAGAGGTTCATAGAAATATGATGGTCTCATGAAACTCTTCGAATACTTGAGTAAGTTAAAAAGGCAAGATATTATGGTTAACTTGATGAATGTATTGAAAACACGGAGTAGAAATTGAAGAGGAAACCTAGGTCAATTTATTCTCCATAATTGGCCTAGTTGTTTTGAGCAAGTTTTACCTGAATTACAAGAAGTTGTATACGATGGAAAACTTCTGACAAAACGTGTGGCGAAGGAAAGTCATTTTCATCAAGAAGTGAATAAGGTTAGTATCTTATTCACTAGTTGTTGAAGCATGATTAGTGATGACGTTTACTGACATATTGTGTGTAGATACCGGAGTCACTAAATGTTTATAACTTAGTGATGATGAGATTACTGTATGGATTGATAAAGCTACAAAAGTAGTGGTTGTTGTAATGGAGTTGTTTGTTTATCTTATGATAGGAATAAACGTTTGATTATGAGAAATTGTCTTTACGTATGTTTTCATAAAAAGAATTTGATTTCAGCTTCATGCATTTATGGATGGATACTATATTTTATTTAAATGACATGGTCATTATAATGAAGGATGGAGCTATAATCTGTTGTAGTACGTTGGTAGAGAATTTGCACACTCTTAAATCATGTTAATCCTACGATGCAACATTTAGTAAATAATAAACGCGTCTTCTAAACCTAATAAGAGAAATGAAACTTCGAAAATGAACCAAACATACTTTTGGCATGTGAGACTAGATCATTTTACTCAAGTACGATTCGAAAGTTGATAGCTGATAGACCGTTAGATTTATTGGAAGTGGAAACTATCAAACTAGTGAGTCTTACTTGGAAGTGAATATAAGTAATTACCTTTTTAAGGCAAACGAGTATAGAGAGCCATGTAAAGATATGTTGGAAATGGTTCATTCTAATTTATGCGGTCCTAAGACTGTCCAGACAAGAGGTGTTTATGAATATTCATCACTTTGTTTGATAATTATTCTAGAAACAAGATATATTTATTTGATGCACCGCACGTCTGGGTACTTTTATTAATTCAAGTAGTAAATGGCTGATGTGGTGAGGAGTCATGAAAAATATATCAAATCACTACGATTTAATCATGGTGGCGAGTACCTCTTAGGATAGTTTATGAGCTATTAATCAGAGGATGAGATAAAATCTCAATTAAATGCACCGGACAAACCCCAGCAGAATGGTATGACGGAAAGAAGGAATAGGACTCTTATGGAAATGATTAGATAGATGATGAATTATTTGTAGTTACTAAATTTATTTTATAGGTATTCCCTAGAAATAGCATTTCGTAAGATGTTAGTCTGTTTGTGGGATATCCTAAAAAAATAAAGGGTGGTTTAGTGAATAGTCCAAAAGATCAGAGGGTGATTGTTAACACGAACACTAGATTTTTGGAAAAGGACTATGTAATAAATCACAAATCCTTATATAATGTGTTCTAAAGGTGTGAGAAGGAAAACACAAATTTTAGTACTAATTGTACAAGAGGATATACCACAAGTAAACTGCATCGCTTGTCAAATCTGATACACAATTACCTGTAGTGCCTTGTTGTAGTGGGAGGGTTGTCCAACAACCAAATAGATTTATATTTTGGGAGAGTCGTGAGACTTGATCCCTAGTAAACATGAAATACTCCCGTGGTATAACGACGAAGCACTACAAGATAAAAATGCGATATCTTTGATTAGAGCTATTTTCACCTAGATTTTAGTGTCTTTTTATATGTGTTTTCATATTATTTTATCCGTATTTTATGTGTTATTTGGTTGTATTTTGTGTTTTTATGGAAATGTGTGTGAATGATCTTAAACATATGTATAAAAGGTGAAATGGAGTAAAAAATGAAGACGGGAGATCAAACAAGGAAGAAGGAACAAAAGTGCAAGAACACGGCTGGCCGTGCTCGTAACACGACTCGTGTTGCAGCACACGGCCCGTGTACCAGACACGGGCCTGTAAGCGACGGCCGTGCGGAGCCATCCGTTCATGCAACACGGCCACCCTTTGGCCGTGCGACACAGCTCGACTCGTGTTGGCAGCACGAGCCGTGTCATCAACACGGCCCTGTAAGAAAAGGCCGTGCGGGAGCATCCGTTTACGCAACACAGGCACCTTATGGCAGTGTTGCGCCACACGACTCGTGTCGTGTCAGGGATAAAAAAAAGTCAGAATCCTTCTAGAAGCTTGTCAAGGGGTATAAATACCCAACACTTCAATATCTTTGAAGAAGATCCGAATTCCAACCCTTCTACACATACCTCACACACCATTTCTTCCATTTTCCACCTTCATCTTCATCCATCTTCTTCCATCTTCATCCATCTTCATCCACCCATCAAATCTTTCATTTTTGGTGCTAAAGACTTCAAAATCAAGAGCTAGAGGTGGAGATCAAGAAGAATAGAAGATTCTCTTCAAGAAATTGATATGGAAGAATCCATTCATTTTGTATTTCTTTAGATCTAAGACTATGGGTATTTGTAATGAATCATTTATTTGTTTTGTTACCCTTATCATGTTAGGCTAATCCCTCTAGTGGGATTAGGAGCATGAAGAGCATATTAGATTTATATTATCATGTGGATTAAATTGATTTTTGATTTAATTGATGTTGATTTCTATTCATGGAGTTTAATTGTCTTGATGTTGTGATGGCATGGTTTGTTATTCATAATTGATTATTGGTTTAATGGATTGTTGATCAATGAATTGATTTATGGTAATTAAATGCTATCATGATGCTCATGTATGTATTGCTTGGAGTGAGACGGAAACGACCCTCTATAGTATTAGGAATGCATGAATAGACATTGAGTTTGGGTTTGACCAAAAGGATATTTAAATTCAATGAGGGGAACCAATCCATTCGTTGGCCTTAGTACACAAAAAGGGAGAGTTTAATCTAACTAGTACCTAGATGGAAGGGGTTAATGTTGGGCTTTGATCTTAAGTGTTTTTGGGAGTCTAAAATGGATCAACAACCTTTGTAACCCGAAAGGGAGTTTAGGATACTATCGTGATGAGTGATATTTTCACCTAGATTTTAGTGTCTTTTTATATGTGTTTTCGTATATTTTTATCCGTATTTTATGTGTTATTTGGTTGTGTTTTGTGTTTTCATGGAAATGTGTGTGAATGAGCTTAAACCTACTATTTTCACTTTTTATTTGATGCTAAATAGGATAAGGAAGATGTAGGAAAAAGCGGAACTCAATTTGGAGTTGAAACGAGGGAGAACGAGCCAAAACAGTGAAGGAATCAGGGCAGCAGCAACACGACTGGCCGTGTCGGTGGCACGAGCCGTGTCGCAGTACACGACTCGTGTAGCTAACACGGGCCTGTCCAGAATGGTCGTGCGGCAACATCTATTCATCCAACACGACCACCACTTGGCCGTGTTGCGGAGCTCGACTCGTGTTGCAGCACACGACCCGTGTAGCCAACACGGGCCTGTAAGCGATGGCCGTGCGGGAGCATCAGTTCACGCAACACGGGCACCTCATGGCCGTGTTGCGCCACACGACTCGTGTCGTGTCTTGGATCAGAAAAATTCAGAATCCTTCTAGAAGCTTGTCAAGGAGTATAAATACCCCTCCATTCAGATTTTATGAAAAAAATCCGATTTCCACCACTTCCACACACACCTCACACACCATTTCTTCCATTTTCCACCATCATCTTCATCCATTCTTCATCCACCCATCTACACTTGATCCCCTCCATCAAATCCACCATCCAAGTGATCAAGGAAGCAAGGGAGAGTGAGATCACAAGAAGAAGAAGGAGATCTCCATTGAAGCACTTCAAAGGGGGAATCTAATTCTAATTTTTGTGCATTTCTTTATAGATTGATCATGTTTTGTAAGGATCTTAATGTCTATGTTAATTTTCTTATGGATATGAGAGGCTAATCTCCTTTGTGAGATTAGCTCCATGATTGGTGTTGGATAATTTAGTTTTTATGCAAATTGATTTTAATCTTGAATGGGCTTTGTGTTATTTCTATCATTGATTGTTGATTGCTTGATGTATATGATGATTTGTGTGATTAATTGTCATGGGCATGTGATTAGATTGAGAAATCAATTATGTGTTTAGGATAGTTCATTGAATCATTTCATCATACACTTCATGTGCATTAATTTAGAATGAGATAGAGATATCCTTCTAGATTTAGAACCCTTTGATAGAACATTTGATTAGCTTAATCGAGAGGTTGGTTGATTAAATGAGGAGACCCAAACAATTAGTGAATTCATAGTACCTTAAAAGGGAATATTGCTTATGATTTAGTACCTAATTAGGGAACTCATAGAGTAATTAGTACCTAGTGGGAGGTTTTTGCTATTGTCTCGATCCTATGTGCGTTTGGGAGCCTTGTTGAGGGCCTACATCCTATCCATCTCGAGAGAGAGTTTAGGTGGAATTAGTGATCGCTTCTATACCTTGTCCATGAGAGATTAGAATTAATTGCATAATTACTTAATTATCTATGCCATGATTGTTGTTAATCTCATCCTTGCATCATTTGGAACCATCTTATCTTTGCATTCATTTTATCTTTATTTCTTGCTTTAGCATAATTGCATTCATTTGCTCCTATCCTCTCTTCCGTCGTCCTTATAAAATCACGATAAACTTGAGATCGCTTAAACTCTAGTACCTTCCTCCCTGTGGTTCGATAATTTCTTTAATTGGTCATGCCCACTATATTATGGCTAATCAAATGGCACCGTTGCCGGGGACAAGAAAAAGAGCACAAGAAAGAATGGACATGCAACCCCAAAACAAGAAAATGAGCAAAGCAATAAAAATATGCTCAAATACTTAAAAGTTCAAAGAAGGAAGCATGCATTAAAAGAAGATAAAAATCTAAGGAAAGTTGATGATTAGTGCTTGTGATTACCAAAGTTGAGAAAGGAAGAAAGAAAAGTGGAGAAGTTGGAGAAATTGGCCATCTCTTCGATTACTTACACTTGCTTAGTCACTATTATCCATATCTTCCATACCCTACCAAAGAGCCTATCATTACATCCTTAATGAAAGACCTTTTTGATCATTAATGGAAACTTTGGCGGTTTGTGAATGTAGTCCACGAGCAAGCTTATAGCGAGTCAAGCCAATCAATTGATGAGTGTTGATTTACCTACTTTAAAGAGTGTTGAGTGAAATTTATAACCTATGTAAGGCTTGGACTAAAAGGGACTATATTACACTTTATTCTCTTTTGATTGAACTTGTTAATTTCTCATGTTATGATTTTATTGATGTAGGATGCCTTAGCATAGTTTGTAATTCTTATTGCTATTGATGTGTTATTACTTATGTTCGTTTAGTTTTTTCCTAGGTGAAAATCACTCTTCATGGTTTATCATTTTCGTTGTGCGAGGACGCACAACACTTTAAGTTTGGGGGTGTGATGAGTGATATTTTCACCTAGATTTTAGTGTCTTTTTATATGTGTTTTCGTATATTTTTATCCGTATTTTATGTGTTATTTGGTTGTGTTTTGTGTTTTCATGGAAATGTGTGTGAATGAGCTTAAACCTACTATTTTCACTTTTTATTTGATGCTAAATAGGATAAGGAAGATGTAGGAAAAAGCGGAACTCAATTTGGAGTTGAAACGAGGGAGAACGAGCCAAAACAGTGAAGGAATCAGGGCAGCAGCAACACGACTGGCCGTGTCGGTGGCACGAGCCGTGTCGCAGTACACGACTCGTGTAGCTAACACGGGCCTGTCCAGAATGGTCGTGCGGCAACATCTATTCATCCAACACGACCACCACTTGGCCGTGTTGCGGAGCTCGACTCGTGTTGCAGCACACGACCCGTGTAGCCAACACGGGCCTGTAAGCGATGGCCGTGCGGGAGCATCAGTTCACGCAACACGGGCACCTCATGGCCGTGTTGCGCCACACGACTCGTGTCGTGTCTTGGATCAGAAAAATTCAGAATCCTTCTAGAAGCTTGTCAAGGAGTATAAATACCCCTCCATTCAGATTTTATGAAAAAAATCCGATTTCCACCACTTCCACACACACCTCACACACCATTTCTTCCATTTTCCACCATCATCTTCATCCATTCTTCATCCACCCATCTACACTTGATCCCCTCCATCAAATTCACCATCCAAGTGATCAAGGAAGCAAGGGAGAGTGAGATCACAAGAAGAAGAAGGAGATCTCCATTGAAGCACTTCAAAGGGGGAATCTAATTCTAATTTTTGTGCATTTCTTTATAGATTGATCATGTTTTGTAAGGATCTTAATGTCTATGTTAATTTTCTTATGGATATGAGAGGCTAATCTCCTTTGTGAGATTAGCTCCATGATTGGTGTTGGATAATTTAGTTTTTTATGCAAATTAATTTTAATCTTGAATGGGCTTTGTGTTATTTCTATCATTGATTGTTGATTGCTTGATGTATATGATGATTTGTGTGATTAATTGTCATGGGCATGTGATTAGATTGAGAAATCAATTATGTGTTTAGGATAGTTCATTGAATCATTTCATCATACACTTCATGTGCATTAATTTAGAATGAGATAGAGATATCCTTCTAGATTTAGAACCCTTTGATAGAACATTTGATTAGCTTAATCGAGAGGTTGGTTGATTAAATGAGGAGACCCAAACAATTAGTGAATTCATAGTACCTTAAAAGGGAATATTGCTTATGATTTAGTACCTAATTAGGGAACTCATAGAGTAATTAGTACTTAGTGGGAGGTGTTTGCTATTGTCTCGATCCTATGTGCGTTTGGGAGCCTTGTTGAGGGCCTACATCCTATCCATCTCGAGAGAGAGTTTAGGTGGAATTAGTGATCGCTTCTATACCTTGTCCATGAGAGATTAGAATTAATTGCATAATTACTTAATTATCTATGCCATGATTGTTGTTAATCTCATCCTTGCATCATTTGGAACCATCTTATCTTTGCATTCATTTTATCTTTATTTCTTGCTTTAGCATAATTGCATTCATTTGCTCCTATCCTCTCTTCCGTCGTCCTTATAAAATCACGATAAACTTGAGATCGCTTAAACTCTAGTACCTTCCTCCCTGTGGTTCGATAATTTCTTTAATTGGTCATGCCCACTATATTATGGCTAATCAAATGGCGCCGTTGCCGGGGAGGTAACGGTCGCTAGTAGTTTGACGAAGGATTGTTTAGAGTGGTCTTAATAAGGATTTTTTTTTTTTTTTGCATATGATATTTGCTTTGGAAAATTTTGTTCTAATTTTTCTTTCTTTTATAGGTGCATACCTTGAGAAGGAAGAAGAAGGAGAGCAACCCCAAAAATATGAGCTACATGGATACTCTTCGAGATATGGTGAATAGAAGTGTTCATTCCGCTATGAACACACAAGGAAATTTTCAAGGATTTCAAATGCCAAATTGGGAGCCTAATTTGCAACCGGATTATGGAGTACAAGATATGCAATTCCAACAACAAGGTTATGAGAATTTTGGTGTTCCTCATCAAATGCATCATCAAGTATACCCTCAAGGTGTGGAAGATGTTTTTCAAGGAAATTTTTCTAGTCATCAAGAAGGAAATCAACCACATCTATGGGGAAATTTTCAAGACTCCAACACCTCTTATTCCACCCAAAGTGACCACATAGCAATGTTTGGAGAAAAGATGTTTGAAATGGTTATGGATCGCATAGAGAAGGAGAGTAAGTTTAATGAAATGTGGATGGATCGAATCGGAAATTGGTGTGACATGGTGACAAGTGCAATAGTAGCATTCGGTGCTAGATTGGATTCCATTGAGCACCAAGTTAGTCAAGTTGTATCCACCGTTGAGAACAACAAGCCTTCTTCCTCTATTAAGGATCGGAACAAGACTAGTTTGGGGGTTGATGAGGTTATAAAGGAAAGAAGAGAAAGGATGCCTAAGTGGGTGAAAGCTAAAGAGTTGAAAGAAGAGTTGAAGGGGGAATTCGATAGATTTGTCGAGTCTCTTGAAGAGATGGTAGAGAAAGTCAAGATTCAAAATCAAAAAGAGATTCATGCCATTATGGAAGAAAGGAAACCTCCGGAAACTAAGATCATGGATTCTACTCCCCACAAGCCAAAACCTTCTCATTCTATTGAAATTTCAAATTCTCTTAAGAACTTCCATGATTTCATTGATAAAAATTTATTTGGTGATTGTAGGAAAAAGGTTGCAAGAGGGCACCAACACTTGTCAATGCCCGAATTCTTACCGGGGGATGTGGTTGAAGTTCAAAATTCACATAGAGCTCCATGGAAGAAGTGGAACAAGTGGAAAGGGCCATTTCTTGTGAAGAACGCCTTCGGAGAACAATTGCTTGAGCTATTTAACAAGAAGGGAACCGTTCTAGTGGTTGAACGGGAGAGCACAAGGCACTACTTCAAGAAGAAACCTATGATAGTGCCTAAGGACTATTCAAGACCACCATGAGCTAATGACTATCGTCCGGCTTGAAGACGTTAAACTTAGCGCTCGATGGGAGGCAACCCATCATTATCTTTATTGCTTTATTTAATGCTTTCAATAAGGATTGTGGATTTGTTATTTCTTGCATTTTTGGCATGTAGGTTGATTGTGCTTGTGAGGAATACGCGTATTGAAGACACGAAGAGTGCTTGATTTGAAATGTGATAGTAAGTCACACAACTTTTTGCAAACTTACCTCGAAACTCTTGTTTCAATTTAAGTTTGGGGGGATATGGCGTGGTGTGACATACTTTGTCTTGAAAGCATATACTTTTCGTATTTTTGAGCTAAAATTTTAAAATTTTTTTCATGAGTTTGGTTTGATTTTGGTATGATTGGTCGTGTTGAAGTGCATGATAGTCCATATTTTTAATGAAATTGTTGAGCTAATGGTTTTGTTGAGCATGTATGAAGGGTATTGGAAGCACGAATTGAGCTCGGAGCTAACAACTTCCACTATCAAATGCTTATTGAGGGAGTTCATTCTACACCCTACCACTTTTATGTGCTTAGCATAATTTGATTTGATTTGTATTGATGTGATTAGCATGCTACTTCATGTGTTATGTTTTTTGGGATGTTTATTTTCATTAGTTAGGATTTTCTTTTCAATCAAAGGTTGGGATGATTGTGAGCTTACATTGTTTATGGATGATTTGAATGTGTGCTTCATTGTTTAATGATAGTGATTTTTATTCTTGCATGTTATGTGTTTTTGTTTTGTTTATTGTTTGTTGAGTCTTTATTTTATGTTTTGTGTGTTTTCTTATTTTTGTCTTGGTATGTTTGGAGGTTTGTTTTGGGATGTTGTGAGTCATTTTTGAACATGAGTGGTGATATGTTGTGGTAGTAAGTGATGACAAGTTATGATTAAGAATCTCTACACTTTCGAATTGTGACATGTTTTACTTAACTTGTTCAATTTTGAGATGGATGTGGTGTAATAAGTTTCTTAAGGTCCGAGCACAAGCTTGTGAGCGTTTGAGCCTCAACCGTGCATACATGGTATTTTTCTTCATGAGTGGATTGGTTGTGTTTGATAAGCTAGAATTTGCTCAAGGACTATAGGAACGAGCCCAATTTGTGGAGATTAGTGACATGATCTAAGGTCATCCTTGTTATTATAGTCATTACCTTATATTTTCCTACCATGAACATCATCCCTAGTCAACCATTTTGAGCCTTTAAGCCTTTTTATTGTGAATATAGCACATTACAAGCCATGATTACCCACTTAAGCCTTACATATATACCATTTGTGTGGGTGATTGAGGAGATGGTAACTAGAAAGGTTTGATAAGGAAGAAAAAGAAAAAGGAAATGGTAAACAAGCAAGAAAAAGGATGAAAAAGAGCATAAAAAAGAATGAACATGCAACCTCAAAACAAGAAAAATGAGTAAAGCAACAACAAGATGCTCAAGGAAATAAAAATTCAAAGAAAGGAAGCATGCATCATAAGAAGCTCAATCCAAAGGAATGTTGATGATTAGTGCTTGTGATTACCAAAGTTGAGAAAGGAAGAAAGAAAAGTGGAGAAGTTGGAGAAATTGGCCATCTCTTCGATTACTTACACTTGCTTAGTCACTATTATCCATATCTTCCTACCCTACCAAAGAGCCTATCATTACATCCTAATTAAAGACCTTTTTGATCATTGATTGAAACTTTGGTGGTTTGTGAATATAGTCCGCGAGCAAGCTTATAGCGAGTCGAGCCAATCGATTAATGAGTGTGATTTACCCTATTTCAAAAGAGTGTTGAGAGACATCAATATCCATTGTGAGGCATGGACGTAAAAGGGTCTATATTACACTTTATTCTCTTTTGATTGAACTTGTTAATTTCTCATGTCATGAGTTTAATGTTGTAGGATGTCTTAGCATAATTTGTAATTCTTGTTGCTAATGATGTGTTGTTACTTATGTTCGTTTAGTCTTTTCCTAGGTGAAAATCACTCTCCTTGGTTTATCATTTTCGTTATGCGGGGACGCACGACACTTTAAGTTTGGGGGTGTGATGAGTTATATTTTCACCTAGATTTTAGTGCCTTTTTATATGTGTTTTCGTATATTTTTATCCGTATTTTATGTGTTATTTGGTTGTGTTTTGTGTTTTCATGGAAATGTGTGTGAATGAGCTTAAACCTACTATTTTCACTTTTTATTTGATGCTAAATAGGATAAGGAAGATGTAGGAAAAAGCGGAACTCAATTTGGAGTTGAAACGAGGGAGAACGAGCCAAAACAGTGAAGGAATCAGGGCAGCAGCAACACGACTGGCCGTGTCGGTGGCACGAGCCGTGTCGCAGTACACGACTCGTGTAGCTAACACGGGCCTGTCCAGAATGGTCGTGCGGCAACATCTATTCATCCAACACGACCACCACTTGGCCGTGTTGCGGAGCTCGACTCGTGTTGCAGCACACGACCCGTGTAGCCAACACGGGCCTGTAAGCGATGGCCGTGCGGGAGCATCAGTTCACGCAACACGGGCACCTCATGGCCGTGTTGCGCCACACGACTCGTGTCGTGTCTTGGATCAGAAAAATTCAGAATCCTTCTAGAAGCTTGTCAAGGAGTATAAATACCCCTCCATTCAGATTTTATGAAAAAAATCCGATTTCCACCACTTCCACACACACCTCACACACCATTTCTTCCATTTTCCACCATCATCTTCATCCATTCTTCATCCACCCATCTACACTTGATCCCCTCCATCAAATCCACCATCCAAGTGATCAAGGAAGCAAGGGAGAGTGAGATCACAAGAAGAAGAAGGAGATCTCCATTGAAGCACTTCAAAGGGGGAATCTAATTCTAATTTTTGTGCATTTCTTTATAGATTGATCATGTTTTGTAAGGATCTTAATGTCTATGTTAATTTTCTTATGGATATGAGAGGCTAATCTCCTTTGTGAGATTAGCTCCATGATTGGTGTTGGATAATTTAGTTTTTATGCAAATTGATTTTAATCTTGAATGGGCTTTGTGTTATTTCTATCATTGATTGTTGATTGCTTGATGTATATGATGATTTGTGTGATTAATTGTCATGGGCATGTGATTAGATTGAGAAATCAATTATGTGTTTAGGATAGTTCATTGAATCATTTCATCATACACTTCATGTGCATTAATTTAGAATGAGATAGAGATATCCTTCTAGATTTAGAACCCTTTGATAGAACATTTGATTAGCTTAATCGAGAGGTTGGTTGATTAAATGAGGAGACCCAAACAATTAGTGAATTCATAGTACCTTAAAAGGGAATATTGCTTATGATTTAGTACCTAATTAGGGAACTCATAGAGTAATTAGTACCTAGTGGGAGGTTTTTGCTATTGTCTCGATCCTATGTGCGTTTGGGAGCCTTGTTGAGGGCCTACATCCTATCCATCTCGAGAGAGAGTTTAGGTGGAATTAGTGATCGCTTCTATACCTTGTCCATGAGAGATTAGAATTAATTGCATAATTACTTAATTATCTATGCCATGATTGTTGTTAATCTCATCCTTGCATCATTTGGAACCATCTTATCTTTGCATTCATTTTATCTTTATTTCTTGCTTTAGCATAATTGCATTCATTTGCTCCTATCCTCTCTTCCGTCGTCCTTATAAAATCACGATAAACTTGAGATCGCTTAAACTCTAGTACCTTCCTCCCTGTGGTTCGATAATTTCTTTAATTGGTCATGCCCACTATATTATGGCTAATCACTTAGTTTAAGCAACTTCCGGATGAAAGCTTTTATGAAGCATGGGAACACTACAAGGAGATGCTAAGAAAGTGCCCTCAACATGATTTTCATGAGAATTTCTTTTATCAAGGGTTGAATCAACAAAATCGGATGCATGTAGATGCCTCATCCGGAGGGTCTATATTTGGATTGGATGCTATGAAAGCCATGGATATTTTTGAAGACATTGCAATGAATGCTTATCAATGGCCTTCCGAGCGAGTAATGGGAGGTTATGCATTTGGAAAAGTAGCTCAAGTGGAAAGTGTGAACAAAGTGAAGAATGATGTGTTCCAAAGTGAAGGCATGAAAGAATTCAATGAGAGTATCCAAGCTTTAACAAAGCAATTGAATTTGATCACTCAAGGAGTAAGTCAAAGGGGAAGCACAAGTTCTATGGTGAATGATGAGAGCAATGTTATGCAAAGTGTAGAGGATGTTGCCTATGTAGATATGAGAAATTACCAAGGGAATTTCCATCATCAAGGGAATTTTCAAGGTAATTATCCTTCTAATCAAGGTAATTTTCAAGGAGGATATCAAGGATAAGCTCGGGGAAGCAATTTCAATCAATCAAGTGGAAATTATCAAGCTTCGAGGAAGCATGAAAATCTTTCTTACTCTAATCCTCAAGCCGCCGTGTCATTTCCTCCGGGATTCGATCCGAGTGCTAAGCCGCCAAATGGAGAGGGGAAAGCATCATTGGAAGAGACATTGATGACATTCATAAAAGATACAAGGGCTTACATGGAAAAAAGAGATGCAAAGATGGAGGCTAGAATGGAGGAAAATGAGAAGAAATCCGACAATAGGATGAGAGCTTTTGAGTATCAGATGGGTCAAATTGCTTCTTCCGTGGGATCTCAACACCAACAAGGAAAGTTTCCATCTACCACGGTAACTAATCCTAAAGAAGATTGCAAAGCTATCACTCTTAGAAGTGGAAAAGAGTATGAGGAACCTCCTATGCCTAAAGAAGATAGTATTGTCATTGAAAGGGAAGTGGAAAGAAAGGTTGAAGAAGGGTTGGTGCAAGAAGAGATTGAAATAGAGGAAGTAAGCAAGAAAAAAGAAATTGTTGAGCAAAAGAAAGATGAAGAGAAGATAGAGAGAATTCCAAAGTGGAAGAAGGCAAAGGAGTTAAGGGAAAAGAAGTTGAAGTTGAAAGAGATAGTTGGGGAATACCAAAGACTCAAGTACCGGTTCCTTTTCCTCAAAGGTTCTTGAAGAAGGGTTTGGATGAGAGGTTCAAAAAGTTTTTTGAAATCTTCAAGAAGATTCAAATCAATATCCCTTTCGCCAATGCTTTGGATCAAATGCCTCATTATGCTCGTTTCTTGAAGGACATCATGGGAAAGAAAAGAAGTCTTGTGGAAAATGAAACGGTTAATTTAACCGAAGAGTGTAGTGCCATTCTACAACGGAAACTTCCTCAAAAATTGAAGGATCCGGGTAGTTTCATTATACCATGTGAAATTGGAAAGAACAAGAAGAACAAGGCTCTTTGTGACCTTGGTGCAAGCATTAATCTAATGTCTCTCTCCATATTCAAGAAGCTTGGGTTAGGTGAAGTAAAGCCAACTTCCATCACACTTCAATTGGCGGATCGATCTATGACACATCCAAAAGGAGTAATTGAAGATGTGTTGATGAAAGTTGATAAGTTCGTCTTTCCGGTGGATTTTGTTGTTCTAGATATGGAGGAGGATGAAAATGTGCCATTGATTCTTGGGAGACCGTTTCTTGCTACCGGGAGAGCTCTTATTGATGTCTACAAAAGAGAATTGAAGTTGAGAGTTAATGATGAGGAAGTGGTATTCTCTCTACACAAGGCCATGCAATATCCAATGAATGATGAAGAATATAAAAGTGTGGATGTTGTAAAGGGAAGTGTCGAGGAGAGTTGGCCTTCCATTGTAACCAAGGATCCACTTGAACTTTGCTTGAGCAATTCTCTATCTCTTTCTAATATTTCTACTACTTCTCTTGATTTAAATGAAGAATTGATTAATTGTTTGCTTGATCTAGGTGATTGTAGTGAAGCTCAAGAGGTTGCAGCCGCCATCTCAATGGGAAATGAAAAGTTTTTACCACTTAGAGATCCACTCGAGCAAGAAGAGAAAAAGGAAAAGAAGGTGGAGTTGAAGCCTCTACCCGATCATCTTACTTATGCCTACCTTGGTGAAAGTGAGACATATCCGATAATTGTATCATCATCTCTAACCTCTAGTCAACTTGATAAATTGCTTAATGTCCTTAAAGAGCATAAGTCGGCTATTGGTTGGTGTATTGATGATTTGAAGGGGATTAGTCCAACAATTTGCATGCATAAGATAAGGCTTGAGGATGAAGGGAAAGCTTGTGTTCAAAACCAAAGAAGACTTAATCCTATCATGCAAGAAGTGGTAAAAAAAGAGATTCTTAAGTGGTTAGACTCCGATATGATTTTTTCTATTAGTGATAGCCCTTATGTGAGCCCGTTGCATGTAGTATCTAAAAAAAGGGTATGACTATAGTGAAGTCCGAGAAAGATGAGACCATAGCCACTAGGACGGTGACGGGGTGGCGTGTGTGTGTTGATTATAGGAAGCTTAATGAAAATACACGTAAAGATCACTTCCCCTTACCTTTCTTGGATCAAATGTTGGATAGGTTGGCCGGGTATGAGTTTTATTGCTTTCTTGATGGGTATTCCGGGTATAACCAAATTCTCATAGCACCCGAAGACCAAGAAAAGACCGCTTTCACTTATCCTTATGGAATATTTGCTTTTCGAAGATTGCCATTTGGACTTTGCAATGCACCGGCCACCTTTCAAATGTGTATGATGGCAATCTTTGAAGGATTAATTGAGAATATAATGGAAGTGTTCATGGATGACTTTTCGGTGTTTGGTTCTTCTTTTGATATTTGTTTGTCTAACCTTGCTATTGTTTTGAAGCGATGTCAAGACACTAATTTAGTGTTGAATTGGGAGAAGTGTCACTTCATGGTAAATGATGGCATTGTACTTGGACATCACATCTCTTCAAAGGGATTGCAAGTTGACCGAGCCAAAGTTGTTGCTATAGAGAAGATTCCACCGCCAACAAATGAGAAGGGAGTGCGATCGTTCCTTGGTCATGCCGGGTTCTATCGTAGATTCATCAAGGATTTTTCTTCATTTTCTAAACCTCTATCTCATCTCCTTGAAAAAGATGTGTCATTTAAGTTTGATGATAATTGTTTAAATTCTTTTCAGGTGCTAAAGGAAGCTTTGATTTCATCACCCATCTTGATCACCCCGATTGGAAGGAGCCATTTATATTGATGTGTGATGCAAGTGATGTAGCTCTTGGAGTAGTTTTGGGGCAACTAAGAGAGAAAAAATTTCGAGCCATTTACTATGCAAGCAAGACATTTGATGCGGCTCAAAGGAACTACACTACTACCGAAAAAGAGTTCTTGGCGGTAGTATACGCATTTGATAAGTTTCGTCCTTATTTGGTAGGAACGAAGACTATTGTATACACCGACCATGCCGCTATCAAGTATCTCATGGCAAAGAAGGATGCAAAGCCAAGGGTGATAAGATGGGTACTACTTCTTCAAAAATTTGATATTGAAGTGAGAGATAAGAAGGGCACGGAAAATGTGATAGCCGACCATCTTTCAAGGTTAGAGTCGAGGGAGCATTGTGAAAGTACTTATGAGTTAATCAAGGAGGTTTTTCCCGATGAAGAAATCTTGGAGTGTGATTGCTATCAAATTGAGGCTTTAGTGGAGCAAGAAGGAAGCCCGTGGTATGCGGACTATGTGAATTACTTGGCTAGTGGAAGGAGGCCTTATGAGCTTAATAAGTATCAATCCAAGAAGTTCTTTCATGATGTTAAAAGTTACTTGTGGGATGATCCATTCTTGTACAAGATGTGTAATGATTCTCTTGTGCAAAGATGTGTGCCCGAGGAAGAATGGAATAGTGTGTTGGAGTTTTGCCACTCTTCACCTAGTGGAGGCCATTTTGGAGCTCAAAAGACCGCTGCAAAAGTCTTACAATCGGGGTTGTATTGGTCATTTTTATTCAAGAGTTGTAAGAAATTTGTAGATGGTTGCGATCGGTGTCAAAGGATGGGAGGAATCTCCAAGTGGGATGAAACGCTCCTTAAGAGCTTTCAAGAAGTGGAGATATTTGATGTGTGGGGCATCGATTTCATGGGACCATTTCCTCAATCGAATGGATTCCTATACATCCTATTGGCGGTCAACTATGTCTCGAAATGGGTTGAGGCCATACCTTCAAGAACAAGTGATGCTAGAGTGGTCATGGGGTTTCTAAAGAAGCATATCTTCACAAGATTTGGAGTACCTAGAGTGTTGGTAAGTGATGGGGGTAGTCACTTCATAAATAAGCTCATGGAGAACATTCTCAAGACTTATGGAGTGAAGCATCGAGTGTCTACTCCGTATCACCCTCAAACGAATGGTCAAGCTGAAATTTCTAACCGACAAATCAAGCAAGTCTTGGAGAAAACAGTGAGTGTGAGTAGAAAGGATTGGTCAAATAAACTTGATGATGCATTGTGGGCCTTTCGAACCGCATTCAAGACCACTCTTGGTATGTCTCCTTTTCAAATTGTCCATGGCAAGTCTTGTCATCTTCCCGTGGAGTTAGAGCATAAAGCTTATTGGGCCATTAAGAAGTTGAATTTTGACATGAAAGCTTCGAAGAAGGTAAGATTCTTACAATTGAATGAGCTTGAGGAATTTAGAGAAAATGCTTATGAAAACTCAAGGATTTTTATGGAGAAAACCAAGAGGTGGCATGATGCTCGTTTGAGAAAAAAGAGCTTTGAAAAGGGTGAAAAGGTGTTGGTATTCAATTCTCGACTAAGACTTTTCCTGGGCAAGTTGAAGTCCAAATGGAGAGGACCTTATGTGGTAGAGGAAGTACTTGATGGGGGAGCTCTAAAGGTTATGGATGAGAACGGGGGAGAGTTCTTGGTTAATGGTCATCGTGTGAAGCACTATGTGGATCCATCACAAAGGGAGACCCTCTTTGTGGATACTCTATTTGAAAGATGATCTCAAAATTCGTCTAGCTTGAAGACGTTAAACTTAGCGCTCGATGGGAGGCACCCCATCACTATCTTTATTGCTTTATTTTAGTGCTTTCCATAAATGTTGTGGTTTTGTTGTTTTGTATTTTGGACTTGTAGGTTGATTGCGCTCATGGAGAAAAATGCTCATTGAAGAAAAGAGAAATGCTTCATGGATTCAAGTTGACATGTTCCACCATTTGTTGCAAACTTAATTCGTGACTCTTGTCTCGAGTTAAGTTTGGGGGTGCTAGTGCATGGTGAACATAGCTTGAGTCGTGTGGATGCGTATGCTTCTCAACAAGAAGATCATCAATGGAAACTACAAGGGTAAGTCTCACCACTTTTTGCAAACTTAAGTCTCAACTCTTGTTTCGATTTAAGTTTGGGGGGAGAGTGTGTGGTGTGACTCACCACTTGAGTATGATTCTTGTAAAATTGGGTCAATTTAAGTTTGGGGGGAGAGTGTGTGGTGTGACTCACCACTTGAGTATGATTCTTGTAAAATTGGGTCAATTTTAAAATTTTTCTCATGAGTTTGGGTTGATTTTGGCATGATTGGTGGTGTTGAAGTGCATGATAGTCCATATTTATAATGAAATTGTTGAAATAATGGTGTTTGTTGAGTGTTTGAGCATGAATGAGAGGTATTGGAAGCATGATGGAGCTTGGAGCTAACACTTTCCTTACCAAATGCCTATCGAGGGAGTACTCTACACCTTATCATTTTACTACTTAAAATGACTTGAGATTGATTTGGATTGTTGTGACTAGCATGATACTTCATTTGTTATGTTTGTGGGAGGTTTACTTTCGTATATTAGGATTTCCTTTTCAATAAAGGTTGGGATGAATGTGTGCTTAATTTTCTTATGGATGATGGTATTTTGTGTTTTTGCGTGTTTTGTGTTTTTGTTGTGTCTTGTTTGTTGAGTCCTTATTTGTATGTTGTGTGTATTTTCATTCTTGTCTTGGGATGTTTGGTGGTTTGTTTAGGGATGTCGTGAGTCATTTTTGAACGTGAGTGATGATATGTTGTGGTGATAAGTGATGACAAATTATGATTAAGAATCTCTACACTTTCAAATTGTGACATGTTTTACTTAACTTGTTCAATTTTGAGATGAATGTGGTGTAATAAGTTCCTTAAGGTCCGAGCACAAGCTTGTGAGCATTTGATCCTCAACCATGCACACATGGTATTTCTTCATGAGTGGATCGATTGTGTTTGATAAGCTAGAACTTGCTCAAGGACTATAGGAAAGAGCCCGATTAGTGGAGATTAGTGAAATGATCTAAGGTCATCCTTGTTATTATAGTCATTTCCATATATGTTCCTACCTTGAACATCATCCTTAGTCAACCACTTTGAGCCTATAAGCCTATTTCTTGTGAATTTAGCACATTACAAGCCTTAATTACCCATTCAAGCTTATATATACCTTTGTGTGGGTGATTGAGGAGATGGTAGCTAGAAAGGATTGATTGATTAGCAAAAGAAGAAAAGGGAATGGTAAACAAGCAAGAAAAAGGATGAAAAGAGCAAAAGTAAGAAATGAACATGCAACCTCAAAGCAAGAGAAAGAGTAAAGCAACATCAAAATGCTCAAGTAAACAAAATTCAAAGATAGGAAGCATGCATCAAAAGAAGCTCAATCCAAGGAAAGTTAATGAATAGTGCTTGAGATTGTAAAGATAAGAAAAGAAGAAAGAAAAGTGGAGAAGTTGAGGAAATTGGTCATCTCTTTGATTACTTACACTTGTTGAGTCACTCTTATCCATATACTTCCTACCATACCAAAGAGCCTATCATTACATCCTAATTAAAGACCTTTTTTATCATTAATTGAAACTTTGGTGGTTTGTGAATATAGTCCGCGAGCAAGCTTATAGCGAGTCGAGCCAATCGATTAATGAGTGTGATTTACCCTATTTCAAAAGAGTGTTGAGAGACATCAATATCCATTGTAAGGCTTGGACTTAAAAGGAACTATATTACACTTTATTCTCTTTTGATTGAACTTGATAATTCTTCATGTCATGATTTTAATATTGTAGGATGACTTAGCATAGTTTGTTGTTATTATTGCTAACGATGTATTATTGCTTATATTCGTTTAGTCTTTTCTAGGTGAAAATTTCTCCTTTTGATTTGTCATTTTCGTTGCTCGGGGACGAGCAACACCTTAAGTTTGGGGGGTTGATTAGAGCTATTTTCACCTAGATTTTAGTGTCTTTTTATATGTATTTTCGTATTATTTTATCTGTATTTTATGTGTTATTTGGTTGTGTTTTGTGTTTTTATGGAAATGTGTGTGAATGATCTTAAACATATGTATAACAGGTGAAATGGAGTAAAAAATGAAGACGGGAGATCAAACAAGGAAGAAGGAACAAAAGTGCAAGAACACGGCTGGCCGTGCTCGCAACACGACTCGTGTTGCAGCACACGGCCCGTGTACCAGACACGGGCCTGTAAGCGACGGCCGTGCGGAGCCATCCATTCATGCAACACGGCCACCCTTTGGCCGTGCGACACAGCTCGACTCGTGTTGGCAGCATGAGCCGTGTCATCAACACGACCCTGTAAGAAAAGGCCGTGCGGGAGCATCCGTTTACGCAACACGGGCACCTTATGGTCGTGTTGCGCCACACGACTCGTGTCGTGTCAGGGATCAGAAAAAGTCAGAATCCTTCTAGAAGCTTGTCAAGGGGTATAAATACCCAACACTTCAATATCTTTGAAGAAGATCCGAATTCCAACCCTTCTACACACACCTCACACACCATTTCTTCCATTTTCTACCTTCATCTTCATCCATCTTCATCCACCCATCAAATCTTCCATTTTTGGTGCTAAAGACTTCAAAATCAAGAGCTAGAGGTGGAGATCAAGAAGAATAGTAGATTCTCTTCAAGAAATTGATAGGGAAGAATCCATTCATTTTGTATTTCTTTAGATCTAAGACTATGGGTATTTGTAATGAATAATTTATTTGTTTTGTTACCCTTATCATGTTAGGCTAATCCATCTAGTGGGATTAGGAGCATGAAGAGCATATTAGATTTATATTATCATGTGGATTAAATTGGTTTTTGATTTAATTGATGTTGATTTCTATTCATGGAGTTTAATTGTCTTGATATTGTGATGGCATGGTTTGTTATTCATAATTGATTATTGGTTTAATGGATTGTTGATCAATGAATTGATTTATGGTAATTAAATGCTATCATGATGCTCATGTATGTATTGCTTGGAGTGAGACGGAAACGACCCTCTATAGTATTAGGAAGGCATGAATAGACATTGAGTTTGGGTTTGACCGAAAGGATATTTGAATTCAATGATGGGAACCAATCCATTCGTTGGCCTTAGTACACAAAAAGGGAGAGTTTAATCTAACTAGTACCTAGATGGAAGGGGTTAATGTTGGGCTTTGATCTTAAGTGCTTTTGGGAGTCTAAAATGGATCAACAACCTTTGTAACCCGAAAGGGAGCTTAGGATACAATCGTGATCACCCTTAGTCTACATCAATTAAGTTGAATTCCTTTTGCATGATAATATGAATCGAGTGTGCTTGGATGTTTCTAATCCCATGTTTTTCCATACTTGAACTTTAGCACCCATTTTCTTTACTTGTTATTCATCTTTACTTGTCATTTCTCCTATTCGCTCTCTTATTTACTTGCCACTTGTTTTAGTTGTTAATCAATCTCAAAACCCCCTATCATCTTTACAAAAACGTCATGAACATGAGCTCACGTATTTTGCTAGTCCGAACATAACTCCTTTGTAGATTGATAATTTTTCTTAGGATATACTACTACAAGGATCGAGTATTCTTGCTCGTGAGTGCTACAAAAATAAGCAAACAATCTTAACAAGTTGCAATAATTTTTGAAATAGAATCTATGGATTCTAAATCAACTCTGGAGCTTGTAGAACCATCAAATGGTGTAAAAGCCATTGGATGTGTGGCTCTACAAAATTAAAAGAGGATCATATGGTAAAGTGGAAGCCTTTGAAGCAAAGCTTGTTGCGAAAAGGTATACTCAGAAAGATGTATTCGATTATGATAAAACCTTTTCAATAGTAGCTATGTTTAAGTCGATCCATATTATTTTGTCTGATGCTATTCATATCAAATATAAGGTATAGCAAATAGATGTCAAGACAGCTTTCCTGATTGGAAGTCTTGAGGCAAACATCCATGTGAAGCAACCAGAGTGATTCATTGCAAAGAGCTAAGAGCATTTTGAGTTTAAGCTTAAAAGTGTCCATTTATGGACTGAAGCAAGCTTCAAAATCATGAAACATCCATTTTGCTATGAAAATCCAGTCATAGATTTAATCAATGCTCGGATGGATCTTGTGTGTTGAAAAGAGTGACGGAAATGTGGTGGTATTTCTTGTAAGTACGTAGATGGTATCTTGCTCATTAGAGATGATAAAAGAGTATTGTCGGGCATATGAGTATGATTAATAAAGCAGTATGAAATGAAGGACTTAAGAGAAGCAAAATATATCCTTGCGATCATGGTGATGACGATCACAAGAAATGATGTTGTGCTTATCTCAAGCTTCGTATAAATGATACAATTCTTACTCATTTTAGCATGTGACTTTATCTAAGGATTTGTATCCTAAGATACAAAAGAAGATAAAATAGATAAAGACAGTTCCCTATGCTTCGACAATAAGGAAGCTTAATTTATGAAATGATATTAACGAGATTGGATATTTGTTTTGCCAATCGCATAGTCAGTGGGCATCAAGGTAACCCAAAACAAGAATATTGAATTGTGGTAAGACACATTTGAAATGCCTGAAAAGGACTGGAAATTATATGTAAGCTTACCGTACTGATTCACTGCTTCTTGATGGTTACTCTGATTCGAATTTTCAAATCATAGGGACGGCAGTAAATCCACCTCAAGGTTATAAGTTTATTTTGGAAGTTGAGCCATAATATGGAGGAGTGATTATGTAGAAATATATTTCAAACTCCATCATGAAAAAATGATAATATTAGAGCCTTGTGGCAGCCAAAGTATCTGTATGGCTCTAGAAACTTCGTAATTGACTTAGATGTAATTTTGAGTTCGCCCAAAGTTATCACAATTTATTGTGATAATAATGGTGTAGTTGCAAACTTGAAGGAATCACGAGCCCATAAGGCAATTAAACACATTGATAGCGAGTACTACCTGATACGAGAAAATCATATTATGAGGGGAGGGTTGTTGTGGCCTAGAATATATCGGATGATAACCTAGTTAATCCTTTTACAAGGACCTTGAGGTAAAAACTTTTGATGGTCATGTAGTGGGAGTGGGAATCAGATGTATGACAGCAGATACGGCAGCATAGTCTTTTAGTATAAGTGGGAGATTGTTGGATTGTATACTAAAAGTCTTGATTTTTGTATGGACAATGTTTTTGACAATATTTGAAATGAAAATCATATGATCAAACGTTTTACATAATTGTTTATGAATTATTGCAAAAGTCCATGTACTTTATACTATAGATAATGTGATGTGCGGCGTCACACAGAAGATCATATTATCGGCTCCAAGTATAAACAGATGTTCACAATCGAGATAGACGGAGAGTATCTATCGGTATGGTTGTAGTGAGATTTGGCATTAGTCTCTCTTGACTATAAAATTACACTAGTACACTTTGTGTATTGAACAGGACCGCCTTGAGATCGTTCGGTTTATACTGACTATATAATAGAACTTGATCTCTGTTATTATGGATTTTCGTACTGTTAATCCCTATACAATAACCTCGACACGTAAGCCAGTATTTATTTCTTTGATTCATCAATGGGTGAGATTTAAATATTAAATCAATAAGCCCGGTGAGTTGGAAGATGGTGCTGTCTCTATGGTGTGCTGTTGATTGTAGAAGGATTTGTATCCTAACGGAATTGGTTGATAATGTCCCCTTGAGGAGCTTATAATGATTATCATGTAAACCCTACAGGTGGATTTATTCCGGCATGATATTAAGGTTGAGTGGTACTACTCTATGTAAATATATTAATTAATGGAGTTGTCAGTAACTTAATTAATTAATGGACATTGAATATTAAACACAGGGAGATTAACGGGCTCATAATAAGAAGGAGCCCATAACGTAATTTGGGATTAGGGTGGCAGTGCAATAATATTTTTTTAGTGGACTATTTTATTATTATTGGACTTAAGTATAAGTTTTTAGCTAAACTTGGATGCTTAAGCCCAATGGGAGACCCAACCTATTTTCTCTCCTGGTCCCTGTTGTAGCCTATAAATAGTCAATCTCAACAGTCTGGATATCCTATCAAACACGCCAATACCATGAGAAAGAGAGATTGACTACAGATTGAGTTTGTCTTGTAGATCGTTGCCTACACAACGTCAAGACACGGCTTAGGAATACAATAGAAGATCGAGAGGTCATTTTTAGCAATCTGATCATCAACTTCAATGATTTTTTTGAATTCGTGTGGAACTCAAAACTGATGGTTTGATAGTAGATGGAAATCCACGGAAGACAGGATCGATTTGGCATAAAAATCACTCAAATCGGAGATTGGATGAGGAAGTTATGCCCAAAGTCGTGAGGTCGCGCAAGCTGCCAGTGAGAATTTTCGAAAATTTTCAAAAATTTCATATTCTTCGCCTACGATCTCCTATTGGAGCGTAGGCGCTAATCCATGTCGCAACTGATTCGGTAAGCTACGTGTTCGGTGCTCGGAGAATTGCCTTCGGTCCCTCAAACTGACTTACTTGCGGCAACCTTCCTAACCCTAGTGGGAGTAGTGAGTAGCGTTATAGGTCGTTGGGCTGCCGGAGGGTTGCCCCACAACTCAAAGCGGTGAAAAACAAATAGACATCCATTTCTTTCTTGGTTGGCCCAAGGCGATTCCCGTCTTCCTTCATTGGGAGAGAAAGTCTCTCTTTTTTCTTTGGGGGAGCAGAGCAGTCAAAGAATGAACCTTTGAGAATGATTGTTCTAGAATGTCTATTCCTCACAATTGCTCCTTGTGATGAACATACCCGGATGAAAGATAATTCAATTCTATATTATGCTTCCGCTACTGTAGAATTGCATGAAATCCTAACGGTTCACGTTAACCAAATGATTGAACGCCAATAAATACAACAGTGATTTGGCCAAGGTGGAGAGTTGTTGGTCCTATAGTATGACCCAATTGCCGGCCTTCTTTATCTTTGGTTTGGGTTGCTTTTAATTAAGTATAGCCCAACCCTCTTTCCTTTTTACCTTATTAGAATCATAATCTTCATCAAACACCTTTTTCTCTATCTATTGTCGTCTCTCACCGACCACCGTGGAAAGAAAGGTCTTTCCTTTGTTGGTTTGACTTCACTATTACAAACTTCTTGCCTTGGCACGATGAAATAGAGAGCTTGTCAAAGTGTTTGAGTGATAAGTTCTCTAATGAGTTGTTGACTCGAACCCTTTATAAATTTTGGTCTCTTATCACTATGTTATATTGACTCTTCCAATGACTCAAACTCAAGAAACCCAAACACCTCTCGTCTGTATAAATATCTCTACCGTTGCGATACCCAATACACAAGTTTTTGCCCTTTTACATTACTCATTATATCCTATTTTCTCATCTCATTATAGTTTGTGTGTTTTATAGTAAAAAATATATAATAATTACTTATTGCATATTTTTTAAGAAAATATCACTAAGCTAATATACTTAGACAAACACTCTGTGTTTAACCATCTCACGTGAAGATTTTTGTGAAACATGTAAGAATTGATAATATTTTAATAAAAACTAATACTCGAATTAATAAAAAGTAGTATTGGTGCAATGAATTACTTCATAAATAATTTGCAGTATAAATAAAAAGTGATAATATTCAGTATTTTTAAAATCGGACCGGATCGGTCGGTTCAACCGGGAATCGGTGCCGGCACCGGTTCGGAACTACCCCTAAAACCGCTTTTGCGATTGGACCGGAAAAAATGGTCAGAATCGGTCAAAACTGAAAAATTGATAAAGCCGATAAAACCAAAAAACAGCCGATTTTTACTAAAATTGTGTCACTTTCATAAAAATCCTTCTATCCGTTAGATTAAAAAGGATTGGAATCGTTAAAAAAACAGAATGAACTATTGAATACAAAAGAAATCACATAGATCTAATGAGAAACATATACAATCCTCTTTTCGGAGACTGATCTACAGAGAAAAAATACATAGATCTATTCGGAGGAAAACGTTGAGTCTAAGAAGCCACCACGACCTCCACGATTCTGATGCAAACTTGGGGTCTCGACGACCTCCACAAATCTGCTGCAATTTAGGGGCTCAACGAATAAAAGAAAGAGAAGAGTGAGAGATGAGAGAGAAGGGAAGTGAGAGAAAAGTGAGAGATGAGAGAGAAGGGTGAATGAAAAGAAGAGTTAAGGAGAGAATGAGTTATACAGAAAGAGAAACGGCGCTGCAAAATGCTGCCCTAATTGATGAGTCGTATTTTTTGTTGTTATTTTTTTTAATATATAAACCTGCAGTGGGCTTTAAATTGTAAAATGAAGCTTTTCTTTTTCTAATGGGCTGGGCTAGTTAATAGTTCAATCAATTATGAACAAGTAGTATTAAATAAATTATTTATTATATATTATTATTTTAAAATATAATTAAAAATATATTAATTTAATTTTCCAGTTGAACCGGTTGGACCGGTTGAACCTCGAACCGTTGTCTCCACCGGTTCGATCTCCAGTTCGATTTTGAAAATACTGATAATATTATTAATATAAAGTGATAATATATTTTTGATATAAAATAATACTCCCTCCGTCTCACCACAAGGAGGGCATTGCTTTTTTGCACGTATATTCAGGAATATAATATTTAATGTGTAGATGAGGGGAGAGAAATAATATTATAATATTAAGTGGGTAGGTGTATCAGTATGGTGTATGGGTCCCATGAAGATATATTAATTATTAGCAAATACTAATGTACACCAATTTTTAAGGTACACTAGAATGATCCAAATTCAATTATCCATCATATAAAAGTAATTTTGACCAGATTCCCTCATTTTCCTTCATTATTTTTTTCTGACGCACTGTCTATCTCTCCTTATTTTTCTCTCACCTTTTCAAACACACTATCTCTCTCTCCTTATTTTTCTCTCTCATCCTGAATTTTATTATCTCTTCTCATTTTTCTTCTGACACACAATTTCTCTCCTCATTTTGATACACTCTCTCATTCTGACTTTTACTATGTCTCCTCATTTTTCTTCTGACACACACTCTTGTTAGAGTGATTTGATTTAGTATTAAACGATTTACTTCTCTACCAGTTTAAACTTTTAGATGAGGTGGTCATTTAACATGGTATCAGAGCCCATGGTTAACAAAGGTCCAGGGTTCGAACCTCATCGCCACCCATTTATAAGAAAATTCCACATGTAATGCTTGAGGGAAAAGTTAACCCCACCTACATGTGAGGGAGCGTGTTAGAGTGATTTGATTAAGTAATAGATTTACTTCTCTACCAACTTTAGAGTGATTTGATTAAGTAATAGATTTACTTCTCTACCAGTTTTAGAGTGATTTGATCTATTAAGTAATAGATTTATTTCTCTACCAGCTTAAGTTTTTAGATTGATTTGATCTATTAAGTAATAGATTTATTTATCTACCAGCTTAAGTTTTTAGATGATCTATTAAGTAATAGATTTATTTCTCTACCAGCTTAAGTTTTTAGATTGATTTGATCTATTAAGTAATAGATTTATTTATCTACCAGCTTAAGTTTTTAGATGAAGTGGTCATTTAACACTCCTTCTCCTCATTTTACTCATCCTACCTTCCACCTCTCCTCATTTTTCTCATCCTACCATCCACCTTTCTCTTCTCCCCATTTTCATTACAGCTGCTTTTATAGGCCTTTCTCTTCTCTCCATTTTCATTACAACTGCTTTTATTTCTTTTCTCATCACAAATCGTATTGATTGTGATTCAGTATCATAAAATTTTAATTTGTATATTACTCTTTTTTTATTTTATAATATTTTTTTTAATACAATACAATTATAAATACAAACACATACATTAATAAATTAAAAATATATATTATTTAATATTTTTAGTTTTATACACTACTGTTAAAAAAGTAATACAATTACGAGTATAAATACATACATTAATAAATTAATTTTTTAAAAAAAATATTTTAGGGTTATACATTACTGCATATGATTGAATTTATAATTGTATTATTTTTCTTAAAATAGTGTATAAAACTAAAAATATTAAAAAAAATGTAATACACTTATTAATAAAAACTTATACACTATTGAATTATAAAACATACAATATCTGATAGAGAAGATTTGAGGCAATAGATGGATCACAGATTTGAAGCATAGTAAACAAATTCACCAGGGATACTTTTTCAATAGTAATTTCACAGCAAACATTTTCTATTTATTATTCTTTCTCTCATCTTCACCACTTTAACACATATACATTAACTATTAATAAGTTATACAGTATTATAAAAAAGGTAATACAGTTTAACATTACATTAGTGTTGAATAGCAAGATTGGAAATCAATGTTGGATCTAACCACAATACCGTCGAAATCTGCTACAAATTGTTCCTACCCTTCGCCATCTAGTGCCAACTACCACAACTTTCGGAATTGCCGACTGAGGCCGACGATGGCAGACCTAACCCCGTCGCTGCCAGATCTGACCCCGTCGCTACCGCACATTGAAAAGAGTGTCACAACCATAGCCTCTCTACCAAAAATTCAACCATCACTGTTCGTCGCTGAAGTTTGTTGCCATACATCGCTTCTAGCCGGAAACCTTGGAGAGAAGAGAGAGGAAATGCAGATTGAGAGAGTGAGAAGAGTGAATAGTAGTGAAATGATTTAATTTGAAGAGAAGAACAAATTCAGATTGGGAGAGAGAATGAAAAGAGAGAGAGGAGTGAATAGCATGAAATGAATTAATTTTGGAGAGAAGTGAGCAAACCCAGATTGGGAGAGAGAAAGACAGAAATGAATAAGCGTGGAATGAGTTAATTAGATACTTTTTTTTCTTTTATATCTGACCCATTTTTAAATATGAGTTATTATGTTTTTAAGGTCACTTATTGCATAGTAGATCAACTCTTAATTATTTTGTATGCGTTTCATTTACTAAAAAAGGAAATGCACACCTTGGAATGAACGAAAATAGAAAATACACTCCGTGTAGTGAGACGGAAGAAGTAACTATTTAAAAACGTAAAAATAATTTCATGTGAGACAATTTTACGTAAACATGAACTGTATACTTTAACTCACATTAGTATATTTTATTTATGCAAATATTTTGTGCGTTCGATTACAAACAAATTTTCACTTTAAGTATTACTTTTTTGTATAACGAAAAGTTATTCTTTAATAAAAATAAACTAATATTTTTTATAACTTAAAAAAAGAAAAGTTATAAATAGTAACATTGAACATTATAATGGTAATACTTTTTGAAATGAGAACAACCAGCTAGCACCTTTCATTATTTATTACTCATAAAAATCAATAAAATTACTTTGAAAAATTACTCCTGCATTATACACATATATTAAAAATTAGAGTCAATTGCGCATATATGTTGCATTTGAACGATTTTAACCGTTAAATTAAATTTTAATTTAATCTCCACTAATAGATAAAATTAAATAATAAAAAAATTAAAAAAATAACTATCCACTACATCTTGAACTTATAAATCCTAGATGTACCGATGTACCCAATACACTTAGAATCACCCTCCCTAAAAATTATACTATTATTAACTCATATTAATATAGCATAAACTAAAATAATTCTTACTTAAATATAAAATAAAAATTAAAATATATTAATATCTTTTTAAAAAATATTAATAATTATTTTAAATTTATTTAAACCTACTTGTAAAATTTCTAGTTAAATTTGGATTAGTATTCAAAAGAGACACTCTCTTGTGAGACATGCATGTGATACGGGTCAATATATTATTAAAGTATGTTTGTTGCATAAATAAAGTATGCTTATTTGTAATTAGAGTGTGTTAATAGTGTATGTTAGTAATGAATCATACTTATAATACTTTATAATCTATACATCTATCTATACATACATATATAAAAATAAATTGAACTTATCTTCAATTTTCCTTCCTCTTTTTAATTTTACTGTATTTAAAAACTATTTAATTTTAATCTTGATCGTTTGTATTTAGAAATTATTCAATTTTAATCTTAATTGTCCATTTAATACTTTTGATTTCAGTCATAGATCCTATTTGTATCATATTTTAAAGCATTATTCATCATATTTTTTTTAAAATATACTTTAATTATCCATAAACATATTTTACCTATATAATGATCACTTCATTCCATAGAAGTTGACACACTTTTCTTTTTGGTTTATCCCAAAAAAGTTGACACATTTTTTTTTATTATATGAGACTCACTCCAAAACAATTACTAATTTATTCTCATGGGCCCACATACACCTTTAATACAAATACAAACTATACATTAAATATTATATTATTTCTCTCGCTTCACTATACATTACATTATGATATTCCTTAATTTCCGTGACCAAAGAAAATGTGTTAATTTCTCCAAAGAAAGGGAGTAATTATAATTTAGGGTGATTCTTACCTCACTGTAACCTTTCACATGGGGGTAAGCAGTGACCCATAATCTCCTAAATACAGTAAACCTCTGTAATTTAATATATCTGATAATGCGTCCAACACAAATATCATCACACAAATAATTTGTGCATTCAAAATTATTCATTCCATCCTCATCCAGTCATCCTTATGTGTAAATATAAAAGGATTGTTCCAATGGGCTCACTCACGTCGCATCACATCACACTATTTTATTTATCGTTCAAATTCAACTAAAATCGTGCCCACCTCCAGTATTTATCAGGATTTAATATAAACTTCTGAAAGAAAAATAAAATCTTTCGTGCAACTGATTAAAATAAATACTCCAAATAAATCCACATATGCCTTTTTTTTTAATTTTCTCTTTAAAATACACCCCCATTAATTTAAAGATGCCACTAAATACACACCCCAATATATTAAATGTACACCCCATTATTATTATATAAATTAAATGTATATATTTTTTAAAAGTCTAAATTACTCTTAATTTATTAAATACACACCCCATATATATTTTCAACCCTAAATTATAAATTCTTTCATACACACTTATATGAACCTTAAATAACAAATAAAATGACATTCATTTGTCTCGAATTCTCTGTGTCATTTGCACATTATTTCCTGTACTATCCTGTTAGACGGATGACACGTAGGAGAGAGAAACTATACTCTAAACCTTACCCTAGGGGTAATGGTTAGATTTATTTCTTCCTCTTACGTGTCAATCACTTGACGTGTGGCACAGAAGATGATGCACAAAAATAGCACAGAAAATCCGGTATGATATTCTTTCTTTAAGAATGGTAACAAATAAAATGAGATTCTTTCTTTAATTTCATCACAGCAATTAAATATAGAGATGAAGAATATGGAAATTGTGAAAGATGAAGAAATCATGATACCAACGTAATTATTTAGAAACAAAGCAGTGACCTAATTTTACTTTCTACTTCGCAATTATTACCAGTTTTTATATTTCTACAGTGTTTTGTGGTATCTTCAATTTATTTGCAGTAAAAATTAGTTAAGCAAATCTCAGAAAAAAATGAATTAAACACTCAAGCAAAAACTATAATTATTATTTATTACCATTCGATTAGTTTTTACATTTAATTTCGTTGTTGTATTCTTAGTGGATGAGTGTTTGTGTTTAGGTGATATTTATAGGAATCAAACTCTTAATTTTTGTTAGATTTATTGTGCAGGAACTTCTCTTGGATATTTTTTTATAGATTGCTAAGGACATCTCTTCTGGAAGGAAAAAAAGTGGGGGAATTTGAGGGGTAAAGAGGAATTAATGGGGTGAGTATTTCTATTTTAAAAAAAATGGATATTTTAGAGTTTTAAGGGGGTGTGTATTTAATAAATTTGATTTGATAAAATGATTAAGAAAAGGAGTGTGTATAAGGGTGTACATTTAATAAATTGAGATGTGTATTTAACAATACTCTTAATTTAATTAGTATGAAAACTTTAAATTATGTACTATTAAAGAATTTTACTAATGTTCTATCATTACAGTATGTAAATATTACCCTTCGTCGCATGCTATATTCTATTTTGGGTTAGTTAAAAAAAATCATAAACTTTGCTCCTATTATATATTAATCCCCATTTTAAAAAAAAAATCTTTAAATATTATTGTAAAACGCTCCTAGTATCTCAATAAAGAACCACACTTCAGTTACAAAGTGTGTGCATTTTGAAACTATACTTAAAAGTAATGTTCTTTTTATGTAATTTCTCAAAAATTGAGATTAATTTGCAATAAGAGTAAAATTCGTAATTTTTTTTTACAATTAATCCTTTTATTTTTGCCTATCTCGGTTTATCTTAAGAATACACCCTCAATTTAATAGCTTTAACATATACTTTAATTTAAAAATTACACCCTCATACATCCTACGAGATAATTTCCGTGGGATGGATGAGAAGTAAAAATATTTTAATAAAAAGTGATACATTAAATAATAAAAAGTGATAGTGGTGCGGTAAATTATTTCATAAAAATTTTGTAGCATAAATAAAAAAAATGATACTTCCTCCGTCCCAGAGAAGTTAGCAATTTTTTTTGGCACGGAGATTAAGGAGTATAATAATTTAATGTAAAGTGAAGTAAAGTAAGGTGAGAGAAATAATATTTAATGTGTAATGGGTTGTTGTATTAGAGGTGGCATGTGGGCTCCATGAGAATAAATTAATTGTTTTGGTGTGGGTCCCATGTATTAAAAAAGAAATGTGTCAACTTTAATGTGACAAATCAAAAAGGAAAGTGTGTCAACTTCTATGAGATGGGATGAGTAACATTTTTCTAATGAAAAGTAAAAATATTTTTAATAGAAAGTAATAACTATTAGTAAAAAAATCGATCTCACACGTAATAAAAGTATAAAACCATTCATGCAAAATGTTCCTTTTTATATAATATTATTTCAATAGATTAGATTATTCCTAGAAATCTAAAACAAACAACTTTTTATAACCCCAAATCTTCCGTAATATGGGTTGGAGGGATTACGGTAAATTTTAGGGGTATAGACATTATTAAAATCTACATCAACTTAACAATGTTGATAATATATTAATATTTTAATCTTTCATATTAATAAAGTGATTATTATTTACAAAACTTTAAAAGCGATCACACTTGAAACGTCTTACATAAAACTTTGTCTAAAGATAAAAGGATATTTCATACATGTAAACGCGCATGATTTTCTAAATATTTTAAGATTATCAAACATTACGCAGTTGGAGGTTGTGATAGTGGGTTTTAGTCAGTGGCCCAATATAGACAGTCCTTGTAATTTCATTTGATTTCCTATGTGTAAGGTTAAAAAGTTAATGATTATTAATGTTCATTTAAGTTTCTTATGTGTTGGATTTAAAAACAAACTTATGTTAATCAATACATAGGTGGATGATGATATGCGTAAAGAGTTATTAATTAATGTGAAAAAAATAAATAAATAATAATAAATAAATGAAAAAAATTTTGAAAAAGGCAGCATTTGAGGGAGACCGTCTCATATGAGACTGCTTTTATACTTTTTTAAATAGTTCCGATTCGAGTATCACAATTTATTAAAATGTTATAATTTTTTATTGGTTTCATTGAAGACTTCCCGTGAGATAATTTCACATAAGCATTTGTCATTAAAAAAATAATGTATAGTAGATGAGTAGATTAAGAATTAATAGGATTTATAAGTGTATACAAGAGTTGTGGATAAATATTGAAAACATAAACATGATTGATAAAACCAAAACAAACAAAACAAAGGGTTTAATTAATTCAGCTTTAGATTTTCAAAACTCCATTAAAATTAAAAACAACATTTATACACTTAGTGTACGAGATTGACAGTGTCATTTTTATATATCATGTTTTATACTCCCTCCGTCTTATTGTATTATTAGTGAGTGGTTGATATGTATGGGGCTCTTTTACTAAAAAGGGAAAATAAATATCTTAAGAGTTGACGAACAAAATTGCAAAATGAATTACATATCAACGGACGGAGGGAGTATTACTAATTATAAGATTGACACTTGAAAGAGAAATCAAATTCAATCATTATCCCTAAAGTTCACATTTTTCTTTTTAGAATATAATCTCCTCCCCCTACTAATGTAATCGATCTAAGAGTGTGACACTAGAAATATTATATCAAAATAACACTGAGTTCATATATATATATATATATATATATATATATATTTATTTATTTATTTATTTATTTATTTATTTATTTTAAATCAAATTCTCAAAGAGTGAGGTTTGCGTGCGCCTTTAGAATTTAATATTATGGGTTAGGGTACATTACTTTGTTCTAAAGGGTATATACTTTAATTAATAAATGTACACAATTTTGTTCTAAAAGGTATACACTTTTATTAATATTTTTTATTTTTCTTCAGAAAATAAAAGGTACACATATTTATACTAAAAGGTATACAATTTAACATAAAATTTCAAAGGCACACGGAATGTGTTCCCATGCGCCCAGGCACACACAAGTTTTTGCCAGGTAAACATCTTTATACTAAAGGGTATATAATTTAACACAAAATTCTAAAGGAACATGGAATGTGTTCCCGTGCGCTCGGGTACACACAAGTTTTTGCCATTCTCAAAATCACAAACTATAACTATGATAGAATTTTAAAATCTTTAATCGGATTTTAAAAATTACTCCCACCGTTTCATCAATAAATTTTTAAATACTATTTTTTTCCGTCTCATAGACAAGTTTACATCTACAAATAAAGAAATACTCCACACAAACTAATAATCATACAACACGGTTAAATTTTAAAATTGACATATCTTTATAATTCACATAATTTACTTAAAATTCATTTATTTATTATTTAAAAATATTAAACTACATCTAAAAGTAAAATTAAAAAACATTATTTTCTAAAACACTGTATTTACTATTTAAGTGTGAATTTCATTATTAGAAGGGAGTATATCTTTCGGGTTGAGAATTAATGAGTTGATATCCGGTGTACCTGGGTGCAAGGGTGCACCCATATGTGTATAACTTTTTATTCTATATTGTATATGTTTCTTAATAATTGTATACTTTTTTCACAACTAGTTTTTCATTAAAAAAACTAACATTCAAATGTATACTTTTTATTCAATAGTGTATATATGTTTTTTAATAATTGTATTTTTTTTACCCTGAATTTTTTATTAAAAAAACTAATAAAAAATTTACCAACAAAGTATATACAATTTTGTTCATAATTATATATATTTTTATTAATAATTATATACATTTCTGAAAGTTGATACACTATATCCTGCGACATCCAGTTGCACATTAGTATTGCCAGATTAATTTACACTGAGTAGGATGACCAAGACGCGGTTTCGCTGTTAATATGATGAAAATTCATATTGCCGTACTATAGACAATTCAATTTGAAAATTAATTAATTTTAAATTACGGTTTATATCAAATGAAATTTATGAGTTTGATGCGATGCACCTGAGACACCAGTACACCTAAATTATTTAAATCGTTAGATTATTTTTTTTATTTCATCCTCACAATTCAATAAAATAAAATAATTAAAATAAATTTGATAACTACCCACTACCCCTTTATTTTACCTTATAAAATTATAGGTGTACCCGTGCACCACAGAATAACCCTAAATTTATAATTAGTTTATAAGCAGCTTTTACTTGATTTTATATTATACAACAATATGATACACATATGCATAAAATAAAAAAAATAAATATGTACATGCTTTAATTGAAAGGAATCTTTAGAAAAAACTGACAAAACATCAAATTAAACAATAAAATCTTAGGCAAAAACTTGTGTGCACCCGGGCGCACATGTGCGCCTTTAGAATTTTGCGTTAAATTATATACCCTTTAGTATAAAGATGTGTATCATTTATTTTCTAAAGAAAAATAAAAAATATTAATGAAAAATATATATCTTTTAGAACAAAATAATGTACCTTTATTTATTAAAGTGTATACCCTTTAGAATAAAGTAATGTACCTTTACCCATAATACTAAATTCTAAAGGTGCACTGTGTGTCCCGGCACACAAGACCCACTCAAAATCTTAAAGATTTATTTTTCAAAATTCATAAGCAATTCAAATATTATAATCCTCTGTGATACGAAGAAGTTAATAATAAAGAAAAAAATGACTCATTTTACAATCCAATATATTTAACCTCAGAGTATATTTTTTCGGCTTTAATAACGTGTACATAATTAAATATATTGATCAATCCAAGGCCTAAAAAATGGGTGAACTATCAGTTCGGGGCTTGAATTATGTTTTCTATCGATTAGGGGCCTGAATTATGTAAAATTATCAATTCAGGGCCTGAACTTAGGCCCTAAATTGATAAAATAGAGATAATATTTTATAAATTCAGGTTTTGAATTGATTGTTTTATATATTTCAGGCATTGGATTAATAAAAATAATAATTCAGGCCTCAAATTGATACTTTACCCATAATTCGAATATGCGGTGTGATGCGATCTAAACGTACAATTTCCTCTAATAATATTAACCGCGATTTATATTTATTTATATAATAATATCACTAGATGCAATTGAATGAAGTGTGGCTCGGGCGTTTTTGTGATTAAAAAAAAAAAGTATGCCGCCCCAACACAAGTATTTAGTGTTAATTTTTACAACCCACCAAAAAAAAAAAAACAAATTCACAATTTCCCAATTTCTTTGTTCCATAGCTATTTTTGCCCTTCCCTGAAAGGTAATACACCGAACCCCCAAAAACATATAATATTATAAATAAATTTTAAATTTAACATCATACTTTAATTCGCATAACATACTATACAACAACACTTGCATCGGATTATTTTATTTATTTTTATTTAACTATCACTTTTTAAAAATATATATATATATTATCACTTTTCATTAAAAAAAAGTTGTTCTTACTTTCTATTTATATTATAAATTATTTATGTAATATTTAAGTATGTCATGATCACTTTTTATCAATTGAGTATCAATTTTTATTAAAATGTTGTGACCCTTGACCTTAGGGCGAGTCTTGGGCATGGGACTGGTAGAGTAAATATTCGCATATCCAAACCGCCCTAATGTGTTAGTCCCTCCGTTCTTCTAAAAGGGGTACGTTTGATTTTTACACGTAGATTAATGAATATAATATATTTAATGTGTAGATGAGGAGAAATATATAATATTTTAACATATAGGGGTAATTATATTAATATTGTTTGTGGGTCCCATAAAAATTTATAAATGGTTTTATGTGGGTCCATTTACCACCTCTTTGAAGATTAATGTTCTAGGTTACAGTAAATGCATGTATACTTTGAGGCAAGGTCAATGTCTCAATATATCTAAAGCCCTAACGTTGTTTTGAAGACGTGGAGGGTGACTTAGATGATAGAACGGCGCGTAGCTACCGAATATGCCTCCTGATGTCTGGTGATTTGATTTGTAACTCGAGATTAAAATAGGATATTTTTTTTGTAAATTTTTAAAACTTTAAACTAATTCGCTATTAAAATAAAACTTTATTTGGAGATTAAAGTTAAAACTTTTCGAACAATTAACACGGATACTAGAGACGGTAGTTGTGATACACATAAGTGCAACTCTAATTTTAAAAGCCCAAACTAAAACTAATGTAAATTTTCAAAATCCAAAATCGATCTTAAAATTTTAAATCCAAAATAAGCATATCCAAAATCGATCTTAAAATTTTAAATCCAAAATAAGCATATGAAAGTAATTGATTGAGTTTGGACGCTAAATGATGACATGTTAACCGTCATTGCACGCTCTGAACATTAAATGATGCCTGAAAAACCCTTATAATCATATCACATCATACGACATACATCAACTTTAGTTTGCAAAACTCTGGCATGATGGTGATGGTGATGATATGATGGACATCCACATTATGATACCATAATAATTTGCCTCGGTTTCTCCTACGTCATTGTGTAGTCATCATCATCAATGCCCATGCCCATGCCATGCCTACCATCCATTATGGCCCTACCCTAAATAACACTAACGTAATATTTGGTTTGAGATTATGTGGGGTTTGAAAATCATGAATAGTGTGTTCTATGTTTATTTTGGGTTTTGAGTAGGATATGTTTTAACTTTATGTCAAATTAATGTATTAATTTATTTAAAAGGTTAAAGGAGAGAGGAAAGATAAATAGAGAAAGTGTATTAATTGAGGAGAGAGAATATAGTAGGTATATATAGGGGAGGTTTTTAAAATCTGGATGTGGGTTTTGAAAACCAAAATCTGGATTTGAAATCCGAAAACGAATATAACCTAAAAAAATATTGTTTAGCAACGAAATTTATCAACGGAACTCATCTATTACTCCCTCCGTCCCAAAGAGAAGTTCCCAGTTACTGTAGATACGGAGTTTAAGAAAAATTTACTTTTTGCTTTACTTTTAGGAGTAGTTTGGTATTTTTAGGTAATAAATAAATTATAAAATAAGTTATGTGGGTTGTAAAGGGGTGACAATTTTGAAATTAAAGTATGTTGTGGGATTATTGATTTGTGTGTATTTCCTTATTTAGAGGTGTGAACTTGTTTATGGGACGCACAAAAATAGAAAGTGTGAATTTGTTTATGGGACGGATGGAGTAGTAATTATCAATGGATAATTGGCAACAAAAATTATATTTTTCTTTTACCAACGAAATACCAATAGATTTATTCTCTATTTTACCAACGAATTCAATCTGTTGGTAATAGAATCATTATATAAATACCAAAGAAATTATTAGCAACGGATAACCAACAAAATTATTTACTAACAGAATAAAATTTCGTTGTAAAAAATTTACCAATCATTACTTTAGTAACGAAAAATTATCAACGAATTTCGTTGTTAATTTATTGATAAACCAATTTAATAATGGAATTGCGGCTTTTACTAAACCAATATTTTATTGGTGAAAAACATTTTTTTAGTGTAACAAACCACCCCATCACGCAAATCTATTCTTTCTCTTTCACCACCAGACTGTCCCTTTCCTTTGCTGGTTCATATCTCAAATTAATGTTATTATTTGTAATTTGTAATTATTTATTTTCAGATAAATGTTTAGTGGTTAGGGTTTAAGATTATTATTATTAGTATATACTCTCTGTCGTCAAAGTTTACATCCATTTTACCTTCTCCATTTCGCAAAAAGTTTTTACTCTTAAAAAAATAAAAATGTCAAAAAAACTATCTTCACAAATACACTTAATTGAAAAAAATATTAATAATAGCGCAATTAATATATTTTATTATTTTCTCCATTTATTATCAAAGAAAAAAAATATCATATTATAAAAAAAAAATTACACTTTTATTAAACGCTATCATGTCAAAGGTGAAAATTTGGACGAGACAAAAGAAGTAATAATTAATTTATAATGTCAAAATATTCGTTGTATTTGTTGAAAAATAAAATATGCATCACATTGATTTATGTTCTACTCATTCTCATCCGAAATAGTTACATATTATGATTTTGTACGTCCTACTTTAAAGATTACATTTTCTTTTACTGATAGATTGAACCGACACAAAATAATTAATGTATCTTCGTGGAGACCATACACAACACTAATATAATTTCTTTATATATTAAAATATTATTATATTTTTCAATCCACTACACATTAAAAAACTATATTCATTAATCTCTATTCCAAAAAAAAAATATAATCCTTTGGATCAAATGAAGGGAGTATTATACTTAGAGTTTAATATTTATTCTTAGGCAACTATTTGTGCGTGACACTGACTCATAGAAGATTTCCGTAAAATGGATAAGAAGTAGTAATACTTTAATAAAAAGTAATATATGAATTATTGAAAAATAATAATGGTGCCTGAATTATTTAATAAACAATTTATAGTATAAATACAGGTAAAGACTTGTGTGAGACTGTCTTATGAAATGATTTTCATGAGATAGAAGAATTGAAAACATTTTAATAAAAAGTAATACTCCCTCTATCCACCCTCAAGGGTGCTATTTGCTTTTGAAATATAGATTAAAAAGTATTATTATTTAATGTGTAGTCGGTAATTGTATTAATTAGTGGGTTATGAGGTCCCATATTTTAGTTGTATTAGTTATATTTGTGACTCTCATATGTCTAAAAAGGGAAATGAGACCTTTTGGGACGGACTCTCAAAATCACCAAAGGAGACCTTTGCTGGCGGATGGAAGGAACACTCAATTGATGAAAAATAATTATTGTAGTAAACTATTTCATGAACAATTCATAGTATAAATAAAAAGTGATAATATTTTAAAAGAAAATTAATAATATCTATAATAAAAAGTAATAACAAATATAAAAAGTATAAACTGATCTTACGGAGACGGTCTAACTTAAGACTGCCCCATAAATAAAAAGTGATAATTGTAAAAGTGGTAATTATTTTTTAAAAAAAACACAGTCTCATTTGAGACAATCTTATGCACGTATCTCTCTTATTCTTAAGGTTTATGGATTATTGTAATTTCATAATCGTAGATTATGGCTAATCTTATCATATTGGTTCATGATCCATCTTACCCACCCTTGTGATTAATGTGTATCTCATCATTGTAGTTCATAGCATATTTGATATAATTATCTTTTCAAACTATATAAATAAACTATAGTATTCCTTAAACTATATTCCCTCTGTCTCTAGATAAGAGTCTCATTTTACCATTTTGATTGTCCCACCTAAATAATCCCATTTTCTTTTTTGGACACATGGGATCCACCCACATCCATTAATACAACTATCCATTACACATTAAATAATAATACTCCTTAATCCACGTGCACAAAAGCAAATTAGACTCTTACTAATGGACGGAGCAAGTATTTTTTTTGGTGCTTATTATGAATTACACAGGAAATTCCTTTATTATTATGAGATACAAATATATATAAAAATATTATTACTAACTAAATAAATATATGATGATATTTTAATATTACTCCTACAATATGTTGTACTTAACATTTAATGCTGCATACAAACATTTACACTGCACACAACCATTTATATTATGTGCAGTGTAGATTTTATGTGCATCATGTACGGCTTAATTATTTACATTCTTTGTTATGCATATCATATGTTTTGTGTGCAGATTTTTTAAAACTATTCCCATTTACGAACCCCATTAACCTCTAATACACCCGCATTTAATACACACTCTCCCCGTCCGTGCAAATTATTTTTGTTTTTTATGTAAATTAAAGAGTATTATTATTTAATGTATAGTGAGTAGTTGTATTAATGGGTGCGTGGGCCCCATATTTTAATTATATTAGTGGATGTGTGTAGGTCTCATTTATGTAAAAAAGAAAAGGGAACCATTTTGGGTGGGATGCCCAAAATAAAAAACAGTGAGCCTTTGAAGAGGACGAAGGGAGTATATATATTTTCAATTAATACTCCCCCCGTCCCAACTTCAACTTCACACTTTCCGTTTTGGTCCGTCCCAATTTCAACTTCATATTTTCATAAAAGGAAAAGGTACATAACTAATATCCCTCTCATATACTTTAATTTCAAAATTGCCATCACCTTTTTAACACACATAACATACTTTATCATTTATTTATTACCCAAAAATACCAAACTACCCCCAAAAGTTACTCAAAAAGTGCTTTTTCTTAATTTGCGTGTATACAGTAAATATGAAGATGAAAATGGGACGGAGGGAGTACTTATTATCTCCCCTCTCTCATCTTTTCACCACACATCTCTTACATATTAATTTCATATAAAACTAAAATAATACTTTATTAAAAACCCTATACTTTATTAAAAACCCAAAAATTTAAAAATTTTATTCGCTAATTTTCAAAACTCAAATAAATAAAAAACAAATATATAAAATACTCTCTCCGTCAGCTTCAAAGAGTCTCATTTTTTTATTTTGGGCGTCCGTCCCTAAAGGTCTGATTTTCTTTTTACACACATAGGACCCACACACATCCACTAATACAAATAAAATATGTGAGCTACACCTCCACTAATACAATTATCCACTACACATTTAATAATAATACTCCTTAATTCCTGTGTAAAAATCCAATTAAACCCATTCTGCGGAGGAATGGAGTATTAAACGCAAGTCTTTAAAGTATCTTAAGTCCACACTTTTCAGTATTGGAGAACATTTATGTTTGACCCTTTTAGTTGAGATTGTTTTTATATATTCTTAAATAATTATAATTTTTTATTAAAAATATTACACCTTCTCTCTCAACAAGATTTTTACTTTTTTTCTAATGTGTTTGTCTCATTACATTCTTCACTCTCTAAAAATAATAAAAGTTTCAAAATCAATAACCTCTTAATATATCATATTTTCAAAAAAAATGTCACTCTTTCCTAACTCATATAACTTGCTTTATCATTTATTTATTATTTAAAAAATATAATAATACCCCCAAAAGTCAATAAAATTGATTAAAAAAACTTTTCTTAAATTTTATATCTACCATAATGGTGAAGAGCTAACCACGAGGGAATATTATTTTTCAATAAAAAACATTATGACTTTTTATTTATACTACTTAAAAATTATTCATAAAATAATTCACTGTACCACTATCACGTTTCATTAATTTAATTATAATTTTTATTAAAATATTATCACTTTTTTATCTATCTCATGAAAATCATCTGAGGGACGGTCTTACAAAAGTGTTTGCCTCAATAATATATTTTCATTTCTAGCATCATACTTTTATTTGTGTTATGTAATACTATCTCCATCTCACTATACTGTTCATATTTTCGTTCGTTTTTTTTCTTTTTCTCAATATACTTTTCATATACTCTCTCTATATCGCTCAAAAAGTAGTTTTTGTTTTTTGTACGTGAATTAAGGAGTATTATTATTTAATGTGTAGTGTGTAGTAGTATTAGTGGGAGTGTGAGTCCCATATTTTAATTGTATTAGTGGGTGTGTGTCTCATGTGTATAAAAAAATAAAGGAGACTCTTTGGGTGGGACGGAAGAAGTATGAAGTATACTTAAAAATAGTAAAATTTTCAAAACAAAAAACATATCAATACATTATATTTTAAAAAATGTTATACTCACGTAACCCATACACTATAACTTACTTAATTTATTATTGATATAATATTATAAAGTGGAGTATTTACCGAAGTTAATAAATTAGAAGAAATAAAAGTAATATTCTCTCCTTCTCACATTAATTTTAATCTCTCTTGGTAGAAAATTGAGAAAAATGATAATTTTAGGATATTATGATTTTTTTTTTCTGGTAACGATAAAGTATCTTGAGTATGTTAGATAATTTTTTTAAAATTTAAATTAAGTTTATGGAGGAGGATGATTGTTTTGATATTTTTGTGTTGAGTGTATATTAGGTGTACCCGGGTGTACCCTTGCACCCATATTTGTATAACTTTTTATTCTATTTTGTATACATGTTATTCTCTTTTGTATACGTGTTTTGTAATATTTGTATACTTTTTTCACACTAAGTTTTTCATTAAAAAAACAAGCATTCATATGTGTATAATTTTTTATTCAATAGTGTATACATGTATTTTAATAATTGTACATTTTTTTACACTCAATTTTTTATTAAAAAAATTAACAATTAAATTGTATACATTTCACTACAAAAAAATTATTTTTTAGCAATGGAATTTAACAACGGAATTCAATCGGTTGGTAATTAGCAATGGATTAGCAACAAAAATGATATTTTTGTTTTAGCAACGGAATGCCAACGGAATTATTCTCTATTTTAGCAACGGAATTCAATCCGTTGCTAATTACCAACAGAATAGCAAGGGAATCCTTATATAAATTACCAACGGAATTATTAGCAACGGATTACCAACGGAATTATTTAGCAACGGAATTGATTTTTCGTTGCTAAAAATTTACCAACCACCACTTTACCAACGGAATTTTACCAACGGATTCCGTTGTTAATTCGTTGGTAAGCCAATTTAACAATGGAATTAAGGCTTTTAGCAATGGAATATTCCATTGCTAAAAAACAGTTTTTTTGCAGTGTTTTTACTCATAATTGTATATGTTTTTGCTTATATTTGTACGTGGGTGCACACGAAGCTTCGTGTGCACCCGGGTGCACACTATATTTAGCCTTTTGTGTTTTTAGAGGAGTGAAATTTTTTGTGGAATGATCCAAAATAAAAATAGTGATTATTAAAAATTTTATAAAGTACTTATTTCTTTCAGCTCAAGTCTACCGTAGATGTAAAAAGAGGGAAATGTGATGGAGATTTTTTTTTCCTCTTCTTTTCTGAATCAATTCAAATTAGATCAACTCATTTATACACGAATTAAAAATTCGTGCATATTATGCTTAGAATTTCTTAGTGAACATAATTCGTAAAGAGAAGTGATCTTAACTAGGGTTGGGGAAAAATACCGAAATTTCGGTTTACTGCCCTTACTATATCGAAAATACCGATTTCATCGAAATTTTAGGTACACCAAAGTTTTTGGTAAGGTATGATACCGTATTGAAAATTTTGGTATGATAAAGGTATATAAATTATTAATACCGCTGTATTTCGGTATATACCGAAATATGATAAAATATTCAATTTTTAGTAATATGATACGGTATACCATACTTACATGATATATGCAATTATAATTATTATTTATATATTAATTTTTAATTAAATTATATACATACACTATTTAATTAAAAATTAAATCTAAAATCCTACCGTATATTTCATAAATATATATAAATGGATGATAAAGTTGATTGACTTTCATGATATCTTGTACTTCTTTTTTAATTACGTAGTTCTATCCTACATGAAAATTTAAAAGTGTTGATTTTAATATAAATTTTATATGGTTCTTGTGTAGATCTTTTGGGTACTATTTATTTAATGACTGACACTTGTGTAAACTGGGTTTACATAAATTAATTATGTAAATCCTGTTACTCTCTATTACATAATAAATTACTTTTTAGCACATAAATTATTACTCTTCTAAATTAAAAAATTACTCTTCAAATTCTTGTAAATCCTAATTTATCGATTACTTTTTAATACTTGAAAAATTATTCTTTAGAGACATGAATTAATACTCTTCTGTATAAAAAATATTTCTTCAAAAAGTAATTTTTTATATACTAAAGAGTAATTTTAACAAATAGGGTTTATATGTAAACCCGGTTTATATGCGACTCACTCTTATTTAATTTAGTCGTTTGTGGATTGTCGTATATCTTTCTTACTATGAATTTGTTATCAATTAGAATTTATTTTACAGCTATCTTTCACTTTTCTAGTATATTTTTTAATTAGATTTATTGAGTTTTAGGTGCATAACGACATAATAAATTATCTAATAGGACGGTATATATCGATATTTTAGGTATGATACGGTATATCGAAATATCAGTAAGCAAAAGGTATATTATTTTCCTATACCGAAATATCAGTATATCGAACTATAGTATACTGAAAATTTAAGTGAGTATGAATTTTTATATACCGAAAAATTTCGGTACAGTATATGATATGACCAAAAATCTTCTGTATGTCATACCGCTCACCCCTAATCTTACCACATAATTGCGCTACTCATTATATCAATTCCATCACAATTTTTCTTTTTTCTTTATGCATGTATCAATGTCTGATCTATACATCTATTAATTTAGAGGAAATCAAAACTATATTATCGAACATTCTGTTGGTTTTTTTTTTCACAAGAATAAAATAAGGTATTTCTTTTATTTTTTTGTCCCACATAGGATGAAGAGTAAAAGGGGAGGGATCTTTGGTGCTATATAAGGAGGCCATGTGACTTGATATCAAGTGCACCAATCAAGTACACTTTAATCTATATGTTTGATTCTTCTTAAATTCCTTTATTGGATTCTCGGTTGTGAGAATGGAGAAAAATGTATGAATTAGTCAAATATTTGTAAGAGTGTAGGGATTTAGGTCAGGAAATCCTGTGTGATTGTAAAATTTTTTCAATCCGTGAGTTTTCTCCCATTTTTGAGTTTTTCACGTAAATTCTTGTGTTGTGCTTTTGTATGCTCTTCTTTATTTGTCCCATAGAAATGAATGAGGATTTACCTATCCCAACACATTCTTATTTCAAATTTAAGATTTACACTTTGTATAAATTGATACTTTAATTATTATCGTAAACCACGAAACTTAAACTTGAGTCTTTAAAAAATTTCATTCTAAATCTCATCGAGTCATTACTTGTTACTCCCTCCGTCTCATTTAACTTTTCACAATAATTATAGGTATGGAGTTTAAAAAATATTTTTACTAACTTTATTAACTTGTAATTTTAAACATAAAATAATATTTTGAGTAATAAATAAATTATAAAATAAATTATGTGTATTAAGTGAGAGTGAATTTTTGAAAATATAATGTATTAAAAAATTATTTATTTTAAAACTTTTACTATATTTAAGTGGTGAAGAGTGTAATGATACAAATAAAATCTTAATATATATAATTGAGAAGTAGTTGCCTAAAATAACTTTTTGCAAAAACATATGTGGCAACATCAGGTGCATTCTAAATTTTTTTATATGTGTTGCTTTTTGATTGGTTGGTCTTTATTTAATTCTTTTTATTTATTTATTTTTTAATTTAATGATTAATATTTATTGCATTTAATTATGGCAAATTTCTAAGCATTAATAATTAAATATTTTTATTTCTTTATTATACATTATAAAAATAAATATTAAATTAAGCCATTTAAAACATATAATAGATAAATGAGTTATTAGTTTTATTAAATCTGAAATAATCTATATTTTATTAAAATAAAGTGTGTAAATTAATATTTAATTGATTTATATTTTATTTAAAGTCTAAATAAAATTTTAAAAAAATATTAGTTAAAACAATTAAATTAAGTATGTAATATATTTCATAATAAATTAAGAAATAAATTAATAATATTAATTACTCTTTAAAAAAATATATTCCATGATATTAATTTTAATTTTGTATAATTCATTTAATATAATATAACTAATGTACGGACATAAATAATAAAAAATATATAATTTATTTTATATTTATTAAATAAAATATTTTTTTGAAAAAAATATTATATATTGCATAACACGCGGGCTATACTAGTTAATAGAGAAAATGTGCAGATTTTATTGTTATGGAAGGAGTATTATTTTATTTGTAAGCAACTCAAGGAGTAACTTACATCCTTGCGACAATTATGTAATGTAGAAAAGGCTACTTTATTCAATCCTAAAGATTAATAAAATAAAATCTACATTTTCAGCTGGAGTTCAACCCAATATACTTGAAATTAGTTTCAGAAAAATTAGTATTATCTTTTTCAATTAAACAATATTTCAATTTATGATTTTTTTTATTTTTTTTACAAAATATATAAATAAAATTATATATATATATATATATATATATATATATATATATATATTACATATAATACACCGAGCATACATTATAGTTTTCCTAAATCTTAAAATATGATAAAGTCTCTTGTGAGATTATGCTTTTGTGATACGGGTTGTGAACGTATTAATGTATGATTGTTATATAAGTAAAATATGTTTTTTGAGAGTTTAAGTATGATGAATGAGATATTAAAGTATGATTTTAAAGTACTATAGTATGTTTTACTATTAATACTACTTTAACTACTTTAATTATATATTGACCATCTCATAAGGCGTCTCATATATACTCGTCTCACGAGAGAGTGCCTCAAAGATATAATAAAAAAAATGTAAAAAAAATAACTTCATATTTATATAGTAGCAGAGAAAAAAAAATTGAAAAGGGAGATTTATATTTTTTAAATTTAAAGCTAGGTTAGCCCGTCCACTCTAAATCTGTGACTCAAAATGATATTGATTTCATTTATAAATTATTTTTGGGCCAATAAAGAAATACACATTACTACAAGCATTTCTGAGGCCCATCAATGATTTTATACTAGTTTATAACCCTGTTAAAAAGACGAGAATCCAATTACTATACTAGTTTATTTACCACCTAGGCCCATCAATGATTTTATACTAGTTTATACATGCATTTGAACCATTTTAACCTTTAAATTAAATTTTAACTTAATCTTCGTCATAAAATAAAATAAGATAATTAATTTTAAAAAATAACTACCCAATACATCATATTTTTAACTCATCAATCCTAAGATGAGTTGATGCACCAAACTCAAAGTCACCCTAAAAATAGTTTTAATTGAGTGTACAATTAAATTTGAATCGTTAAATTTTAAAATAATTAACAAAGCACTCTTAGATAAAATTTAAAAGAAATAATAAAAACTAAATTTAAAATTAGTTTTATACTCTAAATTTACTCGGTAAAACATATGGTGCACCAGTGCATTTATAAAGAATATGGTGCACTAGTTATTATACCTTAAATATACTCTTTCAGTCTGTTTTAGAGAGTTTTTATTTTTCCTTCGTAAAAGGTCTCAATTTACTTTTAGACATATGAGACTCACATACACTCACTAATATATTTAAAATATGAGGTTATACACTTATTAATGCACATATCAACTAAACATTAAATAATAATACTCTTAAATTCATATAAAAAAAACAATAGAGCCTCTTTAAACTCATTAAATAATAATACTCAATCCATATAAAAAAGCAATAGAGCCTACTTAAATTCTTTAAACCGAACGGGAGATTACTAACTTTTTGATATGAAGTCACATAAATTTTGAGGTTAGCTAGAGAAACATTTTTATTTTAAAATTTTAAATACGATTTACTCTTTTGATAAATAATTCATGGGATAAAAACCATTTTGATCCCTTAACATTGTTTATGTTCACTTTTCGTTAAAAGAAAAGATAAAAATTTCAATTTAATACCACCAGTTAAAAAATAGGGCAACAAATATTTCATTTTTGCCCAAAAATGTTGAACTAGCTGGAAATTCGCCCAAAATAGGATCATTAATTCCAATTGGGAATTGACGAGGTTCCGACTTTTTCAAGCTAAAATGAGACATTTTTGGCCATATTTTCTAATTGGTGGTATTAAATTAATTTTTTTTAAAAACTTTTTTTTAGGACAAAGAGTGAATATAAACAAAGTTATGAGATTAAAATGATGTTTATCCAGTAATTCATTATACGACACAATTCTTTATAAATGTGTAATTAATTAATGTATATTAATTTAAATTGTGTTATTTATTAATTAGCAAATTATATATATATATATATACATATATATATATATACATATATATATATATATATACATATATATATATATATATACATATATATATATATATATATATATATATATATATATTGTTGTTCTACATTATTATAAAATAAATTTCATTTTATTTTTCATGAATGACTTTTTGAGAATTAATAATAAATGTATAAAATGTAAAAAAATTAAGATAGTATTTGATAATAAATTTAAAATATGAACAATTGTTTGATGTTATATAAATGTGATGTTACATAAAATGTTGACCCATTGTTTGATAAATACACGTTAGTGTTTGAAATATCTTCATTGTTTACATACGACTCTTATACTTGCAAGTAATTGTTTAAATCATATATTTGTGTGAGTTTGCTCACCGAAATGAGTTTCATGAAATAAATAAAAAATAGTAAAATTTTAATAAACAGTAAAATTTAACTAAAGAAAATCAATTTATTTAAATTATTTTATGAATAATTTTTAGAATAGTAATTTTTAGGATAAATATAAAAATTATCATATATTTTAATTTAAAAAAATTCAAATTATCTCATGAAACGTTGACTTTTCAAACATATTGTCATTAAGCTATGTTTCCACTTCATAATATATGCCCTTAGTAGTTACATGTGATGATTAGTGCATGAATTTATGAAAATTAAGACCACACTAAGAGAGAATGGGAGCTCCATTAATATGAAAAAAATAGTATTTAAACAAGACAAAAGTTACTGCGCCTACAGGGACACGCTGTGTTTCCATGAGAACACAATTCTCCCCCTTCATATTTTATTTAAATTTATGTATTGTTAGGAGTTTAAATTATAAAGGGGCACGAAAATTGCAAGGGGCATTGTCCTAGGGATACCTCACTCTTTAAACAATTACCAATTTATATGATGAACGAAGTAATGATTGTGCATACACTTTGAAAGTCTAAATTACATTTTTTTACACGAGTCATTTCCCCCTGATTTCAGATATGCAGATTATAAGTCTGTATAATCGAATAATGCATTTGACTAAATAAATTTGACAATAAAGCTCTAATATGAAGACGACAAAATATTACTGTGTGTACGGAGTAGCATTCGTGTGCCCATGTGCAATTCATATACGATTATTAATATAATTTAAATTAATTGAAAATATAGTTCAAAAGAAAGAAATATAATAAATCTAAAAATAAGCAAAATACAAAAATAAAAATATAATAGTGTTGCATCCAGACATAGGCAAATTCTCCGTGTACTTAAGCATGAATTCAAATTCGAACATTCATATTTAGAACATACATATCAATGAATGAGAATTTATATACTTTGTTAGCAAAATTTTAGTGAAATTTTTATTAATTTTTTAATAAAAAATTAAATATATAAAGCTATGTAAATTTATTAAAAAGCATATACTCATATCAATAAAAAATAATAGCATCCATGTACACATAATATATATATATATATATATATATATATAAATTAATTATTTATATTTAAAAATAAATAAATAATAGTTGTAGGATTACTTTATAGTGCATAAGATGCTGTTGCCATCGATGAGAAGTGTGTGAGATGCGGCCTAAATACTGCGTTAGTGATAACAATGATTCCTCCACCAATATTATCTATGTAGGATTACTATTTCCACTCTCACTCTCTCTAGCTTGAAATATATCTCAAATTACAAATTGGATCAAAATATCTCTCTACCTTATATGTGATTAATTTGACATTACGTGAATTCTTCTTTAAAAAAATTAAAATAAATTCAGGGTGAAATCATGTTATTTTTTCAATATCAATTATTAAAATGTTGTAATTATTTTTTTTATTTATCATCAAATAGTTTAATTAGATATTGATTATCTCTTTTCATTCATCATATATTACATTTTATTAAAAATTTTATTATTTTTTATTTGTCTTACAAAATTTATTTTTTAAAATAGTTTTACACAAAATTATACAAAAAAAAATAAATTCTAAAAATAAATTATTCTTAGAATATTAATTAAATTCTATTAATAAAATAGGATATATATTAAATGAATTATTCAAATAGAATTATAATTATGTGCTAAAATTTAATACAGATAAAACTTTAAATTAATACTCATGTACAAATAAAGATTATGTTGATTTATTAATAATATAATTAGGGTCGGTCCTTGCTTGAGTCGAGCGAGTTGATCGACTCAGGCCCAAAAGTTTTGATAAAATTTAGGGGTCCATATTTTAAAAAAAATTCTTTTATATATATAGTTAGATAAATTTATAAAATTGGAGTCTTGTACATGTATATTTGGGTATACAGTTCAAATCCTTTTCTATCCACCTCTTTTTAATTTTTTTAAAAGTAATCCTTGATTCAATTTTATTCAAAAGTATGTAATTTTCTTATATGTTAAATTATTTATTTAAGTAGAGTATGATTTTTTTCAATGATTATCTATATTTGTTTATTTGTTTTTTGTTAATGTTAATTTATACAGTACGATTTAATTATTTAGTTAATTCTTAAATTCATTTTTGTTTTTTTAATTAGAATCATGTCTCCCAAACATGTGTTTGGATGTCAAAAGAGAAAAAAAAACGAGAATTGAAGATTTAGTTCAAAATTAAGCGGGTGATATCAATAAATACTTTACTTCTTATAAAAAGGTTTTCATAGAGTATAATGATGAAAGAACTTGCAGAACAACTTGATTATATGATTTTATTAATACTTTTGCCATCAAAATTGTTAGGCACGTTGTATTTTAAAAATTATAATATTATCTTTAGTTATTGATAGGGGTTTTCTCAACACACAAATTAATCCTCAAGTATAAGGATATCAATTGTAGTCGCGAAGATGACCAAGTTACAATATCGAACCCAAGGGACGGTTAAATATCAATTTCGTTATCTTCTAGTATATTTTATACTATGTTTGGTAATTGTAAAAGTTTAATGGATAATAACTTCTAATCGGAATAGCAAAAAGAAATAGCAAGAGTAGAGAAAAGTGAGTTGTGATCAATAAGAATAATAGGTAGTTCGTCGGGTCATCCAGTTTCACTAGCAATTCGTATTTTCATGTGATGGTGTCCGACTCTGCCCTGTGGTTTGTGGACGCATCACTAGACCATGCAAGTTTACTCTATAGACACAAGTAAATATGCGCTTGACACGTGTGAATAACATCGGAGCAAGAGATATGCTTCACCCCCTTTCTAGGTACTATCATAATCAATTATCTTCTACGTCTAGAATCTAACCCGATTTGATCTCCCTTTTTAGGTACTATAAAGTTATACTCTTCATCCTATTCATCAACCCGAATTTAATTCAATTCATGAATATTCATATAAGACAGTTCTAATAATACTTCGGAATCCCTTCACTTAGAATTATAACAATAAACCCTGCTCAGTAGTGAACGCACTCAATCAATAACCATGTTATGTATTCAGACTCTACACAACGATCATTGATGCACAAAACAACTATGAGTATGGATTAAATATACAATCTTATATAAAACAAACCACAGATAGTGTTGTACGGAGTTTTACACACGAAATACGAATTACATCATGAAACTTTCATAACCCTAGAACTACCAAGGTGGTTCTAGCCCATGATTGATCTAGGAACAATCATGGTTAGATTGATCATTCTTACTTGAACCTTCAGCGAACCTCTGTCACAGCCCTCCGGATGGATCACCACCTCTACTCTTGTCTCTCTTATGATTGACGATCAAAAGCTCCCTTCATTCTCTGTATGAGCCTCTTTTTATACTTGTAATCACGTCTCTAGGGCTTGGAATGAGCTTTCTAAGTGATCACACGCGTTTCGACCTCGAAAATCCGGATAAAGTAAGTTCTCGCGCATAGGTTCGACCACGTCAAACAGGTCGAACCACTGGCCACAGGTCGAACCCCAGGTCGAACCCCGCTACTGGAAGAATTCTGCATAGGTTCGACCTTCTGGACAGGTTGAACCACTTAGGCCTTGGTCGAACCCCAGGTCGAACCTCAGCCCTGGACAACTCCCGCTCCCGATTCGACCAACTGGCAAGTCGAACTCAAACGTCGTGGTCGAATCCTCTTTCTTGCAAACTGGTTCGACCATGGTTCGACCTGATGGCCAGGTCGAACCAACTGAGTCGTGGTCGAATCCATCTCTGCAAGTTCAGCAATATTGGTTCGACCTGCTGGAGAGGTCGAACCCTCCTCCAACCAGGTCGAACCCACCTAATTCTTGGGCGGTTCGCGTGGCTTCGACTCCGTCTCTTCGATTCTTGGTTCTTTCACTCCGTTTTTGCTAAGAAAACACTCAAATAGCTCCACTAACACCTGGTTCATGCTAATTCACAATATATATAGGTTTTCCACCTATTTCCACATCAAAACTCTCCAAAACTAGCACAAAACATAGCGCCAAACTTGTGAATTTACACACTCATCAAACCCCCAAACTTACATGTTGCTCGTCCCGAGGCAACCAATTTAAACCACATGAGTCGTGTATAATTTAACAAGATCTAGTACAACACATATTACACATGCCACTTCATTGAATCAAACAAGAATTACTTGCATCATATATTTCACTCATGTAAAATCAATCCAATCACACACCATTCGGAGTACTAAGTAATCTCACTGACAAGATAAGTCTTTACTCTCTTTCGCTCGTGCGTGAGGCACTATAGGCTAGTATAAACACTCATATCAATTCATATTCACACGTAACCATAAGCTTGGCAAATGTCTCAAAAATCAACTTACATTAGATTAATACTAGGATCACAAATGACTTGTTTCTAGGTTGTAATGTTGGCTCTTTGAAAAGGGTAGGAAAATTTGGTCATAGTGACTTAAGACACTAGTAGAGAGTTACCTTGGAGGTTCTTGATTTCTCATTCGGCTTCATATTCTCCTCCAATTCTTCTCTTGCACTTGCAATTTTCAATTTTCCTTCTCTTCCTTGCATCAACATCATTCTTCTTTTAATTGCTCGGGTACCAGTTGTAGGCACTACCCTTCTTGAACATCGTTCGACTGCTTCTTAAAAACTTCAAGCCCCATGTATAAGCAATTCGGGGTATCAATTTCAGGCACTATCCCTAACAAGATTTAACCATGCACTTTTCTTACTGAACCTCATTCCATCTTCCTTTTGTTTCTTCCACACTTATTCACCTTATTCTCTCTACCAATGAATAGGGTATTTTCAAAGCTCAAATAAGGTAATTAAGGCTCTTACATTTGGCTTGCCAAAGAAAAAGCTTTTAAAAGGCTCAAACAGGGCTACCAAAGATTTATAAAATCATTAGGAAAGGTAAAATTTGGCTAAGTGACTCAATTAATCAAAAATGGCCTAAGATCATATCCTAATATTTCATCAATTGTAAGTTTCACACAAGACTCCAAGCCAAGTTCTAGAATACGTTCATACGAATGATTCTCTCAAAAATAAACTATCATGATTAATCATGATAAAGGCTCAAATCCTCACATCGGTAATCAATTCCTAATACTCCTCATAGCACATAATCAAAATCAATTCCTCATGAATTCCATATACTTAACAAATTATTCATGCTCTTTTCAAATGAAAATAAACACGTAAACACATGAATGCACAGAATCAATAACCCATATACAAAACAATGATACAAGATCAACTATATCAGGTACATGCCACTCACACATGAATCACACCCCAATCTGTAAAAATAAAAAGAAGAATGGGAGATAAAATGAATCGGAGAAGCCAAAAGAAAACCTGAAACTACTCCCTAGGAGCATCATCATCCTCATCATCATCGTCATCCTCATCCATCCTATTCTCCACAGCTCGGCACAGACTGGTAATGTGCTTATCCATCATATCCACTCGACTACTCACTCTACCAACACGCTCATCCAAGGCAGAGTACCTTTCGTTCAGCGTGGCATAGTTGGCGTTAGCGAGCGCGAGCTGCCTGTTCGTCTCCTACTGTGCAGCTACCACCACGATCAGCTGCTCATGAATCAAGCGAAGCTGCTCCCGAGTACCTGGAACTGCTCGCCGCTGCTGCGGTACCGGAGCATGCTGAGGCGCATCATGCTGCTCTTCTCCCGGAATCTCCATCTCCAGCTGCTCATCTACCTGATCCTCCTCTTCAGGCTGCTGTGGCTGAGGTGGACGGAACTCTCCTTGATCAACGATCTGCTGTAACTCAGCCATCCTCCCCTCAGCATACATCTGTGCTACCCCTCTCCAATCACCACCCGACTTCACTGCCACAGATAAAGCAGTGTGTCCAAGAGAATTCATTAACTTATTCCTTGCTTCCCGAATAGTTGTCAAGTTGCTCACGTCGAAGGGGAACATAAATTCGAAAGGCTTGAGACCCCTCATGAAAAACCAATCTCCATTTCTAAAATAGGCAAATCCTCCCTTCGCGCACGTGTTCATCATCAAATCGGGTTCTCCTTCTACTGGTGTAATGCCGGTGAGATCCAAGTTGTAATGCTCAGCCACGATCGTCAATAACCCTCCAATATTCACCTTTTGAAAACCAATGGTCTTGAATCGATTCAGCTGCGCAATAAAATAAGCTCCAACATTGAACTTCACCCCATTCAGCATACACCACAGGGCATATAGCTCTCCTCTAGACACAACACTCCCCTCCGAGCAGGCGAATAACGTGTTGCTCAGGACGTGGTCCATGTACCTCAAGACTGGGTTCTTTATTACGGAAGCACGAGCTTGTCTGGTCTTATAATCACGAATCTCCCCAGTGATCTCCCTCCAAAACCGCTTTACACTGAATGCAGCATTTTCTAAACGAGGGATCTCTAAAAGGCGTCTCAAACAGCTCATTGAAATCCTCAGACGTCCATCTCCTACTCACTCCACCAAGCTGAAACGTACACCGATATGGGTATCCAAGCGGGTCCTTCTCCATCTCAAATGAGCAAACTACTTCCGCTGTAACATGGAAGTACGTCGGCCTCTTCAACTCCATAAATCTTCGGATCCCTACTTGATCAAACATCCAAAATATATCATCCCCTATTCTCATTATCCTCATTGCTTCATCATCTTGGTATCGAGTGCGAGCTATCTTGTCTGAAACTTCTTCCCACTTCTCTTTAATCTCATCCCAATCTTGCATCCGAATCTTGAAGTTATCGGGTAAACGATCTTGTAGCCTCAGTTTTCTTGTCACTTTGTCCAAATTTGAAGGCCTGTCATGCCTCTTCTTCGATCTTTCCTCCTCTGCCTTTCCTTTTACTTTACTTGATCATTGTCCCTTTCCTGAAAACAAATACTTCAATCCAACCAACAAGACAAGAAAGCAAGTACTGTACTAGCACATCACATACTCTACTCAAGACTTCAAGCATCAATGCATATTCACACAAACTATCATCTCAACACCACTTGCTTATTCAACATTCTCAAAACATCTTCAATCACACCTTCCTTAATCATCAAAACATAACCAACAAACATGCATTAAGCAATTCAATCAAAAATTCAACATATTTCCCTCAATGAACTACTTCAATTTCATCAATTTCAAACCAAATCAACATGCTCATTCTATGATATGTTCTATCCTTGATTAATCCACATAAAATTCAAGTTCTATCAATAATCAAACAACCAAAAACCAAGAAACAAGAATTCATATGAAACAAATCATAATATCAACATTCACCATGAAATTCAACCATACTCAACATCAATCCTCTTATTCACATCGAATTTCTTACCTAAACCTTCAATCTTAGAGTAATTGAGTTGGAAAAACATACCTTTTGACTTGCCCATGGTGAACAACCGATCGAGAACACACAACAACCAAAAATCACGATTTCAGCCCTAACTCGCGACGAAATCCGCCCAAATCCGCGACCGAATCGAAAATTTAAGGTGTAGTGTTGTGTAATCGGTGTAAAATCAAGTGTAATTGAAGAATTTGTGCAAGGGTGTAGAGGTTCGAAGATGGTTCGAGGTTTGGTGTTTCGAAAAAGTGATCGAACCCCTCTGAAAAATCGAACTTAAATCGCGTACTTGGCTCAGTTCGACCTCAGGTTCGACCACCTGAACAGGTCGAACCATGGATGACGAGGTCGAACCTCTCTTCTGGACAAACGATCTTCTCGGTTTGACCTTGGGTTCGACTTGCTGATCAGGTCGAACCCTCCTTGAATTGGTCGAACCCCTCTTCTGGAAAACAGAGTGCTTTGAACTGACTGGTTCGACCTTCTGATCAGGTCGAACAACTATGGCTTAGGTCGAACCTCCTCTCTGGACAACTTTCGACGCCGGTTCGACTTTCTCTACTTTTGTTCGACCTCTGGCTCTGGTCGAACCACTCCTAGTGTTGGTCGAACCTTCCTCCTGATTTCCAAAACTGAGTGTTCTTCATTCACTACACACTTCAAGCTTCAACACAACTTCATTAGGTACAATCTAGAGCACAACTTCAAAAATTGTTCACAAAATATCATTCATGAGTAACTCCGTAAAAGAAAACACAACCAAAAACCACTGAACATTAGGCAAGTTGTAAAAAATCGTCACATCAAAATTGATTAAAATTTCAATATGGCCGCAAAAACCAACTCCCCTAATAAACAATACAAAGAAAAGATTATACTCTTAATGCTTCAATGAGGTAATAACATCACACCCCCCCAAACTTAGTAAAAACGTAAGTCGAAACTAAGTTTGAAAAGAGATGTAATTGCCGATTAGTAAGCATCTTAAATATAAAAATTTCTTACTCACACAAAAGAAATAAAGCAATAAAATGGAAGAGTAAGCTCTCAACAAGCGCTCATGTTTAACGTCGTAGAGTCACGACGGTACCAAATCAGAACAAGGTATCATCAAAAATGACACACGCATCATCCGGCGACCTATAATGCTTCAACTGATGCCCATTCGCCGTGATAACGTCTCCATCTTTGTCAATAAGCTCAAAACTCCCCCCTCCTAAGGCTCGATGAATCATGAACGGTCCCGTCCACTTAGACTTCAACTTGCCTGCAAAAAGCTTCAAACGAGAGTTAAAAAGTAGTACCTCATCTCCTTGCTTGAACTCCTTGTATGAGATCTTAGAATCATGCCACCTCTTCATTCTTTCCTTAAAAATCTCTGAATTCTTGTAAGCACGACTCCTAAACTCATCCAATTGATTCATGTGAGTTATCCTCAACTCATTTACATCCTTAAGGGTCAAGTTCAAGCGTCGCAAAGCCCAAAACACTTTGTGTTGAATTTCTACAGGTAAGTGGCACGACTTCCCATAGACAATTTGATACGGTGACATATCTAACACCGTCTTGTAAGCGGTCCGGAACCCCCATAACACATCATCAAGCTTCATAGCCCAATCCTTTCTATTAGTTCCTACCACTTTCCCCAGAATCTGCTTCACTTGACGGTTGGAGACCTCTGCTTGCCCATTCGCTTGCGGATGATAGGGTGTAGTAACCCTATGCTTAACACCATAATCCTTAAGCACCTTCTCCAGAAATTTATTGACGAAGTGGGAACCTCCATCACTAACTAATGCTCTAGGAACTCCATAACGGGCAAAAATATGTTTCTTCAGGAAAGATAAAACAACTTTCGAGTCATTAACACGAGTAGGAATCACTTCCACCCACTTCGAAACATAATCCACCGCAAGAAGAATGTAGAGAAACCCATTCGACGGGGAAAAAGGCCCCATAAAATCGATCCCCCATACATCAAATATCTCCACAACTATGCTAGGCTGCATTGGCATCTCATCTCTCCTACCTATATTTCCCATGCGCTGACATCTATCGCAAGACGCCACATAGCTCTCACTATCTCTAAACAATGTAGACCAATAAAGAGCGGATTGAAGTACCTTAGCTGCAGTCTTTTGCGCTCCGAAATGCCCCCCATTCGGTTGTGCATCGCAGAACTCAAGCACACTTTCCATTTCCATCTCGGGTACACATCTTCGGACAATAGAATATGTACAAATCTTGTAAACAAACGGATCATACCATATAAATGTCTCAACTTCCCTACGAAATTTTGCAAGTTGATATCGGTTGAGATCCCTTGGAATTTTACCAATGACAATGTAATTAATATAATCCGCATACCATGGATCCATACCTTGCGCTGCAACCACACACGCTCGCTCGGTACCTTCAACAGCCACAGCCATGATCTTCTCATCAGGGAACATCTCTTCAATATGCTCGAAAGAATTATCACAATGCTCCCTAGTCTCCAACCTTGACAAGTGATCTGCCAAAACATTTTCTGTTCCTTTCTTATCTCGAATCTCCAAGTCAAACTCCTGCAGTAGTAGAATCCATCTTATAATCCTAGGCTTCGTCTCCTTCTTCTCCATCAAATATCGAATCGCTGAATGATCCGTATACACAATCGTCTTCATGCCAACCAAATACTGACGAAACTTATCGAATGCATACACAACAGCCAAAAACTCCTTTTCAGTTACCGTGTAATTCTTCTGTGCCGCATCGAAAGTCTTACTCGCGTAGTAAATGGCGCAGAACTTCTTCTCCCTTAGCTGCCCGAGCACCATACCCAATGTTACATCACTTGCATCACACATAAGTATAAACGGTTGAGTCCAGTCCGGTGTGATCAAGATAGGGGCAGTAATAAGCGCCTCCTTCAAAACTTGAAAAGCTGTTAGACACTCATCATTAAACACAAAAGGAACATCCTTTTCAAGTAAATGAGATAAGGGCTTAGAGTATTTTGAGAAGTCTTTTATGAATCTCCTGTAAAAACCGGCGTGTCCAAGGAAGGACCGCACTCCTCTTTCATTGGTCGGTGGTGGAAGCTTCTCAATTGCCACCACTTTAGCACGATCTACCTGTAATCCCTTGGCGGAAACATGATGCCCAAGAACAATCCCATCCTTCACCATGAAGTGGCACTTCTCCCAATTCAAGACAAGATTAGTTTCTTGACACCTCTTCAAAACAACAGCAAGGTTAGACAAACAAATATCAAAAGAAGAACTAAAGACTGAAAAATCGTCCATGAATACTTCCATGATCTTCTCTATCAAACCATCAAAAATCGCCATCATGCATCTCTGAAAAGTAGCATGCGTATTACACAATCCAAACGGCATCTTCCTAAAAGCAAAGGTCCCGTAGGGGCAAGTAAAAGTGGTCTTTTCTTGATCCTCAGGAGCAATCATGATTTGATTATACCCCGAGTATCCATCCAAGAAACAGTAAAATTCATACCCGGCAAGACGATCCAACATTTGATCCATAAACGGAAGAGGGAAATGGTCCTTACATGTGTTCTCATTTAACTTCCTGTAATCCACACATGTACGCCATCCCGTAGGAATCCTCGTGGCTATAGCTTCTCCATCCTCAGCTTTCACTACAGTCATGCCCCCCTTTTTAACAACTACATGCAATGGACTCACATGGGGACTATTACTAATAGGATATATAATTCCAGCATCCAACCACGTAAGGATTTGCTTCCTTATCACCTCTTGAATTGCGGGATTCACCCTACGCTGATTCTGAACACTAGCCTTGGCTTCATCCAACAACCTAATCCGATGCATACAATACGAAGGACTAATACCTTTCAAATCATCAAGTGACCACCCTATTGCAGACTTGTACTTCCTTTAGACATCTAATAACTACTCAAGTTGATCATCATTAAGGGAAGAAGATACAATTACCGGATATTGTGCATTATCACCAATAAAAGCATACTTCAAGTGTTCCGGCAATGGTTTCAACTCCTCTTTTCTTTCTTCCACTGGAGTGTTTTCGTTATCCAAAGGCAAGTACTTCCTAGTCCATTTGACTTCTTCCACCTTATTTCTTTCCAATGCAAACCTGTCATCACCCAAAGCAAGTAAGTTTTCAAGAAATTCAATACATACCTCATTAGAAAGTCCGTCAAGCTCCGTAGTGGGATAAGTAAGAGACTCCATCAAACATGTCTCAAGAGGATCCTTTGACAAGATCAGAGACATATCCTCCTTCACAATCTCCTCCACCACGTCAATACTATAACACTGGGACTCCATTGGCATCTTCATTGCTTTGTCCAAGTTGAAAAGTACTTATTCTTTGTCCATTCTCAACTTCAGTTCTCCCTTCCGAACATCTATCATAGCTCCAGCCGTAGCAAGGAATGGCCTCCCCAAGATTAAAGGAACATTATCCTTGTCATCATCCATTTCTAATACAAGGAAATCCACAGGAAAGACTAGCTTCTCCACCTTTACTAGAACATCTTCAACTATACCTTTTGGAAACGTCATTGATCTATCTGCCAATTGGAGAGCAACAGTTGTCGGAGTCAGCTCCCCCAAACCAAGCTTCTGAAAGATGGACAACGGCATCAAATTGATGCTTGCCCCTAGATCGCACAAAGCTCGCCGTGCTGGCCCCTTCCCGATCTCACATAGAATAGTAAAGCTCCCCGGATCTTTCATCTTTGGTGGCAACTTCTTTTGAATAATTGACCTACAATTCTCAGATAAGTTTACTGTTTTAACTCCGGTTAAGCTTCGCTTCTTCATCAATATGTCTTTAAGGAATCGAGAATAATATGGCATCTCCATGATTGCCTCTGAAAAAGAGATGTTCAAGCTTATCTTGTTCATTATCTCTGAAAACTTCTTGAACTTCTCTTCCAACCCCTTCTTCACTAGCTTGTAGGGAAACGGTGGAGGTATCTTTGTTTTGGGAATCCCCCATTCATCACGATCAACCTTCTCCGCTTTCTCCTTTTCGGCTCTTAATCGCTTAGCTCTTTCCCATTTTTTCTCAGCTATTATGTCTGTACTTTGCTCATTCCGTACCACTGGAGTTGCATCAACATCAAAAGGAACATCAGGTGCATCAATCAAAGCATCTCAGCGAGGTTCGACTAGGGTTTGACTAGTTTGAGAGGTCGAACCAGGAGTGTATTGGTCAAACCTCTCTCCTGGAAGACTGATCTCATTCTGCTCCGGAGGTTCGACTTGGGTTCGACCAGCATTGGAGGTCGAACAACTGCCCCCTTGGTCGAACCGCTTCACTGTATAATCTCTATCCTTCGGTTCGACCTGGGTTCGACCTGAAGAGTTGGTCGAATCATTTTGATCGTGATTGAACCATTCCTGCGTCAAAACAGAGTGCTCTGGCCGATGAGGTTCGACCTGGGTTCGACCTGAAAAGTTGGTCGAACCCTCTGCGTGTTGGTCGAACCGCTCCTGTGTCAAAACAGAGTGCTTTTGTTGATGAGGTTCGACCATGTTTCGACCTGTATGCCAGGTCGAACCCTCTGAATTTTGGTCGAACCGAGGCTTAGAAAATTTCAACTTTGATTCCGACCTCATCGGTCCCTCGTACTGCGTTCCCGACCTCAGTGTGATGGCATTACACGACTTTGGATTCTCTATACTCTGAGACGGAAACTTTCCTTTTCCTACAGTTTGAGTCAATGTGTTCACATTCTCTGCAATTGTACCCATCAATAATGTGAGATCTTTCACTTGAGTGGACAAATCTATGTGGTGATCATCAATTTTTTCTCAATCTTTGCCTCAAGGCGGTTCACACTTTCATCATTCTTTACCATGTACCGGTTCACAGTATCCTCGAAACCAGGCTTCCCTTCATCCACCTTTTCTCCCGGATCAACACCCATCGAAAGTTGCACTGCATTGTTCGTATTGCTCCATGAAAATTCAGGCCTCCTTGGTTGCTGTTGATAACTACCAGAGGGACCACGATTATTAAAGTTCCCTCGATAGTTCCCTTGGTAATTCCGGTTTCCTTGATTTGGGTACCTCGTTCCTTGAATACTTTGACCCATGGCATAATTTACTTCCTCCAATTCTTCTTGGATGGTTCCATTATTCATCATCTCTTGCTGCATGATTGGCACTCGTTGAGATATCTCGCTGATCTGCTTCTGTTGAGACTCAAGTAGCTTGTTGATATTAGACAAGCTCGAAACGATCTCATCCTCTCTCTTAGTTTTCACCATTGCTTGTTCAACCTGAGCTATCTTTCCAAGAACATACGTACCTCTAACTCTATCAGTAGGCCAATCCCTCGAATTCATCGATATGTCTTCAAACAATCTCTCGGCCTCAACGGATGACTTTGTAAGCAATGCTCCATTAGAAGAAGCATCAAGTAGCACTCTTGATTCACAGTCCAATCCATTATAGAATATACTGATATATTGGGCTTTAGATAACCCATGTTGAGGACACTTCCTGAGCATGTCCTTGAATCTATCCCACGCTTCATGAAATTTCTCACCTCCACTGATAGCAAATTGGTTAATATCTTGCTTCATCTTAAACACCTTCGAAGGTGGCATATACCTCTCCAAGAATCTTAACTTCAATTGCTCCCACGTGGTGCACTCAGCTGCGTTAATAGTATCGTACCAATCCCTCGCCTTTTCAGTAAGCGAGAATTTGAACAAAATGATCTTCCTAGCATCTTCATGTTCTCCTACGTCTTTTTGAGTACTTGCATAGCCCAAGAACTTGTTCAGATGCTGCTGCGGATCCTCGAAAGACCCTCCTGAAAAGGAGTTTCTTTCTATCATGCTAATAAGAGCGGGATGAAGATCGAACGCTGTGTTAGTTCCCCTTGCTCCTAAAAGCTCATAATTTCCAGCCCCATTATTTCTGAAAACCTCTCGGATGGCTAGATTATCCGGATTCGCTGCCATGTTGACTGTTTCTACTTCCAAATTAACTTCAGTTGTAGCCTCAATCGCTTGCGAAATCTGCTCGTCAAACTCGACTCCAAAATTCAGAGCTTCAGTTGGGTCTATTGTCTTTGCCTTGCTCTTTTTCTTCTTCTTCTTTCTTGATGATGCTCCAATCTCAGGATTATATGGTTCAAGATTACCTTTCTTTGATCTTGTGAGCATACACCTAAAACGAATAAGAAAGAAAACAACAAAACAAGGTAAATAGTCCTAATAAACTAGAAATAATATAAAAAAGATATTTTACGCCGTCCCCGGCAATGGCGCCAAGAACTTGATAGGGGTTTTCTCAACACACAAATTAATCCTCAAGTATAAGGATATCAATTGTAGTCGCGAAAATGACCAAGTTACAATATCGAACCCAAGGGACGGTTAAATATCAATTTCGTTATCTTCTAGTATATTTTAGACTATGTTTGGTAATTGTAAAGGTTTAATGGATAATAACTTCTAATCGGAATAGTAAAAAGAAATAGCAAGAGTAGAGAAAAGTGAGTTGTGATCAATAAGAATAATAGGTAGTTCGTCGGGTCATCCAGTTTCACTAGCAATTCATATTTTCATGTGATGGTGTCTGACTCTGCCCTGTGGTTTGTGGACGCATCACTAGACCATGCAAGTTTACTCTATAGACACAAGTAAATATGTGCTTGACACGTGTGAATAACATCGGAGCAAGAGATATGCTTCACCCCCCTTTCTAGGTACTATCATAATCAATTATCTTCTACGTCTAGAATCTAACCTGATTTGATATCCCTTTTTAGGTACTATAAAGTTATACTCTTCATCCTATTCATCAACCCGAATTTAATTCAATTCATGAATATTCATATAAGACAGTTCTAATAATACTTCGGAATCCCTTCACTTAGAATTATAACAATAAACCCTGCTCAGTAGTGAACGCACTCAATCAATAACCATGTTATGTATTCAGACTCTACACAACGATAATTGATGCACAAAACAACTATGAGTATGGATTAAATATGCAATCTTATATAAAACAAACCACAGGTAGTATTGTACGGAGTTTTACACACGAAATACGAATTACATCATGAAACTTTCATAACCCTAGAACTACCAAGGTAGTTCTAGCCCATGATTGATCTAGGAACAATCATGGTTAGATTGATCATTCTTACTTGAACCTTCAGCGAACCTCTGTCACAGCCCTCCGGATGGATCACCACCTCTACTCTTGTCTCTCTTATGATTGACGATCAAAAGCTCCCTTCATTCTCTGTATAAGCCTCTTTTTATACTTGTAATCACGTCTCTAGGGCTTGGAATGGGCTTTCTAAGTGATCACACGCGTTTCGACCTCGAAAATCCAGATAAGGTAAGTTCTCGCGCATAGGTTCGACCACGTCAAACAGGTCGAACCACTGGCCACAGGTCGAACCCCAGGTCGAACCCCGCTACTGGAAGAATTCTGCACAGGTTCGACCTTCTGGACAGGTCGAACCACTTAGGCCTTGGTCGAACCCCAGGTCGAACCTCAACACTGGACAACTCCCGCTCCCGATTCGACCAACTGGCAAGTCGAACTCAAACGTCGTGGTCGAATCCTCTTTCTTGCAAACTGGTTCGACCATGGTTCGACCTGATGGCCAGGTCGAACCAACTGAGTCGTGGTCGAATCCATCTCTGCAAGTTCAGCAATGTTGGTTCGACCTGCTGGAGAGGTCGAACCCTCCTCCAACCAGGTCGAACCCACCTAATTCTTGGGCGGTTCGCGTGGCTTCGACTCCATCTCTTCGATTCTTGGCTCTTTCACTCCGTTTTTGCTAAGAAAATACTGAAATAGCTCCACTAACACCTGGTTCATGCTAATTCACAATATATATAGGTTTTCCACCTATTTCCACATCAAAACTCTCCAAAACTAGCACAAAACATAGCGCCAAACTTGTGAATTTACACACTCATCAGTTATTAATTTTTTTTATTATATATATTGCATTTTAATAAGAAGCAAAATAAGGAGCCAAATTTAAAATACGACTCAAGCTTGAAAATTTATAGGATCGACCTTGAATATAATGTGGTTGCATTGCAGTAAGTTAGTTGATTTTAAGTAAGGGGTTAAAAAGAGAACAAAGTTTATTGTGGGAAGTTGTTTGTGTGACACAGGTAACTTCATTATTAAAATATCATTGTCATATATATGTAATGTATATTTATTGACAGTAATTTTTTTAAAAATTTTTTAGTACAATGAATGATAAATTAAAGTATTTGATTCTAAAGTATAATAATATTATAATTCAACACAAACATATTTTAATTATCAACAAACAATTATATACTTTAATAATTCATCAACTTATCTCACAATCAGTCTCATAAGAGAGTATTGAAAGAGAAAGAAGTTCCAACACATATAATTATTGTGTAATATACTCCCTCACTCATCTATCAAAATATATACTCCCTCTGTCCCGCAATAACTTTCACACTTCCTTTGTAATTTACAAAAGAAGTGTAAAAGTTATTGCAGGACGGAGGGAATATTTGTTTATTACACAACATTTTAAGTAATATAATGTTTAATATGTATCAAAATATATATTTGTTTATTACACGCATTTTAAGTAATATAATGTTTAATATGTAGTGTGTAATTTTTTATGGGTAAAAGGGTAATATATAGTGTAATATTTGAAAATTTTCACATATTAGTTTTTAGGGGATCTCCATTTAGTAAAAAGAGAAACGTACCCCTTTTGAGTAAACACATAAAATGGAACAATGACGATTTTTCTAGCGGATGAAGAAAATATCTTAATTTGAGAAATTATATACTACAAGTTCTATTAAATAACATTAACAAAGTTACACACTTTTAAGTGCAAAAGAAGATACAAATAACTGTAGTATAATATATAATTTTATGTACATTGAATACAAAGAATCGATTTCCATTAAAAAAAAATTATGTATTGTGAAATGATTTATTTTGTTTATTAATTGTTTGAATGTCGTAAGGTGGGACTGTCCTTAAATATTCTTCAAGTAATATAACTATATAGAATTTTGTATGACAACAAACTTGCCATAATTTTCAATATATATAGGTGTTCGTGTATAATAGAGTGACTTTTTAAAACTAATTTTTGAATTAATTCAATTGTTGGTTAGTGGATGGTTGGTTGTTGATAGGTTTTGCGTAGATTGCATGAGAAGGATGCACCCAAATTTTAATTTTTAAAGAATTAACTACATCTAATAACAAAGGAAACTCTGCCAAAAAATTTAAAAATCAAAATTTCTGATTTATTATTAATCATGTGAGCTAGTCAGATTGAATTTCATATTCCACATCCGTATTCCATTGGTGTTTCACAATATAAAATAAAAAAAATTAAACCCTACAAATAACCATTAAGCTCATGGGACATTTGGTGAATTTTGGACAATATTGATTATGAAACATGATAAGAATCTAATAAATGAAATAGGAGATGGAATATGAAAATGAAATAGATGATCCATTTTGACGAGCTAATAGTAACTTCAAATTAGGAATAATAATCAAACCCATATAACAAAATATCTTTTATTTCACAAATATGAATTATTTCACCAATGGGGGCACAAATGTATGTTCCTCGTCTAATAGTTAGGCAATGAAATCACTACAATATGTATAACGATTAACGAGTGTAGTGTGAGATAAAAATGGTACTCTAAAAATACAGTAAAGTTTTTATACCAATACCAAAATATATATATATATATATATATATATATATATATATATATATATATATATATATATATATATATATATATATATATATATATATAGTAAATACTAAAAATGAGCTAGGAAAAAGAAATGGTGTCCCTTGTAAAACAGCGTGAGATTATTTATAGTAAGATGAGAAGCACTTTTTTTTTAAACATGTTACTATTTTCTCTACTATTAAATATGTTAAAAAAAATCGTAATAATAGGATGTATTACTCTATTTTTTTTAAAAAAAAATGACTAAGCCATTTATCAATAATAATGCAATGTAGACATTATATAAGCGAAAGCGTGTGACAAAATTTAGATAAGAATGTGTTTGTAAAGTTGTATTTATTCTTAATATGGGTAAATCAACATCCCAAATAAATGTGCTTTAAGAGAGTGGGCATCTTTACTTTGCACTCCCATTATATTTAGATGGACCCCAACCCACTAGACCTCTGAAAAATGAACACAACACTTTCATAAGCTTTAAATTAGATTGACAAATCTTGATTAAAGTATCTTTCTATATTTGAGAGAAACGCTTCGCCACACACGATCATATTCCCTCAGCTACATAATATATATCCATTTAACTAGCCCCAACTCAACTCAAAGTAGTAACTTCAACATAAATACATTTTTGTAACACAAAAATAATATTATTTAATACTCCTAGTTTATAGTGTTATTATAGACCATACATAACACTTTTAGAGATGTCCTTATTCCCTCTGTTGCATATTGTCTTATGTAACTCTCATTTTAATAGTAATACTTATTATAAATGTTATATTTACTTTAAGTAACACGTTATTAAAGTTATACTTAATTATTTATGTAATACTTTTTATAAAATATTAATATTGTAATTGCTTGTATTTGATCCATTAACCTATAAATATAACGTATTTCATCTACCAATTTAGCTAGTCCACAAATCTTAGTGAATATTTAATAGGTTGTCGCCGGCCTACCAAAAATAAAAATTTGTAAATTATTCTGAACTAATCTAATAAAATGTGCAAGGATGAGTATGGCTTGGATTCAAAGGAGTAAAACAAATTTTAATTAAATTAAATTTGTTCTTAAATTAAACGAGATCAAAAGTGGGAGTGTGGGGATTTTGGTTTGAGAATTAAACTACAATTGAATAAACAATCGAAAAAAATATTAACATATTTTGACGATATCTAATCATGCAACGAAAGATTAAGAATGTGATCAAATAATAAACAAGCGTAATATAAGGAATTGATCTCCTCCTGATATATACACTCTCCTCTTTTTTCTAGCTTCCTTAAATTTGTCTCCTTTTTATCCCCGCTTGACCACTTTCAATCTAATAAAATGCCCTATTAGCACCTGTTCCTCTAATATATTAGAAATCATGAGACTTGTGCAAATTTATGGACACAATTCAATCAAAATGGTGCATAATCAGACCTAAAAACATATGAATTTTAACTCTCAACAAATCATAAGTTTAACTTTAATACATATAAAGGAAAGTCTAGTGCTCTAACTTTAAATGAAATTTAACATGAAGTACTTAAAAATGGAATGAGAATTATTATCTAATTCGATTTTAGAATTTTTTTTGTGCCTTTAAGATTGTTGAATCTCGCTTGATCAAAGTGATTCAGCATACTTGAGTAATCGTTACTAAAAGTGTCTGCATGAATATGAATTTCGAGTCTTGAATACTTTATTGTATGCTTTCTATTATTTTAATTTTTATTATTTATTTGATTTCAGTTTAGTAGTTTATATTAATAATTTTAAAACTTGAGGATCGTCTTAAGTAAGGAGTCATTATTGCAATTTATATCACTCTAATATTACCATGTGGGTTTGATATTTAACTTGATCACACTTATTTCATACTACAATAGATCCCTTAATACTTGAGGGTGAAACATCTTTTTAGGAAAGAAAGAGTGAACATATAACCATCTTAAAATTATACTTTAATGAATCATTCATTCATCGTACTTTAGTAAATCATACTTTAACTACTATTGAAAAGTACGTTGCTATCTAAAAATCATATATACTTTAAGGGTAAATATATTTTTTTGTCCATTAAATTTATCAAAAATTTGAAATTAGTCCATATGTTTTCGAGTTTTTGAAATTGGTCCATTAACTTTATAAAATTCGACATTTTAGTCCATTAACCGGCTGGACCAGGTCACCCAATTGGTAATGCCACGTGCTTCTGACGTGGTGAGAAAAATGAATGTTTTAGTCCTTTAAGTTTGTCGTTTTTTGAAATTAGTCCAAAATATTTTAAAATTTTGAAACTGATCCATTAACTTTCAAATTTTCTAGAAATTTGTTCGTTTATCAACAAGAATGGATCATCCTACTAGTTATATACGTGACATTTCTTTTCTCATATTCTAAATTTCACTAAATTCAATTTCATTTATAGAAATAGAATACATTTCATTTAGGTTGAACTTTATAAATCGGTCACCATCCTTTTCACTAACTAAATTTTTAGCACGAAACTTATATATCGTGATTTACAATCGTAAAAAGCCCACCTGAATTGACGTTCGTCCAAGAAATTCAGAATTGAACATCACTTTCATAATAATTTAACGTGAATCTAACTTATGAAATAGATAATGAATAGTTGATGACATGGGTTTACGAACTAATGAAAAATGATTTAGTTAAGGTTCGGGGGATTTGGTCGAATCTTTTTTAAAATTGTGGTGGATCTATTTGGGATTCAAAATGTTTCCCCCAATGTTCACGTGATTTTGCTTTCTATCTAGTTTATAATTATGTATTGATTTTTACCATAAAGTTATTATATATCATTAATTTATAATAGAAAATTGAAAAAGAAAATGTCATGTAAACCAATGATCAGACCAATTAGAGATGTAAAAGTGGGTTGACTTAGCCAACGTTAACCTACTACAATCCATCATTTGCTAGGTTAGAGTTCGTTAGGTTTGGTAAGGTAGGATATTTGTCGGGCATATTATTTGTGAAGCGGCCATTGAATACATTTTGATAGGGCATAGCAAGTTGTCTACGTGTTAAACTCATTTCGATATTTCTATATAATTTTTTTCATAATATGAACCTAAAATAAAATTAAAAAAATATGTTACCAAATGAACAATGCACGATTTATAAAAATATTATTTTTTAAAATATTTATCTATCTGTTGTGGGTTATTGGTAGGTCAAATCGGAGATAGACCTTACATGGGGCAGGTTGATGATGAATTTTTGTAAGTTATGCAGGTTAATTCACAGTACTATACTTATTTTTTACAGTACTATTTTGTTAAATTTTAAAAGTTAATAGATCAATTTCAAAATTTTGAAATATCATGAACTAATTTCAAAATTTTGCAATCTTAAAGGACTAAAAAATTATTTTTTCTTACCACGTCAGAAGTGGCACGTGGCATGACTGGTTAGGTGACCTGCTCCAGCCGGTCAATGGATTAAAATGTCGAATTTTGGAAAGTTAATGGACCAATTTCAAAAACTCGAAAACGTGTAGACTAATTTCAAAAATTGATATATTTAATAGAAAAAAAATATATTTACCCTATACTTAAATAACGAATTGAATTATAAATTCATGGATCTATCAGTCTAACATAGATGGTCTTACGAGAGTTATCTCCTTTTGATATATAAAATATCAGATGAAAAAGAAGAGTAAAATAATCTATTTCAGCAAAAGAAAAATGTTCACTCATAGAGTGATTTGATTAAGTATTAAACGATTTGTCTCTCTATAAGCTCAACCTTTTAGATAAACTGTCATTTAATAAGGTATCAGAGCCATGACCTAGCAAAGGTCCAGGGTTCAAACCTCACCGTCACTCATTTGTGAAAAAAAAATTCACATACAAAGCTTGAGGCAAAAATTATCCTCGTCTGCATGTGAGGGGACGTGTTAGAGTAATTTGATTAAGTATTAAGTATTAAACGATTTGTCTCTCTATAAGTTTAAATTTTTAGATGAGCTGATCATTTAACATTCACTATAGAATCCTTTACTCTTTCTTCATTTACTCATCTCATAAAATCGTTCACTAAATATATAAATATATATCATTCTAATTCAAAACCTAACAAAATACATTTTAATTTTAAAATTTAATGTGCAGAAATGGCGTGTTTATGAGATCATAAATTTAATTTCAATTTTTTTTAATTTCTATTAATGTGGATTGATGGATATTATTGCAATTAAAGAAACTAGAATAAATAAAAGAAGAAAAATCTTATAGCAAATAAACAAAATGAAGATTAAATGTATGAAGAAGGAAAAGTCATATAGCAAACTAAGAAATATACATAAATAAGATTTAGAGATTCAATCCTAGATTGAGTAACATTTTTGTGGACTCATTTTATATTTTCTTATTAATGGTTACTTTTTATTGAAAATGTTATTACCTTCTCATTACAATTTAAGAGTTTTCTCAAGGACCCGAAAGATAAGTTAATTATTCATTAGGAACCCAAAATTACTAAAAAAAACTGTTTTTTAGCAACGGAATATTTCATTGCTAAAAGTCTTAATTCCATTGTTAAATTGATTTACCAACGGATTAGCAACAGAATCCATTGGTAAAATTCTGTTGGTAAAATAGTGGTAGCTAAATTTTTAGCAATGAAAAATTAATTCCGTTGGTAAATAATTCTGTTGGTAATCCATTGCTAATAATTCCGTTGGTAATTTATATAATAATTCCCTTGCTAATCAGTTGGTAAATTACCAACGGATTGAATTCCGTTTCTAAAATAGAGAATAAATCCGTCAGGCATTCCATTGCTAAAACAAAAATGTCATTTTTGTTGCTAATCCATTGGTAGTTACCAACGGATTGAATTCGTTGGTAAATTTGGTTGCTAAAAATACCTTTTTTGTAGTGAATATTTTTTCTATCAATTTAAGATACGAAAGATATGAAACTATCAATTTAAAATCTAAAATCATAATATTAATAAAAATTTAATAACGTAATCGTATAATTTTTTCATTAATTAGTATGTTATTTTATTAATAAATAAATTATAAATTATTATCTTAAAAGAAAAATTAATATATGAAATTTTAATAGGGTCACTTACTATTAGCTACAAAAAAAATGCATAATTGCTATTAACTACATGACTTAAAGCACTATTACTCATAACTACACAATTATGACTGTAGTGCCATAAATACCTCTATATATTTGCACAAATTGATTCTGCACAATTGTTTTGCACAATTTCGCCGGTCAACGCCGGTCAACATCCGGTCAACGGTGGTCAACGCCGGTCAACGGTCGGTCCCCTATATATTTGCACAATTGTTTTGCACAATTTATTTTTGCACAATTTGTTTGCACATTTTAAATTCCGATGGAGGTCCGAAAGCCGGCGGTCCGACAAATTTTTTTGCGCAATTTATTTTTGCACAATTTGTTTGCACATTTTATGTTTCGGTGGAAGTCTAGCGGCGGATCGACAAATTTTTTTTCACAATTTAATTTGCACAATTTTTTTGCACTATTTCTTTTTTTTATTTTATTGCACATTTTTATTTTTTACAACAAACAACCTAATTGAATAAGCAGCTAAACACAAATAATAATTCTCAAAGCTTGCTGCTGTAAAAAACGTAGCATATATGCTAAGAAGGAGGCATTCAACAAGTTCGAACACGCTATCCAAACGCCATCCTCAACCGATAAAAAGTTGCTGTCAAGAGCATATTATCATCATCTTACAGTGCTCAAAAACTCACTAACAGTAGATAAGCATAGGGCATAGCCCATCACCAAAGTAATAGAGGCCTTCCCTTTCAAAGAATCCTCAAATAACTTCTTCCTATAGGAGAATAGGGTATGGAGAAGATCTTTAACTTCCTTGCAGCAGGATAGCTCCAGCATATTTCTGTAAAAACGAGCAAGTATAACATATTTTTGTAAAAACGAGCAAGTACAAGAATCTGCAAAGCCAAAACAATAGCAAGAAACAGATGGCAATCCAAAGTCCAAATAATCATCGCAAGTAACCATCTGAGGATAAAAATCTTTTGTGAAATAAGCTGTTGAAACAGGAGCATCATCAAACCAGCAAAAGAAGGGGCCGATAGAACTCATTCATATATAATCAATCAAGCACAGTCCATCTATCCAATAAAGTTGTCAAAACGACCAGGTTGTCAAAACGAACAGAAGATACTCCATCTACTAATTAGATCATCAGAAAAGTTCAGAAGATGGAAATTCTAAAAAGAACAGGAGCAAATCTACTAGTTCTCACCGGTCATGTGTTCACTGAGAACTTTGCCTCTGATAATGGCCGATAGAGTGTCGCGTCGTCGGCGAAGGCAATCTGTCCAAGACAAATCGAGAAGAGGCTGCCGCACAACGATACTCCAAACTCGAAAGGGGAAGGCAGGTGGAAATCGCTCAAGCGATGGCAAGCGTCGGGCAAGCGGTAGCCACGAAACTGGAGGAGACAGAATCTTCGGCGGCTGATTTAACAGGGGTAGCTGGCAGCAAGATTGGCGGCGGAACTCGCGACATCAACGATGAGAACGAGGACGGAGCAAGGAGATTCAAGCACAATCGGCGACGGAAAGATGCAAGCACACTTGTTCTCATGCATATCCTATTAACAGCAACTTGACGGACAGATGTTCAAACCAAACTTGGTAAACAAAACATGTTTACCATCACTTTGAGACCCTGCAGTTCTATCATAAATTAATATACCCATACCAATAAACTCATTCAAATATCTTATCACTTACATAAAATAAATAAGACAAATAATACAGAAGAAGACGATAAATATTTGGAATGCACCCAACTACGTACAGTTTATGAAAGGGACCAGATGCAGCTGGTTTAGGGGGGCGGCCATTAGATTTTCGTCAACCGCCGACTGCTTGAAGGGCAACGGTTGAGGACCAAAACTGAGTTCAAAGCAGAAGCACCGAGAAGAAGCACAATCGACGACGGCCGTGGGGCCACAGGAGCAGGACTGGTTGAGACAGCGGCCATCGAGACGCTAGATGCGGCGAGAGAAACCATCGATGGTCGGTTGTGTGAGAAGAAGAGAGCCGGCGCCTCAGAGAAATAGGATGCGCAATTTGAGCGAGCGACGATGACAAAATCGCGTCGAAGGCAGCCATGAGTGCTGAAGATGTCGCCAAATCAAAAGACCGTAGTAGGCTCTGGAGTCTGAAGAAACAAGCAGCCGATGGCGGCGCGGCCCAGATAGCGAACAAGATTGAAGATCCAGCAGCATTGGGGGCGATAACGGTAGATCTGGACAATCGATGCCCAGATCGATAAGCAAGGGCAGTAACCAGGTGCTTCGGGTTGCCGTCGAAACTCCACGACCAGCAAGGAACCGGCGGAACCCCAGGCTGCGCAGAGCCTGAGTTTCTTGGTCGCAGGTCCGGCTACACCTACCGCGGTCCCCTCGCAGGAGTAGAAAAAATAAAGGGCTAGAGGATAGATGGAAGGTTTTCTTTGACGGGAAGAGGATGGTGGTCGGGAAGAGGATGTACGGCGGCGATGGGGATGGAGAAGATGCGTGATTGCGTGGGGTCACTTAAGATGAGACATTGATTTATTTCATTAAAGGTAGTTCAGTCTCTTTAAAGTTAATTTGTGTAGTGGAGCATAATTTTTTTCTCCCCTTGTATTTAAGAGTAATTTAGCTCTAAAGTGTGTATCTTAGAGTAATAAACCCATTTTAATATGGTTTTTTAAGAAAAATTAATTTTATAGATTTAGGTTTTCATATCTTAAGATATTAAATTGATAGAAAAAATATTTCTGATTGATACACCTATTTTTGGTTGATATATTAAAAATACTCTAAAATGTTACAAATTGTTCATGAAATAGTTTATTATACCATTATCATTTTTTATCACTCAAATATCACTTTTTATTATAATGTTATTATTTTTTTTTATCGAAAACTTATTCTACAAATTAAGTGTTTGCCTCAATCCTTGACCATTTGTTAATATCAGTTTCGATATATTAACATATTTGTATTGATAGGAATAAATTGCTTTCAATAAATATTAATTAATGGTAATAATACTAGCAAGCACACTTGTGTGAGTTTTTTACAGTGTGACTATTTTATGCTTTAGTAATTAATTATCGTTTTTTATTAAAAATATTATCATTTAAAAAAATATTATTATCACTTTTTATTTAAGGTATCACATTACCTATTCCAATATGGTATTTCATTTATTATTCCACATTTTAAATGCTTATACAAAAAGTTTGTAGCACTATTATCATTTTATTAATTAATATAATATCACTTTTCATTAAAAAAAATTATCACTTCTTAACTGTCTCACAAGAATATGACACAATCTCATACAAATTTTGCCTACAAAAGAATATTACTTAGTAATAATAAAGGCTAAAATATAAAATTTAGTGATTTACTAAAAGATTGTATGGTAATTGGTAAATGTTACTCATGGAACAATATACGATCTTTTGTCATTTAGTTTAATGTAAGTTATACGATCTTTTGTCATTTAGTATATATAAAGGAAATATTGTCACGATTGCATGGCTGTATTTTTTTGCATCAAACGTGTATAATAATTAAGAATGATCACCATTATCATATATTTATCTTAATTAATTATTCGTTATTTGTATATTATTGGCTATCTTTTATTTAATATTAATTCGAATGTGATGCTTTTATTTAAAATTGTGAATGATTAGTATGCTTCAATGCACGTGCATGAACACATCATTAGAACACAGGCGTCATTATTCAGATTAAATACACTAATACAAGTAATCTGCCTTATTAATTGGGTGGCTGATACACACGCCTATTGCATTTTTTTTTAAAGTATTTTATGAACCGCTATATCTTACATTCTAATAGTTTATGTCTAATTATACGTTTAAAATTAGGGTTTAAAATTTTTGAGGACATAATTGTTTATAAGAGGACCACTAATAAATATTTCATCCTATCATTTCAATCTTTACGTATTTCTATATATTTTGGGCGTCTCATTTCAATTTTTACATTTTCTTTTTTGATATATGAGACCCACCTAAAACAATTAATATATTTTCATAGGACTCACATTCAATACTAATACATATACTCTCTTTACATTAAATATATATCTTTCCACTCACTATTCATTAAAATACTACTTTCTTTAATCAACATGCAAAAAACAAACGTAAACATTGAAACGGAACGGAGGGAATAAGATGGATTCACAAAGCACATTGGATATGATAAGTCTTGTCATCTTTCAATGAGAAGGAAATAATTTTTTTTTTTAAAGAAAGGAATAATATTTTATTATAGGGCATGAGTCTTGTCCTTTTCAACAGTACAATAAAATTTACAAATGCAACAACCACATAGTACAATAAGATTTATAAATGTGACAACCACATTATGAATGATCCTAGCGTAGGACATACGAGTGGAAAAAATTAAAATTTTTCTAAACAGTTACAAGGATCAATTATCCAATCTTTTTAATCAATGTCTCTTTTGATCACCTTTCTTTTCCAAACCCACCAAAACCAGACATGAGATTTGATCTCCTCCATTATTTTCTTTTCACTCCATTCCCCCTCCTCAAAGATAACATTATTTCTATTTTACCATAAAGACCAAATTGTACATAACCAAATGTCTATAGCTAGCTTCCGTCTCTCCTTAGATTGAAATAAGTCCTTGAATAGAAGTAGCATACCTGAAGCGTTGTTTGGGATTAGAGACTGTATTCCCATCCAGTTCAAGCAATCTCCCCATATTCTCTGTGACATTGGGCATTCGCAGAATCTATGTTCCACTGTTTCATCATTTCCTCTACATATAGAACATGTAGTCGTGCTTGAAGGTGGTAGGCTTTCTCTTTCTTCCAACTCCACCGCTGTTGATATTTTTCCTTGCACTACTCTTCATGCTAACACTTTCATTTTTGCATCTGCTTTGCTCTTCCATATTCTCTTGTACAATTCCTGTTGATGCTCCTCGGCTAATGTTTTTCTTTCTTCCAAGCATGCATAAGCACTTTTCACGTCATATGTTCCTTTCTTGCTTGCTTCTCATCTCCAATGGTCATTTCCTTCTTCTATTTTGTACCTGCATAACAATTCCAGTAATTCATTAAATAAGTTAGACTCCCATTCCCTCAACTCACTTCTCCATTCACACTTCTATTTCTATTCTCCCCCTTCCCATACCCCCATATCACTTACTTAGTAATCTTTACCCACACTCAACTCAAACAACTTGTGATACCTCTTTTTAAGAGGCTCATTCCCCACCCAGACTTCATCTCAAAAACCCGTATCAGCCCCACTTACTACCACTTTCCTACAATTTTCTTTGAACTATTTTCCTTTACCATCTTCTAGATATGACATTACCCCTCCCCACCATCCTCTCCCTTTTATGTTAAACATAGTACCCAACCCCAATTCCCTAGCACCCCTTCTCTTATGTCTAGCCTTAGTAATTTTTATCCATAAACTGTTCCTTCCCTCTAACACTTTCTACGCCCATTTCCCCATCAAACTCTTGTTATAATCTATAAGATTCTTCACTCACAATCCTCCTTTATCTTTAGCCCTTGTAATATTTCCCCACCTAACCCATGAGATTTTTTTTGCACTCTCTTTCCCACCCCAAAGGAATTTTCTCTGTATAGAAGCAATATTTTTCTACACACACAAAGGCGCCCTAAAAATTGACAGAGCATGCGTCGGGATCGCAGATAAAACTGAGTTTAGCTGTACCACTCGCCCCCTATTGATATCTTCGAACTTTCTCACTTTTTTATTTTACTTCTTATTTTCTCCACCACATATCTCCACTCACTTTCTTCTCTGTGAGAACAACCCACATAAGTACCTAAATACTTCATCGGAAGGCTTCCACTGTTACATCACAGAATATTTACCATGTCTATCATCAAACCTTTCTCCACATTTATGCTAGTCAATGAACATTTGACCACATTAATCTTGAGACCAGATATCCATTCGAGTAAGATTAGGAATCTTTTGAGAAATAATGCATTTTTCATTGATGCTTTCCCCAGAAATACCATGTCATCTGCAAATTACAAATGAGACACTTTCAGTTTCTCCTCCCCAATCTCTACTGGTTCGAATAGGCCTCTCGAAGTTGCCTTTTCCATTAGTATACTAATACACTTTGCAGCAAGGATAAACAAGAAAGGGGATAAGGGATCCCCCTGTCTAAGTCCTCTCTTCATTCCAAAGTCACCAGACGGGCTTCTATTTACTAAAACTGAAGCATGAGCAGATTTCACACAGGCCATAATCCATTTAATCCATTTTTTTCCAAATTTAAAAGCTACCATCATGTCTTCCAGGAACTGGTATTCAACTAAATCATACGCCTTTGCAAAGTCAATTTTGTAGCATATTATATCTTTCTTTCTCTCCTTCGATTCCTCAATAATATTTTGTAAAGATACGATGCATTCAATTATATGACGCCCTCCCACAAATGCAAATTGTTCCTCCGATATTATTGAAGGTAGAACCTTAATAAATCTTTTGGCTAGAAGTTTTGACAGGATTTTGTATGGGCCCCCGATCAGAGATATAGGTCTGTAGTCCTTAATCTCTGCTGATCTTTCTGATTTTTGAATAAGTGTGATGAAAGAATTATTCAATCCATTTGGCATTATTCCAGACTCGTGAAATTCTTTTAGGAACCGCATGAAATCATCTTTAATACTGCTCCAACAATCTCTAAAAATTGCAATATTGAACCCATCTGGCCGCCCTGGACTCTTATTTTTGTGACAATTGTTCAACACATCAACCACTTCCTCTTCTGTGAATGGGCTTATCAAGATGTTATTTTCTTCCTCTGAAATGAATCTCGACAGAAGATTTGCTTTCATTCTCGGCCTCTTCCTATCTACTTTCTTGAAGTGATTTTTAAATGTCTCATGAATTTTTTTTTCACCATGTCCACATCCTGTATCCACTCACCATTTATGTATAGCCCGCTTATTTCATTTGTCTTTTTCCGTTCGTTGATAATTCTGTGAAATGCCGCTGTGTTCAAATCTCCATTCACGACCCAATTCCTTTTTGTCTTCTACTTCAAATTCCTCTTTCTTATTTTTATGTCATACAGGAGCAATGCTCTTTCTATGCTTCTCTTTATGATGTCTTCATCATCCAAACCAAACGTATCATCGAATACATCTAGCTTCTATATCTCATTTCTCCTTTCTTCAATTCTGTTGTTTAAATATCCAAACACTTCTCTACTCCATGTTTTTACGTCCACTCTTAGCAGTTTCATCTTTTCTTTTACCACAAATTCCCCCCAACCTGAAACACTGTAATGTTCCCACTTTTCTTTCACAAATTCTCTGAATCCTGGGTGATCCAGCCATGAGAAGGAAGTTAAACTTGATATCGAGAATGACATCATTAGGATGTTTGTGGTAGTAGGAATTCAAGATTATATAGAGAAGAAGAGGCCCTCTGTTTTTGCCCTTCTCATGATTAATTAGTCAATGGAGAAAGTTCTTCAATTGCTACCATTTTGGTTCTATCCACTTGCAATCCTTGTGAAGACACACATGATCATGTCCAAGAATAACACCATCTTTCACCATAATATGACATTTACCCCAATTCACTACAAGATATGTATCTTGACTACACTTCAAAACAGTAGCAAGGTTAGACAAACAAGAATTATATGTAGAGCTAAAAATAAAAAAAATATTCATATATACTTTCATAATTATTTCAATCGTCAACCCATATAAAATGAACTTCATACAGCTCTAAAAATTAGCAGGAGCATTATACGGATCAGAAGGCATCCTCGTAAAAGCAAAAGTACTATAAGGACAAGTGAAGGTAATTATATATAAATTTGCATTGATTGTCCCCACCCATTTCTAAATCATTAATTCAATTCAATATAATTACAACCTTTAAAATCCCAAAACTACGAAAATGTACTTAGTTCATGTTGTTTCGAGCAACGACCATGGTGAATGGAAGAAACTTACCTATGAAAATTAATTGAAACTAAAAAAAAAGAAGAAGAAGAAAGGAAAAGAAGAAAACCTCTTGATGTTGCATGATTTTTGTCTTCTCTTTCGATCTTAATAGAATCACCCTTGATCTCCTTTCCAAGTAGCCAAATACTGTAATAAAATGTGTAGGAATGAAGTGTCTAGGGTTATATATAGGTTTTCTCTTCTCCTCTTCTAAAAAAATGGGAAATTAGGGCTTTTTTATTTCTTACAAAATTCGTTCGAGTAGTATGAGGTGAAAATCCCGTTTCTAGAACAAAACATGTCCACTGCACTTGAGCTTTCTCACTTGAGTGGTCAAGTAATTGCACTTGACCCAAGTGGACTCACTCGAGGGGATCAAGTTACTGAATATCTGCTCTGGAAAACTTGGCATCCCTACTCGATGATTAATGGTGTTAAATTCACTAAAAAATTGGATCAATTTTATGGCTTTATTTGAATAATTAAGTATGATTTTACTTGTTAAATCTATTAATTGCTTGATTATTTGGAAAATGTATTTTTGTTGATTTTTGCAAAAAATGATCAGGTGATGATAAAAATAGATTCTACAAGTAAAGAGGAAGATGTTGGCAAAAATGACACTCGATTTGGAGTTAAAACAAGTGAGAAAGGTCCAAGATAAAATAAACTAAAGATTTCCATTTTTTTTCCCTTGAAACAAATTGTCCCACATTGGGAACTATCCCAAGTTCCTCTCACCCTATTACTATAAATATCCTCTTTCATGAAAGCCACCATCCACTCTTTAAAAATTATTGATGTGTCAACATTTGAAGTGGGTGGAACACCATATTGGAACAGTAAATCTGGTCTGTCTGTGGTCGGTTCGGATCTCCTGTTATATTTTGGTATTACATCTCCTGTTACAAATCGTTGGATGATTGAAACGTAGGATAAACTAATATATACCCTAACAATCAACCCTAAGGGGAAAGGTTGAGATTTGCCTCTCTGTATACGTGTCACTCATCTAACGTATGTAACAGAAGATGTAATACCAAAATGTAACAAGACATTCAAGATCGTCTGTTGTGCACCCAAACGATCTAAACCATTAAATTAGGATTTTATTTAATGTCCATTATTAAATTAAATATTTAAAAATAATAAATTAACTACACATGTTTACTTTTACCCTATAAATTTAAGAGTGCACTGATATATCAGTGCTCCAAAATACTCTAAATTTTAATATGTTTGCAATGTCTTTTATTTTTATTTTTTTAAAAAAAAATTATTATCATTAAAATGTCATGTCAATTATATGTTACAAATTTATATGATTACACTAAATTGTTCTTAATAATTCTTAGTAATAATTTTATACTTATATTTCTAGTCTCAAATTTAAATATATAAAGTTCAGCTCAATTTCCAACCAATATATTACATATTATATGTTACCAATGAATGAATGAATTTGACTTCCTAAGGTTATGAATGAGTACTTGAAGTGTTTGACACGGTTGAGTCTGATTCAAATCATTATCCACAATCTATTATTGATGATCAAGTGGTTTTTGATCATACATCAATAATGGTGTGGATCAAAGGACACCATGCAGAGAGGGTTAGATGCATTATTATCCTAACCAAAAGAAAAAGAAGAAGATGTAATTGATATAAAGGCTTAATGTTGATGTTATTCTGTGAGAGAATTAGTTAAAGTATAAACAAAAAGCTACTTTGTGCAATTAGGATATGCACTTCTTTCTCTCAATGGGTACTAATATTGCACCATTCATCGAGAAAATATCAATTTTGGTCCTATATCTTTTACCAAATTCAATTTTAGTCCTATAACTTTTTATATTTTCAATTTTAGTCATTTTAGTTTCAATTTTGGTCCTATAACTTTTAAAATTTCAATTTTAGTCCTATAAGTTTCAAATTTAGTCTTATATCTTTTGGAATTATCAAAATTAGTCTTATATATTTTGAAATATGATATAATTTATAATAGGACTAATTTTGATAATTAAGAAAGATATATGACTAATTTTGAAACTAATAGGACTAAAATTGAAATTTTAAAAGATATAGGAGCAAAATTGAAACTAAAAGAACTAAAATTGAAAATTCTAAAAATTACAGAATTAAAATTGAATTTGGTAAAAGATACGGACCAAAATTGATATTTTCTCACCATTCATCCCCCATCCCCCCTTTATCTTTGCACCCAATCATCCCATCAATCATTCCTATATATATATATATATATATATATATATATATATATTTCTACTCTCCCTTCCCCCCTTTGAATTAACCAACAACCATAACAATTTTCCCTCTCTCTCTCCTAACAAAAGCTTCATCATCCTTCCAATGGCTTTCAAGAATCTGTTTCTCCTAATTGTGCTACTTTTTCTTGCTGAAGTTCATTCATCCTTAGCAGCCAATCAAGATCAATTTTTCTCCATCATGAAGAGCTCACTCTCGGGAGATTCCATGGCGAACTGGCCCACCGACAACAATGGAACCACGAGCTACTGCAACTACACCGGAATATCATGCGACCATCGAAACAACGTCGTTCAGGTCGATCTCTCTTTCTGGTCACTGTACGGCAAGTTCCCTGATTACATATGCTCTTATCTGCCTCAATTACGTGTCCTTCGCATCGGCAACAACAACTTCCACGGCGGATTCCCACGTGGCATCGCCAACTGCACTAACTTGCAAGAGCTGAACACGAGCGCCATACATTACACCGGACCACTGCCGGATTTTTCCCCATTGACGTCACTCAGAGTTCTCGATCTCTCCTACAACCGTTTCTCCGGCGACTTTCCGACGTCGATTGCCAACCTGACCGGCCTGCAGCTCCTTAATTTGAACGAGAACACAGAGCTGAATCCATGGCAGCTGCCGGAGAGTATTTCCAACATGGTGGCGCTGAAGACCATGGTATTAACCAGCTGCAGAATCTTTGGAAGAATCCCATCATCTATTAGCAACATGACATTTCTCACTGATCTCGAACTGAGTGGCAACAATCTAATTGGAGAAATTCCGAAAGAGATTGGCCTTCTCAGAAACCTGCAGCAGCTGGAGCTCTACTACAACCAGCTGGAAGGCGAAATTCCGGAAGAGCTCGGAAATCTAACGGAGTTAACGGACATCGACATGTCCGTTAACAAGTTCACCGGAAGTATTCCTGAGTCGATCTGTCGGCTTCCGAAGCTCGAATCGCTCCAGCTTTACAACGCTTCGTTAACGGGCCCAATTCCCGCCGTTATCGTAAACATGACGACGTTAATGATGCTGTCTCTGTACGGAAACTCTCTGACAGGCGAAATCCCGCGGGATCTTGGAAGGTTCTCGAAGCTCTACGCCGTTGACCTATCGGAGAATAATCTGACGGGGAAGCTTCCAGAAGGTTTGTGCGATCATGGGAAGCTGATGTACCTTTTGGTACTGAAAAACATGCTTTCTGGAGAACTGCCCGACAGGTATTCAGAATGTAAATCCCTGGTAAGATTTCGTGTCAGTAATAACAATCTGGAGGGGGAGATTCCACGTGGCATTCTGTCACTTCCCCATGCTTCCATCATCGATGTTGCTTACAATGATTTCAGTGGCTCCATTTCTGGAGATTTTGGGCTTGCAAGAAATTTGTCGGAGCTGTTCATGCAAGGAAACAGGTTGTCGGGTGGTGTTCCACCTGAGATCGCTCTTGCTGTGAAGATGGTTAAAATTGATCTCAGTTATAATCTCTTGTCTGGTTCGATTCCGTCCGAGATTGGAAACCTGAGATGGCTGAATCTTCTGTTATTACAAGGCAACATGTTGGGTTCTTCAATTCCTGAGTCTCTATCCATGCTCACTTCTCTGAATCTTCTAGATCTTTCCAACAACCGTTTCACCGGAAGTGTACCGGAATCCCTGTCTAAGTTACTCCCGAACTCACTTAACTTTTCGAACAACCGTCTTTCCGGCCCGATTCCGGTCCCGTTCATTAAACGGGGCTTGTTGGAGAGTTTTTCGGGTAATCCGAGCTTGTGTGTGGAAGCAATTGTAGTCTCATCCGGCCTGTATTTCCCCGTCTGTTCTCAATCGAAGGCCCGGAGGAAGATCAATGGCGTGTGGCTGATCGCCCTCTCATTGGTGATCATAGCCGTTGGAACGGTTTTGTATCTGAGACGATGGTTTAATAGAGACAGGAAGGTGATGGAAAACGAGGACTCTCTCTCGTCTTCCTTCTTCTCCTATGATGTGAAGAACTTCCACCGCTTGAACTTCGATCAACGAGAGATAGTCGAGGCGTTGGTCGACAAGAACATAGTTGGATATGGAGGATCCGGGACGGTTTACAGGATAGAGCTCAAGAGTGGAGAGGTGGTGGCGGTGAAGAAGCTGTGGAGTCGAAAGGCGAAGCACTCGCCATCTGCCGATGATCAGCTGATTCTTGACAAGGAAATGAAGACTGAGGTGGAAACACTTGGCAGCATTAGGCACAAGAATATAGTGAAGCTTTACTGCTATTACTCCAGTGTGGATTACAGTTTTCTTGTGTATGAGTACATGACAAATGGGAACCTTTGGGATACGCTTCACAAAGGGAAACTAGTGGTGTTGGATTGGCCAACGAGGCATCAGATCGCATTGGGGGTCGCCCAGGGACTGGCGTACCTCCATCACGATCTGATGACTCCCATCATTCATAGAGATATCAAGTCCACCAATATACTTCTAGACGCGGATTACCATCCCAAAGTCGCGGATTTTGGCATAGCTAAAGTGTTGCAAGCAAGGGGATCGATGGATTCCACCACCACCGTCATTGCAGGAACTTATGGCTACTTAGCTCCAGGTCCGCATATTAGGGTTTTATTGTCTTTTCATGTCTATTTTAGTTAACTGAGAGAGGGTCTGGTTCATTAAAATTATTAAGTGGGATAATAGAGCTTGAAAATGTTTTAAACAAGGAATTAGTACTGGTTCATTAAAATTATTAGGTGGGTTAATAGAGCTTGAAAATGTTTTAAACAATGAATTAGTACAAGCGTTGTCTTAATTCTTTATTAGTTTCATAGTTTTATTGTCTTTTCACGTTATTTAAGTTAATTGAGTGTATATAGGACTAACTCGAGTACATGCTAATTAATTTATTGTGGTTTATGGACAGAATATGCGTACTCATCAAAAGCAACTACAAAATGTGATGTGTACAGCTTCGGAGTGGTGCTAATGGAGCTTATAACGGGGAAGAAACCGGTGGAGACGGAGTTCGGGGAGAACAAGAACATCATATATTGGGTTTCGACCAAGATAGAGAGCAAGGAAGGCGCGATGGAGGTGCTCGACAAACGTGTGTCGGGTGCATTCAAGGACGAGATGATCAAAGTCCTTCGTATCGCCATCCAATGCACGTGTAGGAACGCAACGCTTCGTCCCAAGATGAACGACGTCGTTCAACTCTTGATGGAGGCTGACCCGTGTAGGTTCCATTGCTGCAACGGATCAAACAAGGTTAACAAGGAAGCACCAAACTACTTATTGAATAAATAAAATATATAAATATTAATCTTTACTAACATTATATTATATATATAACCATGAGATCATGTACCAAATCTAGTACCTACCTTAATTAACTAGCTTCATAAAAATGTCGAGCAACGACAAGAAATTTGCACTAGGTTTTGATCTTGATTTGCTCTAATTTCCAAGAAATTAGAAAAGAAGGGATGGATTGAGTAGAAATTAGAATCTTCCCACTTTCTTGATTTTACTTTTCTTGGCCTTTTATTGTAAATATTTTTTGAGTATTATGTTGTCATTAGATGATCTATCTATGCAATGTAATTGCTTTATGGCAAACGCGTGGCATCTACGTACAATATTGATCCTCAAAAGAAATATACATTTGCTTTACTTTTTTTTTTGCTTTTTTTAAAAATAAATAATTTGATTTGATCCTACGAAAAAGATGATTATGCTGATTCGAAGGAGTGTTATTATTGCATGAATGAATGGAAGTGGGGTTTCTGATTCTGCATTAACAACTTGTGGAGGGTCCTATTGGTTACCTCATCTTCCATGCAAAATAATTGAAAATTAATTTAGGGCTCAACATCCATACTATGGAATTCTTCCTTTTTTTTTTATATGGAGTATCTCATAAAATTCTTCAAATAAATAAATATTTTAGTTCAATATAATAAATTATTTAAAAAATCTTTTTAAGAAACATATCGAATATATGGAGTTAATTTGGTTGTAATTATATACTTTTAAAAATTTTAACTCTAAATTATTAATTTTATATATTTCAGGCCCTAATTGATAAAAAAAATAATTCAAGTCTTGAAACGAAAATTTAGCCATATTTTAAGTTTTAAATTAGAAAAATTCCGAAAAAGGATACATGATAAAAAATAATAATAAAAAATTGAATGGTCAGATGGACTCACAGAGTACTAGCTCTATATATATTTATGTTCTCCTTTAAAGAATAGATCATTTTAACAAAACTTGTAGGTATTTGAACTTTTAATTGAGGAAAACTTTACTAAAAAAGCTACCTAACCTGCATAATTTTCTGTCCATTTATAATTAAAGAATCAAATATATATTACTAATTACTAATATATATATCTACAAAGATAATATACAGAACTATGTTGAAGAATGAACTACTCAAAAGTGTAGGCATTCCTTATTACCTACTACCAAGTATCATGAGAAACTTGAGTGAGCCACATTTACCACAATCTATAGATCAAGTTGAAATTCAATTGTTACAATGATTTGACACAAGACTCAAAATAAACAAGCATATATATATATAAGAAAGACATATAATACTTAAATAGAAAGGCAAGAGAACATGACTATAAGAATTTATTTTATTTTTTCTTAGAGTTAATCTGAAGTTTGTCTACCAATATAAATAATGGGTCTCAATATAATAAGCTATCTATTAAAATTCAAATTGAATGGGTAAATTAATATATAGGTGAATTATTAAATAAAGAATTACTTTATAAAATTGTTCCAATTATACACAAAATGTTGTATGTGTCTCACTATTCACCCTTGACATCAAGTATCATGCAAGAATTTGTCCTAAAAGAATGAGATTCAACACATTAATATATATTTCTTTAAGCATGGTGGACAATCCATAAATAAAAGCAAGAACCACATTCATCAATAATTCAATGGAATGTTCTGCAACAAGAATTGACAGAATAGGCTTGCCTATACACTCTCACACACACTTGTATATAGAGAGAGAAAGAAAGAGCACTTATATAGAGATATGAAAATTAGAGAAATGTGATTGAAATATATGGCATATGAACCAAGAAAGGTGAAGCCTTCCATGATTGTTTTTCTCCTTTAAACCAACACTATTTTGGGTTGAAAAGGAAAAGTTGTGTAATAATAACTCCACTAGCTTAGAAAGTTGCATAACATTTCACCATTTTTCTTAGTCATGAATCCACCTCCTAGATATATACATTTCACCACTTCTAAGTTTAAACCACAGTTTGAATCATTACATTTATTTTTTCTCCAAGTGTACATGTCAATGCATTCTTTCAATCTAATATTTATCGTTAGAGTTTAGCCTTAATTCATAATAATTTCATATATTATCAGTACTAATTATCTAATATACTAATAATTTTACTCATCATGTAGTTAATATAATATATTGCACCATATCTATATAAAGCATAGCCTAATTTATTTTTAGGTTAATGATTTAATCTCAGGGGCAGATTTGTATGTGAGTGTATTACGGTGTGATCATGTTAAGCTTTTTTAATTAATTATCACTATTTATTAAAAATATTATCAATTTTTAATTATACTATAAATTGTCATTCATTGCACCATTATTACTTTTCATCAATTGATATTATTTTTCATTTAAACGTTATCACTTTTTATCGTTTCACGAAAGTTGTAAACAACCTCACACAAGTCTTTGACTTATCTCAACGTATATTGTTAATTTTTAAAATATAATTATCTTTCAAACGCAATTAATAAAATTACACATGAAATCACTCTCTTAACAAAAAAGAAAAAAGAAGGGCTCAGACCTTATTGTTTTATTAACAAATTACACCTGTCAAGGGAGATATTTGTTGGAAAAATTCAAAGTAAAACAGTAACTTTAAAATATTAAATCTATCATTATTTTCCTTAAATAGGTCAAATTTCAAGATAGTTTTCATAATTCACTCTAGAAGAACAAGATTCAAGTTCAGAATAAACATTCCAAGATAAGCTAAAATCATATATTCATAAGATAGAGCCAGTTGTTTCTGCAAAATCAGATTCAATCATCATATACAGCCGAAGAAGAAGAAGTTTGTTCATTTGACTCTGTGCCATGATTCCAAAGCAGATGCAGCTCCCGCCTTAGCATACCCAACACTACACAAGTTCCTGAATATCACAAAATAATGCTTCACTAATCTAGCTCGTACTAGTTAGGATTACAAATTTGTAATATATCTCCATTCATATGGTGTCGAAGAGATCGCTTACCCAATGTACAAGGGACGAGGTAGAGGAGAGCCGGCTGACCATGCCCATTCATCAGATATAACCCAAAGTATGTAAAGAATAGGCCTGCAATCACCAGTTACATGAATCACATATGGGTTATCCTGTTTTCCTCCCAAATGCAGCTCGAGTGAGGACCAGACATACAAAATCGTGCACATGAGATAGTTGATGTCAATTCGTAAAATTATTGACGACAGAGTATTCATAGAAGTTTAACACGAAACGAAATGCTGATTAGGAAAAATAAAATCAAATGTAAGCAGATGCATGTAACATAACATGAAAGAATGACATGTGGAGATATAGTTGTATGTCTAATGAAGAGCTCGCGCTACACATAGCAGCAAAATATTTTATAATATTAGGTTAAAAGATGAAGTGGTCAGTGAACTCAGTCCCTAACTACCATTATGCATGAACGAGATTGGAGAGTAATGGTTGAGCTTTGACAATTGTTTCCGACAATGCAGTTTAGTTTGCGACTTCACAAATTTGTGAAAACCTTCTCTATTAAAGATATCCATGTAATGCTCATCATTTTGAGAATGTATGTCTTTTGAACATACATAATGCAGAAACCAAATTTGGATCTCTGGGCATGTAAAAGGAGCCGGCAACCGAGTTCCGATACAACAGTTCATTCTAACAGTCCAATTATTGGAATTCATTAAGACTGAGTAATTGGTCATTTGCATGCACCAAACTAATCATAAACAGATGAACACAAAACTATGTGCCAGGTAGAATTGTGTGCAAAAAAAAAAAAAAAAACACCATGTTATAAATAGTACTGAGTGTGCTTCAGCAATTATTTAAAAACCAATCTTAGAAGATACAAAAAATTCATATTGAAGTATCACCAAATCTCGTCATGTAAATTCTGTGGATTATTTGAGTCATTTCACTTCTTTATGCAGATTATTACTTCATATGTAACTATGCGGATGAGAAGATGAAGAATCAAGAAAGAAATTAAGTTCAACGAACATATTAAGAGAGAATTTTTTTTTTAAATGAATTTCTTTTCCACAAGCGAAGAAAATCGCAGCCATAAAAGGAACTGAAAATGAAAACTAGAGACAAGCACACAAAACATCATTCATGAGAAGCATGTCACAGACCTCATGGGCAGACTGAATATGTTAATGGATGTGAAATGCATCAAGTATTGTTTCTTATTGAATCATTTGTTAATTCAGAGAGCCAAGGTTGTCATTTAACAAGGTTTTCTAAACTTTGCATCAATCTATCCTTTATTTACATTATGCAAGTTATACTAGAAGCCCTTGTGCTTTTAGAGGGAAGAAACAAGAAGGAAATAAATATTTTCCAGCCACACGATGTGATGAGGTTTTTTATCATCTTTTCATAACAGTTCAACCAAGGGAAGAGATTTCTAATTTCAAACTGTGATACAACAATTCATGTTGCAATGAATCTAGCTTTATTAAGCCTCCATAACTTGATATTCTTCAAAGTTAGATATTAGTTTAATTACATCCATAACTAGAATAATCATTCGCAAAGATATTTGAGTTTACATGTAAATAGTAATCCACACACAATCCTTTTGGTAACACATATCTACTAATATTCAGTAAATATATACACTAAACCTGCGGATGTATCCAAGCCTAAGCCAATGATTCTTTAATATAACCAATAATTATTTAAATACATTGAAATTTCAAAAGTTTTATAATATGATCTTATGGTACAACTTAAGAAATTGTAACCTATCCAAGAAAAATCATTTTAATTCTAGAGTTTCTTCTATTATATGATCACATATTATAAACCAACAAGAATTAAACTCTAACCCAGAACTAAATGGACTAATCATAGAAGGAATAATTTCCCAAACAATTTGCAGAGAGGCATTCTGAAAAAAGCTTACAAACAATTTGCAGAGAGGCATTCTGAAAAAAGCTTAATATATTTAATTGAACTCAACCAAATTGGAAAATTAATATAACCTAAGACCCAGAAAAGTTTTGTACTTCAACAAGGAATTCAACTTCAATGGAGGTAAAGTAATCTTGACACTCACCAGATCCATAGCCAATCATCAACCAAAGAAAATATCCAGATATTCCTTTTTTCTTATAGGCTTTGTCAAATCTGAGACACAAATAGATTCTGAAGTTAAGCACAATAATTGGGAACAATACAACACAAACAATTGGTGTATCTATATGTTTTTTATATATGGTCTTTCCGATAGTGTTGTTTAAAGTCACTGTAGTAGTATGCACATTCTAATGACTTGAGACACGTGTTGATAGATTGATTCAGTGTACCTATATGAGAAGCAAACTAGCAAACCCGGGAACAGAATGTCCCCAAAGCCTAGCATGTTATAACCACCATAAGGATCAGCAAGTCGGGGAACTCTCAAAAGCATGGGAATAGATTCTCCACCACTATTATTACCTTTAGCAACCTAAATGTAAACAAAAAAAATCATGTTCCGTGATGATAATTAAAGAAGAACTAAAACATATTTTCAAACATAATTGCTATTATATCAAATGGGTTTCACTATGGCCTCTTCATTTTAGAATTTAAGTAAAGAACTTCAGCTTCCATTTCCACTATCTGATACAATCATACAAATATGTATGTTCAATTCATTAGACATGAAACTAATAGAAAATTTAACTGTGAATGAAAAGCATCTTGGATAAAGTATGATACTAATACTACATCATTGATAAGTTCATCACATGAAAGGAAAGGCGAAAGGTCAAAAATCATATGGTAACATACCGCAATCATAACACTGTCACGAAATATGTATGGAGATAGGAAAACCCAAAAGATGTCGTACACGAATGCGCAACACAGGAGTACAGTTGCAACCTAGAAGATACGACAGTGCATCAGAAGATTGTAAACTATTTTTTTTTTCAACAATCAATACCACGATATGGTTTATTCAGATACCTTTATATTAGGTAGTTGAGCCAATTGTAACACACTTATCATCATGAATATACCCTGATATCAAGAATCTCATTAATATCCAAATTCCACCCTTAAAAAGAAGAAGTGAACTTTATAACCTGAAAATGTAATGAAGTGGGGATTTCTTCAAGTAACATTATTCAGTTGAAAGAGGATAATTTAATTACAAGAAAAGGTAAAATTAAATAAAACATTGATATCATTACTAATCATGAGCATGATGGTTTTAAAATGCAGATTTCTAGACAATGAAAAGAATGCAGGGTTTCAGTGAAATTTACAAGAATATCTTGGCCAATCCATGAGAATGATGCCATCCGAGTTGCAGCCCAGATAATAGCAAATAAAATACAGCATATCAAGACAACTAGAGAGACAACAGTAATCTCCCCAAGAAGCGGTAGATTCACTGTCTTTTGTTCACAACCTCTATATTTGCTGTTCAAGAAAAAGCAAAGTGTAATAAATTACAGAGAAAAAATCGAGCAGAAAATACTTGAAAAGCACAACTTAACAGTACCTTGATATCAATTGAACTACACAGCTATGCATACCCTGACAACCAAAAAATTATATTAGAGAAATTAACTCAATGAAAAAGAGCAACAAACTCTCATTATCCCATTGTGGGGTCGGCTTATGTGAATCATATTTATCAAAATAGTGTTTGGTTAAATCACATCTTCTCAGATATTTATGAACAACATCTTAAAAGATATGTTCCAAGTCAGTTTTGCACCATTCCTTCCCTATTAATTTGTGTTAAAGATATTTCACCTTTTACATGCTGAATTGGAATATATTCTGTGTGACAATTTAAATGATAATTGGTAGGGTGTAACATCTGTTGATGTTGAGTTCATTAATTGAGTGCTACAAGGAATGGTTTTACTACCAACATTCACTTGCATGAAAAAATCTATTAGAAACCATAACTTGAAGAAAAGGAATTTTACCCTTCAAAAAATAACCAAAATAACCATACCTTCACAAATATTCTAGTTACTTAATCATATCATGCAATAAGGTTTATTACCATATTTATGGTTGTACAAATACAGGCCTGAATGTTCAAGCATTACCCTGAAATATCAACTCAGCTCATGTGTTTCTTTTTTCTCTTCGGTTAAGCAAAACTTTATTATTAGTCCTCTAATGCCAATGCATGATTCTTTTCTATTGCTTCTCAACTCCTAGGTCAAAATATAAGGAACAGAAACCTCTGTTAGATTATTTTAATGCAAATATCCAATGAATTTTTTTTTGATATAATAGTAAAAAGCAACTGGTCCGTCACTTAGAAGCTGACGCTTTTTTAGCGAATTGAGTATGGTAAAGTGAGAATGAGTGTGAATTAGTTATTAGAGTATTATTAGTCACGCACTCATCCTGTTGGTTCAAGACGTAACTAATATCATTATAACAGAAAATGGTTCTTGTAGCTAACTATGTGTTATGGTTGATAATTTTAAGTACGCATTTTGCAAAGACTAGTCAATATATTTTGAGAATGGAGACTTAAATGTGATATTTAAACTTAACTAATAATTTACATAGAATTGGGGAAACATGTGAGTGATACTGCTATTTAACGTCGCATATATGCACTATCCTCTTCAGGATCATGGAAACTTCAAGACATAGCTTAATTTTTAATTCTTGGATAATCTTAGATAATCATTATCATCTAAAATCACTAGGCATTAAAATGAAAGATTTGATTGGAAAGATTGTATATTCACCTCAATACCTCCAATGCAGAAAAGTACAATCAGCAGCCAGACGAACGATGCTGACATAAAAAAGTAAAGAAGCAGCAGAAAACTTGACGCAGATATAACAAAAATTACTGCGCTTTTAGTGGTAATATGAAGGATTTCATCATCATTGGCTGCAGCAGCATCAGATTCCTGACATGGGAAAAGGTAAATGTAATATAGTTATGAGATTAGTAAAAAATAAAAGTTAGATTAGTCTGATTAGAGTCATTATAATTTGAATGAATACTTAATGTAAAAACTAAGCTGCTATGTTCAGGCAACCTTTGGGGATAATTCATTACGGCTTTCGTCATTTTGCTTTGATTCAGATAATTCTGACCAAAGTGAAGCAGAAACAACTGTACCCACGGCCATCATCCACAAGAATATCACTGAGTAGTCTACGATTGGGTGACTTGGAGAATATATCAAAAGTTCCACTAAATTGAAAATTAGAGAAATTAGCATCTGCATTTATCAACAAAGTACTTGAAAAACATAAATAAATATCTTTAAGATTATGACATGTTGCAGAACTCTGAAAGATGTAAATTTGTGGAATGTAACTGTAGAACAGGATATAGAGCTTTCTAAAACTTTGTCCTTGTTGATAGACTTTATTATCTGCTTAAAATCCAATGCAATGTTAGAATTGTGAAAACACGAACTATCGCTCGATTAGTCTTATTGGACATTTAAAAGAAAAATCCCTGTACTAGTTTTTCTCGTACTACAAAAGTTATGCATTATTTACTTTTGTCACCGTGTGTATGAGGGCACAAACTATCATTCTCACTGATCAGGCTCACTGGACAACTAAAAAAATATTTCCTGTAATATTTCTATTATACAACCAAGTCAATAAGATCTTTAAAATGGACAAAGAATGAATCAACACAAAATTTGTATTTGTTCTAATCAATTCTAAAATAACAAAATTATCACAAAAATGTCAGATGCATAAGATGCAGAAGAGGAAAACAGAATGCTAGGAAAACGATATGAGAGGAAACTTCATTCATACACCATATAGTACTTCCACAAACTGGCAGTCATGTATACCCTAAATAAAGACCGCCATTGATAAATAGGAAAGGACCAATGGCAAACGCTTTGATATTAAGACAGTAACAAAAAGCCTCTGTGCACATAATCTCATTCTAACTAAGATTAGGCTCTCACCTAAACATGCATTTAAAATTCCTTTAAACTTATAAGGATGCTACCTTTCTTTCCATCAGTTATGGATACATTTAGCTCATCTCCTGCTGTCTTAGAAATCATAACAGCAGGAATGTTTATGTTAACATCAGTAACATTCCCGCAAAACATCTCCTGAAGACCTATAAAAAATTCATACGAAGATGTATCAATTTAAAGAACAAATAAATACACAGATGTAAGATGGATGGGAGTAATAAAACAATGACAAGCTATTAAAAATTTTTAAAAGATGCAACATAGAAAACTACGCTACCTTCATCAGTATTTATCACTACCAATGCTGCTGAACTTTTCTCTTGAGCAATTTCAGCCTTAGTTGTAAAGTCACATTCACCACGTAGTACCAATGCAATAGAGCCCGACAACTGCAAGATAGTAGACACCACTCTTTGAAGTGTTCTTGAATAGAAAACAAATAAAACGGATGGAGAATAGTGCAAAATAAATAAATAAATAAAATAAAATAATACTCCCGTCATCCCACAAAGTGGTTCATTTTTAATGTTCCGCCCTGTTTAAGAAAAAGTTACTTTATAACCAACTTTATTGACTTTTTGGGTGTCATTTGGTATTTTAAGTTAGCAACTAAAGTATAAAGTATGTTATGTGACTTAAAAATGGATGACAAATTTGAAATGAAAGTGTTTTTTGAGGTTTTGATTGAGATCTTATTTTCTTTTTTGGGGCGAACGATTTTATGGAAAAGATAAATGAGTGAGTGAACGACTCTATAGGACAGAGGGAGTAATAAATTATAAGTTCTAGGCATCTGCATAGTTGTTAAAGGCGAAAGGCCCAAAAAGGCACAAAGGCCTTGTTGGCGCCTGAGGTACAAGATACTTTAGAAAATATATACATTAATATATCCAACTCAACACATAATTTTCCAACTAAATAAAGGTAAAATTAAAATAATATCAAATAATAATACATAATAACTCATAAATAACATAATCATAAATGAAAAACCCGTGCACAATGTCATAATGAACTTCACAATTCAAGTACTCAACACAAATAGAAAATCACAAAAAGCAAATAAGCAGAATCCTTCAATTTTAAGAAAATATCAAATGTCCGAGACACAAATGATTACCAATGAGATAAAAATCTTAATTATCATGGTCTATGGTCCTTATAATCTTCATTCTTTTCTTCACCATCAAATTGATCATTGTATTCATTAAATTCTTACTCATGAAAAAATAGAAAAAAAGAAACAGGGAAAAAAAAATCCAAAATTTGGAAATGTAGGCGCGCCTTTTTCATCAAAAAAGGCGCACAAAGGCGCACAAAGGCGAGGGTTTTTTGAATATCAACCGAAACCCCAAAAAAACAAGAAACCAGGCGATCAGGGCTTCGCCTCGCCTAAGGCGCGCCTTTAACAACTATGGGCATCTGACAATAGATAACAGATGGTTAGATGCAACTATTATATCCAATCATTTGCAGTTCGAACATAAAAAGTTAGACACACTGTAAAGCTTGGTTATTAGGAATATTACAATAACCACAATGAATTAAAATATAAACATTTATGATTTATTCACTAATTAAAATATAAACATTTATGATTTATTCACTTTTTCTTTACATGAAAACAAAACTACATTCAAATCAGCTGAAGATATTCTGAACTCGGAAGTTTTTAAGCCATCTCCAATGATTTGTTTAACATATATATGTAAAACCAAAGTGATATGATTCAAAAAGCATACTTCACTAGAGTGAATGTTCTTCATAATACTTCAAACTTCAGCTATTTTCATCAGTGTATGCTGCATTATGTGTACAAGAGATTTTTTTATTTTTCTTTATTTTCTTTTTGTAATTAACTTTCTGTATGGTGTAAATCTGCCCATGTGTTCTGTTCATCCTTCAGATTTAAATTTCACTACAAATCATAATCTATTCATCTCATCTATTTAGAAACCTGTAATTCTTTGGTAGGAGAAAGAAACAGAGTATATAATACAAAGTTGAAATGAAAAAACGAAAAGATCATTGAAATAAGTGGTTAATTAAAAATTACTTAACAAATCTGCTAGTACTTTCTGAACTTACTAATTTCTAGGACATAAATTTAAATGAGCTTCAGCTGTTCCATATTTAGATCATATGAATATGGAAAGTTATATTATTAAAATGTAATTTTACAACACTGATGAGAACAAAAATCCCCAACTTAGTCTGCCTTTGTAGAGGCAATTAGGATCCCCTAAGTGAGTTAAGTTAATCATTGCTATAAATAACTGAAGCCGACACTTTTAATAGAATGGTTGGGGTCGTATCACCCCAAGCCATGTGCGCAGATCCTCAAGCTTACTATTCAGAAGGCTGGCAAACAACCAAGTCGACTAGGTTTAATAGTTGCATAAAGCATACTACTCTAACTAAAAAATGAACACTTAGAAACTACCTTTGAGGATGAGGATGAATTACAACCAAGTATGGGATCAGAAAATATAGCTGGTAATCTTTTTCCTCCTTCAACCTCCTCAGGCAAGACCTGACCAAAAGCTGCACCCCACCCATATATTGCTTCCATTTCAACACCATTTACCCACCTATTGATTATAACCTGGAAAAAGAAATACATAACAACCAAACATAAGAGCTAGCATATTCCAAAAATGCTTTTATATTATCAACAAATACGCTCAAAGAAATGTTAGGGGTGAGTTATCTGAAGAAAACTTAGTAGTGTACACTTTATTTTGTTTGTTTTTTCATCTTATAATATCTACATGCAAGTATCAGCACAAATTAAAATAACAGCATGGAACAAACTGTTGGTTGGGTGTCAACCAAAGTCCCACATCGGTTAGAAGTGGGGATGGCGATGGGTTTATAATTGAGGGATGGACTCTCCCTAGCATGAGGCCTTTTGAGCGTGAGACTCAGAGTGGTAAAACCGTGCGGGCCAGTGGGCAAGCCCAAAGCGGACAATATCATGCTAGTGGATTGAGTGGGCCCGGCTCCCTGGGCGGATAAACCCAACAAGTGGTATCAGAGCCAGGCCCCAGACTTAACCGGCCCAGCCCGGGGTTGGTGGGATGTTCGGACCTTAAACTGGATGGTCTAGCTGCGGGACTTTGTTTGAGGGGGAAATGTTGGTTGGGTGTCAACCAAAGTCCCACATCGGTTAGAAGTGGGGATGGCGGAGGGTTTATAAGTATGAGAGAGTCTCTCCCTAGCATGAGGCCTTTTGAGCGTGATGCTCAGAGTGGTAAAACCGTGCGGGCCAGTGGGCAGGCCCAAAGCGGACAATATCATGCTAGTGGATTGAGTGGGCCCGGCTCCCTGGGCGGATAAACCCAACAAGTGGTATCAGAGCCTGGCCCCAGACTTAACCGGCCCAGCCCGGGGTTGGTGGGATGTTCGGACCTCAAACTGGATGGTCTAGCTGCGGGACTTTGTTTGAGGGGGAAATGTTGGTTGGGTGTCAACTAAAGTCCCACATCGGTTACACATGGGGATGGCGGAGGGTTTATAATTGAGGGATGGACTCTCCCTAGTATGAGTGTCAACTAAAGTCCCACATCGGTTACACATGGGGATGGCGGAGGGTTTATAATTGAGGGATGGACTCTCCCTAGTATGAGGCCTTTTGGGCGTGATGCCTAAAGTGGTAAAACCGTGCGGGCCAGTGGGCGGCCCAAAGCGGACAATATCATGCTAGTGGATTGAGTGGGCCCGGCTCCCTGGGCGGATAAACCCAACAAGTGGTATCAGAGCCAGGCCCCAGACTTAACCGGCCCAGCCCGGGGTTGGTGGGATGTTCGGACCTCAAACTGGATGGTCTAGCTGCGGGACTTTGTTTGAGGGGGAAATGTTGGTTGGGTGTCAACCAAAGTCCCACATCGGTTAGAAGTGGGGATGGCGAGGGGTTTATAATTGAGGGATGGACTCTCCCTAGCATGAGGGGAAATGTTGGTTGGGTGTCAACCAAAGTCCCACATCGGTTAGAAGTGGGGATGGCGAGGGGTTTATAATTGAGGGATGGACTCTCCCTAGCATGAGGCATGGACTCTCCCTAGCATGAGGCCTTTTGAGCGTGAGGCTCAGAGTGGTAAAACCGTGCGGGCCAGTGGGCAAGCCCAAAGCGGACAATATCATGGTAAAACCGTGCGGGCCAGTGGGCAAGCCCAAAGCGGACAATATCATGCTAGTGAATTGAGTGGGCCCGGCTCCCTGGGCGGTTAAACCCAACACAAACACGTTGTCATTACAAGCAGAATTGCTCTCCAAACCCAAATATAAATTGCTAAACTACGCATTATAATATTCCTTCAACTTCTCTCAAGTATAATCAAAGCACATTACAATGGTGGAATGATCACAGTAATCCCAAATCGCCAATGTGATTACAAATACAGGAGAGATGAATGAATTAAATCTCGTACCTCAGGGGTCTCGTTTCTGCAGGCGGCCGGAGGTGCATCGCCAACGGCAATCGATGACAGGAAGAGTAATCCCAAATAGGATATTGCCACCAATTGATACGACGTAGCATTAGCCATAACCAACCTTCGTGATTTCCTCACAACGGAAATTAATCAATGAAACTGCAAGTTTTTACACTTGATTCTCTGTATCCACTCCGGGTTGGACATTATTTTCAGTACACAAGAAATTTTGAATAGCTTGAATAGAAATGGCATGAGAAAATGCAGATCATAATCCAGGAGAGAGAAGATGATACTCCAAAACTTGAGAGGGAGGGAAAGTCGGAAATTGGGATGGAAATTTTGGCAAAGAGTTTCTATGCTTGCTTCTTCGACACCTGTACAGTCGGAAAAAATCAACTAACGTGTATATTTGCAAAATCTTCAGCGAATCATATATCCGACCCATTTTCATCCAACAATTAAATTTTATTTCCACAATTTTGTTGTTCAATTGCACATTTAATCTCTCTTGAAAAATTTTCCTCATCGAATCAGCTCCATGGCAGAAGCAGCTAATTTCCTTTTTACTCATCTTCTTCGGTGAAATTTTGTTCGAATGAATAGAGCATGAGTGAAGCATACATTAAAGTTGATATGCGACCTCTCTTTCCCATCTTTATATAATTTTATTCTATTTCGTACTCCCTCCATCCCACAATATCCCTTACACTTTCTACATTTGATAAAAAAATTACCAATATATCCTTCATCTACTCAATAATTTCAAAAATGCCATTTGAGTTTAACTCATAATTAGCACTAATTTCTGAATTTGGCCCAAATTAAAAATTCTAAACTAATAATTAAAATAAACGTAATCAACAATTCAATAAACATATCTGCATATTACATTCGGTATCAAAATCTTTTCCCATTTCATTCCACTGTCTCTCTCTCACTCAGTCTTCTTCTTCGGCGAAGACCATTTCATTCCACTCTCTCTCTCACTCAGTCGTCTTCTTCGTTGAACAAACCCCAGTACCCCTCCTTCTCAACGTCTTCTTCGTCGAACAAACCCTCACTTCCTTCTTAACGTGGATCTAAACATTTGTGGTGTGAAAAAACCCTAGATCTAAACCTCTCTTGTAACCCTCTCCAAGGTAGATCGTTGGAACCATTTATGACTGGTCGTTCCCGACTCCTCTTTCCCGGATCTGAGGATTCCGACTGGTGGTTGAGGACTCCGAGGGGGGCTGATGTTGCTGCTGCTGTTCAATGCAGCCTCTTCGCTGTTGGGCAGGCCAGCTTGAGGGCGGCGACGAGGTAATTGTAGACTGGAGATGGAGGGCCGCTGGTGGGCATGGGCCCGCTTAAGAGCGGCGACGAGGCACTGGAGACTGGAGAGGGGGCTGAGCCTGGAGGAGTGGGCTCGGGGCAGCGGGGAGACAGTTGAGGGCGACGTTGAAGCAGATCTCGAGGTTAGGAGGTGGTGGCGACATGGAGCAGAGTGACCCGATCGTGGCCGCGCCGCCGTGTGAGGGTGAGGGAGAGCTTCAACAGGGAAGTGGCCTCCGTGTAGAGGGTTTGCTGCGCTGAATCATTCAGGTACTTGGTGTTCATCATTTCTCGGTTAGATTTATCGAATTTGGTTTTTTTTTCTTTTTTTCTTTTTCATTGCCTTAAGATTCGATAGATTTGTGAATTTTATGAGTTTAATCTTATGTTTTTTTTTATTTTTGTTTTTCTGTTTTGTGTTATTCGATTGATTTGTGCCCTCGAACATTTTACATATAAATCGAAAATGTTTTATCGTTGTTCTTTTTGTTCGTGTAGATTTCATCAATCTATTTGTGATTTGTTGTGTTTTGTTTGATTTACATTCACCAAATCTACTAATTTAACTATATGTGGATGATAAATCTGTAGTTCAAAGGCATTGAATAGTTAAATCATTTTTAATCTGATCTAATCGCATTCAATGATGCTTCTCAGGATCTACGAGATGGTTTGTTTCATGGTTGCAGTGAGGCTGGTTCAAATATTCTGCAATTTCTAATTGAATGTAATGAATTTCTGTAATTATAGCACAATTTCTGTAATTTTTGTTAATTTTTTAGGTTACAATTTTATTTTCTAATATTTTTGAAGTTTCAGGGAATTAAAAAAAAATGGTAGATTATGTTTTGGATTAATTAAAGTTAATTCAAATCATAAACTCAATTATATAGACATTTATACCCCTGAAAAAGTCAGTTGAAAAAGTCAAAAAATAATTTTCTTAAATAACGTGGAACAGTAAATGTAAAGGGTGTTACGGGACGGAGGGAGTATTTCATAATTTTTTTATTAAAATATTATATTTTAATTAATTTTTCCTCCTTCCAATAATACTTTTCAAGTTTTCTTTTTCACATTGTTTAAAAAAATGTGCATTTTTTTACTAACTTTATTGACTTTAGAGGATATTGTGGTATTTTTAGATAATAAAAAAATATAAAGTAATGATATGTGCGTGAAAAAAGAGAGGCAATTTTAAAATTAAAGGAATTTTTGAGGTTGTTAGATAATAAAGTGATGTTTTTCTTTTTGGGTGAAAAAGGTTGTGTGGGACACACAAATGAGGAAAGTGTGAAAGTTTTTATGGGATGGATGGAGTAATTATTAAACTCTTTTGTATATTAATAGATAATATGGATTATGACACATCTTAAATATGTAATAAATAAAATAGGAGATTAAATACGAAAATATAATAGAAGATTCCATTTGACTTCGGGCTATGTAGTTTCAAGCTTAGTAACTACTCCCTCCGTCCCAAATTCAAATTCACGTTTACTGTAGATACGGAGTTTAAGAAAAGTCACTTTTTGACTTACTTTTGAGGGTAGTATAGTATTTTTGGGTAATAAATAAATGATAAAGTATGTTATGTGTGTTAAAAATGTGATGGCAAATTTGAAATTAAAGTATGTTAGAGGGATATTAGTTTGTTGTTTTTTTTTCTTTTATGAAAGTGTGAAGTTGAATTTGAGACTGACCAAAACGGAAAGTGTGAAGTTGAAGTTGGGACGGAGGGAGTAACATGTTACTTCATTTTGTAAGTTATGACAGAACCAGAATTTTTTTGTAATAGGCCTAATTCCTGGGGTGAATTTTGGAATTGTGATATTTAATAAATAGGGATAAATATTTATTTTTGGATTCTTGGTAGAATAAATTTTAACTTTATATCAGTATTTTTTTATAATCGGACTGAAGCTTGAACCGATATCTCTACCGGTTCGAGGTTCAATCGGTCGGACCGATCGAACCGGCAATTCAACCAAAAAACCCATTATAATAAAATATAATCTTAAGACTTAAGAGTTAGTAGTAAACCCTACTTATCCTCATTTATGTCCTGTGCGCCTCTCTCTCTCTCTCTCTCTCTCTCAATTCAAAAATACACATTCTCTTTCTTGATTTTACATTATAGTTTGAACACCAGTTTCCTTCAATGATATATCACGTCAGTTTACTATGGAGATTAAATGGCAACGGCGATGGTTTGGCATTTCCTCCGACTTCTAGAAGAAATGGTGTTTCTATATCTTTGTTTTATTAGATCTGGCTAAGAATGTATTTATGTAGTATGAGTAATGGTATGTAATGTATTTTGAGATTTCAGTCGTTTTGAACAACGTAGAATTGAAAATGTTTGGAATTCAGTTTGATTTAATAAAAAAATAGGCTGTTACCAAGATTTTGATTTTTGACCAGTAGGAACCGGTTCTTTTCGGTATAATCATGAATACGGTTATATGGTTGTTTCGGACCGATTTCGACTCTAATTCTCGATTTAACTGATTGAACCGGCCAGTCCGATTCAGTTTTGAAAACACTGCCATATATTAAAGTAATGTGTAAGTAGGTATAAATTTATAATAAAAAAAGAGGTGAGAGAAAAAATAAAGAGAGAAAGAATATTAAATGAAAAGAGATACTCCCTCCGTCCACTTTTAATCTATCTATTTCCTCTTTTAGATGCATGGGACCCACACACACTAATACAATTAAAATATGGACACGCACACTCCACTAATACAACTACGTACTACACATAAAAATATAGATCAATGTAACCCCTAACTTATATCTTTTTCAGTTAAACCTTTATATTAGAAATATAGATCAATGTAACCCTTCATTTTTATAAAATGAAAAACTAATAGACTCCACGTTAAAATCGATCAACGACGTTAAAAGAGATATTATTAGGCGGCAATGCGGTATACTCAATTTTATTTCCCTCTTCTTTACATTTAGCGTGGCAAATCCCTCTTCTCTTCTTCTCTACATTTAGCTCGACAAAGTAGGGATTTATTGTCTTCTTCCTCGTAACGGCATCCATGTCCAAGTAAGCTTAAGTATCTTCCGATTCAATACGCTCTTTTTAGTTTTCTTGTATTCATGTAATTCTAATTTTGGTAGATTGTATTCAAGCATGAAAATATCGATATCGATAGAAATATCGATACCTCAATTTTATGGATATATCGATGGATATATCGAATATCGATATCGATATCGGTAAAATTTTAAAAAATCATGAAAACTTAAAAAAAATAGATAAAATTAATTAATTAACTTTTTAATATATTATAACTAATTTTAATATATAAATACACTTTAAAATCTCAATAAAACTCATAACACATGATAAGCAAATCAATAACAATATACTCTCTCCGTCCCCTTGAAATGTATCCGTTTACTTTTTGCACGTGAATTAAGAAATATAATAATTTAATGTATTTTGAGGTGAGAGAAATAATATTTTAAAGTTTAGTGGACAGTTGTATTAGTGGTGAGTGTGGGGTCATGTGTGGTCACATCAATCTAGAAAAAGAATTGGATACTTTGTAATTGGACGGACCAAAATGAAAAAATTAATACGTATCAAGAGGACTGAGGAAATATTTAAATAGTCTAAAGTCATACAATAATTACTACTTACTCCGTATAGTTTAATACATAATAACTAATACCAGAATGATGATCTATGAGGCTCAATTGTAAAACATTTCAAGTCATCTAGGTTTTTAAACAATATTGGTACTAGCTCATCGAATTAGATAAATTCTGAACATAGTTCTGAATATGCCGTCTAGTTACAATATATTGTGTACGTGAATCCTCTTGATTTACTTAGTCATAATAATTTTAATGAAAAGTGATAATAATTTTAATAAAAAGTGATAATTAATTAATCAAACGTAAGTGTTACTTTATTTTTTTATTATTGCTTTATTATTTATTTTATTTTTTAAATTTAAATATATTAATAAAAAAAAGTATTTGGTTAGTAAAAGTAAAGAAAAAATTATTTTATTTTTTAAAAATTATAGATAATTTTTTTTATTTTTTCGATATATCCTCGATATTTTGTCTATATTGTATCGATATTTCCTCGATATATCTCAAAATTTGAGAAAATTTGAACTATGGCAATTTAATATCGATATTATTACTGATATTTCCCGATATATCCTCGATACCATAAAAGATATATCTTTTTCTCCAATATCGATATCTGTACTCTGAAAAATAGATATATAGTGGATATATCGGGATATTTTCATCCTTGATTGTATTCATGTAATTCTAAGCTTAAGTTGATGTAGTTTTTATTATTTTAATTCCCATGATTAAGATGGAGTTGAAAAAAATGGAAAACCAAGAACAGTTGGATACTCCGATGTAGTTTACTAAGAAGCAAAATATTAAAATTATGCTAATAAAGTTGTGTACTTAAATATGCTTGTAATGGGTATGCATATTAATTTGAAATGCAAATAAAATACAAATTGTTGATTAGCATATTAATATAATTTTTATTTTTATTTTGCAGCATGGAAACAAGTGTGGACCTAATGTTCCATTATATGGATATGTGGGGTTTTCACCTAATTTATCATATGTTGGTGGAGGCACTAATCTTCTAGAGATTTTTGATGAGGTGGAAAGACTAATCTTCCAGAAAATTTTGAGAATGCTTGAGTTTTATTATTTGGTAGATTTAACATTATCTTGCAAAGTGATATGTTTTGGAAAACTTAAGCATCTTTTTATTTCTTTTTTATGTAATGAATTATATTTTGCATCTATGTAGTGAAATGGTATGAGGAGAACTAAGAAGATGATATTTGTAATTTTGTAGTATTAATATATATATTTAGCACAGCTGACAGTACTAATGTCTGTTTCTAACTTATGTTATCTTGTTTTGGTATCATAAATGTGATGAACTTTATTCTAAAAATGATTTTATGTTCCAATAGTTCATGTAATTCAGGATGTTTTGAGAGCATGGTTCTCTTCTTTCACTTGTTAACTCACTTTCTTTATTTGATTTTATGGAGGTATGCACCAACCTCTTCTGCACATACTCACACAGTCTCTCTGTTTTTGCATTTTGAAAGAAGATTGAGATTTGGAAGAAATAAAAGTGGCTAATGTATCTGAGTTCGAAGATTATTATCTTCATTTATAATGATCAGTTGGATATGTTGTGAACTCAGTGTTGAACTCTGCGTGAATAGTGTCGATTACTGGACATGCTCGTGGAGGTAGCTAGAGATGGATTTTAAGAAGATTGTAAAGATAGCACATACACGTTGAGGTGATCTGAGATGTGTATCTCAGTACACAGAACCTTTGAATGGTTACTTATATTGGACATTCATTTTTTGCAGTTTGTAAGAATTAGCAAGATGATATTGCAAAACTGAAAGCTAAGATTTTTTGATTGATTGAACTATCTTCTTGCTTATTGCTTTAAGCAATATTTTATATATCTTAGAATTATATTTTGTAAGCTTTTTTATATGCTTTAGAGATAAAAGACAATGCAATCCATGGATATCTATATCAAAGTATTAACATTCATCCCAGGAATTGATACCCATGATGCAAATGCGGTAATATATCATTTGATGATCATATTTGCACTACAATTTAGCTTTCTAATCTATTGTATTTATTCCATGTGGTATTGTGGGTAATTACTATAATTAGTTTCTCCTCTCAAGGTAGCAAAAAATTATTGTAGATTTGCAATTTGAATTGTATTAACTATTAACCAACACCTTTTTTTCTGTTATCTCAACGCAGCAAAAAATTATTATACTCATTCCATCTTGCAACACATGTAAATTCATCATCTTGTTTAAATAATTTCAATTTATCCATTTTACCTGCTGAAATAAAATAACTCCTTTTATTCACCACCTTTAACTAAACCGATACACAAAGCAGGGGCTTACAAAAACGAGAACACTAGGGAAAAGACTATGAGGCATCATCATGCATGTTACAGACATACAACAACTACGTGTACCATCTAGGCTACAAAATACTAATTGAATCACGAAATGCAAATTGGGAAACTTGAGCACTTACATCTTGTAGTAGAAGATTAGCTTTATGACGATGCACCAAGGTATGATGCAAGTTGCAATATGTCACTGTAATCCACTTGCAGTACCAGGGCCACGGACAATCAATGGCTAATTTCATACCTCTCAGTTTGTGAATGTTATTATGTTGTCAGATCCAGAAAGTTGTGCAAATGGATGCTCCTTCTTGTATCTTTGGAGTTCCATTTTGACAACATCCACTACTCCTATGTAGCTCAAGACCTTCATTAGCTGCATTCCATCTCACACAAGAATGGGACGGCAGTGGTCCGCTGGCAAGCTCGTTCTGATCTTGGACGTAGTATATTGAAATCCTGAAGCACCACTATGAATGCTCACGCATGTCCGCCTGCGGTGCAGTAAGGCACCACCCTCTATTATTCAATATAATGAGATGAACACAATTTATTTTTGTTATTCAATTCTTATGCTAGCATAGCTACTTCAATTATTCATAAGGAAGAAGTATATATTCAGATTTTAGTAGATAGTATTTGCTTCTTTAGATTTGAAAGCTTAGCAAAGCTTATTTCACAACCAGTAGCTTCAGCCTCCTATCTTTGCATTGCCAAGTCTTGATCATATTGAGGGAGCTTCTGCATAAATTCATCAGAATCAGATGAGGATATATCCGGAATGAAGCATTAAAAAAACCAAACCACATCAAAGACCAACTACTTTTTTCCATCGAGCAGAACAATATTATATGATGAGGCATTCTATTGTTTGATAGGTATAATCTAACAGAGTAGAAATAAATCGATGATACCTTCCTAGCCACATTAGTCCCAAATAAATCATCTCTTGGATCAGGTTCAATGTAACCTGCCTCTTTAATCTCTTTACTAAATGTTTGAGCACCCACGAGGTTGTTGAATAAGTATATAACTTTTGGACCCATAAATAACTTATGCATCAAAACTCAATCAACATTCGAATTTCAACAAAATCTGAACGATACAAGAATTAAATATATTTTTACCAGAGAAATTTCCACAACATCTGCTTCACTGAAAATTGACCTAATCTTTCACTATCCACGTCATAAAGCAAATTACCCACATATAGTTTAGCTTTCCCCATAAAACTATCACCCTCTTTAGCATCTCCAACAGTCTCGACAGCTTCGTTGCTATCTGAAGCATCACAATTCAAAATTTTCGTAATTCCTTATGGAAACCCTCAAAATTGATTCTTTCTTCTTGAGAGAGAAAAAGGAAGTAGGAGAAAGGAAAGACGAATTGAAGATAGAAAGTTGAGATTTAATGGTCTTCAAAGGAACGAGAGACATGGGTGTGATTCGTGTGAATATGAAGCTTATAAAGGAGTGCGTTAGTAATTTTTTAACACCGTTGATCGATTTTATTGGGAAGTGCATCAATGTTTTATTTTAAAAAGAATTATGGCCAAGTTGATCCAAATAAAAAAGATTAAGGGTTTGAACGAGCAGAAAAAAAGTTAGGGGCTAATTTGATCAAATGATATAAGATTAGGGGACTAACTGACCTTTTGCCCTATATATATATATATATATATATATATATATATATATATATATAATAAGTCTGGGCCTAAAATCTTACAAAGAGGCATGAGACTGACCTGTTTAAGTAAATAGGCTTTTAAAAATAAATTAAATATGACTCAATTATTAAAAAGGTCGAGTCAAGTCGAGTTTTTAATGGGCCAATGTATAAACCTCTGTCGGGTTGTGTGACATACGGAAACCTTTAGTATTATAGTCTTGTCAACTAATAAATGAAGTAAATGATAAATTACGTTATGTGTGTTATGTAAGAGTGATAATTTTGAAATTAAAATATATTTGAAATTATAAATTGATGTGGTGTTTACAGTTTTTGTGATGAAGTTTATTATGGAACAGATGAAAACATATAATGAAAGTAATAGAAAAAAGACATAATATGTATGTGTGTGTGTGTATGTATATATTTTAAAAATATTTTATTTTACTACCTCCGTCCCACGTAATTATGCTCATTTGTACACGAAGATTAAGAATTTTTTTTAAATATAATGTAAGAAGAAATCAGGGGTAAGTTGATAATTTAAAATGAAAAGTAAATAAAGTTATTGAGAATAATGAATAAAGTATAAAAAATGAATAAAATTGTTGGGATTGATGAATAAAGTGTAAAAAGTATGTAACTGTAAACTGTATAGTGTATTTTTATTATTAATGGAATGAGCATAAATATTTGGGACACCTAAAAATACAAATTTTGCATAAATACATGAGACGTAGGGAGTAAGAGATTTATATATATATATATATATATATATATATATATATATAAAATAATATCCTTGTGAACAATATAAATTGAACATGGTAATAACTTAGATAGAACTACACTTTTTTATAATACATAGAATCAGAGTATATGATATTATTGGGTTAAGTCTCTAACCGGATTTTGATCTGGTTCCTTATGGAACCAAACCTCATTCCCTCCCTCAAATCTCAGACCACGACACGAACCCAATAATCTACCTCTTCCTAAGCAAGGTTTGCTTTCACCCGACCATGCAGTCTGCGCCCTATTCGTACTTTTCTATGGCAATATAAAATTTAAGAAAACTTTTTTTAATTAATTTTATTAACTTTTGGAGTAGTATACATGGTCTAAATATGTTATATAATCTTTAGGCTTATCTATGAAATACTTTTTTTTTCATGATTTTTATGCTTAATAACTCTTACTTTATATTCAAACACTCTGGAAATAAGAAATAATATATATATATATAATATTTATATGATGTATATTTAATAGGCAGGCTTGCTGGGCCTAAAAGTCTTACTAAAAGGCATGAGACTGACCTGCTTAATTAAATAGGCTTTTAAAAAAAACTTAAATATGACTCAATTGTTAAAAAATGACGAGTCAAGTCGAGTTTTTTATGGGCAGATGTATAAGCCTCTATCAAATAGTGTGACATACTTCCACCTCTAATAGTATAATCTTGTGAACTAATAAAGGAAGTAATTGATGAAGTATGTTATGTGTGTTAGGTAAGAGTGATAATTTTCAAATTAAAATGTATTTTGAAGTTATAAATTGATGTGATTTTTACAGTTTTTGTGGTGAAGTTTATTATTGTGGGACAGACGAAAACAGAAAATATGAAGTTTATCATGAGAAAATGGAAGTAATAGAAAAAAGACATAACATATATGTAGATAATGAGTTTTGTAATCCCATTATTAAGGGTTAATGTGACTGTTAAAGATAATCAACTCGGCTAATCTAACATAGGATATTTGCAACTTATAAAATAACATACTCAAGAACAAGACTTCCTCCCAACTCTTTCTCTCTGGGAGTGTACTTTTTGATGGCTTTATTACTTTTAACGAGATTATTCAGAACATGAAAAAATTCCTCCCCATAAGTTTGGGGGGTACAACTATTTATACATATTCTTTCTCTCACTTGTCATTAATGCTCTGTGTAGCATTAATGACGGGTCCTATCAAGCATTAATCGTTGTCACCTCGGAGCATTAATTATGCCCCTATCAGATAGGTGAGTCATTAAATATCTGAGAGTAGTCTACTTAGCCACTAGGTTGGTGGGTGATGCCCCATCATTTCCCTAGGTGGCTAAAGTAAGTAATGAATTATTTATAAGTTGGATGTATGGGAAAGGCGCGAGATGAGTTTAGAAATACATCGGCTTACTGGCCCTAGGACACAGGTTTCGAGATGAACCCTCTGGGCAAGCGGCCCAATAACATGTGATAGGCCTTGAGTTCTTAGGGTCAAGTGGGCTTTTTGCTTATTGTATCATTTGCTTGGGCCCATTAAGAGCAGTTCTATCATAATATATATAATTTATAATTAAAATATTAATAAATATTTTATTTTACTACCTCCATCCAATGTATTTTTTTATCGTTAAATGTTAGTTGTTACTATAATTAGTAGTTAGTCACCAAGCACCCATACTTCCCCTTTCTCCAAGGCTCCTTATAACTCCCTCCTAATTCGTTCTCAGTAGGAATCGAACTTGGGTCACTCACTTTAGTGAGTAGCCCAGTGGCCATGTGACTACCTCCATCCCATGTAGTTATGCTCATTTGCACGTGAGGATTAAGAAATATTATTTATTAATATATAATGTAAGAAAAAACCTGGGTAATTAAGTTAGTAATTAAAAGAGAAAAAGTAAATAAAGTTATTGGGAATAATGAATAAAGTATAAAAAAATGAATAAAGTTGTTTGTATTGATGAATAAAGTGTAAAAAGTAGTTAAGATGTATATTGTAGTTTTACTATTAATGGAACGTGTATAATATTTGAGACACTTCAAAATGGAAAGTGTGCATAAATACGTGGGTATAGCAGCTTGGAGCAAAAGAGCAAGAGCAGCATCTACAATAAGACAATGTCGACGCTCTGAGATATCGTTGTGTATAGGCATGTGAGGTGGTATTGTAAGATGAGAAATGCCACGTGTGGTGAGAAAGAAATGTAGAGCAAGAAATTTGCCAGCATTATCATAATATAATGTTCAAATACGAGACTAAAGGTGGTTTTCAACAAGTGATTTAAAGGCAACAAAAGTAGGCTGTCATATTTACGTTTTAAATGATAAACCCACACATGCTTTGTAAAATGATCCACAAAAATAATACTCCCTCCGTCTTGCAATTCTTATTACGTTTACTGTTTACATGGAGATTAAGAAATATAGTATTTTAATGTAGTGGGTAGTTATTTATAGTATCTTTTCTATTTTACCCTTTTTATCAATTTGCTTCCAGGCTGTAAGTTAACAATATAATTAACAATAATTAGGAATAAATATGATTTAAAAAATTATGACTAAATAATTTAGAAAAAATATAATATATACAGTAACCTAATCATGACATTAGAGTCCATAAAACAGGATCAGCATCAAAATTACATTCCCTCACATACATATTACACATTTAGTTTATCTAAACTTCCTTCCAAATACATTCATAATTACCTACTCCTAATACACAATAACTTTGAAAATCAAAAGCGTCAACCAAATTAAAATTCCCCTCAAATTAAAATTTGTATTTCCCTCATAATACACAATATAAATACATTTACACTTCAAAATAATCAGTTCCATATAACTAGAAAAATGAGAAGAAAAAATCTAACACAAAGTGAATTAAATGATCTAGCTCAATTCTTGTTGGAAGGGTCCACTGATGGAGAACTAGCTCGAGGTAGATTCAAGGCTACATTGGCAGAATTTGGAGTGTCGAGACAATCGGTTCACATAGTATGAACTAAATCAAGAGAAAAATTGGTAGCAGGTATGCCTTTTTAGCAGTAAAAAGAAAGGTTCACTTCATAAAAAGATTCATATTTTTTATAAGGAAAAGGTACAAATCATTGGCTACCAACAAGGAGGAACATATAGAGGGATTGCAACAGAGATGCATACAAGCGAAAACACAGTTTAAAGGTGGAAAAAAGATGGAATGCTCAGACCACATTCAAATGTAATCAAGCCATCACTCACACATTGGAATAAGATATGCGGGTTGAAATATAGTCTTCAAGCATTTGAAGTCAACCATGAAAAGAAAGTCATTAAATTCAAAAGTATGTCACAGATTGTTCACATAGATGAAAAATAATTTAATCTTACTTGAATAAATGAGAGATACTATGTGACACAAGATGAGCAAGAACCTTATAGATTATGCCAAAGTAAACAGTTCATTGGTAAGATTATGTTTTTATGTGCACTAGCTAGGCCTATTTATGATGCAAATATGGAATGCACATTTGATGGAAAAATATGTATTTTTCCGTTCACTCATCAAGTACCAGCAAAGAAAAATTCTAAGAATAGAGTAGCAGGTACAATGGTGACTAAGCAATTGGATTTTATCACAAAAGAGGTCACAAAAAATGTTATACTAATGAGATTAGTATCTAATGCATAAAAATCATATAATCATGTTTTCTGACTCTCAGAAATATTTCATCATTGAGTTTATACATAATGCAATCTCCTGAATAAGAAATAAGATGATTATTCCTTATTAGTGATTTTATTGTGGGTTGTGCCACCCATTAAGTCTAAGTGGCCAAGAGATGTAAGTAAGGATATTATTATTCAACAAGATAATGCACTCCCTCATATAGATGATAATGATCTAGATTTCAGAAATGCAGCAAGTTCTGATGTTTTAATATGCACATCGTATTTCAACCACCAAAAAGTTCAGACACAAATATAAATAATTTGGGGTGATTTAGGGCATTGCAATCTTTTCAATTTACTACAGCAGCATATACAATAAATGAGTTGATGGGGGTAGTGCACAATTCATTTGAAGAATTGTAACGCATCAAGCTCAATTCAGTTTTTCTGACACTACAGTCATGCCTTAAAGAGATTATCAATTGTCATGGATCAAACAATTACAAGATCCCTCATATGGGAAAGGACGCATTGATGAGATCGAGAAACCTTCCCATAGATTTAGATGTCCATTCAGAATTAATTAAGTCAGCCATGAATTTGTTGATGCAAGAAAATGAATTAGGAGGTTTGGAAGATGGTGCAAGTAAATTGTGCAAGTAGCAGGATATGTAGATATAGTATATGATAACTTTTTTAAGTCAATACTATATTAGGGAGCAAGTTTTTGAAATGACAGTTTTTGAAGAAAAGCTTTTTGTGAAGATTTGGAGATATAAATTTGGAGCACATTTCTAGAAGATTTGGAGATGTAGATTATTTTGTCAGTGTAAAATCAATATGTTTACAATAAATAACTCTTTATGAGAGATTGTTTAAGCAGGGAACATAGATATAGTCTTTACTTATTCAACTAATGAATTATGCACCAGATTGTAATCAATTAATGGTTTGGGCAACTAACACTCTCATATTATATTCTCATCAGAGCGTGTCATCTAAATGGCCATGTGATGACTAATTTTAAGAATTAGTCTCCAACTAAGGTAAATTTGGATGTATATAAATTGTTGCATGTTTTATTTCCATATTTCAGAACCATGTTCATCATATTCAACTAGCATACTCTTAGATATTATCATCATTGAGTATGTGTAGTCTAAATCGCCATGTGATGACATATTCAAATAATTAATCTTTATTAGAGCTGTCAAAATGGGTTGAGTCCATTGGGCCAACCTGTCCCGCCCCACTAAAATTCGCAAATAAACTGATTCAAAAATGGCCCGCCCCACAGTAACCCGCCCCAAAAAAAGCCCGCCCCACACAAACTCAACGACAAGTGGGTTGTGGTGGGTTGTGGGTTAACCCCCCAATCCACTAACCCACCATCAACTCACTATTTTCAATTCACCTCTTACCCCACCCTCACACTCACCACCCCCCACCCCACCCTCACCATCCCCTATCCTATCGATATCGATACCAAAATTTTGATATTCTGAAAAATTGATATTTTGATAAATTAAATTCGATATCGTACCGAATTTATATCGATATCGATATCGATTTTTTGATAAATATTTATTAATATTGATATTTTGGCATATCGTTTCACATCAAAAAATTGACATACCGAAAAAAATATCGATATCGATTTTTTGATAAAATTTGTATGAATCGAGTTTACATAATTGTGTGAACTAATAATTCATTTTCTATCATCATTAAAATCATAGGAGACATGAAAAAATAAAAAAATCAAATAATATAGAAATATAAAAAAATATCAAAAATTGAAAAATCGAAATATTGTCCACATCAAACTAGTGGACACACAAAAAAAATACATACCCTAATTTAATATTTATTATTAGAGTTTAAAATATATATTTTAAGGGTACAAAAGTTAATGTGAAACGTCATAAAAATTTTATTAACAAATTAAAAAAAAAGAGAAAAGTGGGCCAACCTGCAACTAACCCGCCCCGCGAGTGGCCCGCCCCACCAATGACCCGCCCCATAAGTGGCCCGCCCCACTTGGGCCCATTCAAGAGTGGGTTGTGGGTTAAACGATCCCACCAATCCATTTTGACAGCTCTAGTCTTCATAAATGGCCAGTTAAATCTACTGAATAGTCAAATGGAAACAAATATTCATCTCTCAGATTCAAGTTTCATCAGAGATTCACTCTCATCACAGATTCATTCACATCATAGAGTGTGCGTATAAACAGACATTGTGTAAATGATTCACTCTCACATAGAGTGTGTGTATTGATTAGCTATTTTATAGTCGGGATGACCAATTAAAGAATTTATCGAACCCAAGAGAGGAATGTGCTAGAGTTTAAGTGATCTCGTGTTTGTCATAGTTTTATAGAGATGATCATAAAGGGGTAGGATTAATCAAGAAATAACAATTAAACAATTAAATGACAAGATAAACAATGGGATAGATGAATGGAAGATGGATGAATGAGCCAAGTAGATAGAGAATGAGACTAGCAATACTTAAAGCATGGAAAATCTAGATATCATGCAACGAATTCATATATGTCATGGATTAATAACTAAGGGCCAACACGAATTCCACCTAAACTCCCTCTCGAGATGGATATGATGTAGATCCTTACATTGGTCTCAAAGTAGCTCCAAGGTTGGTTCTCAATCAAAAAATTTCAACTAGGTACTAAGTTCAATTAGAAAGTCCCTTCACACGATCATTGACCTCTCGATCAATTGATCAGCTCTATCTCTTTAAAACTTATAATGCACATGAAGTGTATGATGAAATAATTCAATGAACTATCCTAAACACATAATTGACTTCTCAATCTAATCACAGGTTTATGACAATTAATCACACAAATCAACAATTCAAATCAAGCAATTAACAATCAATGATAGAAAATTAACAAATACAATCAACATATGAATTCAATTGCAAAACACCCAAAATTATCCAACATAATTCATATTGCTAATCTCACAAGGGAGATTAGTCTTTCATAGTCTCAAATAAAATAACATAGACAATTGTATCTCTAAAACCCATGATCAAACTATAAAGAAGTCAACAAAAATTAGAAATATAATCCCCCTTTGAATGTCTGCAATGGAGTTTTTCCTTCTTCTTCTTGTAGTCTTCACTCTCCCTTACTTCTCTAACTACTTGGATGGTGGATCAGATGGATGGATTCAAGGATGGGTGAATGGAATGAAGGGTAGATGGAATGGAGAGGAAAAATGTGTGAAAAATGGTGTGAATTAGGTGTAGATTCAATCCAGGAACGATTTCTGCCTAATTTTTATGCCAAATGATGTATTTGTGGGCCTAGAACCTTTTGGAAGACGTACAGATCCAAAAACTTACTTTTGACCGAGCAGGGGTTATATTCGGTACACGGGCCGAGCTCGGTAGGGCGAGTTCGGTACTCGGGTCGTGTAGGTGCAACACAGTCTCACCGTTTCGCACATAACTTCCACATCCGAACTCCGATTCGAGTGATTCTTGTTGTCACGTGATCCTATCTTCCTTGGCTTTCTATCCATATAAAGAGCTGACAAAAAGTCTAATATTTAAAAGTATAACAAGTCATGCAAAGTGGAAAACTATTTTAATCATAACTTTCTCGTTTGGACTCCGAATTGAGCTTCGTTTTTTTCTACCTCCTCCTTTTTGAGTCTAGAATCCATTTTTACTTAAAAATCATATGTTTAAGTTCATTTTTACATATTTCCATAAAAGCACAAAATACCACCAAAATATACACAAAATACGGATAGAATAATACGAAAACACATAAAAAGACACTAAAATATAGGTGAAAAAAATGATAATTATATATAAACAGACATTATGTTTGTGTGTATCACCTAATTTATCATGTGATGACATTACATGGTAATAAGTCTTCAAACAAGCATAAATTATGATAAACACAACATGCAATACACTTCTCAGTCACATAATTTCATCATATTTGTGAGATTTAAACCCAAATCACAAATTTATATGAAAAATATATAAAGGAAGAAGTGTACCCTCTTAATATTCCCTTTGATATTTCGGCAAGGTCCTAGCTAACAGCAGGACATAAAATTATGATAAACTGAAAGAATACTTCGGGCATTGCTTGGCTCTCCGATTCAGAGCAGTAAATCCCCTCAAATTGCTGCCCCAACGTAGATTTGGAATCAGGCACCATCAACGCCGAGGACTGCAACATAGCCTCCTCAGTGTCGAATACTACTATCCCTATTAAGGATCTATAAACCCGACACTACCGTTTCTTCTAAATTTGTGTGGACTGACATAAATTTGTCTAGATCTGGTAAAGTACCCAATAGCGTCAACATATCATACGTTTTATTTCTGATTCCGACATGGAATCGGAATCCACCAAAAAGGGTAAACACATGGAGAGGGACAATTCGTGTGAGGGAGGATAGAAATTAGGGTTCTTGAGTGACTTAAATGAGAGAGATAGTTGTGCGACGTTTGAAGTTTAAAAAAAAATAAATTAGAAATTAGGGCTCATCTATAAAAGGAAAAATAGAGAAATATGAAGCAGATGATTCATCGGGTGAAAGTATAGTGGGATAGACTTATTTAATTAATGTTTATCCAACATTGGTGTAATTTAAAAAATTATGTGGGGTATAAGTTATGTTGGGTGGGGTCCACTCTTACCAAAAATAGAAATGTAACAATAAATGCAGGACGCCCAAAATAGTAAATATACCAAGAATCACGGAACAGAAGGAGTATAATACTTTTATCCATAATATGTAGTAATAGGGTCGGGATGTCCATACATCCAAAAATACCTATTCAAGAGGCATGGTAGAACCTACACAATAGTATTGTCATGTTGTTTTCGTTGTCCGCTATCACTACGGAGGTTGAACCTATATATTAAATGATAAAAGGGTATTCTTCATAACACATAAACTCACACTCACGTGAGCCAATATTTATCAAAATAAAAATTTAGGCTAAAACTTGTGTAAGACCATTTCATAGAATAGTTTCGTAAAATGGATAAAAAGTGACGATATATATAATAAAATGTAATATTTGATCAATGAAAAATAATGCTCCCTCCGTCCCAAATTCATCTTCACATTTGCTGTAGACACGGAGTTTAAGAAAAATCACTTTTTGACTTACTTTTGGGGGTAATATGGTATTTTTGGTAATAAATAAATGATAAAATATGTTAAGTGTGTTAAAAGGGTGATGACAAATAACCAGGTGGGCTAGTTCACCTGGTCACTGGGCTCCTCACTATGGTGGGAGACTCAGGTTCGATTCTATTTGGGAGAGTGGCTTGGAGAAATAAGGGTATATGGCAAATTTGAAATTAAAGTAGGTTAGAGGGATATTAATTAATTTTTTTCTTTTAAGAAAGTGAGTTATAAGGAGGCTTGGAGAAATAAGGGTATATGGTAAATTTGAAATTAAAGTAGGTTAGAGGGATATTAATTAGTTTTTTTTTTCTTTTATGAAAATGTGAAGTTGAATTTGGGACGGATCAAAACGGAAAGTGTGAAGTTGAAGTAGGAAGTAAATGTCTAATTGAACTATTTCATGAGCATAGTAGGTTAGATGGCAATTAGTAACATTTTAAATAAAAAAAACTTATACTTCACCTAATAGATATATTAAAAAAATCTCAATGTTATAATCTCATCATGACCAAAGTGGAAAATTCGAGTTCGGATTTTTACATGAATTTAAACCCCTTCCAAGTACAGTCAAACAATGAAACATCCACCATAAATCACTTAAGGCATGTCCTGCAATATAACTCCTACATCAATTCCGAATATAGTTGGTGAGAAACCTCTAAAGATGCACTTTTTTTTTTGTCTTTTTTCAATTGCACCTTCAATAATAAAGAAGGGGACCTCCCAAAACATCCATCTAGGTGCACTGACATGGTATCATTTCAAGCAAAGTCATTGTCCACTGTACATGCACAAACATATTATGCACGATATATGAAAGCGCTGCAGCAAGCTAGCAACTTTCACTTATTCTATATTGAAGAAATTGGCTGAGGTGCCCTGTAGATTATAAGAAAATAAAAATAAAATTCTATACTAATCTTTTTAAAAATATATATATTTTTGAATTGACAAAAAAAATCCTTCACACGATTATATTCGAGTAATATATTTGAGTTAAGCAATGATAAAATGAAAAATATTTTTTGAATTAATATTCGAGTAAATAAAATTTTGAATTAATGTTTTTGGAGTAAATGTTTTTCGAGTTAATAATTCTAGTTTACGCAATATTTTTCTAATAATCTGAGTTAAAATTAATGTTTTTCGAGTTAATGATTAGTGTAAATGTAATTTTGAGGATATGCTTTTCGGGTTAATAATTTGAGTAAACATAATTTTCTAATAATGCGAGTTAAAGGATTTTAGTCAAATAATTTTTGAGTTAATATGTTTCGAGTTAAAAATTTGATAATTTACTCGAAATTGCGTTAACTGGAATACATTACTAGAAAATATTAATTCAAAATTTTATTTAGAATTTCAACTCAAAAATTATTTTTTACTTTATATTATTTTACTCAAATACATCTCTCTCCAGAATTAATTTTTTTTCGGATTGAATATTAATCAGTGCTAGAAAATAAGAATTATTCATCTATATATACATAAAAGGAGGATAGTAGCTTACCAAGGAAAATGCCGCCAAAACAAGGAAAAAAAGAAAAAGTATATACGTATATATGGCAGAAGATTGCGATAGAAGTTTTACCTATTTTTATAAATAATCTTTCAAACTATTCAAAACCCTCCATAACTTTCTTTCTCTCTCATTTACTCTGTCTACCCGCCCTTCTTCTACATCGGTTGGAACTTGGAATCACGTCTCTATTTTTTCGGTTATCTCTCCATGGACGGCGCGTCATGCTAGGATGCCGGCGCAATCGTCGGAATCGAATCCACCATGAAGTGTTGCTAATGAAAATTTGAACTTGCTTTAGATTTCAAATTCATCGATCCTGAAGGGGAAGGGTGTGATTGTCTGATGAGGTTGTGATGATTTTTTTCTTTTTTAGTTTTAAAATTCTGAGTAAAAATGGATGGAATGGGGATCGATATGTATCTTGATAGGGTAAAGGCCTCCCTCTAGACAATTTTCTCTTAAAATTAAATTTTCAAGGGAAATAAAAAGAGACAAAAGACTCCTAAAATTATATTTTTAGAAAATAATGATAAGATAAAAAATATTCTTCAACACAATAAGGAAGCAAAATATGCAATGAAGGAGATTGAATGGATTAATATTATGTATAAGTATATTATGTGTTTATATTGAGATTATTTTCAATAATACAGCCTTACCTGATTCACGCACAGCTCTATTCTGCTTTCAATCTATCTCAGAAAATGGTATAGACAAAAGTTATATTCTATTGCTTTACATGATCTTCCTTCGATCCGAAGCTCAATATTATATTGATCGTTGATTTATTAGTACAAAAATGACTCAAATGAAATTGTTATTTAGTATTTCATTATATATATATATATATGTATATATATATATATATATATATATATATATATATATATATATATATATATATATATATATATATATATATATATTTGTATATATATAGATAGAATGGTAAGAAGTTGCCGACGCCGTTGGAACTCTTGTGCCCGATTGGCAGAGGTGAGGGTAGTATGGTTCAAGAAGAATGGATGGTAAGCCGACATGCGAGGATCTACGGTATATTATTAGACTTTAAAGAGGGTGGATTGGCAGTGTGCTGATGTTAACATTGCCGACGAGCGATGATGTTAGAGTGTTGCAGGAAAGTGTAGCGAGAAGAAAAAGAATTTTGCAAAATAATGGATAAGTGGAAAGAAAAGGATCAACGGTTGCACGGGTGTAGTCAAGAAGAAAAAAGATTTTGTAAAATAATGAATAACTGGAAATGAAAAAGATCAGTTGGTGAAGTTAAATATTTTAGCATATAGAAAATTATCAATCATTAATTAATGAAAATTAATGAAATAGGTTTTTTTCTCATTTTCTACAATTTTTTTAAACTTAAAGATATAATTAAGTACTATATATATATATATATATATATATATATATATATATATATATATATAATTTCAAAAGAATATATACAACATTTATCAATACAACAATTGAAATATAGTGATTTGGTCAATGTTTAATATTCTCCTATAAAGAAAAAATTTGAAACATAATGATCATGTGAATTCACTGATATTCCTCCTATAAAAACATAATGATCATGTGAATTCACTGATATTCCTCCTATAAATAATGTAATAAGACTTCCGCAAGAAGAAACGTTTTGCTATATACGTTAAACATGTATGATTGTGTGATTGTGTGAGTATGTATGTCGATAAAAATGATTCTCGCAATGTATGATTGTGTGATTGTGTGAGTATGTATCTCGATAAAAATGAATCTTCTGCGAGAAGATACATTTCTCTATATATATTTTAGGGTAGGAAGCAAAGACATTGACATAAAATACTAAAGAGAACGAAGGAGGTAGTAAAGAGGGTGGATTGGTGGTGTGGTGATGTTAACTTTGCCGACGAACAGTGATGTTAGCACGAGAGTGTGGTTGAGAAGAAAAATGATTTTTTGTAAAATAATGGATTGGTTGAGAAGAAAAAGGATTTTTTTTAAAATAATGGATAAGTGGAAATGAAAAAGATCAACTGCTGAAGGTCAAATATTTTAGCAAATATAAAATAGGGAGACTTATTATTAGGTGCAAATTATATTCTATAATTAATACTAGATACACGTGTCTATTTTTATTACTATGGGTATAAATTTTTATTGTGCAGTTCCAATATTATCCTTCACTCCATTCTATTAAAATAGAAGAGATATTTTATTATTTTTAAAATATTTTTGTAATTAATGCACAATCACAAAATAATATCATTCTCAAATATGTCCCATTTCAAAATATTTTGTAGATTTGATTATTTGTGAATCTGGATTTGTTCATGTTGATTAAAGAGTTGCTGCATGATTTATTAAATGTTTTGTACATTTTGCACAATTATTTGCACAATTGGGTAAAGTTATGCACAATCAATTATAAATCTGCACAACATAAATAATCCATTTCTTATAATTTTTTAATTAAATTGTCGTATAATACAATTATATTGTTGCACCAATTAGGTTGTTGCACGACACAATTAAATTTGCACAACATAGTTATATTAATGCACAACTAGTGTATCCCAATCTATTTTATGTCCACATTGAACGAGGCAATGCATTGGAAGAATTTATTTTCAAGGCGATGTAGACATAAAACAAATTGCTCAATTATTTTCAAAATATAGAATCAATCCCATCAAGATCTTGATCACTATTCTGTAAAAAAAATTGGCAAAACAAGAGACGGGTTATGGTTGTTGGCCGACGCATGGTTTTCAGCTAATTATAACAGCCTTGGATTATTACATCTAAACTCAAGCTTTTAGCTTCGATCGATTCAATTTGACCCTTTTGTGGATGTGGATACCCTTTTGTGGATGTGGATACACCCTGTGGGTTGGAACCTCTTGCTTTTATGCGAATCCACGCCTTTCTTTACTTTGAAAGACGATATATATCATCTTATGAGTTGTTGGTCAGTCTGGTTCGAATAAAGGAACGCAATCCGGTTCTACAGGGTAGCCCCAAAGAAACGAAAGCCTTGACAGCTAGACGACGGCATTCAAATTCAAAGAAGCAACTTCCGTATTGGATGGTCCCCTATTGATGAATCACTCGAAAGTGAAACAGAGGAGGAAAAAAATGCATTACTAATATAGTGACAGCTGCTCCAGGTTTGGTGGCTGAAAGTAATCGTGGCTGAAAGTAATCGTTCCTCGGCTACGGCCACTTCACGGAGTAGTCGTGGAGAGACTTCTATCTTGGCAGCGAAGGCGGCTCTGATCTCACCGGAATGCCGCGTTTCGGAGTGAAGAATCCGTCTTATTCAATATTTAAAATTTGAAAACTAGGGCACGCAAAATTGTGTGTAGTACGTGTAATTCAGAAAATAAATTTGGAGTTTTTGAGTTGAGATGTAGAAAGATAATCAGCCCTCATAACCTCATATTAGTACGTGTAATTCAGAAAATAAATTTGGAGTTTTTGAGTTGAGATGTAGAAAGATAATCAGCCCTCATAACCTCATATTCTTCGTTGATGTGAATGAGAGAGAGGGTAGTGCCTATTAATTAGGCGTTCGTTGATGTGAATGAGAGAGAGGGTAGTGCCTATTAATTAGGCGTCACAATAGGATTAGCGGTGAGATGGGCCATAAATATATTTTTAATGTTTAAATAATTAGTTAATATTAGGATTATATTAGGTATATCCTTCTAACTTTTTTGTATCTAATAATAATAAATTTCAAAGAGTGTATCTTACAGTAATAAGACTTATGACGGTGTATTAGAGAGTAATTAATCCTATAAAATATCAATCAGAAAATATCGATTATCAATTATAAATTGATAATGATATTTTTATAAGAAAATAAACAAATATTAGAAAGATTAGGATATATTTATAGTAAAAATATTTTTATAAATATTAATCATTAATTGATGAAAATTAATGAAGTATGTTTTTTCTCATTTTCTATAATTTTTATAGATTTAAAGATATAATTAAGTACTATATATATTGTATTATTGAGATTTCAAAAGTATATATACAAAATTTATAAAAAACAATTGAAATATAGTGATTTGGTCAATATTCAATATTTATGTGAATTCACTGATATTCCTCCTATAAATAAAATAATTAAAACATAATGATTATGTGAATTCACTTTATAGAGAATATATAATTTTTATTTGTAATTAATATTATTGTAATAAATATTTCATACTTATATTAATTTTTAATATTTATTTTTTAATTCATTTTTTAATTTATATTATTATTTTCAAATGTAAATTTTAATTTATACAAACTTTCATTTACACAACGTACCCGGTTATACTAGTCAATTCAAACATGAAAAGATAAAGCTCCCTTTTCATATCATCCTTTATGAATTGAAGAGACGCGACATGACCTCTGCAAACATGACTTCTGCAGTCAATGTTAATATGTATTAATATTTCCATTTAAACTTTAATTTAATTCATTAATAACTTTCCGATAAATAAAAAATAAAAATAAAAAAAAATCATTAATAACGTTTGTATCTACATCAATTTTCTCCATCTCAAATCAGATAATTCCCCTTAATTGGTGAAGCTTTTAGGTGAAGCCAAAAAGGTTGAGCTGTCAATTAATTATTCTAACGATTATAATAAACCGCTCATGTGTAGTGTTGGAGGAAGTATATTGAAAATTTTGATAGAATCAGTATTAAATTAAATCTGAAAACTGTGTTCCATGTGTAGTGTGCAACATGAAATATATAAACTAAAGAAATAATTAAAATCTAGATGATGTGAAATAATTAAACTCAAGAAAAATATTAAATCTAAATAACACATGAGAATTCACGTAGAACAACATAAGAATTGTTTAATAGAATATTTACTCTCTCGAAGGTTACCAAAGCTCTTTAATACCCTATCCGTCCACTTAAAAGTACTCCCTCTTCCGTCCCGCCCAAACGTCATCGATTACTTTTTGTTCGTAGATTAAGGAGTATTATTATTTTATGTGTAGTGGGTAGTTGTATTAGTAGTGAGTGGTAGGCCACATGTTGTACCTTTTTACTAAAAGTGAGAAATTGTGACATTTGGATGGAACGCACAATATAGTAAAAATTGTGACCTTTCGATGGGACGGAGGGAGTAGGATATATATATTTCTTTTTTCATTAATTAAGAAATAATACTCACTCCATCCCCTTCTAAGATGTCAATTTTACTATTTTTGGTGTCCGCTTCAAATGTACCAATTTCTCATATTTAGTAAAAAAGTACACAATATGGCCCACCACTTCTCTCTAATATAACTGTTCACTTTACATATAATAATAATACTCGGACACCTTAGAACCGGAATGAGAGAATATTATTTTATATATAGTGAATGGTGAACAGTAAATAGGGTCCTTTTAATTTTTTTAAAAAAGAAAGTAAATACTTTTGAAATAAACAAATAAAATAATAAAATGAAAAATGGATTATACTCCATATTTTTATAGTTGATATCTTGTAAGTTGAGTTTACATTAAAAATTCCTATAAAATCTATGATCTCTTTTAATTTAAACACCCTGATAATATATAAGACATACTAAATTGGGAGGGTGGACGGATGGATTATGATAAGATCAAGATGTATCTCCCCCTAGGCCTAAGATACGTAATTACTATAGATTTTTCTTAAAATGGTACTTTTAATAATCAGTAAAATTCTATTTCTATGTATTTTAGAAATTAGGTGGGTCTTCTCATCACAATTGAAAATTATATTTCGTCAATTTCAATATTGATGTCTATTCATAAATATTCTAATAAGATAATGATTATTTCCATCGCGCTTTACTCAAATTTATATGAACATATAAAACGAAAATATAATTAACAATGATAATACATCAATTTTAAAATATAATTAACAATGGGCAAAGACTTGTGTGAAATCGTCTTACGTAAAGGGCTTACGTGAGACGGCCAGAAAGTGACAACTTTATAATGGAAATGTGATAATAAATTAAGGAAAAGTGATGATACTATTTCATGAACAATTTATAGTATAAATAAAAAGTGATAACATTTTATAGTGAAAGTGGTAACATTTTATAGCGAAAGTGATGACTATTTTAAAAAATAAAAAATGGTCTCACGTGAGACGTTCTCACGCAAAACCATCCTTAACAATGATCATACATCAATTTTTTTAAGTCCAATTAACATATAGTAATGTGTAATTAACAAAACTGAATCCAAGTATAGGAAAAATTATTATTAAATACACACGTTGTACCCTAATTACTATTAGATACATTGATTTAAAATAATTACTATCACATACAGAATATTAAAGTAAAATATTAAATATAACCCTAAACCCATACACTTTTAAACTACAAACCCTAAACCCTTACCCACTGCCGGACTGCCGGTGGCCGGTCTTTGGAAAACTGTCACCACCTCCGCCAGAAAATTGTTTCGTCAGAGCTCCGCGGCCGGTCGACGGAGCACTGCCGGACCGCCACCGCCGGAGCTCTGCCGGACCACCACACTTTTTTGCTGCACACACATTTTTTTACTTCACACACTTTTGTTACTGCACACACTTTGCTGCACACAACATTAATGTGCAGCACATTGTAGGGGTAATATTGGAATATCTCTATATATTTTGTAGTTAGTAGTAATATTTTTGTATGTTTGTATCTCATAGTAATTAAAAGTTTTTTTTGTACCTAGTAGTAATTCTCCCTCGAGAATATAACTCAAACATTCAAAATTACAAATAAATAAAATATAAATACCAAATATAAATTAATAAAATCAATTTTATTTGCATAAATAAAATAATACAAAAAAATTAATCTATCTTTATAGACAAAGATGTGTGTGAGACTATCTTACGTAAGCCATTATATGAGACGTATAAAAAGAAATACTCAATTAATAAAAAAATGATAATGATATTTCATGAACAATTTGCAATATAAATAAAAAATAATAATATTTTATAACAAAATTAATAATATTTTATAGCGAAAATAATAACGGATTATAAAAACATAAAATGGTCTGATGACTGTAACACGTCTCACACAAGACTAGCCTATATTCGTAACCCCACAAAAGAGATAGCCGATTAAAATGAGAACTGCGAAAGTTTTCTTATAATTATCCATGAATACACTAAAAATAAACTAAAAATTAATAAGATAAATTAATTCTTTTTCTGGAAGGGTGTCTTCAATCTCCTTTTAATCCTTAATCCTCCTAAATTTGTCTTGATGTAAGACTACCCCCATCCGTGACCGGTTGCTGAGGTGGAAATTATTGTAAGAAAAAAAGAAAATAAAAAATGCCAATTAAATAGCAACCGGTTGGGGTTTTGAGTGTCAGAACAACCCACACCACAAAGCATCAACCCAACTACCCAACCAATCAACTTGTGACATTATAATAAATTTTAATTGTATTTTATGAACATAACTTAAAATCTTTATATATGATATATAATTTATTTTTATTTTATAAAAAATTGATCTAAATTTTTATTTTTTTCTTTTCTACAAAAAGAGTATAATATTGACACATTTTAAATTATTTAAAAAATTTTGAATTTAATTTCATGTTAGAGTTCAAATATTATTTTTAGTGTGTTTTCATAATAATTTTCTTGCTATAATTGTAAAATGTAGAACTAAAATAAATTTTAAATATGAAATTATTATAGTTTTAAATATATAATTTAAAAATTATCAAAATAGTGTATAATTTTATATTAATAATTATAGTGTATATATATGTAAAAGAGAGAGAAATGAATATTTTATTAAAAAGTTGAGTTGGGTTGGGTTGTTGATGGAGTATTAAAATTTTGAGATTGGGTTGGGTTGTGAATTGTATATGTGGATGTGAGAGAAATAAATATTTTATTGAATGGTTGGGTTGTTGTGGGTTGTTGATGGGGATAGTCTAAGGGAATATGTGTAGAAATGTGGGTATTTTTCTCTCTAAGAAAGTATGATTTTAACAGTGAAAGAAATTGATATTTATAAGGAAAGAGAGTAATTATCCGGGCAACTGGATTCACGGTGTAAACTGTGGTCCCCTTTCAATTCTATTATACTAGGGACATTACAAGATTTATAAACTGTGTAAACCCAATTTATAGGGAAAAAAAAACTCAATTATACGATGCATGGGTGAGTTGGAGCCCAAAATACTCGGTTGAAAAAACAAAAGGCAAAAGTCATGTTTTCTTTCTCTAGTCAAAGGAAATTGTTTGGTCAAGGTGGATTGATAGTCATAGAATCCCAGCTCGCATGTTCGCATTGTTTCAATTCACTGATAATTTTTAACATCTGAACTGCAGTTCAAGTGATTGCTGCAACCACGTGATCAATTGGTACTCATGCATTTTATTATATAATTTAATCTAGATAAAATATTTCCATAACTACTCGTATTCACTACAAATAACACCTTACAAATTAGGTGAGATGGTAATTATATGTGAGACGGGTTTATCTGTTATTGAAGTAAGTTTGTTATAAAGGTAAAGAGTTGGTCTTTTGTGTCCCTGTGTGTTGTGTAATGATACAATATTTTATTTTAAAGAGTATACACTTTACTTAATAAGAGCATACTTTTTTTCAATGAAAAGAAAAATATGAATAGTATAAATGTTTGATTAAAAAATTAACTTTTTTTAGGAAATAAAAGTACACATTCTTATACTAAGGATATAATCATTTAATACTAAAGAGTATACCTTTCAAAAAATATGGAATTTGGGAGCACAATATCCCAGATGACATGCAAGTTTTAGCCTTAGGCAAAATATGCTACTCGCAATTCGTTATTGAAAAATATTTTTTGAAAGTATAGTGAATAATGAATAAAAAAAGATGTTTTTAAAGTATTATTATAATATATTAACTACAAACATACCTTAACTATCAATAATCATATTTTACTTATTCGGCAACCATACTTTAAAATGGATCTACCCGTGATCTCACGATCCATTTTACATATATCTGTATTACAAAAGTATCCTAAAAATTATATTTAACCCATAATTTAAACATTTAACTAGTTACTCAATTTTCATTCATTATCCACCATAAAAATGCTTTAAAAAAAACCACAAAAATAGAATTCTGAAATATGGTGAATTTAGCGACTAATATTATCACACTTTAAATTAAAATTAGACAAACTCTCTTATGAGACATTATACATATAATATGGTTTGTGAGATAAGTTAAAGTATGTCTATTATATAAATATAGTATGCTTAATGGTTGTTAAAATATGTTTTTATAAAGTATGATAAATGATAAATTAAATAATAATTTTAGGATGTTATAATATAATTTATTATTAACATACTTTTACTATAAATAAGTATTATTTACCTATATAATATAATAATCATACTTTAATAATGAGTCGACCCGTTTCAAAGAGTGTCTCTTAAAATTATCTAAAGAACAACAAGGTAAAACCGATTGCATGCAATCACATGTCCTATTTAAATTTTTATTAATAACTAATATACCATAAAAGTTAATATTAATTAAACCCCAAAAATAAACCATTAACTTTAGAATAAAATAGAACATGAACTATAAGAGTAGAACATGAACTATAAGAGTGCAATTAAAGTTATATCATTAAATTAAATTAAATTAAATATAAATCCTAAATATAAATTAAAATATAAACTATTAAGCTAAAATAGTATCTTAAATTATAAATTTGAAATTACAAGCTCAAAGAATTAATTAAATTAATATGAATTCTAAGGGTCAAATATAACATGATGAACAAGAAAAAAGAAATACCATGAACTATCTTTAATTATAAATAATTAATAATAATAAGTAAAATAAAATAAATAAATAAAAAGATAAACAGCCGGTTTCATGGATTGCATGCTAGTTATTGTTAATTATCTATTCATAGAATCTTGCATGCATTCGCAGTTTCGCACCATGAATTTAGGTATGTACGTACAAATTTTGTGTAGCTTGCTATAAATTCTTCAATCGGAAACTAAGGAGTTAATGAAAATGAATATGAAGGGTGAAAGTTGTTATTGAATTAATGAGGGTGATTATGGAATTTTAATTCTCATTACATCAATCATTAACTAACAATGATAAACAATATACATATATTTCCATTACTCCTCCCATTACTCCCAATCAAGAAACCCCTTAATATACATATTTTAGTTTTAATGTTATAAAATATTTTATTTTATAATATAAAACCTTAGCATACCTTTAATTTTCGAGAAAAAAATTACTACTATTCCCAAAATACATACTCCTATATATATTTGTTAAAATGAAATTAAAAAAAAGACTTTTGATGTAATGATGTATAAAAAAAAGTAGGGATAATTTCTTGGAAATTTAATTAAATAAAATGTATGATACGGTTAATTTTAACTAAATTGTGCGTAAAGACAATTTGTCATTTCTAAAATATTGTAGTATTATAAGTGTGTTGATATTGTGTTTTATTTTCATTTCTTGGATGTATAAGTCTTTTGGGGACGGACCAATTAAAAAGAATAATGTGCAAGTATTTTGAGAATGGAGGGAGTAATATTGTTAGTGAAACATAAATACTTTTAATATTTCAACAAAACATTTAAAAAATAATAATACTCCCTCCGTCCCAAAAAAGCTACTCCCTCTGTCTCGGGTATTTTTACTCATTTGTACGGGTACGGAGATTAAGACGTTTTATTTTTTTAATATATAATGTAAGAGAAAGTATGGATAAATTAGTAATTTAAAAAGAAAAAGTGAATAAAGTTATTGGGAATGATGAATAAAGTGTAAAAAAATAATTAAAGTTGTTGGGATTGTAAAAAGTATGTAATAAAATATTATGTATTTTTGCCAAAAATGGAATGGGTAAAAATACGTGGGACACCCCAAAATAGAAAGTGGGTAAAAATACGTGGGACGGAGGGAGTATCATTTTTTTACACGGAAATTAAGGAGTATAATGATTCAATGTAAAGTGAATGGAGAGAAATAATATTTAATGTGTAGTAACTAATTGTATTAGAGGTGTATGTAGGCCCATAAGAATAAATTAATTGTTTTTTTGTGAATTCTATGTACTAAAAAGGACAAATAAATAGATGGTGTATTATTAAAAAGAAAAAAGAAAATAAGAGGGGTTGAGAGAATAGAAAAGTAAAGATGTTTACAGAATTGATAGAATCAGTGAAAAATCAAACAAGCGGCTGTGAAAAAGGTTAAAAAGCTATGTACTAAAAATGAAATGTGTCAACTTCTATTAAATAAATAAATAAAAGTATGTCAATTTCTATTGAACGAAGAGAATAATACTCTTAATAATCAAAAAGTATATCATTTAAAACAAAATATTATACTCATACATATCTGTGGTGTGTTGGATGAAAAAAAAAATCAACTATCATGTATTAGTGCATCCTTTATAAGACACTAAAGCAATTTATTTATATATACGTGCTCTTTAGATACATTATTAAGTGTGTTATAATATATACTTTATTACCATATTTCGTTGCTTAAAAATTATAATACATCGACTAAAATAAAATTTTAAAAATTCTCTAACGATTAAATTAAAATGCAAGTGTTTTAAAATTAGAAATATTATAATTTATTAAATAATTAGGTTTGGTATTATTAATGGTGATTGAATACTACCCGAACAGATGCGCTCGTATTTTATCGAACTTTATAATATTTATCATTTGTTAAATTATTGATGAGTATTATTAACTTAATAAACATGTTTTCTTCAAAAGAAACCTTTGAATGTTTGTTAGGTAACATAAAATTTGGGTTGTTTTCATTTGTAAACTAGTGAAATTGTTCGTGGAATGTAATGTGAACAAATATACAAAAGAGAAAATGACATATACATGTTTTAAGACATTTAAATAAAATTATATTTGATTTAAATTTCTTAATATTTTAATTAATCGCAATAATTAATGAATAAGACGACAATGCATGGACAAACTAGCTTAATTAAAGGTCCAACATTTATTAAATGATGAGGTTTAGTCAAACTGTTCCCAACATAAGTACCGCTGTTAAATACTTTTAAATTACAATTACGAAATTACGCTATTGCCCCTACATTGTTGGTGATGCCTCATAGTCATGTCATCCCAGCATTATCTCCCGTGTTCTGTGTCATTTACTCCCTCCATCTTATTGATGAATAATATTTTTATTTAGATTTTAGTGTTTTTTTATATTCATTTTTATATTATTTACTTGTATTTCTGAGCTATTTGGTTGTGTTTTATGTTTTTATAGAAATGTGTGAGAATAAGTTTAAACGTATGAAAAATATGTAATAACGGAGCAAAAATGAAGACGGGAGATGAAATGAAGAAGAAGAAATAGGGCAGTCCAAGCACGACTCGAGTGCTGCTACTCGAGTCGAGCCGGTGCAGCACGAGCCGTGTGCCATGCACGGGCCTGTCCAGAATGGCCGTGCGCCAACGCCTGAACGACCTACTCGCCCACCTCATGCCCGAGTTCTGCATACGAACCCAATCCAGAATCAGAGCACGAGTCGTGTTGGGGACTCGACTCGAGCTCTGTCCGATGCCGCAATTTGCCAAGAAGACGTGACATGACTCGAGCCGAGTGCAAGCACTCCAGTCGTGTAGGTGCAATTTCTGTAAAAAAAACAGAAACCTTCTAAAATCTTCCAAGGGGTATAAATACCCCTAAGTTCAACATTTGATCAGATTTGGCGAGGGTTTTCACTGTTCACACACATCACACACCAATTCCTTCATTTTACACCATCCCTTTCATCCATTCTTCATCCATATCATCTACCTTCATCCTACCATCCAATCCACCATTCAAGTAGTTAGAGAAGCAAGGGGGAGTGGAGATTGCAAGAAGAGGAAGAGAAACACCATTGAAGCTATTCAAGGGAGTTTCAATTCCAATTTTTATAGACTTCTTTGTAGTTCAATCATGGGTTTTGAAGATACAATTGTCTATGTTGTTTTGTTTGAGACTGTGAGAGACTAATTTCCTATTTGAGATTAGCAATATGAATTGTGTTGGATAATTTTTGGTATTTTGCAATTGAATGATTATTTTGATTGGTTAATTGATTTTCTATCATTGATCCTTTAGATCTTGATGTTTATGATGATTTGTGTATTTTGTTGTCTTAAACATGTGATTAGATTGAGAAGTCAATTATGTGTTTAGGATAATTAAGTGAATCATTTTATCATGCACCTCATGTGCATTATAAATCTTAAAGAGATAGAGATGTCCTTTAGGATTTAGAACCCTTTGATAAAACATTCGATTGGTTAGATCGAGAGGTTGATTAATCGTGTGAAGGGACTCTCCAATTGAACTTAGTATCTAATTGAAATTGTTTGATTGAGAACCAACCTTAGAGCTATTTTGAGACCTTATTAAGGATCTACATCATATCCATCTCGATAGAGAGTTTAGGTAGAATTAGTGTTGGCCCTTAGTTATTAACCCATGAGATATATGAATTCGTTGCAAGATACCTAGATTTTCATGTTTTAAGTATTGATAGTCTCATTCTCTATCTACTTGGCTCATTTATCTATCTTCCATTCATCTATCCCTTTGTTTATCTTGTTATTTAATTGTTTAATTGTCATTCCTTGATTAATCCTACCCCTTAATGATCGTCTCTATAAAACTATGACAAACACGAGATCGCTTAAACTCTTATACCTTTCTCCCTATGGTTCGATAAATTCTTTAATTGGTCATTTTGACTACAAATGGCTAATCAAATGGTGCCGTTGCCGGGGAGGTAACGGTTGCTAGTGGTTTAACGAATGAGTGTTTTGATTAGTATTACTAGAGATATTTTTATTGCTTTTTATTACTTGCTTTGGAAAATTTTTTATCTCACTTTTTCGTTTTGATAGGTACTTGGAAACTACCTTGAGAGAAGGAGAAGGGGGATCAAAGCCAAAAATAGAAAGTAAGAAGAAGAGTTCTAGTAAGCTTTGAGAAGAACATCTAAATGGATGGTTGGAATCAATTCAAAAATATCTTTGGGGATCAAAGTACTAGGATTCCACCTCCACAATCAAGAGGCTACATGAATGAGAGCAACTATGGTTACAATTTTCAAATGGATCAAGATAGCTTTCAATACTACAATCAAGGATGAAATGGAGAATGACAACAAGCTTACAATGTAAATGCATTTCACCCGTATCAAGCATACACTTATTCTCCACCGAATCCAAACACCAATACTTCTCCTCCGTTTCAAAACTACGCCTTACTTGAATCATAGAGAAGATGTGCTCAAGGAAGTGGTGGAAGCTAAAATTCTCAATCAAGTTTACTTGTCAATGAATCCTTTGAGATAATTACCCTCGCTACATTGGAATTGACAAAACAAATAAGGATGATGAATCAAGGTGCTTATGGTCAAGTTTTGCATAGTACAAGTTTGGGGGTGGTCAAAATATACAAGGTGTGTCGATTCCTAGTCCTATGGAGCAAGAAGAGCGGAAGATGTCTAACCATCAAGTATGAGATGCTTCTTTCATGGGAGTGGATGATTTCCAAGGAAATTTTCTAAACAACTATGAAAGAAGTTTTCAAGGAAATTATCATCCAACTTAAGGAAGGAATTTTGACAATCAAATGGAAGGAGACTTCCAACAAGCTGAGGAAGAAAATCGTCTCTAGAAGTCTTGATTGAGATAATGGAAGCAAACTGTAAAGCTCAAGATGAAGCAAAAGAGAAGAGGTTTAAAGCCTTAGAGCATCAATTGAGCCAAATTGTAAGTGCTTTGGCCACTCGTCAATGAGTTGAAGTTGAAGAAGTTAAAGAGGAGAGTAAGGTTGAAAAAGGATTGGAGAGAGAAGAGATGTTTGGAGATGAATAATTAAAGGAGGTATTTGAAGAGCCTATTGAGGCAAATGATGTTGATAAAGAGGAACAAAGTCGAGAAACAAGTGATGATGACTTGAAGAGTGAAATGAGCATTTCTAAACCTTTAAACTCTTTAAGTTGCTTTGAATTTCAAAATATTATTTACATTGATTTTATCTTACCCATTGATTCTTCTCACATCCTTAGGCACAAAAGAGAACTCGAAGAGATGTTGGGAGTTTACTTAGAAAGAAGAAATAAGTGGTGTTCAAAAATGGAAAGGACAATGGAGTGTAAGCTCAAGAGAGTTGAATTTCTAAAGCCATGCTCGAAGGATGCTACAGAGGTCGTTACTTGCCACAAGTGCCTAATAGAGGAAGAAACACAATGGTTAAAATTCGATAGTAAGGACGAAAGATATCCGTGACCATTCCGATGAGTTTTTCATATTCCGTCTGGCTTGAAGACATTAAACTTAGCGCTATATGGGAGACAACCCATTATTATATTTATTGCTTTATTTCTTATTTTCAATAAGAATGATGGAGTTGTTGTTTCTTGCATTTTGGCCTTGTAGGTTGATTGTGCTCGTGAGGAGAATGCGTATTGAAGATACGAGAAGTGCTTGATTTGAAGTGTGTATGTACATCTCACCATTTTTTGCAAATTTAATTCTCGATTCTTGTTTCGATTTAAGTTTGGGAGGATGTTGTGTGGTATGACATACATTTTTTGTTAGTAAGCATATACTTCTCGTATTTTTGGGGTAATTTTAAAATTTTTCTCAGGAGTTTGATTTGAATTTGGTCCAATTAGCTGTGTTGAAGTGCATGATAGTCCATATTTTTAATGAAATTGTTGAGCTAATAGTTTTGATGAGTTGTTGAGCATAAATAAAGTATAGTGGAAGCACTAATTGAGCCCAAAGATCAAGTCGAGATTCGTTGTGCATTTAATCCGGAAGCCCGTGTCAACCATTTCCACTACCAAATGCCGTTCTAAGGGAGCTCACTTTATATCTCATCACTTCTATGTGCTTAGCATGACTTGATATTGTTTTGAATTGTTGTTGAATAGCAAGCGACTTCATGTGTTATGTTTGTGGGAGGTTTACTTTCGTAATTTAGAATTTTCTTTTCAATTAAGGTTGGGATGTTTATAAGCTTAATTGATTATTAATTATATGAATGTGTGCTTTATTTTCTTATAATGATGATTTTTGTTTTTGCATGTTATGTGTTTTTTGTATTGTTTATTTGTGAGTCTTTTCTTATATGTTTTGTGTTCATTTTTATTCTTGTTTAGGATTTATTTTGATGGTTTGTTTTTGGGATGTCGTGAGTCATTTTTTAATGTAAGTGATGACATGTTGTTGTGATAAGTGATGACAAGGTATGATTAAGAATCTCTACACTTTCAAATTGTAACATGTTTTACTTAACTTGTTTAATTTTGAGATGAATGTGGTGTAAGTTCTTTAATGTTCGAGCATAAGCTTGTGAGCATTTGAGCCTTAACCGTGCATACATGGTTATTCTTCATGAGTGGATTGATTGTGTTCGATAAGTTAGAATTTGTTCAAGGACTACGGGAACGAGCCCGATTAGTGGAGATTAGTGAAATGATCTAAGGTCATCCTTGTTATTTATAGTCATTACCATATAATCCTTTACCTTAAACATCATTTCTAGTTAACCACTTTGAGCCTATAAGCCTATTTCTTGTGAATTTAGCGCATTACAAGCCATGATTTTCCACTTAAACTTTATATATATACTCTTTGTGTAGGTGATTGAGGAGATGGTGATTCAAAAGGTATGATAAGATATTGTGCAAAAGAAGAAAGAAAATGGTAAACAAACAAGAAAAATAATGAAAAGAGCATAAGCAAGAATGGACATGCAATCTTAAAATAAGAGAATGAGCAAAGTAACAATGTGCTCAAGAAAACCATGAACATCAAAGGAAGGAAGCATGATTCAAAATTAGGTAAAAAATCTAAGGAGAGTTGATGATTAGTGCTTATGATCAACAATGATAAGAAAGGAAGAAAGAGAATGTTAAGAAATTGAGGAAGTTGATCATCTCTTTAGTTACTTACACTTGATTAGTCACTATCACTTATATTCTTCCTACCATACCAAAGAGCCTATCATTACATCCTTAATTAAAGACCTTTTTTTATCACTAATGGAAACTTTGGTGGTTTGTGAATGTAGTCCACGAGCAAGTTCACAGCAAGTTGAGCCAATCGATTGATGAGTGTTAATTTACCCCACTTTATAGAGTGTTGAGAGAAATTTATACCCATTGTGAGGCTTGGACCAAAATGGACTATATTACATTTTATTCTCTTTGAATTGAACTTGTTAATATTTTTTGTATGTTATGAGTTTAATGTTGTAGGATGACTTAGCATAATTTGTGGTTCTTACTGCTATTGATGTGTTATTACTTATGTTCGTTAGGTCTTTTCCTAGGTGAAAATCACTCCCCTTGATTTATCATTTTCGTTGTTCGGGGACGCACAACACTTTAAGTTTGGGGGTGTGATGAGTGATATTTTCACCTAAATTTTAGTATCTTTTTATATCCATTTTCATATTTTTTATCCGTATTTATGTGCTATTAGATTGTGGTATTTTGTGTTTCTATAGAAATGTGTGAGAATGAGCTTAAACGTATGAAAAACAGGTGAAAACGGAGTAAAAACGGAGATGGGAGATGAAACGAAGAAGAAAAAATAGGGCAGTCCAAGCACGACTCGAGTGCTGCTACTCGAGTTGAGCCGGTGTAGCACGAGCCGTGTGCCATACACAGGCTTGTCCAGAATGGCCGTGCGCCAACACTTGAACGACCTACTCGCCCACCTCATGCCCGAGTTCTGCACACGATCCGAGTTCAGAATCAGAGCACGAGTCATGTTGGGGACTCGACTCAAGCTCTGTCCGTTGCCGTAATCTGCTGAGAAGACATGACACGACTCGAGCTGAGTGCAGGCACTCGAGTCGTGTAGGTGCAATTTCTGTAAAAAACCAGAAACCTTCTAGAAGCTTCCAAGGGGTATAAATACCCCTAAGTTCAACATTTGATCAGATTTGGCGAGGGTTTTCACTGTTCACACACATTACACACCAATTCCTTCATTTTACACTATTCATTTCATCCATTCTTCATCAATATCATCTACATTCATCCTACCATCCAAGTAGTTAGAGAAGCAAGGGGGAGTAGAGATTGAAAGAAGAGGAAGAGAAGTACCATTGAAGCTATTCAAGGGAGTTTCAATTTCAATTTTTGTAGACTTCTTTGTAGTTCAATCATGGATTTTGAAGATACAATTGTTTATGTTATTTTCTTTGAGACTATGAGAGACTAATCTCCTTTGTGAGATTAGCAATATGAATTGTGTTGGATAATTTTGGGTATTTTACAATTGAATGATTATGTTGATTGGGTTAATTAATTTTCTATCATTGATTCTATAGATCTTGATGTTTATGATGATTTGTGTGTTTTGTTATTTTAAACATGTGATTAGATTGAGAAGTCAATTATGTGTTTAGGATAATTAAGTAAATCATTTTATCATACATCTCATGTGCATTATAAATCTTAAAGAGATAGAGATGTCCTTTAGGATTTAAAACCCTTTGATAAAACATTCGATTGGTTAGATCGAGAGGTTGATTAATCGTGTGAAGGGACTCTTCAATTGAACTTAGTACCTAGTTGAAATTGTTTGATTGAGAACCAACCTTAGAGCTATTTTGAGACCTTATTAAGGATCTACATCCTATCCATCTCGAGAGGGAGTTTAGGTGGAATTAGTGTTGACCCTTAGTTATTAACCCATGAGATATATGAATTCGTTGCAAGATACCTATATTTTTCATGCTTTAAGTATTGCTAGTCTCATTCTCTATCTACTTGGCTCATTCATCTATCTTCTATTCATCTATCCCTTTGTTTATCTTGTCATTTAATTATTTAATTGTCATTCCTTTATTAATCCTACCCCTTCATGATTGTCTCTATAAAACTATGACAAACACGAGATCGCTTAAACTCTTGTACCTTTCTCCCTGTGGTTCTATAAATTCTTTAATTGGTCATCTCGACTACAAATGACTAATCACCCATCCTAATAGTTACATTTGCTTTTTGCACGAGATTAAGAAATATAGTAAAATATGAAGTAGTTTTTTAATGTGTATTAAGTTAAGAGAAATAATATTTTAATGCATAGTAAGTATTTGTATTAGTGTTGTAGGTAAGTCCCATGAAAATATTTTGATTGATTTGTAAGTGTTCTATATACCAAAAAGGAAAATGTAACAATTAGGATGATGCCCAAATTGGAAATATGTAACCCTAATGGGACGAAAGACTGGTGGTGCCGGACTCCTATGATATGTACGAAGGGCTAGTGGTGCCGAACTCATATCCCTCGACCCCTGAAAAGATACGGCCTCAACCTATGAATGCTATTCTGATCCGTTTGCGATCAGTTTTCTAAAGTTACTTTGCTCTGTATTGGCAAATTATCCCGAATATGCAGATGAGGTATAATAGCTGCTCCTTAACTCTTCATTATGCTTATTAGGGTATAAAATGATGATTATAAGTGTAGAAATATAAAGTATCACCATGCATGATTTGTGGAAGCTGAAATTTATTTTTCATGTCATCGGTTATAAATTTAGGAGACACACACCCAATGATGATATTGTTCTGAGGGTGAATGCTGCAAATATTAGTTATTTGTTGTTAATTTGGTGAATTGAAGCCTGTGAGCTTATGATCTGTTCCATTGTTGTGTCAATATTGATTGTTTGAGGCCTGTGAGCTTGAAGTCTGTTTCCATAATCGTTATTTTAATATTTGTTGTTGGTGTGGTGATTTGAAGCCTGTGAGCTTATGAATTTGAAGCCTGTGAGCTTATTTGTGATGTGAAGCCTACGTGATTATGATCAATTCATATGCAATGATAAGCAAGTGTGCTTATGATCAATTTATATGCACTGGTCATTTTACAAGTGTTACCAAATGGCCATGTTAGGAGACAAATGCATCATTCATTTGTCATCACATGATCATTTAGGTGTCACACACGTACTCTATGATGATTTTATAATCTGAGAGTGTATTGTATGTTGCTTTATATGGTACATAGGCTCTTTTTTCTAGGCACAACACATACGCATGCTGCTTGATGAGTTCATAACCAATCAATGATGATTTTATAATCTCATAGTAGAATAGCATAGTTCAAACATGCTTATATAGTGGGGCAGACTGTGTATTACTTAAACAAACTACTAAATCAGTTTGTTTAATAGCAGTAAACAATACTTTTGCATCCACAAACTATCTATAGTTAACATTATACCCCTTTCCATATTTATATATCCAAATAAGCAAAAAAACCCTCCCCACTTGCAAAAAAAAAGAACCCTATGTTTCATTCATAAGGCTAGATATTATCTATTTCCAACCTTCAAAATATATTACATGCTTTCTACCTTTTCAAATCACTGCACAATGTCTCAAACCAATCCTTCCACACTCTCAATGAGTTCTTCTAAGTCATCCACTGCATTCTCCCCATTTAGATGATCAATACTTGATTGAACTAGATCTAGCTCCACTTCCAAATCTGTAGGAAGAGTCCCTTCCCTTAATAATGCATTCTTTCCCAAGTGAGGGATCTTGTTTCTATTTGATCCCTTGCAAACCAACACTTGTCTCATACATGCTTGTAGGCTTAGAAATACTACATTTAGTTTAATGTGACACAATTCTTCAAATGAATTGTTGACTGCTTGTAACAGTTCATCAACTGTTGTAGCAGCAGTGTTTGTTTGCAATGATTCCAAAGCCCTAAACCATTCTAAATCATTCACATTTAGATCTGGACTATTAGGAGGTTGGAATACCAAGTGCATATTAAATCCATCTTAACATGCAACCTCTCTCCACTCTGGATCATTATCATCTATGTGTGACTCGGCATTATCTTGTTGAATATAAATGTGTTTACTTGCTCCACTTGGCCATTTAACTTTGACGGCTGGTATTACCTAAAGTAAATGTCAAGAATGACACATTTTGCATGAATTCTAATTTATGACAAGTTTTAGGTTTCATAACTCAATGATACATATAATCTGAATTTATGTAGACAATAATGAGAGTTTACCTTATTGATCAAGACATCTATAGTCACATCCTTTGTGATTGACTGCATTGCTTTGGTCTCAATTGTTCCAGCTTCTCTATTTTTTGAATTTCTCTTTGCTGGTACTTGTTCAGTAAATGGAAATATACCAATTTTCCCATCAAATAGGCATTCCCCACTTGAACCATACAAAGGTCTTACCACTGCACATATAAACATGACCTTAGTGATAAACCTTTTACTTTGACATTCTCTATGTGGTTCTATTTCAGTAGGCACCAAGTAGTATCTTTTAGTGGTTCTTGTAAGATTGAACCACTTCTCATCTATGTGAATAATCTGTTGTATGCTCTTGAATTTGAATAACTATCATCTGCCTTCACTTCTAATGCTAATAGACTGAACTTCATTCTACTTATCTTGTGATGATATGTGCGAGCTGGTTTGATTGCATTGGTATGAGACTTGATCAATCCCCTTTGTACCCATTCTCCAATAGTACTTTTGCCTACTTTTATCTCAGTTACAAGGCTCCTAATTGTTCCCCTCTTACTGAACTCAATAAGTTGCAGCTTCACTTGATCAAATTTAGTAGATTTGGGAGGTGCATGCAGCTTTTTTGAGTTGAGTAATGAAATAAGATTACCTTATTCCATTTGTTGTTTTCCTTTTGCCCATGTCCTTCTAATTGATTTCAAGTTGACACAGAATTTGGCAGCAGCTTCCTTGAATCTACCATGTGCAACCTTACCATTTGAAGAGCCCACCAACAAGAATTGAGCAATGACATTTAATTCCTTATTGCTAAGAGTTTTAGTTCTTTTTTTTCTCGTTTTTTTGTTTGCAAGTTGTTGGTGTAGTGATGTACTTATAGTGTAAATTATGGAGAGATTAGTAGGGTGTTTTGGAGGGAATTTTAGAGTAAATAAGCCATGAAATGGCTAATTTGTAATATATGGAGGGAATTTATTAAATTTTTGGAGATAATTTGTAATGGGATAGTTGTTGTTAGGTACATTTTAAATTCATGAATACTAATAGATACAAACAACTAGAAATATTAGTACTAGATACATTTTATAATATGTAATGCCAAAATTAACCCTCAAACCCCTTAATCTTTGCTGCATATTTTTCAATTAACGTGGATTTCATTTTGACCATGGTCAATGCCTACGAGTGCAGCAGTTATCTCCCGTCTCCCATCGTGTGCAGCCGCTATTCATCGTGTGCAGTCGCCTCCCATCGTGTGCAGCTGCTGTTCTTCATGTGCAGCAGTTAGATAATTCACTGTTATTCTTGAGTGCAGCCCTGGATCCCATCGTGTGCAGCAGCCTTCCGGAAGTTGTATTTTCCTCTTCCGGCATATCGACGGTTGTTATGAGTGCAGCCCTGAAATTCGATTGTTCACCAACCCTGCCGCACGAATCCGCCAATACGCGACCACAAACAACAACTCGACAACTGCACTAGCTCATTTGCGTGGTCATTTTATTGGCCGATTCTCCTCGCCGTTGGCAATCATCAATAGATTTTTCAAGCCCTAATTTTGTTAGTGTGCTCAATCGGTCGCTATTTTAATATTGAGACCTCCTAATGTTGTTGGTTTGCTTCAATAGGTGAGGGGTGACCTAATTTCGTCTCGAAGGGATAAATCCCAACAAGTACAGCATACAGAATAAACATCTGTTTCTCTACTCAATCGTGTGCAGCCCCAATGCCTTGGAAGTAACGCCTGCGAAAGAACAGAATAGATAACTGAAATTCTAAAAGGAAAGTTTCATTCTCCATATTCACGGTGAATCAAATCATCTCTTATAGAAGGTCTCCGAGAGGAGCTCGATCCGGAGGCTCCGGATGGCAACAACGGGAATTAGATAAATGGGCAGGGTTTTCGACGGCGGCAAAGAGGGATTTAAGGAGAGATTTGAAGAAGAAAACATCATCGTCGAAGGGGAAATCAGAGATGATGACTAGATCGGCACTGAGGAAGAGGGAATAGGCCTAGGCACAAGGGAATTGAAGCGATGGGAGAGAAATCTACATTGAAGGAGGGTCTTTCAATGGGAGGAGGCATCGTTCTCCTCCTCCGGCGGCAGAGGTGGTGGCATTTAGTACTCCTCCGTTGTGCTACTGATGCACTTGGTGGTGTCCATTGATGATGATTTCTCCGTAGTGAGAAATGTTGTAGTGCTTTCTATGGCAGATGGTGGGGTGGGGTGGGGTGGTGTTAACGTGTATTCTGGGTTATAATGAGTTAAAGGTCATTTTGGGTAATTATGCTTTATATTTTGTATGTTAGAGTAATATTTTTAAATCAATGTATCTAGTAGTAATTAGGGGTATAAATTGTGTACCTATCAGTAATTATTTCATTTGAAATTTAATGGGTATGTAGCATGTATTTTGTGTAAGAATTGTTAAAATATGAATAATAACTTTTTCACGTCAATGTCATAAGTGGATGTACTTTTTTTTTAAATCTTTACTGCTTTTATTAATTAGCTTATTACCACTAATTGACTGGAGAGGTTAAACTGTAAAACAAACACTTCACCTACCCATTATAATTAAATAACAATACTCCTTAATTAACGTGCACAAAAGTAAAATGTTCTCTTTCGGGCGGATGGAGGGAGTATATAATAAAGTTATGTGATTTTGGTGAGATTAACTTTTTAAAAATTTGATGTTTTAATAGGTTATTTGTTTTTTAAATTTTTACATAAGTAAAATGAGTTATGCTCCTTAAAAAAATTTCAAAAAGTGTTATGTGCAAAAGAATAAAATTTAATTGTATTGTAAAAGAATCAATATTACACATATTTGCAAATTTTTTACTAAGAATAAATATGCAAAATCTATATGCGCATATATATCAAATTGTTATTTTAATAATGGATACATTACTTATGGGTACAATTTATCTATCTATATTACTAGCAGGTATAATATTCAAACTAAAATATTATCCACTCCAAATTGAATCCATCAAATACCCCTTTTAACCCTATTATAAGTTTAATTTTATTAAAAAATTAATTAACCATTAATCTCCTCGTGATAATAGGAAATATGTTGAGATTAATCAATCTGATAAAAAAGAGATGCACATGGTATTCAAATAATATGTTGTGTTCAATTTCAACCAATACATTCAAATAATATGTAGAAATTTTGTATTAAATTTATTTCTGACTAAAAAATGGGCCATCTGAATTTCAATACCGATGCACTTATAAAATAAATTGAATACCCCGTTGAATCCATCTTTTAAGTGTTTTTTATATCCATTATTAAGTCTTTTCCATCAAAACCGGTCAAATATTATTAGTATCAAATTTTTAGATTAAAATTAATAAAATTTTTAATTATTTTATGACTTGTTGATATGGAACGAGGGAGAAGTAATAAAAGCAAGATTTGATGAATTGTTGGAAGAAGAGTTGAGGGGCTTAAGAGAAGTTGTGTGCTATGCAGCCTACTCTACTCTGTTGAAGGAGAAGCAAACTGACATTACTTAAAGGAGTAAAAAAGTAGAGTACGTGATTGACATGCATTTATAAAATAAATTGAATACTCATTCTGAATACCACGTAGAATTTTGTATTCAATTTATTTCTGACCCTTTTGAATATCCATCAAGTAAATTGTATGCAATAATATTTTACTCAATGTTAATTTATTTTTGACCCTTTTAAATACCCATCAAGTAAAGTGTATTTACATTTTGTGCATCATGAATTTGGTGATGCAATGCATAAACCTTTTGCAACCCTTTTCTGCTATTTTAAATTTACGATAATACGTTGAATACCCCATCAAATTCAATGCGTAAATTGAATACCCATTCTAAATAACATAAAACCCATTTGAATACCTCCGACTTTGATGTGTATTTACTTTGGATAGAGAATTCAGGATTCAACAATGAACAACAGTTGCAGGTTGACGGGTCTACTTTTGCGGCAGTCTCAGCGATAAATTAGCATTTTCCAGCACTCGACGAGCAGGTGCATGACTGTCAGAGCTGAAATCCGGCTATGACGGTGGCAGCTCTGATTGGATCCTGTGGAGAAGCCGCGATTTTGGCGGCTAGAGTGCATCGGAGTTCGGTCGATGTCACGGTCAGTGGTTGATGTCGTAGGGCAGCGAAGCCGGAGAAACAACAGCGAGTGTCCACATTTCCAATTGGAAAATCTGATCGGAGATCTCGGCGCACCAGTTATAAGGAAGAGAAAATAATTGTTTCTGTTGGATTATATACCAAAAGTCTAGCTTTTTCTATGAACAATATTTTAACAATATTTGAAATGAGAATCATGTGATCAAACGTTTAGCATAATTATTTATGAATTGTTGCAAAAGTCCATTTACTTTATACTGTAGATAATATAGTGTGCGGTGTCATACGGAAGATCATATTATATCGGCTCCTTATAAAGTATAAACAGATGCTCACAACCGAGATAGACATGGACTATCTATCGGTATGGTTGTAGTGTGATTTGGCATTAGTCTGTCTTGACTATAAAATTGCACTAGTGCACTTTATGTGTTGATCGGTGTGAAATTCACCTAAATTTTAAGTGGATTTTTGTGGCTTTAATTCAATAATTTAGCATGATTTTAATGAAAATACTATTAATTGCTCGATTATTTGGAGAAAGGTATTTTTGTTTATTTTTGCAGAAAAATTGGTGATTTTGATAAAAATGGATTCTACAAGTGAAGAGGAAGATATGGGAGAAAATGGATCTCAATTTGGAGTTGATATGAGCAAGAACGGGCCAAAGAAAAATTTACAATAAATCTCATTTTTGGTCCCATGAGCTAAATTATCCCACATTGATTACTTACCACAAATTCCTCTCACTCTACCACACTCTATTCACAAACCACCAAAGTTTCAATCATGTGTATTGAGCAGGATCGCAGTGAGATCGTTTGATTTATACTGACTATATAATAGAACTAGATCTCTGTTATTATGGATGTTCGTACTCTTAATCCTTATACAATAACCTTGACACGTAAGGCAATATTTATTTTTTTAATTCATTAATGAGTGAGATTTAATCATTAAATCAATAAGCTCGGTGAGTTGGGAGATGATGCTGTCTCTATGGTGTGTTGTTGATTGTAGAAGGAATCTGTGTCCTAAAGGAATTGGTTGATGATATCCCCTTGAGGAGCTCATAATGATTATCATGTAACCCTGCAGGTGGATTTATTCTGGCATGATAATAAAGTTGAGTGGTACTACTCTCGATAAATATATTAATTAATGGAGTTGTCAGTAACTTAATTAATTAATGAACATTAAATCTTAAACACGGAGAGATTAACGGACTCATAATAAGAAGGAGCCTATAACGTAATTTAGGATTAGGGTGGCAGTGCAATAATATTTCTTTAGTGGACTGATTTATTATTATTGGACTTAAGTATAAGTTTTGGGCTAAACTTGGATGCTTAAGCCCAATGGGAGGCCCAACCCTAATTTCTCCTTCTGGTCTCTGTTGTAGCCTATAAATAGCCACAGCCACTCTCATCAATCTGAATCAGCAGACTTACACGCCTAAAATCGTGAAAAGCAGATTAGGGATTATAGATTGAGATCGTCTTGGAGATCATTGCCCATACAACATCAAGACGCGGCTTAGGAATACAACAGAAGATCGAAAGGTCGTTTGTTCTTCAACCTCTACATCAAACCCTAGTGAAAGGTAATAAAAGTAATTCAATTTTATGATTATGCTTCCGCTGCGATAGAATTGCATGAAACCCTAATGGTTCACGTTAACCAAAAGATGCAAACGCCAACAGTTTTTTTATCTGGTGTTTAGCCTATTGCTATATAAACGTGATTATATTGTGTAAATTATAGATATTGTTAAGTGAAGGATTAGTGGGGAAGGTTATAGTGATAGTTTCATCTCAATATTTTGTATCTATTAGTAATATTTTTATCACAGTGTATCAATTAGTAATATTAATCTATATTCTGTACTAATCAGTAATAAATCCTTTAATAATTGTTGAACTATTAATTTAAAAATTCTTTCAAAAATTCATAATACATTCAAATAACGTAATTCAAATGAATTGATTTAAAATTCATTCATTTTCAAATACATTGAATTTCAAATATATTGAATTTCAAATGACTCAGTCTAAACACAATCTTAATTATTTATTAGTTTCATGAGTTATTATAACCCACCCCCTTAAGTTCTAATCTATCGGGCCCCTTGTTTTTAATTAACGAACTTAGAAGAAAATTAGACCCATTTAAATGCAATTAGTGTGTAAATTCCTTTATTTTTAGTAAATTTTAAGGTCTATAGAGTATTATTAACTCAATGTGAACCAAACACTCATTTATAGTAGGTAGTTATATTAGTGTTGTGTGAATCAAATGCATAGCAAAATAAATTGAATATAATATTTGTTCCTTTGATCCCACCAAAAAAAAGTTACAATATGACAAAATAGTAATAATAATAATATTATTATTATTATTAATCTACTCCTTCAAATTAAAATAGTATACATTTTCTAATGAATGGTGATACATAAAATTTAACTCTTCATGGTGCATACATATTTGGTGGTTGTGCTAATCAATACAAAATAAATCATACTAAGTGTGTCTTACTTTGTAAGTGAATTAAAAAAGGGGTAAACATGAAAAAATAAACCCATATATTAGATTATCACATTTAACTATTTCATGAACTACACATATTGTTACAAGTCTTAAAATATAAAAAATTAAGTAGGATTAAGTTTCTTATCAATAGGCTCAAGTTTTTCTTTAAAAGTTTTAATACAAGAGTTGAAATGGTAGAAGGTCTATAAGTCAACTTTGTATAATTTTGTCAAGAGTTTGGTCTTACATAATGCATGTGTATGCATGCTCAGGTCAAATTTAAAATAATTCGCTATCTATTAAGAAAGTGTATTGACTATTAGCACCCCAAATAATGTACACTTCAATTACTAGAAAAAGTAAAAAATAATTTTTAAAATTAAAGTTGGGTTTAAATTCTATTTGTGATTTTAAGAATTTTTAAATGGATTGATTTAAAACTTAATAAATATTTAAGAGTGAGGCTTTCGTGCACCCGGAGGCACACCGTGCGCCTTTAGAATTTAGTATTATGGGTAAAGGTATATTGTTTTGTTATAAAGGTATACCTTTTTATTTCTAGAGGGTATATACTTTAATTAGTAAGAGTACATCATTTTGTTCTAGAGGGTATACACTTTTTTATTAATATTTTTTTTCAGAAAATAAAGGGTACACATTTTTATACTAAATAGTATACAATTTAACACAAAATTCTAAAGGCGTACGGAGTGTGCCCGTGCGCCTTGGTGCACACAAGTTTTTGCCAATATTTAATTTATTTATTTGAAATTTATTGTTTGGTTTGGAAATGAATTAATTGAAAGATTTAAAAAATGAGCTAGAAACGTTTTATTTTTTTAATTAAATATCATTTTTTAATAAAAAATTTACTCCCTTCCGAAAAATACTTAGTAGGTATTTGGTGGCACGAAATTTACTAAGTTTTGTTGTAATGATGTAAAAAGAGAATTGATGTTTTGGGGAATTGAATAGAATAGTGTGTATGATATAGTTGGTTTTGACTAAATTGTGTGTAAAAATAATATGATATTTTTATAATATTGTAAGATTATTAATATTATATATTATTTCCATTTTTAGGGTGTGCAAATATTATTGCGACGTACGAAGTATTATTGTAATGTGTATTGAAGAATGTAATGTGTATAGAAGAATTACTGATAGGAACTAGGTGAGTTTTGATATTTTTCATTACATGATATATGTGCTTTTGTATTAGATATACTATCGCATTACCTTTTTTATTTTTTTTTATTTTTTTTTATCAATAATAGCACTTTTTTTTAAGAAAAAGAAAGTGTATAAGTATTTTTGGGATGAACGGAGTATATTTTTTATTTATAGTACGAATTGTTCATAAAATAGTTTATTGTACGATTATTATGTTTTATCAATTTCACTTTTTATTAAAATTATCAGCAGTTCGAAACTCCTTTCATAAAATTGTCTCACATAAGTGTTTGTCTTTATATCGATTCACAAACAAGAAAAAAAATTAGTCATGAAACTTATCAACAGATTGAATTCCGTAGGTAATTACAAACGAATTGTCAAAAAAGTGATTTATTTTTCTTTTAGCAACGAATGTCAACGAATTTATTATATTTATACTAAAGGAATAAAATTCGTTGTTATTTACCAATAAAATTATTATATAAATTGTTAATGAAATTATTAACAATGGATTACCAATGATTTTATTTTTAAAATTCTATCAACCACCACTTTGTCATCGAATTTTGTTGTTAATCGATTAATAAATAAATTTAGCAATGAAATTAAGTTTTTTATCAACGGAATATTCTGTTGGTAAAAAATAATAATGTATAATGATCAATAGAAATATTTAGAAAATTTAAAGTTATGATTTTTTTTATTAATTCTATGTTATATTTAAAATTGTAGGATTTAATGTTATTTTCTTCTTCTTTACTTAATTTTTCGTTTATTTTTATAAAAAAAAAAATTTTCAAAATTTTATAATTTTTTTTGTTGTAAATATTCTAAGAAATTTTATTTCTTTTTTTTTGGAAAAATAAATCAACTTTCATCAAATATATAGAAAAACTACATTTTTTCCCCTAGTTTTCCAATAATATTTTATAATTTCTCTTTCTTATTTAAATTATGGCAAAGACTTGTGTGGGACCGTCTCACGTAAGGCTTACGTGAGACAATCAGAAAGTGATAACTTTTATAAAAGAAAGTGATAATAAATTAATGAAAAGTGATAATATTATTTCATGAACAATTTATATTATAAATAAAAAGTGATAGTATTTTATAGGGAAAGTAATGAAGTTATATAGCGAAAGATATAACTATTTTAAAAAGTGAAAAATGATCTTACGTGAGACGGTCTCACGCAATACCTATCCTTAAATTATATATCACTAAACAATTAATTTTTAAATCTTACAAAATCCAAAACAAAAAAGAAAAGTCATAACAGTGTATAAGAGAGATAAAGGATTACCTAAAATTTAAAAAATGGGAAGCATTGTGAATATCGTATAATCGTATTGGAGAGAAAATCCACAAGTGCAAAGATTTAGATGTGCAACCAACGACATACATAAAAGCTACGGACCAGTGATGGATGCATATGTAAATTAATTTGGGGTACAAATCATAATTATCTAACCACGGTGTATCTTAAAATTAAATAGGGTACTGGTGGATAGTGATCTTATTTAAATTTTAATAATTTTATTTAATTTATTAGAAAAAATTAATTTAAAACTTAATTTAATGGTTGAGATTATTCGTGCGATACACTAAAATTGGACACATTTAGGGCGATTCTAATAATTTTAAATATTACTGCATAATACGAATGTCCAATTTTAGCCTATAGCAGTATTTGTTTGAGAGTTGATATTAGGTGCATCCAGGTGAAGGGGTGCACTCATATTTGTGTAACTTTTTATTCTATTTTGTATATATGTTATTCAATTTTCTATACGTGTTTCTTAAAAATTGTATACTTTTTTCACACTAAATTTTTCATTAAAAAACTAGCATCCATATGTATATAATTTTTTATTCAATAGTGTATACATATTTTTAATAATTGTATATTTTTTATACTCAATTTTTCATTAAAAAACTAACAATTAAATTGTATACTGTATGCACTTGAATTTTATTGCCTATTAAATGAAAATATGTGGAAAATTACATATTAAAAATCAATTAATTATTTATTTATTAAGGAATTTAAATAAATTAATTCCTAAAATAAATGAGTAAATAATTGATAATTGGGCCAGATCCAGTCAAATAAGTCCAAATCAAGTAGGCTTGAAAATCAAAGATATCAAAGCCCAACTCCTTGGATGTGATCAAATCAAATTTGGAATCAAATCAAGACCATATTTGATATAGATCAAATCTGGAACAACCAATCAAATTGCAAGAATAAAAAGGCCCAAACCCACAGAGTTAGGTCAAATCAGCCCTGGACCAATCAGATTGCGAGTTATTTATGGGGCTTCCTCACCCTTCACCTATATAAGGAGCCCTCCTCCATTCATTCCAGACACACTAAAACATACGAACACCCAGACACCTGAAGAGATTCGAAGAACACGAGCAACAGCCTACCTTCAAAATCTTCAAGTCAAGAACAGACTTCGATCCGAGATTAAGGTGACAAGCCCCTCCGATCCGGCGTTCATCCAGCCAACCGCCTCCAATCTAAGCCAACCGCCTCCGATCCGAGATTAAGGTGCCAAGCCCCTCTGATCCAGCGTTCATCCAGCCAATCACCTCTGATCCGAAATTAAGTGCCAAGACCCTCCGATCCGGCGTTCATTCAGCCAACCACCTCCGATCTGAGATTAAGGTGCCAAGTTCCTCCGATCCGGCGTTCATCCAGCCAACCGCCTCCGATCCGAGATTAAGGTGTCAAGCCCCTCTGATCCGGCATTTATCCAGTCAACTGCCTCCGAGCCAACCACCTCCAATCCGAGATTAATATGTCAAGTCCCTCCGATCCGACGTTCATCCAGCCAATCGCCTCCAATCAGAGATAAAGGTGTCAAGCCCCTCTGATCCGGCATTCTTCCAATCAACTACTTTCTCTATAGAAAAGTCTCCAGTCAACGTTCAATCCGAGCAAAGGCTTAACGCCTCTGGATCAACGTCAAGACTACACATCCGAGCTCGGACAAGCTTCAATCGAAGATCTGACTCAATACACGCTGTCAACACAGTCAGCATCGTACTCCAGTCAAAGTCAACACACATGTCAAAAGTCAAGGCAAATTGGTTCGAGAGAAGAATCAGGGGATTGATTAGAGATTTGTAACCCGCTTGCATACTCTTAAAATTAAATCCTTTTAGATTATTTTTTAATTCACTTTTGTGTTTATTTTATCATAAATACAAAATTTGTTGCTACAAATTTTGGCACGCCCGGTGGGACAGTCTCTACCTTTCATCTCTTCTCTCTACAAGCACAAATAATGACTTCTCTTAGGATCACGATCAAAAGGCCATCTACCTCAAAGCCTTCAGAGCTACAAGCTGTGAAAGATTGCGATAAGAAAGCCTATTGTATCAAAACCTTCAGAGTTGCAAACTAATAAAGTTGAAGACTTTACAAGAAGTATACCCAAATTCTCCTCAAGGACAAACCATGTGGTGGGGATTACTCTCAATAAGCCATTGCAGGGTGATAAAGATGGTGATGATGACTCTGTCTGCTCAACTCCTCGCTCCACGCCAAGCTCACCACCTGCCTCAACTGAACCTGCAGTGATGACGACAAGTGCTATGACCATTGAGGATCAACTTGCAAGTATGATGAGAGCCATTGAAGGACTCAACAAACATATGAAAGCTCAAGACGTAAAGATCTCCGTACTTATGAAGAAAATGGATAATGCAGAGACAAGCCATGCAAATAAGAAACAAGTTGAGGATTAGCACGAGGAGGAAGACTCAACGAAACATCATTCACCTGAAAAGAAGCAAGTTGAGGAAAAAGTGGAAGTCTCAACTGACGGAATGCTTCATATCAACCAATTAAAGAACATCATCATAGAGACGATAAAGACAAGTTTGAAGTACGCTCCAAATTTTCTGCCACCTACAAAAATCCATATACAAAGAGAATTGACAACTTGAGGATGTCAACTAACTACCAACCTCCCAAGTTTCAACAATTCGATGACAAAGGCAACCCAAGACAACATGTGGCGCACTTCGTCGAGACATGCAATGATGCTGGTACCTACCGATATCACATGGTGAGACAATTTGTCCAATCTCTAAAAGAAAATGCCTTCGATTAGTACATCGACTTGGAAGCTAACTCCATTGACAATTGGGGGTAAATGGAAAAAGAATTCCTTAATCGTTTCTATAGCATACGAAGAACTGTTAGCATGATGGAGTTAACAAATATTCTTCAAGGTAATGAAGAATATGTAATCGACTACATCAACAGATGGAGGAGCATAAGCCTCAATTGCAAAGAAAAGCTGTCAGAAACTTCAGCTATCGAAATGTGCATTCAAGGTATGCATGTGGAATCTTCACTATATACTCCAAGGAATTCGGCCTAAGCTTTTGAAGAATTAGCTACAAGAGCTCACGACATGGAGTTGAGCTTGACATCAAATGACATCGAATGACCATCTATTCAAGACTCTTATGAGTTTGAAGACATACCTTTTGATGAGCCCTTGGAAGAGGAACCACATCCAAAGACTGCAGTTTCCATAAAGATTCATAGAAATGAAGTCAAAGAGAAGATAGCGCATTCCAAGATATTGGGGCAATGAACTGTTGAAAAACTCAAGTGCAAAGCTCCTCGACACGAGCGTAAACTGTCAACATTACGCTCCTTGATATGAGCTTAAACTATCTAAAATCCTCAACTCAAATCTCCTTGATATGAGCTAAAACTATCTATACACAAACTTCTTGATACGAGTTTAAACTATCTAAAAATCCACCAGCAACGCTCTTTGATATGAGCTAAAACTATCTACATGTTACGCTCCTTGACACGAGCTAAAACTGTCCATACTATGCTCCTTGATACGAGCTTAAACTATCTAACTCAAATTAAATCTCCTTGAGAAGAGACAAAACTCTCTACACATTAAGCTCTTTGATATGAGCTAAAACTATCCACACAATGCTCCTTGATACGAGCTTAAACTGTCTAACTCAAATTAAATCTCCTTGAGAAGAGACGAAACTCTCTACACATTACGCTCCTTGATACGAGCTTAAGCTATCTAAAATTCTCAGCTCCTTGACACGAGCTTAAACTGTCCACATTACGCTACTTGGTATGAGCTAAAACTATCTAAAATCCCACACATTACGCTCCTTGATACGAGCTTAAACTATCTAAAATTCTCAGCTCCTCGACACGAGCGTAAACTGTCTATATGATACTCCTTGATATGAGTATAAACTATCTGCACATCAAATCAAATCTCCTTGAGAAGAAACAAAACTCTCTACATGTTCGATACTCCTTGATATGAGTATAAACTATCTACACATCAAATCAAATCTCCTTGGAAAGAGAATAACTCTCTACACACAAAGCTCATCGACATGAGTGAAAAATGTACACACAAGGCTCCTTGACACGAGTATAAACTATCTACAAGTTCAAACTGAAGGCTCCTTGACACGAGTATAAACTGTCTACAAGTTCAAACTGAAGACTCATTGACACGAGTATAAACTGTCAGCAAATTCAAGTTCAACGCTCCATGACGCATGAGCATAATCTGCATGTTACTCTTGGCTCGCATGAGTATAAACTATGTACGGTACCCCCCAAATCAAATCATGTCCACTTGAATTACGTTATGACTTGATCCTCTTCAAAGAGGTACGTAGGCAGCTTAGCACTCTGCTAAGTTCAATCATAATTCAAACTATGCGTATCAAGTTGGTAAGACAAGCAATAAAATTTATCAAGGATAGAGTATCGCAATTTTTTCATTTCAACACAAAGGCGTCCGTGATTAAAATGCGAGGGGGCATTTATAGGCACTTGAATTTTATTGCCTATTAAATGAAAATATGTGGAAAATTACATATTAAAAATTAATTAATTATTTATTTATTAAGGAATTTAAATAAATTAATTCCTAAAATAAATGAGTAAATAATTTATAATTGGGCCAGATCCAGTCAAATAAGTCCAAATCAAGCAGGCTTGAAAATCAAAGATATCAAAGCCCAACTCCTTGGATGTGATCAAATCAAATTTGGAATCAAATCAAGACCATATTTGATATAGATCAAATCTGGATTAACCAATCAAATTACAAGGATGAAAAGGCCCAAGCCCGCAGAATTAGGTCAAATCAGCCCTGGACCAATCAGATTGCGAGTTATTTATGGGGCTTCCTCACCCTTCATCTATATAAGGAGTCTTTCTCCATTCATTCCAGACATACTAAAACATACGAACTCCCAGACACCTGAAGAGATTCGAAGAACACGAGCAACAGCCTCCCTTCAAGATCTTCAACTCAAGAACAGCCTTCGATCCGAGCTTAAGGTGCCAAGCCCCTCCGATCCGGCATTCATCCAGCCAACCGCCTCCGATCCGAGATTAAGGTGTCAAGTCCTTCTGATCCGACATTCATCCAGCCAACCGCCTCTGATCAGAGATAAAGGTGCCAAGCCCCTCCGATCCGGCGTTCTTCCAATCAATGACTTTCTCCACAGAAAACTCTCCAGTCAACGTTCAATCCGAGCAAAGGCTCAACGCCTCCGGATCAACGTCAAGACTACACATCCAAGCTCGGACAAGCTTCAACCAAAGATCCGACTCTACACACGTTGTCAACACAGTCAGCACACATACTCCAGTCAAAGTCAACACACAAGTCAAAAGTCAAGCCAAATTGGTTCGAGAGAAGAATCAGGGGATTAATTAGAGATTTATAACCCGCTTACATACTCATAAAATTAAGTCCTTTTAGATTATTTTCGTAATTCACTTTTGTGTTTATTTTATCATAAATACAAAATTTATTGATACATATACATTTTTGTTTATAATTATATATGTTTTTATTTATATTTGTATACGTTTTTGAAAGTGGGTGCACCCTATCTTAGGATGCAACAGGGTGCAGTATAATTAGCCCAAACTTTATGTTGAATTGTAAAATAGTGACGTTTAAGAGAGTATCAATCTCTCCATCTAACTATTTACTTCACATTATCTATTTATTTATGTTCGCCTCAAAATTTAGACACATTTCTAAAAATAGGAATTCAAGTAAATTTTAAGCAAACTTTGTATACATTTTATAGATTAGAGGTTTGGTTTATTGTACACCTTATGTACAAAGTGTTTAAATTGTTACTTTCTCCGTTCCACTAAACTTAAAAAGAAAGGTGAAAATTTTGGGGAAGGATATTTTAATATTTTAAAGAATGTTTATTTAATTAATTGAGGCACTCTCTTGTGAGATGGATGTGAGACGGGGTCGACCTATCATAAATAACCCGTCTCACAAGACTTTGTCTAATTATTAAGATTATCATTTTTCATTAAATATGGTGTGTTGAAATATAAATGATATCAATATTACAAAGTAATTACATATAATTAAAAAAGGAAATGATTATTTTGTTGTTGAGTCGATTCTGAACTCACGCACCAAGATCCAAACACCCATTTGCACCAACTTTTGTTTAAATCATATGATAAAATAATTTATGAACAAGATTTTCTGAAATGAACCATGTCAACATTCCATCCAAGTTATAGCTAAAATCTATTGACATTTTTTTTTTCAAAACCAAAATTTCCTTGTACATATTAATTCCTCGTCTCTATTCGTCGATTACTTCCCCTTCCAATTTGGGCAAAAAAAAATTTTAATTTTTTTTATTTGGAGTTTGGGCAGTATAATAACTATCCAAAACTAAAAAAATGTACATCTCTAAATAATTAATTGGCCGTATCTAGTCTTGAGACGGTAGACCTGTATAATTATAATTTGACTCATTATTAAAATTAGATATTATATGAGTAAAATATAAATATTAAGTAGTTATAATATAATTTATTAAAGTATGATAAATGATATACTAAATATAATTTAAAATTGTTATATTATGTAATTTAAATTCAATGAATTTGAAAATGAGTGGATTTTAAATTCCTTGGATTTTAAATCAATTCATTTGAATTCCACTATTTGGATAAATTATGGATTTTTGAAAAGATTTCAAATCCATAATCCAAAAATTATTTTTAACATAGAATTTTATATATGATAAATAAAAATAATAAAGTTTTGTTATATTAAATATTAAAATCTAAAATTTTATTAAAAATAATTTTTTTGGGAGGGAACTCTACCACCCAACTTACTCCCTATCCACCCCCCACCCTCTACCCCAAAAAATAAATTTTTTTATAAAAATTTAGATTTTAATATTTAAATAATAAAAAATTACCACCATATTCATCTACCCCTATCAATCAATTTTTTTTTTAAAAAAAATTAGATTTTAATATTTAAAAAATAAAATCTAAAATTTTATTAAAATAATTTTTTTGGGTGGTGGTGGGTGGATTGGGTGGTAATATTTTTATTATTTAAATATTAAAATCTAAAATTTTATAAAAAATAAATTTTTTTTGGGGGTGGGGGTGGAGGGGGTGGGTAGAGGGTTGGTTGGGTGGTAATATTTTTATTATTTAAATATTAAAATCTAAAATTTTATTAAAAATTTTTTTTGAGGTGAGGTGGGTAAGGGGGTAGGGTTAGGTGGTAATATTTTTATTATTCAAATATTAAAAATCTAAAATTTTATAAAAGAAATTTTTTTGAGGGGTGGGGGGTAGAGGGGGTTGGGTAGCCGATGGTGGGGGGGTTTGATGGGGGTGGGTAGGGGTAGGCTGGGTGGTAGAGTTTTTTAATTAATTTATTAATTTTATATATATTTTTATATATTAATATATCAATTACACAACAATGGAAGTATTTCAAATGACACGGTTTCAGTGAGGATTTAAAATCCATTAAAAATAACTAAAAAAAATTCAAAATCAAATCCATGATTTTTAATCTTGAATTTATAAATTCATTGATTTCAAGTGTTATCCAAACATGAGGGAGAAATTTGAGGGAAGGATTTATAAATCCTTCCTCAAATCCTTCCATCCAAACACAACCTAAAGTACGTTGTGTAATTCATTAAAAACTCCTATGATTTTAAGGTTGTAAAAGTATGATTCATATGTGATTTAGATAATCACTCTAACAACATTAAAATCATAATCATATTTTACGAAGTCATACTTAGGGATGTAGTCGTTCGGATCTCTATTCGATAAAATATTCATTCATATTTTTTTCTAAGTTAAATGAGCTAAAATATTGAGCTTAAAAAATTATCGAGCAGAACTTAAGCCTGCTATTATTTAGTTTGAAAGCTCACGAATTTGTTCGTTAATGAACTCATGAGCTGTTTGTTAAGAGACTCTCGCATGTGGGGTAGAACCATATGTTAACGAACCGAGACCAGCTCTAACAGACCCATGCCCGAGCTCAAAGTTGAGCTTGAAATTAAGTTATCATTATCGAGCTAAATCGGAATTATTTGCAAGCTCACTAGTTTTCAAATGAGTCAAGCTCGAATCTATATATCAATATTCGAATCGTGCTCAAGTTAAACTTACACCTTAAAAATCTAAATGGACCGAATTTGAGTCTGATGATGTTCGCTTTGAGTTGACTCGATTACTATAGCCCTCTTAAAACCATACTTTAATGTAACATTCATCATATTTTAATGAATCATACTGTAATTATCTTTAATCATACTTTAATAATTGATCAATCCATCTCACATAATTATATGTGTAGTGAATAATTGTATTAGAAGAATACGATAGGTTATGTATGTCCCTTTTACTAAAAATAAAAAATAAATACATTTAAAATAGTTCCCTAAAATTGTAAAATTGATATGGCCAATCTTTGGAGTAGTACATTTGTATAATAATACTCCCTCCGTCCCAGGTAATGAGGGCCGGAGACCTTATAGTTAACATAAGGTCTCCGGCCCTCATTACCTGGGACGGAGGGAGTATTTGATTAAATGGGATTGAATTTAAACACACCAAATGAATATAGAATTTGTTGGTAGGAGGAGGGTGGGGGAGTGAATAGAAGTAGGATTAATTTGGAGAAAGGGGGAGATGTAAATTGAGACACAGAGATACACACATAAAAGTGTGTAATAATGGTAGATATATATATATATATATATATGTAGTATCTAAAAGGGAGAGACAAAATGGGGAGTGTTGGAAAAAAGGAACAAAGAGAAAGTTGAAAATGGCCTCTCACCGGCCTCCCCCATACTTCCCAATCTCCCCTTTAAATTATTTCTCAATTAATCTCTTCTTCATTCATTCTCCAATCCCAACACACCCCCTTTGACATTTACACTTCCTCCACACAACCAATCACACTCCATCTCCCAATTCCCCCCTTCTCTCTCTCCTCTCTCTCTCTCTCTCTCTCACTGTCATTTTTCAAAGCCAAAGAAAACAGACAAGCAAGCAAGCATTACAAAAGGGGGGGCCCTGTAACTGCATTTGGTGGACAACAATGGGAGGTGGTGGTGGCGGTGCGGTGGTGCCTCCCAGAAGGAGGTGGAGGAGGCCCATGTGGTGGAAAGACGAGTTTGCCCTTTTCTTGAAAGGGGTGTCATCTGACAGTGGCTCTGGTAATCTGTCTTCTTTATGGGGTCTTCACAGATGAGGGAAGCACAATGTGGTTTTAAAGAAAAAAGGGAAAAAAAAATCCCCCCCTTTTTTTTGTTTATTTTTGCTGGTTGAAGGCAGACAGGATGGAGCCAGGCATTATTTTTACAGTTTTTCTCCTAAAAAAAATGAAAAAAAGAAGAAGAAAAAATAGAGGAATTTATTATATATATTGGCCCTTTTTTTATCTGACCCAATGGAAAACAGAGAATCTCTTCTACCATGTGTTTGACATTTTTTTCTTGTGGTGGCAAAGGCAAGATTAACTGGTGGTTTTAGTGTGGAGCAGAATTGAAAAATGGTGGTATACATTACATACATTTTGTGTATTTATTTTATCTTTGTAAGTTATGAAGGTGCAATTTCTGGGGAGTTATGGTTATGGGTAATGATGATGATGATACTTTATGTTTTTTCTTCCTTCAACATGATTCTTGCTTCTTCTCTCTCTAACTTTTAGGTTGGTGTAATCTTGATGATTTGTGATTGATTATCTTGTCTGCAGAATATGTTTTCTGATTTTAAACAACATTGAATGAATGAATGGTGTTGTAGAGATGATTCTTGGAACTTTTTCAATTGGGATCAAGAAAATTCTTGTAGTTGTTTTGTTGATGTCAAGCTAATTAGGATCAAGATTATTTGATTAATCTGATTTTTTAAGACCAGCCCTTTTTGTTCAAACTGAACTTGGGCAATGTGGCTGGATTTTGATCTCAAAATCCAATTAAGGATAGGTTTGTTTGTTCACAATAAGAGCTTGTTTGCTTGGGTGTATTAGGGTGGAATTGAAACTTACCCAATAATAAACACATGATAATCAATATCTAGCAATCAACTATCTTATTTTTCCATGATGCCATACTATAATACATTGTGCAAGAGTCAAACAGAACTCATTATTCATTATTTTTTTATATCCCATCTCTGCTACCAAACGAGCTCTAATTGTAATCCATGTGGTGATTGATGAAAGACCAAGAATAGGTGAAACCAAAAGAATTATGATCATCTTGCCACCGTGTTGTTCCTTTGTGTTCTTTGTTATCTCATTTGTTAATAATCAATAACAAACATAAGATAATTAATGTCTAGCTATCAACTTTGTTATCTCATTTGTTAATAATCAATAACAAACATAAGATAATTAATGTCTAGTTATCAACAATATCTTTTCTACATGATACCAAACCGTAATTTATATAATCTTAAGTCAAACAAATTTTATTATACATTATCTTTTTATATTTCATCTCCACTAGCAAACAAGCTCCAAGTGTAATCCACGTGGTTTGACTGATGAAAGAGCAAGAATAGGTGAAACCGAAAGAATCGTGATCATCTTGCCACCGCCGCTAGTGTGAGTTGTTCCTTCGTGTTCTACGTCCGTCTGTTTGAACCTCCCCCGTTTCCCACAAAGGGTCTCGTTCAAACAGACGGACGGCAACACGGCCTACTTACTAGGCATCACATAACACATTGCAAACACAAGTTTACCATATGCAACCATCCATGATCACAATACTACCTTTCAAGAATATAGTGGGGTGATTAAGGATGTTAAATGTGTCATTAAGTGTATTAATGGGGATTCAACTAAACTAATGGATGCATTGAAATGTAGCCGTACGGAGATTCCATAATTTGGTGTGTTTGCTGCCAACTTCTTACAGCTCTCATAATTATTCATATTCATGCTTCTGCCTATGTATGTATTATATCAGTTCAGCAGCTCTGAGCAGTACTGTGTTCTAACATACCACTCTATTAATTAATAATTAATTTAATGCCAATGCTGTTTCCAGCAAATTTGTTATGCCCATCAACATGTTTAAATTCTTTTTATACCTCCTTTATCTGTTTTGAGATATTTAGGCTGAGGGTCCAGATGCTTTCTTGTCACATCATCTCATAAATTTTTTACAGAACTAAGATTTCAAACCAGTTCACATTTTGTAATTAGGGGTAGGAATTGGTTTGAGTTTTACTTAGGAAGTATAGTGTGGGCTGATGTATACTCCTTTCTCACATTTATATTTATGTTTCATTTGAGAAGAAGAAGAACTAATATTTGTTAAATAATGAGGGATAATATTTTAAGAGTTTCTAATTAATAAAAAGTAAATTTACACGGAGTAATATTTCATACTTTATTTTTACTTAAAATTTAAAAAAATACACGGAGTAATATTAATTTTAATAAAAATCAATACAAATTAAATAATTTAAATATAATGCATGGATTATATTTTAAATATTAAATAAATTGTAAAACAATTTATAAAAATTGACGTAAGTTGTCTCAATTTTAATTGATTATCTTTTTAAATAATTTGAGGATCGTTAATTTTTTTTAAAAAAATTAATACTTGAATGAATAATTAAATATAAAACTCAGGAAAAAATGTTAGCAAGAAATATCAATTAGTGTCACGTTTATTTTTAAAAAAATTAATATAAAATTCACTTCCTAATTATTATTAATAAAATTATGTTATATAATTTATATTTAATATATATATATATATATATATATATATATATATATATAATTCTTAAATAATATTAGCCGTGTGGACTAAAAAATACTCCCTCCGTCCCACATCCAGGATCTCTTTTTTCTATTTTGGCCGTCCCGCCCAAAGGGTTTCCTTTCCTTTTTTATACACATGGGTCCCACACTCACCCACTAATACAATTAAAACATGGGGTCCACACTCCCACTAATACAACTACCCACTACACATTAAATAATAATACTCCTTAATCTACGTACAAAAAAGCAAAATGCACCCTTGGTGTGGGACGGAGGAAGTATGATTGTCTTAAAAGTTTATTTTTTTTATTAATTCTTAAAAAATTATTATTAGTAAGAATTCATAAAACTGTTTAATAGACTTTTTTATTTAGGAAAGAATTTTAATTATATGATAAAATATTAAAATAATTATATATTAAACTAAAAAAAGATAAATTTGTGATTTAATTGAAAAAATACAAAAAAAAATTATGTATTTAATTGATAAAGAGGAAATTCGTGATTAAATTGAGAAAAAAATAAGAAAGTCATGTATTTTTTTACAATAAAAAAATTTTCGCGATTAAATTGAAAAAAGAGAAAAAAGTTGTGTATTTTAATGCAATTAACTCTTCCGTCACTTGACATTTTTATCTCCCTATTGATACTTAGCATTCATTTTGATATTTTTATTCGTTTCATTGCAAAATATCTATTTATTACAAAATATCTATTTCATTTTGACAAAATTTCTTGTAAGACAGGTTATTTGTGGGACGGGTCGATCCATCACTAAAGCATGTTTATTGCATAAATAAAGTATGTTTGATGGTTGTTAAAATATGTTTTCTAAAGTATGATTGATTATGCATTAAAGTATGATTTTAATGTGTTATAATATTATTTATTATTAACATATTGTACTTTAACTACAAATAAGTATACTTTATGTATACAATAAGCATACTTTAGTGATGGGTCGACCCGTCTTACACTCATCTCACAAGAGAGTGTCTCTTTTATTTTTGGATTGATCATATGACCCACAAAATACAATTATTATATTTAACTTACTACACGTGGCCCACACTCAATACTAATACAATTACCCACTACATATTAAAATATTATATTCTCTCAATTCATTATCTCCCTCCATCCCATAAAAAGAGTTACGTTTGCTGTATGCACGGAGATTAAGATATATAATATTTTAATTTGTAGTGGGTTAAGAGATATAATAATTTAATGTAAAATGTGTAGTTGTATTAGTGTTGTGTGTGGGCCCATGAAGATAAAGTGATTGATTTATGTGAGTCTCATTTACTAAAAAATAAAATGTAACTCTTGTAGCGGGACGCTCTAATTAGTAAAATGTAACTCTTGTGGCGGGACAGAAGATTAAATTATTATACTCCATAATCTACGTGTAATAAGAAAATATTTACGTTTAATGAATAATTATTTTTTTATTAAAGATAGTACTCTCTTCGTCATATCAAACTTTTCACACTTCCTTAATAAATTACAAAAGAAGTGTGAAAAGCTTGCTCGAATCGAGAGAATATCATTTTTCATTAAAGACAAACACTTGAGTGAGACGTCTCACGATATTATAATAAAAAGTTATACTAAATTAGTAAAATGTGATAATAGTGTTGTAAATATTTCAAACCAATTTACAATTAGTATAATTGAAAAATGATAATAATATTTTAAAAGAAAAGTGATAGTTTCCTTAATTAAAAATGATAACTAGTTACAAAAGTGTAAAATTGTCTCATTGTGAAACTCATACAAATATGTTCCTTTATTAAAAAAAAAATGTTATCACTTTTTATTTATACTATAATTATTCATGAAATAGTTCAATGCACCAATATCACTTTTTATTAATTCATCAATATTTCTTGAAATAATATCTCATACAAGTATTCGTCTTATTTCTAATACTGAAACATGGGAAATCATTTATTGATTTGAGTTTACATGTATTTGATTTTATACCTAAAAAAATTCATCTTTTAGAGTAATAAATTACTTTTTTAAATAAAAAATATTACTTCTAATTAAATTATATTATATTATTACGTTTTGCCGTTGAGATGAAAAATATTATAATCTAAAGAAATTTTTTATAGTTGCACAACGAGTTAACATAACAAACTCTTAAAATATATATATGCATTTTTTTAAAAAAATATATACAATATATATGTTTATTTATATTAATGTTACTCTATAATTCATTATATATATATATATATATATATATACTAGTATGAAATCCGCGTACAACGCGAGATCATTTAATTATTATTCTTATTTTTTATAATTAAATAATATGTGTTATATAATGTAACAATATTAATTAAGAAGTTTTTTTTGTTATATCTAGACAATTTCTTTCATCAATATAAAGAATTTGCAACAAATTATAACATTTGACTTTTGTAATGTAAAGTATAACTATATCATGTAAAAAGTTACTCCCTCCGTCCCAAATTCAAGTTCACGTTTACTGTAGATACGGAGTTTAAGAAAAGTCACTTTTTGACTTATTTTTGAGGGTAGTATGGTATTTTTGGATAATAAATAAATGATAAAGTATGTTATGTGTGTTAAAAAGGTGATGACAAATTTGAAATTAAAGTATGTTAGAGAGATATTAGTTTGTTGCTTTTTCCTTTTATGGAAGTGTGAAGTTGAATTTGGGACGGACCAAAACGGAAAGTGTAAAGTTGAAGTTGGGATGGAGGGAGTAATATATATGTACACATATTCTAATTATTTGAAAGAATCTTAACTTGTATTTTTTTTAAATGTTACTTTATAACATAATAATACAATTGAAAGCTATTTATTACTCCCCATGTCTCTCTAAAAATGTGCAACCACATAGGGGCAATTTTGTTTATTTGCTGTATATTTATGTAGTTGTTAATATTTTATTTTTTCATTGTGCAATTATGATCAAAGTATGTAACTCTTAAATATAATAAATCCTTAATTTTATTGTTTGTTTAAAATAAATACTCCCCCCGTCCCAGGTAATGAGGGTCGGAGACCTTATAGTTAACATAAGGTTTCCGGCCCTCATTACCTGGGACGGAGGGAGTATCAATTATATATATATATATATTTAAATATATGTAATATTAATATTTAAATTGAATATTACTTTTTACTCATGATTATGGTTTAGTATTTCTTAACTATATGATAGTAATTCTATTTCCATTAATTGTTATTTTAAGAAATTAATGTAAAAAATATATATATAATTAATTAATTAATTAATTTATATACGATATTCTTTTTAATATTCATAAATTTGTAATGAATTTATTAATTTTATTTTTTTACTTGTTTCAAATTATATAAACAACTAAAGAAAACAAATTTTATAATTCATATGTCATTTTATAATTCACATGTCATAACTGAAAGATAAAGATATATGTAAATAAACTAAATTTAAAAAATTAATAAATATTTACAAACTCAATTTTAATGTTATTTGATATGAAATAATGATTTAACTTAAAGAACTTTAACTTTCGATTCTATACATGAATTAGTTTTTCAACCTCTTATTCTTTAGAGGTAAATCGATTAAAGAGTACTTGAATCGTCGATCCTCTTTCACTTGAAGAATACTTGAATCAATACTTTAGAAGCAGATCTCGATATTTTTCCTCTTGAAGAATCGAAACTTAAGATATAAATCGATTCAAGTAATCGATCCTCTTACTCTTGCAAAATCGATTTTTAAGATGTAAATTTATTCAAGAATACTTGAATCGATTATCTTCCTCTTGAAAAATTGATTCTTAAGAGGTCAATCGATTCAAGAATACTTGAATCAGTTCTCTTTCTCCTGAAGAATAATTGAATAAATTTTTTAGAGGTAAATCGAATCTCTACTTAATTCGCTCTATCGAAATAAATTTTTATACGTTCATAAATCAATTCTCTAAAGGAACTTGAAGAATGCTCATATTTCTCTTGGAGAATCGAATGTGTGTATTAGAATGAATACCAAAAAAGTCTTATTTATAGGTGGGGTGAGAGTGAATATTATATGGAATATTCTTTTTTCCTTTTATATATATGATTTAATTTGATATAAATTAATTAATTGCATTAAAAGATTTAGTAATTAATTAATGATACCCAAATAAATAAATAAAATATTAAAAATTTAATTTTTATTAAAATAAGAAACACATTATTTTAAAAAGAAAATATTAAATAAGAAAATTAATTAAAAGTAAATATGGAAAATATTAAAAAAATTATTAAAAAATCAAAAAAATTGAGAAAATTATACGTCACTTTAGAGCGCTCTGTAGACGACACATTAGCAAGAAAAGTTTCTGCTATAATATACTTAAGATATACTCCCTTCATTCCGCATTAAGGTTTACGTTTTTCATTTTGGGTTGTCTCAAGTTAAGGTTTACGTTTTCTTTTTTGTCAGTTGGGCCCACCCAAAATAATTATTTATTCCATGTTGGATCCTCACACAACACTAATACAACTACCCACTTTATATTAAATATTATTTCACACCTCACTACACATTAAAATACTATATCTCTTAATCTCCTTACAAAAAGCAAACGCCAACGTTAAGGTAGGATGGAGGGAGTATATTATTATATATAGTATATTTTATAATAAGTAAATTTATAGGATTTAAAAAGGCCCACGTAGAAACTTGAGTAGGTAAATTGAATTTAAGATGGATTCATCGGTTATTAAAGTATTTATATATGTATCATGTATGTATAGTATGTTTATCGATAATTAAAACATATTTGTAGTAAATCATACTTTAATATCCTAAAATATACTTTAATTAATTATTTATCATACTATAGAAGACATACTTTAATAATGAATAAATATAATTTATCTATATAAAAATTATACTTTAACAATTGATCAATCCATCCATATAACAATCATACTTTAACATTTAATCGATCTATCTCACAACTCGTCTCTCATAATTCACGTCTCTTTTATAAAAAATAAAATAATTATTACTAAACATGAATTATTCAATGAGCCGAGCGGAAGTTTAATAATCTGGATTATAGGCCCTTTATTGAATAGTTGGATTACTCTCACCCCAAATGGTAATTATGAATAGAGAGGAATTAAAAAAAAATTGTACATTTTTTGTGATTTGCTATTACATATAATTAAAAAGTTTTGAGATTATTTTTTAAATATATTTACTGCTACTGAATGATTTCTAAAGCCTGTGAAACTACTACAACAAGTGATGTAATCTACTGTTACATTTTATTATTACATCCTCATGTTATTTCACTCATTAGATAAGTAATTAGGAGAAAGAAAAGTCTAAACCATTGTCATTACATTTAATTAATACTTTTCTCTTAAAATTTATTTTTCTCACACTCATTGCTCAACCAATGATGTGAAATAATGTGAAATAAGAAATATAACACACTAAGGATACAAATGAAATTACATATTCCATCTATTAGTTCATTTATTTCATTTATTAATAACTGTATGTCATTGTTACAATCATTACTCTAACTACACATTTCTATTGCAAATAATACTTCACTTAATATTCCAATTAAATCAATCAAGACACACATACACAAATGACATACAATTACACACATAACAAATCACAGTGCTGCAGTGGCATATACCTTCATGAGTTGCTATATACGTCCAAATTTCTGAACCAACTCATTTTCAATCTCTGCTCTTCTGTTCATCAGTAAAGTATACCTAGCAACGAGTTCTCGGTCGCCCGGCTTCGCTGAAAGCTTGCAATTCAGAGATGTGTGCTGCAGTTTGTCCATATATATGCATTCTATAGGCACCAAAGTGCCTTTCTTGTGGCACAACCAACCATGCGCTGCTCATAGCGCAGCCCCCAGAGAAGTCGAGTCTGCAATGAGATATGCATTCAGATCAAACGATTTGCTTCAATCGAGCAGAAATTGACACAAGTTGCTCTTCTTAAGTAGGAGTGTAATTGAGTCGATAAATTTAGATTAATTCGATGTTTAATCAGAAATACCTCTGAAGCTATAGAAACAAGATAGAGATCTAACCAATGCATACAAGTTAAAAACTAAGCCAAAAAAGGCCCCTTTCAGACGTATATTTTTTTATGTACGTAATTCACATGCTTTCGCGTATATAAGCACTGACAGAAGTGGACGCTTACCTGGCCTTTGAACTGTATATACATCACATCCAAAGATGGAAGCTATCAAGATGCTCCACCAGTAGCAATGATCCGCCTCGGAGGAGAAGGCATTCCAATTTTCTCTGCTTGAGCACGCATGGACAGCAACTGTCCTTCGATTAGAGCTCGAACCTGAAAGTACACACGAGTAAATGAACTTTTCTGCTAATAAGCAATCAAATGAGTGTCTCAGGCAACCAACCTCAGAGGGAGCATCGAATTCAGTAGCTCTAAGCTCCATGGGTCCAGAGAGAGAGTCATCAAGATTTTGAAGAACATAACGATGCTCACCAACTGGATGACGAGAAATTTAGAGGTTGTAAAATTATTATTACAAAACAAAAACAGTTATCATCAATTATTTGTTCAGTCCTTATGGTCAAAACATGATCAACAAGCATTTCTTCTCAATGAAATCTGAGGTTTTAAAAATTTTGAGTGCCATTGATTCTTTGTTTCTGTGTAATGTATTTCATAGCAAACTTATAGATGGAAAAAATTAGACGTATGTCCATCCAGGTCTGCAGCACTGCAACATTTGCATCCACACACAAAAAATTATAGAAAAGGGGAATTCATGAGAATGGCATTTAAATATTTGAAATAAAACATAATAAATCAGGATATTTTGGATTACTCACTTGGGAGTGGTGGGAGAATTTCATGCTCCTTGTAGTAAAAACCCACCTTTCCTCCTGTAGCATGGGAATAATTAGAGGTAACACATCAAAACAATTTCACTCGAACATGTATAGCAACTCTACTAACCATTAAGAGGTGGTGTTTGCTGCAGATATGTATCAAAAAGTTCCCTCGCAAATCTATTACGAATGTCTATCATGTTGCAGTCATGTTATGAATGTGAACCTCCAATATTGCTTTATTTAAAAATTAGCACTCCCTCTGTCCAACAAAGATAGACACATTTTCCATTTTCGCCCATCCAAAGGTGTTATATACCCTTTTGAAACTCTTCTATTACACAATACGTGCTCTAATGAAAATCATATCCACTCACATTTTATACTCTATATTAAAATATACACTTTTCCGTAAATATTGTGCCTAGTTTGGTATCTTCTTTTTGTGGACAGAGGGAGTATCATATGTTAGCATAGTACCTTCACGTGTCAAAGACCCATTTTTGTAGACCAACATTACCATATAGTGTTCTGCATTCACTGGATCAGGAAACACATGTCCTTCAAGGCTGGGTCTTTTTTCAGTGGCTATCCCAAATACCTGGAAAATTCATAATGATGAATTAGATACTCATAATTGAACTGATGCTGGAAGAAAATAAACATGCATTATGTTGATATGCTTATATCTCCTCTGTAGAAGTCCTTCAAGATACCAATTTGGGCACCTCATATGCTCTTTGAATACCTATTATATGTGTTTAATATAAACAAAGAATGGTGAATAGATAAGTTTGAGCAAAAGATACAGACATGAATGATTGTACGGTTAAATGCTAGTAGAGGTGAAGTGGTCAAGTTTACAATTTAGAATTTGATGGATCCATAAAAGCTGTTCTATTCTAGTGCATGCCAAATAACATGAAATTCTATGGAGAGAAAAGACTATGGAGCATTCAGTTGGGCATGAAGAAAATCTTTCAGCAATGAAATTCCACTAACAAGTAACAATGCCAATATATATTTCTTGAGATATCACCTCTGGTGTATTGGTGCAGATTCTTATTCTATTCCACAACAATGAACAATGGTATTCCACTCTAGAGATTTCTTATATGTGTCCAACTTGTCATGATACAATCAATTACTAACATGATCCTGAATGACTTTGGAAGACAAGAATGCAGGATTAGTCAGTAAGTAATGCCAAGTCGGGGGTACATGCAAGAAATTTTCAGAGTGAAACTAAATAGAATATCATAGTGGAATAGAGATCTGCGTTGCAGATATCACAAGTTCTTTTTTTGTCAGAGCACTAAAAAATAGTGAGAAATTGGTGTTTTATTATTAACGAAAGGATTGCGACACCTTGCAATCTTTGAAGTCTTTGCCGCTTATGCTTAGATAGAGCCATCAAAAGTAATAAGCTCTTGTGAAAAATATATATAGTTAGGTCTTAAGTAGAAGGATACTGCGATATTTGCAATTCTTGAAACCTATATAATATCCTGCATGTGCACCATCATTCACTAGTGCCAAGGCTTATCGCCAGATCTCCAGGAGAATTGAGGGTCAATCCTTCAGGTTTCAAATGTAAGATCAATCAAGTCAGAATAGCAAGTTACGGATGTATCAAAATCACATCAATTATAAGCATAACATGATTCGCAGAAACAGATAAACACAGACAAAAGAAACAACTGCACAACCAATATGTGGCTGCAATGTTTTGTTATTTCCAAAACTGACTCCAATATACACCTTAATCTGGATTTAATTTTTACACTGGTTTTTGGTTGCAAGAAACATTTAGAAAATTAGTCTTACAATATAATAAAATAAAAATTGAAGGTTGATATGTAAGGAGGCAGGACTGGTTCATTACACAGACATGGAACTAGGACTAAAGAAATTAATTGAGAACTGTTCGAATGTTTGTAGATAAAAGTTCACCTGCTAAGCTGTTAGGATTATCTCCAGACCACTGAACAACGAGACAATATCTTCTAAAATGATATCTGATAACAATATAGAGCATTATCTTGACTAGCCATAATGAGTATAAGTATCATATAAGACACTGTATTTTAAAGCGAAAAAAATTCAACGCAAATCAGTAGACTTCTCTAATGAAGATGAAATTTTTTATGAGATACTACTATAGGAGTCAGACTCGTTTGGGAAAATGAAAATGGGAGTTTGGAGAATGAATTTGAAAAACCATATGTCTGATATTCTAGCTAAACCTAAGAGATATGATTGGCTTCATATGGACAAGGTCTTAGAATACAAACCGGTGCTGTTCATTGTACATAGCATGAGCAACCAACCTTTCCACAAAGTAGTTACACATAAAACCAGAAATAGCATGTGTTGCTGCTAAATTTCCAAGTCTCTTCTCCAAGTCCGGGGCTGTGGCCTACCATAATTCCCAAATACCAAATTAACGGACTACAAGTGGTTCAATTCCATGGCAACTATTATATGGTAACAAAAGGCAATGCTGAGAAGTCAATGACAAAATGCAAGAACAAACCTCTAAAGCTCCCGCCCCATCAGTTTGATCAATACAAGCATAACCTCCAATAAGAAGCGAACCCATAAAGGAGCTAATAAGCGATATCCTCTCCGTGCTTTCATAAACCTCCGGTTGCGTCTCATGTATTCTCCTAATTTGCGGCCCTGCATATCTCTCATGAGCACAAGAACCAGTAAGCTTGGACAGCTCCAACGCACCCCAACAGCTTTCTCGATGGCTTTACACTGTTCACTAGTACTACAATCCATCCATATAGGCGTCTCTTCAACGGGAAATGCATCACAAAGTTGAACCACAAGTGGCTTCTTGGAGTCCAATGATGCTAGCACCATAAAACTCCCATTCTTCCAATACACACTACCATGTTGCTGTGCACTACCTGAAACAGCAACAACCCTTTCGAAATCCAATTTCGACTTCTCTAACCTATCTAGTACGAGGTCCAATGCCTCCACCCACATCAAAGGGGGTGAAACAATCCTCCCATTGATCAAAGGATCCCGATAAACCCCACCTTTAGTTTTGTAATGGGGCAATTCTGTATCGAAATTTACTACCTCTGTAGCAAATATTTTGAGGTTTGCATCTAATACAGTTGCCTTCAGCGACCTAATCAAGAATTTAGAGACTGTAATTTATTAAATGGTCATATAAGAGAGATTCAAGCTCTAACACAATTTTAAGGAGAAACCAGAAAATACAAACGATTTATGGTAGTGATTAGTATGGAAATCAGATTATTCAATTGGCGCAGAGTGATAAAGAAAAAGAAGTTGAAGAGTTGCTTACTGAGTAGAGCAATCAAAACCGAGGAACAAGGAGTCTGGAGGAAGAGAGGCCTCCATTGGAGAAAGCAGATAAGTTAATGCACAATCTAACGAGAGTTATGAGACTAAATATCTCTTCAACTCATATTCGTCTCACAAGAACACTTAAATGAGACATATAATATTAAAATATATTTCATAAAAGTATTCATTTACTGATTTTGGACGCTAAATCCAAAAATATTATTTTTCCTTACATTTCCTCTAATATAAATATGTACTTGCATTTTTTATTTTGACGTTTCTTTTTTTAAGTCGTACTAATACACAAAATTAATACAACTATCAATTCTACGTGCAAAAAGCAAATGTAAACGTTTAATACAACTAACTATTCTACGTGCAAAAAACAAATATAAACCCTTAAAGCGAGATAAAGAAAATATATAAATTAATACATTTGGGATGGTGGAAGAAAACAGTAATATATATTAAGTGATAGTGATACAATGATTTATTTAAAAGTTTGCTATTAGTAGTATTTTTAATAAACAGCTGAATAAAAATTTTAATTTAACTGCATTTATTAAAAAAACACATTTAAAATATTATTGAATAAAACTAGTGCACAAAAAATTGGATATATGATGAGATATCAATTCCTCAATTCAGTTACTCGATATGAGAATGACAGCAGGAGAGAGAATACCCACATTAAAGCGAGAGGGCCCGACCCGTCAGTTTAATTCCTAGGAAAACATAAAACTTGAATGAATCGCACAAAAAGTCTGAAACTTAGGTGTTATATTAAATTTTGAGCTTGTCCTTATGCGAAAATATCAGACTTCCTTTTTATCATGTAAATCATGGCCTGAAATGTATAGCTTTTGTTTTAGAGTGAAGTACTACTATATCACTAAAAAGTATTTTTTTTAAAAGGAATTATCTACTCCCAAAATTGAATTTGCAAAATTATATAAATAAATAAATAAATAATAATAAATTGTCAGCTTTAAATGAAATGAATCAAATATGTACACTTTTCCAACCACAACACGTAAGTTTGGGGTTTATTGAGAGTAGAAATTTACGTATTTTATATGTGGACATTATACCGTTATCCTTAGAAAAGTCATTTTTTTTGCATGGAATGATTAGGTTTTAGTGCTTGCATGATTTTAAGGCTACTAAGGTGTTTTTGTGAATTTTGAAAACTTAAAACAAGAGAAAAAAAAAGGATCAGAATTGAAAACAGCATGGAATAGACCCGAAGAAGTGCAGCTCGACAGCAGCTCTAGCCGAGTTGGACTAGATTTTTGCCGTTAGGTGCTCCGATCGTGCCAAGCAGGGGTCATACAGAGTCAGCATGATGTCTGCAGTCGTCACGTGTACTGCTCGACGTCAAACTCGGCAGCCTAGGATGCAGCTCGAGCCGAGCTGGCCGGTTTGTGGGCGAGTCTCAGGCGATTTGGTCCAGAATCATGTTTTACATCTCCTAGTACGTGTTTGTGCGTATTTTTGGCGAAAAAAGACCCAAAGAAACAGTCCGAAGGAACACACAAGTATAAAAGAGAACCAGAACACACAAGGGACAGAGATTGGATCCAATTCACTATTCTTCTACCATATTTCACGTCTCCCACCCATCCCATCACCCATCCAGAACCAAAAGGAGTTTCAAGTGATACTTGAGAGAGATCAGTCAATTGGAGAGACGGAGAAGGCAAGCGGAACAACGCCGACATTAGGGATTTTGTTTCCTATCTTTCTATTTCGTTTGTCAAGACTTCTGATATGAATTCAACAGCCATGAGTGTTGCTTGTAACCTCATGGGTTAATTTTGTTTATAGTTTTAAGATTTGAAGGATAAACGCCATTGATTTAATGAACTAGACTACTTTTGTGAATTCATGTGGATAATATACTGATTTATTTGATTTATTTAGATTTTGCTATTCTGCTTCGTAATGTCTTCATATTATTTCATGACATTCCCCATAATGCTTGATTTATTATGTATTTATGTTAGTTTGAGTGCGTTCATAAATTGAATTGTTTATTTTTTAAGGATTAAGGTAATTTCCCCATTAACATGTTAATTCTACATAACTGATAAATTAGATGTTTGAATGATCTAATGGAACAATGCAATTAGACTTTCAAGCAGGATGTTGAATAAAACTTTGTAGTACTTTCTAGAGAATTCTTGTTAGTCATTCGTGCCATTTGGAGGTATCGTTCTTGCTTAGTTAGTATCTAGAAAGGGGACAAGGTAGTATTCACGAACCTTAGGGATTAAACCGGTTTTAATCGTTAACTTCGAATTGGATAAGTCAGGTGGGATAACATGGTTATGTGGTGTTATTTCATTAAAGCCTGCATGAATGAACAATTGTATGTTTAGGGATTCAGATTAATTAGTTTATACCGGATTATCTTAGAACGATTGATTTCTCCTAAATTAAATTTAAATCTTTCTTCTATGTTTTATTTATTCATTATTTAATATTGTTGTATTTACTGACAATCCACTTATGCCAAAAATGTTTGTAATTAAAGAAAGTGTAGACTGTGGCGTCCTTCCTCAGAGCTTGGTACATCTAAGAAGAATGAAACCTTCCACCCACACAACATGTATGCATAATCTGCTCCACCAATCCGTCTCCATCCCTTACTAATGCAATCTTGTTTCCTAATGTAGATCATGGTTCTCCATGGATAGGAAGAGTTAGCAGCTGGAGCGACCACCATCCAATAATGATATCCATGGTAAATGGAGTGGATCCACCTTACCCAAAGTGAATTAGCTTCACTATGAATATCCCATAAAGCCGAGGATAAGAGTGCTTTATTCCACATAGTTATATCCTTTAATCCTAATCCTCCCGATTGCTTAGGTTGGGTAACATCCTTCCAGCTGACAGCACTCGCTCTCGATCCCCAAAGGAACCTTCTTATCAAGCTTTCCACCCGTCTTATCACCACATTTGAAACTTTGACCATCGCGCACCAAAAAGATAAGATGCCATAAATTCTAGAAGTAATAAGTTCAAGTCTACCTGTGAATGATAAAAGCTTTAAAAGCCATTTTTGGACTATGTTATTGATATCATCTAAGAGAGGAGTAAAATCCTACACTCCAATTCTTTTACTCCTGTTAGGGATACCTAAGTATCTGAACGAGACAGTTCCTCTATTGTAAGGGAGAATGGTGCAAATATGAGCTAAGTTTTGAGTTGAGACACCTGCAGTGAAAATGTTAGATTTATGTGCATTAATAGCCAAAAACGTCTTCAGACTCACATCAATGCTCGTAACAGTTTGAGGGTTTATATCCCAGTATCAACAAATCATCAGCAAAGATCATATGAGATACATCAACCCTTCTACAAATTCTTGAGTGATGTCTATACATGCCAGAGCCCATCATACTCTTCATCAATCTAATAAAATATTCCATGCATGATAGAAATAGTAAAGATGATATAGGGTCACCTTGCCTCAAGCCACGTTTCCCTCTGAAAAAGCCCTCTGGTTTTCCCATACACTACTTCGTATTCGTTATTGATCAATGGGAAATCGAAGAACTTTTTCAGATGGACGTGGCTTGAAGCAAGGTGACTATATTCTCTTTACTATTTGTGTTGTGCATTGAATATTTTATTTTGAATTTAAATTAGATAAATTTTTTTTAAAGGTACTCTTATGTATCTATACTAATCATATGAATCCATGAATCTTAATGATAATTTTATTATTAAATATGGAGAAGAAGAAAAAATTCAATTATATCTCAATACTTTGTGTAACCCACCACTAGGAAATAATAAATGGTGGAAATCCCACCTTTTCACCCTCAGATTTGCAGGGAGGTGTTTCATCCCCTTTTATCATTTGAGCTATGTTAGGATATTATATCTCAAACACTTGGAGTATATAGTTCAAACATTAATTAACTTAAGATTTGTTAGTAGTCCTAATAAATAGCATGTCTACGGACTTTTCTTAATCGAACCCAACATTAGATTAATATTTATAAATGATCGATCGACTAGGCAATGTCAATTTAATGATATATAAATTAATGTATGCATTATCCTATTTAATAATCCAGACAAAACAATTAATAACAGTAAAATGGGGAATCACATGAATTAATCTAAAATTCAAATGGTTGCACTAGTCAGAAAGAATGAGAGGAGGGCGTGTGTTGTACTTATAATAATGAAGAAAATTGAGTGGTTTTTCTCATCGTGTTAAAACAGACTTACTTTGTTGAAAAGATATACATACCACATAAAACATGGATTCACCTGGTGTAACTTGAAATGCTTGGCAGCTCTCAACACATCCAAGGAAGAAGGAGAATTCGCAAATACAGTCTGCAGCTTTTCGTTAATGATTGCCTCAATATCTTCCGCACTGTATGCTTCTTCTTTCAAGTATTCCTATTAAATTTAGTTGTGTTATCCAACTGAATGAATATGTAAATAGAAGCCCATGAAAATTAAATCAAACTTTGATTCAACACCTTGACAGCGACAACTGGATCAGAAGACCCATGTGTACTAGCAAATGATACACACAGCCCTTCAACATCTGAAAGTGTCTTCACCTTGCTTATTGCTTCTTCGCTGCTCATCCCGAGTTTTATGCCTAATACAATCTGCAATACCCCCCAAATAAAGACAGATGACCACCTTAATCAGGAAAGGAAATCATAACAAATAAACAAGCTTACAGAAGCTAGAAGGCATTCAACGACCCTGTTGTCGTAATTAGTTGCTGCAGTGACTGCTTTCTGAGATTCAGCGAGTGAATGTGCTATAAAAAATGTCCCACCAGCAGGGAGCTGGACCTCAGTAGCACGAATTGGGTTGAAATCAATCAGTGCAGCAAATCCAGATTGAGCCATCACTGATATTGCCTGCCCAATCAAGCAACATAGCATTGTATGTTAGAGCTACAAAAAAGACATGGCATACATATTTTGAGGCAATATGGTAAATCACCTGGTCCATTCCACCAGATTGAGTTCCAATGTGTCTTTCACATTCACAAGTTGAGCACGTTCTTTCTGGAAAATAAAATTTAAAACAAAATAGAGTTACAAGCAAACAACACAAGATCACATGTTCTCAGAATCTATTCTATGGATAATGTACTCAATATCCATTTATACAAGTCAATAATATTTGAGTAGATTACTGTGGCAACAAACAGAGATATAATGGGCAAAAAGGAAAAACCTTAGGGAAATTTGCTCCCATTATTGCAATTGTAGATGAGCAAACAAATGCAGCGGAGCTTGATAAACCAGATCCTACATGAGAAAAAAAAGTGTACTTAGTTCTAACTTCTAACAAATACCTGTGTTTCCACCTAGTTAGAAGCATATAGTCATAGATTGAATGAAAGTACCTGTAGGAACAATGCCATCAACAACAAACTCGAGTCCAACTGATTCACCACCATCTATCCCCTTTAATTTGGCATACTCAGAGAAACCTTTGTACCTGAAATGCAGAAATGAGTAATTCCGAAATATAAATTAAAGTTCAGAATTTGCCGAAAGAAATTCAATCATGATGTCCTGAAACTACCCTAACACCATCTGTTTTCTTAACAAGCAACAAACTCTTGGGCATATAAGCTAGGGAGGCATAACTTAGCCCAAAACCATGGTTAAAGGATGACTCCCACTTACATGTCCTTACACACTTTCATGTGGAACTAATGTACATAAAACAAACACTATCCAAAATCTGGCATTTCAAGAGAAATAGCAGGCACAGTACCCACAGATATAATAGTGACCCCATCTGTGATTCTTTAGATTAATTACCTGAAAAAAAGATAATTCTTCTTTAGCAAACTACAATATATCGAAAGAACCAAACATGACTAAATCAACGGGCTAAACCATTCCTGATTTACAGAGTGCAGACACGATTTTATCCATCATGAACTCGGCTTATACAAACTAATAGCGGTGACTGTTTGAACAAAGAATTATGAAGGTAAACAAATACTAAACTTCCACAGGGATCACATTTTTCAGCAGGGACTCCAAATATCATCAAAGATGTTTTGTTTTATGCAAAGACCCAATTGGGTAAATATCAAAATTGGTCATGTAAGTATGTCATTTTCCAACTTTAGTCCTTTATCATTTGCAATTCTCAATTTTGGTAATTTTTTGTCTACTTTTAGTCCTTTTGGTCCAAATTTAGTCCTTTATGTTAAAAAAATGTCCAAAAATGGTCCGAAAGTGTATACATTTAGGACCAAAAGTGGACAAAAAAAAGACCAAATTTTGAGAAAAAGGACCAAAACTGGACCAAAAGGAGACCAAAAGGACTAAAACTGGACAAAAAAGGACCAAAATTGAGAATTGCAAATGATAAAGGACTAAAGTTGGAAAATGTCATACTTACAGGACTAATTTTGACATTTACCGGACCCAATTTTAACCATATATGGCGTAAAATAATCAAAAGAAAGCCCATTAATTAGCTACATATAACTTGTAATGACATGTTTAAAGAAATAAACCATTCAAATAAAGTTTTGCAGCCAACAAAGTTGTGAAAGCCAATCAAAAACATGGCAAAGTAGTTTACTCCAAAACTTTTGATGCTAAGACAAAATAAACAACATGTTCTCGAAATAACAATCTATGTAGCCAAACGAAAAACGAAAGTGAGGCACTAGTGTATGAGGCAGAATCAGTAGAAAAAAAAAAATACTCCCTTCATCCCACGTATTTATTCGCACATTTCATTTTTTGGGTATCTCACGTATTTGTTCACGTTCTAATAAAAATACACTATACATCTCACCTATTTTTTATACTTTATTCATCAATCCCAACAATTTTATTTACTTTTTACACTTTATTCATAATTCTCAATAATTTTATTTACTTTTGTTTATCTTTAAATTACCAATTTACCCCTATTTTTTCTTAGGTTATATATTAAAAATAACACTTCCTAATCTTCGTACAAGTATAAACGTGAACAATTATATACTTTTTGGCGATTCACATCCAAGGGTAGCAGAGTCTGAATTAGAGTTGATTCGAACCTGATCAGGGTCGGCAGGGCAAGTACAAAGGGAATATTTCTCACTCTTCACATTTGCGATCCGCAACACCTTCTCACCCTCCACTTTTCGTATCGCCACGATCGTGTCTTGCCTGATCGCCATAGGCAACACAGAGTAACCTTCATAGTCTATGTGCTCTCCGATCAAATTCACCCTCCCTACAGAAAGAGAGAGACATCATATCACCAGTTCAAAGTAACCAGTGTAAACAAAATTGATGAGATAACCCATCAAATCGAGTGAAATTAATATACAAAAACATAATCGTACCAGGAGATCGGGCATAGATATCAATCAGGGGCGTGACCAAGAATTCAACAAATTTAGATTTCAATTGGTTGAACCGGAGTTGGGCTTCTTCAAGCTGCAACCCCCTTCCATAAACCGGTTCGAGTGACTTGAAAACGGGCACGGGCAACTCCTCGAGTCTGGTCATTGATAAGCTCGCGCTCTCTCTCTTAGGGCTGGAAAAATAAATTGTAAACCGAAAAAATCGATGCAAAAATCGATCGAAACGCACGTACACAATACTAATGTTTTTTTATTGCTAAATATTTGAACTCGGTCACTCATTGAAGGGAGAATCCCAATGGCCAGCTGAACAAACTCACTCTTGTTGTTAATTAAATTATTTTAATTAAATGTTTGTTAAGCTATTTTATGTTTTTAAAAAATAAGAAATGGATAATTATTGGTTGAATTATCTTATAAATTTTCGTTAGTTACCAAAAAAACTAATAGAGAACATTATTATTATTTAAATTAATCTATAAGTAAAACCACCAAAAATAGATCGAAACAGCATAATCAATGTCATTTGAATTACTGCGGTTTACACTTCATTACTAAATCAAATCGTATATAACAAAATGAATACTAGGCATATTAGAAAAACCGTCAAACTAAACCGTGCACACCCTTACTCTCTCCCTTCCTCTCTTCGTGCTTTACTTAAACTTCACTTTTTCTCTGGGCCATATTAGAAGCAGATACCCGAGTGATGTATATGTATCAGGGAGGGAGTGATTAGTTCAGTGAAATTTGGAGTCAAGTGTGTGGGGTAGGTTTGTGGGGTGGGAGACTTAATAAAATTTTGATTTTTTTACTTAATAAAATTTTGATTTTTTTTAAAAAAAAAAAATCTAACAACCCTTTTTCATTGGATTTAAGGGAAGGAAAAAGATTCAGGATAAAATTCATATGATGGCGACAATTTGTTGTCAATACTGTAATGTAATCTGCTACCAAAATTACTGGATTGAATAATTATTTCTCAATCCTTTTTCACTTTTACGCTTAGAATTTGTAAATATATATTTATTATTATTGAATTACCTTAAATAGAACAAAATATCCCCCACTGATGTAGATATTACTTTAAAAAAAAAAAATAATAATAATAATAATCAAAGGATATGGGTTGAAAATAGAGTCAGCAAGATTAAGAGAGTTGGTATATTTTGTTCTATTTAGGGAGGATTACTACTAGGTACACAAAAAAACCCTAAATTACTATGAGATACAAACATATAAAAGTATTACTACTAGGTACAAAAATATATAGTGATTTTCCAATATTGCCCCTATTAATGTGCTGCACATAAATATTGTGTGCAGCAAAAGTTCATGTGCAGCAAAGTGTGTGCAGCAAAAAAAGTGTGTGCAGCAAAAAAATGTGGTGGTCCGGCGGCGGCGGTCCGGCAGCTTTTCCGGCGGCGGCAGTTTTTCCGGCGACCAGTTTTTTTTTTTTTTTTTTTTTTTTTTGGACGAACAGTTTTTCCGGCGACCGGCTGCCGGAGCTCCGGCGGCGGCGGCGCGGCAGCTTTCAGGCGACCAGTTTTTTTTTTTTTTTTTTTTTTTTTTTTTTTTTTTTGACGAACAGATTTTCCGGCGACCGGCCGCCGGAGCTCCGCCGGCGGCGGCGGTCCGGCAGCGGCAGCGGTGGTCCGGTGGTGGGTGGAGGTTGGGGTTAGTGTTTTAAAGGTATATGGGTTTAGGGGTATATTTAGTATTTTACTTTAATATTTTGTATTAAATAATAATTATTTTAAATCAATGTATCTAGTAGTAATTAGGGGTACAAAGTGTGTACCTATCAGTAATTATTTCTTTTATTTAAGGTAATTCAATAATAATAAATATATATTTACAAATTTTAAGCATAAAAGTGAAAAACATATCTTTTGATAATCTGATGTAGATATTACTTTAAAAAATAATAATAATAATAATAATTATAATAATAATTATTATTATTTATTTATAAATTTCAAAATATTTCTCACTCATCAGTATGAATTTTAAATGACACGATTTGAATAAGAATTTAAAAAAAGAGTTTATTATTGTAAGGTACACACTTTAGAGCTAAAATACTCTCAGATACAAAGGAAAAGAAAAATTCTTCTCCACTACACAAATTAACACTAAAGGGACCAAATTACCCTTAACAAATCAGATTTTAATTTTGTCTTTGCTCTGGTGATGTCTCCTCCCCGCATGACCTCACGCAACTGCCGCCTTTCCTCCGCCCAATCGCCGCCTCTCCACTGCCCAATCGCCGCCGTGCATCTCTTTCCGACCACCATCCATAGAAGCATATTCAAGTTTAGCTCCTCAAACATCTCCTTCGTGTCCACCAAAACGCTCACAAAACTGAACCCATTTTGTTAATCTCGCAGATCCAATAAATCAGATCCGCCTCCTACCGATTGCAGCAACCCTTCCCTCACATTTTCTGATGCCCTTTCGGCGAACGACGATGGCGACTAAATGAACAAATCCTTCAATTTGTGCCTGACGGACAGTTCTCTTTCCTTTTTCGGTGAGCGGTGTTCATCGCTTCTTTCCCTCCGATCTGGCAATCCATCATCGCAGCGCGAATTTAGCCTTCTCTTGGCAGTGCCAGCGTCTCCTCCGTGGCTAAGGAGCATCCGGAGTATCTTGCGGCAGCGGAGGTGGATTACACTCCCTATGTTTTCTTTCAAATTTGAGATTCACCATCTCTAAATTCTTCCTGCAATTTCATTCTCCAATTAGGTTTTTCAATTTTCTTTCTTGCGTGATGATGAATCTTATTTTTATTGAAGCTGTTAGTTTCTGGTGAATCTTGATACCATACACGAATTAATTACTACCTTCACTGTTTGTTGCAGTGCACAATTTGATTAATTATTTTGCTATTAATCTGTTGTATTATTGGCCTACAGATTTTGCAGAATTCATCGAAGATGGTTCGACCGCGCCGCAAGAAGGCTCCAACAATCCCCAAAGTTGAAGATGTATGTAAATTTTCTTAAAATAAAACTCAGCAATTAGAAAAAGAAGAAGAGCAAACAAAAGCGAAATGGAAACTTACTTGCAGAAAGGGTTGAAGAATGGACCAGGGGAACTTCTTGCGGTAGGAAACAAGAGCAGTTTGCAATTGGGCATGATCATCCCTGTAAACCCCATGAAATCAACAATGGAATTATTGCGCAAAAACTGGTCGGCAGAGGCATTATCAATCTTGGAGAAAACCTTGAATCTGGGGATTGGGGTAGAAGGTGGGAAGGAGCATGTTAATTTAGGTGTTGTAATGGCAAGATTGTTTAAACTACACACAAGTTAGCAGGTTGAGATTAGCAAGGATTGAGAAATATTTAAGGAAGATTAACAAACCTGCTGTGTTCAGCATTGATGTATGTATGTAACAATTAATGTAATGTGTGCATATTAATTAATGAAAGTAGTAATGTTTGGTGAATTTGTAGAGCCCAGATGGAGATATTATAGATTGTGCTGATAAAAGAAGACAGCCTGCTTTAGATCATCCTCTTCTGAAGGACCATAAAATCCAGGTTACATAATAATATTAGTACAATAAAATTGAGTTTAGGTATTGCAATATTACTAATGGTATATAAATAAATCCAGAGAGTTCCACCAAAGATACCAAGGGGCATAAAGGTGGGAGAAACAAAGAGCAACAGATCCTCAGCAGGGGTGTGGCAATTGTGGCATGAGCCTTACTTATTTGTGTGTATATATGATCAGGTGTGAAGTTACTTGAGAAATTGTGTTGATCGTGGCATGAGGATTCATGAGAATATCCAGTTCCTGATTGAAAGTTCTGCCTCTGACACTAATTAATTCAATTTGAATAATAATTTTTCAGTTGGATTTAGTATATGTTTATAAGTTAATTTCTTTGGCCTAATTACTAATTAGGATTCTGTAATGTGATGAATTAACAAGGGTGAATGAGTATTGAATTGGTTTGCCATCAATTGTCTGATATAGTACTAGTAAAAATAAATTATGAAAAAAATTACCGGACCGCCGTCGGTTGCCGGACCTCCGCCGAAATTTAAAGTATGCAAATAAAATGTGTAAAAACAAATTGTGCAGAAAAAATTCGTCGGACCGTTGCCTGACCTCCACCGCCGGCTGCCGAACCTCCGCCAAAACTTAAAATGTGCAAACAAAATGTGCAAGCAAAAATAAATTGTGCAAAAAAAATACGATGGACCACCGCCTGACCTCCTCTGGAACTTAAACTGTGCAAACAAAATGTGATGCAAACAAATTGTGGAAAAAAATTCGCCGGACCACCGCCGGATCTCTGCCGAAACTTAAATTGTGCAAAACAAATTGTACAAAACGAAATTGTGCAAACCAAATTATGTAAAATAAATTTGTGCAAACAAATTGTGCAAACACATAGGGGTATTTTTGGTATCACAATCATAATTGTGTAGTTATGAGTAATAATGCTTTGAGTCATGTAGTTTATAGTAATTATGCATTATTTTATATATCCAATAGTAATTGACCCATTTAAAAATCCTTTCAAAATAACTAAAATATCAAATACAAATCCAAATTTTGAAATGCGTCCATTAATTTAAAATCATGAACATATAAATCCATGAATAAAGAAAATATCAGCTTATTTTAGAAAAGATATAAAACATAATTAGATGAACAGAAAATATAATTTCATCTTAAATTTATTAAAAAAAATTCACCTTAAAATCCAATTTTAATAAACAATTTTACAGTGGAATAACAAAATTACATTACCCACAAATCAAAATATCAAATATAGGTTGAAAACCGTGGAGGCCCTTGTAATAGGTTCACTTATTATAAGAATCGAGAAATTAAAATGACCAAAGAAGTTCGACTATTTATATTACTTGTAAATTCATGTGGTAGAAATTAATTGTTGAGTAAGATTTGGGGTGTATTGTTTTATTTCATATTTTTTTAGAAATGTCAGGTAAAATATGTTGTACGTGATAATTATTTTGTAATATTGTGTTCTTGAATCATATGTAAATCCCTTGCGTGGGATTGTAAGATCTTTTGGTTGGTGTAATTCTAAATTGATTTCTATTTTTCGCAAAGAATTTTGCAAATTTGACGATTTTGCAGTTTTCGCGAACTTGAAGAATTTTAAAAAACAAACAGTTTGATTACGGATAGTTTGACTATTATTGCTCAAATAGATCATACTCTTACCTAGAGAGCGTCAACAATCTGTTCTCGCATTATGATTGAAGCTGTTACATCATAATGAATATTATGATTGATTCTTGGTTCTTGTTCAATTGAGTAACATATACCATTTTGATGTTATACAATTTCAATTGAGTTTGGATATAATGAATATTATGATTGATTCTTGGTTCTTGTTCAATTGAGTAATATTTATCATTTTGATGTTATACAATTTCAACTGAGTTTGGATTAATACTTTAATTAGATGCATCCTTCAAAATATGACATGGATTCGTGTAAGACAAATTTTTGCATCCTGTTGCCTAGCCTTTTTGTATTGTTGATTGCATGTTTGTACACCAAATGCTGAAATATGGATTTGCAATCTGTTTGTATACCAAAGGCTGAAATATGGATTTGCAAATAAATTGTCTAAGCAATATGAAGTTATTCGTTCATGGGGAAATCTGAAAATTTATGAAGTGCTAGAGTATTTCATGACTTTTGGATTGGTGGAAGAAGACTATTACCCACCTCATACTTCTTTTATTTTGTATTTCTCAAATGATAAATTCTCTTGTGAGACGTTACATACGTGACCGTTTATGAGACGTATTAAAATATGTCTATTATATAGATAAAGTATGTTAAAATAAGTTTTGTAAAGTATGATAAATGATGAATTAAAATATGATTTTATAGTGTTATAATATGATTCATTATTAACATACTTTAACTACAAATAAGCATACTTTAACTATATAAAATCATACTTTAGTCATGGGTTGACCCGTCTCACAAAAAAATCCGTGTCACAAGAGAGTTTATCTTTCTCAAATTTATAGCGTTTCGTTTAGTTATGTAGACATTTTTAATTAGTTGTTATTTTTTTTAATTAGTTATCATTTTTTTAATTAAAAATGTTATTACTTTTTATAAAATTTTTTTTTTTTCTTTTTAGCACCATTATTATTTTTCATCAATATATTAATAATTATTTTTTAATAAAAATATTATCACTTATTTTATAGAAATCATTTGGTTACACAAGTCTTTGTCATTATTCTTTGAAAGCATTCCAAACAATTTTGTATATTTCTCAAATTTATAACCTTTTGTTTAGTTATGCAGACATTTTTAATTAGTTATTATTTTTATTAGGAATGTTATTACTTTTTTTTTTAAATGTTCTTTCTTTTTAACACCATTATTATTTTTCATTAATATATTGATAATCATTTTTTAACAAAAATATTATCACTTATTTTATAGAAATCATTTCGTTATCCAAGTCTTTGTCATTTTCAAATAGAAATCATTTCTTTACCCAAGTCTTTGTCATTATTCTTTGAAATCATTTCATGTTTGAATTATTTATTTATTTATGTTTATAATTATAATTAGCAGCAGACAAAGTGTGAAACCGTGAGGACAACGAAGGATACACGTGAAACTGATACACTTCTTGAGCATACCAGCATATATATATATATATATATATATATATATATATATATATATATATATATATATATATATATATATATATATATATATATATATATTAAATGAGCATAGATCATTGTTAAAGTATTTTTATAATTCTATATTTTTAATGGTTAAAAGTTTAATTTGACATGGCTTCAATGTCCACATCATTTCTTATTTATATATGTACAAGTCAAATAATTGAAGCTAATTCATGAAGTTTGAGAAAGAATGAGCAAAAGAGTAGAAGAGGTGAACATCTGTGCAAAGTTCATAGTCGACCAAGTTTTTCAACGAGGCGATTCTCAATTTCAACTCTCTTCTTCATCAACACAGCGTACTTGGACACGACCTCTTGATCGCCTGCTGTCACCGCAAGCTTACAGTTGAGAGATGTCGTTTCCAGCTTGTCCTTGTACATGCTTGAGATTGGGATGAATATGCCCTTTTTATAGGGCAACCAGCCGTGAGCGGCCCTTAGAGCAGCTCCCATGGAAGCTGAATCTGAATAATATCATAACCACCAATAAATGGTAAACGAACGAGTAAGTTTCTAACAGCCTCATTGTGGATAGGAGCAAGTAGATGGATAAAACTGATTCAACTGTACAAGGATGTTCTTAACCGGACTTACCCGAGCTTTGGACTTTGTAGACATTGCAACCGAAGATGGAAGCTATTGCAGTGAGAATGCTATTGTTGGTGGATGCTCCACCGGTAGCAATTATGCGTTTTGGAGGCGAAGGCATTCCAAATCTTTCAGCATGGGCTCGCATGGAGAGAAACTGACCTTCTACTAATGCTCGAATCTGAATAGAAGGAGTTTCGTGTGAGCTTACATGTTAATATAGAAATTAGAACTTAAGGTTTGGGTTTACTAACCTCAGTGGGAGCATCAAATTCTGCCGCCTCATGTTCAGTTACTCCATCCAATGTTTGTCCATTGAAATTCTCAAGAACGTAACGGTGGAATCCAACTGCAATAACAATAAAGCAAGAATTCAAGCATATGTATGTGCAAAACTGATTTTCAACGTGTCACGATTTGACCAACTAGGAGAATATGCTAAACATGTAGGAATGTCCAGAAGAATGCAGTCACAGGAGTGTTTTCGAGGTTCTTCAGATCCTTTAAGTTGCTCAGTTTTAGATCATGGAAAGTACAATCAAATGAAGAAATTAAAGGATTATCCGCATCATATAGATGCTATTCGGTTTGGTGACGTTGAGTGAGGATAGTTGTTGAGGCCTAGGGCAATCTACCATGCTGAACTTCGATGTCTGATCGGACCCCCAAAAATTTATGATGGAACAATACATGTTTGTCAAGTCAAACTAACCTAAATTAAGGGTCCATTTCCTAAGAAGTTTTACACCAAAACGGCACTGTCGATGCACCATGAACTTTCAACCATTTCTTAGGGCAGTAATATAACAACAATGCACAAACATCCTTTACTTTTTCGACTCAAATTGCGGGTCAAATTTCAATCCTAGTATAAGCCTTTTCTCAGGAAGGAGGGTTCAGGACCAAAATGTGAGATGGATATGGTTAAATTTGGTTAGATTTATTTTTTAAGTTGAGAAATTTAAAATAACTGCTGTTCATTTATCAACTTTGTTTACTAGTTTGCTTACCTGGCAGGGGAGGAATAATTTCATAATCTTTGTAATAGAATCCTAGCTTTCCACCTGTTAAAGAAGGGTAGTTAGAAACATCCAACAAAAAATAAATTTAATATGAGATGGCAGGATTCAAGCACTCACCATTAAAGGGCTCTGACTGCTGCAAAAACTTATTAAAAACTTCCCAAGATTTATCTGCACACTTGTTACGTATGTCTACCAAGATCGGAGATACAGAGTTAATAAAGAACTTACATTGCTTTAGAAAAGATATTACCGTCTTTGAAAAGTTTGTTCATACCTTCACGGGTCAAAGAACCATTCTTATAGCATAGCATTACCATGTAGCCTTTTATGTCTACTGGATTAGGAAAAACATGCCCTTCTAAACATGGCTTGTGTTCAGAAGTGATCCCAAAGACCTACAGAAAAAAAATAGGGTAGCTCAAGCTGTGTTGGATTTTATTCTGGGAAGTGGGAATTCGATAGTGAATGGACACATCAAATTTTTTGCTAAGTCTTTGTAATATTGCCTTATTACTGAAAGTCTTATAGGTTGCTTATCACGGAAGTGAAAAGGATTTATAAATAGATGATTGTTTCTCATTTAATCCCATTTAATCTAAATTTATCAGGGTTAGAAAATATCACATACAAATACTCAGTTCAAGTAGTATATTGGTCGTAAGAGAAAAGAGTGGGAATTTCCTAAGCTACGTATGCAAGTTACTTCATGTTGAGTTCTGAACTCGATTCCACAACTTGAAATCATAAGCAGATGAGAGCAAACTGACTTACAGTGTCGCTGGTTCCAAGACTGATGGCTAGATCCCCAGGACTATTGAGTGTTAAACCTGCAGAGTGCAAATGTAACTAATTAATTAATGCTAGATAGTTCAATGACCATAAAAAGTGGTAGACTAGTACTATTATCGTGATGAGGGAAGTAAACTTAAACTAAACATAATAATTCTCCTCAAGAAATTAACAATTGTTGAAAATAAATACAACATATGTACAGATGGCTAATTATGAGAGGTCAACTCGAAGTGCACAGCAAACAGATGCTCACTTCACATAAAAAAGGACATGCAAATTTGCATGAACACAGCAAGATCTCATGCTAATAATTAGTGTAATTCCATACCAAACATACTTTAAGTAACCAGAGAAGTCTAATGTGTACATTGCTACCAACAACTAGGTAAGTTAGCTTTGCAGCTTCCTAAATTAAGATTGGCTGGAATTTTTAAGGTTTCTTCAGCGTTTATTATGTGTCAAAATGAACTATGATAGCCCTGTCTTGAACTAATGCACGGGATATCTTCATATGAATACAGATGTTTGATAAGAGGCTTGATAGGCAGCCAAAGCATGCGTCGACGTTGGAAAATCAGTTATGAATAGAATACAGGGAACACGTTGCTCCAAAAGTAGGTATAATCCAGCAAAACAAAACATCAGGAAAGGAAATTGTGAATCATCATTATTGGAGAGTGGTGAATCTTCTCATGAGAGATATAGCACTAACATTAAAGAAAAAGTTTACCTGCTAGGCTGTTAGGATTATCACCAGACCACTGAATAATTAGACAGTTTTTGTCAAATTGATACCTGAAATCATTTCATTAGGAGTCTTAGACATAAACCACGGCAGTATTTTTAAAGAGGATTTCACAGTTTCACTCAAAAAAAAAGAAAAAAAAGAGGATTTCACAGAATGCATATAGATACAACAGTGACACAAGATGCGGAGCAACAGTATCAGCACGTCTAAGGGTTTTTGCAATTATTCCTCGCCAGATAAAAGAATTTTTTATTCTAAACTTTCTATTTGGCATTTAAAATACAATGCCAGGAGTCACTCAAAAATACTAAGGCCCATAGATAAGTTTGCTTCTCTTTAGATTAATAAAGCAACATCTCTATAATTAGATAGGATATAGGTTTTTATAAAAATATACAAGGTTGAATTCATAAAAGCTTCATAATTGAACATCATGCAAGTTACATGATTAGGGTGCAACTGACCTCTCTACGAAATAAGGGGCAATTAGACCAGCAACAGCATATGCAGGTGCCAATTTTCCAAGTTTTTCTTCCAAGCCCAGTGCCGTGACCTAAATAAGATGAAATTTTTAACACCAAAAGCTCAACTTTCATTATTCTAAAGATCAAAGTAGATTGTATTGTGGAAAACCAAACAAAACAAAATTAATGCAATGTAAGTAGCAAATACACCACAAACCTCCAAGATTTTCTTTGACCAAACTCTCTCTTTAATGTCCATCAAATTCATTCCAGCTCCATCAGTGTGATCAATACAAGCGTAGCTCCCAATAAGAAGAGAAGCCATGAAAGAACTAACAAGGGAGATTCTCTCAGTATTCTCATAAGCTTCAGGTTGTGTCTCAAATATTCTTCGAATTTGTGGCCCCGTAAACCTTTCATATGCCCGTGAGCCTGTAAGGCTCGACAACTCCAGAGCACCACCTACAGCTTTCTCAATTGCCTTACATTGTTCTGTAGTGCTGCTATCCATCCATATAGGCGACTCCTTTACTGAAAAGGCCTCACCAAGTTGATCAACCAACTGTTTACTCGGGTCCAACGACAACAAAATCCCAGAACTCCCACTTTTCCAATACACACTGCCATGTTGCTGCCCACTACCCGATACGGCTGCAATTTTTCCAAAATCCAGCCCGGATTTCTTGAGCCTCTGAAGAATGAGGTCTAATGCTTCAACCCACATTATAGTGGGTGAAACAATCCTCCCATTGACAGAAGGGTCCCGGTAAACCCCATCTTTAGTCTTGTAATGGGGCAATTCGGAATCAAAATTAACTATCTCCTGAGCTACAATGTTCAAATTTGCATCTAAAACAGTTGCCTTCAATGACCTACATCATACATTACACGATCATTGTAATCATCCTATTTTTTAAATTTTTTGCAAACGTACATTCTTTAGGAGCCAATTGGAGAAACACCACCCAATTGATCATACATAATTCATAAAAATTTAATCGCAATGCTCTAATTTTGTTGAATTTTTGAGTAGGTATCAAATTTTGGTTATTTAATCAACATAATGATACAAAACTAAACAGTAAAAACAGAGGAATTGAAATTAGGGAAGAAACTTACTGGGTGGAGCTATCAAACCCCAGAAAATAAGAGCCAATCGGCAGAGAGTAATCCTCCATATCTGGCAATAACACTGTATAAGCAGCCTTTTAAATTTGAAAAGCAGATAATAACACTTTTTTTTACCAGATTTACAGAAGTTCGATAAGGGGATGAGTAGAAACAATTTAGGGGGGTTTTACTTGGTTTACTGAGGTTAAACCTAACTGTTAAAATTAGTACGGTCAAAATGGGTTGAGACCATTGGGCCAACCCGACCCAACCCAATAAAACTCAATAATTACTTAATCCAAAATTGACCCACCCCAAAAAATCCCGTCCCAAAAATAACCCGTCTCACTCAAACCCATCAAAGTGTGGGCTATAGTGGGTTGCGGGCTAACCCAAACCGCCCCACCAACCCAACATCATCCCCTTTTATTATACATTAAATTTTAAAAATATTAGAAAAATTAATTTAAAAAAAAAATCAATATAGGATTAGGTTATTTCTCACTCATCGATTTCAACTTGTCTTCTCTCTCCTCGTAACCCTCTCTCTCTCTCTCAAAACCTGTACGATTCGTCGACTTCTCTCTACCCTCTTCTCTCTCCCCTTACCCCTCTCTCTCTCAATCAAATCTGTTTGATTTCTCTCTAGTCTCTAGTCTCTACCCAACAATTGATTTTGATATCTCGATGCTGCCCGCAAAGGTTTACATTATAACATGAGGGACAAGTAATCGACTGCCACTCCATTGACGAATTGAAGATTCATTTCCAGATGGGTGTCGACTCTAAGAAACTGGTAACTGATTTTTATCATGTTTGTGAATTATGAATTGTTCGTCTTTTAAATCTGTTGTATGCTGCTTTCAATTTATGGCTGTTGATTGACAATTTATTATGTTTGAGTGATATGCGTTTTGAGTTTTTGCATTTATGACCAAGTAACTATATATGCACATATAGTGTTTGATAAAATGTCTAATACAAGTTGTGAATTTTGTAGGGTTTTAGTTTCAATGTAATGACATGACATCCATTAGATAAAGGTTAAGAAGTGCTGCTTTTCTATAATGGGATAGGATGTATGAGAAAAGGTCTTCTGATCTTGTTGTTAATTACCAATGATAAAGGTTATGAAGTAATGACTAATGATAGTAAAAATTATACAGAATTAATATTAAGAGAATACTGTATATGGATAAAATGAAGTAAAGGTTATAATACATTGCCTCCACCATGAGTTAGTGGCAATCATCAAATCTTTCATGTAATAATTTGTGATCAAGAATGTCTTACTTGATGTCTTCATAACCCCCCCATCCGTTTTCATCTTTTCTTTAATTATTACTGACGATGCTTCTAAACAATGGTTCATTTTAATTAATTTTATTGATTTTAGAGGACATTGTAATGTTATTAGATAGTATATAGTAATGGTATGGGTAAGCAAAGATAAGTTTGCTTTGTATTAGTTCTTTTGGCTATGTTATTCTTTTGCCCATAGGATAATACTATGATATGAAAATACTATCATTTGGAAAAATAAAAACATACACTAGGAGTAGTGTTAAAACGCAGTGTATAGTTTGGGATTAAATTTTATACCATTGACGCTTATCTTGCTGGTTTTTTACAAAGAGACTTGATGAACTTAGAGATTTTAAGTTCAAGAAGACTTCAGTTAAGTTAAAATCTGACTTCATATGGATATCTATACATGTTAACCCCTATAGAATCTGTCTGATTTTTTTTTAAAAAGAGACTTTATTGATCAATATAGATTGAGAAGAGCATGAAACAACTGTCTTTTGCAGAATAACCTGAATTTCTAAATGGTGCAGATAAAACAACATTTTTATTGATGCCCTGTTTAGCTTGCGTAATGTCATTTTCCTTTTCAAATAAATATTCATAGATCCAACTACTAATTTTCTTATAATTAATAGAGTTAAATTATTTGTGCTTTGCAGGTTTAAAGAAAAAAACATGGAATCTATTGGACAAAGTGAGAGTAATACTGGACAAAGTGGGAGTAAGAAAAAGAGTAAAGAATTTTCAGAGGTTTGGGTTTACTTTTATAAAGTAGGAGTTGGTCCTAGAGCAATTTCTAAATGCAAAGCTTGTGGGAAAGAATATAAAACTGGGGGTGGAAGGTATGGAACTTCTACATTAAGGCGTCATATTTTTAAATGCCCAGAATTGAACCTTGATGAAGTAGGGCATAGAGTCATTGATGGAAAATATAAAAAGATGAAGCCCAAAATTGCACGTGAATTGTTAGCAGCTCCAGTCATTAAGCATGATTTGTCATTTTCTTTTGTTGAATATGATGGAATTAGAGCTTTCCTCAAATACATCAATCCTAGTCTTTCATGCATATCTAGGAACACGCTTGTTTCTGATATAACTAAGTTATATTTGAAGAAAAAGGTTAAGCTTCAGAAAGTTTTGGCTAATATCCATCATAGAGTTTGTTTGACATCTGATGTATGGACTGCATGCACAGGCGAGGGATATATATGCTTAATGTGTCATTTTGTTGATGATAATTGGAAACTCAATAGTAAGATATTGAACTTTGATCACTTTCCCCCTCCACACTCTGGACCTGAGTTGGCTGCAAAAGTTTTGGAGTTTTTGAAAGAATGGAAAATTGATAAAAAAGTTTTTTCTTTGACATTAGATAATGCCTCTAGCAACGACGCTATGCAAAAGATTTTGAAAGACCGACTTACAATGCATGGTGGTTTGATTTGTGGTGGAGAGTTTTTTCATATTAGATGTACTGCTCATGTACTAAATCTAATCGTTCAGGAAGGCATAAAGTTTGGTGATAAAGCTTTGAGCAAGATTAGAGAGTCTGTAAAGTACGTGAAAAGTTCCGAAGGTAGGATGACAAAATTTGAAGAGTGTGTAAAATCAATTCCTAATATTGACACTAGAATTGGTTTAAGATTGGATATTTGCACTCGTTGGAATTCAACTTATTTGATGCTAGTTAGTGCTCTCAAATACAAAAATGCTTTTAATTCATTCTACTTGTCCGATAAGAACTATGCATATAGTCTTTCAAGTGACGAGTGGATAATCGGAGAGAAGTTATGTGAGTTTCTTGAGCCATTTTATGTAATCACCAACTTGTTTTCTGGTTTTTCTTATCCCACGTCAAATTTGTACTTTATGCAAGTGTGGAGAATTGAATGTTTGTTGAAGGAAAATTTGTCAAATAAAGATCCAAATCTTAGTGGCATGTGCAAGGAGATGTTCAAGAAATTTGATAAATATTGGGGCGAATACAGCACTGTGCTTTCATTTGGAGCAATACTTGACCCTCGATTCAAATTTGGAATGTTAGAGTATTTTTATTCGAAGGTAGAAAGTGACGCTAGTAAATGTCAAGAAAAGATGGCACTTGTTAAAAGCAAGTTATATACACTCTTTGAATGCTATAACAATGCTACCATGTCAAGTCTAGTGGTGTTACCATCCAAATCATCTCCTCTATGTGCTTCCTATGAAAATCAAGGGATTACAGCTAAGAGCCAACAGATTTTTTATGTGAGTAATTTTTTCTTCTTTTTACAGCACTCATTATTTGCAAGTTATATGTATATACATAACTTTTTTAATTTATGGTTTCAATGAATACAGGAAATGGCTGCATATGAGAGTCAAGTTCTAACAAAAGCTGAAAAATCTCAGTTATATTTATATCTAGAGGAACCGAAGCTTGACTATACTCAATTTCAAAATTTGGATATGTTGGAGTTTTGGAAGGGCCAGAAAAGTCGTCTACCAGATCTTGCTTTGATGGCGTGTGATATTTTGGCCATTCCTATTACTACTGTCGCCTCAGAGTCGAGCTTTTCGATTGGTGCTCGTGTGCTCACAAAGTATAGAAGTTCTATGATTCTGGAAAATTTTCAAGCACTTATTTGTACCCGTAATTGGCTGCATGGGTTTGTCTCTAATGGTGAGTTATATTTTATTATATCTACTTAAGTTACATATTGAAGTACTAATAATTATAATTATCGTTTTTATGTCATTATAGATGAAGATTGTGCAAAAATAAAAAAGGTGAATCAGGTGAAGCATCTAATCCTTTGGAGAGTAGTAATGATGAACAAGATGATGATATAATGGAAGATGAATGAAGATAAGCCATATGTATGATACTACAAGGATTCAAATGGATTGATGCACTGAAATCTGTTTTAGGTGCATGGTCATGATGTTAAAAGTGAGATGAACTATTGTGAAGTCTGAGAAGGATCAGTGGTGGTTCCACAGTAACTTTTACAGTCAAATCTTGATAGATATGCATGTGAAGTGCTCATCTTTCTGTAATTCAGAATTTATTATCTTGTTAAGATTTTGTTTTTATACAAGGAGTGATATGGTATTAAATATGAGATATAGTATTAATTACTTGATTGAATATTTAATGATATTTTTTATATTATTTTAAGATCTTTTTTTAAAGGAGATATTTATTTAACATGTACTATTAGTGTTGTACCTGTTAGTTTAGTTGGCAAAATAGCGCGTAAAAAAAAAGGGCCGACCCGCAATAACCTGACCCAAAATTGACCCAACCCATAGGTGACCCGACCCGCGACGGGCCCAACCCGTGGTTACCCAACCCGTAGATGACCCAACCCATTTGGGTCAACTAAAGGACGAGTTGTGATGGGTTATGGGCTGAACCACCCCAATAGCCCAAATTGACAGTACTAGTTAAAATATGATCACTTTCTTTCGTATATGAATGTATTAAATGCAAAAATGCAATGATGACGTAAGACTTTCAAGGTTGATAAGACTACCCCATCCACAACCAACAACAACCCAACCCAATAATATAATATTAATTTCTCTCTCATTCACATATACAACCTACAACCCAACCAAATCTCAATTTTTTCATACTCCATCAACAATCCAACTCAACCTACCTTTTTAATAAAATATTCATTTCTCTCTCATCTATATATATATAATTATTATTAAATTATATATTATTGTTATTATATTTTTTTGAATAATTATATTTAAAATTAAAATAATCTTATATTTTAGAAATATTTAATTCCGTAATTATAGGAATTTTTTTTTTTGAAAACACATAAGAGAATAACATATAACACAATAACAAAATTAAAATTACAATAATTATATAAAAATTACATAATTGAGGTGCAAAAATGAAAAAAAAATGCATTAAATATAAATCATAAAAATAAAAGATACAAATTATATAATCAACTGTCATGACCAAATTTCTGCCATATATGCTCAATCAAGTCATTTTTAAGAGCATTATGAACTTCTCTATTGCGAAGTTGGGCCCTATTAGCCATATAAGTGGATAAGCTTGCAATGCATCTAGTGGAGTATGACAAATCGTGATCATCTTCTTCATGTACTCCCCTTCTTCTTCCTTGTCGGTTTATAGGCATATCCGTAATAAACTCGGTGGGATCATAATAGTTTTGATATGTATCTCGCTCATCTTCTACAATCATATTGTGCATGATGATACAAGCCATCATAATTTTACCCATCTGCAGTTTATCCCAAACAAGACATGGACGTCTAAGAAATATAAAACGAGCTTGTAGAACTCCAAATGCGCGCTCTACATCTTTTCTGATGGCCTCTTGGTGTTGAGCAAACAACTTATGCTTTTGGAGTTGTGGAGCAGAAATTGACTTAACAAATACAGCCCATGAAGGATATATACCATCAGTAAGATAATATGCTTTATCATATTCATGACCATTCACAACATAATTTATGTTTGGTGTTCGACCTTCCAGCACATCATTAAAAACTGGAGAACGATGGAGTACATTAATATCATTGCACGTACCTGGTGTTCCAAAGAATACATGCCATATCCATAAGTCATATGATGCAACAGCTTCTAAAATGATTGTTGGCTTCCCACTTCTTCCAGGATATTATCCGGCCCATGCAGTAGGACAATTTTTCCATTTCCAATGCATGCAATCAATACTGCCTATCATGCCCGGGAATCCACGTTATTCCTCGACGTAGAGTAATCTAGTCAAATCTTGTTCATTAGGCCTTCTAAGATACTCGTTGTCGAAACAAGAAATAACACCATCAACAAATTTTATAAGAGCATCCCTTGCCACAATTTCACTCATTCGTAAGTACTCATCAACAGAATCAGTTGATGTGCCATATGCCAACACCCTCATAGCTCCAGTACATTTCTGTAATGCTGAAATCCCTTGTCTTCCTGTGGCATCATGCCGTCGTTGGAAATACTCATCATTGGAAGAAACAACTCCCACTATCGCAGAAATAATGATTTTTGCATGCGAAACCTGCGTCGAAAAATTTCAGGAGGATATATTGGTTTGTCGACAAAATAATCATTCATCAAACGCTCCTCACCAAATTCACGTTCTCTTTCAATATATCTTCGTCTAGCTCTAGGAGTGTGATTTTCCACAATCATATTAGGATTATTTAAGATCACATCCTCAATCATCTTATCAATTTGATGATTGCTTTCAACAACTCGATTTTTCCATTCATCAAATTTTGGAAAATTAATGGAACTAGAACTTGAATCTGAATAAACAAATGAATTTTCATTGAAAGATATTTTTTGCATTTGAGGAAAAAAAGTTGTGTGTAATTTATGAACAATTTCAACAAGTATATATAGAGAAATAATTCAAGGATAGCATGTGAAAGCCATCTTAAAGTTCTGTACATGCATGTGACTAAAGGCAGGTTGAGTAATGGTATTGAACAACCCACGTGAATAAAGTTAAAATAATATGCATGCATGTGACTAAAGGCAGGTTGAGTAATGGTCTTAACAATTGCATGTGAATAAAGGGAGAATATAGAAAAATGAAGGACAAAAGTTGACAACTCAATTACTTGATTAAAATTACATGAAATTAATTAAAAGGCTTAAAATACATTTAATTAAAGGACATTAATTAAAATGCGATATCTAAAATACATAATAGTAAGACAGATCTACTGTCCAAATACAATTGCCATTAATTTGCGTTTCATTTCTTCATCTTCTGGAGATAAGTGATCTTTAGCTAGCAATGTATTTAGCATAAGTTCTTTCATCCTCATTTGATTCCTGTGTAATTTCTCTCTTTCCAATTCAATTTTTTCTTTTCTCAAATTTTTCATTACTTCAACTTCATTATCTCTAGTGATCCTCAATGCACGAATTTCAGCAGCAACCTCATCCGTAGTAAAAGATTGTGAGGCCTTACCTTTTCTCTTTTTTCGCCTTATCTCTACCACTAGGACGTGCAATGGTTGAGCATCCACTACTTGGAGTTTCAAGATTTTCGGGAATAGAATATTCCCAATCCTCACTTATTTTGGCTCTTTTGGAACTTCCACCACTTTCGTTATTGTCCTCCTCATCTTCAGTACGGAAATGTGTTGAGTCACGATCTAATTTCAGCTCCCATTTTGGATGTTTACACATGACTTCATTAAATACAATTAAATCAGTAAACTTAGTACCACTTGCTTCATAAATTGTATGAGATTCTTTCTCGATATCTTTCTGGCTCATTCCACTCCTTTTTCGAGTATGTGCTTCATTGCAAGCTGCAATCCACTTGTGTGCACTTTGATTGAGTCGTTTGAAGTGACCTTTCAATATATCCACAGTCATTTCATTCATTTCTTCAGGATTTTCTGCTCGAGTGTCATGAAACATCTGATGAATTTGTTTCCATAATGAAGTAGACTTTTGATTTTTTCCATGCACTCTATCTTCACTAATGAAACACCAAGATTACATAAGAGCAATATCTTCCTTCACACACCATTTGGTATTTGGGGGTGGGGGACTTGTTTTTTGAACATTATTGAATAAATTTCGAGAAATATTTTGTGATGCTTGAACTTGTTCGGAAATTGATGTTTGATTGAGATTTGGCAAAAATTGGAAGCTTTGATGGTATTGAGAGTTTTGGTAACTTCCAAAATTAATAAAATCATCAAAATTTGAAAATTTTTGTGAGTTTGGATAGAAATTTGGATTGTTTGGATCCATGAGAAATGATAAAAAAACCTCAAAAAAAGAAGAAGATATAATTGGAGATGGAGAGAAAAAAGAGTGTTTTCGTTTTGTGTCTAAAGCATATCAATATTGTAGTCTATTTATAGAGAAAAAAATTACGAATTTTGATTATTATTATTTTTTACATAATTTAAATGTTAGATAATGAAAATTTAAATTCTATCCTTAAAAAATAAAATCCCACCAATGGTTGCTTGACAAGTGTCAACATATGGATAAATACATTTGGGTTGGCACATATTTCAATTAGGTTGAGGCAGGTAAGGATAAAATAACCGGTTGCTGAGTAATTAACAATTTTTCTTCTTTTTTTTGCAGGTAGTGGGCGACCCATGTGGAGTGTCACTGATGGGGATAGTCTAAGATATTAATGAAAGATAAGGATAAAATTAAGGATGATTTTCAGTCTGGATAGGTTTATTAAATTACGTGATTTTAGGTGTCAATAACTCAATATATTTAATAGGTAGTTATTTTATTTTATTATTTTATTATTAATAATTTTATTTTGTTTAATGATAAAGATTCTTGAGACGTTCATATTTACCATGCTATAGTATATTTTAATTGGTTTCTAAAATTAATGACGTTAGTAGGCTGTGTATGGTAAATAGATATTGTCAAATCCCGTATCAAAATTGAATCCATATAGTTATTAATCAAAACAAATCTATTGATTATTTGACCCTCCCTACTTGAATTAAACCTAAATATTTTATGGTATGGATTAGGATATCGTCTGATAAATCGTACCGAAACCGTATCGAAACCCAAACTGATCCATACCAAACCAAAAAAGCAAAAAAAAAATGGAGTATATTTTAAAATAAGATTTTATACCACATTAAAACTCAATAATAACAAATATACATTTTATTCTACTTTAAATTATACTCCCTCGTCCATCCAATAAGTATATATTTATTTTTTAAAGCACACTACAAAGACAAAGTGAGAAAAGAAAATTACCTGCTACCTAGGAGAAACTGGCCGGGCAACGGGCTTGCTCCTTTTATATATATAGTAGATAGTAGAAAAACTTGAGGAGATCATATTCACTATCTGTACCAAAAGTAGGTAATCTTGAAAGAGTAAAGAGAAATTACTTTACACTTTGTTCATTCACTACATGATGATTTTATTAAAGAAAATCTTAAGCGCCATATTTAGTCGAATTGAGTTGAAATCTCAAACTGTTTATTTATTTTAACACTTCTATATAAAAGTGAATTTAAGGATAATGCTCATTTGTTCTATGTTAAGGTTTATGTTTTCTATTTTAACACTTTACATTTCTTTTTTTGTCATGTTGATCCACACAAAATAATTAATTATTCCATGTAGGGCCCACACAACACTAATACAACTATCAACTTTACGTTAATATTATTTATCTTATCTCACTACACAATAAAATATTATACTTCTTAATCTCCGTGCAAAAAACAAACGTCAACGTTAACGCATGACAGAGGGAGTATACTTTATTCTAAGAGGGAGAATTTATTTTGGTTAATATTTATATTTTTTTAAGTACTCTCTCCGTCCGATTCTAAGGTATTCATTTGCTTTTTGCACGTGGATTAATGAATATTATTACTATATGCAAAGGTATCCATTTTACCATTTTGACTTTATAGTTGATTTTTCTTTTGTACATAATTTTTGATAAAATCTCTACTACTCAAATTTGAGCTGGTGTATTAATATTATTTGATTATATTAAGTTAATTTTATATTTATTACTCTTTCCGTCCCAAATTATCTCCACGTTTACTGTAGATACGAAGTTTAAGAAAAATCACTTTTGGCTTACTTTTATGGATAATATGATATTTTTGTTGGCGTTCGATCATTTGGTTAACGTGAACTGTTAGGGTTCCATGCGTTTCTAAATCAGCGGAAGCAAAAATATAGAAACGTATTACCTTGAGAAAATATCAATTTTGGTCATATATCTTTTATCAAATCCAATTTTAGTCCTATAACTTTTAGAATTTTCAATTTTAGTCCTTTTAGTTTCAATTTTGGTCCTGTAACATTTAATATTTCAATTTTAGTCCTATAAGTTTCAAATTTAGTCCTCTATCTTTTTAAATTATCAAAATTAGTCCTGTATCTTTTGAAATATGGTGTAATTTATAAAGGACAAATTTTGATAATTCAAAAAGACATAGGACTAAATTTGAAAGTTATAGGATTAAAATTGAAAATTTTAAAAGTTACAGGACCAAAATTGAAACTTAAAGAACTAAAATTGAAAATACTTAAAGTTACAGGACTAAATTGGATTTGGTAAAAGATACATGACCAAAATTGATATTTTCTTGTATTACCTTTCACCAGGGTATGTTGAAGAAGAGAATGAATTCTCGCCGGCAGCATGCACAGTCTCACGACTTTGGGCATAACTTCCTCATCTGATCTCCGAATTAAGTGATTTACTCGCCAAAACAATTTTTTCTTATGTGGCTTTCCAATGGTGTATCATACGTACAATTTGAAGTTCCACACAATTTTAGAAAAATCATGAAAGTTGACGAACATCAGCAGCAAACAACCTCTTGATCTTCTGCTGTATTCCCAAGTCCAATCTTGACGTCGTGTGGACGACGATCTTCAAGATCTTTTCAATCTGCTTCCTCCCCTTTTCTGTCGTGTGTTAGATGCAGATTATTAGGGTTCTGGATAGTTGAGATGACTTATATACATGGGCTATAGCAGGGACCATGAGGAGAAATTAGAGTCGAGTCGATATTGGGCTTAAGTATCCAAGTTTAGCTCAAAACTTATACTTAAGTCCAATAATAATAATATATTCTGCTAAAATATTATTACTGCATTACCGTTCTAATCCCATAATTACGTTATGGGCTCCTTCTTATTACGAGGTCGTTAGTCTCCCTATGTTGAAGATATGCAATGCCCATTAATTAATTAAGTTACTGACAACTCCATTAATTAATATCTCATTCGAGAGTAGTACCATTCAACTTCATTATCATGCCAGAATAAATCCACCTGCAAGGTTTATATGATAATCCTTATGAGTTCCTCAAGGGGACATCATCAACCTATTTAATAGGACACAGATTTCTTCTACAATCAACAGCACACCATAGAGACATCATTATTTTCTAACTCACCGAGTTTATTGATTTAATATTTAAATCTCACCCATTGATGAATCAAAGAGATATATACTGTCTTACGTGTCGAGGTTATTGTATAGGGATTATGAGCACGAACATCCATAACAACTGAGATCAAGTTCTCCTATATAGTCAATATAAGTTGAACGATCTCAAGCGGTCCTGCTCAATACACAAAGTGCACTAATGTGATTTTATAGTCAAAATAAACTAATACCAAATCACACTACAACCATCCCGATAGAGAGTCCCCGTCTATCTCGGTTGTGAGCATTTGTTTATACTTTTGAGAAAACTGATAATATGATCTTCCGCGTGTTGTTGCATAACATATTATCTACAGTATAAAGTAAGTGGACTATTGCATCGTACATATAAATTAATTATAAGACGCAATCATTTGATCATATGATTCTCATTTCAAATAAATTATCGTAACATTGTTCATATAAAAAGTTAGACTTTTAGTATACAATCCAACAATCTACCACTTATACTAAAAGACTATGCTGTCAACTCCACTGTCATATATCTGATTCCCGCTTTCACTACACGACAATCAAAAGCTTTCGCCTTAAGGTCCTTGTAAATAGATTTACTAGGTTATCATTCGATGCAATCTAGGCGACAACAATCTTTCCCTCATCATATGATTTCTCGTAACAGGTGGTACTCGTACTCCATGTGTTTAATTGCCTTATGGGCTCGTGATTCCTTCAAGTTTGCAACTGCACCATTATTATCACAATAAATTATAATAATCTTGGGCAAACTTAGAATCACATCTAAGACCATTACGAAGTTTCTAGAGTCATACAGATACTTTGGCTGCCTCATAGGCTCCAATTTATTATTTTTCCATGGTGGAGTCTATATAATACTCCTCCACATTACGGCTCTACTTCCAAAATAAACACATAACCTTGAGGTGGATTTACTGTTGTCCCTATCTGATTTGAAAAATCTGAATCTATGTAACCCACAAGAAGCAATGAATCTGTCCAGTGAGCCCATATATAATTTCTAATTCTTTTCAGGTATATGTCTTACCACAGTTCAACATTCTTGTTTCAGGTTACCTTGATACCCACTGACCACGCATTCGGCAAAACAGATATCCATTCTCGTGCATAGTATTCCATAGATTAGGCTTCTTTATTCGCCAAAGTATAAGGAACCACATTCATCTCCTATATCTTCTTTTGTGTCTTAAGACACATTTCCTTAGATAAAGTCACGTGCTAAAACGAGTATGGATTGTATCAATTTATGAAGCTTGAGATAAGCACAATATCCTATCTTGTGATCATGATCGCAAGAATATATTTTGCTTCTCTAAAGTCCTTCATTTCATACTACTTTATCAGCCATACACATACACCCGACAATACTCTTTCATTATTTCCAATGAGCAAGATACCATCTACGTACAATACAATAAATACCACCACGTTTCTGTCACTCTTTTTCAATACACAAGAACCATCCAAGCATTGATTAAATCCATGTTACTAGATTTCCTCATCAAAACAGATGTTCCATGATCTTGAAGCTTGCTTTAGTCCATGGATGTACAATTTTAAGCTTAAAGTCAAAATGCTCTTAGCCCTTTGCAATGAATCATACTGGTTGCTTCACATAGATATTTTCATCAAGGCTTCTAATCAGGAAAGTTGTCTTGATATCTATTTGCTATTTCTCATATTTCATATGAGTAGCAACAGATAAAAGAGTTTGGATCGATATAGGCATACCTACCGGCAAACAGGTTTCCTCATAATTGAACCCTTTCTTTCTGAATATACCTTTTCGCAACAAGCTTTGCTTCCAAGGTTTTCACCTTACCATATGATCCTCTTTTATTTTGTATGACCATTTCCAATGGTTTTTACACCATTTAGTGGTCGTACAAGCTCTGAGATTTGATTTATAATCCATAGATCCTATTCCAGAAATCATTGCATCTTGCTAAGATATCGCATTTTTATCTTGAAGTGCATCGTCATCCATGGGTCAATTTCATGTTTACTAGGGACCAAGTCTCACGACTCTCCCAAAACATAAATTCATCCGGTTGTAAAACTACCCTTCCACTATGACAAGGCGCTACATGCAATTTTGTATCAGATGTGACACGCGATGCAGTTTACTTGTGGTATATCCTCTTGTACATTGGTACAATACTTTATGTTTTCCCTCTCACATCCTTTAAAACAATTTATACATGGGTTTGTGATTCATTTCATAGCTCTTTTCCAAAAATCTAGTGTTCGTGTTAACAATCACTCTTTGATCTTTTGGACTATTAAATAAATCACCCTTCATTTTTCTAGGATATCCCACAAACAGACAAACATTCATATGAACTACTGTTTCTAGGGCATATCCATAAAATGAATATAATAATTCCAAATAACTCATCATCTATCTAACCATTTCCATAAGATTCTTTCTCTTATTAGGATTAGAAGACGCGTTATTAATTTCAATTTGTTGCATCCGTGGGATAAACATGATTTAAGAGTGTACAAATTTGTCCACCAACGTACCACAACAGATTTGATTGGTGTCATTTTTACCTAAATTTTAGTGTCTTTTATTATTTATTTTTGTTTGTTTTTATTCATTTTGTATATCATTTGGTGGTGTTATATGAAGATATGGAGATTTATGCTTTGAAATGATAAATGTGTGATTTCATGATTAAGTGCCTTAAATTGTGCTATATTTGTGAATATTTATAGAATGGGTAATTTGGTGTAATTTGTGTGATTTTTAGGTAAAAATAGATTCTAGACACAATAAGAAAGATGTGGAAAAAAATGGAGCTTAATTTGGAGTTGAAATGAGGAAGAACGAGCCAAAGCAAAATACTGAAAAACACAAGTCCAACTTGTGTAATTTTTCTATATTCTTATGGAGCTCAAAACTAGACTTTTGATATATGGTTGGAAAGCCACGGAAGAGAGGATCGCGTGACCATAAGAATACTCGAATCGGAGTTCGGATGAGAAAGTTATGTGCGAAATGGTGGGACTGTGCTGCACGCAATGCACCTACACGACCCATATAGATGCAAAAGACAGTTTTATAATATCCACTTTTCTAGAAGCTTCCATGGGGGTATCATGTTTTGACCACAAATTACGGGAGGTTTCATTTTGGATCAGTTTCCACACACACTAGACACCTAAATCACACACATTCATCTCCATCACTTCCACCCTTCACTTCATCCATCCAATCCACTTGATCTCCTCAAATCCATCCATAAATTCATCCATCCACCAATCTAAGAAGAGGAAATCATCATTGGTTGAAGATTTTAGCATGATCAAGGAGGAGGAAGTTCACCATCAAAGGGGAGCCAACTTACCTTTATTTTGTTATTTTCTTTATTATTTGGCTCAATTGGAGCATGCTATGGATTTTATTGATTTTATCATGATATGTAGTGGTTAGTCCTCATGTGAGGCTAGCAACATGATTGGTTAGGAATTATGTAGATTTTGCACACCACATGTTTGATGAAATGATTGTTATGAATATTTTCTATCATGAATGCTTATTCTCATTTTATGTAAGATTTGTGTGATTAAATTCTCTATTCATAGTGTTAGGATGATCATTCCAATATTATGCTTAGTGGTTTAATTAAATCATTGATTGCATGAGATGACTTAGTTAGTATGAGGAGAGGTAAGCCATACCCTTCAAGTGCTTAGAACCTCATGATAGGATATTAGTGATGAAATAGTGAGGGAAACCCAACTTATGATCATAGTACCTTCATGGGAATTGAGAGTAAGGGATAATTCTAGGAGATTTAAACTTGTAAAAGAGTTGAGAACCTAATTGCCTTGGCCATAGGGATTAGGGGTACAAACGTGATTGCCCTTAATATCATAACATGAAGACCATCTATGCATGTGTGTGTGTGAGTCTATATATACCTTATCCATGAATGTTGCTTGCCTTACATACTTCTTAGATTGTTCACCTTCATCCAATTTCCATGTCCATCGTATCATTCTATCTTTAATTGCTTTCCTAGTTGTTAGTTTTAGTTAATTAACCCCTTTTTAATCGATTAGTTCTACTAGAGTCAAACATCTCTCAAATACGGATACACACTTTCGCCCTTGGGTTTGATATTATATAAATTTTGCACTTGGTCGCTTACGTGCTACACACGATAGAGTACACTTACTCTAATCAATTTAAACAAAATTAAAACCAAGTTCATGGCGCCGTTGCTGGAAAAATGTTAAACTTTTGGTTGTAACGAGTTTGAATTTTATTAGTTTTGATAAGAATATTTCTTTTATTTGTTTACTTATTTACTTATCTTACTTGGAGAACTAATTTAGAAATTCTTATAGGTAAATGCGAACTCGTTCAAGGTCTCAATCTATTGAACCTTTGAACTTGGAATTGGAAGCTACCTTAAGAAGACAAAGAAGAGGAGTGTTAGAGCCTACCGAGGAAGTTATGAAAAACATAAGGGATAATGTAAATGTGGTTGATGAAGAAGGTAATATGAGGAATTTTCAAGGGGGGTGATAATGTTCGAGGAGAAAATATTAATCCGGAGTTTGTGCCACAAGCTTATGCGCAACAAATGCACTTGCAAAATCAACAATTGCAAGCGATTATTCAAAACTTGATGGCACCACAAGAAGCTAGAGATAACCAACAAGCTCCTCCGACAGTGCAAAATCAACCTCGGGGCCATGGACATAATGGAGCAGGATGAACATCTGAGATCATTTCAAACCGCAGTTTGGGAATTATGAGATGGGGCCGCCGTTAAATGTTAATAATTTTGAGATCAAGATGGGATTGATCAATATGGTGCAAGCAAATTAATTTGGAGGTGGAGTTATGGAAGATCCAAATGCTCACCTATCTCAATTCATGGAATTAGCTAATACCATAAAGATCAACAGAGTGAGTGACGATATTGTCAAGATGAAGTTTTTTTTCTTTTCATTAAGGAATAGAGCTAAGGCTTGGTTTCATACTATACCTCCGGGATCCTATAATACATGGAGAGAGTTGGCTCAAAGGTTCCTAAGCAAGTATTTCCCACCATCAAAGATGTTGCATCTCAAAGGTCAAATATTAAAGTTTAAACAAATGCCTCTTGAAACTTTTAGTGAGGCTTGGAACCGGTTCAAAGAAATGCTAAGAAAGTGTCCACAACATGGATTTTCCGAAGATCAACAAGTAGAATTTTTCTATGCCGAGTTGAATGGAAGTGAAAGGATGCTTGTTGATGCTTCGGCGGGAGGTTCTATACTGAGGCAAACTCCAGAAAAAGCTATTACTATATGTGAAGAGATTGCTTTGAATACGGGTCAATGGCCTATGGATAGAGTTGCAGGCATGTATGAAAGGGAGAGAATAGCTAAGATGGAAGAAGTGTGATAGAGATGCAGAAACAGTAAATAAAATACACAAAAGATAATCCCTCGAGAGGGCCACGGAGAATGAAATTCTCCACCACAAGCCGTAAGCTGCGCTCCTTCAAAGAAGGCCACAGAGATAACTCTGCCACAAATCAATAAGGTTGCAAATAGATATTTCTTACTGCTCATTAGCCCTAGAATAACATACGGTATTTAAAGAGGCTCAAGGCCCACAATCAAACCCTAACACTAATTAGTGCAGGAATATGAAATAAGAAAATAAGAAATCAAATATTCTAAATAAGGAAATGATTGACTAAAAATAAAATACTAAAATAACTCTCTATCAACTGCCTCCCCCTCCGAACAGCCTTGACCCCAAGGCTGTAATTAACCATACCCATCCGGTTCAACATTGGTTGAAAGGAAAAGTTGGGGCTTTTTTGTGAAGGGGTCGATAGAACCTAAGAGTTCCCTACCAACACCCTCCAGTAGAACGGGTAGAACACTAATATCCATGTGGCCACACAAGGAAGAGTCATGAACCAAGAAAAATTGGGCTGCAGGTTCTAGCCTGTTATTCGGGTCTAAACCATCAAAAAGGGGAAGTTCCATCTTTTTTGGTAGCTTGACCAAAGGGGGTGGTGGAACCACAAGTAGCAGAAGGTCCATCCATAGTAGCATGATCGACGTGGGTGGCAGAACCGGAGCCGGTGTCACGGCGACAGGCACGGCTGTAGGAAGGCACGACCCATGTTGAGTGGCAGGTTGGTTGTCCTCGGAAACAAACATTGTATCAATAGGGGTTGGAAGTGGCGGAAAATGCGGTGATCCCATCAACCCGAACCCCTCCAATTTCAAAAGGATGAGATCAAGTTTGTTCTCCATGTTGGAGAATTTTGCACAGAGGGCAGTTAGGACATCGTTAGCATCACATAAAACCCTCTTAATTTTATTGCATCTCTCCATGATCACCGATTCGAATCTCCCTTTCCCATCAGTCATAATGAAGAAGAGAGACGGCAGATTGGACCAATTGATAGAGATGCAGAAATAGTAAATAAAATACACAAAAGATAATCCCTCGAGAGGGCCACGGAGAATGGAATTCTCTGCCACAAGCCGTAAGCTACGCTCCTTCAAAGAAGGCCACAGAGATAACTCTGCCACAAACCAATAAGGTTGTAAATAGATATTTCTTACTGCTCATTAACCCTAGAATAACATACGGCACTTAAAGAGGCTCAAGGCCCACAATCAAACCCTAACACTAATTAGTGCAGGAATAGGAAATAAGGAAATAAGAAATCAAATATTCTAAACAAGGAAATGATTGACTAAAAATTAAATACTAAAATAACTCTCTATCAACTGCCTCCCCCTCCGAACAGCCTTGACCCCAAGGCTGTAATTAACCATACCCATACGATTCAACATTGGTTGGAAGGGAAAGTCGGGGCTCCTTTACGAAGGGGTCGATGGAACCTAAGAGTTCCCCACCAGCACCCTCCAATAGAACGGGTAGAACACTAATGTCCACGTGGCCGCACAAGGGAGAGTCATAAACCACGAAAAATTGGGCTGCAGGTTCTAGCCTGTCATTCGGGTCTAAACCATCAAAAAGAGGAAGTTCCATCTTTTTTGGTAGCTTGACCAAAGGGGGTGGTGGAACCACAGGTAGCGGAAGGTCCATCCGTAGTAGCGTGATCGACGTGGGTGGCGGAACCGGAGCCGGTATGGTGGCGACAGGCGTGGCTGCAAGAAGGCACGACCCATGTTGCGTGGCAGGTTGGTTGTCCTCGGAAACAAACACTGTATCAATAGTGGTTAGAAGTGGAGGCAAAGGTGGTGATCCCATCAACCCTAACCCCTCCAATTTCAAGTGGACGAGATCAAGTTTTTTCTCCATGTTGGAGAATTTTGCACAGAGGGCAGTTAGGACATCGTTAGTGTCACATAAAACCCTCTTAATTTTATTGCATCTCTCCAAGATCATCGATTCGAATCTCCTTTTCCCATCAGTCATAATGAAGAAGAGAGACGACATGTCGGACCAATTGATAGAGATGCAGAAACAGTAAATAAAATACACAAAAGATAATCCCTCGAGAGGGCCACGAAGATTGGAATTCTCCGCCACAAGCCGTAAGCTGCGCTCCTTCAAAGAAGGCCACAGAGATAACTCTGTCACAAACTAATAAGGTTGCAAATAGATATTTCTTACTGCTCATTAACCCTAGAATAACATACGGTATTTAAAGAGGCTCAAGACCCACAATCAAACCCTAACACTAATTAGTGCAGGAATAGGAAATAAGGAAATAAGAAATCAAATATTCTAAACAAGGAAATGATTGACTAGAAATAAAATACTAAAATAACTCTCTATCAAAGTGTGCTTGCAACAAGTAAAAAAAGTAGAGGTACCTAAGGAGGATGTAACCGACAAGGCAATCATGGAGATACGAGGATGAATGCTAATTTGTAAGCGTCTCTGGATTCTTTGTCCAAGTCTATGGTGAACCAACAAGTGCTTGCAAATCCTCAACAAGGTGTACCGTTATCTTTGATGAATCAACAAGTGTTTCTTAATCTTCAACAAGGCATGTCTATGCCTAATATGGGTCAATCTTCTCAAAGTTGTCAAATGTCTACATATATGCCTCAACAAGGTATGTCCTCTAATTTTGGAATTCAAGATACTTGGTGTCCACCGGAGATGTGTTGAGGAAGTTGCCTTCATGCAAGGAAGGAACTTCCAAGAAAATTATGGTGGTAACTTTAGTAATCATGGAGGGGGATATCCACAAAGGCAAGAAGGATGGGGGCAAGGTAACTTTCAAGAAAATTTCAATTAACCTCGTATTTATGAAAATTTGTCATATGGAAATCAAGGGAATTCCCTCACTCTTCCACCGGGCATCAATCAGGGGGAAAAATCTTCAAATGGTGAAGGGAAGCCTAGGATGAAAGATGAAATGTCTAAAATGTTTGAATTCATAAAGGAAGATAAAGAGGAAAGAAAGCAAAGAGATGAAGTGAATGATAAGAGAATCAAAGCTTTGAAAACACAAATGAGTCAAATGGCAAGTGAAAGAGGGGATATTCATCGTCAATGGAAGTTTCCGTCTACGACCATTACTAATCCTAAGGAGCAATATAAGGCTATTGTACTTCATAGTGGAACAAAATACGAAGGGCCTTCTATGCCAACGGAAGTAGAGGAAGTAGAGTGTGAACTTGAGCCCATGGAAAGAGTGGATGAAGAAGGGAAAGAGGAAGAAGTTGAGATTGTTGAAAAAGATTAAAGTACCCCTATACTTGAAGAAGAAAAGGTGAAGTCTCCAAAGAAATGGGAAAGATGTAGAGAAGCAATACGTAAAGAGAGAGAAGAGAAGTTTGAAAGGGATGAATGGGGAATTCCTAAGTTGCCCGTTGCAATTCCGTTTCCACAAAGATGCTTGAAAAAAGAATTAGAAGAGAACTTTGTCAAGTTTGTTGAGATGTTGAAGAAGATACATGTGAATATTCCTTTTGCGGATGCTTTGCTTCAAATGCCCAACTACTCCAAGTTTTTGAAGGATATCTTGTCAAAGAAAAGAAGCTTGGGTTAGTTTGAAATGATAAATTTAACGGAGTGTAGTGCTATATTGCAAAAGAAACTTCCCCCTAAATTGAAAGATCCTGGGAGTTTCACTCTTCCATGTGAGATGTGAGAGCATGAGAACTACAATGCTTTATGTGATTTGGGGGCTAGCATTACCTTGATGCCCTTGTCAATTTTTAAGAATTTGGGTATTGGTGAGGTCAAGCCGACGTCGGTCACACTTCAATTAGCCAATCGGTCGTTGACACATCCAAAGGGAATTGTGGAAGATGTTTTGATCAAAGTTGACAAGTTTGTGTTTTCTATTGATTTTGTGGTACTTGATATGGATGAAGATGCTAATGTCTCGTTGATACTTGGGCGTCCGTTTCTTGCCACGGGGAAAGCATTGATAGATGTGGAGTAAGGGGAGCTAACTTTAAGAGCGAATGAAGAAGAAGTGATATTTTTATTGAGAGAGACTATGAGGTATCCTCGTAACAAGGAGGAATGTAGAAGATTGGAGGTTGTGGACAACATTGTTGAAAAGTATATGTATCATCTTCACTCCAAGGGTCCATTGGAGATTATCATAAGCCACTCTTACTCTATTGAATCTATAAAATCTGACTCTTCTTTTTGTTTAGAAAATGATGAAATGATTGATGAATTGCATGGTTTAAATACTTGTAGGGAACTCACAAGTGAGGAATCAAAGGAAGCAAAAGTGGAGAAACTTGATGAAGAACCAAAAGAAGAAGTACAAGAGAAAAAGAAGGTAGAGTTGAAACCATTACCGGAGAATTTGAAGTATGCTTACTTGGAAGAGAATGAGATGTATCCGGTAATTGTATCTTCTTCCCTTAATGATTTAGAATTGGAAAAATTGTTAAGAATATTGAGAGAGCATAAATCTTCTATTAGTTGGAGTATAAAAGATTTGAAAGGTATTAGTCCATCTATGTGTATGCATAAGATTCATTTGATTGATGATGAGAAGTCTTGTGTGCAAAACCAACGTAGATTAAATCCTATAATGCATGAAGTGGTGAGAAAAGAGGTGTTAAAATGGCTTGATGCGGGAATAATCTTTCCAATTATTGATAGTCAATATGTAAGTCCTTTACATGTAGTGACAAAAAAGGTTGGTATGACAATTGTTCGATCCGATACAAATGAAACAATTGCCACTAGAACTATCACGGGTTGGAGAGTATGTGTTGATTATCATAAATTGAATGAAAATACTCGTAAAGATCATTTTCTATTGTCCATTTTTTGGTGACCGATGGGATAGTCTTGGGGTATCATATTTCAAAACATGGGTTAAAAGTGGATAGAGCTAAAGTGATAGCTATAGAACGTCTTTCCCCTCCTACTAGTGAGAAGGGGATGAGATCGTTCTTAGGTCATGCGGGCTTCTATAGATGCTTCATTAAGGATTTTCAAAAATTGCTAAACCTCTTTGTAAATTACTTGAAAAAGATTGTCCATTTAACTTTATTGATGAATGTTGTGTATCATTTCAGGTGCTTAAGGATGCTCTCACTTCCTCTCCAATACTCGTTACCCTGGATTGGAGCCTACAATTTGAATTACATTGTGATGCAAGCGATCAATCCATAGGAGTAGTGTTGGGGTAAACGAGGGAGAAAAACACTACAACAAAAAGCATTAAGACACTTGTAAATAGACTACATAGATAAGAAATATTTATTATCGCATGCTTTATATATGTTATCTTAAATATATATGTTGTCTTAAATTTTTTTTCACGCACTAAGACTACACATATTGACTGATAGTGTCTTAATGTGGTGTTAAACATGTTATTTTTCAGGTAATTTATTATAAGACAACATATATGACAACATATGTTGTCGTAAATTTTTTTACGCACAAAGACATCATATATAACAATATATGTTGTCTTAAATTGTTCTAATTATTTTTTATTTTTTTATTTCATAAACTACATACTATATGACAATATATGTTGTGTATAATATAATATATTTTCTAATTAATTTATTTTGAGGCAACATATATAATTTGAATATGTTATTACTCATAAATTTATGAATTTTTTAAAACTAATTAAACATTCAATATATAAAAATAAATTCTATAATTTTAATTAAATATGAAATAAAATTTAAAAAATTATAAAATTAAGGCTTCAAATTTTCAAATATTTTTATTAAAAAAACTATGCTATCCTTATGAGAAAATTTTAATTACTATAAAAATTTTAAAATTAAATTTATTTAATAATTAAAATTATTTACTTAAAAATGTAAAAGCTAATTTAAGTAATTATATATCAAATTAAAAAATATTTACTAAATAATAATAATTGATTAAAGATAATATTCTATAATTTTTTATTTCCCAAAGGCAAAAGCTCCTGTGCGCTCGGGGACACGGAAAGATGCTCCGTGTCCCCATGTGAACACAACCCTCCCCTCCAATCCTATTTAAACATGTGTATTGCTAGGGGTTTAAATGGTAAAGGGGCATGAAAATTGTAAAGGCGCACGGAATGTGCTCCGTGGGCCCGGGTACACAGGAGCCTCACTCTTTCCCAAATGCTTACTTCAATTCCATTTTATATTATTTCTAATATAAAAAAAAATGAACACAACGCATCACCCCCAAAAGTATTCTTTCTATTTTCTCTTCCCCTCCTTCCAAACTTTTGCCCTAATTTACCGCTGTCAGTAATACTCCACTTAGGGCTCATCCCTGAGTTCCCCTGTCTATAAGGTGCCATCGATGGATTATTGGATTGGGGTTTCTGGCTGCCGATATCGCCTCTTGTCGATGCAGATCGCGCACGCGATTTCTCCACCCTTCCTCTAGCGTCTCCCCGAATATCACTCTCCGACGAGCATCCTAGCCCCTTCCCGTGTTTCCAAGCCCATTCACTCGCGAAGGAGGATGCCACCATCTCCCCCCACCCCACAAGGGATCCCACTGCCTAGAGCAGTCTTCAAATCGCCATCGCTGGGATTCGCCGACAGAATCGGCGCCGCTAGGGCCTCTCATTCAATCTTCCATGGCGATGAAGAATTTGGTTTCTATCAGCCGCTTTGACTATTTCACAAGCCTATTGGTGGCTAATCGAGACACATCAGCCGCTGGAGATATCGCTGGGTACTTCTCTCTTTACATCCACCGCCTCTTGGCTACCTCCGACCGTCCGACATGCCTCAACCGTCGTCCTCGCTTTGAGCGACTCTCTGTTAGTACTGAGCTTTAGTTTCTCAGATGCCTATTTCAATTAAATTTGCTCACGCTTGTACATTTTTTGTTGTTATGGGCTGTATTAGTGGATTTTAAGGATGATGATTCAATTGCTATTGAATTGTGAAACTCTTGTAGGAGTTTAATTTAACTTAGGTCCTCTCTCTATCTTTGAGATAGAGATATGTTTATTTATTTTCTTATTAGAATTATATAGTAATATACTAGGAACAGAGAGTTAAGCATTATATATAAGCTTTATCTTCTTATTTTAGAAAAATTTTATCCTCTTAACTTATATACATGCATTATACTTCCTCTTAGGTCTTCTTAACTTCATAGAATCAAACCATGATCAAATGTTTCCTATTATGTTTTGGTTATGTAAAAATTAATATTAAGAAGATATAGAATTCATATAGCTTCAAACGAAGAACATAAGTTATAGCTGTTGGTTATAAACAGTCTGCAATATCTGCAATAACAATCGAACCTAGAAAATAATTTTTTTTTTAATTTTTCATGATCTTGATCTTGCATGGTTTGTAAGGATAAAAGGCTCGCAAAGCCCTGCCTCACACCTCTGCCATCTCTTTCTTCCAAATTATCGTAGTCGAAGGCTCACAATATTGGCTCATATTCATGGATAAAACCAGGTAAGTTTCAACATATTTTTCTCAAGTCGTTTGTTTTTTCCTCATAGAATCTTCATTTGGTTGAAGCAGACTTCTTAGATTTTAGATTAAATTATGAACAAGTATGCATGATTGAAGCAGATATTAGTGATTGTTAATTTTGAAAATTTTAAGGTAGGCTTGCTCTTAATTTTTCACCCCGTTAATCATGATATGCATGTTTGTGTAGATTTGGTTTAAAAAAAAACTCTGATTATCTCTCTGCTTAATTTTTTTCTATTTCTTTTGGATGAATTCATTAGCTGTACAATTTTAGACAGTAAACTAATAACTAATTTACACATTTTGAAAGCTTGTACAAAGTTTCCAAAGTAATCGGGTTTCATCGAGGACTATTGATAGGATCGTCTTTTCTTATTAGCTAGTTTTAATTTTGCTTATTAATTAATACAGGCAACACCTTAGACCACATATCATGTGGATCATGTTGTCGTGATAGTGTTAATATTATTATAATTCCTTGCATGCTTTTGATTTTGAGAAAACATTCATGTCTTAGAGATTAGGCTAGTTTTATTACTGCTGCTATAAACTTGTTTTGTAGGATTTGGTATTATGATCGAAATTAGCTCATAAAATCCACCAATGGAGAAGGCATAGAGTAGATATGAAATTTTCTGTGTCATGTTAAGAGAAATTAAGAGAATGCATCCATTGATTGCACTAGTAGCTGTAGTTTTGTTAAATGAGTTATTTCTAACATGCACGAGTAGCTGTAGTTTTGTTAAATGAGTTATTTCTAACGTGCGAATTTGTTCGCTCTTCTATTGAGGCCATCATGACATCATTTGTCTGCTTCTTTTGCTGGTCATGGAGGTCCTGAGGCAGCTGCCTATGTTAGAAAGAATGCCATCAGGTTCTTTTTCAAGGATGCTAATTTTCCAGAAGCTGAAGTTAATAACACATTCAGAGTGGAAGTCTAGAATTGTCTGAGGAAAGGATTTTTTGTAGCAGATATGGCTTTGGGCAAAGACAGCAGCGTCAACACTTCTTCTGGAACTACTGTTTTGATAGCTCTCATCTTTGGAAGGTATTTTTATTCTTAGTTTTCTCTACATAAATGTTATCAGCGATAGGGCTATGAAGAAGGCTAAAGTCATTACTCACTTTGGATACATCCCAATGGTTATGATAATGGGAATGAATTCTGACCCTAAGCCCTCTCTCTCTCTCAACTCCTAAGCCTCATTTGAAAGTTTGATGTATTCTTTTTGCAACTGAATTACAAACATTTCTCCCTTTCTCTCTTTGAATCTGATAAACTACCTTGATAATCTTGTTCTTCTGCTTTTGCTCTTAGTAACTTGTTTGCAGATAGTAGCCGTAATATCTGTGTGAAATTGAAGAGGCAAATGACCTGGCTGACTGCTCGTGTACTAAAGGTAAAACTTGCCAACTACGTGTGTTTGTGTATGCTTGCGAAAACAATCATCATGATCACTAATTAATTTGAAACTGTATTTGATCTTTTGCTATTTTGATCTCTTCACCTTTCTTTATGCATACGCTTATCATGTTTTAGTTGCACGTTTGGGGCCAATTTACTATTATAATGTCTATTCTTGTATTTAGTAAAACATAAATGCCACATGTCCTCTCTGCAAGTTCAATATATTGGAAAACGACAGTCAAGTTAATAATGAAAAAGTATAGTCGAGAGAGCAATAAAGAGTCCAGTCCGCCTGGATGCTCATGTACTTGGTTACAATGTGAGTGCTGCTTGTTTGTGTGCGTATTGCAGCCCTTTTGTGCTTTACTTAGACTGCTTGTATATCTGTCTTGTTGAATTTTTTGTTTATATCCCACACTATAAACATGAAATTACCTCATGTAACATTCCTATATTAGGGTTAACCTATATATGTAAATTCATTTGCTGATGTTAAGAAAATACCATAGCGACATAAGTATTGCAGATAAGCTTTAAATCATATATTGGGTTGTGGAACCTCCGTTTAAACTGCAAGTGGCTCTATGCCTATGGTCTCCCGACTCTATTTTTTGCATAGTTGTTCCTTCCAGACCACAGTTTCACAGAATTCATGCAATTGACTATGTAATGTCGAAGTTTCTTGCTATGAATGTGACATTTGATTTGATTTAGGAGTTCCTCTCTGCTATATAATTTGATTAACTAAATCTTTATTCATTTAAGAGTCACTACTACAGTATTACTTTACTTTGAAGGTAACATCTTTAACTATAAATTAAAATGTATTTTTGAAATGTTTATTTTTTGCATGTCTTTGTGGCATATTTGAAAATCTAAATACCTATGATTTAACTCTGCAGGTGTCATATTATTATCATTTCTCTGTTGTTTTTAATCCTGCTAAGCTTTATGGAATGTCACGAGGTCTCAAGGTTGTGACTCTGATGCGTGTTAGATGCAGCCAAGTGAGCTTCTATTTGTTTTTACCCTGTAATATATGAATATCACCATTTCTCTAGACAAAACAAAGCTACTCAAGTTATAGTTTTAGACTTCAGCGTGATAAAGAAGCTCATTTGATAAAAAAATTTTGGTTTTAAAATATTTATATATGCACTGTATAGGCAATTTTAAATTCTTAATGACATCATCATGTTTATAAACTTCACCTTTTATTGATATATGTAGAACTTATTTGTGTTGAATTATTAATTTAGTTTAGCCATGGGCAAAGATGTTCATAAATTGTAAGCTTATCTTAAATTGCTGTGTATTGATATATGTAGAACTTATTTGTGTTGAATTATTAATTTAGTTTAGACATGGGCAAAGATATTCATAAACTGTACATTTGGTAATTTGTTGTTGATTGTCTGGTGGACGTTGATTTTGAAGGCCTCAATTTTTGGATTCATTTGTGTTGGTTAAAGCTCTACGCTTGTTGGTTTCTACTGTTTATTCATTCAGTGTGTGGTTCATGGGTATTGACTCCCGAGTACTTCTATTCGAACAAATACTATTTGCTTTATATCCTTACACCTTAATGTGATGTATTTGGTGTTTGCCAACATTTGGATTTGAAATAGTTATTTAATGTTATGTATTGTGGATCATATAAAATGCGTTTAATTCTTTTTAAATTTTATCAATTCCATAGGTTAATAAATATATTAATCAATAAAAAAATAATAAATTTGACAACACATATATGTGTTATTTTAACTAAATAAGACAACATATATAATCAGTTGTCAATTAAAAATAATTATGAATATAATTGTACAAAGACTACACATATAATTTGTTGTCAATTAACAAAGAGTTTATTAAAAAGACGCACAAAGATAACATATATAATCTGTTGTCTTTGTGCGTAATTTTTTTTAAAAGACGCACAAAGACAACACATATAATGTGTTTTCTTTGTGCGTCTTTTTTAAGAAAAACGCACAAAGACTACACATATAATGTATTGTCATAAATAGACTCTAAGACAACAGAGACTTTGACTACATAACATTTTTCATAAAATAAGCTAATGGACAACAGATTATATATGTTGTCTTAATGCTTTTTTGTTGTAGTGAAAGTTTAGAGCAATCTATTACGCCTTGAAGACATTGAATTCATGCCAAGTTAATTACACCACAACAGAGAAGGAATTTTTAGCCGTCGTGTATGTATTTGAGAAGTTTCGGCCATACTTGGTTGGAACGCAAACTGTTGTCTACACGGATCACGCGGCTATAAAATACTTAATGAGTAAGAAAGATGCTAAACCTCATTTAATCCGTTGGGTGTTACTTTTGCAGGAATTTGATGTGATTATCAAGGATAAGAAGGATGTGGAAATTGTGATCGCGGATCATTTGTCTAGATTGGAAAATAGAGGTGAGAATGAAAACATGAAGCCGATTGGGGATGAGTTCCCAGATGAAGAAATTTTGCAAGTTGAAGTTGAGCAAGTGTGTACTCTCATGGTGAATATACCGCCTTGGTATACCGATTATGTCAACTTTCTTGTTTGTGGAATTAAAAGCCCACGTTGCTCAATGAGTATAAGGTAAAAAAGTTTTATGTTGAAGTGAAAAAATACTTTTGGGATGAGCCATTTTTGTTTAAGATTTGCAATGATGGAATGATAAGAAGGTATGTGGCCGATGAATAAATCATGGGGATTCTTGAGCTATGTCATTCGTCTTTGTGTGGGGGTCACTTTGGTCTTCAAAAGACGGGGGCTAAGGTCTTACAATCGGTTTCTATTGGCCTACATTGTTTAAAGATGCAAATAAGTTTGTGGCTAATTGTGATAGATGTCAAAGAATAGGGGGAATAGGTAAGTGAGATGAGATGCCCATGAGTTTAAGAGTTGATGTGGAAATAACTGATGTATGGGGCATTGATTTTATGGGACGGTTTTCCTCATCTAAAGGATATGTGTACATCTTACTAGCCGTGGATTATGTGTCTAAGTGGGTGGAGGCAATTCCCACTAAGACAAATGATGCCTTGATTGTACAAAGATTCTTGAAAAAAATATTTTTGCTAGATTTGGAGTTCCACGGGCACTAGTAAGTGATGGAGGATCCCATTTTGTGAATAAATTGATGGAGGGCTTATTGAAGAAATATGGAGTGAAGCATCGAGTGTCTACACCTTATCACTAACTGTAAAGTCATTGCTATATATTTTCTTACCTTATACATCATCCCTAGTTAACCACTTTGAGCCTTAAAGCCTATTTCTTGTGATATAAGCATATTACAAGCCATGATTACCCACTTAAGCCTTATATATATCCTTTGTGTGGGTGATTGAGGAGATGATGGTCTACGAGGTTTGTTGTGAGAAATGTTCAAGAAAAAGAAGAAAACGGTAAACAAGCAAGAAAAGGACGAAAAGAGCTCAAGCAAAATGTACATGCAACCTCAACATAAGAAAAAAGAGCAAATCAACAAAAATATGCTCAAGGAAATCAAAAGTCAAAAGGAAGGAAGCATGAAATCAAGAGAAGCTCAAGAAATCCAAGGAATGATAATGATTATTGCTTGTAATTTGAAAAGAAAAGAAAGGAATATAGAAACGTGAAGAAGTTGAAGAAGTTGATCATTTCTTCGATTACTTACACTTGATAAGTCACTCTTATCCATAATCTCCCTACCCTTACCAAAAAGCCTAACATTACATCCAAAAGTAAAGTCCTTTTTTACCATTAGTTGAAGCCTTAGAGGTTTGTGAATGTAGTCCGTGAGCAAGCCTATGCTGCGTCGGGTTCAATCAATTGATGAGTGAAAATTATCCTACTTCATAGAGTGTTGAGTGCATTTTGATACCCGTTGTGAGACTTGGACCGGAAAGGACTTTATTACTCTTAATTTTCTTAGAGTTGAACTTGTTAATTTTTCATTTCATGATTTTAATGTTGTAGTGTGACTTGATATGATTTGTAGTCCTTATTACTTATGATGTATTGTTGCTTATGTTCTTTAGGTCTTTCTCTAGATGAAAATTTCCCCTCTCGTTTTTTCATTTTCGTTGCTCGAGGACGAGCAACACTTTAAGTTTGGGGGTTGATTGGTGTCGTTTTCACCTAAATTTTAGTATCTTTTACTATGTATTTTTCTGTGTTTTTATTCATTTTGTATATTATTTGGTGGTGTTATATGAAGATATGGAGATTTATGCTTTGAAATGATAAATGTGTGATTTTCATGATTAAGTGCCTTAAATTGTGCCATATTTAGAGAATGGAAAATTTGGTGTAATTTGTGTAATTTTTAGGTAAAAATGGATTCTAGACACAATAAGGAAGATGTGGGAAAAAACGGAGCTCAATTCGGAGTTGAAATGAGGAAGTATGAGCCAAAGCAAAATGCTGAAAAACGCAAGTCCAACTTGTGTAATTTTTCTATATTCTTATAGAGCACAAAACTAGACTTGTGATATAAATCCACGGAAGAGAGGATCGCGTGATCACAAGAATCACTCGAATTGGGGTGCGAATGAGAAAGTTATGGGCGAAACGGTGAGACTGCGCTACACGCGATGCACCTACACGCCCCGTGTGCACCTACACGAATCGTGTAGGTACAAAAGGCAGTTTTATGATATCCACTTGTTCTAGATGCTTCCATGAGGGTATATATACATGATTTGACCACAAATTACGAGAGGAATCATTTTGGATCAGTTTCCACACACACTAGACACCTAAATCACCCATATTCATCTCCATCTCTTCCACCCCTCACTTCATCCATCCAATCCACTTGATCTCCTCAAATCCATCCATAAATCCATCCATCCACCAATCTAAGAAGAGGTATTCTTCATTGGTTGAAGATTTTAGCATGATCAAGGAGGAGAAATTTAACCATCAAAAGGGAGCCAACTTACCTTTATTTTGTTATTTTCTTCATTATTTGGTTCAATTGGAGCATGCTATGGATTGTATTGATTTTATCATGATATGTAGTGGTTAATCCTCTTGTGAGGCTAGCAATATGATTGGTTAGGAATTATGTAGATTTTGCACACCATATGTTTAATGAAATGATTGTTATGAATATTTTTTATCATTATTGCTTATTCTCATTTTATGTAAGATTTGTGTGATTAAATTCTCTATTCATAGTGTTAGGATGGTCATTCCAATATTATGCTTAGTGGTTTAATTGAATCATTGATTGCATGAGATGACTTAGTTCGTGTGAGGAGATGTAAGACATACCCTTCAAGTGCTTAGAACCTCATGATAGGACATTAGTGATGAACTAGTGAGGGGAACCTAACTTATGATCATAGTACCTTCATGAGAATTGAGAGTAAGGGATAATTCTAGGAGATTTAATCTTCTAAAAGAGTTGAAAACCTAATTGCCTTGGCCATAGGGATTAGGGGTACAAACGTGATTGCCCTTAATATCATAACATGAAGACCATCTATGCATGTGTGTGTGTGAGTCTATATATACCTTATCCATAAATGTTATTTTCCTTACATATTTCTTAGATTGTTCACCTTCATCCATCTTCCATGTCCATCGTATCATTCTATCTTTAATTGCTTTCCTAGTTGTTAGTTTTAGTTAATCAGCCCCTCTTTAATCGATTAGTCCTACTAGAGTCAAACATCTCTCAAATACGGATATACATTTTTGCCCTTGAGTTCGATATTATATAAATTTTGCACTTGGTCGCTTACGTGCTACACACGATAGAGTACACTTGCTCTAATCAATTTAAACAAAATTGAAACCAAGTTCATGTCATGTTCTTAGTCGCATTTCTAGTAAAATGTTTTAGAGTAAGAGACTCTATCGTTGTTGTATACGTGTGACCAAGTAATAAAATTTATAAGTATGTCGTCCCAAGGGAAAGTAAACTCATGATTATATTCGGATTTGTCATTGATTTATGCTTTGTAAGAGTGACAAGATTGAAGGTTTGGTATTTAGACTACTTGTTATTTAATCAATTAACTAAGAAATCAATTAATAACTAAATTTATCTAAGATCAAATGAGTAACAAGATGAATGGAATGTGGATAGAATGCACTTAAGAAGAGATCAAGGCTAATCATACTCATGGTTAAGAATCTAGCTAGATATGCATCACTCTTGATATTGAACTTCATTAATTGTGGACTAAAATCAATCACGTTTTTACCCCTAATTCTTATGGCCAAGGCAATTAGGTTCTCGACTATTTGACAAGTCTAAATCTCTTAGGATTGTTCTTACTCTCAACTCCCTTAAGGTACTATGATCATAAGTTTAGTTCTTTTCACTCAATTTCTTAAGTGTCCCCCTATGAATGTTCTGAGCATAAGAAGGGCATGGCTTACATCCCCTCACACTAATATACATGCTCATCTTAATATATGATTCAATTAAACATCTAATCATAATATTGGAATGATCATTCTAACACTATGAATAGTAAATTTAACCACACAAGTATTGAAATGAAACATGATTCATTATTCATAAAAAGAAGTCCAAAATTAACTCAATTCAACATCTCAAATCCTACATATCTAGCATTCTTCTCAACTAATCATATGATTAGCCCTACTATAGGACTAGCCACTATACATTGTGTTTAGATTAATACATTTAAAGGCTTGCTCCATTTGAGCCAAAATAAGAAGAAAATCAACAATTGAAAAGTAGATTGACTTCTCTTTTGTGGAGACAACCTTCCTTCTCTTCAAAATGCTAACTTCTTCAATCATTGGTGCTTTCCTCTTCTTAAAGTGATGGATGGATGAATTGATGGATGGATTGTTGAAGATCAAGTGAAATAGATGGATCAAATGTATGGAGATGTATCAAATGGATCTAGTGTGTGAAAATATGGTGTGGAGTGTGTGTAACTGCTCTAATTCTGATCTCTCCTCTTCAATTTCGCACAAGTCAGCCTTTTATATCACTTAGGGACCTTCTAGAAGCTTCCGGAACATTCTGAAATTTAAACTGTCTTCTGCACCTACACGGGCCGTGTAGCAGTGTATGGCTCGTGTAGTGCACACCTAGTTCGACGTGTTCTGCGTGTTCCCAGATATAGCTCGTGCAACAGCGCACAGTCTCTCTCATGGGCGTGTAGCGATTTCTGATGACTGTGCAAGGCTTTCTCATACAGGCTCGTGTTCTGCACACGAGGTGTGCGCTGGATCACGGCCTTCTCCTGGGCGAGTCTTGCGTTCTGATGCTCGAACACGGCCATCTCGAACAGGCCCGTGTACTGCACACGGAGCGTGTCCGAGCGTGCCTTGTTCTTCCTTCTTCGTTTTACTCCCGACTCTGTTTTTCTCCATTTCTTAACCTGTTTTGCACATATTTAAGCTCATTTACACATTTCTATCAATCCATACCACATTTCTCATAATTACATAAACTCCACCAATAGTCACACAAATACGGATGAAAACATCCAAAAATCCACAAACAAAGATAATAAAATTTAGGTGAAAATGACAATGATCAACTCCCAAACTTAAAGTGTTGTTCGTCCTCGAACAACGAAAATGATAAACAAGAGGAGTAATTTTCACCTAGAAAAATACCTAACGAACATAAACCACAACACATCACTAGTAATAAGGACTACAAAATCATATTAAGTATTCCTACATCATCAAACTTATAACCTGAAAGATTAATAAGTTCAATCTTAAGATCACAAAAGAATAATCAAATCCCTTTCAATCCAAGCCTCTCATAGGATATCAAATTCACTCAACACTCTATGGAGTAGGGTTTTGAACAACAGTCATTAACTGGTTAGAACCGACTCACCATAGGCTTGCTCATAGATTATGTTCACAAGCCACCCTAGTTTCAATAAGTGATCAAATAGGTCTTTATCTTAGGATGTAATGTTTAGGCTCTTTGGTAGGGTAGGAAACTTTGGGTAATAGTGACTATTCAAGTGTTGATAATCGAAGAGATGATTCTTTTCTCCAACTTCTTCACTTTCAAACTTTCTCACTTTGTCAATTGTTCGAAAGCACTAAATATCAACATACCATGGATTTATTGAGCTTCTTTTGAATGACATACTTCTTTTCTTTGACTTTTGTATTCCTTGAGCATATCTTATGATTTTGCTCCCTTTTCACTTTTTTTTGTTGAAGTTGCTCTTGCTTTTAACTTGAGCTCTTTCATCATTTTTCTTGATTCAACCTTTCTTCCATTTATTTGCACATTTTTCCACATCTTCCCTTGTAGACCATCATCTTCTCAATTATCCACACATAGGTTACATATATAAGGCTCAAGTGGGTTTTCATGGCTTGTATTGTGCTTAAGTTACAAAGAAAAGGCTTATAGGCTCAAATTGGTTAATTAGGGATAATGTTTAGGTAAGGAATTTTATGGCTATGACTTCATTAAACAAGGATGGCCTAAGATCATATCACAAATTTTAACCATTCGGGTTTCGTTCCTATAGTCCATGAGCAAGTTCTAGTTTGTCTAAGTACAACCGGTCCTCTCATCAATAATTAACCATGGAGGCACGGTTGAGTCTCAACTCTCACAAGTTTTTGCTTGAATCAAAAGAAACATAGTTACCCTCCATATTTCTCAAAATTGAACAAATTATGTAATCCATGTCACAATTTCAATTAGTAGAAATCCTTAACATGTTTGCCATCACTTATCACAAACAATGCATCATAGCTCACATTCAAAAACATTCAACACCTTCCCAAAACATACCACCAAACCATCCCTACAAGAACAAAAACAAAACAAACATAACACAATAACAAAGACTTAAAAAACAAGAGACATAACAAAAGCTCATAACATACATGACTAAGACCATTCATCTCAAAAATTAAAGCACGTCAATTCACATCCATAACAAGTAAGATCAAATTCCCATCACATCTAGATTATTAAAATCAAACTAAATTACCAAAAATAACGAAAAATAAATCGCATAAAACTGAAAATAAAATCCCAAAGTAAAACCTCCCAAAAACAAACAATTTAAGTACAATCCAATCCATATCTAATGAATCCAATCAAGTCTAAAATTCTTCAAATGAACTACTAGAAGTGATAAGCACTAAAATAACTCCCTCATGGCTCCGGAGGTGGAGGTGGATAATAGGCATTCCATTGAATGTACGTATGAGGAGATGCTGAGAATTGAAAATTAAACATCATTGTCATCATCTCCTCCATGTTGTTGGAGTGCACCCGAGACTGCTCCTCGTTGTACTCCCTACGACGCTGTCCAGCTCTCAATTCTTGAATAGGCATTCCATATTTGGGTCCCATTGTTGGCTTCTGTTGTTGCTCTTCCACCTCAAACTGTGGTGGCTCAGGGGCTTGCTCTTCAAATTCCACCTGCTGATGTGGTACCTCCTGCTCATCTCCTTCCATCGGTACTGGCTCCGCTCTCAAATTGGCTAGCTTGAGGTTCTCTTCAACCTTCATCTGTCTGAGAACCTCTTTCACTTCCTCTCTGTTTCTTCTATAAAATGCTCTCACAACCCTGGAGTGATTAGCACTAGCCATTGCCAAATTAGCAAACTTCCTTCGAGTGTACACTGTAGTGAGCTCTGGAGCTGGCAAAGAAAATGGAGCCCCTTTTTCTTACCTTAAACAATATTGATTCCCGGCTATAGATAAAAATTCCATCCTCACCAATTGCTGATAATTCAATCCTTCACTAATTGTAGCTTATCCGATTTGATCTCTTTATAATGGTGGGTTAATGTGGCTGTTAAAGATTATTAAAGGGATTATCAGCGCTAAGCTAACATAAAATGTGGAGAGAAGAATGCCCCCTAGGCATTCTTGTGCCTTCTTGAGGGGGTGAATGAGTAATGTTTATTGCTATGGGTTGTTCCCATATTTATATTGGATAACCTGACGTCATCTGAATTTGGATAAATCGCCAGGCCATCTTACAATATACGTGTACAGTATAAGCATTAAATGCATTATCTTCTCGTGATCCTTTTTAGGATTCATCTTAGAATATCCCCTATACAAATATCTTAAGGGATATCTGTATAACTTCTCAACAAGTGGCCAACATGAAGAGGAGGGCCGAATCATTATGCTCTCGAAAGAGAGGTTTGGTAGACGCGCTCCACGGCCCTCGTAATCGGGGGCCTTTGGCCTAGGCCCACTGATGGGTGTTTTCTCAACACACAATTTTAATCCCCAAGTATGAAGGATATCAATTATAATTTCGAAGGTGACCAAGTTAAATATCGAATCCACGGGACGGATAAATATTACTTTAATTATTTTCTAGCAATTATGACTATGTTGACAATTATAATTGTTGGTTTGTAAATTAACAATTAAAATAGCAAATAAATAACAAGAACAAGAGAATAGTTGTTGTGATCAAATAAGATGTTAGGTAGTTCGTCAGGCCATCTAGTTTCATTCGTTAATTCATACTTTCGTGTGTCGATGTCCGACTCTGCCTTGTGGAATATGGACGCATCGCTAGACCATGCAAATCTATTCTATAGACACAAATAGATAAGCTTTTGACACTTATGAGTATCCTCAGAGCAAGATGTATACTTTACCTCTCTTTCTAGGTACTATCATAATCAATTATTTCCCGTGCACTTAGTACTCTAACCCGATTTGATCTCCCTTTTTAGGTACTATAAAGTTATACTCTTAATCCTACTTATTAACCCGAATTCAATTCAATTAACAAACATTCATATAAGACGGTTCTAATAAAACCTCGGAATCCCTTCACTTAGAATTATAACAATAAACCCTGCTCATTAGTTAACGCACTTAATCAATAACCATGTTATGCATTCAGACTCTACACAACGATTATTGATGCACAAAACAAGTATGAGTATGGATTAAAAACGCACAATCTTATATAAAATAAACCACAAGTAGTGTTGTACGGAGCATACACACGAAATACAAATCAACTCATGAAACCTTCATAACCCTAGAACTACCGAAGTGGCTCTAGCCCATGATTGATCTAGGAACAATCATGGTTAGATGGACCAATCTTACTTGAATCTCTAGTGGAACCTCTGTCACAGCTCCTCCTAGTCTCCTCTTATACTTCACGATCTTACGCTCTCTCGAACTCTCTTGTATTGTGTTATTGGTGATTGGTGATCTCTTTCTTGACTGCATGAGCCTCCTTTTATACTTGTAATCACGTCTCTAGGGCTTGGAATGGGCTTTTCAAGTGATCACACGCGTTTTGACCTCGAAAATCCGGATAAGGTAAGTTTTCGCACGACGGTTCGACCTCAGCAAACAGGTCGAACCACTGGCCGCAGGTCAAACCACAGGTCGAACCCACTTACTAGACAATTTCTGCACTTGGTTCGACTTCTTGTACAGGTCGAACCCCTCGAGTCTTGGTCGAACCACAAGTCGAACCATGCTACTGGATAATTTCTACTCCCGATTCGACCAACCGTCAGGTCGAACCCCCAACGTCGTGGTCGAATCCATCTTCTTGTGAATTGGTTCGACCATGGTTCGACCTGATAGACAGGTTGAACCCCTTGAGTCGTGGTCGAACCCATCTCTTGCCACTTTGCAATGCTGGTTCGACCTGCTGGAGAGGTCGAACCCTCCTCCAACAGGTCGAACCCACCTCTCTCCTTAGCGGTTCGCGTGGTCTCGACTTCGTCTCTTTGATTCTTGGCACTTCCACTCCGATTTTGCTATGAAAACCACTTAAATAGCTCCACTAACACCTGATTCATGTTAATTCACAATATATATAGGTTTTACACCTATTTCCACCTCAAAACTGTCCAAAACTAGCACAAAACATGATGCCAAACTTGTGAATTTACACACTCATCAAACCCCCAAACTTACATGTTGCTCGTCCCGAGGCAACCAAATCAAATCACAGGAGTCATGTATAATTCGCCAAGATCAAGTACAACACATATCACACATGTAACTTCATTAAATCAAACAAATATTAATTGCTTCATATATATCACTCATGCAAAACCAATCCAATCACACACCATTCGGAGTACTAAGTAATCTAGCTCACAAGATAAGTATTTATTCTCTTCACTCAAGTGCGTGAGACACTATATAGGTTAATATAAACACTCATATCAATCCATATTCACGCGTAACCATAAGCTTAGCAAAGGTCTCAAAAATCAACTTATAATCAACTCTTCACTAGGATCACAAAGGACTTGTTTTCGGGTTGTAATGTTGGCTCTTTGGAAAAGGTAGAAAAATTTGGACTTAGTGACTTAAGACACTAGTAGAAAGTTACCTTGGAGGTTCTCGATTTCTTCTTCTTGCTGCAATATCTCCTCTAACTTCTCCTCTTCTTCTCATGGATTTTCCTTCTTTTTCCGTGCATCAACACCATCTCTTTAGACAATTCGGGTACCGGTTTTAGGCACTACCCTTCTTTTCTTGTATAGGCCATCAGCTGCTAAGCTTCATGCACTATGTATAAAAACAATCGGGGTACCAGTTTCAGGTACTACCCCTAAATAAGATTTAACCATATTCTTTTCATCTACCCATATTCTATCTTCCTTTTTCTTCTTGCAACACATACTCACCTCAACTCTCTCTACCAATGAATAGGTTAATCAAGGCTCACTAAAGGTTTATAAGGTTATTTACTTCGGCTACCAAAGAAAAGGTTTTTTAACGGCTCAACGGGGCATCCAAAGGTTAATAAGATCATTAGGAAGGATAAAATTTGGCTAAGTAACTTAATCACAAAATAATGGCCCAAGATCATGTCCTAGAAATTTATCAATCATAAGTCTCACACAAGACTCCAAACCAAGTTCTAGAATACGTTCATATGGATGATCCTCTCAAGAATAAAACAATCATGATCAAGCATGATTATCAAGGCTCAAATCCTCACATAGGTAAATAGAATCCTAAGTACTCCTCATAGCACATAATTAAGAACAATTTCACAAGAACTCTACATACTCATCAAATTAAACATGCTCTCTTTAATGAACATAAACATGTAAACACATGAATGCACATAAACATTAAGCTCATACCCAATCAATCATACAAATTTCTATCAATCGATATCACTTATACATTCCACTCACGCATGAATCACAACCCAACCTGTAAAGATAAAAAGAAGAATGGAGACAAGATGAATCGGAGGAAACCAAAGAAAACCTGAAAAACTACTCCCCCAGAGCATCATCATCCTCATCATCAAGTCTCCGCTCCACAATCCGGTGCAGATCACCGATGTGTCTGTCCAAGTAATCAACTCGATCACCCAACTTACCAACTTTCTCATTAAAGGCAGTGTACCTCTTATTCAACGTAGCGTAGTTGGTGTTGGCGAGTGCGAGCTGTCGGTTCGTCTCCTGCTGGCTAGCAATGATCGCGACCAGCTGCTCATGAATAAGGCGGAGCTGCTCCCGTGTGTCATTTGGGATAGCCCGCTGCCGCTGCGGTGATGGCTCATGCCGAGGTGCGTCGTGCTGCACTGGCATCTCCTCATCCTGCTGCTCCTCTTCGGGCTGCTGTGGTGGACGGAACTCTCCTTGATCAACAATCTGCTGTAACTCAGCCATCCTACCCTCCGCACACATCTGCGATACAGTTCTCCAATCACCACCCGACTTCACTGTCACGGATAAGGCGTTGTGTCCGAGAGAATCCATCAACTTGTTCCTCGCCACCCGAATGGTTGTCAAGTTGCTCACGTCGAAGGAAAACATGAAATCGAAGGGCTTGAGTCCCCTCGTGAAGAACCAGTCTCCATCTCTGAAATAGGCAAATCCTCCCTTCACGCATGTAAACATCGCCAAATCGGGCTCTCCTCTAACTGGTGTGATGCCAGTGAAATCCAAGTTATAATGCTCAGCCACGATCGTCAGTAACCCTCCAATATTCACCTTTTGAAACCCAATGGTCCTGAATCGATGTAGCTGTGCAATGAAATAAGCTCCAACATTAAACTGCACCCCATTTAGCATACACCACAAGGCGTAAAGCTCTCCTCTAGACACAACACTCCCCTTTGAGCGGTCGAACAACGTGTTGCTCAGGACACGGTCCATGTACCTCAAAACTGGATTCTTTATTGAGGAAGCACGAGCCTGTTTGATCTTGTAATCTCCAAACTCCCCAGTTATCTTCCTCCAAAACCTATTAGCGTTGAACGCAGCATTCTCTAAACGAGGGATCCCCAGAGGCGTCTCAAACAGCTCATTAAAATCCTTCAAAACGTTGAACGCAGCATTCTCCAAACGAGGATCCCTAGAGACGTCCATCTCCTTCTCACTCCACCTAGCTGAAACGTACACTGATACGGGTACCCAAGCGGGTCTTTCACTATCACAAATGAGCAAACTACTTCCGCTGTAACATGGAAGTACGTCGGCTTCTTTAATTCTATAAATCTCCGGATACCCACTTGATCGAGCATCCAGAAGATGTCATCCCCGATTCTCATTGTCCTCTTCGCCTCATCATCTTGGTATCGAGTGCGAGCTATCTTGTCTGAGACTTCTTCCCACTTTTCTTTGATCTCATCCCAATCTTGCATTTGAATCTTGAAGTTTTCGGGTAAACGACCTTGTAGCCTCAGCTTCTTTATCACCGTATCAACATTCGAAGGCCTGTCATGCCTCTTCTTTGATCTTGCTTCCTCTGCCTTACCTTTACCTTTACTTGATCCTTGTCCCTTTCCTGAAAACAAATACTTCAATACAATCAACAAGACAAGAACACAAGTATTTGACTAGCATATCCTATACTTTACTCAAGACTTCAAGCATCCATGCTTAATCAACTCCACCTATCATCTCAACATCACTTGCTTATTTAACATGCTCAAAACATCTTCAATCACACTCTCTTTAATCTTCAAATCATAAACAACAAGCATGCATCAACCAATTCAAGCTATTCAACAAGAATTTCAACAACTGAACTTCATGAACAACTCCAATTATCAACAAGTCAAACCTAATTAACATGCTCATTCTTCTAGATGCATTATATCCTTGATCAATCCACATAAAAACTCAAGTTCTATCCATAATCAAGCAATCTCAAACCAATAAACATGAATTCATATGAATCAACTCAAAAATATCAATTATCACCATGAAATTCAACCAAGATCAACATCAATCAACTTACCCATAACACATTTCTTGCAATAAACTTCAATCCTAAGGTAATTGAGTTGAAAAAAATGTACCTTTAGTCTTGCCCATGGTTAACAATCGACAATTGGCACACAACACTCAAAATGCGCGACTGAAGCCCTAATTCGCGACGAAAATTGCCCAAATCCGCGCCCAAATCAAGAATTAAGAGTGTAGTGTTGTGTAATCGATGCAAAATCAAGTGTAATTGAAGAATTTGTGCAAAGGTGTAGAGGTTCGGAGAGGGTTCGAGGTTCGGTAAAATTAAAAAGTGATCAAACCCTTCTGAAAAATCAAACTTAAATCGCGCACCTGACTTGGTTCGACCTCGGGTTCGACCTGCGGAACAGGTCGAACCACGAATGACGAGGTCGAACCTACCTTCTGGACAACTGCTCCTCTTGGTTCGACCTGGGTTCGACCTTCTGAACTGGTCGAACCATTCTTGTTTTGGTCGAACCGATCACCTAAAAAATAGAGTGCTCTAAACGGACTGGTTAGACCTCGGGTTTGACCTTCTGACATGTCGAACTATAACGGCTTAGGTCGAACCACCCTACTGTAAGTTTTAGGTCACCGAGTTCGACCTTGGTTCGACCTGTTAGACAGATCGAACCATCAATGATGAGATCGAACCACCTCACTGGACGATTTTCTGCATCGGTTTGACTTCCTCTGCTCGGTTCGACCTCCTGGCACTGGTCGAATCTACCCTGGCTTTGGTCGAACCACCCTTCTAAGCTTCAAAACTGAGTGTTCTTCAATCCCTACACACTTCAAACTTCAATACAAATCATTAGGTACCAACTAGAGCACAACTTCATCAAAAATTGTTTCACAAAATATTATTCATGAGTAACTCCATAAAAGAAAACACAACCAAAACCCACTAAACATTAGGCAAGTTGTAAAAAATCGTCACATCAAAATCGATTAAAATTTTAAATATGGCGCAAGAAACAACTCCCCTAACAAACATCACAAAGAAAAGATTATACTATCGGTGCTTATTGAGGTAAGTACATCACACCCCCAAACTTAGTAGAAACTACAGTCAAAACTAAGCTTGCAAAGAGATGTAATTGCCAAAAAGTAAGCACTTCAAATATAAAAATTTCTTACACACACGAATGAAATAAAACAATAAAACGGGAGGGAAAACCCCCAATAGACGCTCATGTTTAACGTCGGAGAGTCACGACGGTACCAACTTAGATCAAGGTATCCACAAAGATGACACAAAAATCATCCGGCGACCTATAATGCTTCAACCGATGTCCATTCGCCGTAAAAATGTCTCCATCCTTGTCAATGAGCTCAAAACTCTCCCCTCCTAAGGCTCGATGAATCATGAACGGTCCCGTCCACTTCGACTTCAACTTGCCTGCAAAAAGCTTTAAACGAGAGTTAAAGAGTAATACCTTGTCTCCTTGCTTGAACTCCTTGTACGAGATCTTCGAATCATGCCACCTCTTAATCCTTTCCTTGTAGATCTCTGAATTCTTGTACACACGACTCCGAAATTCATCCAAAAGATTTATTTGAGTAATCATCAACTCCCTCACATCCTTGAGAGTCAAGTTCAAGCTTCGCAAAGCCTAAAAATCTTTGTGTTGAATCTCTACAGGTAAGTGGCACGGCTTCCCATAGACAATCTGATACGGTGACATATCTAACACCGTCTTGTACGTGGTCTGAAACACCCACACGACATCATCGAGCTTCAAAGCCCAATCCTTTCTATTGGTTCCAACCATCTTTTCCAGAATCTGTTTGACTTGACGGTTAGAGACCTCCGCTTGCCCATTTGCTTGAGGATGATAGGGTGTAGTAACCCTATGCCTAACACCATACCCTTTAAGCACCTTCTCAAGAAATTTATTAACGAAGTGTGTACCTCCATCACTAACAAGTGCTCTAGGGACTCCAAAGCGGGCAAAGATATGCTTCTTCAAGAAAGATATAAAAGTTTTCGAATCATTCAAGCGAGTAGGAATCGCTTCCACCCACTTAGAAACATAATCCACTGCAAGTAGAATGCAGAGAAATCCATTAGATGGGGGAAAAGGCCCCATAAAATCGATACCCCACACATAAAAAATCTCGACCACTATGCTCAGCTGAAGTGGAATCTCGTCTCTCCTACCGATGTTCCCCATGCGTTGACATCTATCGCAAGACGCCACATAGGTCTCACAGTCTTTGAACAACGTAGGCCAATAAAGAGTGGACTGAAGTACCTTGGCTGCTGTCTTTTGAGCGCCGAAATACCCCCCGTTAGGTTGTGCATGGCAAAACTCGAGAACACTCTCCATCTCCATCTCGGGCACACATCTACGGATGATAGAATCCGTGCAAATCTTGTACACAAACGGATCATACCATATGAAAGTCTCAACATCTCTCTTGAATTTAGCAAGTTGATATCGGTTGAGATCCCTTGGAATTTCTCCCACAGTAATATAATTCACATAATCCGCATACCATGGATCAACTCCCTGCGCAGCAACCACACACGCTCGCTCAGCCTCTTCAACAAACACGGCCATGATCTTTTCATCCGGGAATATTTCCTCAATATACTCGAAAGAATTATCACAATGTTCCCTAGTCTCCAACCTCAAAAGGTGATCCGCCAACACATTATCAGAACCTTTCTTATCCCGGATCTCCATGTCAAACTCTTGGAGTAGAAGAATCCACCTTATGATCCTAGGCTTCGTCTCCTTTTTCTCCATCAAGTACCGAATCGCTGAATGATCCGTGTACACAATAGTCTTCATGCCAACCAAATACTGACGAAACTTATCGAATGCGTACACAACAGCCAAAAACTCCTTTTCAGTCACCATGTAATTCTTTTATGCCGCATCGAAAGTCTTACTCGCGTAGTAAATGGTGCAGAACTTCTTCTCCTTCAGCTGCCCAAGCACCACTCCAAGTGCTACATCACTTGCATCACACATTAGTATAAACGGTTGAGTCCAATCTGGTGTGATCAAGATAGGTGCAGTGATAAGCGCCTCCTTCAAAACTTGAAAAGCTGTTAGACATTCTTCATCAAACACAAAAGGAACATCCTTTTCAAGTAAGTGAGATAAGGGCTTGAAGTATTTTGAGAAGTCTTTTATGAATCTCCTGTAAAAACCGGCGTGTCCAAGGAAGGACCGCACTCCTCTTTCATTAGTCGGTGGTGGAAGCTTCTCAATTGCCACCACTTTAGCACGATCGACCTGCAATCCCTTGGTTGAAACATGATGCCCAATAACAATCCCATCCTTCACCATGAAGTGACACTTCTCCCAATTCAAGACAAGATTAGTCACTTGACATCTCTTCAAAACAGTAGCTAGGTTAGACAAACAAATATCAAAGGAGGAACCAAAAACAGAAAAATCATCCATGAACACCTCCATGATCTTCTCTATCAACCCATCGAATATTGCCATCATGCATCTCTGAAAAGTAGCAGGCGCATTACATAACCCAAATGGCATTTTTCGAAAAGCAAAGGTCCCGTAGGGGCAAGTAAAAGTGGTCTTTTCTTGATCCTCGGGGGCAATTATGATTTGGTTATACCCCGAGTATCCATCCAAGAAATAATAAAACTCATACCCTGCAAGACGATCTAACATTTGATCCATAAAAGGAAGAGGAAAATGATCTTTACACGTGTTCTCATTTCCATAAAAGGAAGAGGAAAATGATCTTTACACGTGTTCTCATTCAACTTCCTATAATCTACACATGTACGCCATCCCGTAGGGATCCTTGTGGCTTCGCTTCTCCATCCTCAGCTTTTACTACAGTCACCCCCCTTTTTAGCAACTACATACAATGGACTCACATGGGGACTATCACTAATAGGATATATGATTCCAGCATCCAACCACGTAAGGATTTGCTTCCTAATCACCTCTTGAATCGCGGGATTAACCCTCCGCTGATTCTGAACACTTGCCTTGGCCTCATCTAACAATCTTATCCTATGCATGCAATACGAAGGGCTAATTCCTTTCAAATCCTCAAGAGACCAACCAATCGCAGACTTATACTTCCTAAGAACATTCAATAACTCCTCAAGTTGATCTTCATCAAGAGAAGAAGATACAATTACCGGATATTTTTCATTGTCGCCAAGAAAGGCGTACTTCAAGTGTTCCGACAAAAGTTTCAACTCCTCTTTCCTCACTTCCATCGGAGAGCTCTCGTTATCCAAAGGCAAGTACTTCCTAGTCCACTTGACTTCTTCCACCTTAGTTCTTTCCGATTCAAACCTGTCATCACCCAAAGCAAGTAAGTTTTCAAGAAATTCAATACATACCTCGTTGGAGAGTCCGTCAAGCTCCGTAGTGGGATAAGTAAGAGACTCCATCAAACATGTCTCAAGAGGATCCTTTGACAGGATCAGAGACATATCCTCCTTCACAATCTCCTCCACCACGTCAATACTATAACACTGCGACTCCATGGACATCTTCATTGCTTTGTCCAAGTTGAAAAGAACTTCTTCTTTGTCCATCCGCAATCTAAGCTCTCCTTTTTGAACATCAATCATAGCTCCAGTAGTAGCAAGGAAAGGTCTCCCCAAGATTAAAGGGATATTATCCTTGTCTTCTTCCATCTCTAGCACAAGAAAGTCCACAGGAAAGACTAGCTTATCCACTTTGACGAGAACGTCTTCAATTATACCTTTTGGAAACGTCATCGACCTGTCCGCCAATTGGAGAACCACTGTTGTAGGGGTCAACTCCCCCAAACCAAGCCTCTGAAAGATGGACAACGGCATCAAATTGATGCTTGCCCCTAGATCGCACAAAGCTCGCCGTGCCGGCCCCTTTCCGATCTCACATAGAATAGTGAAGCTCCCCGGATCCTTCATCTTTTGTGGCAGCTTCCTTTGAATGATTGAGCTGCAATTCTCAGATAAATTCACCATTTCAATTTCGGTTAAGCTCCGTTTCTTCAACAATATGTCTTTAAGAAATCGGGCATAGTACGCCATCTCCATGATTGCCTTTGAGAAAGGAATGCTCAAGATTATCTTGTTCATTATCTCTGAAAACTTCTTGAACTTCTCTTCCAATCCCTTCTTCACAAGCTTGTATGGAAACGGCGGAGGTATCTTTGTTTTGGGAATCCCCCATTCATCACGATCAACCTTCTCCGCTTTCTCATTTTCGGCTCTCAATCGCTTGGCTTTCTCCCACTTTTTCTCAGCTATTATCTCTGTACTTTGCTCATTCCGAACTACTGGAGTAGCATCAACATCATCGAGAGTGTTCGGAGTAGCAATAGGCAACTTCTGGATGGGTTCGACCTGTGGAACAGGTCGAACCAGGCACGTAATGGTCGAACTGCTCTTCTGGACAACGGCTCTCTTTTTGAATTTGAGGTTCGACCTGGGTTCAACCTGTTGAGTAGGTCGAACCACGACCATCTAGGTTGAACCGACCTACTGTACTTCTTCTGCCCTCCGGTTCGACCAAGGTTTGACCTGTTAGATAGGTCGAACCATGTCCGTCGTGGTCGAACCGTTGCCGCGACGAAACAGAGTGCTCCTGATTGTGAGGTTTGACCTAGGTTTGACCTATTGGATAGATCGAACCATCATTGATTTGGTTGAACCGGTGTTCTGGAAAAACAGAGCGCTCCGAAATGTTAGGTTCGACCATGGTTTGACCTGTATGCCAGGTCGAACCATCTGCAGTTTGGTCGAACCGATGTTGCGATGCCTCCTGATCATGTCCAGTGCATTGGTTCGACTTCCCCTGTATGGTTCGACCTTCAATGTTGGTCGAACCATTGTCGAATCTTGCCCTAGACATGTCCAAATTTGATTTCGGCCTCATAGGTCCCTCGTACTGCGTTCCTGACCTCAATGTGATGGCGTTGCAGGACCTTGGATTCTCAATACTTTGAGATGGGAACTTCTCCTTTTCAAGAGTTTGAGTAAGCTTGTTAACACTTCCTGCCATCTCCCCCATCAGTAATGTAAGGTCCTTCACCTATTTAGATATAACCTCATGGTTTGCATCGATTTTCTTTTCAAGTTTGGCCTCAAGGCGGTTCACTCTTTCATCATTCTTGGCCATATACCTGTTCACAGTATCCTCAAAACCCGATTTTCCTTCTTCCATCTTAGCACCTGGATCAACACCCATCGGAAGTTGAATCGCATTATTCGGATTGCTCCATGAGAACTCCAGCCTCCTAGACTGTTGATAACCACCCGGGGGACCACGATTATTAAAGTTTCCTCGATAGTTCCCTTGGTAGTTTCGGTTTCCTTGATCTGGATACCTAGTCCCTTGAATACTTTGACCCATGGCATAGTGTGCCTCTTCCAACTCCTCTTGGATTGGTCCATCATTCTTCAACTCCTGCTGCATGATTGGTACGCGCTGAGATAATTCGCTGATTTGCTTCCGTTGGGATTCAAGTAGCTTGTTGATATTGGACAAGCTAGAGACGATCTCATCCTCTCTACTTGTTTTCACCATTGCTTGTTCAACCTGAGCCACCTTCCCAAGGACATAAGTACCTCTAACTCTTATCAGTTGGCCAATCCCTCGAATTCATCAAAATATCTTCAAACAACATCTCGGCATCTACGGATGACTTTGTAAGCAATGCTCCATTAGAAGAAGCATCCAATAACACTCGTGAATCACAGTCCAATCCATTGTAGAATATACTAATATATTGAGCTTTAGATAGCCCATGTTGAGGACACTTCCTAAGCATGTCCTTGAATCTATCCCATGCTTCATGAAATTTCTCACCTCCAGCGATAGCAAATTGGTTAATGTCTTGCTTCATCTTAAACACCTTTGAAGGTGGCATGTACCTCTCCAAGAACCTTAACTGCAGTTGCTCCCAAGTGGTGCACTCAGCTGCGTTGATAGTATCGTACCAATCTCTCGCCCTTTCAGTAAGCGAGAATTTGAACAAGAGGATCTTCCTAGCATCTTCATGTTCTCCTGCGTCTTTTTTAGTACTTGCATAGCCCAAGAACTTGTTCAGATGCTGCTGCGGATCCTCGAAAGACCCTCCTGAAAAGGAGTTCCTTTCTATCATGCTAATAAGAGCGGGATGAAGATCGAAAGCTGAATTAGTTCCCCTCGCTCCTAGAAGCCCAAAATTTCCAGCCCTATTATTTCTGAAAACCTCTCGGATGGCTAGTGATTAGAGCTATTTTCACCTATATTTTAGTGTCTTTTTATATGTGTTTTCGTATTATTTTATCCGTATTTTATATGTTATTTGATTGTGTTTTGTGTTTTTATTGAAATGTATGTGAATGAGCTTAAACTTAAAATTTTCACTTTTTATTGGATGCTAAACATGATAATGAAGATGTAGGAAAAAGCGGATCTCAATTCGGAGTTGAAACGAGGGAGAACGAGCCAAAACAGTGAAGAAATACAGGAGCCAGCATCAACACGGGCCGTGTAGCCAACACGGCCCTGTAAGAAGTGGCCGTGTGCCGACATCAGAAGAGCCAACACGACCACCCTGTGCCCGTGTTACAACACACGACTCGTGTTGCAGCACACGAGCCGTGTTACGTAACACGGCCCTGTAAGGAGAGGCCGTGCGGCAGCATCAGAAGACACAACACGGCCACCTCGTGGCCGTGTTGCAGAGCACGACTCGTGCCGTGTACGTTCCTGTTGAAATTTCCAGATTCTTCTAGAAGCCTCCATAGGGGTATAAATACCCCTTTATTCAACAATAAAAAAAAGATCCGAAAATCCCATCCTCTACACACACATCACACACCATTTCTTCCATTTTCCACCATCATCTTCATCCATCTTCATCCATCTTCATCCACCCATCAAATCTTCCATTTTTGGTGCTAAAGACTTCAAAATCAAGAACTAGAGGTGGAGATCAAGAAGAATAGAAGATTCTCTTCAAGAAATTGATAGGGAAGAATCCATTCATTTTGTATTTCTTTAGATCTAAGACTATGGGTATTTGTAATGAATCATTTATTTGTTTTGTTACCCTTATCATGTTAGGCTAATCCCTCTAGTGGGATTAGGAGCATGAAGAGCATATTAGATTTATATTATCATGTGGATTAAATTGGTTTTTGATTTAATTGATGTTGATTTCTATTCATGGAGTTTAATTGTCTTGATGTTGTGATGGCATGGTTTGTTATTCATGAATGTTTATTGGTTTAATGGATTGTTGATCAATGGATTATTTGTGGTAATTAAATGTTATCATGATGTTCATGTATGTATTACTTGGAGTGAGACGGAAACAACCCTCTATAGTATTAGGAAGGCATGAATAGACATTGAGTTTGGATTTGACCGAAAGGATATTTGAATTCAATGAGGGGAACCAATCCATTCATTGGCCTTAGTACGCAAAAAGGGAGAGTTTAATCTAACTAGTACCTAGATGGAAGGGGTTAATGTTGGGCTTTGATCTTAGGTGCTTTTGGGAGTCTAAAATGGATCAACAATCTTTGTAACCCGAAAGGGAGCTTAGGATACTATCGTGATCACCCTTAGTCTACATCAATTGAGTTGAATTTCTTTTACATGATAATATGAATCGAGTGTGCTTGGATGTTTCTAATCCCATGTTTTTCTATACTTGAACTTTAGCACCCATTTTCTTTACTTGTCATTTCTCTTATTTGCTATTCTTATTTACTTGCTCCTTGCTTTAGTTGTTAATCTTCTCAAAACCCCCCGATCATCTTTACAAAAACGACATGAACATGAGCTTACGTATTTTGCTAGTCCGAACATAACTCCTTTGTGGATTGATAATTTTTCTTGGGATATACTACTACAACGATCGAGTATTCTTGCTCGTGAGTGCTACAAAAATAGGCAAACAACTAGATTATCCGGATTCGCTGCCATGTTGACTGTCCCTACTCCCGAATTAACTTCAGTTGTAGCTTCAATCGTCTGCGAATTCTGCTCATCAACTTCAACTCCAAAATTCAGAGCTTCAGTTGGATCAATAGTCTTTGCCTTGCTCTTCTTCTTCTTTCTTGACGATGCTCCGATCTCAGGATTATAGGGTTCAAGTTCACCTTTCTTTGATCTCGTGAGCATGCACCTAAAAAGAACTAGAATTAAATCAGCAAAATAAGATAAATAGCCCTAATAAACTAGAAATAACAAAAAGATATTTTAAGCCGTCCCCGGCAACGACGCCAAAAACTTGATGTGTGTTTTCTCAACACACAATTTTAATCCCCAAGTATGAAGGATATCAATTGTATTTTCGAAGGTGACCAAGTTAAATATCGAATCAACGGGACGGATAAATATTACTTTAGTTATTTTCTAGCAATTATGACTATGTTGAGATTAAAATAGCAAATAAATAACAAGAACAAGAGAAGAGTTGTTGTGATCAAATAAGATGTTAGGTAGTTCGTCAGGCCATCCAGTTTCATTCGTTAATTCATACTTTCGTGTGTTGATGTCCGATTCTACCTTGTGGAATATGGACGCATCGCTAGACCATGCAAATTTATTCTATAGACACAAATAGATAAGCTTTTGACACTTGTGAGTATCCTCAGAGCAAGACGTATACTTTACCTCGCTTTCTAGGTACTATCATAATCAATTATTTCCCGTGCACTTAGTACTCTAACCCGATTTGATCTCCCTTTTTAGGTACTATAAAGTTATACTCTTAATCCTACTTGTTAATCCGAATTCAATTCAATTATGAAACATTCATATAAGACGGTTCTAATAAAACTTCGGAATCTCTTCACTTAGAATTATAACAATAAACACTGCTCATTAGTGAACGCACTCAATCAATAACTATGTTATGCATTCAGACTCTACACAATGATTATTGATGCACAAAACAACTATGAATATAGATTAAAAATGCACAATCTTATATAAAATAAACCACAAGTAGTGTTATACGGAGTATACACACGAAATACAAATCAACTCATGAAACCTTCATAACCCTAGAACTACCGAAGTGGCTCTAGCCCATGATTGATCTAGGAACAATCATGGTTAGATGGACCAATCTTACTTGAATCTCTAGTGGAACCTCTGTCATAGCTCCTCCTAGTCTCCTTTTGTGCTTCACGATTTTACGCTCTCTCGAACTCTCTTGTATTGTGTTATTGGTGATTGGTGATCTCTTCCTTGACTGCATGAGCCTCCTTTTATACTTGTAATCACGTCTCTAGGGCTTGGAATGGGCTTTTCAAGTGATCACATGCGTTTTGGCCTCGAAAATCCGGATAATGTAAGTTTCCACACGACGGTTCGACCTTAGCAAACAGGTCGAACCTCTGGCCGCAGGTCGAACCACAGGTCGAACCCACTTACTGGATAATTTCTGCACTTGGTTCGACTTCTTGTACAGGTCAAACCCCTCGAGTCTTGGTCGAACCACAGGTCGGACCATGCTACTAGACAATTTCTGCTCATGATTCGACCAACCGTCAGGTCAAACCCCCAACGTCGTGGTCGAATCCATCTTCTTGCGAACTGGTTCGACCATGGTTCGACCTGATAAACAGGTCGAACCCCTTGAGTCGTGGTCGAACCCATCTCCTGCCACTTTGCAATGCTGGTTCGACCTGCTGGAGAGGTCGAACCCTCCTCCAACAGGTCGAACCCACCTCTCTCCTTGGCGGTTCGCGTGGTCTCGACTTCGTCTCTTCGATTCTTGGCACTTCCACTCCGATTTTGCTATGAAAACCACTTAAATAGCTCCACTAACACCTGATTCATGCTAATTCACAATATATATAGGTTTTCCACCTATTTCCACCTCAAAACTCTCCAAAACTAGCACAAAACATGATGCCAAACTTGTGAATTTACACACTCATCACCCACGTTCTCAATGGGCTTCAGAGTAGGCAGCCCAACTCCATTTCTGATAGGTGAGGGCCCGGTATTCCAAGCCCTACCACACTAACCATCCTATTTTCTATTCCCGTAAGATTTATTCCCAAGCCTTGAGCGATCATAGTAATCTCCTAGCATCAAACCCTGAGAAGTTTGTCTCTTAGCAACTCTCTCCGCATGTTGCACAAAATGCACTGCAACGTTCAGTTGTAGCTCATTATATATACAGTACATGATGTATAACTGCTTCTCTCCCACTGCTACACTCTCAAATCTCCCTAAGATGGTGTTCGAGACAATTTTCTCTAGGTACATCATAACTGGATCCTTATTGCAGTTCCTTTCGAGGCACTGGGAGCGTATCCTGCTTGCTCTGTCCCATCATTCACCAAACTTTTCCACTATTCCTGCTGATTAAAACCACCTCCATGATAAAAGATCTGATGGTCTTGACATGGTGGGCACCCAAAGAATTCATTCAACACATGTAGAGGGATCTCTCTTCTCATCACGTTGTCCAATTGGAACGTAACTGAAATAGGGAAAGAATTTCTATCCTTCTTCACTTGAAATGTGCTCATGAACTCAGCAGTTAGATGGTAGTAAGTAGGGGGCCTTTTATCAAAAAAAGCTTCCATATGTGAGAACCTAAACAACTTCCTCACATCTTCCTCTATTCCTAACCCTTCCATTGTTGTTGTGTCTTGGAATCGGGTTGGCTTAATCTTAGGAGCAAGTGTTTGCCAACGTAGCACATACTTTCCCCAATACTCTTCAAATTCGACCCCAAAGTATTCCGGATGGACTCCATCTTCTATTAATTGAGCATCAAGATTAGCTAATTCCCCTGGATCGGTAATGACGATGAAATCCTCATTCCTTGGTCTTACTCTCCTCTTGGCCATCTACAATTTACAACAATGCTCAAGTCACATTCATTTTCATCATTAAAAATGTTAATGCATTAAGTTTAGATTCCAAACTAGTTATTCAAATAAGTGTGAACTATACTATGCATCAACATTACACATTCATATCATTATAGCTTTAAGCTTCACCACACATTCACTTCACTATCACTCCTTTCACTTATCCATGAACTTATACCTCAATTCATATCATACTTGCACACATAGGTTCAAAATTATACCATCACTAATTACTATGATCATATGATCTCAAATTGAGCCAAAATTTTCACTTAGGCATTTCATCAAACACTTGGCATGCATAATATTTCAACATACTTTCAAAAATAAAATCCACATTGCCTCATGCCCAAATTCTCAAACCTAAGTCTATCTCATGTAAATTTATCATCACACAATCATTCCAAATCAATGTGTCATATTAAGATCACTCAAACGATCCATATTCAAAAGATTCCCTAATTTCATCTCCTGAACCCTAATTTCACTTCAATTCAAAACTCAAATTGACACATGTATGTTCAACAATTAATAACACATTCCAAACTCTCTATATCACAAAGCCCATACATCGATTTGCTCAATTTCTATTAAAATCTAAAAAAAATTCAAAAGTTAGGGCTCATAGAATTCATACCTTCAATTTTGGACTTGGAGAAGTGTTTTTGATGTTGGACTATGAAGAAACACACTCTTAATCACTCAACTAACCTTAATGCAGACAATTTACTAACAATAGATGGAGGATGGAGTGTATTTGGACTCAAAATCAAACTTCTCAGTCTGTACGGTGCGTTTGAATCTGTTCTGGGATCGGGGCTTTTAAATTCTGCCTTTGAATGCTACACGGCCCGTGTTCCGCTACACAGCATCAGTCGTGGCTGTGTAGCATTTTCTGACTTTCGAGCACGGCTAAGCATTACAGGGCCGTGCTCCGCACACGGCCCATGTTTCTGTTCTCTGCACGACTCGAATTCGGAGCTTGTCCTTGACCCTGGTCGAGTAGCCTCTTCTGATGTCAGTACACAGTCAATCCTTACAGGACCGTGTACTGAACACGTCTCGTGCAGCAATATCCCATATTTTTTCAATTTTCACACTTCACCCTTCATTTCGCCCTGTTTTTGCACTCCTAATCCACCCTATTCATGCTCAAAAATACCTCAAAGCATTAATACCAAAATTATGATCAAATGACGGATTATCATGTACTTAAACACCTCCAAACATACCAAAATGAGCCTAACTCATGAGAAAAAAAGTTCAAAATTGTCACATTTTGCCATAAGATAATATAAACACACATGATTCATCACTCATTCAAGCATAAACAAGTGGTAAACAAGTGGTGAGTCACACCACACACTTTCCCCCCAAACTTAAATCAAAACAAGTTAAGAATTAAGTTTGCAAAAAGTGATGAGACTTACCCATGTAGTTTCCACATGAAATTACCTCATGATGACTTATGTGCATTTTCAAAATTCAAGTATGACCACTACGCACCCCCAAACTTAAATTAACACAAGTGTTAAAATTTAAGTTTGTAAAGAGTGGTGTGACATACATTGTCATTCCACCTTTAGCACCCTTGTCTTTCATCATATGTACTTTTCTCCATGAGCTTCACCACCTACATACCAAATCTACAAGAAAACAATAAAAACAAAAGAAAAATAAAATCTACACTACTAAACAATCAAAGAAGTTCAAGAAGAGAGGGAATCCACATAAACTATCTCATTTTGAGAAGGAGATAGGTAATATTTCACCCGATGCCCATTTATCACAAACTCATTATTAGGACCCTTAAGCTTCAACGTATGTCCACTCAACACCTCAAGCACTTCATATGGTCTCATCCACTTAGACTTAAGCTTTCCGGGAAACAACTTGAGCCTCAAGTTGAATACAAGAACTTTATCCCCGGGAGCAAATGTCTTCTTCTTCACCTTAGCATCATGCAATCTCTTCATGTTCTCTTTATAAATGATTATGTTATCAACTGCTCTTCCTCTAAACTCCTCTAACTCAACCAACTTCAAAAACCTTACTTGATCACTCTCCTTTCATCTATGTTAAAGCATTTAATAGCCCACAATGCATAGTGTTCCAACTCCACGGGAAGATGGCAAGTCTTTCCATAGACCAATTGATACGGTGACACACCAATGATGGTTTTAAAAGCCGTTCGATAAGCCCATAAGACATCATCAAGCTTCTCCTACCAATCCTTCCTCCCTCCATTGATTGTCTTCTCCAACACTAACTTTATTTGATGGTTGGAAACTTCCGCAAACCATTTGCTTGAGGGTAACAAGGATGGCCTAAGATCATATCACTAACCTCCACCAATCGGGCTCATTCCCGTAGTCCATGAGCAAGTTCTAGTTTATCAAGGCTCAATCGATCCACTCATGAAAAACTAACCGTTGAGGCATGGTTGAGGCTCAAATACTCACAAGATTTTGCTCGGACCTTTAGGAACTAATTACACCTCAATTCATCTCAAAATTGAACAAGTTAAATAGAACATGCCATAATTTTAAAGAGTAGAGATTCTCAACATGGTTTGCCATCACTTATCACAAACAACATGCCATTACTCACATTCAAAAATGACTCACAACAACGCAAAATATACCACCAATCAACCCTATACAAGAATAAAAATTCAAACAAAACACAAAACAAAGACTCGCCAAACAAGAAACAACACATCACATAACAAGCAAAAATGACCTTCCATCTATCAAAAGAAAATCAAGCACATATCCTCATCATCCAATAACATGTAAGCTCAAGATTTTGCCACCTTATTTAAAAATAAGAAAAACTAATAAAACAAGTAAAACTATTTAAATAAAGCAAGTAAACCTCCCAAGTACATAACAAGTGAAGTAACATGCCAATCTAAGCAAATCCAATTCAAAATCACATATATGCTAAGCAAATGGAAATGATGAATAATAAAGTGAACTCCCTGAACATGTCTCTGGAGGTGGAAATGGCTAGTATGGACAAATGGGCTGCATACAATACAAACTGAAACTTTGAGCATGACAAGGGTCGTGTCAGGTACACGGCTTGTGTACTCATTTTCTATACAGCCCGTGTTCTGTACACGGCCAAAGTCATGGCCGTGTAGGCATTTCTAATCACCGCGCACGACCATCACTTACAGGCCCGTGCGAGATACACGGGGCGTGCTTCTGCACCTTACACGGGTCGTGTACTGAACTCGCCCTTGGCCTCGGGCGAGTAGCTGCTTCTGATGTCAGTACACGGCCACCTCTTATAAGGCCGTGTACTGAACACGGCTTGTGTAGCTGCTTCTCTATTTTTTTCTAATTTCTAACTTCACACCTTGTTTTGCCCTGCTTTTGTACTTCCAATATACCTCAAATATGCTCAAAATCTAATAAAATATCATCAGCTCAACAATTGTAACCAAAATATGAACTAACATGCACTTCGACACCACCAAACGATCCAAAATCAAACCAATACTCATGAGAAAAAAGTTCAAAATTTACCCAATTTTACAAGAAGATCTCTCGATCAACATAATAAGCATACTCAAGTGGTGAGTCACACCACATACTCTCCCCCTAAACTTAAATCGAAACAAGTTGAGAATTAAGTTTGCAAAAAGTGGTGGGACTTACCCTTGTAGTTTCCTCCAATGATCTTCTTGTAGAGAAGCATATACATCATAACACTCAAGGTATGGCACTCCATGCACTATCCCCCCAAACTTAAAGTGAAACAAGAGTTGAACTTTAAGTTTGCAAGAAGTAGTGAGACGTCCCTTCACACTTCAAATCAAACACTTCTTGTATTTCCAATATGCATTCTTCTCAATGAGCACAATCAACCTACATGCCAAAAATACAAAAGTTAAATCAAAGCATATAAATGAAAGTAATAAAAAAAACAATGGGTTGCCTCCCATTCAACGCTAAGTTTAACGTCTTCAAGCCAGACGAAATATAGAGAACTCATCGGAATGGCCAAGGATATCGTTCGTTCTTGGCATCAAATTTTAATCTCTGTGCTTCTTTCTCTATTAGGCATTTATGGCAAGTAACGACCATAGTAGCATCCTTTGAGATTGGCTTTAAAAATTCCACTCGTTTGAGCTTACACTCCATTAACTGCTCTTTTCGAGACCACCACTTATTCCTTTTTATCAAAGATGCCCCCAACATCTCTTCAAGCTCTTTCTTGTAACTAAGGCTTTGAGAAAAATCAACAGGTAAGACAAAGTCAATATAAATAATATTTTGAAATTCAATGCAACTTGGAGAGTTAAAAAGTATAGAAATGCTCATTTCACTCCCGAACTCATCATCAAGTGCTTCTAGACCTTGTTCCACTTCATCAAATTCATACTCCTCTCTTGATTCTTCATCTTCACTAGAATTTTCCTTATCAACATGAGACAAGAAATCATGGATAATCTCTTTATCTTCAAAGCTCTCTTCTAGCTTAGGCTCTTTACTCCTCTCACTTTCTTCCTCTAAGCGTTCTTTTACCTTGTCTTCCTTATCCTCAATAAGCTCAACATCTCTTGAGTCTTCTTCATTATCCCCCGAATACTCTTCTACCTCTAACTATTCTTCAATCTTTTCTTGAAAATTCTCCATTTCGTGAAGAGTGTTCCATTCACTTATCATTTGACTCATTCGACGTTCTAGGGCCTCAAGTCTCCTATCATTTTTTTCTTCCTCTTTCTTCCTTTCTTCCCTTCCTTCTTCAAGCATTTTCATCATTTGACTTAATTGATCTTGCAAGGAAGGTTCCCCATCATCATATGGTGGACACTCTTCTTGGAAATTTCCTTGGACATACCCGTTTTGTATACATGTTCCATTCCCTATTTGGTATTTGGGCATGTTCCACACCTGTCCCCCATTAAAGTTGGAAGTAGGCATTGAGTAGGCATTTTGAGGCTCATAGCTTGAAAGACTTGGCTGAAAACTTTGCCTTGTATCACTTCCATAAGAATATCTTCTAAGCAACTCCATCAAGACATTATTTTCGGATAGAGGAGTAACCATAAGAACTTGATTGTTGTAAGAACTTGGTACGGAATAAGTGTCTACATGATACGGTTGAAATGTATTCATATTGTAAGCTCCTTGCCATCTCCCATATATTCCATTGTTGTAGCATTGATCCATTTTTAGTTCTTCTTCTCAAGATCTACTACAATTCTTCTCCAATTACTATTTTTTGTTGCTCTTCCTTCTCTTTTTTCAAGGTTGTTGTACCTATCAAGAAGAACAAGTTAGAACAAGATTTTCAAAACAAATATAAAATACAATAATAAGAAAAAATGTCCTAAGTAGAGCTAACAAATTCAAACACGTTACACCGAAGGCTTTCGCCCCGGCAACGGCGCCATGTTCTTAGTCGCATTTCTAGTAAAATGTTTTAGAGTAAGAGACTCATCGTTGTTGTACATGTGTGACCAAGTAATAAAATTTATAAGTATGTCGTCCCAAAGGAAAGTAAATGATGCGCGTTTTCTTTGCATGCAAAATTAATCCCCAAGTATTAAGGATATCAATTGCAGCTTAAGCAAGCAACCAAGTGATTATCAAACTCAAAAGACAGTGTATTATCAATTTAATTATTTACTAAATTAATTAATATGTAAGGCAATAACGTTTTAGGATTGAATGATTAACTAATAAATAATTAATTAAAATAACAAATTAAATAAAATATCACTCGAAGAATACGAAAGTGGATCAAGTAGGAGAATAGGTAGTCCTAGGATAATCTAGTTTCACTTATTAATTTTCCTTCCGTGTGTTGATGTCCGACTTTGCCTTGTGGAATATGAATGCATCTCTAAACTATGCATATCTACTCTATAGATACAAGTAAACATGCATGTAACACGTGTGAATAACCTCGGAGCAAGAGATATAATTCCACCCCCTTTCTAGGTACTATCAGTATCAATTATTTTCCTGACCAATTGGTACTCTAACCTGATATGATCTTCCTTTATAGGTACTATAAAATTATCCTCTTTATCCTACTTAATATCCCGAATTCAATTCAATTAATAAGTATTTATATAAGATAGTTCTAATAAGACTTCGGAATCCCTTCACTTAGAATTATAACATGTAATCCTGCTCAGCAGTGAACGCACTCAACCAATAACTAAGATATGTATTCAGACTCTACATAACAGTTAATGATGCATAAAATGACTGTGAGTATGAATTTAAAAAGCATAGTCTTATATAAAATATACCACAAGTAGTGTTGTATGGAGTTCACACACGAAAGATCAATTAATTCGCAAAACCTTCACAACCCTAGTTCTACCAAAAATGCTCTATCCCATGATGTACGAAGAACAATCATGGGTGTTGGATAGATCTTACCCGGATGTCTAGAAAATACAAGATAAATTAGGAAATGAATAAAATTCTAGATGTAGGAGTCGTCGCGTCCTTCTCCGTCTTGAATCCTTCGCTTGGTTCTCATCTTGATTCCACAGACGAATCTTCAAAGTGATGGATGGATGGAGGAAAGGATGTGGATGATGGTTGGGGGTGAACCCCCCTTGTGAGGTGTAAGATGGTTGTGTTGTGTTGTATCCAATCCGTTTCTCTATTGTTTTGTGTCTTCTTTGTGTGATCTACATCCCCTTTTATACTTGTAAGGTCTCCTTATGGACCTAGGATGAGCTTTTTCTTGGAAAGCACGAAAATTCATGAACAGGGGGTAAAAATCCCGATTTTGCGCTTGTTCAGGCTTTTGGTTCGACCACGACCAATGGTCGAACCTAACAGAGGAGGTCGAACTCTGGTCGAATTATAATGCGCAGTCTCACCGTTTCACGCATAACTTCCACATACGACCTCCAATTTGAGTAATTCTTATGCTCATGAGATTCTCTCTTTTTGGCTTTCTATCCATATAAGGAACTTATAGAAACTACAAAATTTGAATATGTAACAAGTCATGCAAAATGGACAATCGTTTTGAGCAGGAACAGCTCGCGCGGTGTTACTACTTTGATCATATCTCTCTCGTTTGGATTCCGATTGGGGTGTTCTTTACGCCAAAACGATTATCTTTTCAGTGGTTTTCCAATCATAAATTACACTTTCCATTCAGAACTCCACAAGAACACAGAAAAATTACGAAAATTGGACGTGCGTTTTTCAGCATTCATACACAAATTGCACCTTTTCTCCAACTTTGCACTTTTGATCATTTTTTCACATAAAACACAACAAAACATCTCAAGTGCACCTTGTTCTCAGATATAATGAATATAATACCCTTGTGCTAATATATAACAACAATTCTCATCAATAAGGTGTTAAATTGGACAATCAAACACGCTTATTTTCACTCTCATCAATCCCCCAAACTTACCCGTTGCTCGTCCCGAGGTAACAAAATAAAAATAAAGAGAAAGAGAGTAAGAAAATTAGCAGAAAAACAAGGACTATGACCAATACCCCATTCAAAATACAATTGTCCTCAACTTAAGTCGTGCAACTCTCATTACATGCAATAATCAATTCATAGCATATAATATAAGACAATCACCACCAATTTAAATGCTCCATTCACACGTTCTCACGGGAAGTATATATCACTTGCACTCAAGTTTAAAAGATGTACACTTATGAGTTAATGTGTTTACGCTCAGATTCAATTCAAGTGCATGCGTAACCATAAACTTGCCAAACGTCTCAAACTCTCCACCACTTAAAATATGATTCGACAATGGGATCAAAAAGAACTTTCATTAGGATGTAATATTGGCTCTTTGGTAAGGGTAGGAAACATATGGATAAAGTAACTCAATTAGTAGAGAATTAAAACTAGAGATCTTTGTACTGCAGATTTTTACACTTCAAGGCTATCCAACTTCATGCTCTTCTAATTTTCTTCTCTCTCTTTTCCTTCAAGCTCAACAATTTTTCCTTCTTATTTTTTTCTTTTTTTTATCGAGGTACCAGTTTCGGGCACTACCTCTAACATTTCAGGGTACCAGTTTCGGGCACTACCCCTAAGCAACTTATTCTTCAGCTCATATTCTTTAGCTCATAATCACTTGTATAACTCCAAATATTTTATTCCTTCCAAAATCCATGAAAATCAATTCACACACTTTGACAACATTTAATTCTCCACTAAATATAGGAATTTAAGGCTCAAATAGGATATTAAAGTGGCTTTCTTCGTAAGTTGCCAAAGAAATAAGGTTTTTAGGCTCAACGTGCTAACTATGGATATATAAATATTTGGTAGAAAATTATTTGGCAAAGTGACTCATAAATTCAAGGATGGCCTTAGATAATCTCCCATCATCTAACACACATGTAGTTTCAAGTAAGACAAGAGGTAAGTTCTAGAATACACACACAAGGATGATACTCACTAGAAAAGAAATCATGTGATTATGTAACATGAATAAGCACAAAATCTCACATGAGTTCTTAAAAAGTAACAAAACACCTTTCGTGGTAAGCAATATCCCTCAAGTACACATAGAACTTCATACCACAATATAACTCAAGTACATTTCCTTCATCAATTTCAAGAGCATATGAATTTTAGGCACAATTCAAAAAATAAGCTCACATGGATCACCACCTTAAACTTAATCCTTTCATTCCCTGAATTAAAAGCACACATTAAAAATTAGAATAAGGAAATGAGGGCACCTAATTTTTCTTCAACGTATACACGAACTCCTCGAGTTGTTCAACTCGGTCATCTTGCCACTCTTTTATCTTTTCTTTCATCAAAGGTCAAGCACACTCATCATCACATGATTCATTATAATAAAATAGGAGAACTATAAGAAAATACTCAATTGACTATCTAATCGATTCCACACACTAGAAACACCACTGAACACTAGGGAAATTGCAAAAAATCAACACATCAAAACCGATTAAAATTTCAACATACCGCAAAAAATTAATTCCCCTAGCAAACATTACAAAGAAATTATTATACTCTTGGTGCTGCAATGAGGTAATAACATCACATCCCCCAAACTTAGTAAAAATGTAAGTTGAAACTAAGTTTGCAAAGAGATGTAATTGCCGATTAGTAAGCACCCTAAATATAAAAATTTCTTACTCACACGAAAGAAATAATAAAGCAATAAAATGGAAGGGCAAGCCCCCAACAGGCGCTCATGTTTAACGTCGAAGAGTCACGATGGATATAACCTTTGTAGGCTACTAGATCGGAGGATGGTCTTCTCGCATCCTCACCTTCAAGTACTTTCTTTCCCTCTTCTTGTCTACACTCAACACCTCACCTTTCTTGGTCACAAGTATATGATCCTTGGAATTACCTTCTTCCCATGGCTGTCTAGACACCTCCTTGTCAATCTTCCACTCAAATTCATGTATTCTATCCCACTTCTTCTCTACTATAAGCTCAGTATTCTATCCTTGGGATGACATGGGAGTAGCATTAACATCATGTAAAGCATCGGCATGGAAAACGGTGTAGAACAGAATGATTCAACCTAAGTTCGACCAGGGTTGCTGGTCAAATTTGTTGAATAATGGTCAAACTGTACACCTGAACGTGCATTCTCTCCCTTATAGGCCGGTTCGACCATGGTTCGACCAACTGGTTTGGTCAAACGGTAGTGATCATGGTCGAATCGAGCATCAGATAAAATAGAGTGCGCGGGACGGTGCTGTTCGACCTGAGTTTGACCAGTAGGGTTGGTCGAACTGGAGTGATCGTGGTTGAATTGAGCTTCAGACAAAACAGAGTGCTCTGGACAGTGGTGTTCGACCTCAGTTCGATCAGAGACTTTGGTAGAACCCATCTATTTTTGGTCGAACTAACTTTATGACTCCTCAGGACGTCGCCCAAGTGTCCTGTTCGACCTCCCCTGCTCAGTTTGACCTTCAATGTTGGCCGAATTGGAATCGAATCAGGCTCCTGTTGCTTTAGAATTCATTTCTGGCTTCATTAGTCCATCATACAGTGTTTCAGACCTTAACGTGATGGCATGGAACTGCTTCGGATTCATTATGCCTTGAGACGGGAATATTTCTTTCTCTAATGTTTGTGTCAATTGATTCACGTTTCTGGCCATCTGCCGCATCATCAAAGTAAGCTCCTTCATATTCTTAGATAAATCTGCATTATTATATTTCATAGTAGCTTCAAGATGATCAACCCTTATATCATTCCTAGCCATGTATCGATTGAAGGTATATTCAACACTCTTTACTTCGTACTACTTCATACTAGGCCCCCTTTGTGTCAACTTTGTAATCTGCTTCTGCTGGGACTCTAGTAGCTTGTTGATGTTAGCTAGACTAGAAATGATCTCATCATCCCTTGTCGGCTTCACCACTTGATGTTCAACCTGTGCTACCTTGCCAAGTACATATGATCCTCTTACTCTCTCTATAGGCGTCTTCAAATAACTTTTCTGCTTCAAGTGTTGTCTTAGATAACAACGCTCTTCCTGATGATGCATCAATAAAAACACGCGACTCACAATCCAATCCATAGTAGAATATACTTATGTACTGAGCCTTAGACATTCCACGCTGTGGGCACCTCCTAAGAATGTCTTTAAACCTGTCCCATGCCTCATAAATTTTCTCACCCTGATTCATAACAAATTGGGTGATGTCTTGCCTCATTCTTAAGATCCTTGGGGGTGGCATATATCTTTCTAAGAACTTCTGCTGCAGTTGGTCACATGTAGTGTAGTAGGCTATATCAAGAGTCTCAAACCAAGCTTTCGCTCCATCAATCAAAGAGAACTTGAATAGGGCAATTCGCCTAGCATTATCATTAGCTCCAGCACCCTATTGAGTGTTTGCATAATCAAGGAATCTTTTGAGGTGCTGATATGGATCTTCAAAACTACCTCCAGAAAAGGGATTCTTCTCTACCATGTTAATAAGAGCAGGATGTATCTCAAAATCATCATCTTCCCCCCTTGCTCCTATCAACCCCATTTTACCAATTTCATAGTTTGTGAAAATTTCACGTATGGTAACATTATCCAGATACTGCCTTACTCCGGCCATGTTTAGCTCAGTGTGTTATTCGTTCCTTTCCTTCATCTCATTTTCTTAGTGCACAAGTACCATAGAAAAATTCAAGTTTATATAAAAATAAATAATCACGAATAAAAATCTTAATCAAACTAGAAATAATAAACTAATAATAACAGCCGTCCCCGGCAACGAAGCCAAGAACTTGATGCGCATTTTCTTTGTACGCAAAATTAATCCTCAAGTATTAAGGATATCAATTGTAGCTTAAGCAAGCGACCAAGTGATTATCGAACCCAAAGGACGGCGTATTATCAATTTAATTATTTACTAAATTAAATAAGGCGTAAGGCAATAACGTTTTAGGATTGAATGATTAAACAATTAATTAAAATAACATATTAAATAAAATATCACTCGAAGAATACGAAAGTGGATCAAGTAGGAGAATAGGTAGTCCTAGGATAATCTAGTTTCACTAATTAATTTCCCTTCTATGTGTTGATGTCCGACTCTGCCTTGTAGAATATGAACATATCACTAAACTATGCATATCTACTCTATAGACACAAGTAAACATGCGTGTAACACGTGTGAATAACCTCGGAGCAAGAGATATAATTTCACCCCCCTTTCTAGGTACTATCAATATCAATTATTTTCTTAGTCAATTGGTACTCTAACCCGATATGATCTCCCTTTATAGGTACTATAAAATTATCCTCTTTATCCTACTTAATAACCCGAATTCAATTCAATTAATAAGTATTTATATAAGATAATTCTAATAAGACTTCGGAATCCCTTCACTTAGAATTATAACATGTAATCCTGCTCTGCAGTAAAAGCACTCAACCAATAACCAAGATATGTATTCAAACTCTACATAATAGTTAATGATGTACAAAATGACTGTGAGTATGAATTTAAAAAGTATAGTCTTATATAAAATAAACCACAAGTAGTATTGTACAGAGTTTACACACGAAAGATCAATTAATTTGTAAAATCTTCACAACCCTAGTTCTACAAAAAATGCTCTATCCCATGATGTTACGAAGAACAATCATGGGTGTTGGATAGATCTTACCCGGATGTCTGGAAAATACAAGATAAATTAGAAAATGAATAAAACCCTAGATGTGGGAGTCATCGCGTCCTTCTCCGTCTTGAATCCTCTGCTTGGTTTTCCTCTTGATTCCACAGACGAATCTTCAAAGTGATGGATGGATGGAGGAAAGGATGTGGATGATGGTTGGGGGTGAACTCCCCTTGTGAGGTGTAGGATGGTTGTGTTGTGTTGTATCCAATCCGTCTCTCTATTCTTTTGTGTCTTCTTTGTGTGATCTACATCCCTTTTATACTTGTAAGTTCTCCTTATGGACCTAGGATGGACTTTTTCTTGGAAAGCACGAAAATTCATGAACAGGGGGTAAAAATCCCAATTTTGTGCTTGTTCAGGCTTTTGGTTCGACCACGACCAGTGGTCGAACCTAACAGAGGAGGTCGAACTCTGGTCGAACTGCAGTGTGCAGTCTCACCATTTCACACATAACTTCCACATACGACCTCCAATTTGAGTAATTCTTGCGCTCACGCGATCCTCTCTTCCTTGGATTTCTATCCATATAAGGAACTTACAGAAATTACAAAATTTGAATATGTAACAAGTCATGCAAAATCGACAGTCGTTCTGAGCAGGAACAACTCGTGCGACTTTATCACTTTGATCATATCTCTCTCGTTTGGATTCCGAATTGGGTGTTATTTATGCCAAAATGATCCTCTTTTCAGTGATTTTCCAACATTGTATTACACTTTCCATTCAGAGCTCCACAAGAACACAGAAAAATTACAAAAATTGGACGTGCATTTTTCAGCATTCATACACAAATTGCACCTTTTCTCCAACTTTGCACTTTTGATCCTTTTTCCACCTAAAACACAACAAAACACCTCAAGTGCACTTTGTTCTCATATATAATGAATATAATACACTTGTGCTAATATATAACAACAATTCTCATCAATAAGGTGTTAAATTGGACAATCAAACATGCTTATTTTCACTCTCATCAGTAAACTCATGGTTATATCCAGATTTGTCATTGATTTATGCTTTGTAAGAGTGAAAAGATTGAAGGTTTGGTATTTAGACAACTTGTTATTCTAATCAATTAACTAAGAAATTAATTAACAACTAAATTTATCTAATATTAAATGAGTAACAAGATTAATGAAATGTGGATAGAATGCACTTAAGAAGAGAGCATGGCTAATCATACTCATAGTTAAGAATCTAGCTAGATATGCATCACTATTGATATTGAACTTCATTAAGTGTGGACTAAAATCAATTACATTTTTACCCCTAATCCCTATGGCCAAGGCAATTAGGTTCTCGACTCTTTGACAAGTCCAAATCTCCTAGGATTGTTCTCACTCTCAATTTCCTTAAGGTACTATGATAAGTTTGGTTATTTTCACTCAATTTCTTAAGTGTCCCCTTATGAATGTTCTAAGCATAAGAAGGGTATGGCTTACATCCCCTCACACTAACATACATTCTCAACTTAATATATGATTCAATTAAATACCTAATCATAATATTGGAGCCATCCTAACACTATGAATAGAGAATTTAATCGCACAAGTATTGAAATAAAACATGATTCATTAATCATAAAAGGAAGTTGATGGGTGTTTTCTCAACACACAATTTTAATCCCCAAGTATGAAGGATATCAATTGTAGTTTCGAAGGTGACCAAGTTAAATATTGAATCCACGGGACGGATAAATATTACTTCAGTTATTTTCTAGCAATTATGACTATGTTGAGAATTGTAATTGTTGGTTTGTAAACTAAGTAACGATTAAAATAGCAAATAAATAACAAGAATAAGAGAATAGTAGTTGTGATCAAATAAGATGATAGGTAGTTCGTCAGGCCATTCGGTTTTATTCGTTAATTCATACTTTCATGTGTCGATGTCCGACTCTACCTTGTGGTTTATGGACGCATCGCTAGACCATGCAAATCTATTCTATAGACACAAATAGATAAGCTTTTGACACATGTGAGTATCCTCAGAGCAAGACGTATACTTTACCTCCCTTTCTAGGTACTATCATAATCAATTATTTCCCGTGCACTTAGTACTCTAACCCGATTTGATCTCCCTTTTTAGGTACTATAAAGTTATACTCTTAATCCTACTTGTTAACCCGAATTCAATTCAATTAACAAACATTCATATAAGACGATTCTAATAAAACCTCGGAATCCCTTCACTTAGAATTATAACAATAAACCCTGCTCATTAGTGAACGCACTCAATCAATAACCATGTTATGCATTCAGACTCTACACAACGATTATTGATGCACAAAACAACTATGAGTATGGATTAAAAACGCACAATCTTATATAAAATAAACCACAAGTAGTGTTGTACGGAATATAGACACGAAATATAAATCAACTCATGAAACCTTCATAACCCTAGAACTACCGAAGTGGCTCTAGCCCATGATTGATCTAGGAACAATCATGGTTAGATGGAAACTCTCTTGTATTGTGTTGTCGGTGATTGTGATCGTGATCGTGATCTTGTGACTTGGGAACTAGTGACGTCTTTTTTGACTGCATGAGACTCCTTTTATACTTGTTATTCACGTCTCTAGGCCTTGGAATGGGCTTTTCAAGTGATCCCACGCGTTTTGGCCTCGAAAATTCGGATAAGGTAAGTTCCCGCACGACGGTTCGACCTCAGCAAACAGGTCGAACCACAGGTCGAACCACGCTTCTGGAAGTATTCTGCACTTGGTTCAACTTTTTGTACAGGTCGAACCACTCCCTCTTTGGTCGAACCATAGGTTGAACCGCACCACTGGACAATTTCTGCTCCTGGTTCGACCAACTGTCAGGTCGAATCACACTTCTCGCGAACTGGTTCGACCATGGTTCGACCTGATGAGCAGGTCGAACCATTGAGTCGTGGTCGAACCCTTCTTCTGCACACTTTGTAATGCTGGTTCGACCTGTAGGAGAGGTCGAACCCTCCTCCAACAGGTCGAACCCACCACTCTCCTTGGCGGTTCGCGTGGTCTCGACTTTGTCTCTTCGATTCTTGGCACTTTCACTCCGATTTTGCTATGAAAATCACTTAAATAGCTCCACTAACACCTGATTCATGCTAATTCACAATATATATAGGTTTTCCACCTATTTCCACCTCAAAACTCTCCAAAACTAGCACAAAACATGATGCCAAACTTGTGAATTTACACACTCATCAAACCCCCAAACTTACATGTTGCTCGTCCTGAGGCAACCAAATCAAACCACAGGAGTCGTGTATAATTCACCAAGATCAAGTACAACACATATCACACATGCAACTTCATTAAATCAAACAAGTATTAATTGTTTCATATATATCACTCATGCAAAACTAATCCAATCACACACCATTCAGAATACTAAGTAATCTAGCTCACAAGATAAATATTTATTCTCTTTCACTCAAGTGCGTGAGGCACAATATAGGTTAATATAAACTCATATCAATCCATATTCACGCGTAACCATAAGCTTGGCAAAGGTCTCAAAAATCAACTTATAATCAACTCTTCACTATGATCACAAAGGACTTGTTTTTGGGTTGTAATGTTGGCTCTTTGGAAAAAGGTAGGAAAATTTGGACTTAGTGACTTAAGACACTAGTAGAGAGTTACCTTGGAGGTTCTCGAATTCTTCTACTTAATGCAATATCTCCTCCAACTTCTCCTCTTCTTCTCATGAATTTTCCTTCTTTTCCGTGCATCAACATCATCTCTTTAGACAATTCGGGTATCAGTTTCAGGCACTACCCTTCTTCTTATGTATAGGACATCAGCTGCTAAGCTTTATGCACCATGTATAAAAACAATCGGAGTACCAGTTTCGGGCACTATTCCTAAACAAGATTTAACCATATTCTTTTCAGCCAGTCATATTCTATCTCCCTTTTTCTTCTTGCAACTCTTACTCACCTCAACTCTCTCTACAATGAATAGGTTAATCAAGGTTCACGTAAAGGTTTATAAGGTTATTTACTTCGGCTACTAAAGAAAAAGCTTTAACGGCTCAACAGGGCATCCAAAGGTTAATAAGATCATTAGGAAGGATAAAATTTGGCTAAGTAACTTAATCACAAAATAATGGCCTAAGATCATGTCCTAGCAATTTATCAATCATAAGTCTCACACAAGACTCCAAGCCAAGTTCTAGAATACGTTCATATGAATGACCTTCTCAAGAATAAAATATCATGATCAAGCATGATTATCAGGGCTCAAATCCTTACATAGGTAAATCCTAGTACTCCTCTTAGCACATAATTAAGATCAATTCCACAAGAACTCTACATACTCATCAAATTAAACATGTTTTTCATCAATAGAAATTAACACATGAACATATGAATGCATAAAATCAACAGCCCATAAACCGAATCAAATCATACAAGTATCTCTACAACCCTACTCATGCATTATAAAAGGACGGAATTAAGAACACACTTTCCTGGCTTGGTTCGACCTTGATTCGACCTGTGGAAGAGGTCGAATCAACTTCATCGTGGTCGAATCAACATTTGGAACACCTTCTCCTTCAGTTCGGCTTGGGTTCGACCTACTGGAATAGGTCGAACCAAAACGCATCAGGTCGAACCACCCTTCTGTATGTTTCAGATCACCGGTTCGACCTAGGTTCGACCTGTTAAACAGGTCGAACCAAGAACGTCGTGGTCGAACCACCTCACTGGATGATTTATCACCACGGTTCAACTTCTTCAGCTAGGTTCGACCTCCTGGCACTGGTCGAACCTACCCTGGCTTTGGTCGAACCACCCTTCTAAGCTTCAAAACTGAGTGTTCTTCAATCCCTACACACTTCAAACTTCAATACGAATCATTAGGTACCAACTAGAGCACAACTTCATCAAAAATTATTCCACAAAATATTATTCATGAGTAACTCCGTAAAAGAAAACACAACCAAAAGCCACTAAACATTAGGCAAGTTGTAAAAAATCGTCACATCAAAATCGATTAAAATTTTAAATATGGCGCAAAAACTAACTCCCCTAACAAACATCACAAAGAAAAGATTATACTATCGGTGCTTATTGAGGTAAGTACATCACACCCCCCAAACTTAGTAGAAACTACAGTCGAAACTAAGTTTGCAAAGAGATATAATTTCCGATAAGTAAGCACTTCAAATATAAAAATTTCTTACTCACACAAAAGAAATAAAGTAATAAAACTGGAGGGAAAGCCCCCAACAGGCGCTCATATTTAATGTCGGAGAGTCACGACGGATTACCGCTTAGAAGACTACTTGATCAGAGGATGATCATGTCGCATCCTCACCTTCCAATACTTTTTCCCCCTCTTATTATCCACCCTTACCACCTTACCATTCTTATGCACCATACGATCAGTAGAATCTCCTTTCTCAAACTTTTTCTTCTCATTCCTGTCAATCTTCCACTCAATTTTGGAATAACTCCTATCTCCATCAAGATCAAAGTCAGGATAAGAACGAGAGTAAGGACTTTCAAATTTGTTGGTATCCGGTGGTAAGTTAGGAGGCTTCAAGTAGGCATCATCTTCTCTTCCTTTGGCTACAGTCAGCATGGCACCTTTCTCGCTCATAAAAATATGATCATTAGAATTACCTTCATCCCATGGCCGTGTAGACTCCTCCGGGTCAATCTTCCTCTTGAATTCCGAATCACCTGATGGATCATTTTCATTGTCACCAAGATAAGCATACTTCAAGTGTTCCGGTAACGGTTTCAGCTCCTCTTTCTTTTCTTCCATCGGAGTGCTCTCTCTCTCCAACGGCAAGTACTTCCTAGAGCCTTTCGCTTCTTCAGCCTTAGCTTTCTCCAATGCATACCTAGCATCACCCAAAGCAAGTAAGTTCTCAAGATATTCAATACATACCTCGTTGGAGAGTCCGTCAAGCTCAGTAGTGGGATAAGTAAGAGACTCCATCAAACATGTCTCAAGAGGATCCTTTGACAGGATTAGAGATATATCCTCCTTCACAATCTCCTCCACCACGTCAATACTATAACACTGCGATTCCATGGGCATCTTCATTGCTTTGTCCAAGTTGAAAAGAACTTCTTCTTTGCCCATCCGCAATCTAAGCTCTTATTTTTGAACATCAATCATAGCTCCAGCAGTAGCAAGGAAAGGTCTCCCCAAGATTAAAGGGATATTATCCTTGTCTTCTTCCATCTCTAGCACAAGAAAGTCCACAGGAAAGACTAGCTTCTCCACTTTAACGAGAACATCTTCAATTATACCTTTTGGAAACGTCATCGACCTGTCTGCCAATTGGAGAACCACTGTTGTAGGGGTCAACTCCCCCAAACCAGGCCTCTGAAAGATAGACAACGACATCAAATTTATGCTTGCCCCTAGATCACACAAAGCTCGCCGTGCCGGCCTCTTTCCGATCTCACATAGAATAGTGAAGCCCCCAGATCCTTCATCTTTTGTGGCAGCTTCCTTTGAATGATTGAGCTGCAATTCTCAGATAAATTCACCATTTCAATTTCGGTTAAGCTCCGCTTCTTCAACAATATGTCTTTAAGAAATCGGGCATAGTACGGCATCTCCATGATTGCTTCTAAGAAAGGAATGCTCAAGCTTATTTTGTTCATTATCTCTGAAAACTTCTTGAACTTCTCTTCCAATCCCTTCTTCACTAGCTTATAAGGAAACGGCGGAGGTATCTTTATTTTGGGAATCCCCCATTCATCACGATCAACCTTCTTTGCTTTCTCCTTTTCGGCTCTCAATCGCTTGGCTCTCTCCCACTTTTTCTCAGCTATTATCTCTGTACTTTGCTCATTCCGAACCACTGGAGTAGCATCAACATCATCGAGAGTGTTCGGAGTAGCAACAGGCAATTTCTGGAGGGGTTCGACTAGGGTTCGACCTGTGGAACAGGTCAAACCAGGCACGTAATGGTCGAACCTACCTTCTGGACAATGGCTCTCTTTTTGAATTTGAGGTTTGACCTGGGTTTGACCTGTTGAGTAGGTCGAACCACGGGCACCTAGGTCGAACCGACCTACTGTACTCCTTCCGCCCTATGGTTCGACCTGTTTGATAGGTCGAACCATGTCCGTCATGGTCGAACTGTTGCTGCGACAAAATAGAGTGCTCCAAGTTGTGCGGTATGACCTGGGTTCGACCTGTTGGATAGGTCAAACCATGATTGATTTGGTCGAACCGGTGTTCTGGAAAAATAGAGTGCTCCGAATTGTCAGGTTCGACCATGGTTCGACCTGTATGCCAGGTCGAACCGATGATGCGATGCCTTCTGATCATGTCCAGTGCGTTGGTTCGACCTCCCCTGTATGGTTTGACCTTCAATGTTGGTCGAACCATGGTCGAATCTTGCCCTAGAAATGTCTAAATTTGCTTCCGGCCTCATAGGTCCTTCGTACTGCATTCCCGACCTCAATGTGATGGCGTTGCAGGACCTTAGATTCTCAATACTTTGAGATGAAAACTTCCCCTTCTTAAGAGTTTGAGTAAGCTTGTTAAAACTTCCTGCCATCTCCCCCATCACCAACGTAAGGTCCTTCACCTGCTTAGATATAACCTCATGGTTTGCATCGATTTTCTTTTCAAGTTTGGCCTCAAGGCGGTTCACTCTTTCATCATTCTTGGCCATATACCTGTTCACAGTATCCTCAAGACCCGGTTTCCCTTCTTCCACCTTAGCACCCGGATCAACACCTATCGGAGGTTGAATCGCATTATTCGGATTACTCCATGAGAATTCCGGCCTACTAGGCTATTGATAACCACCCGGGGGACCACGATTATTAAAGTTTCCTCGATAGTTCCCTTGGTAGTTCCGGTTTCCTTGATCTGGATACCTAGTCCCTTGAATACTTTGACCCATGGCATAGTATGCCTCTTCCAACTCCTCTTGGATTGGTCCATCATTCTTCAACTCCTGCTGCATGATTGGTACGCGCTGAGATAATTCGCTGATTTGTATCTGTTGGGATTCAAGTAGCTTGTTGATATTGGACAAGCTAGAGATGATCTCATCCTCTCTACTTGTTTTCACCATTGCTTGTTCAACCTGAGCTACCTTCCCAAGGACATAAGTACCCTAACTCTATCAGTTGGCCAATCCCTAGAATTCATCGAAATATCTTCAAACAACTTCTCGGCGTCTACGGATGACTTTGTAAGCAATGCTCCATTAGAAGAAGCATCCAATAACACTCGTGAATCATAGTCCAATTCATTGTAGAATATACTGATATATTGAGCTTTAGATAGCCCATGTTGAGGACACTTCTTGAGCATGTCCTTGAATCTATCCCATGCTTCATGAAATTTCTCACCTCTACCGATAGCAAATTGGTTAATGTCTTGCTTCATCTTAAACACCTTTGAAGGTGGCATGTACCTCTCCAAGAACCTTAACTGCAGTTGCTCCCAAGCGGTGCACTCAGCTGCGTTGATATTGTCGTACCAATCTCTCGCCTTTTCAGTAAGTGAGAATTTGAACAAAAGGATCTTCCTAGCATCTTCATGTTCTCCTGCGTCTTTTTGAGCACTTGCATAGCCCAAGAACTTGTTCAAATGCTGCTGCGGATCCTCGAAAGACCCTCCTGAAAAGGGGTTCCTTTCTATCATGCTAATAAGAGCGGGATGAAGATCGAAAGCTGAATTAGTTCCCCTCGCTCCTAGAAGCCCAAAATTTCCAGCCCCATTATTTCTGAAAACCTCTCGGATGGCTAGATTATCCGTATTCGCTGCCATGTTGACTGTCCCTACTCCAGAATTAACTTCAGTTGTAGCTTCAATCGTCTGCGAATTCTGCTCATCAACTTCAACTCCAATATTCAGAGCTTCAGTTGAATCAATAGTCTTTGCCTTGCTCTTCTTCTTCTTCTTTCTTGACAATGCTCCGATCTCAGGATTATAGGGTTCAAGTTCACCTTTCTTTGATCTCGTGAGCATGCACCTAAAAAGAACTAGAATTAAATCAGTAAAATAAGAAAAATAGCCCTAATAAACTAGAAATAACAAAAAAATATTTTAAGCCGTCCCCGGCAACGGCGCCAAAAACTTGATGGGTGTTTTCTCAACACACAATTTTAATCCCCAAGTATGAAGGATATCAATTTTAGTTTCGAAGGTGACCAAGTTAAATATCGAATCCACGGGACGGATAAATATTACTTCAGTTATTTTCTAACAATTATGACTATGTTGAGAATTGTAATTGTTGGTTTGTACACTAAGTAACGATTAAAATAGCAAATAAATAACAAGAACAAGAGAATAGTAGTTGTGATCAAATAAGATGATAGGTAGTTCGTCAGACCATCCAATTTCATTAGTTAATTCATACTTTCGTGTGTCGATGTCCGACTCTGCCTTGTGATTTATGGACGCATCGCTAGACCATGCAAATCTATTCTATAGACACAAATAGATAAGCTTTTGACACGTGTGAGTATCCTCAGAGCAAGACGTATACTTTACCTCCCTTTCTAGGTACTATCATAATCAATTATTTCCCGTGCACTTAGTACTCTAACCCGATTTGATCTCCTTTTTTAGGTACTATAATGTTATACTCTTAATCCTACTTGTTAACCTGAATTCAATTCAATTAACAAACATTCATATAAGACGGTTCTAATAAAATCTCAGAATCTCTTCATATAGAATTATAACAATAAACCCTGCTCATTAGTGAACGCACTCAATCAATAACCATGTTATGCATTCAGACTCTACACAACGATTATTGATGCACAAAACAACTATGAGTATGGATTAAAAACGCACAATCTTATATAAAATAAACCACAAGTAGTGTTGTACGGAGTATACACACGAAATACAAATCAACTCATGAAACCTTCATAACCCTAGAACTACCGAAGTGGCTCTAGCCCATGATTGATCTAGAAACAATCATGGTTAGATGGAAACTCTCTTGTATTGTGTTGTTGGTGATTGTGATCGTGATCGTGATCTTGTGACTTGGGAACTAGTGACGTCTTCCTTGACTGCATGAGCCTCCTTTTATACTTATTAATCACGTCTCTAGGGCTTGGAATGGGCTTTTTAAGTGATCCCACGCGTTTTGGCCTCGAAAATCCGGATAAGGTAAGTTCTCGTACGATGGTTCGACCTCAGCAAACAGGTCGAACCACTGGCCACAGGTCGAACCACAGGTCAAACCACGCTTCTGGAAGTATTCTGCACTTGGTTCGACTTCTTGTACAGGTCGAACCACTCCCTCTTTGGTCGAACCACATGTCGAACCACACCACTGGATAATTTCTGCTCCTGGTTCGACCAACTGTCAGGTCGAACCCCAATGTCGTGGTCGAATCACACTTCTCGCGAACTGGTTCGATCATGGTTCGACCTGATGAGCAGGTCGAACCATTGAGTCGTGGTCGAACCCTCCTTCTGCACACTTTGCAATGCTGGTTCAACCTGTAGGAGAGGTCGAACCCTCCTCCAACAGGTCGAACCCACCTCTCTCCTTGGCGGTTCGCGTGGTCTCGACTTTGTCTCTTCGATTCTTGGCACTTCCACTCCGATTTTGCTATGAAAACCACTTAAATAGCTCCACTAATACCTGATTCATGCTAATTCACAATATATATAGGTTTTCCACCTATTTCCACCTCAAAACTCTCCAAAACTAGCACAAAACATAATGCCAAACTTGTGAATTTACACACTTATCAGAAGTCCAAAATTAACTCAATTCAATATCTCAAATCCTACATATCTAGCATTCTTCTCAACCAATCATATGATTAGCCCTACTATAGGACTAGCCACTACACATTGTGTTTAGATCAATACATTTAAAGGCTTACTCCATTTGAGCTAAAATAAGAAGAAAATCAATAATTGAAAAGTAGATTGGCTTTCCTTTTGTGGAGATAACCTTCCTTCCCTTCAAAATGCTAACTTCTTCAATCATTGGTGCTTTCCTCTTCTTAAAGTGATGGATGGATGAATTGATGGATGGATTTTTGAAGATCAAGTGAAGTGGATGGATCAAATGTATGGAGATGTATCAAATGGATTTAGTGTGTGAAAATGTGGGGTGGAGTGTGTGTAACTGCTCTAATTCTGATCTCCACTCTTCAATTTCGCACAAGTCAGCCTTTTATATCACTTAGGGATCTTCTAGAAGCTTCCGGAACATTCTGAAATTTAAACTATCTTTTGCACCTGCACGGAACGTGTAGCAGCGCACGGCTCGTGTAGTGCACACCTAGTTCGGCGTGTTCTGCGTGTTCTCGGACACGGCTCGTGTAGCAGTGCACGGCCTCTCTCATGGGCGTGTAGCGATTTCTGATGACTGTGCATGGCTTTCTCAAATAGGCCCGTGTTCCGCACATGGGGCGTGCGCTGGCGCACGGCTCAAGCGCAGGTGCACGGCCTTCTCCTGGGCGAGTCATGTGTTCTGATGCTCGAACACTGCCACCTCGGACAGACCTGTGTTCTGCACACGGGGCGTGTCTGAGCGTGCCTTGTTCTTTCTTCTCCGTTTTGCTCCCGACTCTATTTTTTTCCATTTCTTAACCTGTTTTGCACATATTTAAGCTCATTTATATATTTCTATCAATCCATACCATATTTCTCATAATTAAATAAACTCCACCAAAAGTCGTACAAATACAGATGAAAACATCTGAAAATCCACAAACAAAGAAACTAAAATTTAGGTAAAAATGACAACGATCAAGATTATAGCTCTGTCATTCATTATAATGACCATGTCATCTAAATAAAATAGAGTATCCATCCGTAAATGCATAGAAATTGAAATTAAATTATTTCTATGAAAATGTACGTAAAGACAATTTCTCATAATCAAATATTTATTCCTATTAGAAGATAAATAAACAACTCCCGCTGCAACAAGCACTACTCTTGTAGTATTACCCATGTCCACAGTAATCTCATCATCACTTAGTTGCAGGCTTTTAGTGATTCTGGTATCTACACACGTGTCAATAGATGCCATTACTAATCATGCTTCAACAACTAGTGAATGAAATACAAACCTTATTCACATCATGATAAAAACGGCTTTCCTTCGCCACATGTTTTGTCAGAAGTTTCCCACCGAATATAGCCTCTTGTAATTCAGGTGGAACTTGCTCAAAACATCTAGGCAAATTATGGAGAATAAATTGATCTAGGTTTCCCCTTCAATTTCTACTCCAAGTATTTCCAATAGAGACTTAAAATCAAATCAAGATTCTTTTCTAATCATCTAATTTTGGACCAATAAAAATAATTTCTTTTAGTCAACAATAAGTGAAATAAAACCATTTGAAAATCATGAGAATCATATAAATAAATACACCGATCAAATCCTTCGAATTTATCCATTTATATTGATTCCCTCAAAATAATATAAAATAAAATTCACTAACATCTCAAGCACCGTGAGTTTGCATGCCACGATAGTGTGGACGTATACAAACCCGAATATTTATATGAGAAGGTTTTACCCATTAATTTCATTTGTCAACCTAACCTTATGACAAAATAATTAAAAGTCGGTTCCTCTTTAGCCATGAAAATAACAGCAGTGACTTCGATAGGGAGGATACTTATTATTTGCACCTAAGTGTACACCATTATTTGATCCCAAGTCCATTGTGCAAGCTTATGTGCCTTACAGATGGAGAAGTACACACGCGCTTGGGTAACTTTCTACAATCATCAATTATAAGTTTGTACCAGTGAACCGCATATAAACTTATCTGATGGGGAGGAATGCACTATAGCCAACATACAAGTTTACGTGCATCACATTACAAAATAATTATTTAATGAAGTCTGTGCCAGTGATCCGTGAATAAACTCATCTATTGGGGAGGAAGGTCTATGCAATACACAAGTTTCTCACATCACATATAAGCCAATAATGGAGGCCACGGGAATTAATTACCAATCCCCTCTCCCACTTAGTTATTTAACACCGAGGGTTTTTACATGCATATAATATTGAATAATAAAATAACAACCTAGTATGCTCCTATTACGGCAAATAAGACAGTAAATCATAGAGAACACGAATGCATGTATAACAATAATCAGATAATTAATCAATTATAAACAGTTATATATCGGCAAATTCGATTGTTCGCCACCAAGAATGAATGTGGGTAACACAGATGGGGATCGACTCGAGCTGCTCTTCATAACAGAGCTCGACTCGAGTAGCCTCCCCCGCCCGCACACCCTGACTCGACCGGGACCCTGTGAAATTTGCCCAAAACTTACAGACCCATCCTGAACTGTTCTTACCCGAAATCTGGTTCGCCTGCTAGTTTATCTGCACGTCCAGCATGCCATCGGGAGCCCCGACGAGCATGCTACTGAGCGTGCCTCCGTGCACAGCAGCACCCCAACGAGCTTGCTGCCGAGTGCCTCATCGGGTGCCTGTCGTGTGTCATTTGTTCATCCAGTTGGCTTAGACACAAAAGACTCCAGCCAGCCTCCTCGAAGACTCGACCTGCCCATTTGTCCGACTCGCTCAGAACTAAGCTTGACCTGCTCTAAACTCTGTCAGACTCGACCTGGAACTGCCGTTCGACTCACTCAAGCCTGCTGCGGATCGTTTGGCTTCGTCCGTATCTTGCAATCGTGCCGCCAGTGAGTCTTCATCCCTCGACGGTGGTCATCTGCTGCCTGCTCCAGCCATTCACTTCGCACAGTTGCCGAGCATTGCCAGTGTCATTTTATTATGCATGCTGGTATCTTATCGAGTCCACATCGTCAGGCATCTCTACTCACATCGCTTTGACGTCACACATCTGTACTGAAAACCCCATACGCCGCAGCGCCGGAGATCCTCCAGCCGTGCCTACGTGTTGCGATGCCCACCCGCGCCTTTTGACAACGCGCTGCCACCTACTTATTGCCGACCAGTGCCATGCCGTCGCTTCAGCCAATCGCTCCACCATCATGCTTTCCATCAACTAGCCGCCATCGCTTCTATCCGGTGCTCGTCGCCTTGTCACCACAGCTCAACGCCACCATTGAGTCATCGTACGGTAATCGTGTGCCCGTGTCTAATTAGAGTATTCAACAAGAAACTTAATTCTAAACCCTAATCACATATGTCATATAAACCCTAGCCTAATATGTCACGCTTCACCACGAAATTGAAGTTTTGATACCAATTGTTGGCGTTCCATCATTTGGTTAACGTGAACTATTAGGGTTCCATGTGTTTCTAAATCAGCGGAAGCAAAAACATAGAAACGTATTACCTTTCACCAGGGTATATTGAAGAAGAGAATGAATTTTTGCCGGCAGCATGCGCAGTCTCACAACTTTAGGCATAACTTCCTCATTCGATCTCCGAATTGAGTGATTTATGCACCAAAATGATCCCTTCTTCTGTGGCTTTCCAACGATATATGACACGTTCAATTTGGAGTTCCATAAGATTTTAAAAAAATTATGGAAATTGACGAACAGCAACAGTAAACAACCTCTTGATCTTCTGTTGTATTCTCAAGTCCAATCTTGACGTCGTGTGGACGACGATCTTCAAGATCTTCTCAATATGCTTCCTTCCTATGTCTGTCGTGTGTCAGGCACAGATTATTAGGGTTCCAAATAGTTGAAATGACTTATATATGGGCTACAGCGGGGACCAGGAGGAGAAATTAGAGTCGGCATTCAAGTTTAGCCCAAAACTTATACTTAAGTCCAATAATAATAATATATTCCCCTAAAATATTATTACTGTACTGCCACTCTAATCCCATAATTACGTTATGGTCTCCTTCTTATTATGAGTCCATTAGTCTCCCCATGTTTAAGATATACAATGCCCATTAATTAATTAAGTTACTGAAAACTCCATTAATTAATATCTCATCCGAGAGTAGTACTACTCAATCTCATTATCATGCCAGAATAAATCCACCTGTAGGGTTTATATGATAATCCTTATGAGCTCCTCAAGGGACATCATCAACCTATTTAATAGGACACAGATTCCTTCTACAATCAACATCACACCACAGATACAGCACTATTTCCCAACTCACCGAGTTTATTGATTTAATATTTAAATCCCATTCATTGATGAATAAAAAAGATATATACTGGCTTACGTGTCGAGATTATTGTATAAGGATTAAGAGCACGAACATCCATAATAATTGAGATCAAGTTCTCCTATATAGTCAGTATAAGTTGAATGATCTCAAGCGGTCCTACTCAATACACAAAGTGCACTAATGTGATTTTATAGTCAAGACAAACTAATACCAAATCACACTACAATCATCCCGATAGAGAGTCCCCGTCTATTTCGATTGTGAGCATCTATTTATACTTTATAAGAAAATCGATAATATGATCTTCCGCATATTGTCGCACAATATATTATCTACAGTATAAAATAAGTGGACTATTATATCGTACATATAAATAAATTATAAGACGCAATTATTTGATCATGTGATTCTTATTTCAAATAAATTATTGTAACATTATTCATACAAAAAGCTAGACTTTTAGTATACAATCCAACAGTTTTTGGATGATAAATAAATGATAAAGTATGTTATGTGTGTTTGAAATGTGATGACAAATTTGAAATTAAAATATGGTAGATGCATATTAGTTAGCTGTTTTTTCCTTTTATAGAGGTATGAAGTTAAATTTGGGGAGGACCAAAATAGAAAGTGTAAAGTTGAAGTTGGGACGGAGAGAGTATTAATAAATGTCCCTCTATTCAATTTAAGAGTGCACATCTCTTTTGTATTTTACAAAGAAGATATGCAAGACAAATAAGATGTGCAATTTTAAATGGGACAGATGAAGTACTATTTTTAGGGATGACAATTTTACCCGACGGGTACCCGCATAACGGGTGTTAAAAATCGGGTAACGGATCGAGTAGTACCCGAACCCAAAAGGGAACTATGCGGGTAAGGGTAGGGTACGTGTTCTCTTATTTTTACCCGTACCCGACCCGAATTTTACTCGAATATATATATATATATATATAATAATAATAATAATGATAGTATTATACATTTAATTAAATGTCTAAATCTAATATTTCATTTGTAATATGATAATATTGTTGATGTAAAATTTATAATGTATTTAATATTTATTTGTTATAATATGTTTAATATTTTTAATTAAAATTTATATTCTTGTCCTAATATACTAAGTAATTAAGAATTATAATACTCCCTCCAGCCACTTAGAAGGTAATTGTTTACTTTTTACGCGTAAATTAATGAGTATTATTATATGTGTGTGGGTAGTTGTATTAGAGGGAAGTTGTGGGCCATATGGTGTACCGTTTTACTAAATGATGAATATGGATACCTTTGAAGTGAACGCCCAAAATAGTAAAATGGATACTTTGTAAGTGGCCGGAGGAAGTATGTTTACTTAAATCTTGGACTTTGAAGGACTTAGAAGCAATTGTTGGATTATGATGTTTGTTTTATGATTTTATTTGACTAACTATGAATTTATGATGTTTTCTTGTTAACGCACATGAATTTAGACGTTTTTATTGTTGATTTTGTTTACTAATTTGCGTGTTTTATTTTATATTATTTATTTATGTATTATAATTATTTTTTGATGGATTATAGTTTTAAAAAAAAATTGGGAGGGTAGGGTCGGGTGGGTTCAGGTAACCGTGAATTATTCGCAAAATTTACTAAGATTACGAGTATTCATTTACTTGCTAATTGTCCGTATACTCGGTGGATATACTCATACCCTACCCGATGCTCTATTTTGAGGTAATAGAGTAGGGTATGGATAGGGAGGATAGGGTATAGGGTAGTGTGTGGGTTTGCCATACCCATCCCCTACCCATTGTCATCCCTAACTATTTTAACGTGAGACAAAGAGAGTGTACTTCATGTAAAAAAATATACTACTACCTAACACACTTAATATAATTTACCATTTACTTATTAAAAAATACTTAAATATCCTAAAAGTTAACAACTTTCTTAACCTATATGAAAAAAAATTGAAAACATTACTAAAACGGAGAAAATATTATTTTATCAATTGAAAAATAAATTTTAATAATGATTCAAACCTATTGATTCATGAGTCTTTCAATCTCTCACGTAAATACTATTTTACAATATATTTTTTATTTATCTATAAATTGATTATCAATTAAAAAAGAAAAATATTCTCCCAATAAAATTATTTTACATTTTTTTAATTAGATATCAATTTTTAATCTATATTTTATTATGAATTAGTCATGAAAAAATTCATTTTAAAATTTTTTATTACTTTTCAAATAAAATACACTTTTTGTTAAAATCTTTTCATTTATTATTCATCTCAAATACTTAAAAGAAAGAAAAAAAAATTAGTTACCTAATTTGTACTTTGTTGGCTGAAAATTACATTTAAATGTTGAGAATAATGTTATACTATATTTATTAACACAGAACAATATAGAAATAAAATTTTGTTAGAGCAAATGTCATCTGGTTTCGTGGTGTAGTTGGTTATCACGTCAGTCTAACACACTGAAGGTCTCCGGTTCGAGTCCGAGCGAAGCCATTTTATCCATTTTTTAAGTTTACCTTATCATGTAACGTAATTTTAAACATTTAACAGAGTTGTTTAATAAAAGAATTAATATTCTAAGAGCCATTTTGCCATTTTATCCATTTTTTAAGTTTACCTAATCATGTAACGTAATTTTAAACATTTAACAGAGTTGTTTAATAAAAGAATTAATATTCTAAATTCTATCATTTTCATTTTATCCTGCGCCCTCCACCTCCAATTCTATTTAAACATATATATTGCTAAGAGTTTAAATTGCAAAGAGACATGGAAATTACGAAGGCACACAGAATGTGCTCCGTGCGCCCAAGTACACAGGAGCCTCCCTCTTTTTTAAGTTTACCTTTTCACGTAATGTAATTTTGAACATTTAACAGACTTGTAGTTGTTTAATCAAAGGATTAATCTTCCAGATTCTATTATTTTAATTTTATTCATTTTATGTAACGTAATTTTATAGTAGTAGATGGGTTACAGATTAAAAAACGGACAAGTATATTGCATTCTGTTACTTCTTTCTACTATTTCAACTTTATTCTTTTTATGTAATGTAATTTCTGTTACTTCTTTATACTATTTCAATTTTATTCATTTTATGTAATGTAATTTAGTAGACGAGCTATAGATTGAAAAATGGACATGTATATTGTATTTTGGGGCTAAAACTTGGGTGACCCTGTATTCTACATTTTTCGAAAAGTTATACTACTACCTAGTATTAAATAATATATATCCTTTAGTATAAGAACGTGTATAATTTATTTCTTAAAAACATAATTTTTTTAATTAAACATTTATATTATGGCAAAGACTTGTGTGAGACCGTCTCACGTAAGAGCTTACATGAGACGACCAGAAAGTGATAACTTTTATAAAAAAAGTGATATTTAATTAATGAAAAGTGATAATATTATTTCATGAACAATTTATAGTATAAATAAAAAGTGATAACATTTTATAGCGAAAGTGATAACTATTCTCACGTGAGACGGTCTCACGAAAGACCTACCCTTATATTATTCATATTTCAGCTAATCTTTTCATTAAAAAAATTATACCCTTATTAATTAAAATGTATACCCTTTAAAATAAAATATTGTATCATTAGATACCTTGTGTACCCGGGGACACAAGAGACAAACTCGTATTTTGTTACTTCTTTCTACCACCGTCACCAATTTTTCAGCTTTAAGTGATCAGAATCAAAAGAAACTGAATATATTTTTATATACAAAAGTATTATTCTAAACATAGAGACGAGTACTCTCTCTGTTTTGGAGTAACCATTATGATTATTTTTTCACGGGAATTAAGAAATATAAAATCTATTTTGAGTGGGTGATTAGGGTTAAGGGTAATTGGGTTAAGTTAATTGGATTAGAAAATTTAATTAGTGGGCCCAAATCCAAAAATTAAGGTTAAGTATGGGCCTAAATGTAGTTGGTATTTGTGAAATTGTTGGGTAGATGAAAGATATGATATATTGGAATTATTTTTTACTATAATTGGAGTATGAAGAGTATTATGGGAATGTGTAGGGTACCTGCACTTGTTTAACAATCTACTATTATTAACCTCCACAATACTAATATTTGTCTCAAATTCTCAATTATCAAAATCGTAAATTACCTCTACATGTGTATGAAAGGATGTGAGAAAAGAAATAATCACAACGTGTTTTGTGATAGCATATATTGCCACTATTAATAGTACAAGATTACAACAATAAGATTCGTAAATTAAGGATCATATCAATCTCTATCAATCTGTACAAGGAAAGAGTATATTCTAAAGGAATAGAAAATAAGTCTATGATTTAGCCTTAACACCCCCTTCAAACTTTGCGAGGGATGAAAGCAAACGCAGAGCTTGGATCGAAGCAACTCGAAAGATGAACGAGGCAGACTCTTAGTGAAAATATCAGCCAGCTGGAGATTAGAGGGTACAAACTTGGTAGTAAGTTTCCCTGTAGAAAATAAATCACGAATGAAGTGGCAATCAATATCAATATGCTTAGCTCGCTTGTGTGAAATCAGATTTTGACTGAGAAAGACCGCACTATTGTTATCACTCAATAGAATAGGTCGACGAACAACAGGAACTCAGAGTTCATGTAACAGGTTCGTGAGCCAAACAACCTCAGCAGCAGTATTAGCAAGGGCTCTATATTCGGATTCACAGCTCGAACAGGCAACAGTAGGCTTTTTATTTGCACTCCAAGAAATAAAATTTCCCCTGAAAAAATGAAGTATCTATAAGTGAAGCGACAAGTGTCTACATAGCGAGCCCAGTCGGCGTTAGAGTGACCGAGGACTGATAAATTAGGATGACGAGTGAAAGAAAGCCAAAGATGAATAGTGCCCTTGACATAACAAAGAATCCATTTCACTGCATCAAAACGCTCATCAGTGGGGGAATGAAGAAACTGACTTACATGATTAACAGCATAAGAGAGGTCAGGCTAAGTGATAGTGAGATATTGTAAGGCCCCAACCAACGATCGGTACAAAGAAGGGTCTTTAAATGGCGTGCCATGCTGCTGTAGTGAAACTCTATCAGCCAGGGGGGTACCGACGGGCTTTGAATCAAGGAGTTGGGCACAAGATAAGATATCATGCATATATTTTGCTTGACCAATGAAGGGACCCATCGGTTGAGATGTGATTTCAAGACCTAGAAAGTAGGTCAGTGCCCCTAAGTCTTTAAGAGCAAACTCCTTGCCAACCCCTGAAATGAATTGCCAAAGCAAAGAGGTGTTGTTGCCAGTTAAGATAATATCGTCGACGTATAATATGAGAAAAATAACTAAAGATCCTCGACAATGATAAAATAAAAAAGTATCACACCGACTCTGTTGAAACCCGAGACTAAACATGAAGCTGCTGAAGTGTTGAAACCAAGCTAAGGAAGCTTGTCGAAAACCATATATTTCCTTTTTAAGTCGACAAACATGGGTCGGATACAGTGGATCAATGAAACCTGGGGGTTGGGCCATGTATATAGGTTTGGACAAGAGACCATTCAAGAAGGCATTCTTGACATCCAGCTGATGGAATTACCAACCAAAGTGAACGGAAAGAGCAAGTATTACTCGAACTGTTGGAGCCTTGACAACGGGACTGAAAGTATGATGGGAATCTGATCCCAGTATCTGAGTGAATCCTTAGATGACCAGTCGGGCCTTGTAACGATCAATGTAGCCATTGGCCTTATACTTTGTGTGAAACGCCCATTTTGAGCCAACAATATTTGTGTTCGGAGGTGGAGGTACAAGATCCCAAGTTTGATTTGCATGAAGGGCATCCATCTCTTCTTTCATAGCCGAAAGCCAACGTGGATGCTTGGCAGCTGATTTAAATCCTCGTGGTTCATTGGAGGTTGTGGTTGCAAGATCAACAGGGTACCGTGGTTTGAAAATACCAGCCTTGACTCGAGTGATCATTGGATGAGTGTTAAGAGGTGCTGATGGTGGGGCCGGCGGTGTTGCTGGTGTTGGCAGTGCTGTCGGTGGGGATGAAGATGGTTGATCATTGGTAGTATTCGGCAAAGGAACTGCATGTAATAACTCCAAACTTGGTAGACATGAAGCACATGAAGGTGTATGTTGGTGAAGGGACCGACAATTTCGTAGAGCTACAAGAACTATAAAAAAAGATGTGATGTCCAACTGATCACAAGGAGTTGCAGAACCAGAGGCAATTAAAAGGAAAACATGACTCATCAAATTGTGCATTGCGCGTAATATGTGTACGAGAAGTAGCAGGATCGTAGCACCGAAAACTCTTATAGGCAGAACTATAGCCTAAGAAAATACATGGCACACTGTGCGGAGCAAGCTTATGAGGCGAATAATCGCGCAAATATGGGAAGACACGACAACTAAAGGGCTTAAAATTTAGATAGTAAGGAGCACTACCAAATAAAAGCTCAAACGGAGATTTATTACCCAGTACTATTGATGGCAAATAATTTTGAAATGGGTAGCTGTAGCAAAAGCATCAAACCAGAAGATAGCCAGAGCATGAGCATTAAAGAACATAGTTAAACCCGTTTCTGTAATGTGTTTGTGCTTGCATTCCACACGTCCATTTTGTTGAGTGTGAGGACATGAGATGCGATGATGGATGCCATGAGAGTCAAAGAAAGCACGAAGATGACTGTTGACGAACTCAGAACCACCATCACTCTGAAATTGTTTAAACAGGTAGAAAATTGATTGCATACGAACGTGTGAAATTTAACAAACACATCACAGAAATCTAATTTTTCTCGCAAAGGATAAATCCATGTAAAGCAAGAAAAATCATCAACAAAAACAGCATAGTAATGAAATTCTTCAACAGTAGTAATTGGCACAGGGCCCCATAAATCACAATGTATCAAATTCAAAACAGAAGTAGCAAGTTTATCATTTAAAGAAAAATTGAGACGTTTGCTCTTAGCAAGCTGACAAGAAAAGCAAAGTCTTGGATTAGGTAATAAAGATGTAACAGATAGATGTCCGGACTTATAGAGCATGGAAATAAGATCGAATGGGACATGCCCCAAACGAAGATGCCAAAGATCATAGCTAGTCCTGCAGCAACTAGAATGTACAGCAGCAAGTAAAGCCGGTGTCCCACAATCTAGCATATAGAACCCACGATCAAGATGTCCCTGTGTGATGGTTCCCTTTGTGGTGCGGGTCTAAATAACAAATGTTCGATCAGAGAAAAAGAACATCAATAGGATAGTCATGAGTTAGTTTGCTGATACAGAGCAAATTCTTAGTGATGTGAGGCACAACCAAGACATCAAGAAGACGAACACCATCATTTATTAAAGTAGAGCTAGTATGAGAGATAGATAAAGAATTTTCATTACCAACAACAACATTACCACTACCAGAGTATGGTTGAATGTTGTCAAGAGATGATGAATCTGGTGTCATGTGAGCCGATGCTCCAGAGTCATTGTACCAATCCGAGGGACTCGAGACATTGCAAGAAGAGTGGAATGCTTTAGCAAGATTAGCCAGAGTAGTAAGCCCAAGATACAACGGACATTTGTTAGCATAATGCTCACCACGGCAGATCTGACAACGTGGTTTGCGAGGCAGCATACCACGCTACCTGAACGACCACCACAGCCACGACTTGACCGACCACTGTTGCTGGAGGAATTGTTGTACTTCCGAGGCTAAGATAAAAGATTTTTGAGATGTGGTACTGCGAAGGCTGGAAAAGTAACCTGAGAAGAATTTTCTGAGGGATCCATAGCCTTTGACATCAAGTCAAATTGAATCGCCTGATGCAGCAAGATAGAGAAGGACGTGACAGGCTGTATTGACATGTAAGTGTTGGCAACATTTGCAATCTGAGATCCGAGACTACACAGAAACCAGTGACTCTTGTCTGAGTCATCGACCGGCTTACCGATGGAGGAAAGCTTATCGCACAAACATTTGAAGTGTGCACCATAATCTTTGATGGAAAGCGAGCCACAGCGTAGGAAGAGAAGTTCCTCACGTAGTTGTTGAACTTGAAAAAGAAGAGTAGGAAAAGGCAGCTTCTAACATTATCCAGGCCTGGTGCGACACGGTACAGTCAACCACTTCAGCCATGGCTTCTTCAAAAAACGTTGAGAAGAGAACACCAAGAATATGCTGATCTGTAGAGAGCCAGGGGTCATATGCGGGATTAGGAATGGACGCATTGTTGTCGGAGGGAATGGTTGGCTCTGGTGCAACTATTGTGCCATTGACATACCCTAGCAAATCAAAGGCAGTAAGCATAGGGATGACTTGTCGTTTCCAGAGGGGAAGGTTGTTGGAAGAGAGTTTGATGGCAACCATGTGGATCATGGTGGCGATGGGAAGGGGATCAGAGGGGGAGACCATGGAGGATATTTGGTTTTTGGTTGTTAGGTTGATACCATAAAAGGATGTGAGAAAATAATGGGTAAATATCAAAATTAGTCCTGTAAGTATGATATTTTTCAACTTTAGTCCTTTATCATTTGTAATTCTCAATTTTGGTCCTTTTTTGTCCAGTTTTAGTCCTTTTGGTACATTTTTTGTCCTTTTGGTCCAGTTTTGGTCCTTTTTTTTAAAATTTGATCATTTTTTGGTCCACTTTTGGTCCTAAATGTATACACTTTCGGGCTATTTTTGGATATTTTTAACATAAATGACTAAATTTGTACAAAAAAGATTAAATTTGGACCAAAAGGACTGAAAGTGGACAAAAAATGATCAAAATTGAGAATTACAAATGATAAATGACTAAAGTTGGAAAATGTCATACTTACTGGACCAATTTTAATATTTACCCGAAAAGAAATAATCACAACGTGTTTAACATTAAGATCAATAAATTAAGGATTGTATCAATCTCTATCAATCTGTACAAGGAAATAGTATTTTCTAAAGGAATAGGAAATAAGTCTATGATTTAGTCTTAACAGTTTAATACTCATTTATTTAATCTATATTTATATTTTAGTTTTTATATAAATAACACTAAAAAAAATAATATTTTATCAATGGAATATTCCGTTGGTAAAAGCCTTAATTCCATTGTTAAATTAATTTACAAACGGATTAGCAACGGAATCCGTTGGTAAATTTTCATTGGTAAAGTGGTGGCTGCTAAATTTTAGCAACGAAAAATCAATTCCGTTGGTAATCCGTTGCTAAAAATTCCATTGGTAATTTATATAAAGATTCCCTTGGTAATCTGTTGGTAGGTACCAACTAATTGAATTCGGTTGGTAAAATAGAGAATAAATCCGTTGGTATTCCATTACTAATAAAAAATGTCATTTTGGTTGCTAATCCATTGGGATAATTACCAACGGATTGAATTCCGTTGGATTCCGTTGCTAAAAAATACACCCTTCGCTCTAGGAATACATTCGCGTATTCTTTAGCACGGAGTTTAAGAAAAGTTTTATTAGTGTGATGTAAGAGAGGGGGTATTTTGGGTAATTGGGTAGAATAAAGTGTATGATATAGTTGACTCTGACTAGATTGTGTGAAAAAAGAAAGTGATATTTTTGTAATATTATAGTATTGTAAAGTTATTGATATTGTGTATTGTTTCCATTTTTAGGGGGTGAAAGTATTCTTGGGACGGACCATAATGAAAAGTGTGAATGTATTCTTGGAACGGATAAAGTACTTTTTTGTAGTGTAATATAACGAAAATTATAGTATTATATATTACTATTTTAAAAAAAAATTATTCTCTTCTTCCCTTAATTTACTTTACACTTTCCCTTTTTGTCGATTCCAAAATTTATATGCACTTTTAAAAATAACAATCTACACAATATTAACATCCTCACAATATGATAACTATAAATTAAAATTATCTCTTACTTTTTACATAGAGTTTAATGTGAGTGTATATAATAAAATGACAGAGTATTACCCACAATAGAACATGTAGAACTATGACCCATAGAAATAATAGATTGAGAAGAGGACAAATACATTGCATTTGGTTAAAGTCTTTAATCATAAGATCTGAAGTAGTTGTATCAATAATCCAAGTATCGTTTCTAGAGAAAAACAGATATAGCATTTGCCCTACCAAAAATACCCAAATGAGCAATGTTCGTCGTAGTCAATGATATTCCCTCATTATTGTGCTCGATTTCATTTATAGATGTCCTCATAGCTTTTCCATCTCCACTCTTTTGTGATTTTGTTTTTTTAGAAAACCCACCAATCAGGATAACCAATTATTTCATAGCAATGGTGTTTTGAGTGAGCCGATAAACAATGAAGATCACATATGAGATTATCGGGCTGACCATTAGATTGATACCCACAATTATTTTCGTGCCCAAGATGTAATCTTTGTCTGATTCGATTAACCACCACAACTAAGTGTTCAAGAATTGGGCAAGAACCTCCCATGGTTTGTCATTTGTTGATACTATCTCTTCTAATATGCATATATGCTTTCCAAATAAAGTTTGGATGTTTGCATAAGATTTCTCCTTAAATGTTATCAAATTCTTTCAAAATCAAGTCCACTAAAAGAAATATGGACTAGAAGTCTAGACATTTCCAAATGACGTTGTACTACTTCATTTAAAGATCCTTCTTTCGAATTTGTTTTGTGATCAATTTCTTGGAATATAGCCACAAGTTCATTGTAATATCGTTTTAGACATTCATCTCGAAGGGTTTTATTTATTTTTTAGACATTATGAGACTCTCATACTTTACTAATATAGCTAAAATGTAGGATTCACACATTTCACTACTACTTCTACACATTATATATTAAATAAAAATACTCGATTAATTCGCATACTTTAAATAATGATACTCACATGCAAGTAAACGATGCCCTTGCGGGCGGACAGAGAGAGTACTAAATTTGGTGGTGATGTCATTTTTGAAATTAAAATGTAGCGTGAGATTACTAAATTGACTTTTTTTTTCTTTTTAAATGCGAAGATATTTTGAGACAAGCAAATAAATAAAAAAACTTTGTATCTTTTTGTGAGAGAGATGGAATTTATAGGAACATTCTGAATCCCTTTCCTTAATTTGTTAGTCACCTTTATTCATCTAAAATATCATTTCAAATCAAAATGATATAATTAAATATAATGTAATCTTTAGTTTGTCATCATTTTTAATTCATATAACATACTTTATGGTGATTTTTGGGTGCACTGATGCACCGATGCACTTCTATAGGTTTAAAGTGAGGGTAGTTGGTATTTTTAATTTTTAAAAAATTAATTATTTTATTTTGTTTAACGATAGAAATTAAACAAAAATTAATCTAACGATTAAAATTGTTTAGGTGCACCAATAGACTAGGTGCATCCAAGTTGAACTCTTTAGGATTTATTACTTGGACTCCTTTAGGATTTATATTCTCTTTGTGCAACAAAAACAGTGTATTATTGTTTAGTCTCTTGTAAATCATATTTTATGTGAACTCCTGTTTATGAATTATAAGAATAATTGCAACATTAAATATTCACACTCTAAAACAAACATTAAATCTTTAAGATATAGTGCGACATAAGTTCACATAATAACCCCATTCTTGTGTTTTGTTTATTTACTAAAAAATATTATAGGAAGTGGAGATAGGGCTGTCACAAGTGTAACGGAACCGCCGTAGGAGTGGACGTTGGAGGGGCAGAGAAGGTCTGGGGAAGCTTCCAAGCTTTTGCCTATGCGTTTTCAACTGTACTCATCGAGATACAGGTAAGCTAAATCTAATTTATCCTCTTACAAATATATTTATAAATTTAAATTAAGCTTATTCTTTTACAAATATATTTACAAATTTAAATAATAAAGTTGGTTAATTTGAGGGTGAGAATGGAGTCAAAGTCATTGAATACTATTAGTTGGTTAAATCAATTTTCAAATGAAAATTGTGTCTATTCTTCAGTTTATCACATTGCATTCTAACATCTATCACTTAATTGCCTGCATTCAAAATGCATTCAAAATGTAACACGTAGGTCACTTAATTGTTTGCACTTATAATGCAAATGGGCTCTGACATATCTGTTCTATGTTTATCATAATATATTAAATATAATTTATTATTCGTTTATCCCATTTTTTGAATTTTTCATCATTATCAAGATAATATAATATTTTTAAATTACATTTAAAAAAAACAATAAAAACACATGTTTCCAAATATGAAGTTTCATGTTTATTCTACTATATTCAAATATAATTCATCATTCATTTTTCTCAACTGAATCCAAAAATTACATCATTATCAACATTTGATGATAAAATATTTTAAATTAAAAAAAAAATCAAAATAGAAATTATATCCATGAAATAGATATTGAATGTAATAATAGTCGAATAAAATTTATTGTTTTATTATAATGTTTCGAATTTTCATTATTAAAATAAAATAATATTTCACAAATACAAATTGAAATATATAATATTGTACTTTCTCTGTCTAATAAAAGTTGCACATTTCCTCATTCATCCGTTCCACAATATTTTTTATTTTTTCAAAAAAAAAAGAAAAAACTTTATCCAATAAATTTAAAAGTTAGTTTAATTTTAAATTGATTGCTTTTTTTCACACTCATAACATTACTTTACACCTAATTTATTATGTAAAAATATTGAAATACCACCAAAAGTCAATAATACTAATAAAAAATAATTTATAGAAAAATAGGCTTTATACTTTATTTATTATCTAAAAATACTGAAATACCACCAAAAATCAACAATATTAATAAAAAAAATAATGAAAGTCAATAATATTAATAAAAAATAATTTTTCTTAAACAACATAAACTTAGAAAAATAGAGCTATTAAATAGAATGATAAAAAAAAAAAAACTTATGTGATAAAAATATGTTGTTTTTGAGATTATTGGTATCCATTAAACCATTATTTTTTGAGATTATTGGTATCCTTTAGTAATTTATTCATACTTATCTTGATAAATTGAAATTTTGATAACTTAAAATTGTGTAATCCTTCAACGAAACATCTAGAATTTAGGTTGTGAACATCTAGAATTTAGGTTGTGAGTTTAATATTTTTGTGGAGGCTCTTCAACAAAAAAAAATAATTTAGGTTGTGAGTTCAATATTTTTGTGGAGGCTCTTCAACTAAGCATCTAATGGCTTATATATATATTTTCTGAAGCCTTCAACGATTTCTGAAGAGTTTCCACCAATCATCTACCTTATGAATGTATCTTCTTGTGAGTCCAATATTTTCATAAAAGAATTCATAAACATATGATTATATATGAGACTCCGCAATTTGAATACTCATCAATTGCAATGGAGAAACACATTCAAAATGCATATATATTTATATTGATGGCTGTATTATCCTTAGATTTATTTATAATTTAGGATATATATATAAAAATTTTCTAACTTATTATTATAAGTATATATCAACATTTATAATGTATATCAACGGATAAAATTTTATTTTCTTTTTTGAGGATAAAAAGTATTGTTGGATAATGTATGAAGAAAGATGTAACTGGATAGAGGAAGTATAATTTTCACACTCATAGTATTACTATATATTTTATTTATTATCTAACAATAAAATACTCCCAAAAGTTAATAATTTTGATAAAAAAAAAATTTAAACAAAATGAACCAAAAAAGCTTCAATAATATTGATAAAAGAAATTCATTAAACAATATGAAAAATAAAGATGAAACTTTTTAGGGAGTGGGAGTATTTAATAAGGAGCACATCCCACCCAACCAAAAAGACATGAAAAAGACATGGAAATCTTTGAAAAAGACATGGAAATCTTTAAAAAATAATAAATGAACCGCATTAAAGACATCACGTTGTCCTCTTAATTATTAGAATGAATTATAATATATATATATAGATAACAATATATATTATCTTTTTTCTATCGGGTAGATCTTGCATGAGACCGTGTCATGTGAGATTGTTTTTCACTTTTTAAAAACGTTATTACTTTCGCTATAAAACGTTATCACTTTCGCTATAAATGTTATCACTTTTTATTTATACTATAAATTGTTCAATAAAATAATATTATCACTTTTCATTAATTTATTATCACTTTTTTTTATAAAAGTTATCACTATCAGACCGTCCCACGTAAGCCTTTACGTGAGACGGTCTCACACAAGTCTTTGCCTTTCCAATCATAATTTGTTCATGATTAGAAAAAAAAAAGTAATTCTTAAATAAGTGACTCTTTTGTTGCATAAAATCATGTGCAAGTTATTTATTTTTGCAAGTGTTATATTATTATGCACTCTATAAATTAGTTATCACTTTCGCTATAAAAGTATTATTACTTTCACTATAAAATGTTATCACATTTTATTTATACTATAAATTTTTAATTCATGAAATAGCATTATCACTTTTTATTAATTGAGTATCACTTTTTATTATAAAAGTTATAACTTTTTATCAATCTCACGTAAAATCTTATATGAAATAATTTTATAAAAATCTTTGTTTATTTATTTATCTATTTCTTGTATATACTTCCATATATTATTAGCGTTAATATATAGCACTACTATTTTTCAGTGAGAATTTCTCATTTCTGACTCAAAATTTTTAATATTAATAGCAAAATTTCAAAGGTGTATACACTTATATTAATAAAAATACATACATTAATTAAATGTTTGTAACTTCGCGCACAACAATCACTTGATTAATTGAACGAATATAATAATATAGATAATGACAATTATGAAATATATGGAGATATATTTGTATACAATTACACCACAGAAGTTGTTCTTTATTTAAAAAAGATACTTTTTTCTTGTAAAACAATTTACTAGTATTTCAAAGACTTTGATAATAATAATAATAATAATAATAATAATAATAATAATAATAATAATAATAATAATAATAATAATAATAATTAATTAATTAAAGTAAATTGTCTTAATTGGTGTAAAACATTTTTAAAAGAAAACTCTCTTCAAACATGTATAATATGATTTATTATTGACATAATTTAATTATAAATAAGTATATTTTACTTATTTAATAAATATATTTTAGTAATGAATCAACCCGTCTCGTAACGTATAAAAAACCCATCTAACATCTACAGGAGGATCTCTTTTCAAAAGAGCACACGATGTCTGAAGATACTTTGTTTGGTGTTAAAATTGCAGCATAGTAATTTCATGTAAAATATGCATGCAGGAGGACCATAGAAATAAAGTAGGTGGCACTATGCATGTTGGATATTTTACATACAAGCCAATTTAGGGATACGAACACATTAATTTTCATGCATTAATTATGTGTTTGATGGACCACAAATTTCTTTTATTTTTTTAGTTTTCTTTAATTCAAAGCCCCTTTGAGATTTGATGATATCTTTTCTCTTGGAATTTTCTATAATAAAAAAAAATTATTTAGATTATTGTCATGTGTATGTTTGTCATAGCTATGGATAGTAATAATTATTCTTGTCGGGATGAATTTTGGGAGCGCAACGGCAGGACTTTTTTTTTTTTTTCCATCATCTAGTATGCTATTAATCGTATGATTGACAAATGGGAGTTAATTTAACAATTGTCTCATAAGAGTTCTTACTATTCTTTCAGAGCATAATTTTTTTTTTCTCACTCCTATGCGTCTTTTTTATCAATTTCGATCATCTCCTGACTAGTTGTATGATTGACAAATAGAATGGAGGGGAAATCTGACAATTGTCGCATAAGAGTTCTTATTATTTAGAGTATAGTTTTTTTTCTCTTTTTTATAAGTAATTCATCTAAAAGTACGGCACAAAAAGAATATACAATAAATGACGCCGAAAATCAGAATAGTTGTGAGGAGGCATTCGCTCCCAATTAAAATTAGTCTGCAGGAAACTTTTTATTTTGACATTTTATGACTTAATTCAACCCTTTGAACTAAAGTACTAATTAAATGATACTAAACAAAATTTCTCCGCCTTAATGTGAAATTTTAGATTAGTCTTTGATTCTTGTCACCGTTAAGCAGATGCTGAATGAACATATATATTAACTACCTTGATGAATAGATTTATCAATTTCCAAAATAAGTTGTTCAATTTTTGAAATCCCTTGAAAGAAAATATATTAATATTATATTTAAAGAAAAAAATCTTATGAATTTAATTAAGTTGATAGCGATTGTGATATTAAATAAATACAAGAGAAGATCTGCTGTAAGATGTTCAACAATGATAAACTTGCCATTTGTAGTTGAATTTTGTTCTTAATTTTGGATAATTGAGTTGGATTGAGCTTCCTTTTACAAGACTTGATCCATGAGACCGTCTCAAACAAGACTTTCGTACTAAATGTTACAATGTGATTGAGTTTGCAGGACACATTGAAGTCTCCACCTCCGGAGAACAAGGTTATGAAGAGGGCTTCACTCATCTGAATCACAACAACAACCCTATTTTACATCCTTTGCGGTTGCATTGGCTACGCTGCTTTCGGTAACGATGCACCCGACAACTTCCTTACCGGATTCGGATTCTACGAGCCCTTTTGGTTGGTCGACTTCGCTAATGTTTGCATAGCGGTCCGCCTCATTGGTGCATATCAGGTAACAGGTAAAAACTTGCATGAAACTGTCAAAAGTATCACCCTTTCTTTCAAGCCCTACATTAACATCACTATCACTGTTTTCTAAAAAAACGCGACACTTTTTATCTATCTCATGAATCTCATGCTAGTACACGTGATCTAACCCTAGGCCATAACCTATTACAATACTAATCATTTCTACACGACCACCTTCATATCTTTCAAACTTTATATCAACTATATATGTGTTCGTTCAACCTTTATTTGGCTTCGTTGAGAAACTCTGCGCACAAAAATGGCCGGAAAGCAAGCTGATTACAACAGAACACTCGGTCCATATCCCACTATATGGATCTTACTACGTCAACATTTTCAGACTAGTGTGGAGAACATTGTACGTGATATTAACATCAGTGATCGCCATGATATTTTCGTTCTTCAATCACTTCTTGGGATTGATCGGAGCAGCATCGTTCTATCCACTCACCGTATATTTTCCGATAGAAATGCACATTGCACAGGCCAAGATACCAAGTATTCATTACAATGGACAATGCTGAAGATACTGAGCTGGGCTTGTCTGATCGTCTCCCTCGTTGCCACCGCCGGTTCCATACAAGGACTTGCCAGTGATGTTAAGACATACAAGAGTAGATAGCCAGCTAAGTTCTTATGTAATAAACTCATGGTTAACAAAATTTTTGTACTGATAAGTTTACGTTTGGACTTGTTTTCTTTTCCTATTTGTATTGTAGAGAGGTGGGTATGCATTTGAATTTATTCCACCTTGGCATTAGGTCTCGTGTTCCTTTAACATTAATTAATGCAATGTAGATGTTAAATATTAGTAATAATTATTGATGTAATTTAATGCATGCATGGAACTTGTATTTAAAATAATGGAAAATAGAAATATGACAAACTCTCTTGTGAGACGTTATATATGTGAGACGTGCTAAAGTATGTCTATTATATAGATAAGGTATGTTTAATGATTGTTAAAGTATGTTTTCAAAAGTATGATAAATTATGAATTAAAGTATAATTTTATGGAGTTATAATATAATTCATTATTGACATACTTTAACAACAATTAAGCATACTTTACCTATATAATAAGCATACTTTAGTATTGGATCGACCCATCTCATAACCGTCTCACAAAAAATTCATTTCACAAGAGAGTTTCTCTAGAAATATATGCTTATAAGCATTCCGTTAAATGTTACATTTTATTTAGGGATTTTTTCTTCCAAATTATATGTTTACTATCAATATGGGTCTGAAATATACTTTTTTATCATTTCGGGGCCTAAATAATTCTAAACTATCAATCCAAGATATGAAATACTAACACCATCAATTTGATTTTAAACAGAATATGATGTGTAAGTTTAATCTTCACATCATTTCATACTGTCATCTAATTTTGAAAGATAAATTAAATATTAAGAGAAAGAAGTTCAAACGACGCAATAATAAACTCAATGTTATCTTTCGAGATTTTTCTCTTCCTCTGTTCTTGATTCTGCAGCAGTTTGAAGTGTGCTTCAAGATTAAAATATTTTTCGGTTTTCATTTCTCTAATTCTTTCTCATCACGTAGAATTTGAGGTTAGCTTTCATCTTTTCAGATTTTTGTATTTCACTACCAAGTTAAAAGTACGTGCATTTTGATTACAATTTCAGTATGAATTTTGTGATGTTATATGTACATTTTTAATGATTTTGTTTGTTATAAACTATAATTTCATTATTATTTATCTTGTTAATGAAATATTTTAATTAATATCTGATGCATGTTCTTTTTATTTTCTTAATGTGACGTTAATAGATGAGAAATGAAAGTTGATATATATTCAATTTGCAGTTATGTTTTCGTATGTTTTTTAGAATGAAATTTGTTTTACATCTTTTGCAGATGTCTAGAGAGTTGGTGATAAGTCACAAAAAAGTCATACTTTGATGTCATATTTTCCCATGTTTAGATGTTAATTAATCCTTAAATGTTTGTTTTGATCAAGATTTATATTTTGTAGGTATGAAAAGGATTTAATTGATTCTTTGGGCTAATTGAATTATTTTTGGAAGACGATAAAGTGGAGCTGCAAAGAGAGGAGCTGACTGTGCGTAAGGCATGGTCACGCCTTAAATGCTGGAGGAAATCTGCAAATGCTGAAAAATACATAATGAAAATTGCTGATAAGGCGTGGGACATGGACTGGAATTATTAATTTGAGTAGTCAAATCTCAAGTATCGCATATCATATCTCATCTCCTCCTATAATTTAGGAATCTCTTATTTTCTGCACTGATTTTAGTTATTTTAGGAAGAGATTAAGGAGGAGATCAATCCCGTAAAAGACTTCCATCACACGATCTTCTTTCCATATTTATGTTTTTATTTTAAGTTAAATAGGGGGTAAGACTTGAAGGCAGAAACGACTTGGACACGACTTCTACTTCTGCTTTATTTTCTGTATTTTCACATTCTCATTCTGTAAGAACTCCCATGGAGATACTTTTCTGCTTTGATTCAATTATTACTATGGTTTGCTAAATCCTTCGTCTAGCTGGATAATCGGAGGCGTGGTTCAACATTATCATGTAAGATCTAACTAGTTTTCATTCTTTTTCACGTTGCATCATTTGTATAATCTATGTGCTCGATTATATTGTTTGGCGAGTTGTTTAACCTGATCAATTAAATAATTTGTGAAAATGATATGTGCCAATTAGAACGTTAAATCTGTAATTATTTAATTGTTTCTAATATTTGTGGCAAGTAGCATAACCGTCCGCATCTCACTTTCGATTGTTGCTATAGGGGATATGCAACCTAGTCTAAATGAACCTACATGTGCGTTTGTTGGCTTGAATTGGGTCTTTCTAAATTGAATGCGGTCGGTAAATTAAATCCTACGATAGTATCTAGGGTTGTTTATTTGGCTAGAGAAGTAATTAGAGGTGGTACTCTAATTATCGACTAAGCACGGAAAGATTAGGTTGTTAGGTGTTATCAACAACTATAACCAATTTAGTGTTAATGTGAAAGAGTTATCTTTGCATCCGTGATCGTATTTGTTGAACCATTTCGAAAATTGTCTAGGCTAGTCTTTTATTTCATCACTTTACTTCATTTTATAATTCTGCAAATTTTAGTTTAAATACAAACTCAAACCCCCCAATCTTTGTTTATTTAATTTCGTTGAATAAATCTGTTTACCAATCTCTGTGGATACGACCCTACTTATCGCTATCTATTGTAGTAATTTTAGTAGGTTTATTATTTATTGGTTTCGATACCCATTAGTTAGGTAAGTGGAATATTGATGAGAATTATAGTGACGATGATGATTGTTTTGGTTATTACTCTCAAATGGTAGTTGATACAATCCCAAATAATCAGCTAGATGATGTGATTGATGACGATTCTGAAATGGAAACTATATAATCTTTGATGGAATTAAAAAGCATTCATCGTTCTGATTCATCAATTAGTAAGGATGAAATTGATTCTACACATACGCAAGCTAATCAAGGATCAGTAAATTTTAGGCTTGAGATGTTGTATACATCAATTGATGATTTTTATAATGATGTTAAAAGTTATGGTATTCGCAATATATATGTATCGATTGGAGTTTGTTAGAAAAGATAAAACAAGATGCAGAGTGAAGTGTGTGGATGGATGTCCATGGCTTATATATTGTTCAAAAGAAGGACATATGGAAACATACAAGGTGAAAACTTTCATCAATAGTCATAATTGTACCAAAGAAGAAGTGAAAGAAAAGTTTACTAATACTAAGTGGATAGGTGACATGGTAATTAAGGATTTCAGAAAGCATCCGAAGATGACGGGTGAGGAATTGAAAGCTTTAATAGCTGAAAATTTCAATGTCACTTTTAGTATAGCAAAGGCATATCGAGTGAAATCATATGCACTTCAGTCACTTGATGACAATGTTATTCAACAATATTCTAAATTAGTTGATTATTGTGAAGAGTTACTTAGAACTAATCCTGGATCTACTGTGGATTCATTAGCTTCGAATCGTAAAGATGGCACTTCAAGGTTTTGATAAAATATATATTTGTAAGATGCTTGTAAGAAGGGATTTCTAGTTGGATGCCGGCCATTAGTTGTGTTAGACGGATGCCATTTAACGGGATACTATCGTGGTCAACTTCTTGCAGCAGTGAGTCTTGATGGCAACAATGGTCTTTTTATCATAGCATATGCTATAGTTGCATCAGAAACCAAAGATGCTTGGCATTGGTTTTTAAAGAACTTATTGAATGACATTAAATATCCATTCGTGGAGAAAGATGGACATTCATTTCTGATCAAAGGAAAGGTAAAAACACTTGTTATTTATTTATGTTCTCATCAATATATATTACACATATAATTGATTTTTAATTTGCTCATAATAATCATTGTGCACTTTGGTCATGATTGGGACTTGTGGCTGCATTAGAAGAATTGCATCCTTCTCCCTATCATTGTTTTTGTATGCGTCACTTATTTAGCAACATCAAGAAGAAATTTAAAGATGAACAAGTTAGGTCTTTATTTTGGTCAGCAGCAAAATCTACCACTAAACATGAATTCGACAAACATATGAAAATGTTGAAGGATAAAAATTATAGCGCATGAGAATTTGTCAGTCGAATAGGTGTAGAAAGATGGAGTAGAGCACACTTTCAAGATCAAGTTAAATGTCATGTTTTCTCTAGTAGCATTGTTGAGTGCTTTAATAGTGTTATTAAAAAATTGAGGGATAATCCTGTTCATATCCTCATTGATAGAATAAGAGTTAAAGCGACGGCATTTATGAAGAAAAAAGAGAAAGGGTGAAGCGCAAATGTGGTATAATATGTCTAGACATACTAAGCAAGTTAAATGATTTTATAACGGAAAGTACCATGTGGCATGTAACTTCATATAGAGAGGTTTTATTTGAGGTTGCACTTAGGCCTCAAAGGTTTGTGGTCTATCTTGAAAATAGCACTTGTACTTGTAGAGTATGGGACTTAACTGGGGTACCTTGTGTTCTTGCATGTGCTACTATTAGATCTACAAAAGGTAGGCTAGAGAAATATGTGAATTAATATTTCACAGTAGAGTTCTTTTTGAAGGCATATGAACATGAAATAAATCCAATGAAGGGTTCCGACTTTTGGCCTAAATCTGACAACAAACCTCTACTGCCACCGTTGTTAAGAAGACGACTAGAAAGACCCAAAAAGTAAAGACGTAAATCATGTTTAGAAGGGAAAGATCCCCATAAAGTTAAGAGAAGATATGGGATGATTAAATGTGGTAAATATGGCAGACTTGGTCATAATAAAAGGTCATGCAAAGAGGATGAACATGAATAACTTTCTATATTTTTCAATTTTTTTGTTATCCCACTATATAATGTGTTTAATTCATAATATATTTTTGGAAGGTGCAGCCTAGCTATTAGAACCTCATCTATTCAAACCAATGCATCTTCGAAAGTAGATGAGATGATAAGTCGAATAAAGAAGAATACAGTTTTTAGAAATCCTATTGAACTATATATTTTTTAAACTGGAATTCTGTCTTCAGCTAAATATTTTTAAGTTTTCTTAATTTTAATTTACTTTGTTTTAATTTGGATTGAATTTGAATTATCAAGTTATACTTTACTATTTTGCTTTTCAACAACTATCACTTAAAATTATTATGAGTTGTTTGAGTCGTCTAATGGGCATAATTTGTTGATGAAAAGCTCTCTATTTGGATGAATGATATTTACCATATGCTGTGATGCTCTTGCATTCACAAGCTTGTTATGTAATGACAACATACCAGGAAAAATTATTAGCTTCTGCTAGGAAAAATACATATGAAATAGCTTAATCTGGAGTCATACTTCTTAAATGTGTCTAATCTCCCATAATTGAATTTGTCGATAAATTGAATTATCTATACAAGTGTAGCTATGTTTTTATTGATTTAGATTTTGAATCGAGCTACATTTGAAGAATCATACCTTTGTTTGCAGAGTTCTATTATCAACCTTGTTATGTGATATTTTGGCTTTAAGATGAAAGAGATGTATAACCATATATGTTCTGCTGGTTCAATTAGATTAAAATTCTTGACTTTAGAATGATATAACAACCATATATGAATTACTACATTAAAGTAGATGTTGAGTGTTTTAGTTAGAAACTGTAATTGCAGATGTTTTGAAAGGAAAAAAAATTATTTTGCCCCTCAATATTTGGTATTTGAGTTCTTGATTACGTGGTAATATGATGTCTTTTCATTAAAAATTAACAATACAATGAAAGTATTTCAGTTGGAATAAGTACTTGTGAGAGAATATTTCATCGAATATTGATCAGACATTTCATCAAACATGTCATAGGCATAAATTAGAAATAAATTACATACTTCCTCCGCCACATTCAAAGAGGGTTTTTTTCCCATTTTGGTCGTCTCACTTAAAGGGTCCCCTTTCATTTTTTATATACATGGGACCCACACACCCCTCTAATACAATTAAAATATGGGGCCCACACTCTCACTAATACAACTACACACTACACATTAAATAATAATACTCCTTAATTTATGTGCAAAAAAGCAAAAGGGACTCTTACGCCGGGACTGAGGGAGTATACATTTTACAATAATAACAATGACCCTTTTTTCCCAAATCATCTATCATTCTTCCCAACAACATTTACAGTCAATTTGAACTTGAATGAATTGATAAATTGTTATGATTAATAAAGGAAAATAAATTGAAAAAAATCTTATTGGAATTGCTTTCACTTTCACATTGTTGTAGCTTCAATTCCATCACGAACTTAATAAGCCCATAAGCATGTGTTGATGATGACTTTTATGCTCTTTAGGAGTTTCTTTGTCCACAAACATAAAATTTTAGATTGCTTTCTAGCCCTAAAACTTGATTGGGGATTTATTGGATTCGAAAACCATGAATAAGAACTGCTTCCTTGCCCAAACCTTGCTTTTGATTTCTTGCCCCAATAGGAAAAATTAGCTTTTCATCACTGTTCTCATTTGCCCAGTCTTACTTTCATCACAGCCTTACTTTTTTTTCTACTTAGATTGTTGTTTCTTTATATATATATATATATATATCTTAAGTATACTATAGCAGAAACTTTTCTTGCTGACGTGTTGTCTATATATATAATTCAGAGCGCTCCAATGTGACGTGTAATTTTCTCAATTTTTTAGATTTTTTAATATTTTTTTAATATTTTCCTTATTTACTTTTAATAATTTTCTCATTTAATATTTTATTTATTAAATAATGTGTTTCTTATTTTTAATAATGATTAAATTTTTAAAATTTTATTTATTTATTTGGGTATTATTAATTAATTACTAAATCTTTTAATGGAATAAATTAATTAATATTAAATTAAATCATATATATAAAAGAAAAAAATAATACTCCCTCCGTCCCACGTTAATGTTGACGTTTATTTTTTGTACGGAGATTAAGAGATACTCCCTCCATCCCGGAGTTAAGTTCACCGACACTGTAGATACGGAGTTTAAGAAAAGTTACTTTTTGACCAACTTTATTGACTTTTGAGGGGTATTGTGGTATTTTTAGGTAATAAATAAATTATAAAGTATGTTACGTGTGTTAGGTGAGAGTGGTATTTTTTAAATTAAGATAACTTTTGAGATTATTGGTTAATGTGAAGTTTTCTTTTTTGGATGGTAAACATAAGTGTGGGATGGACGAAAACGGAAAATATGAAGATAAGTATGGGACTGAGGAAGTATAATATTTTAATGTATAATGAGGTGAGAGAAATAATATTTAATGTAAAGTGGGTAATTGAGTTAGTGTTGTGTATGGGTCCTACATGAAATAATAAATTGTTTTGTGTGAGCCCAACTTAATGAAAAAAGAAAATGTACACCTTAACTTGGGACAACCCAAAATGGAAAGCGTAATCCTTAACGCGGGACGGAGGGAGTATTGCATATAATATTCCCTCTCACCTAATCTATAAATAAGACTTTTAAGTTATTCATTCTAAATACACGCATTCGATTCTCCAAGAGGAATAGAAGTTTTCTTCAAGTTCCTTCATTTATGAAAGTATAAAAATTTATTTCGATAGAGCGAATCAAATAGAGATTCGATCTACCTCTAAAAAATCGAATCAAGTATTTTTCAAGAAGAAGAGAATTGATTCAAGTATTTTTGAATCGATAATTGATTCAAGTATTTTTGAATCGATTTACATCATAAGAATCGATTCTTCAAGAGGAAGAGAATTGATTCAAGTATTCTTGAATAGATTTGCATCTTAAAAATCAATTTTTCAATAGTAAAAGGATTGATTCAAGTATTTTTGAATCGATTTATATCTTAAGAATAGATCCTTCAAGAGGAAAAAATCAATTCAAGTATTTCCTCTTAAGAATCGATTCAAGTATTCTTTAAAATCTACCTCTAAAGTATTGATTCAAGTATTCTTCAAATGAAAGATAATCAACGATTCAAGTTCTCTAGAATCGATTTACCTCTAGAGAATAAGAGGTTGAAAAACTAATTTATTTATACAATCGAAAACTTAAATTTTTTAAGTTAAATTATTATTTCATATCAAATAAACATTAAAATTGAGTTGATAAATATTTGTTAATTTTTTAAAGTTAGTATTTATTCAATTATGACATACTCCCTCCGTCCCATAGCAAGGGTCTCTTTTTTTCATTTTGGTGGTCCCACTCAAAGGGTCCTCTTTCCTTTTTACACACATGGGACCCACTCATCCCTTCTAATACAATTAAAACAAGGGACCCATACTCTATCTAATACAACTACCCACTACATATTAAATAATAATACTTCTTAATCCACGTGTCAGAAAGCAAAAACTACCTTTGTCGTGGGACGGAGGGAGTATAAATTATAAGACAAAGTCTCTTGTGAGACGGATTATTTGTGAGACGAGTTGACCCATCACTAAAGTATGCTTATTGTATAGATAAAGTATGTTTATATTTTCTAAAGTATGTTTGATTATGCATTAAAATATGATTTTCACATATTATAATATGATTTAATATTAAACCTACTTTAACTAGAAATAAGCATATTTTATTTATACAATAAACATACTTTAGTGATGGGTCAACCCATCTTACAAATAACCCGTCTCACAAGAGAGTGACTCGAATTATAAAATTTATCTTTTAGTTATTTATATAATTTGAAACTAATAAAATTAAATAAAAAAATAAATTTATTAAAAATTTATGAATATTTAAAATAATAATATATATAAATTAATTTTATTTATATTATATTATATATATACATTATTTACTTTTAATTAATTTTCTCATTTAATATTTTCTTTTTTAAATAATGTGTTTCATATTTTTAATAATGATTAAATTTTCAATATTTTATTTATTTATTTGGGTATCATTAATTAATTACTAAATCTTTTAAATTAAATCATATATATACATAAAGTGAAAAATAATATTTCATATAATATTCTCTCTCACCCACCTATAAATAAGACTTTTTGGTTATTCATTCTAAATACACACATTCAATTCTCCAAGAGGAATACGAGTTTTCTTTAAGTTCCTCTAGAGAATTGACTTATAAAAGTATAAAATTTTATTTCTATAGAGCGAATCAAGTAGAGATTCGATCTATCTCTAAAAAATCGATTCAAGTATTTTTCAAGAGGAAGAGAATTGATTCAAGTATTCTTGAATAGATTTGCATCTTAAAAATTAATTTTTCAAGAGTAAGAGGATCGAATTCAAGTATTCTTGAATTAATTTACATCTTAAGAATCGATTTTTTAAGAGGAAAAAAATCGATTCAAGTATTAACTCTTATGAATCGATTCAAGTATTCTTTAAGATTTACCTCTAAAGTATTGATTCAAGTATTCTTCAAACAAAAGAGGATCGACGATTCAAGTACTCTTGAATCGATTTACTTCTACAGAATAAAAGGTTGAAAAACTAATTCATGTATATAATCAAAAGCTTAAGTTCAATAAGTTAAATCATTATTTTATATCAAATAACATTAAAATTAAGTTTGTAAATATTTGTTAATTTTTTAAATTTAGTATATTAATATTTATTTATTTACATATATCTTAATATTCAATTATAACATATGAATTATAAAATTTATTTTCTTTAGTTATTTATATAATTTGAAATGGAGGATTACTACAAGGTACACAAAAAAACCCTTAATTACTATGAGATACAAACATACAAAACTATTACTACTAACTACAAAAATATATAGTGATATTCCAATATTACCCCTACAATGTGATGCACATAAATTTTTTTGTGCAACAAAGTGTGTACAGTAACAAAATTGTGTGCAGTAAAAAAAGTATGTGCAGTAAAAAAGTGTGGTGGTCCGACGAAGCTCCGGCGGCAACAGCGGCTCGGCGACTGTACGGAATTTTCTGGCAACCGGCCGCCTGCGGTACGGAATTTTTCGGCGATCGGCCACTGGCGGTACGGAATTTTCCAGCGGTATGGATTTTCCGGCGGCGGCAGTTTTCAGCGACCGTCCGCCAGTGGCAATTTTTCGGCGATCGGCAGCGGCGGCGGCGGCGGTCTGGCTGTGGGTGGGGGTTAGGGTTTGTGTTTTAAAAGTGTATGGGTTTAGGGTTATAATTGGTATTTTACTTTAATATTTTGTATTAAATAATAATTATTTTAAATCAATGTATCTAGTACTCCCTCCGTCCCATCTTTATTGATACTTTTACTGTAACTTTTGTGAGAGCTTTTTGCAGTCAAAAGTAGCAATATAAATGGGACGGAGGGAGTAGTAATTAGGGGTACAAAGTATGTACCTATTAGTAATTAATCCAATTTGAAACTAATAAAATGAAATAAAAAATTAAAATTAATAAATTCATTATAACTTTATGAATATTTAAAAGAATATTATATATAAATATATATATATATATATATATATATAATACACTATTTTCTTAAAAATAACAATTAGTGGAAATAGAATTATTATTATATAGTTATAAAAAATATTAAAGCATAATCATGAGTAAAAAGTAATACTCCATTTAAATATTATTTATAATATTACGTATATTTTAATATATATAGCGATTATTTAAAATATTTTAAAAAAAATTTCTAATTAATTATAAAATGTTTGAACTTATTTTTCATAAATAATCAATATATATTAAATATAGTATATCAAAGTCCTTTGTCATTTGATTCGTTCACGTATAATTTTACTATTTATTTATTTTTCCTATATAGTTATTATGACTTATTTACTTTAGTATCATTATCTGTAATTAATAAATAAATCATTAAATATAAATAAATTAATTAGTATCAAATCAAATTATATATAGAAAAAAAAGAATAAATTGATATATTTCTTTATATATAATTGATATTTATTTTAGACAAACAGTAAAATTAAGGATTTATTACTAATAGTTACATGTTTTGATCATAATTTTACTTAAATACAATGAAAAATAAAATATTAACAACTATATAAATATATAGCAAAGAGACAAAATTGCCCCTATGTGGTTGTACATTTTTTTAGAGAGATATGGGGAGTAATAAATAGTTTTCAATTGTATTATGTTATAAAGTAACATTTAAAAAAAATAGAGTCCATTACTTATAGATATAATTTATTAACCTTTATTACTATTAGGTACAATATTCAAATTACATTAATTAAATACCACTTTTATCCCTATTTAAGTTTAACTGTATTCAAAATTAATCAACCATTAATCTCTCCTTAAAAATAGGAGATATGTTGGGGATTAGTTAATCGTGGTCAAACATTAAAAAATAAGTTTAATTGTATTTTATTATATTCAAAATTAATTAATTAATTAAATATATCTTCATAAATATTTACATGTATTTTGGTATTCAAATTATATTACGATAAAAAAATTCTCACAACTCCAGATTATATTATCGATAAAAATATCCTCACGATGTATTCAAAAATATTTACATAAAATATTTATACAAGTATTCAGAATATTTATATATATTTTGATATCCAAATTATATTACGATAGGAAATTTGCATGTATTCAGAAATATTTAGATAAGTATTCAGAATATTTAGATATATTTGGTTAAGTATTCAGAATATTTAAACATATTTTATATCCAAATTATATAAGATAAGAAATCTAAATGATGTATTCAAAAATATTTAGATAAGTACTCAAAATATTTAGATATATATTTTTTATCAGATTATATTACAATAAGAAATCTGCACGATATACGTAAAATAGTGTATTAAAATATATACTTTGTATCTCCCAATAATATTAGTATATATTTTGTACTAGATAGTAATAATACCAAAAAAAAAGTCAACATTATTTAAATAATTAGAATATATGTACATATATATTAACTTTATACATAATTTGATTATACGTTATATTATCAAAAGTCAAATATTATAATTTGTTGCAAATTCTTTATATTGATAAAATAAATTGTCTAGCTATAAGAAAAAAATCTCAATAATTAATGTTGTTACGTTATATAACACAGATTATTTAATTACGAAAAATAAGAATAAATAAATAAATGATCCTGCGTTGTCGCGGGTTTTATATATATATATATATATATATATATATATATATATATATATATATATATATATATATATATATCTTTATTTTAGTAAGTCCCCATATATATCTTATCTATATTTACTTGCTTTAAATAATATTTAAATGCCAACTATGAAAATGAGGTGCCAATCAAACTTACATGTGAGATTTCGTTAGAGAATAAGTGAACTGTGTTAGTATTCCAAATCTTGGATTGATAATTTAGAATTTTTCAGGTCCTGGATTGATAAAAAGAATATTTCAGGCCCCAACATATAATTTGAGCCTTGAATAGAAAAAATTCCTTTTATTTATTATTAGTCGTGTATAACACGTTAAATGAATTATATGTATGAGAAGGAAAAACTCAAATTTGTGATGATTTTTATTTTAAGTTTTCGTGGAGTTTGAAAATCTATTATGCAGTAATATATGTTTGTTTTAGATTTTGATAGGATATGTTTTAACTTTATGTCAAATAAATTTGTAAAAACCTATTATTTTATGTATGAAAATAATAAGAGGGGTAAAATTAAAAGATAAAGAAAATTAATTTATGAGATAGGATGTGTGGAAAGTGGGGGTGTTGAGAATTGTATAAAGTTTATAGGTATGTGTAGGGGTGATTTTTTAAAAGGTTAATTGTAAAAAAATAAATAAATAAAATCACGAATTTTACTTTTATTGCAAATTAAATACTTCTCACATTTGAGAAATTTATAAAAAGAATCCCACCTTTAAGAATTATTGAAAAAACCCAATGTATGATATTTTTCTCATAAGTAAAATTAATGGTGGAATTCTTTTTAGAAATTTGGTGCATTTTGCAGCAATACTTAATAGTATTATTCTTTTATTTTTCAATTTCTACACGTGGAGGGTTGGGGATGTGTGGTGGTAATTTGGTAAAAAATTAATACTAAATAAATAAATAAAATTATTACTTATTAATTTAATTTTGTTATTAATTTAATTTTATAATATTAAAATAATTTTTTTATCCATAGAAAAATTTCAAATGACACAATTTATTAAGGATTTGAAAATCTTTCCAAAACAATTAAATAAATATAAATTCAAATCTATAATTTTAAATTCATTCATTTCATATTATAAATTTAAAAATTTATTAATTTAAGGAAAAATTAAAATTTGATACACACTTTGTACCCCTAATTACTATTGGATACATTGTTTTAAAATAATTACTATCACATACAAAATATTAAAGTAAAATACCAAATATAACCCTAAACTTATATATTTTTAAACCACAAATCCTAAATCCCCACCCACCGCTGGACCACCGCCGCCGCCGCAGGAAAACTGCCAGACCGCCGCCACCGCCGGTGGCTCCAAAAACTGCCGGACCGTTGGCGGCCGCCGGAAAAGTTGCCAGACCACTGCCGCTGCCGGAGCTCTGCCGGACCACCACACTTTTTTACTGCACACACTTTTTCTTTACTGCACACACTTTTGTTACTGCACACACTTTGCTACACATGAATTTTTATTACACACATCATTTATGTGCAGCACATTGTAGGGGTAATATTAAAATATCACTATATATTTTGTAGTTAGTAGTAATATTTTTGTATGTTTGTATCTCATAGTAATTAAGGATTTTTTTGTGTACCTAGTAGTAATCCTCCCTTAATTTAAGTGTTCATCCAAACATATAAGATCTCTCTGTAACAACAAAATTTATTTTTATAATGGAATAAACACAAAAAAAAAGAGTACAAAAATAATTCAGACAGATTTAATTTAAAAGATATGTAGCGGGTTACAATCTCAATCAATCCTCTGATTCTTCTCTCGAACCAACTTGGATTGACTTTGACTTGATTTGACCTTGACTGGAGTGTGTTTTGACTGTATATTGAGCCGGATCTTCAAATGAAGCTTGTCCGAGCTTGGACTTGAAGTCATGTGACGTTAATTTGGAGGCGTCGATCCTTTATTCGAATTAAACGTTGACTTGAAGATTCTTTACGAAGAACATCGTTCAATTTGGTAGAACAACATTGACTTCACGAAGGCTACTGGATGAATCTGATTGGAAGAAATATCGAATCTGAGGGGCTTAGCACCTTGATCTCAGGTCGAGTGTTGTTTCTGACTTGAGGAACGTTGGATCGGAGGGGTTTAGCATGATAAGCATTTTTTACGCACGTCAATTAAATCCTCAAGTGAAGGATATCAATTGTAGTGGCAAGCAACCAAGTTAAATTATCGGTCCCAAAAGGACATTCAATTATTTATTTACTATAAATTACTAACTAATCAGAATTAAATAACTAATTTCCAAGGTGTTGTAATTTAATATCTAAATACTGAAAATTAAATAACTAATAAAATAAAAATCATAAAAGAAATATTTAAGATTAATTTAAAAGAGAATCAACAGTTCTAAGGTAATCCGATGTAGATTAATTAATTTGAATTCCTAAACTTCCAATTGTTCATTCATGCAAATTCTATAAAAATACACCACATAACCCTATTTTCCCACCGGATATGATCCGATTCAAAGCTAACAGTATAATCTGGTTTTAACCCTAAGGTGCGTGAATATTACCAAGCCTCCTTCCTAGACACTAATCAACGCAAACAACAATACCTCCAGATGGTAAGTTTGACTAAAAAGATATTTTCTGAAAGTACTACAAGGCTTTATTCGCTTCTTACTTGAACGTTAGATTGCATTGTTCCACTAAATAGTTCAAGTATCTGATTTACCAATTCACGGAATTAAAGTTTTTATAGCGGAACTACCTTAATCCCTAACAGATAAACAATACCAATCATGAACGCACACAAGCTAACATAATAAATCAAGCATCACGAGCAATGTCATGAATTTAATATGAAGACGTTACGAAGTAGAAAAACAAAGTCTGAATAAATTAAGTAAAATCAGAATATCAACTACATAAATTCTCAAAATTGGTCTAGGTTTCCAAATGAATTAAATCTATCCTTCAAACCTTAAAATTGTAAATGAAATTAGCTCATGGGGTTATAAGCAACTCTCATGGCTATGAAATTCATATTAGAAGTCTTGACAAACGAAAATAAAAGAAAGGAATAGAAAAACCCTAGTGTTGGAGTTGTCTCAGATTCCTTCTCCGTCTCTACGATTGAATGATCTCCCTCTTGAACGGCCCTTGAATCTCCTTCAGTGTGGATGGATGATGGGATGGATGTAGATGATGGTAGATGATGGATGGTAGGGAGTGATCCCCTAGTGGAGGGTGGTGTCTTTTATGAATAATTATGTGAAATATATATAGATATGAAAAGGGAATGAGATAAGGAAATTAATTTTGCTCCAAGAAATAGGAAATATGGGCTAATTTTCGGAAATTCCCATTGGCAGCTGCACGACCTCACGATTTTGAGCATAACTTCCTCATCTGAACTCCGATTTTAGTGATTCTTGCGCTAAAAAGACCCTCTCTTCCGAGCCTTTCCAACCATGTATCATATAATTAATTTGAACTTTTACATGAATACAGAAAAAATATGCAATATGGACGTGTGTTTTTTAGCATTCCTTCACACTTTCACTCTTCATTCCAACTTTGAACTTTTGATCATATTTTACCCTTCAAAACTAAAAAAACCTTAGTAGCATCTTAATTATATAAGATATGAAAACCACGCCATTCTACACAAAATTATGGTCATATTCTATCAAAAATGGTGTAATATGAGACCAAAAATACGTAAAATTTCACTCTCAACATAGCACCTTGATCTCTGATCGGAGGCTATTCTTGACTTGAAGAAGTCCGGATTGGAAAAGTTCAGCACCTTGATCTCTGATCGAAGACTGTTCTTGACTTAAAGACCTTAAAGGGAGGCTGGACTTTTATCTTTGCTTGTGTTCTTCGAATCTCTTCAGGTGTCTGAGTGTTTGTGGGTGTTTGGAATGAATGGAGAAGGGCTCCTTATATAGGTGGAGGGTGAGGAAGCCCTATATATAACTCGCAGTTTGATTGATCCAGGACTGATTTGACCTGATTCAGCGGGTTTGGGCCTTTCCTTATATAACACAGTTTGATTGGTCATTACTTGATTTGACCTAATTCTGCGGGCTTTTGGGCCTTCCACTTGTTTAAACTTTTAGTCAGGCTTATTTGTCTTTGGGACTGATTTAATTTGTCTGGCTTATTTGACTTGGGACAGACCACCTTTAACTTGCAAGCATATAATAAAAGAAAGGGCAATAACGTTAAATAAATCTGAAACAAAGCTTGAAATTGAATTAATTAATCAATAGTCCCTATTCCACTTATCATTTCATTGAACTCGCGTACGACGACGAAGGCATCTCTCATTTGATTCAGGTAGATTTGCGCATTCTTTTCGATTATTTTGGGTTATTTTGTCCATCTCTTTAATTTCATTGCCAATTTGAGGAATTCAATTTCATTTTCAATTTAGATCTGCAGCTAAGTCCTTCGAATTCCCACTCTGAATCAGGTAATCTATGTAAGTTAGTTTTCGATCTTTGTATGTTCTACACTTTGCTATGTCTTTGTATTCCCACTCTGATTTAATTTTATTTTTTAATTTAAATCTCTTGCTACGTCCTTTGATTTTTTAATTATTTAAATATTACCTATTCAAGTATTTTCACCCATCGATTGAATCATGTATATTTTTACTTAGCTTTTGAGAGTTCGCTTTATTTTTCTTTTCCAAATTGTCTGTCACTTATGAAATGTAAATTAGGTTTTCTTTAATTTTTTGAAATCTAAATTAGGTTTCCTTTTTTAAATCCAAATTAGGTTTTCTTTTCTAATTTTTTGTTCATTTTTTTGAAATCTAAATTAGGTTTTCTTTTTTAATTTTTTATTCGTACTGACAATCTCTTACACTTAATAGTATCAAATAAACCCTAAAAAAAGAAAAAAGAAAAAAAAAAGAAAAATGATACCATACATGATTTTCTATTTGGCTATCCTTATCCATCACCGTTAACTAAGTTATGAATGGGATTTGCATATTAAGATGGCCACAACACTTTGGATTGATATCCAATTGCTGCATTTGGCAACTCTGTGCCACATTTGGAAAATAACTTTTTATCCAGTTTAATAGCCAAAATATTAGCACAAAGTTGGCAAAAATGATTATTGTAATTTGAGAGTTGGCATTAAAAAATTTTTCCAATAAAAGAAGGGGCTAATTGCAAGCATACAATAAAGAAGGGCAATAACGAGAAATAAATCTAAAACAAAGTTTGAAATTGAATTAACTAATCAAGAGCCCCCATTCCACTTATCATTTCATTGAACTCGTGTACGACGACGAAGGCATCTCTCATTTGATTCAGGTTGCGTCTTCTTTTCGATGATTTTGGATTATTTTATCCATCTCTTTAACTTCATTGTCTTTTTGAGGAATTCAATTTAATTTTTATTTTAGATCTGCAGCTAAGTCCTTCGAATTCCCACTCGGAACCAGGTAATCTGTGTAATTTAGTTTTCTTTCTTTGTATGATCTACACTTTGCCATCTCACTTCAATTTCAAATTTAATTTCATTTTTAATTTAACTCTCCAGCTACGTCCTTCGAAATTTTTTTAATTATTTAAAAATTGCCTATTCAAGTATTTTCATTCATCGATTGAATCATGTATGATCTATACTTAGCTTTTGAGAGTTCGCTTCATTTTTTTTCTAGATTGTCTGTCACTTATGAAATGTAAATTAGGTTTTCTTTAATTTTTTAAAATCTAAATTAGGTTTTCTTTTTGAAATCTAAATGAGGTTTTCTTTTCTAATTTTTTGTTTAGTTTTTAAATCTAAATTACGCTTTCTTTTCTAATTTTTTGTTTATAAAGACCATCTCTTACACTTAATAGTATCAAATAAGCCCTAAAAAAGAAAAAAGAAAAATGACATCATGCATGATTTTCTATTTGGCTATCCGTATCCATCGTCGTTAACTCAGTAATGAATGGGGTTTAGATATTAAGATGGCCACAACACTTTGGATTGATATCCAATTGCTGCATTTGGCAACATTGTACCATAGATTTGGAAAATAACTTTTTATCCAGTATACATAGTCAACATATTAGCATAAAGTGGGCAACAATAATTATTGTAATTTGAGAGTGGGCATTTAAAATTTTTTCCCATAAAAGAAGGGGCTAATTGCAAGCATACAATAAAGAAGGGGCAATAACGTGAAATAAATGTAAAGCAAAGCTTGAAATTGAATTAACTAATAAAGAGCCTCTATTCCACTTATCATTTCATTGAAATCGCAATTTCAACTTTAATTTTATTTTTAATTTAAATATCTAGCTACATCCTACAGAATTTTTTTAATTATTTTAAAATTACCTATTCAAGTATTTTCACCCATCGACTATACTTAGCTTTTGAGAGGTCGCTTTATTTTTCTTTTCCAAATCGTCTGTCACTTATGAAATGTAAATTAAGATTTTTTTAATTTTTTAAATCTAAATTAGGTTTCCTTTTTGAAATCTAAATGAGGTTTTCTTTTCTGATTTTTTGTTCATTATTTTGAAATCTAAATTACGTTTTGTTTTCTTATTTTTTGTTCATACGGACCATCTCTTACACTTAATAGTATCAAATAAGCCCTAAAAAGAAAAAAAGAAAAAAATGATACCAAACATGATTTTCTATTTGGCTATCTGTATCCATCGCCGTTAACTCAGTAATGAATGGGGTTTCCATATTAAGATGGCCACTACACTTTGGATGGATATCCAATTGTTGTATTTGGCTACTATGTACCACAGATTTAGAAAATAACTTTTTATCTAGTTAACATAGCTAACATATTAGCATAAAGTGGGCAAAAATAATTATTTTAATTTGAGAGTGGGCATTTAAAAAAATTTTCCATAAAAGAATAGGCTAATTGCAAGAATACAATAAAGAAGGGGCAATAACGTGAAATAAATCTAAAACAAAGCTTAAAATTGAATTAACTAATCAAGAGCCTCCATTCCACTTATCATTTCATTGAAATCGGGTACGATGACGAAGGCATATCTCATTTGATTCAGGTAGATCTGCACCTTTTTTTCTATGATTTTGGGTTATTTTGTCCATCTCTTTAATTTCATTTCTAATTTGAGGAATTCAATTTCATTTTTAATTTAGATCTGTAGCTAAGTCCTTCGGATTCCCATTCTGAACAAGGTAATATGTGTAATTTAGTTTTCATGTTTTGTATGTTCTACACTTTGCTATCTCACTTCAATTTCAACTTTAATTTAATTTTTAATTTAAATCTCCAACTATGTCCTTCAGAATTTTTTTAATTATTTAAAAATTACCTATTCAAGTATTTTCACCCATCAATTGAATCATGTATGTTCTATACTTAATTTTTGAGATTTCGCTTTATTTTTCTTTTCCAGATTGTCTTTAATTTTTTGAAATCTAAATAAGGTTTCATTTTTTAAATCTAAATTAGATTTTCTTTTCTGATTTTTTGTTCATTTTTTTAAATCTAAATTAGGTTTTCTTTTTTAATTTGTTGTTCGTACTGACCATCTCTTATACTTAATAGTATCATATAAGCCCTTAAAAAAGAAAAAAGAAAAATGACACCATACATGATTTTCTATTTGGCTATCCTTATTCATCGTCGTTAACTCAGTAATGAATGGGGTTTGCATATTAAGATGGCCACAACACTTTAGATTGATATCCAATTGCTGTATTTGACAACTCTTTACCACAGATTTGGAAAATAACTTTTTATCCAGTTTAAATAGTCAACATATTAGCATAAAGTGGGCAAAAATGATTATTGTAATTTGAGAGTGAGCATTTAAATTTTTTTCCCATAAAAGAATGGGCTAATTGCAAGCACACAATAAAGAAGGGGCAATAACGTTAAATAAATAAATCTAAAACAAAGCTTTAAATTGAATTAACTAATCAAGAGCCCCCATTCCATTTATCATTTCATTGAACTCGCGTACGATAACGAAGGCATCTCTCATTTGATTCGGGTAGATTTGCGCCTTCTTTTCAATGACTTTGGGTTATTTTATCCATCTCTTAATTAATTTCATTGCCAATTTGAGGAATTCAATTTTATTTTTAATTTAGATCTGCAGCTAATCCTTCACATTCCCACTCTAAATCAGGTAATCTGTGTAATTTAGTTTTCTTTCTTTATATGTTCTATACTTTGCTATCTCACTTCAATTTCAACTTTAATTTTATTTTTAATTTAAATCTCCAGCTACGTCCTTTGGAATTTTTTAAATTATTTAAAAATCACCTATTCAGGTATTTTCACCCATCAATTGAATCATGTATGTTCTATACTTAGTTTTTGAGATTTCGCTTTATTTTTCTTTTCCAGATTGTCTTTAATTTTTTGAAATCTAAATAAGGTTTCATTTTTTAAATCTAAATTAGATTTTCTTTTCTGATTTTTTGTTCATTTTTTTTAAAATCTAAATTAGGTTTTCTTTTCTAATTTGTTGTTCGTACTGACCATCTCTTATACTTAATAGTATCACATAAGCCCTTAAAAAAAGAAAAAAGAAAAATGACACCATACATGATTTTCTATTTGGCTATCCTTATCCATCGTCGTTAACTCAGTAATGAATGGGGTTTGCATATTAAGATGGCCACAACACTTTAGATTGATATCCAATTGCTGCATTTGACAACTCTTTACCACATATTTGGAAAATAACTTTTTATCCAATTTACATAGCCAACATATTAGCATAAAGTGGGCAAAAATGATTATTATAATTTGAGAGTGAGCATTTAAATTTTTTTCCCATAAAAGAATGGGCTAATTGCAAGCACACAATAAAGAAGGGGCAATAGCGTTAAATAAATAAATCTAAAACAAAGCTTTAAATTGAATTAACTAATCAAGAGCCCCCATTCCATTTATTATTTCATTGAACTCGCGTACGACGATGAAGGCATCTCTCATTTGATTCAGGTAGATTTGCACCTTCTTTTCAATGACTTTGGGTTATTTTGTCCATCTCTTAATTAATTTCATTGCCAATTTGAGGAATTCAATTTCATTTTTAATTTAGATTTGCAGCTAATCCTTCGAATTCCCACTCTAAATCAGGTAATCTGTGTAATTTAGTTTTCTTTCTTTATATGTTCTACACTTTGCTATCTCACTTCAATTTCAACTTTAATTTTATTTTTAATTTAAATCTCCAGCTACGTCCTTTGGAATTTTTTTAATTATTTTAAAATTACCTATTCAAGTATTTTCACCCATCGATTGAATCATGTATGTTCTATACTTAGGTTTTGAGAGTTCGCTTTATCTTTCTTTTCCAGATTGTCTGTCACTTATGAAATGTAAATTAGGTTTTCTTTAATTTTTTTTAAATCTAAATTAGGTTTCCTTTTTAAAATCTAAATGAGGTTTTTGTTTCTGATTTTTTGTCATTTTTTTTAAATCTAAATTAGGTTTTCTTTTCTGATTTTTTGTTCGTACAAACCATCTATTACACTTTAATAGTATCAGATAAGCCCTAAAAGAGAATAAAGAAAAAAGAAAAATGACATCATACATGATTTTTTATTTGGCTATCCTTAATTATCCATCGTCGTTAACTCAATAATGAATGGGGTTTGCATATTAAGATGGGCACAACACTTTGAATTCATATCCAATTACTGTATTTGGCACCTCTGTACCACAGATTTGAAAAATAACTTTTTATCCAGTTTACATAGCCAACATATTAGCATAAAGTGGGCAAAAATGATTATTGTAATTTGAGTTTGGGCATTTAAAATTTTTTCCCATAAAAGAAGTGGCTAATTGCAAGCATACAATAAAGAAGGGGCAATAATGTGAAAGAAATCTAAAACAAAGCTTGAAATTGAATTAACTAATCAAGAGCCCCCATTCCACTTATCATTTCATTGTACTCGCGTACGACGACGAATGCATATCTCATGTGATTCAAGTAGATCTGCGCCCTCTCTTTTAGGTAGATATGCGCCTTCTTTTCGATGATTATGGGTTATTTTGTCCATCTCTTCAATTTTATTGCCAATTTGAGGAATTTTATTTTATTTTTAATTTATTTCTTTAGCTAAGTCCTTCGTAATCCCACTCTATAATTTGTGTAATTTAGGTTTTCTTTCTTTGTATGTTCTACACTTTGCAATCTCATTTCAATTTCAACTTCAATTTCATTTTTAATTTAGATCTATAGTCCGTCCTTTACACTTAATAATATCAAATAAGCCCTAAAACTAAAACGTGAATGCACTTTGTGTTAAAAAACTTAGAAAAATGACACAAAAACATGATTTTCAATTTGGCTATCCTTATCCAACGCCGTTAACTCAGTTATGAATGAGGCTTTTCATATTAAGATGGCCACAATACTTATCCAATTATTGCATTTTGCAACTCTGCACCTCAGATATAAAAAATAACTTTTTATCCGATTTTTATAGCCAACATATTATCTACGAGTAATGGGAGCTATGTGATTTTGAGTCATCACTCAATTAAGGAGCTAAGTGAAGACCACTAAGGAATTATTTTACTTGCATGTTTTTCTAATTAAAGTGTGTCATTGCTTAAATTTCAAGGGTTAATTTGATCCCATTAAAATAAAAATAGGTCTTTATGAACAAGAAAAAAAGTTAAGCTTTTGATTAGTGTTTGGTTTTGCTCATATCAAGGAGCGTTATGTGTAGACAGTTTTAGCTCATATCAAGGAGCTCAATGTGGACAGTTTTCACTCGTGTCGAGGAGCTTTGTGTGTAGAGAGTTTAGTCTCTTCCCAAGGAGATTTGATTTGAGTTAGATAGTTTAAACTCATATCAAAGAGCATCATGTGGACAGTTTTAGCTCGTGTCGAGGAGCTATACCTGTAGGGATTTTAGATAGTTTTAGCTCATATCAAGGAGCATAATGAGTAGACAGTTTTAGCTCGTATCGAGGAGCTTTGACTTGTAAATAATTTTGGCTCATATCAAGGAGCGTAATGTAGATAGTTTTAGCTCGTGTCGAGCAGCTTTGAATTTAAGTTTGTCAATAGTTCATTGCCCCTATCTTGAGATGCGTTGTTTTCCCTTGTTTCAACTTCATTTCTATAGATCTTTATAGATACCGTAATTTTTGTCTGCGGTTCATCTTCCACGGGCTCATCGAAGGACATGTCTTCAAACTCGTAAGAGTCTTGAATAGAAGGTCGTTCGATGTGATTTGATGTCAAGTTCAACTCCATGTCGTGAGCTCTTGTAGCCAACTCTTCAAAAGTTCTAACCCGAATTTCTTAGAGTATGTAGTAAATATTCCATTACATCCTTTGAATGCACATTTCAATAGTTGAAGTTTCTAATAGCTTTTCTTTGAAATTGAGGCTTAAGCTCCTCCATCTATTGATGTAATCAATGACATATTCTTCATCACTTTGACAAGTATTTGTTAGCTCCATCATGCTAACTGTTCTTTGTATGTTGTAGAAATGGTTGAGGAATTCTTTTTCCATTTGCCCCCAACTATCAATGGAGTTAGCTTCCAAGTTGATGTACCAATCGAAGGTATTTCCTTTTAGAGATCGAATGAATTGTCTCATCATATGATCTCCATAGGTCCCAGCATTATTGCATGTCTCGACGAAGTGCACCACATGTTGTCTTGGGTTGCATTTGCCGTCGAATTATTGAAACTTGGGAGGTTGGTGGTCAGTTGGAATTCTCAAGTTGTCAATCTTCTTTGTATATGGCTTGGCATAGGTTGAAGAAGATTTAGAGCTCACTTCAAACTTATCTTTTATCGTCTCCAAGATGATGGCCTTTAGTCGGTCGATAGGAAATATTTCGTCAGCTGAAACTTGCATTTTTTCCTCAAATAGCTTTTCTTCAGATACATGATATTTTGCGGAGTCCACCTCCTCATGTTCATCCTCAACTTGTTTTCCATTTGCATGACTGATCGGTGTGAAATTCACCTAGATTTTAAGTGAATTTTTGTGGCTTTAATTAAATAATTAAGCATGATATTCAAAAAAATACTATTAATTGCTTGATTATTTGGAGAAAGGTATTTTGTTTATTTTTGCAGAAAAATAGGTGTTTTTAAGCTTAAAAGAGTGAAGGAAGAAATGGGATTGAAAATGGGACGAAGATGAGAAAAATATAAAAAAGGAGGATAAAGACAACAAAGAAGAAGGAAGTTGATGCTTGAATTCGAACCCAAGACCTCACCTTGCTCAAAAGACTCTTCTACCGCTGGACCACGTGTGCATTAGCTAACCCAATTGCCCGAAATTGTTTTAATACTAGAAGCTGGAAGTGCTGAAATTTAATGAAGAAAAGAATATTGTGAAGCAAATTCGAACCTTGGACCACTCGCATCAACCAGTCCTTGTGTCTAGCGCATGAACCATCCGGTCAGGCTGCATATTGTGTTAGAATTCGATCGGTTCATTCCTTAAACTCACTTGATGAACCGATTTTGCTCTCAAAATTCACTAAAAATTCCATAAATTCCATCCATGTCCCAAGAGTTAAAGTGTCCCACATTAAAAAATTATTCCAACACTCCTCTCATCCAAAAACTATAAATACCCTCATTTGGAAGCCTCACTTACCATTCTCTACCCATTAAATTAAAATCTATTAAATTGAATCATTCCTAGATTCAATAGTTGAGAGGGCTTTTAAGTAAGACCTCTATAGTTGAGATCCCTCCCCCTTTCAGGGTGAGGGATACGTAGTTATAAATATTTTTCTAAATTAGAAATTTATTGCTTTTCAAGAAAGTGGGGACACCAAGGAAAGGATGAGCTTGGTGGATGTAAAAACTTCATTCGCTGAAATCTAATTCTATTTATTATCTTTTTATTTTCTATGTTTTGGATGTTTAAGTGATGTTTAGATTATGGACTAATTTGTGATATTGTCTAATTATATTCCCGGCATTGATTAGTTTCATTTATGGATGCTTAATTGCTTAATTTATATGTTTGATTTGTGTGGTTAATTGTCTATTGTATGTGATTAGAACGAGAGTTCAATTAAGTGTCTTAGGAATTAGTTGAATCATTTCATCATGTGGATTATGTGGATTAATATGGGAAGAGTTGGAGACGACCTCTCATATTTAGAATTATATAAATGAACACTAGAGAGGTTAGATCGACAGGTCAATTAATCTAATGAGGAGAATTCCAACCTTAGTGAATTCATAGTACCTAGAAAGGGAATATTACCTATGATTTAGTACCTTTTAGGGAACTCGTACGTGTAATTAGTACCTATTGGGAGGCAATTAGATGTATTATATGATTGATCCATTTGAAGTGCATCATGAAAGCTTCATTTGCATTGAAAATTCCAAAAATATTGTAATTAGTTTCTTTTCATGTTTTTATTATCCTCCTTTATCGGTCATCCCTAACTAATACGAGGCTATAACTTGAAGGTCATGAATTCTAAATTTTCTTGGGTTCGATAATTCTTTAATTGATCATCCTGACTATTAATGATCAATCCAAAACTTTAGGATTTATGTATTAAAATTCATATGTTGATTGGGTTAATTGGTTTTCTATCATTGATGCTTTAGATCTTGAAGTTTATGATGATTTGTGTGGTTTGTTGTTTTAAACATGTGATTAGATCGAGAAGTCAATGATATGTTTAGGATAATTAATTGAATTATTTTGTCACACACCTCATGTGCATTATAGATCTTAAAGAGATAGAGATGTCCTTTAGGATTTAAACCCTTTGAAAGAACATTCGATTGGCTAGATCGAGAGATTGATTAATCGTGTGAAGGAACTCTCATTTCAAGCTTAGTACATAGTTGGAATTGTTTGAGTGTAAACCAATCCATTGAGCTATTTTGGGATTATTAAACGGATCCATATCCTATCTATCTCGAGAGAAAATTTAGGTGAACTTAGTGTTGGCCCTTAGTCTTATACCCATGATTCATATGAATTTGATGTATTTATCCTAGGATTTTCACTTCTTAATTGTTGTTAATTTCACTTTTACTTAATTTGGAAAACCACTCTTCATCTATATATCTTATTTGTTTGATCATTACTTGCTTTGATTTATTTTATTTACTTGTTTACACAACCTTTCTATTGATGATTCGTCTCTATAAAATTATAAGAAACATGATATCGCTTAAGCTCTAGTACCTTCCTCCCTTGGGTTCGATAAATTCTTGAATTGGTCATCCCAACTACAAATGGCTAATTAAATGGCGATGTTGCCGGGGAGGCAACGGTTGCTAGTAGCATAAAGAAGGAACGTTTCGAGTAATCTTACTAGGGACAATTTTTTTTATTATTTTATTTGTTTATTGTAATTTGCTTTTGAAATCCTTTGTTCTAACTTCTCTTCTTTGTGAAGGTGTATGCAAACGAGGTCAAGGGGGGCACAATCGGAGCCTATTGACTTAGAAATATAACAAACTTTTCGAAGAAGGAGAAAAGAGAACAAATAAAAAAAGAGTGATCTAATGGAGAATTTTTGAGGTGATGATTTTGTGGATATAAAGCATGATGGGGAAGGCGGACAAAATGTGCACGTGCAAGACAACGCACAAGCACCTCAATTTAATGCCAACCCTCCTCAACATGCCTATCAAAATTTCAGAGCTATAAACAACCAAGCTTTGCTTCAATAAATTATCCCACAAGCTCTAATTCAACAAGGTTTTCCACAAGCTTATGTTCCTCCACAACAAGCTTATGTGCCACCATCACCACCTCCGGTGAAACATGGAATTCATAATGATCAAAGGGTGATTCGGGATTTTTTTATGCCAAGGGCCATGCCACACATGATGGGCCCACCAATCAATTCCAACAACTTTGAGATTAAAGCGGGCTTGATTTCTATAGTGAGAGACCAACAATTTGGTGGAACCCCGAATGAAGATCCTAATGCTCATCTAGCTCAATTAATTGAGATTGCCAACACCATGAAAATGAATGGGGTGAGTGAGGATTGTATTAGGATGAGGTTATTTATGTTCTCGTTGAGAGATCATGCACGAACATGGCTATCTACCATTACTCCGGGTACGTGTAACACATGGGATGAGCTTGCACAAATGATTTTGAACAAGTATTTTCCACCTTCTAAGACGTTTCAAATGAAGAGCTTGATTACTCAATTCAAGCAAATGCCTCAAGAAAGTTTCTATGAAGCGTGGGAAAGATTTGAGGATATGCTTCACAAGTGTCCACAACATGGATTCCCGGAAAATTAACAAGTAGGATTTTTCTACCAAGGCTTGGTGAATGGTCAAAGAATACTTGTTGATGTTCGACTGGTGGATCTGTACTTGGAATGACTCGAAAAAGGGCCATATGATTTTTTGATGAGATTGCTACAATGTTTACCAATGGCCATCGGATAGAGTAAGTGGATGCTATGGATTTGAGAATTTTGATCAAGGGCAATAGTTTAGTGTCAAGAGTTTGAATGTTGAGCCAAGCAGGTCATATATACCAAGTGTTGAAATGATAGCGGTGGAGGTCGTTAGAAAAATGAGCTTGAATCAAGGTGTGAACAATCAAGGAGCAAATATGATTGAAGAGCTACAAGTTGATCAAGGGGTGCTTCCTCCGAATATTGTGAGTGGAAAACAGTGGACTATGTCGAAGCTAAGGATAAAAGATGTACTCTACATGTAAGAAAGGTGTTACCAAGGGAATTGCCAAAATAATTTTCAAGGTAATTATCCACCGAGACAAGGAGGGTTCAACAATAAAAGTAGTGGAAGTTCTTTTCCACAACAAATGAGGCAAAATAACTTTTCCTACTCCAACTCGAACAATGTGGTTGTTTATCCTTCGGGATATCATCCGAGGGCTAAGGCACCAAACAATGAAGGAAAAGCTTCAAATGATGAACAAATAGAGAAGTTGATAGCGTCCACCAAAGCTAAAGATGAGGCCGATGAAAAGAGGTTTAAGTCTATTGAGCTAACTTTGGGACAAATTGCAAGTGCTTTAAGTACTCAACAAAAAGGAAAGTTTCTGGCCACTATCGAAATCAATCCAAAAGCTCAATGTTTATTTGTTGATATGGAAGAGGAGTGAAAGGATGAAGAAGGGTTAGTGGAATGCAAGGTTGGTGGAGAAAATGAAGAGATAAGTAAGAAAGAAGAGAAAGGGCCTAAATGGATACATAAATGGAAAAGAGTGCAAGAGGAAAAGAAAGTTGAATAAAAGGTCAAAGAAGAGGAATACAAACGTGACTATTGAGGCATTTTGATCACTCCATTTCCTATTTCCTATCCACAAATATTTGTAAAGGAAGAGAAAAAAAGGAGTTTGAAGAGCATGTTAAATCTCTCAAGAAAAAGTATAAGGAGAAAAGCACTCGAAGCAAGTGAATCGGTGAAAAAATGGGGGTCTACTAAAGTTGGTGATCCGGGGAAGTTCATAATTCCTTGTGATTTTGAAGGGAAAGAAACCCTTGATGCATTGTGTGACTTGGGGGCGAGCGTCAATGTGATGTCTCATGCTACTTTCAAGGACCTTGAAATTGGAGAGCTCAAGCCTATTACTATCCGTCTTGAGGTGGTGAATGGAGAGGTTGTTAAGCCACTAGGGGTTGTTGAAGACGTGGAGGTGAAAGTAAAGGGACTAGCTTTCCCGGTTGATTTCATGGTGTTGGAAGTGAAGGCGGATCCTCAAATTCCACTTATTTTGGGAAGGCCATTTTTAGCTACAGGAAGAGCGAAAATTGATGTTGGTAGAGAAGAGCTTTCTTTGAGCTCAAAAGAAAAGAGTGTTACATTCTTATGTAACAAAGAAAAAGGAACTAAGGGCATGATTGGTACGATGGAATGGGGTGGGAATGGAATCGTCATTCCTAATTCTATTCATATTCCTGTGATTAGTATGTTTTTAGTAATAAGAATTCTGATTTCAAATTAATGTGTATTCCCTTACATGTGGGAATGAGCATTCCTCCCACGCCCCATGGTATTGCCCATTCCATTCTCTCGTTCCCCCCACCCAACCCCAACCCCACCGTCACTCATACACACACATATATATACAATATTTATTTATATAATTATAAATATGTTACTATTTTTCTACTTAACATGGAGTAATATTTATTAAAATCATTTGAATTAAATTATTTAATAAAAATAAAATAATAAATCATTTTAAAATCTAAATAAAAAATTAAATATTTTTATACACTCAAATCGGTAAAAAAAATATATAAGTAAATTAAATTCTTAAAATTTTTAAATATAAATTATTTAAAAAAATTATTCAAAATAAAAATTAGTAAATTATATATAAAAAAATTAATATTATCAATTAAATTGAATATATACATGTAATATAAATATAAATATAATTTTTTATGCATAGTTTAATATTTTTTAATATATATAATTTTTTTATTTGTATTTTAAATTTATTTATATTTTAAAAATATTAATATTTTATTTTATTTTTAATTTAATATTTTTCTATAATATTAAACTATAAAAAATCTTCATTAAAATTTTAATTAATTTAATATTCTAATAAATTAAATTTAAATGTAATATTTTAAAAATACTATTAATGAAATTGAAATTATTAAGGAACACAAAGTCTATTACTTGAGTTATTCCTGAACGATATCAATCATGATAAAAATAAAATTTAATCATTCCATTCCCATTACTATTCTATTCATAAGTTCATTCAATTCCCCTGTTATTCCATTCAGTCATACCAATCTAGCCGTAAGTCTCATTTGAAGCCTCCGAATATGCCTCCGGATGATTTTATGGATCATAATTCTCTTCTCTTTGACAACTTAAATTCATTTCTTCATGATTATATGAAAGTTTCAAATGCTAACTTATCGTCTTATGATGTTGATAGGAGGAAAGCAACGGAGCTCGATTGGAAAATAGACAAAGGAGGAAGATAAAGTCCACTAGAATCACTTTTTGAAGATGACTTGATGCTTGTAAGCAAGAATGATATAGACAAGAATAGGGCTAAGCAAATATTCAAAGTGAGGATGCGAGGAGAGAGTGTGATGGACCAATGTCTGGTCCAATGAGCGTAAAATTCCGTCCGGCTTGAAGACGTTAAACTTAGCGCTAAATGGGAGGCTGATGCGCGTTTTCTTTGCACGTAAAATTAATCCCCAAGTATTAAGGATATCAATTGCAGCTTAAGCAAGCGACCAAGTGATTATCGAACCCAAAGGATGGCGTATTATCAATTTAATTATTTACTAAATTAATTAATACAAGGCAATAATGTTTGAGGATTTAATTATTAACTAATAAATAATTAATTGAAATAACAAATAAAATAAAGTCACTTAGAAGAATAGGAAAAGTGGATCAAGTAGAAGAATAGGTAGCTCTAGGATAATCTAGTTTCACTCATTAATCTCCCTTTCATGTGTTGATGTCCAACTCTGCCTTGTGGAATATGGACGCATCACTAAGCCATGCATATCTACTCTATAGACATAAGTAAACATGTGTGTAATACGTGTGAATAACCTTGGAGCAAGAGATATAATTCCACCCCCCTTTCTAGGTACTATCAGTATCAATTATTTCTCTGGCCAATTGGTACTCTAACCCGATATGATCTCCCTTGATAGGTACTATGAAATTATCCTCTTTATCCTACTTAATAACCCGAGTTCAATTCAATTAATAAGTATTCATATATGATAGTTCTAATGAAGTTTCGGAGTCCCCTCACTTAGAATCATAACATGGAATCTTGTTCAGCAGTGAACACACTGAATCTACGATCAAGATATATATTCAGACTCTATATATCAATTGAAGATGCACAAAATGACCGTGAATATGGATTAAAAAAGTATAATCATATATAAACTCAATCCACAAGTAGTGTTGTACGGAGTTTACACACGAAAGTTCAATTAATTCATAGAAACCTTCACAACCCTAGTTCTATCAAAAAAGCTCTAGCCCATGATGTTACGAAGAACAATCATGGGTGTTGGATAGATCTTACCTGTAGTCCAAAAAATACAAGATAAATTAGGAAACAAATAAACCCTAGATGTGAGTGTCGTCGAGTCCTTCTCCGTCTTGAATCCTCCTCTTGGTTCTCCTCTTGATTTCACAAACGAATCTTCAAATTGATGGATGGATGGAGGAAAGGATGTGGATGATGGTTGGGGGTGATCCCCCCTTGTAGGGTGTAGGATGATTTTGTGGCTCTCTTCAATCCGTTATGACTCTATGATATGATCTACACCCCCTTTTATACTTGTGAGCTCTCCTTATAGGCCTTGAATGGGCTTTTACTTGAGACATACACCAAATTTGGTAAAAGAAATCTGAAACTACCAAAAATAGAGCCAGCGACATTTTGTTAAACTTGACCTTCTTGGTCGAGCAAGGCCTCAGAGTCGAGCAACTGGTAGAGCAAGCTTTCTGTAAGGTTTTGGTCATTTTGCTCGAGTTTACCTCTTCCGTTCGACCAAGATGATTCTGGTCGAACGGATCTCCTTTGGTCAAGCAAGCTTGTGCAGTCTCACCGTTTCGCGCATAACTTCCACATCCAATCTTTGATTTGAGTAATTCTTATGCTCACGCGATCCTCTCTTCCTTGGCTTTCTATCCATATAAAGAAATCATAGAAATTCTAATATTTGAATGTATAACAAGTCACGCAAAGTGGCACAACTATTCTGTTTGGCACAGCGTGCGCGACATCACCACTTTGATCATCACTCTCTCATTTAGATTCGATTGGGGTGTTCTTTATGCCAAAATGATCCTCTCTTCTGTGGCTTTACAACTATATATCACACTTCCAATTCACAGCTCCACACGAATATAGAACAATTACATAAGTTGAATGTGCATTTTTCAGCATCATTGCACAAATTGCACCTTTTCTCCAACTTGGCACTTTTGATCCTTTTTCCACCTAAAATATAATAAAACACCTCAAGTGCACCTTTTTCTCTAATATATTGAATATAAGATACTTGTGCTAATATATAACAACAATATCAATCAAAAATGTGTTAAATTTGACACTAATACACGCTTATTTTCACTCTCATCAGAGGCAACCCATTCTTTTTATCTTTTGATGCTTGTTTTGTTGTTTGCATTTTGGTCTTGTAGGTGGATTATGCTCATGAGAAAATACGTACTGAAGATACAGAAAGTGCTTCATGGATTCGAGTAAGAATGTCGCACCACTTGTTGCAAACTTAAGTCTCGACTCTTGTCTCAATTTAAGTTTGGGGGACTAGTGCGTAGAAGACATAACTCAATTCGTTGGATGCATATGCTTCTTCACAAGAAGATCATTGATGGAAACTACAAGGGTAAGTCCCACCACTTTTTGCAAACTTAATTCTCAACTTGTTACGATTTAAGTTTGGGGGGAGAATGTGTGGTGTGACTCACCACTTGAGTGTGCTTGATATTATGATGATGAGAGGCCTTCTTGTAAAATGGGGTCAATTTTAAAAATTTTCTCATGAGTTTTGGGTTGAATTTTGTCCGATTGGTTGTGTTGAAGTGCATGATAGTCCATATTTTTAATGAAATTATTGAGCTAATGGTTTGATGAGTTTTTGAGCATGTACGAAGGGTATTGGAAGCACGAATTGAGATCGGAGCTAACAACTTCCACTATCAAATGCCTACTAAGGGAGTTTACTCTACACTTTATCACTTCTGGTTGCTTGATAAGAATTTATTTTGATTTGGATTGATGTGATTAGCATGTTACTTCATTTGTTATGTTATGGGAGGTTTACTTCTCATAATTTAGGATTTTCTTTTCAATCAAATATGGGGATGCATTGTGAGCTTACTTGAATAGGGATATTTTTATTGTGTGCTTAATTCTCTAATGATGGATTGTTTTTGTTATTTTTGCATATTATGTGTTTTGATTGTTTCTTGTTTGGTGTGTCTTTATTCTATGTTTTATGTGTATCTTTATTCTTTTTTAGGGATGTTTGGTGATTTATTTTTGGGATGTCGTGAGTCATTTTTTAATGTGAGTAATGGCATATTGTTGTGATAAGTGATGACAAGTTATGATTAAGAGTTGCTACGCCTTGAAATTGTGACATGTTTTACTTAACTTGTTCAATTTTGAGATAAATGTGGTGTAATAAGTCCCTTAAGATCCGAGCATAAGCCTGTGAGTATTTGAGCCTCAACTGTGCATACATGGTATTTCTTTTCATGAGTGAATTGGTTGTGTTTGATAAGTGAGAACTTTCTCAAGGATTATAGAAACGAGCCCGATTAGTGGAAATTGATGACATGATTTAAGGCCATCTTTGTTAATTATAGTCATTGCCATATATTTTCCTACCATGAACATCATCCCTAGTTAACCATTTTGAGCCTTTAAGCCTATTTCTTGTGATATAAGCATATTACAAGCCTTGATTACCCACATGAGCCTTATATATTTACCCTTTTGTGTGAGTGATTGAGAAGATGGTAGCTAGAAAGGTTTGATAAGAAAAAAAAAAGGTAAGTAAGCAAAGAAAAAGGATGAAAAGAACACAAGAAAGAATGCATATGCAACCCTAGAAAAGAGAAAATGAGCAAAATAGCCAACAAATACGCTCAAGAAATCAAAAGTTTAAAGAAGGAAGCATAAATTCAAAAAGGAAGTAAAAATCAAAGGAAAGATGATGATTAGTGTTTGAGATTTTCAAGGTTAAGAAAGGAAGAAAGGAAAGTGAAGGAATGGAAGAAAGTAGCTACCTCTTCGATTACTTATACTTGATAAGTCACTCTTACCTAAATTCTCCCTACCATACCAAATAGTCTATTATTACATCCTTAGTTAAAGACCTTTTTGATCATTGATTGGAACTTTGGTAGTTTGTGAATGTAGTCCGTGAGCAAGTTTATAGCGAGTCGAACCAATCAATTGATGAATGTTGTTTTACCTCACCCTATAGAGTGTTGAGTGAAAATTGATATCCGATGTGAGGCTTGGATCAAAAGGGACTATATTACCCTTTGTTCTCTTAAAATTAAACTTGTTAATATTTTTTTGCATGTTATGAGTTTAATATTGTAGGATGATTTAACATAATTTGTGGTTCTTATTGTTATCGATGTGTTATTGTTTATGTTCATTAGTCTTTTCCTAGGTGAAAATCTCTCCTCTTGGTTTATTATTTTCGTTGTTCGGGGACGCACAACACTTTAAGTATGGGGGTGTGATGAGTGATATTTTCACCTACATTTTAGTATCTTTTTATATCTATTTTTATATTATTTTATTTGTATTTATCTGTATTTTGGTTGTGTTTTGTGTTTTTATGGAAATATGTGAGAATGAGCTTAAACGTATGTAAAATAGGTGAAACCGGAGCAAAAATGGAGACAGGAGATGAAACAAAGAAGAAGAAATAGGGCAGCTCAAGAAGACTTGAGTTACAGCACTCAAGTCGAGCTGACGCAGCACGACCCGTGCACCGCGCACGGGCCTGTCCAGAATGGCGAGCGTAAACACCTGAACGACCTACTCACCAACCATGTGCCCGAGTGCAGAACACGAGGCGAGCTCGGATGAGGAACATGAGTCGAGTTGGGCGCACGAGTCGAGCTCCATCTGCTGCCGTAAACTGTCGGGAAAATACGACACGACTCGATCCGAGTGCATGCACTCGAGTCGAGTCCATGCCAGTTCTGTGAAAAAAATCAGAATACCTTCTAGAAGCTTCCAAGGGGTATAAATACCCCTAAGTTCACATTTGATTAGATTTTTCATAAGAGTTTTTACTGTTCACCTAGATCACACACTATTTCTTCCATTCTACACCATCATCTTCATCCATTCACCATCCATTCCATCTATCTTCATCCCACCATCAAAATCACCATCCATTTGAGGAAAAAAAGCAAGGAAGAGAGGAGAATTTCAGAAGAAGATCACCATTGGAGCCATTTAAGGGAGTTTTCATCTAAACTTTGTATTAAAACCTTATTGTTTATCATGGTTTGTAAGGATTTTAATATCTATGTAAATTTTCTTGTGAATATGGTAGGGTAATCTCCCTTGTGAGATTAGCAACATGAGAGTTGTTGGATAATTTTGGGATTTATGTATTAAAATTCATATGTTGATTGGGTTAATTGATTTTCTATCATTGATGCTTTAGATCTTGATGTTTATGATGATTTTTGTGGTTTGTTGGTTTAAACATGTATTAGATTGAAAAGTCAATGTTATATTTAGAATAATTAATTGAATCATTTTGGCATACACCTCATGTGCATTATAGATCTTAAAGAGATAGAGATGTCCTTTAGGATTTAGAACCCTTTGATAGAACATCCGATTGGTTAGATCGAAAGGTTGATTAATCGTGTGAAGGGACTCTCATTTCAAGCTTAGTATCTAGTTGGAATTGTTTGAGTGAGAACCAATCCATTGAGCTATTTTGGAATTATTAAACGGATCCATATCATATCCATCTCGAGAGGGAGTTTAGGTGAACTTAGTATTGGCCCTTAGTCTTATACCCATGATCCATATGAATTTTATGCATTTATCCTAGGATTTCCACTTCTTAATTATTGTTAATCTCACTTTTTACTTAATTTGGAGAACCACTCTTTATCTATATATCTTATTTATTTGATCATTACTTGCTTTAATTGATTTTATTTACTTATTTACACAACCTATCTATTAATGATTCGTCTCAATGAAATTACAAGAAACGCTTAAGCTTTAGTACCTCCCTCCCTTGGGTTTGATAAATTCTTGAATTGGTCATCCCAACTACAAATGGCTAATCAATGACTTGTCTCCACATTCTCCATTTTCTTCATAAGTTTGGAGAATTTTTTAGTCTTGAGCTTCTATATGCTTGGAAAGTCCTTCAATGGCTCTCATCATACTTGTGAGTTGTTCCTCGATGGTCATGGCATTAGTTGTCATCACCGCAACTTCAACTGAGATAGCTTGTGAGCTTGGCATTAAGTGAAGAGTTGAGCAAGCAGAAATATTTTCACCATCCTTGTCACCGTGCAATGGCGTATTGAGAGCAATCACAACCACATGGTTGGTCTCTGAGGAGGCTTCAGACATACTTCTTGCAACAACTTCAACCTTTTAGTTTGCAACTCTAGAGGATTTGATGCAGTAAGCCTTCGTATTGCAATCTTTAGTGGAGTCATCACTTGAGTCTTCACAACTTGTAGCTCTAATGGCTTTGAGGTAAATAACCTTTTTATCGCGATCCTAAGAGGAGTCATACTTCGTATCTTTGAGCTTGAAAAGAGAAGAGATGAGAGATAGAGATGGTCTCATCGGGCATGATAAAATTTGTAACAATACAATTTTGTATTTGTGATGGAACAAACACAAAAAAGGGTACAAATATAATTCAAACGGATTTAATTTAAAATATATGTAAACGTGTTACAATCTCAATCAATCCTCTGATTCTTCTCTCGAACCAATTTGGCTTGACTTTGACTTGACTTGACTTTGACTGGAGTGTGTGCTGACTGTATGTTGAGCCGAATCTTCAGATAAGCTTGTTCGAGCTTGGACTTGAAGTCTTATGACGTTAATCCAGAGACGTCGAGCCTTTGTTCGAATTGAACATTGAGTTGAAGATTTCTTAAAAAGAATGTTGTTCAATTCGGTATAACACCATACGAAGGCTACTAGACGAATCTGACTGGAAGAAACGTCAAATTTGAAGGGCTTAACACCTTGATCTCAGGTCGAGTGTTGTTTCTGACTTGAGGAATGTCGGATCGGAGGGGTGTAGCACATTGATCTCTGATCGGAGGCTGTCCTTGACTTGATGAACGCCGAATTGGAAGGGTTCAGCTCCTTGATATCTGATTGGAGGTTGTTCTTAACTTGAAGACCTTGAAGGGAGGCTAGACTTTCGTCTTTGCTCATGTTCTTCAGATCTCTTCAAGTGTCTGAGTGTTTGTGGATGTTTGGAATGAATGGAGAAGGACTTCTTATATAGGTGAAGGATGAGGAAGCCCCGCATTCTGATTGGTACATGATTGATTTGACCTGATTCTGCGGGCTTGGGTCTTTCCATCTATAACGCAGCTTGATTGGTCATTGCTTGATTTGACCTAATTCTGCGGGCTTGGGTCTTCCACTTGTTTAGACTTTTATTCACGCTTATTTGTCTTTGGGCCTAATTTTTGTCTGGCTTATTTGACTTGGGTCAGACCACTTTTAACTTGGACTTGTTTGACTTGGGTCAGAACTCATTTAATTTAAGCTGCATTTAATTTGTTGGGCTTAAATTAATTATCAATAATTTATTTTAATAATTAATTTATTTAAATTCCAAAATAAATAGTAACAAATTAAGATTGATATTAATCAGAAAAATCCACGTATCACTATTTAATTAAACCGTAATTTTTAACTGCTTACACCCTCATTTCAAACTCAATCAACGTGTCACTGTTTAATTGAACCGTAATTTTTAACTGCTTACACCCTCAATTCAAACCCAACCTAAATTTTTTAACATAAAATTTACAGTTATCATATATAGGGGTGGACGGTATGACATACCGAAGATTTTTGGTCATACCATATACCGTACCAAAATTTTCGGTATATAAAAAATCATACCGTTACCTTACCTAAACTTTCGGTATACCTTAGTTCGGTATACCAATATTTCGGTGTAAGAAAATAGTATACCTTCTACTTACCAATATTTCGATATGACATACCATACCTAAAATATCGATATATACCATCCTATTAGATAGTTTGTTATGCCGTTATACATCTAAAATTCAATAAATCTAATAAAAACATGTACTAGAAAAGTGAAAGATAGCTATAAAACAAACTCTAATAAATAACAAATTCAAAATTATACGACAATCTACAAACGACCAAATTAAATAAGAGTAAGTCTCATGAAAACTGAGTTTACAGGTAAGCCTTATTACTCTTTAATATATAAAAAATTACTCTTTGAATAGTAATAATTTTTACACTATAGAGTAATAATTCGTATCTCTAAAAAGTAATTTTTTATGTACTTAAAGTAATCGATACATCGTGATTTAAAAGAATTTGAAGAGTAATTTTTTAATTTAAAAAGTAACAATTTATGTGCTAAAGAGTAATTTTTTATGTACTAAACAGTAATCGAGTTTACATAATTAATATATCTAAACCCGTTTTACACAAGTGTTTGTCATTAAATAAATAGTACCTAAGAGATCTACACAAAAATATATGGAACTTATATTAAAATCAACACTTTTAAATTTTCATATAAGATAGAATACTTAATTAAAAAAGAAGTACTAATATCATGAAATTAGTCAATGAACTTTATCAATAATTTATAATTATGAAGAAATATACCGTAGTATTTTAGATTTAATCTTTAATAAAATAGTGTATATATATAATTTAATTAAACATTATAATACATAAATAATAATTATAATTGTATGTATCATCTAATATGGTAATATCGTATCATATTACTCAAAAATTGAATATTTTACGGTATTTCGGCATATACCAAAATACTGCGGTATTGATAATTTATATACCTTTATCGTACCAAAATTTTCAATACGGTATCATACCTTACCAAAAATTTCGACATACCTAAAATTTCGGTAAAATCGGTATTTTTCGTTATGGTAAGGGCGGTATACCGAAATTTCGGTATTTTTCCCCAGCCCTAATCATATGCTCCCTCTATTCCAAGTAATGAGGGTCAGAGACCTTATTTAACATAAGGTCTCTGGCCCTCCTAGCCTGGGACATGGAGTAATTTGAAGTGAAATATATAGTTAATTAAGTTGAAGGGATTTTTAATCTCTAAACCAATGAAAGACTGAGTATCTTTGGTACTTGCAATTTCATAATTTGGTCCAATCTTACTTTCGTACGAAAGGACATTCTAATAATGCTAAAAAGTTAATAATTCATTATATTCGGATATTACAATAATAGAAATTAATTAATTATATATAGAGTAAGTTTTGTTTTGGATATGACAATTGGGATTGCTTTACTTTTTATAATAGGGTATCACTTCCACTATCAAAATTATCACTCCTTATCTATTCTATTATATATGGTCAAGAACATTTATACTCCATTTGTATCACAATCAATTTATGGTTACTGACTTACGGTAGATATGTATTACTTAAAAAGTTACTTTTTCACATTTTTTTTAAGGTTGGTTTAATATTTTTAAATAATAAATAAATTACGAAATAAGTTATGTTAACGGTGTATGGGTGATAATTTTGAAATTAAGACGTGTCGTGAAGTTATAGAATTGTGTGCTACTCTCTCCGTCCCGGTCATAGGTCCCAATTTGCTTTTTACACGTGGATTATATTATTTTATTTATAGTAGGTAGTTGTATTAGTATTGAGTGGTGGTCATATGTGTGTCCCTTTTACTATAGGGGGAAAATAAAGATATTTGAATAAAACGTTTAATATTATAAAATGAAGACCTTTCGTTGGGATGGAGGGAGTATATATCTTTTTAGGGTGGTGAACTTATTAATGAGATAGACAAAAAGCATAAGTGTAAATTTATTTATGGAATAAAGTGAGTATAAGTTTTTATACTAAAATGTAGTAGTAACATTTCATATACAAAAGTAAAACTTTCGAATTGGATTGGACTTGGACATGACACTACTTTGCCTTTAATGATCTTTTATTGATTAAATATCATTTTTTATTAAAAATATAATTATTTGCAAGAAAAATTACGAACTTTCATCATATTATAAATTAATCCTTACTTTTGAGAAATTACAAAAAAGAATATCAAAATTATGTATTATTGCAAAACACACTCAATTTCTAAAAATGAATCCCACATTTGAGAAAATATCATAGAGTGCATATTATAACTATGCTTAAATGTAAAATGTTTTTTTGCAATTTCTATATGATAATTAATTTGTAATAGGAGTAAAGTTTATGATTTTTTCTTACAATTAACCCATTAAAATATGAGTGAGGCTCTTGTGCACTCGGGGATACCGTGCCCCTTTGCAATTTAAACCCCCTAACAATACATAAGTTTAAATAGAAAATAGAATATGGAGGAAGAGGGTTGTGTTCCCATGGAACACAGCGTGTCCCAGAGACGCAGGACCTTTTGTCTTAAAATATTACTTTCTCAGTTCCGCATTGTTTTATACCATTTCTTTGTGAATTTAAAAAAAAATTTGTGTAAGATAATGTCGGACAGAGAGGGAGAGTATCACTTCTATTGTTTTTCAAAACTCATTCAAGGTAAGTGTCCTGCATTTTTTTGTCATATATATTTGAATTAAATTGTTTGTTTTAATTAATCTATCACATCAGCTTCAGCCTAATGTTTCGTCTTAATTTCATTACCTAATCCAATCAGATATTGTTTCTTTTGCAAGTAATTAATTAACAAAGGTGCGTATATACATACAAGAAAATCAAAACAAACAAGTTCATAATTTTTTTTTGTTGGCTAGCTAGTACCGATAAGTACATCAAACTACTTCCAGTACTGTATATTTATCCTTATAGTTGTGTTAAGTATATAACCCGATTAAAATACAAAATCATAAAATTTTATTTTAAAAGTCAAATACATAAGGTGAGTCTTGTATAAGATCGTTTCACGTAAGTCGTGAGATAAATAAGAAGTAATATAATTTTATTAATGAAAAGTGATACTCAATTAATGAAAAATGATAATGATACAGTGAACTATTTCATGATATAGTATAGATGAAAAGTAATTACATCTTATAGCGAAAGTGATAACATTTTATAGCCAAAGTAATAATAATGTTATCACCATCTATTCGTCTTTACATGAGACAGTCTCACATAAGTCTTTACCAATACATAATTAGGAATTATTTCAATATAGTACATAATTGTAATTAATATAACCTCAATTTTTTTAATATTAAAAGCACAATTATTTTAATAATTGTATACTTTTTTCAAACTCAATTTTTCATTAAAAAAATTAGCATCCATATGTGTATACTTTTTATTCAATAGTGTATACATGTATTTTAATAATTGTATATTTTTTTACACTCAATATTTCATTAAAAAAACTAACAAAAAATTCACTAACGTATACATTTTTGTTCATAATTGTATATATTTTTATCCATAATTATATATATACTTCTGAAAGTATGTGCATCGTATCCCGGGATTCAACCAGGTGCACAATAGTATTAGTATAGGAATTATTACAATATAGTATACAATTGTAATCAATATAACCTCAATTTAATATTAAAAGCAGAAGATATACTTAATTTTCCTTATTTAAAAATGTTGACATCATGATTAAAATCATCATAATTCTATAATTATTTAATTTTTCTTTGCTGAGAAATATTGTCCATGAATAATGATGCATTTGCAAATTAAATTATGCAAAAGACTTGTGCAAGACCATATTATGTAAAGGTTTACGTGAGATGAATACAAAGTAATAATTTTTATAATAAAAAGTGATATTCAATTGATAAAAAAATGATAATGCTATTTCATAAACAATTTATAGTATAAATGAAAATTGATAATATTTTATAATGAGAGTGATAACTAATTTAGTAAGTGTAAAATGGCCTTACGTGTGACGATATCATACAAGACTTACCCATTAAATTAAATTATTAAAAGTTATTTGTTGTTTAATTATTACTTAATTATTCAATTTTCCTTATTCTTTTCAATATATATTCTACTTTCTACATATCTTATAATTCGTAGAAATTTTAAATATTTTTGCTGCCCATAATATTTTCTTTTGCACATAAAATATAAAAAATATAAAAAATTCTTATTTTTTTTACTGTTCGATATAACACTCTACACAAACTTTTATACTGCAACACTAAATGAAATATGAAGTAATTACTCATTTTCTTATTGCACATAATATTTACGATTCACATAATATTTATGTTCAGAAGCATTATTTTGCTGCACATAACATTTACAATTCACATAACATTTGCTGCACAAAAACCTTTTCTGTACATGACGACAACGATGTAGAGAAAACATACTGAATAATAAAGAATATGGAATGAAATTTTTGGATAAATATAATTTGCATAAAAAATGAAAACAATGTCTCTTATGAGACATTACTTACGTGAGACGATTTGTAAGACGTTTTAAAGTATGTCTATTATATAGATAAAGTAAGTTTAATGATTATTAAAATATATTTTTTAAAGTATGTTGAATTATAAATTAAAGTATGATTTTAATGTGTTATAATATGAGTTATTATTGACATACTTTAATTAGTATATTTTACCTCTATAATAAGTATACTTTAGTGATGAATAAATCTGTCTCACAACCATTTCAAACAAACCCGGCTCACAAGTGTCTCAAAAATGAAATATAAAATGAAGACTTTAAAGAATAATAAAGCCACAGACAATAGAAGTAAATATGAAAATCTTGTTTATAATTTATAATTTTGTATCTTGTAGTGATATAATTTCTATTAGGTATCTTATAGCAAATATAGATTATATATTGTATGTACAAGTAATTATTATTATTATTATTATTTAATTTTTAAGAGTATCGTTGGTGTGATATTTTTATAAAAGTCTATCGAGAGCAATAAGGTAAAAGATAAGGTCTAAGATGCGAGACTACGTGGACTCCACATTAAAATTCATTAAAACTATTAACTAATTAAAATAAAATTTAGAAATATCACATGTCATGCACTGTCATAGTGTATATCAAACCATGCCCATGCATCACCTTCACCCAATCCTTATCAGAATATATAATTAATAAAATTGAAATCAGAATACATAATTAATAAAATTGAACCAAGTGTTAATATATATATATATATATATATATATATATATATATATATATATATATATATATATATATATATATATATATATATATATATATATAATCAGTTTGTCGATCAAACCATGTCCATGCATCACCTTCACCCAATCTTTATCATGATATTAATTGATAAAATTCAATATACTTGTTGAATTTTATCAATTAATATCATGATAAAGATTGGGTGAAGGTGATGCATGGACATGGTTTGATCGACAACTGATTATATATATATATATATATATATATATATATATATATATATATATATATATATATATATATATATATATATATATATATATATATATATGTATATGTATATAATCAGTGGCCCCCAGGGCATAGCTCAAGTGGTAAAAGAGATGGTGGAAAAGTCTTTCAATTGAGCTTGGTTGCTGCAGGGTGGTAGAAGGGATGGTGGAAAGGCCCCTTGCAAGCGCAAGTTTAACTGATAATTCCTTCAATAATGAAAAGTGATACCAATTAATGTAGAGTTAGTCTCTTGTAGACCTAGTTTACATCATAAATCTTGTAAACCATGTGATCCCTCTTAATTTAAACACCCTATCAATACATAAGGTATATAGGTATATATGATCCCTCTTAATTTAAACACCCTATCAATACATAATTTAAAGTATAAATGAAAAGTGATTTGAGAATTAAATAAATAATGAAATAAAATAATGACTTATGCAATGATTAGAATCAACTAACACACAATGACTTATGCAATGACTAGAATCAACTAACACACACTATGAATCGGATGTAAATAAAAATAATAAAAATAATTTTAGGTATTAGACTTTCATTTGGTTTGTCATGCAGAGGGTGGAATTTCTATTATTAAATTCTAGCATAATTTCCTAAAGCAATATGAAATTTATGTAATTAATTCTTTCGAATCTAATCACAATTAGATCAATCAACAAATATAATAACAACATAAATATCACATCAATTAACTCCCAAAAAATTTATCAGATTAAATTTTCTCACATCGTTTGTCACACAGTAACAATACGACTACTAGATGTATTATATATATGTATGAAGTGATCAATACTAACCCTCAACTTTCGCTTGTTGAATTAGTAAACAGATATACAACAAAACAATCTAAAACCCAACTACTCAAGCAACCCTAGATCTAGAAGTTTAAGCTTCCATAAAAAAATAAAGAAATAAAATAAATTTGAATTCAACATGAAATTATATAGATTGATAAAACACGGTGAAGGAATAAGCGTCGTCTCGTCTCTAGACTTTAGTTTTCATGACTTCATGAAGTTCTTTGGATGCGGACTGACTTTATGAATGAATGCATGAGTGACTCGATGATCCCTCTTTCTGACTTTTAGGGTATTTATAGCACTGTAGAAATACAATGGAAGAGTGGATCATTCCCACCCAATAAAATTTTGATACTTATCATACTACATTCTCAAAAACTTTTAAGCCACGTTAACTCCTCTCCATGTTTCAAACACCCTTTTTAACCCTGACCCTCCTGATAGCAGCATCAAACCAAATGAACCAAACATGACCACTACCATCTCGTTAAGCAACCTTTCACTCAGTGTCAACTGTAACCATCAAAGTCTGGAAACCAAAAAATCACACTTTCAAGCACAACCTAAACCAAAGGCAATGGAAAAGAGAGGTAAGAAATATTACTCAAAACAACATGGTCGATAAATCCATCGGCTAACTTGTTTGTTGGGGAAAACAGAATGCTTGTGAGGAACCAACAAATATAGTTCAAATATTCTTTTGAAGATCTGAATCAAAACTATGAAGCAGTGGCAGAGGTTGAAATGGTGCAGCCCCGCCGAGAAATATGATTTTAATCAAACGGAACTGTTGTGGGCTTGGAAACCCCATAGAAAGTTCCAGTGCTTAAAAGAGATATATTGTCCAAAGATCCCACTTTTTGTTTCTGGTGCTTAAAAGAGAGATATTGTCCAAAGATTCCACTCTTGTTTTTTCAATGTGAAACTAGATTATTTAGGAGTGAACTTGCTTCGATTGCATGAAAGCTTGGGTTTAATAATTTCTTTTGTGTGGACTTTGATAGTAAGGGAATGACGAAAGGGGGGACTTGGGTTGTTATGGAAAGATGAATAAGTTAACATCATGCTTACATTCTTTTCAAAACACATTGACGTGTTAGTTGAATTCAAATTCAAAAAATGCCCATGGCACTTCACGGGGATTCACGAATGGCCAGAGAACAACATGAAATGGATTAGCAGATTCCCTGAATACCAAGTGCTTCATATCATACAACTGAATTCAGATCACTGTCCTGTGAAGATCTCTTGAAGAGGAGACGCAAAATGGAGGGAAGACATGACCAAAACTCTTTTAATTCGAATCCAAGTGGCTTAATGAGCCTGAATGCTCCAACATTATACAAAAATCCTGAAGTGCTGAGACAGGTGAAATTGGAAACAATATCGTCCATAAAATTCAGAAGTGTGGGAAAGCTCTCTCATCATGGGACAGAGAAAATTTTAGGAACATACTAGAGGAGATAGAAAGAGAAAAACAAAACCTGAATAGACTATGCTATGGGTATTATATCCCCTATAATAATGGGCCAAAGGCCCAACACTATCAACATCAATATTAATGGAACTCGATTATCGAGGAGCCCAGGGGCTAAAAAAGGGAGTAACTCTTGGACCAGCCGAGGCCCAAAAGGTAAGCCCAGCACAGGAAGATTAAAATAACTGGAAGGAGACCCAACGAACAAACCCATAATCGTGATGGGACAAGACCTGGAGGAAGCCAAGGAGGCCGAGGAACAAAGTGTTGGATTGTATACTAAAAGTCTAGCTTTTTGTATGAACAATGTTGTAACAATTAATTTGAAATGAGAATCATATGATCAAATGATTGCATCTTATAATTTATTTATATGTTCGATGCAATAGTCCACTTACTTTATACTGTAGATAATATGTTGTGCGACAACACGCGGAAGATCATATTATCGGTTTCCTTATAAAGTATAAACTGATGCTCACAACCGAGATAGACGGGGACTCTCTATCGGGATGGTTGTAGTGTGGTTTGGTATTAGCTTGTCTTGGCTATAGAATCACATTAGTGCACTTGTGTGTATTGAGCAGGACCGCTTGAGATCGTTCGATTTATACTGACTTATAGGAGAACTTGATCTCAGTTATTATGGAAGTTCGTGCTCTTAATCCCTATACAATAACCTCGACACATAGGGCAGTATGTATTTCTTTGATTCATCAATGGGTGAGATTTACATGCAATTAAATCAATAAACTCGGTGAGTTGGGAAGTAGTGCTGTCTCTATGGTGTGCTGTTGATTGTAGAAGGAATCCGTGTCCGTCATAGGTTGATGATGTCCCCTTGAGGAGCTCATAAGGATTATCATGTAAACCCTGCAGGTGGAATTTATTCCGGCATGATAATGAGGTTGAGTGGTACTACTCTTGGATGAGATATTAATTAATTGAGTTGTCAGTAACTTAAATTAATTAATGGACATTGTATATCTTAAACATGGGGAGACTAACGGGCTCATAATAAGAAGGAGCCCAAAACGTAATTTTGGGATTGGTATGGTAGTGCAGTAATAATATTTTAGTGGAATATATTATTATTATTGGACTTAAGTATAAGCTTTGGGCTAAGCTTGGATACTTAAGCCCAATGGAGGCCCAACCCAATTTCTCCTCCTGGTCCCTGCTGTAGCCCATGTATATAAGTCACCTCAGCTTATCTGGAACCCTAATCTAATTCATTATTCACGTGTGATGAGGGTTGAGAGCAGATTGAGTAGGTCTCGTAGATCGTCGCCCACACGACGTCGAGATCGGACTTGGGACATACAGCAGAAGACCGGAAGGTCGTTTGCTGCTGCAGTTCGTCATGTTCCAAAATTCATATAAAATCGTACAGTTCTTCGATTTTGATGTATTATATACTGATGGAAAACCGTCGAAGAGAGGATCATCTGAGCATAAAGATCATTCAATTCCGACATCAGAAGAGGAACTTATGGCTATTCTCGTGGGACTGCGCAGACTGCCAGCGAGAATTCAACCTCTACATCAACCCTTGGTGAAAGGTAATGCGTTTCATGTTTACTTGCTTCCGCTGCTTGTTAGACATTCATGGAACCCTAACGGGTCACGTTAACCAAACGATCGAATGCCAACACAAAGAACTCCTCAAGAAGATCAATAGCCGAAACACCTTTATATCGGCCTAGCAACAATGTCTCGAGGTCATGAAAGATACCTGGGGAACCCGAAGAGTGGAACCCAATCAAAAACCCATCTTACTCAAAAATTGGAAGGATTATCATCGGCACATAGGAAGGCATCAGAACGGCAAGGGACATCACCTCTCTCCAAGAAGAGGTGGCATGAATAAGGACAAGAATAACTATAAGATAAGGCTTTCTGAATATCACTCAATTAAAAGACAACACTCACAGGGCATGCTCCTCCTCTCCACCAATAAGAGATGAGCACAAGACAAAAAGAGGTCTGCGATCACCTGCAATCGCCTGCCATCATCTGCAAGCACCCACAAACAACTGCAGCTTGGTACTCCTCCACCATTAAAGACGATTTGTCTTCAGCAAGGTGGCAACTTCTGATTGGCTCGCAATTAGGGTTGTTGTAGATATAAAAAGCTTCTCTCTTAGGAGAGAGGCAGGTTACTCATTCTACATACTTGGAAATACACTTGTAGTGAGGGAGAGAATTCTGGGTTATGAGTGTGTTGTTCTCGAGATTGATAATAAAATAGAGAAAGTCTTTGATCGGATAACATTAATCCATCCATCGTTAATCCCATTTAGTTCGACCAAACATACCTAAAAGCGCGGAAAAGGGAAAAAGTGAAAATGACGATAATTAAAGGATGTAGCTGCAAATTATAAAAATAATTGTGAAAATGGCAAAAAGTAGCCACTATTACTTAAAAGTAATTTTAAGTGGTCACAGATGTTATATACAATTTATTCTAGCCACTTTTTATGGAATAGACCAAAATACCCTTGAGGGGACCCACTTTTTTACATGTTTGAGGAATCAGATTCCTCACTTTATGACCAAAAGTACGAAAAGTACACTAGGGGAATTCGATTCTTCCTATTTCTGAAAAAGATGTCAAAGTACAACTATGTAGGCATGTGTTCCCTCATATGCTTACAAAAAATGAGGTATATATATAATAGCGGTCCAACCATGGTGCTGCATCATACACATATATTCATTTTCATTGTTCTAGTTTTTTTAGTGTTGAGCATTCGGAAAGCAACTATTTTAACTAGATTTTTAGAGGCGTGAGAATTTGGGGAGCAGTATACAAGGTATGTTGTAAAATTGTTTTAACAGCTATGAATGCATTAATTTGATCATTTTTACATGCCGCATGAGTGTATTTTATGTATTTCAACGTTTTATAATAGAAATAATAGTATGTCGAATAGTGTATGTGAAGTGTAAAATATATCCACATTAAATTTTATTTTTTTTAAATTAGCAACTCGTAGGCCGAATAGAACAAGATTTGTAGGCCGAACAGAACAACTTTGAAGGCCGAATAAAAGAAACGTTGGCCGAAAAGGCCCAAAAAATATATCATACGATAAAAAAAATAAGTAGGCCAAGTAGAATAAGTGTTGTAGGCCGAATAGAACAATCTTATGGGCCAAATATAAGAAACGCAGGCAGAATAGAAGAACTTAAATTTCCACATTTAATTTTCATTTTTAAAAAAATATATAGGCCGAATAGAAGAATTTTGGTTGGCCGAATAGAACAACCTTATAGACCGAATAAGAGAGACGTAGGCCAAATAAAAGAAAAATATACAGAATTTGAAAGGCATCTGAAGGTAGGCCGAATAGTGAAACAGTGTAGGGCTGAATAAAATAATACGTTGGCCGAATAGAGTACATTGTTGGCCGAATAGAATACTTGCAACTAATTATGATGTCATCATTTATATTTTCTTGAAAAAATATGCAGATGAGCTATAAACAAGCTGGGATGTGTTGGGGTGGATATTAGGATGGGTTACTATACAAAGGTGGACAGGTTCACTAGTTATACTTGTGGGATGACAATCTGTACTATACTAGTTTGCTATTAGAAATTCATAACATAATACAAGCTGATTTGGATAATTGGGGTTATGAAGTTCATTCTCTCGTCGAGTACAGTGGTCGTATGTCTAAATATAAGATAAAGAATGATGCTCGTGTGGCAAAAGTTTTCAACTGTATTGATGTATGAATGGTGTACGTGACACTCGTTCCTGTCACTGGCAATGCATTCGTTGAACCTCCTGCACAAGGTTCAGGGCATAGTTTGGAGTTAGGGTTGGGTTATAATGACGGAAGTGGTGGTCTGAGCAATGATCCATGTTCGAGGGCACAGTCTAGTGCTAGGCCTGATTTTGATTTGAATGTGGCGTACAGTCAGCCTCAGAGATGCAACGGTGTGGTTTTAGGGAATCTGTAGATGCTGAAGATGATGACAACTCTGGTGAGGGTGAGGATGATGTACATACTTATAATGATGATGTTGAGCCCGGGAATAGGACTATCGAAGAAGAACATGAAAACAATGAAGATGACATACAGCAGGATTGTAATCAGTCTTCTAGCAAAAGTGATGATGGTGCTGAGGAGAGAAGAATCCAATTGTATGAAGAAGTCTGTGATTACATACGTCAGAGAGAAGGCCCTAGCTTTCTTGAACCGATTAGTCGCGACTTGTTCCGTCCTGAAATGCAGCCACAAGATTGTCAAAGTATTCGGCCCACCACCCGTCCCTGGTTGATTCCAGGTATGAATACTATGTTTATTTAAAGGAGAACTAAAGTAAACTTGTACTTTGAGTTAATGTACCTGATACGGTTATAGGCATTCTAATTGGCAAATCCCGATACGCACACATGTATCTCTGTTGATGAAGAGGACCATTTACGGTTTTCATTTTACGCTCTTGGAGCATCTAGGCGGGATTTCTAGAGTTTGGTCGTCCAGTCATTGTCATAGACGGGACTCATATGAAGGGAAAGCACAAAAGCATTGTCTTCATCGCAGTTACGAATGATTCAAACCATCAGATATTTTCACTCGCCTTAGGGATTGGCGATGTCGAGAGCAACATGTCGTGGACATGGTTTTTAGAAAGGGTTCGAGAGGCATACGGATGTCCACGAGATCTTTTGATAGTGTCAGACGGTCATCGCAGTATCGCACATGCTATTTCTACTATCTATCCTGATGCACATCATGGTTTGTGTGGTTATCATTTAAAGAATAGGTTGGCAGGTTATGGAAAGAACGTTTTGTATAGATTTCAGAATGCGATGGATGCATACCTATCGAGGGACTTTGACAGGTTAGTCTTCCAAATCCACTTCGTCGTAATGTCACATTTACGAATCTCATCCATTCAATGGATTTTTATAAATGTTTACCTTTCAATTATATCAGTAGTGTATAACTTGTAATTTTTATCAATTATAGCAGTAGTGTAAAACTTGTAATTTTTATCAATTATAGCAGTAGTGTATAACTTGTAATTTTTATCAATTATAGCAGTAGTGTATAACTTATAAAAATAAAATAAAAAAGCAATTAAGTGTCCAACAGTAATCAATATTTTTTTTGTAATTAACAAAACCAAATGTCATCCATTTTTATTAGTGTTGCCATGAGTACATCATGCTGAGGTAATAATGGTACCAGCCTGAAAGATTAGGAAAGCAATATACCTTCGGTAACGCAATATGTGATCGGGAGTGCTCCAGTTAAAGTCCCTCGTTAATAACCCGTCAAGGGTCTTGAGACACGTTGGGCCGCAACTGGATCCGTCTTCCTGTCTGTAACAAACCTCTGCCCGAGCTGGAGTCAATGGAAGAGTGTACGGAACCCCTTGGGGGTCAATCTCGCGCAGCAAGGCTGGAATGACGCGTCTGAATGGTAGAGTCTCTATCATCCGATAATCCCTCATGTTGGGCTCGTCATCCCACCTATGCCGGAAGGAGTCAAAACAGAAGAAGGTCATATCATTCGTAATCAGTGCACATGGGTAGTAGTGCGCAGCCGTGTGGACTATGAACATAATCTGTCAAAATAAGTTATGAGGAATGGGTTAAAGTAGGAGATATAATTATTTGATCACATCATGGGTTAAGATACAATACCACATCACATTCTATCCATGGCCTGGACCCCTCCACACGGGTAACCTCCCTGCTGCGTATGCACGAAGATCTGTCAACAAGTCATCACTTATGTTGGCAAATGTCGTTCTATCATCTCTGTACCATCTCATGTGCTCATTCCATATGGATTGAACTTGGATCTTAGAGGAAAATCATTGTATACGATTGGTCTCAAAATTACATGGAAAATTTATACATACGTTGCTAATGTGGTTATTACTTACAGAGAATTGCATGTCCAGAATGCAGTAGTTCCCAATATTCTGATGGACGTGAATGCCTATGGCCGCCGGTCGCTCTGATAATATCCGAAGGTATGCATCTAGGTGCTGAAACATATAGAAATTTATTACAGAATATTGTGAGTTAGTGAACATATTTACTTATTAAGTACACACATGAAGGCTCTCTCAATTACCTGATCGTCAAACCAATCACTGGGGTCCTCCATCTCAGTGAAAAAAGCACTGCCGACTCCATAGCCGAGTCCGACGTCGACCCTGAAATCAAAATTTCTTTAACAACAAGCACAAGTATGTAAAGTAACATATGAAAACGTCTAAAATAGTAGATTAGCACGTACAGATCGTTGCTTGTCTTAAATCGCAGGTACAGTTGCCAGTGGCGCTCGCGGTCAGTCGTTGTGAATGGTGACAGTAATACTGCACTTGGGTTTCTTGGCCGCTTAGCACATATCAAACCATCTTGAGCGACACCAGGTGTGGGAGCCATCGGACTCACAGGATCCATCACTGTAGGAGGGGTAGATCTAACCCTGACCTCGAGCTAGATGGCTCATACTCAGACCCCTACTCCACAAAATATCAGCTCGAAGGCGCCTGAACTCCTGTGTAAGCGCAAGTCGAAATAAATGCTATGTCTGATGCTCAGCCACCATCTGACATGCAAGCTGGGATAACAACTCATCCTGCTGATCCAGCCTATGGAGGACTCTATCTTTGAAATCCTGATCATATCCGTAGTGGTCCTGCTCATATTCGTGATCCTACTGACCATACCCGTGGTCGTCCTGATCATCATATCCGTGATCTTGCTGATCATATCCGTGGGCGTCTCCCATCCCACTCCCATGATGAGCAACGGCTCGAGCATGCCAGCTACGAGCGGAGGATGGAGGAACATGATGTGTGGGATCATACGAACTGCGCTCAGCATACCTCGTCTCCCCTGAATGATGTCCACTGTGGTCAGGACTAGGAGTATAGGGAGGGCGGTAAGAATGCTCATCCCAATTTGTTACCCAAGCTGAAGGATCATCCGTGCTCTGGCCAGTCCACCGATCCTTAACAGCCACACCAGAATAGTACTGTTGATCCCATAGATTACTAGTAGGATCGTATGCCTCCGCCGCAGTCGGCTGCTCCACATATGTGAAATCAGGCCCCCGGACGACCTTTCGTCTGGGGTTAGAGAATGCCTTTGTGTACAGCCTCATGATCAACCCCTGCAAAGGATCATCATCTATTCCAATCCAATAACCTTTCTGCGCTCCTGGGGGAGCATCCGCGGAAAATCCACCACTACAAGATCCTGATTAAAAAAAATCAATACATTTAGATACAATATCACTGATTTGCCTGTACCGACATGGATTAATGATTCATAAAAATTTAGATTTCATACCCGAGAAAACAGATTCCTGTCAACCTTCTTCACCTTACGAAAACCCATCGCAAACAAAGTGGCCTATTTTCCTCCCTATCGGTAGGGACATGGCCATACGGTGCAGCAAGGGCAGGTAAACGCTCGTACGCCCAAATCTTTCATACGTAAACTACATATGTTAGATTATTACTATTGCTGAAACTAGTAATACACTATAACTTTAAGTGATCTACTACAACACGTACCAGGAGCGCAAATGTGCACCCGTAAAAGTGGTATCTGTACTTGTTGGGGTTTGCTCCTTTAGGAAGTTCAGTCAAAATGTGGTCCATAAAGTGCAGTAGAGTCATATAACTGACCTGGCCCCAAGGGAATAAATCTCATCTACGCTAGTCCTCTACTAGGACCCAAACCCAGTTGTCTACACTCACCTTGGTAACATCCGATCCAAGGAGAAAATAGTATAACAACAGCACCTTAGCAATTTTAACCGCGTTCTCGGGGCTAACACCACTAAATTTTATACCCTCAAAGTCACGGGCAATCTCACTTATTAGTGGTCTTTCGCCCTGACCATAATACATATCGTACACCCCACCAGACGGGATATGATACGACAAATTCGGATCAAACCTCACTCTGTCCCAAAAGCAGAGCCCCATTATCCGCATGAACTCTACCCTACTAAAGCTAAGACACTCGTTCCCAACTTGAAAATATCTAGCGGTTACATCATTCCCACCACGTATGATCTCCCGTGTCATGAGACCGTGGAGATTAGCATGCGCGATCCAATCGTCGTGAAGACCCTAGTAATGACCAAAACAAGATCGCCTGAACATCTCCTCCGCATTACCCCTAATCGTTGTTAACTGCTTACGGATAAGTGCCATAACAACCTCAGGTTTGCAGTAATTATGTACACTGCAGTTCTGCCCCTGCATGGTTGGACGCTTCCATTCACCCTGCACAAATTTAACTTTTTGTTAAATAATATGTAACACACATAAAAAAGATGTACTCTGCATCAATTCAACCAACTTACTTAATAAGACAATAACTGATAATTATATCAAATAATAATAAGTTCACTGCAACAACTGAACAAATATTGGCACACTCAATCATTTATTCAATTCGGCCTACTTTTCCTTCTATTCGGCCTACAAACTGTTCTATTCGTCCTACGAATATTGCTCTATTCGGCCAAGGTCAGTGCTATGACATTATTCAAACTACACTTTGTTCTATTCGGCCTACACTTTTTCTATTCGGCCTACAAAACTGTTCTATTCGGTCTACAAAAAATCTCTATTCGGCCAACCAACATTTCCAAATATTCCAAAAATTCAAGTCCTACAATTTGTTCTATTCGGCCTACACTTGTTCTATTCGGCCTACAGCTTTGTTATATTCGGCTTAAGATTTGTTCTATTCGGCCAACCAACATTTTCAAAAAATTCAAAAAAACTCCTACACTTTGTTCTATTCGGCCTACACTTGTTCTAATCGGCCTACAAATTTGTTCTATTCTGCCTACTAAAAAAGCTCTATTCGGCCAACCAACATTTCCAAAAATTCAAAAAAATAACACTCCTAGAATTTGTTCTATTTGACCTACACTTGTTCTATTCGGCCTACACATTCGTTCTATTCGGTCTTCAAAAAAACCATATTCGGCCAACAAAAATTTTCAAAAAATTCAAAAATAAAATAAAATAAACAACACCACACAAAAAATTCTAAACATGATGTATACACAGTTAAGTCACATTCATCACATTATAAAATGAATTCGCATTTTACACATATGAACAAAACCACACAAAATGTACTTCGTATCCTCGAAAACGAGTATCACAAACTCAATGTAGGACACATTATAAACAAATAACTCACAATTTAAAATACAAATAAAACAGCTTTCGTACATACCCGAAAATTTACCATTTCGAAAATTCACCAAATTCACCTCGTCGGAAACACCTATTCCGGCAGATGGAAAGGAGATACTGAGAAATGGGTACTACAAATGGGTGGCGCTGCTCTTTGTGCTTTGGGACGAAAGGGAGAGAGGAAGAGAGAGGATGTTGGACGAAAAGGAGAGAGGAAGGGAGAGGATGTTGGACGAAAAGGAGAGAGGAAGAGAGAGGATATTGGACGAAAGATGAGAGAGAAGAAAGATGGAGTATTTGGAATGAAAAATGACGTTAATGATATGATATATACCCCACCAACCCACATCCAAAATTTTAATTTGAAAAGTTTTAAAACTTTAAATGTGGTCCACCAACCCACTAAGTACAATTTTAAATGTGGTACACCCATCCCATTTACTACAGTCAAAATTGACATGATATGGCCCCTTTATTTTCGTACTTTAAGCGACAGTTATTGAGGGTAATTTGGGGAGTCTACTAAATAGTGACTAGTTAAAATTGTTTTTAACGAATGTGACTACTTAAAATTGTACTTAGTCAAAAGTGATTATTAAAAAATCGCTCCTATTATAATTTCTTGTCCACGTCAAATGGCGCGTTGTACAGGTGCCAGTTTTTTTATTTTTCCAAGGACCCTGTTGCAATTAAATACAACCACTCACAAAGAGGTGTATACAGTGGATAGATACACGCATATTATCTCTCTCAAATCCCCATTACATTCTTCCATTGATCCACGCGTTGCATTTCAGCTTTACATTGCGAACATTGCCTATACAGATCATCTCCTCCTCTCCACACGTTTCTCTTTCTCTCTCTCTAAATTAGATAATTTTCGATCTCTCTCTACTCGCTTCTTGGCTAATCCTCCTCCTTAACTTCGAATTCTAGCCGCATATTGCTACTTTTCAGAAAATTGTGATATTGATACTTTTCTAGGAAATTTCACGGTAAATCTTTCATGAAATCCACAAGAGAAGGGCGAAATTAGCAAATTGAGAAAAATTTGAGATTTAATTTTACTCTGGCTGTTGGAAGGAGATTAATTCTCGTTTGTAGTGTTGGAATACGGTAAGGATATACGAAAATACGTATATATTTATCAATAGTTATATATAGCTGTTGGGAATGAGGATGAGAGGTGAAATAGCTTATGGTAAAGAAGAAGCGAAGGAGAAAGATGTGACAAAAGATGTAGAACTGGAGGATGAGAAAATGGTGGCGCAGATTAGATATACCGCGGCAACAGAACTGGAGGATGAGAAAATGGTGGCGCAGAGGAGATTTAACGCGGCGACTGTCGGTGGAGGGTTATCGCCGGCGGTGAAAGTTGTGGTAGTGGGATATGCTCTTACGTCTAAGAAGGTTAAGAGCTTTTTGCAGCCCAAGCTCGAACGGTTAGCTAGGTAATTATGGAGTACATTTTATATAGAAATTTTATTTTTTTTTGGTTAAAAGGTTCCAAAAATTTTGGAGAAATTCCCAATAAAGGGGTAAGGTTTGGATGTGTGCATGAACTTGTTTGTAAAAAAAATCCTAATGTAATTTCTGTTTAGGAAAGCTATTTCTTGAGGTTCCTTCATCTTTATCTGTTTAATTGCTGCTGTTATCTTAATTTTTCCTCTGGAATTGTGATTAATCCGTTTTGTTTAGGCTTTAGATTCATAATTTTCTGAGTTTTTTTTTTTAAAATTATTTTAGGCATACAAATTTTTTTTCGTTTTATTTTTATTTTAGTTGAAACTGTCTCGTGAGTGAGGACAATTTTGTTACTTGGGTTTTATATTTGGTTCAATTTATTTTCTTGGGAATATTAGAGGAGACGATTTATTTTGGTGCTTTAATTTGATATGAACTTCTCTGTGTAAGTCGTGAAATGATTGTGACTCACCTCAAGCAAGATTTTTGATGAGTAGCCCCATTTGCACTCACATCCAAAATGAATTATAAATATATAAATTTAGTAATTATATTCGTCGCTTTCACTTAGTTTCTATGACTCACAGATTTGTTTGACCTTTTTTGCCGACGTGAATTGTAATGGGAGTTTGAACAAATCGGGGTGAAATGTATTCACTCACAGTAACAAAGAAATTATGTTACCATTTTATGATGTTTATTACTTTTGTTCTTTATACGTCACTCCATCCATGTTTATACTGTCATTTACTTTATAAAAATTTACTGAATATTTTTGTTATGCTGTGTCAGTGTGAATTGGTTTGAGCTATCTGATTATTTTAGTATGCTGTTGTAATATTGACCATCATAATTATAATTATCCATACATTGATCAGGAACTTTGAATTGGCTAAATGGCAATTGCTGTTGAGCTTTATATATATCTTCTGTTGTAAAAGCCTGATGTGAGTATGCACGAGTCCATGGATGTTGTAATGGATCTTGAAATCAATTCTTATTTGATCAATTTTGACATTGCATTGCCTTGTGCATCGCCATTATATTTAAGAGAGATTTGGGTAAAAAACTGCAAAGGATCTTAACATCATGGCCATTCTCTTGAAAATTTCTGCTAGTGTTTACACTTGTAACTAATACTTGCCGTGAACACTTTTATATTAATAATTGTATTTGTTGCTCTACATGTAGGAGCAAGGGAATTTTATTTGTTGCTATTGACCCTACAAAACCCCTTTCTGATCAAGGTCCTTTTGACATTGTGTTACACAAGGTGTGTTCTCATGTCACATCTCCCCTTCTCTACATGACCTGATTTCACTTGGTTAATATATTCGACTAATTAATTGTGAATCTTTATATTCTTACCCTTTCACTTCTTATGCAGTTATCTGGAAAAGAATGGAGGCACATGCTAGAGGTTGGTCTCATCATTTATTGTCTGAATCATAATAAGAACGCATCACATTCAAATGACTTAAAAGAGTATACAATTAGAAAGATCTCATAGGCAGGTTACTTGAGGAATAACCTGATAGACTGATACACATTGGTGTCATAGACTGGAGGTGCACTGTTGTTGACTGATCTCACCAGTCATTCTGTAAAACTTTCCCTTGACGATATATGCAGAGAACTTTGATCTCTCACTGTCTCTTGAATATTGACCCCCGAATAGAGGTTGAATCCACAAGATTCTTTGACAGATGATATTCTCATTCCAAGGAACCTTAGCTGGTATAGCAGTGAACTGCAATCGGTGTGATCATTATCAATATGCCAGCATTTTGAGGAGATGGCTAAAACTATATCATTTTTTCTCTTTGGTATTTTTCTTCATTGTGCTTGATATATTGAACTAACTTGGCCTTCCTGATAACGTTACTGGGAATCTTAGCAAATAGGCAGTTTGGTTTCATAGATTGCCCCATCATGGTTTGCAGTAAAATGAGAAAACATCTAAGCAATGGTTTCATTGATTGGCCCATCATGGTTAGCTGTAAAATGAGAAAACTCATTGCTTAGAAAGATTTGAATGTATGAAATCCTACCATATGTTTTTATATGTGTATCTTTTTCTTACTGCTGCATGCTATAATCTTGCACGCTGTTACATGTGGCATAGGCAAGTGCCACTAAAAATAATTTCTATTCTTTTAGTATCAGCTTAGCTGTCAAATCGTTTCCATATTTAATACTAATGAAATTGCATGGTTATCAAGAAAAAATATAACCATTGTTACTACAATTTTGTAAAAATAATTCGGCACTAGTTATGAACATAGTTTGCATCATGATCACCTCACCTAATTTGCTGGTATTGGACGACCTTTATAACCACGGATGTATATTTTTGATGTGACTTGCAATGGCACTTTTTAAATCATTATTATTTATCTTTCCTACATTTAAATCATGGAATGCTCTTTAGTCAGCCCTCAGGTTTCATTGGTTGATTCAGAACAACTGCTAGGTTATGCACGGAACGCGTTTGTATTAAATGAGTGTGATTACTATTATAAGCTTTGTGTTTGCTTTCTATGCTTTCCTTTTATTTTGACTTTTGAGTTGCATATATTTGGAGGGCGATGTGCTTGTGGATTGCGTGTATGTATAAACTTAGAATTTATGTGGGCCCGCCTTATCATTTTCCTTTCTTTTATTTGAAGGACTATCGTCAAACGCATCCTGATGTTACTGTACTTGATCCACCTGATGCTATACAGCATGTGCACAACCGTCAATCAATGCTTCAAGTTGTTGCTGACCTGGATCTGTCAGACTCGTATGGTAATTTGATGAACTTACACATTACACATATTGTTTCTCTGGATTCTTAGTTTTTTCTCCTTGGTTGAGATGGGCTTCATAATCTGGTTGATGCTGATAAATAAATCAAAAGAAATTTGTTTACTCTGTTGCCGCAAAAACTGAAGATCTCTGATATACTTTTGTCTGGCAGGAATAGTTGGTGTACCAAAACAGTTGGTTATAAAGAAAGATCTATCATCTATTCCTGATTCTGTGAATGAGGCTGGACTTAGGTTGCCTATTGGTATGTTATATGCTTATAGTTACCTATTACTTTGTAAATCTTGAAGTAGTTGTAGTTGTAGATTTGAAACTTTTATGAACAACAGGCATCATTGTTGGAAAATGAGTTTGTTATGAATGTTATGATGATTAGGAAAGTGTTGTGCTTTAGCAGATGTTAAATGTCATAATCAGTTTGTATATATTTCAGTTATAAAGCCATTGTTTGCGAAGTCACATGAACTGTCTCTGGCCTATGATGAATATGCCCTCGAGGAACTTGAACCCCCTCTTGTCCTGCAAGAGTTTATAAATCATGGTAAGAGCTCATATTCACTCTGGACCTCCTTACTAGTTTGCACAGAGAAATTTGTTCTCTAATTAATTGTTTACATCTCATGTGGTTTCAGGAGGTGTACTCTTTAAAGTTTATATTGTTGGAGAAGCAATCAAGGTGGTCAGGCGTTTCTCTTTACCAGATGTAAGTAAGCGTGAACTTAAAAACAACGCTGGTGTTTATCGCTTTCCAAGGGTATCTTGTGCTGCCGCATCTGCTGATGAAGCAGATTTGGATCCATGTGTTGCTGGTGAGGTGTTTGTCCTTGCAATGTTCATACATAATCTATTGTTTGATGCAACATGATACTCTTGAATTTTAAAAAATAAAATATATTATTGGGGCCGGCCGACTATTCATAACCCCGAAAATACTGAACGAATCCCATATTTTAAATATACCCCAAGAAAAATTATAAAAAAGATAAAACTTTACTTTGTATACCATAATGCCCTTTAAATCATTTAAAAAAAATTCAGCGAAAGAGCCATTTCTGAATAGAAAAATAAAACATTCAATTTTCATGATCTATAAATTCTATACCACATCAAAAGATTGCCTATTCAAGTAAGAATACTCCGTTCTTGGAACCAACACTTCATTTCTGAAGCAATGCCTTCATTCGATAGTAAAGTGAAGCTGTCATCAGTTCCCAATAATTATTTTTTTTCTTTTTTTTTTAAATTAAGAAAATACGATTACATTGAGAGTGGAGAAATGTTTAATCACCCATTCCACACTGCTCCATATGTTGTTCATCTTGGATGGACATGAGTTAGTTCTTACTGATTGTAGAAGGTCAACCTACCGAGATCAATGAAATGCAAATTTAGGATTTATAGTTTCACCTAGGTTTTAATTAATGGGCATTGTTTACTGATTATGGGTATATTTAGTAATATATTTAATAATATATTTTTTTTACAAGGATATTTAAGTCCTATTAATTTAAAATATTTTAAATTTAATTTTTTTTGGGTACGTTCAGTAATTTGGGTGTATGAATAGCCAACTCCTAAATTATTTTCTACCTTTGGTGATGGTCGGATATGTTTATTACCAAGAAAATATTATACCAGAGCTTTTCTTACTGGTGTTTTACTCTCTCTGCAGAGCTCCCTCCAAGTCCATTACTTGAGAGACTGGCTAGGGAACTACGACTCCGGCTGGTATTTGATATTTATGTGGAAACAATTGTATTTGTAGTTATGTTTGGTATTTTTTTTAAGTACTGATTTCTCTGCTCTTAAATAGGGTCTGCGGCTCTTCAACTTGGATATTATTCGTGAGCACGGTACTCAAGACCATTTCTATGTGATAGACATCAACTATTTTCCAGGTATGTTATTCCAAGTCTCTTGAATATATTTGTAGTGGTTTTTTGCTTGGAAAGGAGTCGAGTAGCTTCTGTTTGTGGCAGTATCATGGCTTATAAAATGGAGAAGAAAGCCTTTCATTTTGTTCTTACATGCTTGTTTTGTCCTATAGGATATGGGAAAATGCCAGGATATGAACATATATTTACGGATTTCCTTTTGAGCCTGGTCCGAAGCAAGTAGAACGTGGAGATGTGGAAATAAGAGTTATGAATGACCCTGTGCTTTACAACTAGTGACAGTCCACAACAAAATATATGCAGCACAAAAAAATTAAGCCATTCCCATGATGTGGCTTATGCTGGGCAAATAATACTAAAGCCGTGTGAAGATACCATTGCTCTGAGGACGCTATCCAAAATGTTTCCATTTCGCGATCAATGAGGGTGTTCTCTATCTTTATTCCCATTTTATTCGTTCTTTTTTTTTTTTTTAATATCGCCAATATGGTGTTGTTTAAGCGCCTCAGTATGTGTTAGTAAGGGTTGTGATTGGCGATTCAGTAGATAGTTGTTGGGTGAAGGTCCCTTCCCTCTTCTCAGTGTAAATCCTTTTGAGACTTCATATGAAATCTCTCTTCTAACGCCCAATTCTTGATCTCGTCTCTGGAAGTTCTTTAGTGTGTTGTATGTCCCTTTAGTTTCTTGGTCGGATTGGGGTTTGATCTGTGAATGGGAATAAATGGAATTCTTTGAAACGAACTCTCCGTTGCTATTGAGGTGAACATGGAGTATCATCCCGAGGTTTAAATTTTTAAACCTCAGTTTCATGTAGAAGTCTTTAATTAGCAAATAAGGTCGTCTTTACTGCAGATGACTCTCGGTATGTAATTTTGACAGTGTGGTCCAACATAATATCATTGTGAGGTGTTCTCTTTTGAAAAATATTACTCTTTATAATGTCAAGTATTATTACGGAAAGAGTAATATGAGCTATACAGAAGAGTGAAATGAATGCATGCTTTGCAATAGTTGCATAAAAAGTCTTCGCCTGCAAGCAAATATTGATTTATTGGTGTTTTCCATCGTTTGTAAATCATGAATCATTGATGTTGTCCATAAATAGCTCGTACGTGGTCAATAACATTGAATTACAAGCTTCCAAACAATTGTCCAACAGTGTAACATAGGATTTACTTCGTTATTTTGAGGCATATCTCTTAGATGTTTGAGTGATTTTTATAGAAGAAACAAATTGAACCTTACATTTAAATTCTCGAACATGTCACTCATCTAAAAATATGATTCATAAAATCTTCAACGCTAAAAAAAGTCCAACTATGTAATTAAATTTTAAATTCTCAATATGTTACTCATCTAACAATATGAATTTCTAAAGATCTTCAATGCTAAAAAATGTCCAACTATGTAACTAAATTTCTGTTCACATTTCATGTTTCCTTCAATCAATCACAAAAGCTTAGAATTCAATTTCAAAGCACATAACATTTTTTCCCAACAAGCGTTTAAAAATGTCTCAATTCAAAAATAAATTCTAAAGCCTAAAGAACGATTCCCAAATACCCCCCAATGCATATATTTGAAACTTAGTTTAAGCAGTAAAAGAACTCGTACCTTTTGGAGATAAGAGATGAGGTTTGGATTTTTTAGCATTTTGTTAGAAAGTTTTGAATTTCTCCTCAACTTCTACCAAAATACTAAGAAAACTCAACAGTTTAAAGCACACCTTCTCCTTGAATCTATATATTTAATGTGTTTGCGTGATTTAAAGAGCAAAATTTTGAAGGGAAGGAAAAGGGATAGAAATAAGTTTAAATGGTGTAGAGAAATGAAAAAAAAAAAAAAAACAAGCTGGAAAATTGAACATAAAGCAGCAGATTTAGAACCACCGTCTCGAACCGAAACGGCTGTTCGAACCGGAACGGAGGGTAGAACCGGTTCTACCTTGTGAGCCGTTTCTGCCCAATTTTAAAACCTAAATCTGCATCTTGCCACCGGACGCCGGAAACTCTGATGACTGCCGGATTTGCTGCTGTTGATAGCAAAGAAGCAAATAACAGGCGAAATTTATGATAACACCCTTGAATTTTGCTTTTCTTTTTCATGTAATAACTCTGGATTGAACACCACAAATCTTCATCTACAATGCAGAGGCAAGAAGGAAGTGATTATTGTGTTGTTTGTCAAGGTGTTAAACGAATAGACCAGAAGTGAAGTGAGTGATTTCACCAGGCTTACGACATATTTGTTCAACACTTGACAAACAAGGACTCACTTGCCGCATTCCGAATACCAACATCTGTGGTGTTCTTCGCAACACCTAAATGAAAACTTAAGAGCTAAAATCCACGCATAAATGGATTGCTGCCAGGGAAGAGGAAATTAATTTCCAATAGTTGAAAAATACATACATTTAAGCTGGGGTTGAATGATAGTAGAACTTGTGCTAACCTTTCTCTCTTGAGTATCATTTTATTACAAAATGAACCCATTATTCATAGAAATTTAGAAAATATCGTAAAACTCCTATAAATTAAGGAGTATAATATTTTAAAATATAATGAGGTGAGTGAAATAATATTTTAATGTGTAATGAGTAATTATATTAGTTTTGAGTGTGGTCCTCATGTGTAGTGAGTTGAGTATAATAATATTATTGTGTGTGTCACATCAACCCAAAAAGAAAATGAATAATTTGTATTGGAATTTACTAAAATGACAAAATGAACACCTATCAGAGGGATGTAGGGAGTACTCAATAAATTAATAGTCTAGATAAAATTAATAATTTGTCCGATCTCAATTTAGGACTAGTTCAAATTTGGATATCAATCAATTGAATAATAAGATAATATTTTTTTTATTCTAAAGAACATTTAGGTCCCAACAAAATAATAAATTAATAATTATTAAAAAAAATCTCAAATATATATACTCTCTCCGTCCCGCTACAAGAGTTACACTTCCTTTTTTAGTAAATTGGACCCACATAAATTAATCAATTTATCTTCATGGACCCACACACAACACTAATACAACTACCCACTATACATTAAATTATTATATCTCTCAACCCACTACACATTAAAATATTATACTCCCTCAGTCCGCTTCTAAGGTTTTACTATTTTTGGTGTCCGCTTCAAAGTTATTCATTTCCCCTATTTAGTAAAATAGTATACAATATGGTCCACCACTTCCCTCTAATACAATTACCCACTTTACATATAATAATAATACTCCTTAATCCACGTGCAAAAAGAAAATGGATACCTTAGAACTGGACGGAAGGAGTATATGTTAAATCTGTGCAAATAGTAAACATAACTCTTTTTATGGGACAGAGGGAGTATATGTTATTTACTTCAACATTTTAAGACAATTTATTAAAATATGAATATATTGTTTTTTTATAGAACTTCAGATCTACATTAACCACATCTTTAAATCTATCGATTGCACCCAAGTTGAAAACAAATAAAATAAATCAATATTTTATATTGATAGTCGATTTTTAATGGATGTAGTGGTTGTTTAATATGACCGTAATATGGTTTAATCGGACTAATCAAACATAATATTGAGAGAAAGTATGAAGGAATAAGACACAAAAATTTCTCCAAGATGTGTGGGAGTTAAGGTGGAGAGTTTATTTCTCTCTAGTTTTTTTTTTTTTTTGTATGTGGTAGGAGATAATTCTCCTTTACAATGAGAAAAAATATGCTGGGTGTTGATGATGAAGATGGATCTGTGTTACATCGGAGGAGAGCCCTCTATTTATATAAGAGAGATTATCATGAGCCTACTACTATAGCAATAAATGCTCTAGACTTGTACCCCACAGGCATTAAATGCTCTAGCATTGGGAGATGTGAACGCTTGCTTTAAGAGATGGAAAGTCTGTAGTTATACATTGAGAAGTGTGAAAGTCTGTCAAGGAGGTAACATCTGACTTAACAGGTAATCTACTAGCCTTCTTAAGGACTTCAGCTCAAGAAGAGCTCGGCAGGACAGAGCTCGGCTTTGGCAAGGAGAGCTTGATAGGGCAAAGCTCAGCTTCGGCATGGAGAGCTCTGTTGAATTGTATACTAAGAGTCTAATTTTTTATATGAACAATGCTATAACAATTTATTATAAATGATAATCATATGATCAAATGATTGCATCTTATAATTTATTTATATGTCCGATGCAATAGTCCACTTACTTTATACTGTAAATAATATGTTGTGTGACAACACGCGAAAGATCATATTATCGATTTTCTTATAAAGTATAAACAGATGTTCACAATCAAGATAGACGAGGACTCTCTATCGGGATGGTTGTAGTGTGATTTGATATTAGTTTGTCTTGACTATAGAATCATATTAGTGCACTTTGTGTGTATTGATCAGGACCGCTTGAGATCGTTTGACTTATACTGACTATATAGGAGAACTTGATCTAAGTTATTATGGATGTTCATGCTCTTAATCCATATACAATAACCTCGACACGTAAGGCAGTACGTATTTCTTTGATTCATCAATGGGTGAGATTTACATGTAATAAAATCAATAAACTCGGTGAGTTAGAAAATAGTGTTGTCTCTATGGTGTGTTGTTGATTGTAGAAGGAATACGTGTCCTCTTTAGGTTGATGATGTCCCCTTGAGGAGCTCATAAGGATTATCATGTAAACCCTGCAGGTGGATTTATTCCGGCATGATAATAAGGTTGAGTGGTACTACTCTCGGATGAGATATTAATTAATGCAGTTGTCAGTAACTTAATTAATTAATGGGCATTGTATATCTTAAAGACGGGAAGACTTTCGTGCTCATAATAAGAAGGCATAACGTAATTATGGGATTAGAACGGTAGTACAGTAATAATATTTTAATGGTATATATTATTATTATTGGACTTAAGTATAAGCTTTCCAATGGAGGCCCAACTCTAATTTCTCCTCCTGGTCCCTGCTGTAGCCCATATATAAGTCATCTCAGCTGTCCGAAAAACCCTAATGAACTGAAAAATTATTCATGCCTAATACTGTGAAGAGGGTGAGGGAAAAGCAGATTGAGAAGATCTCGAAGATGTCGAGATTGGACTTGGGAATACAGCAGAAGATCGAAAGGTTGTTTGTTGCTGCTATTCGTCAACTTCTAAGATTTTTCTAAAATAGTACAGAACTCAGAACTGAACGTGTGATACACCGTTAGAAAGCCACTGAAGAAAGGATCGTTTTGGCCATAGAACACTCGAATCGGAGATTATAAGAAAGTTATGGCTAAAACGGTGAGGCTACGCAGGCTGCCGGCGAGAATTTATCATTTTCTTCAACATACCCTGGTGAAAAGTAATACATTTCTATGTTTCTTGCTTCCGCTGATTTAGAAACGTATGGAACCCTAACGGTTCACGTTAACCAAACGATCGAATGCCAACAAGCTCGACCTCTGCAAGATAGAGCTCGGTATTTGGCAAGGAGAGCTCGACCTCGGCAGGACAGAGCTCGACTTTGGCAAGGAGAGCTTGGCAGGGCAGAACTCAGCTTCAGCATGGAGGGCTCGGCAGGATAGAGCTTGGCGGCAAGACCTCGGACATTGGCAGGACTAAGCTCAATTTTGGCTTGGAGACCTCGAACCTCGGCTTGGTCGGAAGACCTTAGACTTTGGCAGGACAGAACTCGGCGAGAAGACCTCGAACCTTGGCAAGACAGAGGCCTATGGCAGGACAGACCTCAGGGGACCTTCAGCTTTGTCCTGTATGTTGTGTGGTGGCTTAGGTGTTGACCAACTATTACTTTTTATATTGTTCTACTTCTATAAAATATAAATAAATATTATGATTACACAATTCATGAGATACTATACTCACATAATTGTTTGATTTACAAGTAATATATATCCCTTAAAGTATCAATCATATATTCTAATTTCTAATATGTATAAATAAGTTATGAAAGTTATATATATATATATATATAATCTCTTTAAATTAATAAATTATTAATTTATTGATTATATAATATCTTTCTAATTTAATAAAATTCTTCGATTCCGAATATTTTAAATTATAGAGATTTTACTGTAACTCATTTTCACAATTTAATTTTTACGGGTCACTTTCTGAAAATTGATGTCACGGGTTACTTTGATATTTTTTTTTTAATAAAAATGAAAAAAATATTACTTTATATTTTTGAGTAGTGATATTACTCTGCTAGCAAACTAGTGATAATGTCAATCACGACGAAAATATTAATACTTCAGCCCGGAAATAAGGTCTAATTTTATCGTGTTATACATTTTTCTCAAAGTATTTTTAAGATATAGGAACCTATATAAATTATTAATACAATTACTCAGTACATATTAAGTAATAATATTTTTTAAGTTACATGCAAAAATCAAAATGATATCCTTGTAGGTGGACGGGTATTATATTTTGGCAAATTGTTGTTTGAGATCTTGTATCCATCTCGAAAAGTATTTCACATTTTTCATTTTTATTCGTCTTATAAAATATTTCAAACTTTACTTTGTAGTAAATGATATACTCCCTCCGTTCATCCATAAAATATCCATTTTTCTTCACGTGGATTAATGAGTATTATTATTTTTTATATAAATTGGGTAGTTGTATTAGCAATGAGTGGTTGATATGTGTGAGGTCCTTTCACTAAAAAAAAGAAAATGAATACCTTAAAAGTGAACGACCAAAATGGCAAAATGAATACATTATCAGCGGACGGAGGGAGTAGAATATTAATAATAATACCTCTTTAATTTTTACATTCTTCAACATACCCACTTTTACACACATCCCAACAACTTTACATATCATTTTTATTTAATTAACTAAAGTGTTTCTTCTCTTTTTTACTTAAAAAAATATAGGAGTATACATACAGTTTTTTTTTCTTAAACTCCGCATACAAAAATACGTAAAATACATCTGAATGGAGAGAGTAATATTTTTCTTAGACAAATTCAAATTTATTATTCACTTTGTCCCAAATAAAAGACAAGTTATTTGTTTTTTTAATGTAAATTAAGTGATAAAATATTTTAATATTTAGTGAGTTAAGAGATAGTAGTATATTAATATGTGGTGGGTAATTATATCAGTATTGTGTGTGACACCATGTAGAATATTAATTGTTGAGCGGTTTCCACTTGTAAATAAAAAATAAAAAAATTAAACGTTATTTTGAGACAAACAAAAATGACAAAATATAAACATTTGTTTTGACCAGATAGAATATTTTTGTTCATATTATAAACAAGTTCACATCCCAATACACTCAATCCAATAATTCTACAATACAATTTAATTTTAAAATTATCACTCATTTTTCAATTTCGCATAAATTATTCTATTATTTATTGATTACCTAAAATACCAAACTAAGTAAAAAGATATTTTTTCTTGAATTTTGTATCTTTAGTAATGGTAAATTTAAATATGGAATGAAGGAATAATAACAAGAGGAATTTCCCCACATTACCCTACAAGTTTTTTTTTTCACCCAAACTTTAGTAAAGAGTCTAAAAATGTTCAAATTTATGAATAAATACCCTTAACTTTATTTTAAAATGATATTGATGAGAGCGAAAATTCATGAATTTTTAGGTCTGATTTAATACATTTTTATAGTAGTTTGGTTGTCATATTTAGCATTAATAAAGGTCTTAGTATCCATATAATTGTAAAACATGTGCATTTTAGATATTTTGAACAAAAAACAAGGAATAAAAAAGGTCAAAGATGGAAGATGGGATTTATTCTAAAAAAATGGTGTACCCCACCATTAGGGGCCCCTACCGCCCCTGCCCTGGGGAAAGATGGGATTTATTCTAGCCGAATGATTAACGCTCAATCATTACCGAGCATGATTGCTCGATATCGAGTCGAAAGCTGAGGAGAGCTCTGGAAACGAGAAGTTTGCTGGCCGATTGTTACTGAGCAAAGTCGCTCGATCCCAAGCAAAAGTTGTAGAAGATTTCAGTGTGAAGAAGTGATGATAGATAACAGTCGAGCATGTGTGCATATTATGAAGCGTATAATCTGGAGAAAAGCATAACACGCTAAAAATAATGCTCCACCACCATCGAGCATGTCTTCTCGATACTCAAACGACGAAATTTTTCATAATTTGATCCTATTGATTAAATTTCTAAAAATTAATATCTTAATTGTGCGATAGTCGCTGTTTTTGTAAGAATTTGTCAAACTTATTGAAATTATATTACTTGCAATTCTCTCTTTGCATTATCCAATCCATGATAAAATTAAGTGTGATTTCACTTTGGGTTGGTTCATTTATCAACAAATTGCTTGATCTCGAGAAATTTCAAAAGAGTGCAAGGACAAACACCATGCACTAGAATGATATATAGAGCTTTCGACACTATCTTTTCATACATCAATGTTCCATCCATAGAAGCAAGATCTTATAAGTATGATAGTACATTAGCACCTTCAACTTCACTAGATTTCAGGAAGATATAAAAAGAAAGGACTTCAACAGGTCTTTCACATTGTCAATAACTTAACAGGAGTTAGTTACTTCCCTTTAGCCAAAACATGGTATTCGTTATACCGGACCAAATTCAGCGTCTAACTAAACCTGGAAGTCTGCTTCAGGCTGATACAGAGACATGTCCCGTAGGTTTTGATCATTTTTTAAACACCCTTGACATCAGAAGAGTCGGTGGATGCTGCCGTATCGTCTTTGTGCTTGATCATGCCGGAATCAACGAGGATAGGAATTTCTGCAGCAAGCCATGGTGCAAGGCCCAAGCATAGTGCGTGTGCTATGCCAAACCTAGGACTGGCCACAACAAATAAAAATATCAAAGATAGTGAATTTTATTTCTGAGTTGAACGTGATAAGAATTAGAAGAATTAAATGATAATTCTATTTATAAAGGTGCTCGAGAACTTCACCAATGTCACATGGATACCCTACCAAGAAAAAAAAATCACAAAAATGGAGGGTGATAGCTTGTAAACAATCATGACACACATACAACTACTTTGCTTAGTCAAACATATTTTATTTTCAATTGAGATGTACGAGTACTATAGAAATTTCATCGATGAGGTCAAAAGAGGGAGCGGAGCACAAAATATTCCGATGCCTCCCAATAGGTGGCAATGCTGTATATTGGTTGCTGAATGCTATGGTTAGTTTTCCCATTTCTGAAAAAAATTGAACCTGTTGAGGATGATCAAAATGAAATAACACTTCAACTACCGAAAGAAATGAGGAAGAACTCAGCCATTGTCTCCAAGGTATCTCTTTCTTGGAGAAAATGGAGGGTTCTCAAGATATAAAGAGAAGATTAAACTTTTCTACTAAGTATTTTCTTCAGAGTATAATAACTAGAAAAAGTCAGCAAAGAGCAAAGTATTAAAGATAAGTGAATACATTGAAGTTGTACGTCCCTGCATTTATGTCCCTGCATTATATTGAAAGACACGAGATGTCCTGTGACACTTTGACGTGACATCCCCTGTGATATCTCTTTTTAGTAGGGTGGAGAAATCCCAATCCTTGCCCCTAGGTTTTATATGTTAACTTAGGGCATAGTTTCTCTTCTCTCTCCTACGTGTCATTTATTTAACGGAGTGACACATAAGATGTCACACCAAAGTGGATGTTTTATTGGGGTTTTCACTTTTCAGCAAAGAATTTGGTCCACCCTTACGAAGAACACAATATTCAAAGTAGAAAGAGAAAGGGTGATTCTGTAAAATAAAAACTATCAAATTATTGAGTTCATGTATTTCAACACAAAGGGAAAACCTTGTTACAAAGGAAAGGAGATAATTCCTAGAAACTGTCATGGAAAGCACAGAGCATCTAACTTTCATGTGGGAGTTTAGCAAGTTTATAGAAAATCTCCCAGAGTGAGAAGTGTAATTAAGATTGTAGTTTGATTTCAGAATACCTTAATTAAGTCTTCCAAAATTTTCCCTAAAGATAGTAATTCAATTTACAGCAGAGATGAAGACCCAGTCCACAAAATGCATTGCAGGAGAAACCAACAGAGGGAGTAATGATAGTAGGAATTATATATTTAAATGAAACTTAACGAACTACTATTTAAGAGGAAAAATGAAACTTAACAAACTACTCGAGAGAATAATCACACAACCTCACTTCAGTATTTCGTTTGCCACATCCACAAATCATTCACAAGAAATGCATAAAGGATCAGTACATAATGATCTTCCCAGGGTTTGGCATCTACTTAGTAAGCAAAATAAACCTGAAGTTCCAAAATAAACGATGAAAGTGTTGTACAGAATCTACATTTGATTTGATCAAAAAATTGTCACCAATTTCCAAGAACGAGGAATGATTAGTTCAACTGTAGCAAAAACAATGCTAAAAACCATAGATTTTTTTGCAAAAAGACGGTGAAAACTCAACCATATGCACAAGGCTAACATATAAATCAAATACCATGATTTCATTCCCTAATCATCCTGGAACCCCTTTCATTTCTCCCAAACACAAATGGCTCAGTCCAACAAATTATCATAATACATAATTTAACAAACTCAAGCATGATCCCACATTCACCAGCTAAATAATTCAGCAATCTAATAATTCATGTTAAACTATAAAAAAAAAAAACAGTAGAAATTAATTAACATTTACCAATTCTTAGCCCATAGCGGCTTGAAATGCACCGTCAAGCAAATCTTTCCTCCTCTGTACATCTACAAAAATGTAATAAAATTAAAATAAGTGAATAAAACTCAAACAAAAATTCATAATTAACAACAAAACCCAACCTTCTGAGTCTTTCCATCGAGCTGGGGCAACTCAATTTCAGGGGCGGTAGCCGGATAAGTAACAGGTATATCAAACTGCAAATCAAACTCGTATTTAAGCAAATTGTGTATGTACCAACATTTTCCGGTCCAGCGAGTGCCCTCCGGGTTGGCGGCGGAGATTCGAAACCAATCGTTATCGTTGGATTTGTTCATGGAAGTGTAGGCGATCAATGCCTTGTACTCCTCCTTGAGGCGCTGCGTCCACGCGCCACCGTCACGCGGGCCGGCTTTCACCGAGAGTAATGGAATTCGGGTCAGGGTTGATTTCGTCGTCGGGTCCCAACTCTCCATGATCGACCGGACGAGCAACTCCGAGTATAGATCGGTTCGACCCGACGGAGACTGCCTTACAAAGATTGCGTCAGTTTCACGAACTTATTTATTTGTAATAAGCTGAAACATTGAATGGAAATTGTTTCAAAATTATGCCCTTTTCATTTTTCAGTATACTAGGTTATCAGCACCTCACTATGTGAGGTGTTAGCCCGTATTTTTGTGAAATGTAATGTATCTATAATTCTAATATCTTAAGGGGAAGAATGAGTGTAATAAAAGGATCGTTTCACTTTCTCTCTTTTTTGCTCAATTCTTGAAAAGTGGAAAAAGTGGCTAGTTTGGTGCACTTTTTACAAGTGTAGGGCTCTTGCAGGTATTCACAGTGGAGAAGATGGAGACAGAGGCACTTAATAGACACCTACAACATTATAGAAGGAAAAGTAAACAACATTAAAATATAATAGCTAATGAAATGAAGAAGGAACTTTAACTACTATTTTAATCACATGCAAGTTCAGTGAACTCCTGGTTAAAGGTTTTTCTTAAGGTAGCCGGATTTACATTTTTAAAATAGACTCCAGGTTGGTAAAACTCTGTTGTTAATAGAGAAAAGAAATACATGAGCATTTTTTAGAGTGAAGAATGAACGTACTGTAAGTGTTGCTTGATTTTCACTCTTTGTTACTTGAATTTTGAAAGAGTGTGTAGTTCACTTTTATTCTTAAGAGACCTGGAGGAGAATGAAATTGCGACTTAATTTAATTTAAAGATGATAGAAAAGGCATTAAATACAGGTAAATAATGCTTGTTAGGTGTACCGTTCATAAATGTAGAGCTGATGTGGTCGTGTACAATAGGAAATTTGGAAAGAAAGCACCTAGTAGATAGGTAGAGAAGCGATATTTTTACGCATCTAATGAAGTTCTATTCATCAAAAAATGCTTGTGAAATTAAAACAGACATGGGAAAGTTAACCATTAACCCATTTTAATACAAAGTTGTTCCACCAAATTAACCTATAGCTATTTTAGAATTCAAAGACTGTTTAATCAAAATACTACTCATCAACAGTTTTGTTTCTCAAGGTGGAACTAAAAGTTAAGCATACTGTCATACATGTTGAAGAAATTAATCCAAAGACTAATCACAAATGAAGATGTAAAAGAAATACTTATGTAAAGTACTAATTAGCATAGATAAACATAACAGACATTATGTGGGAACATTGCAGCTTATACCAGATGGTTCTAAGTACAATTGGAAATAGGATATGTCACTGGGATTGAAGATAACGACAAAAGAGGGTAAACAGAGCAGCTTAATTCTCTTAATCTCTCCTATATGTTTGTGTCTATTTATAATGTAATGAGTTATTTATTTAATATACATAATTATTGTTAAAATGGGGGCAGATTTTGGTGTGGAGGGCAAAATTAGAACTCTGCATTTTGGCTTTCTTGAGTTCAAGGGTAATAGGCCCTTGCACTCCATGCTGCAAATTCCAACAACATCAAAACCACTTCATTATTGTCTTTAATTGTATCTTGAGTGTGCACTTAATACAAATGTGTGATCATATAACTCTAATTTTCTTACTGTCTACAACCAATTGTTAGAAATTGCAGGTGATCAATATGGAATGATGCATAATTAGATATCTTTTTGTTCCGCCTAAATCAAGATGGGGCATACAGTATGGTGAAATTCCTCACCCAAATTATTCTGGGTAATTAAAAGGAGATTCCAATACAATAAGCTGATCAAATTATTCGAAAAATTTAAACAAACCAAACTGACTTATGCAATTCGAAAACCAATTGAAGAAAAAACAACCACACAGGCAGTAATTAAACAAGAGGAGTTACCCGGGAACAACCGAAGACGTTCGTGGCGAGGAGCAACAGAATCAAGTAAATCTGGCGTGTGCTAGGGCTTCTCGTAGCAATGGAATCGAGGGGTCAAAATTATGAAACTAATTAATAAGAAGCCACGGGCATTAAGAACATAAATTACCAGGAGAAGAGGATGCCCTACGGCGGCGTGATTGTTGAAGGTTTACTTGGTGTGGTGGAAAATTGGAGAAGGTGAGAGATGGAATGGAACGGGAATGTTGAACTCGTAGGGATGGAGAGAGAAAGGCACGAGTGGAAAGAAAGGTAACCGGCTATTTTGTAGAATAATTACATATATAATTTTAATAAGTTGAATTTTTTTAATCCATATACATAGAGCAGTAGCTTTCGAATTTAATCCAAATACTGTGGATGAGTGAGATACTTATGGTATATCATTTTATGCTCTTACACACGGAGTATATAACTCTTATATATAATAAATTATGAAATATTATATATAAAAATAAATAATATTTGTATGATAAAAGTATAACTCTTTATAAATAAATTAACACTCAAACGTCAGATATGTAAAAAATAACTTTTCTAACAAGAAACAATTGCACATTATTGATTATGAAAGTATTGAGAATGTGTCATCTCTAAATCATACTCTAGTTTGCAGCTTCCACGTTACTTTACGAATAAACCCACCAAATAAAAAAAAATTACTTTCATTGAACGAGTAAAAAATGAAAACATTATAATAAAATTTTATATTTAAATTAATAAAAAGTAACAGTTATGTATTAAACTATTAAATTAATTACTCATAGATACACACTTTGTACCCCTAATTACTATGAGATACATTAATTTAAAATAATTACTCTAAAATATTAAAGTAAAATACCAAATATAATCCTAAACCCATACACTTTTAAACCCTAAACCCCCACCCACCGCCGGACCAGCACCGGACCGCCGCCACCGTCACCGGAGCTCCGCCGGGCGGTCGCCGGAGCACTGCCGGACCGCCGACGCCGCCGCTAGAGCTCAACCGGATCACCACACTTTTTTGCTACACACACTTTTTTTACTGCACATACTTTTGCTGCACACAACATTTATGTGCAGCAAATTGTAGGGGTAATATTTGAATATCACTGTATATTTTGGTAGTTAGTAGTAATATTTTTGTATGTTTGTATCTCATAGTAATTAAAGATTTTTTTTGTACCTATTAGTAATCTCTCTAAATTATTTTATAAATAATTTTTTAATATAAATAATTAGTAATAATATTTATTTAATAAGAAGTAATAATTATTTAAAAATTTTAAAAATGATAATACTTGACACTATTTCACGTAAGCATAGCTCAAATAATTTATATCCAATAGAATATTTATGAGAAAATTCCAAAATGATGAGGATGACTATTATATGGGTCTGTATCTTTTATGGGTGTTGTTAAATACACACCCCTTATTGAATACACATCCTTTTTTAATTTTTTAAATCTTAATTTTATTTTATACACACCCCTAAATATCCAAATTTACCCTATTTTTAAGATTATACATGTTAAAACACGCTATGTAAATTTACACGGCACCTTCTTCTTCACAAATCCTACCACTTTCATGTGAAAGAGTAATGACAAATTTTAAGATATGATTAAGAAATCACACTGACAATCACAAGATCAAATTAATCAATCCTGAAAAGAGAAAACACATGTTCTCAAATTATATTTATTATTATTGCAGATTCCCATTGGTTCCCAACTTCTACTGATTGGGATGGCCAAAATTTAGTGAAGTTAGTTGTGTGTAGGATTCAGGAAAAGGCTTCACTATCAACGATTACATAGTATAAAAATAAAAATCTATGTGCTCGCTGTTATTATCAATAAACAACACTTCCCTCTCTTCTGATTTATATCTATTTAATTGCTTCTGCTATTTGTAAACGTCAATAACTAATTAATTGGTCTTGCTGTTTTTTCAATCAACATCTTTTTATCTGGATTCTTTTTTGCTTTCTATTATCTTCTTCATATGTATTTTTTCAATGAAAGATCCTGATAATACATACGTATAATATGTTGATCAATTTAGGAGTATTAAATTAGTATAAAATAAATAGGGGTGTGTATTTAATGAATTAAGAGCTATTTAGACTTTTTAAAAATATATATTTTAATTATATATTAATGTGGTGTGTATTTAATAAAAGGGGTGCGTATTTAGTGAGACCCATCTTTTATTCCTTGTTCAATATGTAGATGTCTATCAGACAGCATACATTATACCCAAGTATCTTTGTCCAAACTTAATTTATACTCTTATTTGTTTTATTATACCATATGTCAGTATTTAATTGGTATTATTAAAAATATGGTAAATTAAATAAATTTCGCAATAAAATAATATATAAAAAAAGAATAAAATATAAATTTAATAGAGTTTCTGATGTGATGAGCCAGAATGTAAAACATCATAATATCATACTTTGTAATACACGAATGCCCTAATTCAACAAATCAAATATACATACAACTAATATATATACATATGCACTAATGTAGTTTATATTATCACTATGATTATAAAAATAATTATAAATCTAGTTAAATTCGAATTAAACACATGTACTTAGGTGGAGCAAAGCATGTAATTTTAATATATATATATATATATATATATATATATATATATATATATATATCACCTCATTGGTGAGGTGCTAGCCCGGATGGTTCATAATTAATAACAATAAATAGGAGTAGAAGGGTTCATTATATGTACATTATATAAGCAAACAAAATCAGTACATAGTGACTATGTACATTACATATATTCGTCATATGTACATTATATAGGCAAAATCAGTACACAGTGACTATGTACATTACATATATTTACCATGAGATGCAAAACTTATACTCTCTCCATCCCACAAAAGTTTGCATATCTCTTTCGACACGGAGATTAAGAAAATTGATAATTTTTAGGGGTATTATGGTATTTTTTTGTAATAAATAAATGATAAAGTATGTTAGGTGTGTTAGGTAAGGATGGATTTTTTGTAAATAAAGTGTATGAGGAAGGGTGATTGTGTTTGACTTTTTGCTTTTAGGGATGTGCAAACTTTTTTGGGATAACCCAAAATGGAAAGTGTGTCATCTGAAATGGGATGGAGGGAGTACATTGTAAGAAAAACTTGCACATAGTGGTACATTACCATTAGATATTTTAAGGGGGATGACTTGAAAAGTCTGAGGATGTTTGTTCATTTTTGTTTGGAAAATCTTAGGTCATTCTTGTTTCATGTGCTTCAGGTTGCCATGGCTCTTGTATGATTCTGGATTTGTAATATTTTTACCCGAATTTCCCTGTTTGTGTGTTGCTGAACTTGGCGCTTCTGTGGCTTGAGATGTTGGTGTTTCCATTGCAACCACAGATGTGGATGTTTCCATTGGCTGCAGGCATGTCATGACTGTGTAGCGTCTGCTCTTATTCCCTGGATGTCCATATGGTGTTGCTCTTATGTGGTACAGTAGGGACATTGATCTATATTTCTCATTTACTTGGTGGACATTTAGACTATTTCCTTAGTTTTCATAGAAATCGTGGAGATGGTGAGTTATGATTAGTAAACTATGAATGAAGTGCATTAGGAAACGTGCATTTTCATGGATTGCACCAATGTAAGAAGTTTATATAATTTCCTGGTTAGTGCTTTTAGAAGTATCTTAGTATTTATCTCAAGTTTTTCTATCATAGCAATGCAAAGTTATGCATGTTCTATATGATCTTCATAATCAGGTAATTCTGTCTACATGAATGAGATTAGCAGCGTACACACCAAGCGTTCAAATAAATGAAATTAATAGTTTAAAGTTTAGCATTATCTATATTATTTTAGTTTGAATGCAAACTTATACAAGTCCTACATGACCAGCCCAATCAGGTGATGCTATCCACAGCAGTCTCATAGCTCAGCCTATAGCAACGCAAACTTATGCATGTCATATATGTAAGTAGTAACTTATGAGTGGAATGAATCAGTTTTTTTAGTATATACCTACATTTTATCTTCCATTATCTTTTCTCCTGTGGTAGCTAGTAGCATTGTAGGTTCTTGCTTTTTAATTGTAGCTTCTAATGTCCCAGTGTCATCATGGATTAGCATGGTGAAGCTCACGTTGTATGTGTTTTATGTCACATAGTTACAGGGTATGTGGTTTGCTATAAGATTGGTTAGTAGAGGGAGTAAAGTGGCTTACATTGGCTTTGGGCATGAGAAATCTTTCGCAGTTGATGAGAGTGTAAATTCACGTATTTTGGGCTTTGATTTGCTTGGAAATTGAGTACGATTGAGTCTTTTATTGAGACAAATCGGTACGTTTATGGAAAAGTCACGAATCAGAGGGTACAAGGGCTTTTTGACCATATTTGTACAGGAAAACAGTTAGAAAGGGCTTGGAATTGGAAGACATGATTTTTGGAGCGATTTTCGAAGGCCGTTCGACCTCAAGACCTTGTTCGACCATTATCACTTTGATCGAACAAGGTGGCCAAGTCGAGCAGAATACGCAGATTCATCCAGAGAGCTTGCTCGACTTGGAGAGGTTGCTCGACCAGAATCATCTTGGTCGAGCAGATGAGTGAAGTCGAACAAAATATGCAAAAACTTACAGAGAGCTTGCTCGACCATTGCTCGAGTTGGAGCCTTGCTCGACCAGTCCAGGCTTGGTCGAACAGATTCTCGCTGCTTCTATTTATGGTAATTCTGGATGTCTTTTATCGAATTTGACGTGTGCTTCAAGCAAAAGCCCATCCTAAGCCCGTAAGGAGGTTCCACCAGTATAAAAGAAGAGCTTTTTGCAGGAGAAAAGAGAGACACACATCATTCATCATCCATCCAGCACCGAAACCCTACCATCATCCGAAGGGGTCGTGAAGAGAGATTCGTCTGGCGCATCAAGTAAGATCATACCAAACAACCATGATTGTTCCTAGATCAATTATGGGATAGAACCGCTCCAGTAGTTCTAGGGTTATGAAAGTTTTATGAGTTAATTGAATTCCATGAGTAAACTTCGTACAACACTACTTGTGGTTTATTTTATATAAGATTGTGCTTTTCTAATTCATATTCACAGTCGTTTTGTGCATCATTAACTGTTATGTAGAATCTGAATGCATATCTTGGTTATTGATTGAGTGCGTTCACCGCTGAGTAGGATTACATGTTATAATTCTTAGTGAAGGGATTCCGAAGTCTTATTGGAACTATCTTATATAGATACTTGTTAATTGAATATTATTCAGTTTAATAAGTAGGATAAAGAGTATAACGTTATAGTACCTATAAAGGAAGATCATATCGGGTTAGAGTACTAAGTGCACGAGAAATAATTGATACTTATAGTACCTAGAAAGGGGGTGAATTATATCTCTTGCTCCAAGGATATTTATACGTGTCATACGCATGTTTACTTGTGTCTATAGGGTGAATTTGCATGGTTTAGTGACGCGTCCATAAACCACAAGGCAGAGTCGGACAATAACACATGGAAAGGAAATTAATAAGTAAAATCAGATGCCCGAAGAACTACCTAATTTCTTACTTGATCACAACCATATTTTCTATTGCTTGTTTATTTATTTGATTTGCTATTTAAGTCAATTGCTATTTAATTTCGTAACAATTTAAAACTAATTTGCCAAACATAATCTTAGTAAATTAGAACATAATCAAACTGATAATAATCCATCTCTTGGGTACTATAATCACTTGGTCACCTATCAAAACTACAATTGATATCCTTATACTTGAGGATTAATTTTGTGTGTTGAGAAAACGCTCATCAAGTTCTTGGCGCCGTTTGTCGGGGACGGAATTATTTATTAGTCTATTATTTCTAGTTTAATTGAGGTTATATTATTATTGTCTTTGATTTCTAACACTTACTCTTCTTAGGTGTATGCTCACGAGATCTAAAAACAGGTACATTAGAGCCTTATAATCTGGAGATTGGAGCATCGTCGAGGAAGACAAAGAAGAAGAAGAAGAAGAAGAAGAAGAAGAAGAAGAATAAGAACAAGAATGTAGATCCAACTGAAGCTTTTGATTAAGGAGTTGAAGTTGACGTGCTGAATTCGTAAATGATTGAAGCTACAACCTAAAATAATTTGGAAGTAGAGACAGTCAATATGGCAGTGAATCCTGATACACTTGCCATCCGTGAAGTCTTTAAGAACAACGGAAGGGGCAATACTGGGTTGTTAGGAGCAAGAGGGACCGGAGCCATTTTCGATCTATACCCTGCTCTTATCACCATGGTTGAAAGGAGTCCCTTCTCTGGGGGAACCTTTGAAGATCCTCATCAACATCTAAATAAGTTTCTAGGATATGCAAGCATACAAAAAGAAGCAGGAGCTCATGAGGATGCAAGGAAGATAATATTGTTTAAGTTCACGTTGAATGAAAAAGCGAGAGATTGGTACGATAATCTTGATGCTGCTGAATGTGATACATGGGAGAAGTTGAAAGTGAAATTCTTGGAGCGATACATGCCACCTTCAAAGGTGTTCAAAATGAAGCAAGAGATCAATCAATTTGCTATCCATGGTAATGAGAAATTTCATATAGCTTAGGACATGTTCAAGGACATGCTAATTACGCCATGGGTCAAAGTATTCAAGGAACTAGGTACCCAAATCAAGAAAATCGGAATTATCAGGGGAATTAGAGTAATCGTGGTCCTCCGGGTAATTACCAACAACCAAGGATGCCGGAGTTTTTATGGAGCAATCCGAATAATGCGGTGCAGCCTCCTATCGGTGTTGATCCTAGAGCAAAGGTGGAAGAAGGGAAGTCTGGCTTTGAGGATACGGTGAACAGGTACATGGCGAGGAATGGTGCAAGAGTAGACCATCTTGAGGCCAAGTTGGAGAAAAAGATTGATGATAATCATAAGGATTTGTCTACACAAGTGAAAGACCTTACGTTGTTGATGGGGGAGATGGCTGGAAACATAAGCAAATTGGCTCAAACTATTGAGAAAGGAAAGTTTCCATCTCAAAGTATTGAGAATCCAAAGTCTTTCCATGCCATCACATTGAGGTCAAGAACGCAATATGAAGGTCCAATGATTCCAGCGAGTGAAACTGAAGAGAGCAGAGAAGTTGCTCGACCAGACTGGATTTGCTCGACCAGATCATCTGGTCGAGTGATGCGCGTTTTCTTTGCACGCAAAATTAATTCCCAAGTATTAAGGATATCAATTGCAGCTTAAGCAAGCGACCAAGTGAATATCGAACCCAAAGGACGGCGTATTATCAATTTAATTATTATCTAAATTAATTAAGACAAGTTGGCAATTAAGTTTGAGGTTTAGGATGATTAAACTAATAAACAAGTAATTAAAATAACAAATAAAATAAATATCACTTGAAGAATACGAAAGTAGATCAAGTAGGAGAATAGGTAGCTCTAGGATAATCCAGTTTCACTACTTAACTTCTCTTCCATGTGTCAATGTCCGACTCTGCCTTGTGGAATATGGACATATCACTAAACCATGCATATCTACTCTATAGACACAAGTAAACATGCGTGTAACACGTGTGAATATCCTCGGAGTAAGAGATATAATTCACCCCCTTTCTAGGTACTATCAGTATCAATTATTTCCCCCTAGGATTGGTACTCTAACACGATATGATCTCCCTTTATAGGTACTATGAAGTTATACTCTTTATCCTACTTATTAATCCGAATTCAATTCAATTAACAATTATCTATATATGATAGTTCTAATAAGACTTCGGAATCCCTTCACTTAGAATTATAACATAAAACCCTGCTCAACAGTGAACGCACTCAACCAATAACCATGTTATGTATTTAGACTCTACACAACGATTATTGATGCACAAAACGACTATGAGTATGGATTAAAAAGGCACAATCATATATAAAATAAATCCACAAGTAGTGTTGTACGGAGTGTACACATGGAAGTTCAATTAACTAGATTAAACCTTCACAACCCTAGTTCTATCAAAAAGGCTCTAGCCCATGATGTTGCGAAGAACAATCATGGGTGTTGGATAGATCTTACCCGGATGTCCAGAAAATACAAGATAAATTAGGAAATGAATAAACCCTAGATGTGGCATCATCGCGTCCTTCTCGCTCTTGAATCGTCCTCTTGGTTCTCCTCTTGATTCCACAAATGAATCTTCAAAGTGATGGATGGATGGAGGAAAGTATGATGGTTGGGGGGTGATCCCCCCTTGTGGGGTGTAGTATGGTTGTGACCTCTCTTACTCTAATCTATTGCGTTGTGTTCCTCCTTTTTTTGGGGCTGTATAGACCTCTTTTTATACTTGTAATCACGTCTCCTAGGCTTGGAATGGGCTTTTCAAGTGATCACGCGCGTTTAGGCCTCGAAAATACGGATTTGGTAAGTTCCCGAAGCGCGGTTCGACCTCCCAAACAGGTCGAACCAACCCCTACAGGTCGAACCATGGTCGAAACACCCTTCTGGACGTCCCAGGTGCATGGTTCGACCAGCCAACAGGTCGAACCAGCATGTCGTGGTCGAACCAGCATTTTTTCCGTTGGGTTCGACCTCGGTTCGACCTGCTTTGTGCAGTCTCTCCGTTTCGCGTATAACTTTCACATCCGACCTCCGAATTGAGTGATTTTTACGCTCACGTGATCCTCTCTTCCTGAGATTTCTATCCTTATAAAGAAATAACAAAAACTCCAAGAATTGTATATGTAACAGGCCATGGAAAGTAGCACTGCAATTCTGTTCGGCACAGCTCGCGCGGCGTCACCACTTTGCTCATAACTTCCTCGTTCGGACTTCAATGATGGTGTTCTTTATGCCAAAACGACCCTCTCTTCAGTGGCTTTCCAACAATATATCACACCAACAGTTTTGAGCTCCAAAACAATACAGAATAATTATGAAAGTTGGATGTACGTTTTCAGCATTCTTGCACAAATTGCACCTTTTCTCCAACTTTGCACTTTTCATCATTTTTCCACCTAAAACATAATAAAACACCTCAAGTGCACATGATTCTCACATATATCAAATATAAGACACTTGTGTTCATATAAGACTACAATATCAATCAAAAAGGTGTTAAATTGGATATTAAAACACGCTTATTTTCACTCTCATCATCGAGCAGAGGTCGAATAACTCCCAAAGAAATAGAATTACGATACTCTGCTTTCTGACAATCCATTCAACTTGCAAAACACCGTTCGACCAGACAACCCAGGTCGAACGGAAGTCGAACAACAGCAGTATGACGAGAGCTCACGATCAAGTAGGTTGCTCGACCAAAACCTATCTGCTCGACCAAACCATCTTGGTCGAACGGAAGTCGAGAAACACTTCCAAGAATAGAGTACGCGATCAGGCAGGTTAGCTCGACCAAAACCTATCTGCTCGACCAAACCATCTTGGTCGAGCGGAGGTCGAGCAGCACAGATCAGAGTCAGATTCGTTACCGAATGCGACACCTGCTGATTGGAATACTCCAGCTACATCTCAAGAGCAGAATACCGAGCTTATAGTAGTAGAAAAGAAGTGGGAAACAGCCAAGAGATTGAGAGCCGAGAAGGATAAAGCGGAAAAGGTTGAACGTGATGAATAGGGGATTCCCAAAACAAAGATACCTCCACCGTTTCCTTTCAAGCTTGTCAAAAAGGGATTGGAAGAAAAGATCAAGAGGTTTTCAAATATCATAAACAAGATAAGTTTGAACATTCCTTTCTCTAAAGCGATCTTGGAGATGTCGTATTATGCCCATTTTTTAAAGGATAAACTTTTGAAGAAGAGAAGCTTGAACGGAATTAAAACCGTGAACCTGTCGGAGAATTGTAGCTCAATCATACAAAGGAAGCTGCCAGCTAAGTTGAAATATTCGAAAAGCTTCACTATCTTATGTGAAATCGGAAAAGGGCAGGCACGACGAGCCTTGTGCGATCTTGGGACAAGTATCAATTTGATGCCACTGTCTATCTTTAAACGGCTTGGTTTGGGGAGTTAACTCCCACATCAGTGGCTCTACAACTAGCGGATAGGTCTATGACCTTTCCGAATGGTGTGATTGAAGATGTTCTTGTCAAAGTAGAGAAGCTTGTCTTTCCTGTGGACTTTCTTGTGCTTGAGATGGAAGATGACAAGGATAATGTCCCTCTTATCTTGGGAAGACCTTTCCTTGCTACTGCGGGAGCTATGATTGATGTGCAAAAAGGTGAGCTAAGAGTCTAAGACTGAGAATGGATAAAGAAGAGATCTTATTCAACCTCAACAAAGCAGTGAAGATGCCGATGGAGACGCAGTATTACAACATTGATGTCGTGAAGGAGATTATTAATAAAGACATGTCTCTGATTCTTTCTAAGGATCCTCTTGAGACATGCTTGATGGAATCTCTTACTTTTCCCACCACGGAGCTAGATGAACTCTCCAACGAGGTATGTATTGATTTTCTTGAAAACTTGCTTGCTTTGGGTGATGACAGGTATCAATCGGAGAGGACAAAGTTTGAAGAGGTCAAGTGGACTAGGAAGTACTTACCATTGGATAGAGAGAGCACCCCTCAGGAATAGAAGAAAGAGGAGTTGAAACCGCTACCGGAATACTTGAAGTATGCCTATCTTGGTGACAATAGAAAATATCCAGTAATTGTATCTTCTTCCCTTGATGATGATCAACTTGAGGAATTGTTAGACGTGCTTATGAAGTATAAGTCTGCGATTGGATGGTCTCTTGATGATTTAAAAGGTATTAGTCCTTCATATTGCATGCATAGAATAAGATTGTTAGATGAGGCCAAGAGTAATATTCAGAATCAGCGGAGGGTGAATCCTGCTATTCAAGAAGTGATTAGGAAGCAAATCCTAACGTGGCTAGATGCTGGAATTATTTATCCCATTAGTGATAGTCCCCATGTGAGTCCATTGCATATAGTAGCTAAGAAGGGGGGCATGACTATTGTGAAAGCCAAGGATGGTGAGACATTAGCCACTAGGATTCCTACGGGATGGCGTGTGTGTACGGATTACAGGAAACTGAATGAAAATACATGCAAAGAACATTTTCCCCTTCCTTTCATGGATCAAATGCTTGATCGTATTGCGGGGTATGAGTATTATTGTTTCTTGGATAGGTATTCGGGTTATAATCAAATTATGATTGCACCGAGGATCAAGAAAAGACTACTTTTACTTGTCCTTATGAAACTTTTTCCTTTAGAAAGATGCCTTTTAGATTATGTAATGCGCCTGCTACATTTCAGCGTTGCATGATGGCCATATTTGACGGGTTGATAAAAAAGATCATGGAGGTATTTATGGATAATTTTTCTGTGTTTAGTTCCTCCTATGATATTTGTTTATCTAACCTTGCTACTGTTTCGAAGAGATGCTAAGAAACTAATCTTGTCTTGAATTGGGAGAAGTGCCACTTCATGGTAAGAGATGGAATTGTTCTTGGCCATCATATTTTGGCCAAGGGATTGCAGGTGGATAGAGCGAAGGTGGTGGCGATCGAGAAGCTTCCACCACCTACTAATGAAAAGGGAGTGCGGTCTTTCTTGGACACGCCGATTTTTATAGAAGATTCATTAAAGACTTCTCGAAATACTCCAAGCCCTTATCTCATTTACTTGAAAAGGATGTTCCTTTTGTTTTTGATGAAGAATGTCTAACAGTTTTTCAGGTTTTGAAAGAAGCGCTTATTACTGCACCTATCTTGATCACACCAGATTGGACTCAGCCGTTTGTACTTATGTGTGATGCAAGTGATTTAGCACTTGGAGTGGTGCTTGGGCAGATGAGGAAAAAGAAGTTATGCGCCATTTACTATGCGAGTAAGACTTTTGATGCTGCACAAAAGAACTACATGGTGACTGAAAAGGAGTTTTTGGCTGTGGTGTACGCGTTCAATAAGTTTCGACAGTATTTGGTTGGCATGAGGACTATAGTGTATACAGACCATTCTGCGATCCGTTACTTGATGGAGAAGAAGAAAATGAAGCCAAGGATCATTAGATGGATCCTTCTTCTGCAGAAGTTTGATATGGAGATCCAAGATAAAAAAGGTACGGAGAATTTGTTAGCGGATCACCTATCGAGGTTGGAGACAAGGGAGCACTGTGATGATTCTTTCGATTACATTAAAGAGATGTTCCCTGTGAGAAGATAATGGCGGTGTTTGTTGAAGGAGCAGAAATAGCATGTGTGGTGGCTGCCCAAGGGATGGATCCATGGTATGCAGATTATGTGAATTACATTGCCGTAGGAGAAATTCCGAGAGATCTCAACCGATATCAACTTGCAAAATTCAAGAGGGATGTTGAGACATTTATATTGTATGATCTATTTATCTACAAGATATGTACAGATTCCATAGTCCGTAGGTGTGTGCCTGAAATGGAGATGGAGTGTGTTCTTGATTTTTGCCATGCACAACCTAATGGGGGGCACTTCGGAGCTCAAAAGACAGCAGCAAAGGTACTTCAGTCTGCTCTTTATTGGCCTATTTTGTTTAAAGATTGTAAAACCTATGTGGCGTCCTGCGATAGATGTCAAAGGATGGGGAACATAAGTAGGAGAGATGAAATGCCACTTCGGCCAAGCATTGTTGTTGAGATCTTCGATGTATGGGGGATTGATTTTATGGGGCCTTTTCCCCCACCTAATGGATTTCTCTACATTCTTTTAGCAGTGGATTATATTTCTAAGTGGGTGGAAGCCATTCCCACTTGCGTGAATGATTCAAGGACTATTTTATCGTTCTTGAAGAAACATATCTTTGCCCGCTATGGAGTTCCTAGAGCATTAGTAAGTGATGGAGGTACTCACTTCGTCAATAAGCTTCTTGAAAAGGTGCTTAAGGATTATGGAGTCAAGCATAGGGTTACTACATCTTATCACTGATGAGCGTTTTCTCAACACACAATTAATCCCCAAGTATGAAGGATATCAATTGTAGTTTCGAAGGTGACCAAGTTAAATATCGAATCCACGGGACGGATAAATATCAATTTAATTACGTTCTAGTAGATTATGACTATTTTGGAAATAAATAGTTGGTTTATAAACTAAGTAACAATTTAAATAGCTAATAAATAACAAGAGCAAGTAAATAATAGTTGTGATCGAATAAGATAATAGGTAGTTCGTCAGGCCATCCAGTTTCCTTCGTTAATTCGTACTTTCGTGTGTCGATGTCCGACTCTGCCTTGTGGTTTATGGATGCATCGCTAGACCATGCGAATCTATTCTATAGACACAAATAGATAAGCTTTTAACACGTGTGAGTATCCTCAGAGCAAGACGTATACTTTACCTCCCTTTCTAGGTACTATCATAATCAATTATTTCCTGTGCACTTAGTACTCTAACCCGATTTGATCTCCCTTTTTAGGTACTATAAAGTTATACTCTTTATCCTACTTGTTAACCCGAATTCAATTCAATTAACAAACATTCATATAAGACAGTTCTAATAAGACTTCGGAATCCCTTCACTTAGAATTATAACAATAAACCCTGCTCATTAGTGAACGCATTCAACCAATAATCATGTTATGCATTCAGACTCTACATAACGATTATTGATGCACAAAACAACTATGAGTATAGATTAAAAACGTGGAATCTTATATAAACTAAACCACAAGTAGTGTTGTACGGAGTATACACACGAAATACAAATTAACTCATGAAACCTTCATAACCCTAGAACTACCGAAGTGGCTCTAGCCCATGATTGATCTAAGAACAATCATGGTTAGATGGACCAATCTTACTTGAGTCTCCAGCTACACCTCTGTCACCACCCTCCAGATGGACTCCTCTTATGATTCACGATCTTTAGCTCTTCGTGCTTGGACGTTCTTCGATGTCTCCTTTTCTTGACTGCACGAGCCTCCTTTTATACTTGTAATCACATCTCTAGGGCTTGGAATGAGCTTTTCAAGTGATCTCACGTGTTTTGACCTCGAAAATCCAGATAAGGTAAGTTTCCACGTTTTGGTTCGACCTCGTCAACAGGTCGAACCACTGTCCAACAGGTCGAACCCCAGGTCGAACCCTGCTACTGGACACTTTCCGCTCCTGGTTCGACCAACTGTCAGGTCGAACCCCCAACGTCGTGGTCGAACCCATCTTCTCGCGAAGTGGTTCGACCATGGTTCGACCTGATGAACAGGTCGAACCCCTTGAGTCGTGGTCGAACCCTCCTTTTGCTATTTTACAATGCTGGTTCGACCTGTAGGAGAGGTCGAACCCTATTCCATCAGATCGAACCCTACTCTTTCCTTGGCGGTTCGCGTGGTCTCGACTTTGTCTCTTCGATTCTTGGCACTTCCACTCCGTTTTGCTATGAAAACCACTTAAATAGCTCCACTACACCTGATTCATGCTAATTCACAATATATATAGGTTTTCCACCTATTTCCACCTCAAAACGCTCCAAAACTAGCACAAAACCCGATGCCAAACTTGTGAATTTACACACTCATCAATCACCCTCAAGCGAATGGATAAGCCGAAGTCTCCAATCGACAAGTGAAGCAAGTTTTGGAAAAAATAGTCGGAACCAATAGGAAGGATTGGGCTATGAAGCTCGATGATATTTTGTGGGGGTTCCAGATTGCTTATAAGACGGTATTGGATATGTCACCATACTAAATTGTCTATGGAAAGTCATGCCACTTACCCGTAGAGATTCAGCACAAAGGTTTTTGGGCATTGAGGAGTTTAAACTTGTCTTTAAAGGATCAAAAGGAGTTGAAAATGACTCATATCAATCAATTGGACGAGTTCAGAAATCGTGCTTACAAGAATTCAGAGATCTTTAAGGAAAGAATGAAGAAATGACATGATTCAAAGATCTCATACAAGGAGTTCAAGCAAGGTGATGAGGTATTACTCTTTAACTCTCGTTTTAAGCTTTTCGCAGGAAAATTGAAATCGAAGTGGATGGGGCCGTTCATTATCCATAGAGCCTGCGGAGGGGGGAGTTTCGAGTTGATGGACAAAGATGGAGACATCATAGCGGCGAATGGGCATCGATTGAAGCATTACAAGTCGCTGGATGATGCTTGTGTCGTTTTTGATGATACCTTACGCTAAATTAGTACCATCGTGACTCTCCGACGTTAAACATGAGCGCCTGTTGGAGGCTTTCCCTCCCATTTTATTGCTTTATTTTCATTGGTGTGAGTAAGAAATTTTTATATTTGACGTGCTTATCATTCAAAAATTACATCTCTTTGCAAACTTAGTTCGACTACAGTTTCTACTAAGTTTGGGGGTGTGATGTACTTATCTCACATAGCGCGGAGAGTATGATCTTTTCTTTGTAACGTTTGCTAGGGGAGTTGGTTTTTGCAGTATATTAAAACTTTAGCCGATTTTGATGCATTAATTTTTTTGCAATTTGCCTAGTGTTTAGTGGTGTTTTTGTTTAGTGTCATTGCGGTGTTACACTTGATGTTATTTGGTATGAAAGTGGTTCTCGAGCTTAGAAATTGCTATCTTGATACTTGATGTTGTTCTATAGTTTCATTGTTGCAGGGGAATACGAAGAAGGTATGAAGTTTATGAAGCTCGAGAGGTTGTTCGACTTTCAGGAGGGCTGTTCGACCATGCTATTTGATCGAGTAATGGTCGAACGAAATGTGTAAATCTTCCAGTAGGGTTGTCCGACCTGGAAAAGGTTGTTCGACTACATTGGTAAATCGAACGGAATTCGAACAAAATGTGCAAACTCTTTCAGAGAGTTTGTTTGATTTGGACTTTACTGCTCGACCAAAATATCATAATCGAGCAACGGTCGAACAAAATGTGCAAATTCTTCCAAAGAGTTTGTTCGACCAAGTCATTGTTGCTCGACCATAAGTGTGAAGTCGAACGAAGGTCGAGTGGGACAGAGGAGAACAGGGGGCGCGACTGGGCAGTTTGCTCGACTTCCAGCACTTGTTCGACCAATAAATTTTGGTCAAACGGAGGTTGAACAACGCTAATTTTAAAAGGGAATTTTAGGTTGCTCGACTTGAAACCCTTGTTTGACTAGTCCTCTCAAGTCGAACGGAGCCCGGAGTCAATTTTTTAAGGTCATTTTTCATTCCGTTCGACATACACCCGTCACCTTTTCTCGAGCACCAATCTATAACCGTAAGTCCTTCTTTCCAAATTCTTTTCTATACCTAAATTCTCCATTCCACACACTTCACATCCAAATTCGAGGGATTTCAAGTCCAATCTAGGGCTTTTCACTTGAATTTTTGGGGTTCTTGTTGCCAATTACCACACGCATAACATGTTAAGCAAAGGTATGTTTCTCCTCACTTTTACTCTTAAATTGTAGTGATAATGCTTAGTGAAGAGTGGGTGAGTGGATTCGTGCTAGTTTGGGTTGTATTTAATTGTTGAATCATTGAAGTTATTATTCGAATTTGCACTTGAATTGTTTTACGTCGAATTATGGAATTCTTGTGAAATTGATGATGCATGAAGCATGGGATTTAGTTTAATTTCGAAGTTTACCTATGGGCTCATTAATTTGGGGTGTTGTTATGGTGCAATTGTGGGTAGAATTTGAACATATTTAAGTGTGGAGTTGGTGAAAGCATGTGTGGAATTTATAGTGTGGAGTAATGTTAAGACTAATTGAACCTAAATATTCTTGATTGAAAGTGTTGATTTGGAGTGCAATTGTGACTGATAAACACTTGAGATTAAGTTGTTGAAGCACATGAATTTGAAGTCTTGAGTAGGATTCATGCTAGTCTAGGTGGAGTATATTTATCTTTTTGGGAATGTATTGAAGTATTATTCTTGTAGGAAAAGGGATTGCTTCATCATCCAAGAGGAAGGGACCTAGGTCGCCTTCGCTTGGAGAGATGGTCAAGAAAATAAGGATGGGGAAGAGGAGGCCATTCGACTATGGGCTGAAAATTCTAAATTGGAAGGAGAAGAAGAATCTTTGGACTGCAATAGCATAAAAGATCACAAGGACGCGGTATCAGGATGATCATGTTATGAGGAAAATGAATATTCTCACCGACATTCGTTTGATGTTCGAACAGGTGGGCATTACTCGGTTTATGGAGATGAAGAGAGAGACCTATTTCTACATAACGGCGGAGGTCTTGTGCACGTTAAGGATTGAGCGTGGAGATCGATACCTTTCTTATGGTATCCGGATGAAGATTGGTGGGCAAGACCAGATGATGTGGGCCCGAGAGTTTAATGAATTGATTGGGTATGAGAATGAGTCGGATATGGAGCATGATGACTTCAAGCCGAATGATTTTGGAGAGTTGTTACGAGGAGGCAAGAGCGTTATAATTCAAATACTTCCAAGGTTGCCTTCATTCGTAACCTCATGATCGCTTACATGGACAAAATTTTGAGCAATATGCTGTTTGCGAGATCTGAGGGGAGTTTCATTTCGAGGGGAGAGTTGTACGTGTGGTGGTGCATGCTTCATGGAGTGTGCTTCAACGTAGCAGCGTACTTTTTCAATCAGCTGCACAAGTTCACGACCCATGGATTTCAGCGCGTGAATATCAGAGGACTCATCACCTTGATCGCTGAGTACTATAGAGTCGATTTGAGCAGGCACATGCCTATCCGAGGGGATCTGGACTTGATCTTGACATCATGTGTGAGTGGCATGTATTTGATAGTGATGATGACTGACTGTTGGAAGTTGTTTGCTTGGGATTGCTTAGTGATGAGGATTATTCATGTTATGCATGTGCTATTATTTTGATGCATGTTGATTTGTTGATGACGAGCATGTTCTATTTTACTTATAGTTCATAGGAAATTGATATTGATTGCATGCTTTGAAGAGTGCTTAGAATTCTATTACCCATGTGAGGATTTGAGCCTTTTGATCGTGCTATACATATGATAGTTTATTCTTGAGAGTCGTTTGTATACTCGTATTCTAGAACTTGACTTGGAGTCTTGTTTGAAGTCTATAATTGATAGATACTAGGAAATGATCTTGGGCCATTGTTGTCAATTGAGTTACTTAGCCAAATTTATCCTTCCCTATTATATGATTATCATTGGAAGCCCTTTTGAACCTTTATGCTTTTTCTTTGGCAAGCCGTTGATAAATAGCCATTTACCTTCTTGAGCCTTGAACACCTATTACTAGTAAAGAGTGGAGGTGAATTAATGCTATATGAAGTTTAAAGAGGATAGGGACTGATGGGATTGGTGAAATAAGAATCGAAGGACAAGAGGTTAAATCTTGCAAGGGATAGTGCCTGACACCGGTATCCCTAATACTAGAAAGGGTAGTGCCCGAAACTGGTACCCTTATTCTTGAAGAACACCAGAATTGGTATTCTACTGCGAAAAAATGTTGATCCAAGTAAAGATGGAGGAAGCATGTATTGAGGTGATCATAAGAAAGATGAAGGAGAGAAGAAGGAAGCTGTTGAAGAGAAAATCTCCAAGGTACTTCTTTGCTAGTAATTTAGTTACTTATCTATATTCTCATACCTTTACCAAAGAGCCAACATTACAACCTATATGCAAGTCCTTTGTGATCCTAGTATTGAAGTAGTTCTAGATGGATTTTTGAGACCCTTGTCAAGCTTATGGTTACGCGAGTATATGAATTGAAATTGAGTGTCGATACTAACCATAAAGTGTAGATCTTTTACACTTGAGAGAGAGAGTAAACACTTATCAGTGAGTTAGATGACTTAGCACTCGTAGAAGTATTGTGATTGATTGACGTTTTTATGTGAATGAAAGGTATGATGGGTTGCATGACTTAAATTGATATAATTACATGTGTTAGAATAAATTGTGCTTGATCTCGTGATTACACTCTCTGATTTGTTTTGATTTTCGTTGCCTCGGGACGAGCAAATGTAAGTTTGGGGATTTAATGAGAGTGTAAATTCACGTATTTTGGGCTCTGATTTGCGTGAAAATTGAGTACGATTGAGTCTTTTATTGAGACAAATTGGTACGTTTATGGAAAAGTCACGAATCAGAGGGTACAAGGGCTTTTTGAGCATATTTGTACAGGAAAACAGCTAGAAAGAGCTCAGAATTGGAAGACAATTTTTGGAGCGATTTTTGAAGGCCGTTCGACCTCAAGACCTTGTTCGACCATTATTACTTTGGTCGAACAAGGTGGCCAAGTCGAGCAGAAAACACAGATTCATCCAGAGAGGTTGCTCGACTTGGAGAGGTTGCTCGACCAGAATCATCTTGGTTGAGCAGATGAGTGAAGTCGAACAAAAAGTGCAAAAACTTACAGAGAACTTGCTCGACCATTGCTCGAGTTGGAGGCCTTGCTCGACCAGTCCAGGCTTGGTCGAACGGATTCTCGCAGCTTCTATTTATGGTAATTTTGGATGTGTTTTACCGAATTTGACGTGTGCTTCAAGCAAAAGCCCATCCTAAGCCCGTAAAGAGGTTCCACCCGTATAAAAGAAGAGCTTTTCGCAGGAGAAAAGAGAGACACACATCATTCATCATCCATCCATCACCGAAACCCTACCATCATCCAAAGGGGTCGTGAAGAGAGGTTCGTCTGGCGCGTCAAGTAAGATCATACCAAACAACCATGATTGTTCCTATATCAATCATGGGCTAGAACCGCTCCGGTAGTTCTAGGGTTATGAAAGTTTTATGAGTTAATTGAATTTCCATGTGTAAACTCCGTACAATACTACTTGTGGTTTATTTTATATAAGATTGTGCTTTTCTAATTCATACTCACGGTCATTTTGTGCATCATTAACTGTTATGTAGAATTTGAATGCATATCTTGATTATTGATTGAGTGCATTCACTGCTGAGTAGGATTATATGTTATAATTCTTAGTGAAGGGATTCCGAAGTCTTATTGAAACTATCTTATATAGAAACTTGTTAATTGAATATTACTCGGGTTAATAAGTAGGATAAAGAGTATAACGTCATAGTACCTATAAAGGGAGATCATATCGGGTTAGAGTACTAAGTGCACGGGAAAAAATTGATACTGATAGTACCTAGAAAGTGAGGTGTATTATATCTCTTGCTCCAAGGATATTCACACGTGTCATCGCATGTTTACTTGTGTCTATAGGGTGAACTTACATGGTTTAGTGACGCGTCCATAAACCACAAGGTAGAGTCGGACAATAACGTATGGAAAGGAAATTAATAAGTAAAACCGGATGCCCGAAGAACTACCTAATTTCTTACTTGATCACAACTACATAATCTTAGTAAATTAGAACATAATCAAACTGATAATAATCCGTCTCTTGGGTACGATAATCACTTGGTCACCTATCGAAACTACAATTAATATCCTTATACTTGAGGATCAATTTTGTGTGTTAAGAAAACGCTCATCAGCAGTATAGACAAGTGAATGCCTGTCCATAAGAAGCCCCATAGGGTTGTGAGCATTCTAGGCACCCTAGGAAGTAGAAGCGCTGTTGTGTGTCTATAATCTTCATGTATTCTGTTATCCAGAATGACTTTGTTTGCTGATTGGATTGTATGCATTTTAATGTAAAGGTTTTACTATATACTCCCTCCGTTCCGGAATAAACTTTACCGTTACTGTAGACACGGAGTTTAAGAAAAGTTAATTTTTTACAAACTTTATTGACTTTTGGAGGATAATGTAGTATTTTTAAGTGATAAATAATTTATAAAGTATGTTATGTATATTAGGTGGGTGTGGTAAAGTTGTAATTAAGATAAACTTTTAGGGGTGGGGATTGGTGTGATGTTTGCTTTTTTGGATGGTAAAGTTTAATGTGGGACGGATGAAAATGGAAAGTGTGAAGTTTATTATGGGACAGAGGGAGTAAAAGCTAAAATTCCATAATGTAATGCACATTTTTATTACCATTTCAGGTAGATCAAAAATCTCTTTGATGGCCTTTATTTGGGACTGTTGAGGGTAGTCTCTGCGCTGGTTTTCTTGTCTATACAGTTTGTCCACGATCACCCTTTTTATGTATCATATGTTTCCTTGTAGCCTGTAGAGGTGTGTGCATATAAGCGGGTTGTGTTTCATGTAGGGGGAATATTGTATAATGTGCGAAAGTGTAATGGTAATATGATGCAGAAAGAGAATAGTACCATGACTTCAAATTGTCGGCTTCTATTGTAGGGGGTCGAAGAGTATAGTGTTGATTGGCAATGAACTGATGAATAAACCTGCAGTGTGGAATGAAACCAGAATGTTTCAGGAGACAAGAATCAAGTTTCAAAAATACAAACATTAGAATGGAAAAAGCAGCCCTAGTAACCTATTTAAATATAAGTAAAAACAAAGAGCATTATTGAGATGGTTGAGCCTTATATTTCTAACATGTACGAAGGACAACCGTGTATATCCTATAGTTTCTTTTCAGGTTTTTCTCTTAAGTTGCTGATACAAGTGAAGCATTCAATGCTTGAATTAGAAATTTATTGATGGACTCAATCACAATATCAGTAGAATTAGCAAGTGAAATCAGTTAAATAATAAAATCAGCCAAATAAGACCACAACTACCCTCAAGTACAAATTACAAAAGGCAGCTGGCCATGACAGAGCATGAATGGCATGCAGCCGAATAAAGTAGCAATTATTCTGAAGTACCAGAAACACAAAGTAGTTAATCACGACATAGCAATAAAGGGTAGAAATGTACTGTTACCATGGAAAGTGTTCACAGAGAGTCTCATGCCTACAATGATAGGTGTTTCTTGAATTTTTGCTACTAGTTCGGCACCTTCATGCTGTAGAAATTCTTCCCAAAGTGTGAGGATAAGTGGTCAACATCTGGAGAAGAGTGGAAAGTGTAATAGTTGTTATAGAAATGTCAAGTTGTTTATTAGAAAATGCGGTGTGAACTTACTCTTTGTTAACTAAAATGAAGTCTTGAGTGGTCTATTTTGTGTCTGAATGTGGCATGGAGGGAATGAATGTATTACAACACATAGTAGATCTGCAAGAATTTTGTTTGTGTAAGATATAATATCATTGTCATATTGAAGTTGCAAAGTGCGTATTAAGTTAAGAGGTTCTTGGCTGATTCTTGCACCGTTGACATCTGCAAATTAGGGACAGCTGGCGAAGGGTGTGATTGTGTAAATGTGTTCGATTGGAGTTTCCATTTCTTCACTCACAATGTTAATTAAAGAGCTCTTTGTTAAGATTATGTGATTTTCGGATTGGGTAAGTCGCGGAGCCCTGGCACTGAGCTTCCTCACCATGCTGTTTCCAATATGGTATGTTTTGTATAGTTGAATTTTCCAATATGGTATGTTTTGTATAGTTGAATTATTTTGTTTAGCTTCTCTACGTCTGCTGTGTAGATGCTGCACTGAGCGGTGTGATTATGTAGAAGTTGTTATTGAGATTAGAAGTGTAATGGACGGCTTTTTTGTTTCAAAAAGTAATGTTTATTACCTTTTCATCAATGAAGACAAGTTTTTTTATTTTCCATATTTCGAGCAGCGTATGGGGAGTTTTTTCTTTTATAAACACTTTAACATTCCACTTTTCATTGTCTGGAGTTAACTCTCCAGTGTAATGGTCCTACTGGGTGTTGTATCCATTGATCTGGTAGAATATGGTATTAGGAGGAAATTCCTTTAAATTTTCAATTTAAAATGCATGCAGTATATAAGATAAAAAATATGGATGGTTAAGAGTTTCAGCTGTGGGTATGGAAAAATTAGCAAGGTCATCATTTGTAAGATTTAGTAGGAAAGAGAGCAGTTTGGTAGGAATCCAAAGAGATAACTCAACACAAGGTTTATGAACAAGTATGAAAAACAAGGTCAAATTTAGAGAGTGAATATGAAATCAGGTGGGTAAGCTGTGGAATGAACAATGGCAGGTTAGCATATTCAATTATGGATGATTTGAGAGAACATCTTGACGCAGACGGCAGCAGATGAAGACAAGGAAAAGGGAACAAGTCTCATGTAGAGGAAAAAATAGGATGTGATGCAATGCAGAAATATGGCAAAAATAACATTAATAAAATAGTATGTTGATACCTGGCAGCTTATGCAGTTGTGTTGAGATGCAGGTAAGAGAAGGGGGGAGCAACCGTAAGAGATGATCGGGTAAGCAACCTGAGACAAAGAGAAGATAATGGTGATTCAGGATGGTCAAATAATGAAGTAATCAAAATGTAGTCTATTATTCTGGTAGATCTAATTGTTTACGTTGTTTACTATTGTAGTATATGATGTTAACAAGTAGTGCAGAATACGTAAACCTTGTTTAACATCAGATCTCCTTTAAAAGGTAAACTTAAATTGCATGCAGCATATAGGATTACATATGTGGTTAGTGATTTAATTATTTCAATCTAAATGTAAAAGTTTCAATAGTGTTGATGGGATAATCTGTAAGGTAAAACATGTAATGTAAAAAAAAAAGATAATTATTTAGTACAACATATAGATGTTTATTGCTTAGGGTTGTAGCAAGGTATAGCAAGTAATGTGTAGAAAATAAACAAGTAATGTAGCATTACAAATGTAATCCCTCATACATATTTCAGTTTCTAAATAGTAATAACCTATTGATTTATCCTCATGTATCTGAATGAACACATGAAATTGCACCTCAAATTAATGTCATAAATCAAAGCCCATCCAATCCCACCCCTAAATACATTGAAATGGGAGAATTTGCAAGGTAAAGCATGCAATGTAAAAAAAAGACAATTATTTAGTTCTACATATAGATGTTTATTACTTAGGGTTGTAGCAGGGTATAGCAAGTAATGTGTAGAAAATAAACAAGTAATGTAGCATTACCAATGCTCTGTACCAGAACCTCTTATTCAGAAATGTAGGAGTTAACTGATTATGACTGAATGCAAGATATTTTCAGTTAGGTAATATGAAGAAGATAATCTCTTCCCCATCCAACACGTAGATAGGTGAGCTGTCCTTATTTTTTTACAGTTGTCTAATTTGAATTTTAACTTTTTCTCTTTTTTTTCCTGATGAAGCAGATAATCTCTTCCCTATCTAACATGCAGGTAGGTGAGCTGTCCTAGTTCTTGACAATTTTGTAAGTTGCATTTTTTTTTCTTTTTTTTAGTTTATTTTTTTTAAAGAAGTTTAACATAACTTTTTATTTTAGTAATACACTAATGTTTTAGAGGCAGAAAGGGTTTTTTTGTTCCTATTATTATGTGGTAATGATCATAATTATATATTTATGTATACATGATTAAAATAAAAATATTAGCATTTTTTTACTAACTAAGCAAGTATAGAGTGATTATGTGCTTAGATGGTTGTTATTTTACACTAATTAGACAAGTGGTAAGAAATTAAATTGTAGGGGTATTGTCTAAGTGTGGTAATATTTGAAGAAATAACACAAGAAATCAGATACTTAAAATAAAATCACAGGAAGAGTATACTAATAAAAAAGTATGAATGTAATAACATGTTTTAATAAGAATAATATTTTACCCATAAGATCACCATTGTAGCAATCATTTTCTTTGTAAGCCTCGTCTGAATGACACTCTAAGCTTTTACTTTGTAAGGCGTGTCGGAGTGCCACTCTAAGCTTTCAATGATTGCAAGTACGAAGTTGAGGTATTTTGGGTTTCTCCACAAGGTTCATGAATAAAGAGAGTATTTGGGGGTCGTTGTTGAACATTATGCAAGGATATTTGAAGGGAGAAAAGTGAATATGTAGATCTTAAGGCCATCTCCAATTGTGGCGCCTTTTACCCAAATTTTTTGGTAAAAAGTGTCACTTTCCTATAATGATTAACTCTTTTACTCAAAAAATTTGGGTAAAAAGTGAATGTGATCTAATTGGGTAATTTTGGGTTTTACCCAAATTCATGATCCAATTTTTTCCTTTACATTTATTTTTAATACTCAATTTAAAAATAATTATTTATATATATATATATATATTTTAATCACTCTTAATAATTATTTTTAATTGTTAAATATATTTTTATATTTTTTATATTTTTTATAATTAATATATAATAAATTATGTGTCATTAAAATAATTTTAAAAATTACTTCTTGCACAATTAAAATTGCAACATAATTTTTATTCTCTATATTTAAAATAGGGTAAATCACTCCCCGAACCTCCAAGATAGTGGGAAAGTAATCCCCGCAAATATTGTCTTGATTCATTGTCCGGTTTAAACTCATTCTTTGCACAATAATATTTTGTTGAAGTAGAAAATATTCATTGACCGGCTTAAATATTGAAATGAGGGATGATGACAATTCTCAATTCCAGGAATTTCTTGCTCGATTTAGAAAAATAAAAAGTCGAGATGCATACTATGAACTTCGAGATGCATTAATTGATCATATTTGGGAACTGTATTCATCTGAGGATTAAAATTTAAAAGTTTATGCCTTTTATTTGTATTTGTTGTATTATGCTATTATCAATAAAATATGTGTTGTTTATATATTTCTTTAATTTCATGTTGATATATTTATTTTGATGTAATTTGTAAAATTTATACAATATTAAAATTTAGAAATTAAATTTAAAATTTAAAATAAATTAATTAATACAAAATAGAAATATATTATTTAATTAATAATTTAAAATTAGAGGGATAAATAATTAATTTAAAATATTATAATTATTTAAATTTAATAAAATAATATTTTTAATAAAATTTTATAGAATATTTCCTTTTGCACCAAATTTTTTGAATTCAAACCATTGAAGGAGATGTGCACCAAATCACCACAAATTTGGTGATTTGGGTCACCCCAACCATTGGGGTTGCCCTAACGAAGGAGAAGACGATGATCTGGGTTGTTTCTTGGGTGGAGAAGTCGATGATGTGTTCCATTTCTAGGGTTTGAACGTATCTATCAGTAATGTTGTTGAGATCCTAATTTAGTCGTCTGAATTTATTTTTTATAAATATAATAATTAGAAAAACAAACCCATTGGGCTGAGGTGGTGGGCTTTTGTTAGTCCTCTGTATTTTCAAATAAGTTTAATAAAGACATCAACTACTGGGCTAAGGTAGTGGGCTTTTGTTAGTTTATTATATTTGCACAAAAATATAGTATGTTTTTTTTTAGAGATGAGAAAGCTTAGGTAACTAATAAAATTAGTCCAGTGGTTTTTTTCTTTTTTCCAAATAAGAGAAATCACATAAAATTGCATAGCCAAATATAAAATAAATTTTATCTTATATGTTGGATATTGTATAACTTAAATATGTATAATAATAATAATAATGTTTAATTTTAAAACAAAATATTTCATACAAATATTAAGAAAAGGCGAAGCATTATATTTGAGGATAATCCAGTACAATTAGAAATTTTATTTCATGTCTCTGCACCTGTTTCTGCTTCAATGGCCATAGTAAAATCGATCAAGAGGGGGAGTTTTATGTTCTTGTGAAGCAATGTGTGGAAAGTTTTTGCCGATTCTGAATTACTGAGGAATCTGTTGATGAGCTCTTCTATTTCTTTTTGGAATGAGTAGTTATAGTAGCACTGCGCGCAGTCGATACAAGCGCATGTGCAATTACTTTTCATTTTTTCTGCCATATTGGATGTGATTTTCGAGTAGCTATATTTAAATGTATGTATTAATAAAAGGAAGGTGATAATTTTATATTATGTGAGTTGTGTTTATATATTGTAGGTAAAGCATTTTTATAGTTATTGATGTCTAAGGTTTCTAATTGTACATGAAAGGGGACACGTGTCATAAGCTGTGGACACATAGCTTACATGTGTACAATATTTATATTGAGTTGTGATGTATCTAGGTTGTATTGAAGTGGGGTAGTGTGGCATTAAAAAATAGTGCCATGTGAAATTGTTTTGTTTACAAGTTGAAGTAAGTTCATGTGGTATGGAAGTTGAGTACACGTGCTCAATTTTATCTCTATGTCATGGAAAAGGTGTACATATTATTAAGAGTCTAATTAGATGTCCGACCATGTTAGCTTCAAAATCTTAATTGTAAATTGTAACTTGGGCACTAAACAGACAAATGATGATTACCACAACTAAATCAAAACCCAAGACCACATTTTCAAAATTTAAAATAGAATGAAGAGGGAAAACATTTTCTGAATCAATTGAAATACCGCATTCAAAATGAAGGAAGAGAGATACATCTTCACTAAAAACAGTGTCTACTATGACCAATATGGAAAAAATAGGATGATAGTGGAATACTTCAAGCCTAAAGTTTAAAAGGAAATGCAGTTCAAGCTTCACAAGAGAAATAAAACAACCAAATGTACATGCAAATATTTAACCATAAAATAACACAATTCGAGAAGAAATCATTTTTGAAAATCCAAATTAAAAAGATCATGGGTGGCTAATGGAACTTGCATACTGCTTAGTACTTGGAGAAATGAAAGTACCTTTTATCCATAATGTGATATTGGTTCACAATGAAAGCAAGATTTAACCAGTTACTCATGTGGTGCTTCCAGTTAACATTCGTCTTCATGTCAGTCGTCTAGTTCTCGTTCGACGCCTTTGAACCTAGGGACATAGTGCATTAGAACAGCCTCCGAATCATCTTCGTTAGTAGCTGTGTCCTTGGAGGCTGCAGTGGTTGTATCTAAGATCAACGGTTTTCCAGAGAAGTAGAAGTCCATGATTTTCACAACAATTTTGGGTTTTAGAAGATCTCATTTTGTCTTTCGACTTCGTGACAGTTGCAAAATCTAATCCAAAGAAGATCTTAGTACTTTCTGTATAATAAAGATAGAGGACTAATGAATATAATAAACTATAAGGATTTACAAAAATACAGCAATTCAGCCAAACAATGTCTATATTGTATACATTCTTCTACTGTGTTTTATAAGTAAGATAACATCAGAGCAGTTTGTGTAGCTGCAAATGATACAAAAACAGACCCATTATACATGATCCACACCTCAATTCATCTATTAACAATTCCTAATACGAAATAGCTACCAACATATGGTAAGTAGGTAACCATACAACAAGAGCAAAAGGGAAAAATAAGTTGAAGAATCTCTAGTTTAAACAGCTCAATACCTTTCATCTCAAGTTAGAAAGCTCTTCCCAACCTTCCAGGGAAGCAAATTTCTCACTGTCAAAATTTTATATTGGTTAATGGCACCATGTGTCTTGCCACCCTATCAATTTAAATTCTCCCACTTTGTCTTTCGACTTCTTGACAGTTGCAAAATCTGATCCAAAGAAGACCTTAGTACTTATTGTATAACAAAGATATAATCCTAATGAATATAATAAACTACAAGCATTTACAAAAATACAGCAATTCAGCCAAGCAATGTCTATACATTCTTCACATGTATTTTATAAGTGAGATAACATGAGAGCAGTTTGTGTAGCTGCAAAGGATACAAAAACAAACACCTTATATATGTTGTACACCTCATTTCATCTATTAGAAATTCCTAATACGAAACAACTACCACCATAAGGTAAGTAGGTAAACATACAACAAGAGCAAACAGATCAAATGAGTTGAGAATCCAAGGTAAGTAGGTAACCATACAACAAGGGCAAATAGACCAAATGAGTTGGAGAATCCCTAATTTAAATAGCTCAATACCTTTCATCTCAGAAAAGAAAGCTCTTCCTAAACTTTCAGAGAAGCAAACTTCTCACTGTCAAAATTTCTTGTTGGTCTTCTATACTTCTCTACCTTGAAGTAGACGTGTTTCAAATTCTCCCACTTTGTCTTTCGACTTCTTGACAGTTGCAAAATCTGATCTGAAGAAGACATTAGTACTTTCTGTATAACAAAAATAGAAGACTAATGAATATAATAAATTATAAGCATTTACAAAAACACAGCAATTTTGCCAAGCAATGTCTATATTTTATACATTCTTCTCCTGTATTTTATAAGTGAGATAACATGAGAGCAGTTTGTGTAGCTGCAAATGATAAAAAAAAACCCTTATATATGATTCACACCTCAATTCATCTAGCAGCAATTCCTAATATGTAACAACTACCAACGTAAGGTAAGTAGGTAACTATACAACAGTGAAAGTGTGGTGTATTGGAATGTGCAAGATGCACAGACTGTGGAAAATGATATAAAAAATCAACTACTCAAGCCAAATAGATTTGGAGCCTTGAGTATGAAATAAATAGGAGAAAAAAATACATCTTACTGGGTGGAAAGTCAGTGAGTTAACATAGTAAATGTCATTGTTGTCTCTATGGCATCTGAATGTATAGTTTTTTCTTTGTTGAGCATTATCAAGGTAATGTACATAGCTATTTCTTCAGTTGATTCAATCTATCAGGAAAAAAAAACAATGCTAGTATGAGTTAAGATTTAGAGCATGTTTGTAAGCAGGTTCATGATGCACACTATAAAACTCAATATGAACAAAGTATTAGCTATTCAGAACCATGAAAAAGCACAAAATCGTATGTTTTGCCGAACAAGAGGCCAGTAAGCATTCAGTGATAATGCACTAATATGTTGGCATTATTTTAGAAACATAGTGATTTCGAATAAGAACGAACCTATGTGGATTCTTAAGTTGTATTTATGGAGTGTTGGCAGCATTTAAAACTTCATGGAAAATATTAGTGATGTGTACTGATGGTGTTGGAGGCCTAATTAGGATTTTTAATTGGTCGTTAGTTTTTTCTCTTGATAATGCGACAAAGAGTTGACCATGTGAGAAAACAGGTTCTTTTAGATAAATACCAATGAAATCTAAAGTTTAGCCTTGTGCTTTATTGATAGTCATAGCATAACATAGTCGTACAGAGAATTGTTTTCTTTTAAATGTAGTAGTTTAAAAGTTATCAAGTGGAGCTTCTAATGTAATTCGGGGAATGAATACAGGTTTTCCTGAATGCGTACCAATTGAAATTTCAGCATAAATGATATTTTTCTCAAAACCTTTGCACAGAAGGCGTGTTCCATTACAAAGACCTTCTGTTGGATTAATATTTCTCAACAATATTATTGGTGCGTTTATCTTCAAACATTATTTGTGTGGAGGAAGCCCTTGAGGAGTTAGAGAATGAAATATATCTTGTTGGTCAGTTGTAACATATTTGCATGTGCTTTCATCATAACTGAAGTACGTGGTCGCTTATTAAAATCTCATTGACTTCATGAACAAATTCATTTCATGTAGTGAGTGTTTCTCTATTAACAAATGTGTTATAATCTATATTATAATCACAAATATTAGGGAAAACTGTCTATCAATGTATTCAATGATGCTGATGCAGTGAGAGCATATTAAAGATATGATATACGTAGAACAAAATTTATAATCCTTTGATTCTTAAAGAATACCGGAAGATAGGCTTCTTAAATACGTTGATTCTTATAGAATACCGCAAAAGAGGTATGAGGCAATTCTCATTTTCATTAATCAAGTCAACTCCCTTTTTACAATAATATGAGCACCTATTTATAGGTGATAACAAAATTTAACGTAATAATGACAATTATAAATAAAAGGAAACAAATCAAAACCTAATTATATTAATTATTCTATATCTCCACCATATCTGCATCATTCTCCTCTGCTTGGAAACTATTCGCTCTCGAATCGTGCAGGTCGTATCACGAACAAAATAAGTACGAAAACACGCCGAAATATCTTTAAATTCATGTAACCTTAAATCCTTCAGTCGAGCACCTTCATATTCATTAGATCGCTAATTATAAAATCCATAAAATACGAATCTTTTGGATCAAACAAAACTTCCGCATTAAGCACATCATAATTTGCAACAATTTCAATTATCTCTACGTCAAAAACTTGATTGCCATTGGCACCGTGAAAAATTACATCGTCTTCTTCATCAAAGATTGGTGGGGTATCATAACCACCATACGAATCTCCTTCATCAAAGATCGGTGAGACATCATACTCACCGTAGAAAACTTCACCATATTCTTCATCGAAGATTGGCCAGCTGTTGGCAATTAGATCGTGCGGTTCAACATGATCCGTTAGGATTAACAGGCAAACAAATCAGCGGAAGCAAAAATAATGTTTACCGTACTTCTGGGTTGATGTAGAGGATGAACCGTTGCAGAGAACCACCTCTCAATCTTCTGCTGTATGTCCCAAGTCGAATCCTACTGTTGTGTGGGCAACAATCCGCAGGATTCTCTCAATCTGCTCCTATTCTTTTCTAACTGTCAAATGAGGTACTGACTTAGGGTTAACAGGAGCTGAGATGACTTATATAGTTGGGCTACAGCAGGGACCAGGAGGAGAAATTGGGCTGGGCCTCAATTGAATTTAATTAACCAAGCTTAGCCCAAAGCTTTTAATTAAATCCAATAATAATAATATAGTCCACTAAAATATTATTACTGCACTACCCGTCCAATCCCAAAATTATGTTCTGGGCTCCTTCTTATTATAAGCCCGATGGTCTCCCCATGTTTAAGAAATACAATGTCCATTAATTAATTAAGTTACTGACAACTCAAATTAATTAATATCTCATCCGAGAGTAGTACCACTCAACCTTATTATCATGTCGGAAATTAATCCACTTGCAAGATTTACATGATAAACCTTATGAGCTCCTCAAGGGGACATCATCAACCTATGACGGACATGGATTCCTTCTACAATCAACAGCACACCATAGATACAGCACTACTTCCCAACTCACCGAGTTTGTTGATTTAATACTATAAATCTCACCCATTGATGAATCAAAGAAATACATACTGCCCTACATGTCGAGGTTATTGTATAGGGATTAAGAGCACGAACTTCCATAATAACAGAGATCAAGTTCTACTATATAGCCAGTATAAGAAGAACGATCTCAAGCGGTCCTGCTCAATACACACAAGTGCACTAATGTGATTCTATAGCCAAGAAAAGCTAATACCAAACCACACTACAACCATACCGATAGAGAGTCCCCGTCTATCTCAGTTGTGAGCATCTGTTTATACTTTATAAGGAAACCGATAATATGATCTTCTGCGTGTTGTCGCACAACATATTATCTACAGTATAAAGTAAATGGACTATTGCATCATGCATATAAAATAAATTATAAGATGCAATCATTTGATCAATGATTCTCATTTCAAATATTGTTATGACATTGTTCATACTAAAGCTAGACTTTTAGTATACAATCCAACAATCTCCCACTTATACTAAAAGACTATGCTGTCATGTCTTCTGCCATACATCTAATTCCTACTCCCACTTACGCGACCATTAAAAGCTCTCGCCTTAAGGTCCTTGTAAATGGTTTACTAGGTCATCATCCGATGCAATCTAGGCGACAACAACCTACCCCTCATCATACGATTTCTCGTAACAGGTGGTACTCGCGCTCCATGTGTTTAATTGCCTTATGGACTTGTGATTTCTTCAAGTTTGCAACTGCACCAATATTATCAATGTAAATTGTGATTACCTTGGGCAAACTTAGAAACACTTCAAAGTCCATCATGAAGTCTCTAGAGTCATATAGATACTTTGGCTGCCTTATAGGCTCTAATTTATCATCTTTCCATGATGGAGTCCGGAGTTTGAAATATATTTCAATATAAGACTCCTCCACATTATGACTCTGCTTCCTAAAATTAAACACATAACCTTTGAGGAGAATTTACTACCGTCCAATTGGACTAAAAATCTGAATCTACGTAATCCACAAGAAGCAGTGAATCTGTCCAGTAAGTCCACATATAATTTCTAGTCCTTCTCAGACACTTTATAAATGTCTTACCACAGTTCATCATTCTTGTTCCGGGTTACATTGATACCCACTATTCATGCATTCAGCAAAATAGATATCCAACATCGTTCATAGCATTCCTTAGATTAAGCTTCCTTATTCGCCGAAGCATAAGGAACCGCTTTCATCCTCTTTATCTTCTTCTTTTGTCTCAAAGACACATTCACTTAGATAAATTTATATGCTAAACGAGTATGGACTGTATCATTTTATGAAACTTGAGATAAGCATAATATCCTTTCTTGTGATCCGTATTACCGTGATCAAAAGGATATATTTTGCCTTTCTTAAGTCCTTCATCTCTACCGCTTTATTAACCGTTCCCATACGCCCGACAATACTCTTTCATTGTTTCCAATGAGCAAGATACTATCTACATATAGTCCAAGAAATACCACCACGTTTCCGTCACTCTTTACAACACACAAGACTCATCCGCTCATTGATTTAAATCCATGCCACTGGATTACCTAATCAAAACAGATGCTTCACGATCTTAAAGCTTGCTTTAGTCCATCGCTGGACAATTTTAAGCTTACTATCAAAATGCTATTAGTACTTTGCAATGAATCACTCTGGTTGCTTCACATAGATGTTTTCCTCAAGACTTCCAATCAGGAAAGCTGTCTTTGACATCTATTTGCTGTTCCTCATAGCAGCAATAAAAGAATCTGGATCAACATAAGCATAGCTACCAGCGAACATGTTTCCTCATAATCGAACCATTTCTTTCTGAGTATACTTTTTCGCAACAAGCTTTGCTTCCAAGGTTTTCACCTTTCCATATGATCCTCTTTTATTTCCTTTGACCACTTGCAATGGTTTTTACACCATTTAGTGGTCATACAAGTTCCCAGACTTAATATAGAATCCGTAGATTCTATTTCAACATTCATTGCAACTTACTAAGATTCCGCATTTTCATCTTGTAGTGCTACGTCGTATCCATGAGATAATACCATGTTCACTAGGGATCAAGTCTCACGACTCTCCCAAAACATATATTTAACGGGTAGTTGAACAACCCTCCCACTACGACAAGACATTACATGTATTTGTGTATCAGACGTGACATGCGTTGCAGTTTATCTTGTGGTATATCCTCTTGTACACTTGGTACTAATACTTTGTGTTTTCCTCTCACTACCTTTAGAACAACTTATACATGGGCTTGTGATTTATTACATAGTCCTTTTCCAAAAAATCTGGTGTTTGTGTTAACAGTCACCCTTCGATCTTTTGGACTAAATAAATCACTCTTTATTTTTCTAGGATATCCCATATACAGACAAATGTTTTACGAATTACTGTTTCTAGGGCATATCCATAAAATGAATTTTAATTATTCCAAATAATTCATCATCTATCTAATCATAACCATAAGAGCCTTATTCCTTCTATTCACCACACCATTCAGATTGGGGCATACCCGGTGTAGTCAACTTGAGATTTAATCTCAACTTCTGATCAATAGTTCCTAACTATCCCAAGAGATATTCGCCATCATGATTGAATCGTAATGACTTAATATATTTTCCATGACGCTTCACTGTACCAGCCTTACAATTCTTGAATTAATCAAAGAACTTAGACATGCAGTGCATCATATAAATATATTGGTTTCCAGAATAATTTTCGAATATTCATAACCACCTCTCGCCTGGATAATATTAGGTTCGCTTGAATCAGAATGAACTAATTCCAACATATATATCTTTGGCTCTACACCCCACAGCCTTGAAAAGGCAGTTAATTATTTTTACTTCCAAGCAAGACTCGCAAGTCCGATAGTTTCCACTTCAGATAAACCTTACGGTCTATCGGCTATCAACTTTTGAATCCTACTCAAGAAAAATGAATTAGTCATAGACGCCAAATGTATGTTTAGTTCATTTTCGAAGGTTCCTTTCTCTTACTAATATTAGAAGATGCATTATTTAATTACTATTTATTGCATCTGTGAGATGTACATGATTCAAGAGTATACTTTTTATCCACCAACATACTTTAACGGATTATAGCCTCATCCCTCATTACTATGACCATGTCATTTAAATGAAATGAAGTATCCATCCGTTAATACATAGAAACCGAAATTAAATTCTTTCTATGGAACGTATGTAAAGACAATTTCTCATAATCAATCGTTTATTCTTATCATGAGATAAATAAACAACTCCCACTGCAATAGCCACTATCTTTGTAGTTTTACCCATGTTATTAACAATCTTATCCTTACTTAGTGATAAACATTTAGTGATTCCAGTATCTACATACTTCGTGTCAGTAGATGCCATCACTAATCATGTTTAAACCATTAGTAAATAAGATATTAAACTTGTTCACATCATGATGAAAAATGGCTTTCTTTTGCCACATGTTTTGTCAGAAGTTTCCCACCTTATACATCCTCTTGTAATTCAGGTGAAACTTACTCAAAACATCTAGGCAATTATGGAAAATAAAATTGACTTAGGTTTCCCTTTCAACTTCTATTTCATGTATTTCCAATTCATTCATCAGATTCTATCATGATCTTGCGCCTTTTAAATTACTCAAGTATCCGAAGAGTTACATAAGACCATCATATTTCTATGAACCTCTCATCTCTTCACTAGAGACTTTAACAGGCATCATGAGCCGTGCTATGTGAGAACACATTTTTATTTTCTTAAGCAGTAATTTTCAAAACCAAGATTCTTTTCTAATCATCTAATTTGGACAAGTAAATGTAATTTCTTTTAGTAAACAAATAGTGAGATAAAACCATTCGAAATTCAGAGAATCACAAATAAATTTACCGATCAAATCTTCGAATTTTATTCTTTTATATTGATTCCCTCAAAACAATATAAAATAAAATTCACCGACATCTCAAGCACCGTGAGTCTGCAAGCCACGACAGTGTGGACGTTTACAAACCCGAACATTTACAAGAGAAGGTTTTACCCATTAATTTCATTTGTCAACCTAACTTTATGACAAAATAATTAATAGTCGGTTCCTCTTTAGCCATGCAAATAAAAGCAGTGACTCCGATGGGGAGGATACTTATTATTTACATCTAAGTGTACACCATTATTTAACCCCAAGTCCGCGGCCTAAGCTTACGTGCCTTACAGATAGAGAAGTACACACGCGCTCGGATAACTTCCTACAGTCATCAATTACAAGTTTGTACCAGTGAACCGCATATAAACTCATCCGATAGGGAGGAAGGTCTATGCCAACGCGCAAGTTCATATGCATCACATTACAAACGTAATTATTTAATGAAGTCTGTTCCAGCAATCCATGAATAAACTCATCCGATGGGGAGGAAGGCTCTAATGCCGATGCGCAAGTCTATTCACATTGCTAACAAACCAATAATGGAGGCCACGAGAATTAATTACCAATCCCCTCTCCCACTTAGTTTTTAACACGGAGGGTTTTTAACATGTATATAATATTCAAAAATAAAATATACATCCTAGCATGCTTCTATTAACAGCAATTTAAATAAATAAATCGCATAGAACATGCCTTACATATATGACAATTAATTGTCAAGTTAAAACAATTAAATCAGTTATATATCTCAATTAATTGCATAATAAATAGTGGATCAATAAAATGGGCCCAGTCTACTCAAGCAACAACAGCATAAAATGAGCAGCCCATTAATAAATTAATTAAGCCCATTTATCCCGCTAATTTTTGCTATAAACTTGGCCCAACACAAATTCCACAATTAATTAAATCCAGCAATTAATAATGGCCCAGCAGCCCATAAGCATTTTAATTAAAATTGGGCCCAAAAGCCCAAAACCAAATTAAAATAGAGCAAAGGCCCATCTGACAACCCATTAATCGAAAACATGCGGCCTTGCTGCCCAAATACACTAATAACAATTGGGCCCAATAAGTAAACTAGGCCCAACAACCCATTAGCCAAAATTGGATTCAGAAACCCTGCTCCTTCCAATTTCGTCATCCGCACTCTGAAAAATGATTCCACAGAGCCCACGAAGAATTCGCCGGCAAGACTCCATCGAGACTGCTCATGACTCGCGCCTGCAACCATCCTCTTCCGATGTACAAGCCTTGCCGTTGCTAGCTGTCATCTGTCCCGATGACCAAAACAATAGCCGACCCAATCGGAAGAGAATACAGATTCGCCCTGGCAGTAGAAAGACTGGCCTAGAATCCGACTTGGTCTCGACGGGAAGCCCTTCAGACCTGCCTCGGAAATGGCCAGGAGACTCGCCTGGAACCAGCAGTTCTCGTCTGGAAACCCAGTCAGCCACGCCAACCTCCATATCTCGTCGCCATTGATGATGGCATCCAGCAGTTCTCGCCGTCCATGATCGATGCCACCCAGAAACTGCTGTCGACGATCGTGACTCAAGCGATCAGTTGACGCCACCATCTGGTTCTGCAGCATCGCCACCCGATCGAATAGAGATGCTCCTCCCGGATAATCAATTTGCAGCGCTTGAAGACCACAGCGACCAGCCTCTGTTTTCACTCCCAGATGCTCCAGTCCGCTTCGGTGGTTATCACTCCAGGCACCGCCTCGATGCCTCCCGTCAGCCTCATCATACCAGCGTGTTGGTTTCTCTTTCGTCACTCGAAACAGTATGTGTTGTATTTCGAGTTCGATCAACATCGATAACACATAGCAGAAAGGATTTCAAGGAGAAGATAAAAAACAAAACCCTTTCTTCTCCCACGATCACAACTTACTCACCATGGAACAACCGTGTGTGAATCGTGCAGTGTTAATAACCAACGATAACACATATCAATAGCAGTAGATAGGATTCATGGATAAACAAAATACATAGCCCTAGCTATCTCAAGCGATGATTTCCAGATTATTCACATAATCACATAATCACTTTTATATATGCTATCAATACGACAATAAACACACGAATGGCTTAAGCCTATCCAACGTCTCACGTTTCACCACGAAACCAACGCTCTGATACCAATTATTGGCAATTGGATCGTGCGGTTCAATGTGATCTGTTAGGATTAACAGGCAAACAAATCAGCGGAAGCAAAAATAATGTTTACCGTACTTCTGGGTTGATGTAGAGGATGAACCGTTGCAGAGAACCACCTCTCAATCTTCTGCTGTATGTCCCAAGTCGAATCCTGCTGTTGTGTGGGCAATAATCCGCAGGATTCTCTCAATCTGCTCCTGTTCTTTTCTAACTGTCAAATGAGGCACTGACTTAGGGTTAACAGGAGCTGAGATGACTTATATAGTTGGGCTACAGCAGGGACCAGGAGGAGAAATTGGGCTGGGCCTCAATTGAATTTAATTAACCAAGCTTAGCCCAAAGCTTTTAATTAAATCCAATAATAATAATATAGTCCACTAAAATATTATTACTGCACTACCCGTCCAATCCCAAAATTATGTTCTGGGCTCCTTCTTATTATAAGCCCGATGGTCTCCCCATGTTTAAGAAATACAATGTCCATTAATTAATTAAGTTACTGACAACTCAAATTAATTAATATCTCATCCGAGAGTAGTACCACTCAACCTTATTATCATGCCGGAAATTAATCCACTTGCAAGATTTACATGATAAACCTTATGAGCTCCTCAAGGGGACATCATCAACCTATGACGGACATGGATTCCTTCTACAATCAATAGCACACCATAGATACAGCACTACTTCCCAACTCACCGAGTTTGTTGATTTAATACTATAAATCTTACCCATTGATGAATCAAAGAAATACATACTGCCCTACGTGTCGAGGTTATTGTATAGGGATTAAGAGCACGAACTTCCATAATAACAGAGATCAAGTTCTACTATATAGCCAGTATAAGAAGAACGATCTCAAGCGGTCCTACTCAATACACATAAGTGCACTAATGTGATTCTATAGCCAAGACAAGCTAATACCAAACCACACTACAACCATACCGATAGAGAGTCCCCGTCTATCTCAGTTGTGAGCATCTGTTTATACTTTATAAGGAAACCGATAATATGATCTTCTGCGTGTTGTCGCACAACATATTATCTACAGTATAAAGTAAATGGACTATTGCATCATGCATATAAAATAAATTATAAGATGCAATCATTTGATCAATGATTCTCATTTCAAATATTGTTATGACATTGTTCATACTAAAGCTAGACTTTTAGTATACAATCCAACACCAGCCACCATCAACAAATTTGACTTCTTCATCGAAAATTGGTGATCCATCGTATATCGAATCAGATACCAACAAATTATTTTGTTGGTAAATTTGCATAGTATCATCTTCATACGATGACTGATCATCATAAAAGGTATCATAAATCACTTGAAATCTCGAATCCAACATTGAGAATCTGGCTCTGGTTACCAACTGATGCAGCAAGAATATAATTATTTTTCAGCTGAATATTGTATTTGTATTCATTGTCTTTTAACATTTCATCAAAATTTTTAATTATTTTTCATTTTTGCCATTGTAGCTTCGTCTTAAATGATCAATTTTATTGTACGTATTAATTATGCCAATACGCTCAGTTTGCTAATATTACATGACTTAAATTCATTTTCATCTAATAGAATCTTGAATCTTGAATGTGAGGTTCTCCAACCAGGTAGTAATGATGCTGCCACTCTTGAGGTAGCCGTGGCAAGTGCAATATGTCATTTCACTCTTATTGCAGCAAGAATTGTTTATATAGGAAAGTTTTGCCAGTCCCTCTGGGGCCATCTAAATAACTTTAGGTAAATTATTATCCACACAATACAATATGTTGTTATAGGCAAATGTTTGTTCTTCATTTAACAAATGAACAGATGCGAGGCCAGTAGCTGGGGTGACTATACTTGGTTCACTTTATAATTCTTTAGTTAAATTGTCATGAAAATCAGTTGGTAGATTATCCTCTAAAAAGGAAAAATCTTCTAATTTCTTTTCCATTGAATACAAGTAGTAGCTGAGAATGCTTAGAACTTTGTTTCTGATTCTATTTCTGCTTAAGGTTTTGTCTTGTGAAAAATCTTCAAATAAGAAATCTTCAAATTTAAACCATAAATCTTTGGGGTTTTTAGGGTTACAATGAACAAGTAGAGTAGGGAATAAATATCGTAAAGCAGCTGGCATTAGATACATGGCAGCCTCTTGAATACACATCTCTGGTATTGTATCTTCTTCCATCAGGCCTAATGATAGGTTGTCGCCGGCCTACCAAAATAAATTTTATTTCCGACTCACTCTAATACTTAGTATAGTAACGAGTATGGGTCAAATCCAAGAGAGTATAATGAAATTTTAATTAAATTTAAGTACTGTAAACATATAAAATAAATAAGGAGGGTTTTGGATTGGTGACAATTGAAGGTAAAAATGACAATAAATCTTAATTTTTAAATAACGAAGTAGACGAGAATTAATTATTAAATTAACCAAGTGAGACAAACCTAGTTTAGGATGACGATCCCCTTCCGTTTACTAAATTAATTAATTATATGAATTAAACATCTAGCCTAGTGTACAAACTCAAATCCCTAGATTGACGGTACGATCAATCAACCCGAATGTTCTTATATTCATCAATTAGGTACGACCACTAAATTGAACTATTTATGAGTGACCCTATGGATTTGAACTCATAAACGCATTAAAACTCTAAATATAGAATTACTAGGCTACGAAAACCGGCTAGGAATCATACAACCTAGATCATATTACACCTAGAGGGAATAATCTCTACTTGCTACTTAATCCAATTCCTACAATAATTACGGATTGTAGATCATGAAATAGCAGTAAGCAATTAAACAATTAAATTAATTGATCAGGCTAAATTAATTATTAAAGTGCTATAAGAACATCAAAGCATGTAAAAACCTTTAATAATTAATCTAAGGTTCAACGGGAGGTTCACGAAATCCTAAACTAGAAAAGGGGATTAGCTCCGCATGTTCATAGCAAAAATAAAATTAAAATATAAAAACCGATGATGATCCGATGATGATCTTCAATTTCACGTCAATTCTGCCCAGAATGATCGTGTTTTGCTCCCGGAACTCACGTTCTCCTCGTGTATTTTTGCCTCCAAAAATAAATAAATATCTTCCATATATATCTGTGTCTTGATCCCTAAGTAATCCTGCTTGATCTCTTTCCTTATTTCTCTCTTCCAAAAATATTTCCAGGATCTCTTTTATTTTACCGTGTCTTCCACCAGATATGGGCCTTCAATTATGTGGAAAATAAGCTGGCCGATTTATTTCCTAATTTAGCCTGTTTCCATATCAATTCATATAATTAAAGTAATAATCTCTTAAAGATAAAATAAGTCAATATTAACACCCAATTAGCACATAAGTCAATCAAATAAACATGAATTTCAACCAAATAATTGTGCTAAAATATAACTTATCACCTAATATTTGTGCAGTTTCTCGGTAAGTATTACTCCCTCCGTCCCAACAAGTATTTCATGTATTGGTGTGCACGGAGTTTAAGAAAAATTTCTATTTTTATGTATAAAGTAAGAAAGAGAATATATATTTTAGTTGATTTAATGAAAAGGGGTGTAAAGTTATTGGGAGATGTAAAAAAGTAAGTAAAAGTAAGTATTATATTAGGATGTGTGTAAAAAGTGAGTATTGTTATAATGTATTTTTTACCAAATTTAGTAAAAGTAAAGTGTGAAATACTTTGAGGGACGGATGAAAAAGGAAAGTATGAAATACTTCGTGGGACGGAGGGAGTATATGTTACTATCTTTTATTGTCCTTAAACATTTAAATGAAGGTGGTATTCTAACATGTTTCAATAACAATGCTAGATAAAACTTATCACCATGAGATGGCTAGCAAGTGACAATACGTGCTGCTACATTTCCTTTTTTAGGTGGTTTCCATTCTTTTGTATCATTATACCAGGTAAAATGTTCGGGGAACATAACGTATAATAAATTAAGACTTCTAGCATACTCATTGTGGTTATTCATATGGAAAAATTCGGTTAGCATTGTTTCTTTAGATTTAGGGTTATTGACGATGTTTACTAAAGATTCATTAGCGAAAAAAGTTATTCGCTACTCATTTTCTAGATGAATGGGTAAGGAAATCACAGGTGGAGATGTAGAGCTGAGTTCAAATCTAAAAATACGCCAAACTGCCTCAGGGGTGAGATCCATCGAGCATTTTGGAAATCTGCAATTTCGTCAATCACCTTTTTTTACTATTTTCAAGCAATGTGTATGAAATTTTGTCATGACCTTTGTAAATATATTTGTACATGTATTTTATTGCCTGAATTGTGGAAAAATCTCAACATTAATATGACAATTAAATATAGCTAAAAGATATGGGTTATAAGGAACTACACATCGATTGTCAAGCTTTGAACCTCTAATGGTAACATGTAGACCATTATTTCTGCGACGATATATTGGGTAAGAATTTATTTCACATTTTGTATTTTCAGAGAAATCTTTAAGGTATTTAAATTTATAGAATCCTTTCTTCATACATGGACACGCGGGATTAAATGATCCACATGGACCATGCATCATATGTTTCACAACCAATGAAAATAAATAGGCATCCGTATGTGGATTTGGGAGTTCAGCGGAGACTATTCGGTCAAAAGCTTCTGGGGAAAACATTTGGGATCTTTGAGCGAATTAGTTGGAAGGCAGAAGGAACCCTAATTCGATGTGGCTTCCATCCGCCCGCCTCCCAGCACCACCATTCCTTCCAATTCTTTATAGAAGTAGACTTCCCCGTGAGAGTTATTCCACGGGAAGGATTTACTCGATAAAATCCTTTATGCAAATTTTCCTCTGAAGGGCGGTACATATATTCGATTTCCTTAGGGGACAGATGTCGATACCCCTTCTTACAGAACAGGTGTATAAACCCAATTATAGTAGCCCAGGCGTTCGGGGATAGTTGGTGCGGCACCAAGTTTCAAAAAATAAGGAGTTCCGCTAAACAAGGATGAAGGGACAGACAGAACCCTAGCTTTAGCATATGGACATTCACAGCCACTCGCCCCTGAATCGGCTTGCTCGCTTTCTCATTCTCAATTAGAATAATGAATTCCAATCTCGGCATCGCATACTTCGATGATAATTCTTCAAACAGGGAACGAGGAATGGTGCTGTCCTGGAAGTGGGTCCACATCACATTGTGGGCCCCATCGTGAGAAGCGATGCGAGCCCAAACATTCTCTGGATCCGGCATATCCTCCGCTGTAGCAAATGAAGAAGGAAGAGAGTGGGTGGCTGCCGGAAGCCTTCGCCGCAACGAAGAAACTTCAATCTCTTCCTGCAGATCTTGGAAAGCCCTCTCTAGGGATTTCGATACCCCTTCTCCGTCACTCACCACCCACTTTGGGTCTGACTGGTCTGTGGAATGGTCACGTAGATTCATGCTTTAATGACTGAGGTGAGTCGGCGGGAGATTATGAGTCAGAAGCAGAAACAATGAAAGGAAAGTAAGAATCGAAGAAAAGGAAGACCTATTTTTATAGCACGCCTCCCCAATTAACACCACCAATGACGGGACAACAATTAATGCCAAACATATCTAATGATGAAAAGTTATCTCAAAAATATGTTCAGGGATCTCGAAATGTCGCCTCAGAATCCCTGGCAACCCTAGATGTCATTTCAAGGGTTTGAAATTAAAAAAAGTACACGCACATGCTCGAATTGAGAAAGTTCCGCCTTCACTTACCACGCGCCAATGATGACAAAATCTGGGAGCTAATGTGGTAGGGCCTGGAATGCCGGGCCCTCACCTATCAGAAATGGAGTTGGGCCACCTACTCTGAAGCCCATTAAGAACGTGGGCCTAGGCTAAAGGCCCCCGATTACAAGGGCCTGGAGCGCGTCTACCAAACCTCTATTTGGAGAACATAATGATTCGGCCCTCCTCTTCACGTTGGCCACTTGTTGAGAAGTTATACAGATATCCCCTAAGATATCTGTATAGGGAATATCCTAAAAAAAATCATAAAAAGGATCACGAGAAGATAATGCATTTAATGCTTATACTGTACACGTATATTGTATGATGGCATGGGGATTTATCCAGATTCAGATGACGTCAAGTTATCCAATATAAATATGGGGACAACCCATAGCAATAAACATCACTCATTCATCCCCTCAAGAAGGCATAAAAATGCCTAGGGGGCAATCCTCTCTCCACATTTTATGTTAGCTTAGCACTGATAATCCCTTTATTAACCTTTAACAGCCACATTAACTCATCATTAGGAAGGGATCAAATCTGATAAGCTACAAATGTCAACATGAAATTAAAGAAATATATAAATAACAAATATTTTATTGATAATTGCATAATACAACACATACACATAAAAGGCATAAACTTTTAAATTTTAATCCTCAGATGAATACAGTTCTCAAATATGATCAATTAATGTTGATTTTTTTTATTTTTCTAAATCGAGCAAGAAATTCCTGGAACTGAGAATCATCATCATCCCCCATTTCAAAATTTATAGCCGGTGATTCTACGTGGTCAATAATAGGTGCATCAAGATCAAGTTCATCTTCAATAATCATATTGTGCAAAAAGTAATTTTTTAAATTATTAATGATACTTAATTTATTATATATTAATTATATAAAATACAAAAACATAAATATATAATTAACAATTAAAAATTATTATTAAGAGCGGTTAAAAAATATATATGAAAATAATTATCTTTAAATTGAGCATTAAAAATAAATGTAAAAGAAAAAAGTGCATGAATTTGGTACATGACTATTTTTTCCCAAATTTGGTACACATGTACCATTTGTACCAAATTTTTGGTGTTTTGAGACAACTACTGGAGGAAGGATGTACCAAATTAAAAAAAAAAAGATTAAAGTCTTACATATTTCTTTTGTATAAGGCCATCTCCAATGGATGTACCAAATCACTAAATTTTTGGTGATTTGGTTGACTTAGTACATCCATCAGAGATAACCTTATACAAAAGAAATATGTAAGACTTTAATAATTTTTTCATATTGAATTATCAAAAATACCCATAAAATATTTGGCAAATACATGTGTGAGAATGTCTCAACTCTCACTCATGTAACTTTTATACTAAAAAGTGATACTTAACTAATGGAGAGTGATAATGCTATTTCATAAATAATTTATAGTATAAATGAAAAATGATAACATTTTATATCGAAAGTAATACATTTTATAGTAAAAATTATAGTATTTTAAAAAGTATAAAATGATACTTAATTTTAGGGTATAGTCTAATAAATAAAAATTTTCTTAATTGAAGTGGCAAAGTAAAAGGGAAAAAAAAAAAGAAAATACTCATGGGGATATATTTAATGTTGGGTAGAAAATAGAAACTAGAAATAACAATAATAGAAAAGTGGCATACATCTATCCTTAACTATATATAAAGAGGGAATAAGTTTAGGATGGCCAGTTTATCGCCGGTTGTAGTCACCCACATTGCCACGTGCTAATGATAGAATTTACTCCACCGTTCACTGTTCTTAATCTGCATCCATTACAGCGCTCTCACTTTTTCCACTCTCTATTTGAAGCGTTCCGCCATCACCTCATTGATTACGACCCCGCCTTTCACATTGTTACGTTTTAAAGTCAGAGTACCTCTTCAACCATAGGTTTATCTCCCTTCGATTTTGTCTCTATGTCACATAATTTTAGTTTAAATGACTCGTCGTTCCCGTTTGACCTTTTCTTTCTGAGATTTGTTAGTTCCTTCTCCCCGCAACCATTCTTTGCCGCGCTACCACCTGTTTATGTTTGCTCTAGAATTTCGTCTGCCAAAATCGTCTTTTCGCCATTCAAGCTTTCTTAGTGAGTTACGTTTCTACTGCCCCTCTATAGTCACTATTTAGTTTATTAATTGTAAGGTTTGAAGTCTAATTGCATTCTTTCTCTCCAATTTATGTGTTCTACCCTCAGATATGTTTTTAATTTGGTTTTCCCTTTCTGATTCATTCTGGTTTTCGTGGGTCACTTGCAATGATGATCATGTGATAAAAATTGGTAGTTGATTATGAAGGATTTACATATTTTAAATCATGCCTATGTGATGTTTGGGTTGCCTAGATGAGCTAATTTCTTTCTCTCTCCCATTTACGCTGCCTGTAACTCATGAATTCTACGTACTGTGTGAGCCAACTCACATAGGTGCTATTTTAAAATCGAACAAGGGTTTACAACGTTACACCTGTTAGCATTTAGATCTTTTAGTTAACGTGAACCATTAAGGTTCCATGCAATTCTACTGCAGCGAAAACATAAGAGCAGAATCGTATTACCTTTCATCAGGATTTGATGTAGAGGTTGTACAACAAGAACAAATGACTTTGCGATCTTCTGTTGTATTTTTAAGTCACGTCTTGAAGTTGTGTGGGCAACGATCTGCAAGACGAACTCAATCTGTAGTCAATCTCGCTTGAACAACAAGAACAAATGACCTTCCGATCTTCTGTTGTATTCTTAAGCCACGTCTTGACGTTGTGTGGACAACGATCTATAAGACGAACTCAATCTGCAGTCAATCTCGCTTGCTCACCATTTTAGGCATGTAATCGTGATTATCCGGACTGCTGAGATTGGTTATTTATAGGCTACAACAGGGACCAGGAGGATATATTAGGGTTGGGCCTCCCTTTGGGTTTAAGCATCCAAGTTTAGCGCAAAATTTATACTTAAGTCCAATAATAATAAAACAGTTGACTAAAGAATTATTATTGCACTGCCATCCTAATCCCAAATTATGTTATGGGCTCCTTCTTATTATGAGCCTGTTAATCTCCCCATGTTTAAGATTCAATGCCCATTAATTAATTAAGTTACTGATAAATCCATTAATTAATATATTTACCAAGAGTAGTACCACTCAAGCTTATTATCATGCCGGATTAAATCCACCTGCAGGTTTACATGATAATCATTATGAGCTCATCAAGAGGACATCATCAATCAATTCTGTTAGGACACAGATTTCTTCTACAATCAACTGCACACTATAGAGACAACACCGTCTCCCAACTCACCGAGCATATTGATTTAATAATTAAATATCACCTATTGATGAATCAAAGAAATAAATAATGGCTTACGTGTTGAGGTTATTGTATGGGGATTAAGAGTACGAACATCCATAGTAACAGATATCAAGTTCTATTATGTAGTTAGTATAAACCGAACGATCTCAAGGTGGTCCTGCTCAATAAACACAAAATGCACTAGTGCCATTTTATAGTCAAGATAGACTAATGCTAAATCACACTACAATCATACCGATAGATAGTCCCTGTCCATTTATGTTGTGAGCATTTGTTTATACTTTATAAGTAGCTGATAATATGATCTTCTGTGTGACGCCGCACACCACATTATCTATAGTATAAAGTAAATAGACTTTTGCAACAATATAATTGCAAATGTTTGATCACATGATTCTCATTTTAAATATTATTAAAATATTTTTCATATAAAATGCTAGACTTTTATAATACAATCCAACAATCTCCCACTTATACTAAAAGACTATGCTGCCATATTTTCTGCCATACATCTGATTCCCACTCCCACTACATGACCATCAAAAGCTTTCGCCTTAAGGTCCTTGTAAAAGGATTTACTAGGCTATCATCCGATGCAGTCTAGGCAACAACAGCCTTTTCCTCGTTATACGATTTCTCGTATTAGGTAGTACTCGCTCTCAATGTGTTTAATTGCCTTATGGGCTCGTGATTCCTTCAAGTTTGCAACTGCACCATTATTATCACAATAAATTGTGATACCTTGGGCAAACTCAGAATCATATCTAAGTCCATTACAAAGTTTCTAGAGCCATATAGATACTTTGTTTGCCACAGGGCTCCAATATTATCATCTTTCCATGGTGGAGTCCGAAATATATTTCTATATAATCACTCCTCCATATTATGGCTCAATTTCTCAATTTAAACACATAAGCTTGAGGTGGATTTACTGTCGTCCCTATGACTTGAAAATCCAAGTCTATGTAACCGTCAAGAAGCAATGAATCTGTCTGATAAGCCTACATATAATTTCCAGTCCTTTTCAGGCACTTCAAATATGTCTTACCACAGTTCATTATTCTTGTTCGGGTTACCTTGATACCCACTAATCATGCCACAGACAATACAGATATTCAATCTCATACATAACATTGCATACATGAGGCTTCTCTTAAGTTCTTCATTTCATATTGCTTTATTAATCATACCCATACGCCCGATAATACTCTTTCATTGTCTCAAATGAGCAAGATACCATCTACGTACATACAAGAAATACCACCATATTTCCGTTATTCTTTTCAATATACAAGACCCATCCGTGCATTGATTAAATCCGTATGACTGGATTTTCTTATCAAAACGGATGTTCCATGATCTTGAAGCTTGCTTTAGTCCATCGATGGACACTTTTAAGCTTACACTCAAAATGCACTTAGCTTTTTGCAATGAATCATTCTGGTTGCTTCACATAGATGCTTTCCTCAAGACTTTCAATCAGGAAACCTGTCTTGACATCTATTTGTTATACCTCATATTTGATATGAATAGCATTAGACAAAAGAATCCGGATCGACTTAGGCATAGCTACCGGTGAATAGATTTTCTCATAATCGAATCCTTCTTTCTGAGTATATCTTTTCGCAACAAGCTTTGCATCAAAAGCTTTTACCTTACCGTATGATCCTCTTTTATTTTGTATAACCACTTCCGATGGCTTTTACACCATTTAGTGGTCTTACAAGCTTCCAGATTTGATTTAAAATCCATAAATTTTATTTCAAAATTCATTGCAACTTACTAAGATATCACATTTCGATCTTGTAGTGCTTCGTCGTATCCATGGGCTGATTTCATATTTACTAGGGACTAAGTCTCATGACTTTCTCAAAACATGAATCTATCGAGTTGTAAAATAACTCTCCCACTACGACAAGTCACTACATGCAATTGTGTATTAGATTTGATACGCGATGCAGTTTACTTGTTGTATATCCTCTTATACAATTGGTACTAAAATTTGTGTTTCCCTTCTCACACTTTTTAGAATATTTTATTCATGGGTTTGTGATTTATTACATAGTTCTTTTCCAAAAATTTAATGTTCGTTTTAACAAACACTCTCTTGATCTTTCGGACTATTAAATAAATCACCCTTCATTTTTCTAGGATATCCCATAAACAGACAAATATCCATTACGACATGCTATTTCTAGGGAATACCCATAAAATGAATTCAGTAATTCCAAATAACTCCTCATCTATCTAACCATTTCCATAAGAGTCTTATTCCTTCTATTCCGCCACACCATTCATCTAGGGTTTGCCCGGTGTAGTCAACTTGTGATTTAATCCCAACCTCTGATTAATAACTCCTAAACTATCCTAAAAGGTACTCGTCACCATAATTAAATCGTAATGACTTGATATATTTTCCATGATGCTTCACCATATCAGCCATGTACTTATTGAATTAATCAAAGTACCTAGACATGCGGTGCATCAAATAAATACATCAGTATCTAGAATAATCATCGAATATTCATAACCACTTGTCGCCGGGATAGCCTTAGGATCGCTTAAATCAAAATAAACCAATTCCAACGTATCTTTGGCTCTACACCCCTTTGCCTTGTAAAGGCAATTAATCATATTCACTTCCAAGTAAGACTCACAAGTTTGATAGTTTTCGCTTCCAATAAACCTAATGGTTCATCGGCTATCAACTTTCGAATCCTACACAAGTAAAATGATCTAATCTTAGATGCCAAAGGTATGTTTAGTTCATCTCCAAAGGTTCCTTTCTCTTACTAATATTAGAAGATGCGTTATTAATTTCTATTTGTTGCATCGTGAGAGAAATATGATTTAAGAGTATACAAATTGTCACCAACATACCATAATAGATTATAGCTCCATCCTTCATTACTATGACCATGTCACTCAAATGAAATGGAGTATTGATGAGCCGTCGTCATGCTCTCAAAATATTTTATAATTCCGACTTACTAAAATACTTAGTATAATGGTAAGTAGGGTCGTTTCCCAAGAGAGTAAAATGAATTTTAATTAAACTAAAGTGTTGTAAGTAATAAAATAAATAGGGGGGTTTGAAGTGACAATAACAAAATAACAAAAGTAATAAATTAATTTAAAAATTAATTAACATAAATTGAAAGAAGCTTAGATAATAACAAAAGGTAAAAGCCTAGTTTAGGATATTGATCCCCTCCCGTTTAATAATTTAATTAATTACCAGAATTAAATATTTAGTCTAATGTACAAACTCAAATCCCTAGGAAGACGGTACGACCAATCAACCCGAATGTTCTTACGTTCATCAACTAGGGTATAACCACTAGATTGAACTATCTACAAGTGACCCTATAGATTCGAACTCATAGATGCATGAAAACTCTAAACATAGAATTACTAGGCTATGAAAACCGGCTAGGAATCATACAACCTAGATCCCATTACACCTAGAGGGAACAACCTCTATTTGTTACTTAATCCAATCCTTACAACAATTATGGATTGTAGATCATAGAATAACGTTGGGTTGTAAAATAATCAAATAGGTGATCAAGCTAAATTAATTATCAAACAATCATTAAGAACATCAAAGCATGTAATAGAATAAACTTGGACAAAAGATTCAATATAAAACCCTTAATAATTCATAAAACTATCAACGGGAGGTTCACAAAATCCTAAACTAGAGAAAAGAACCTAGCCACACATGTTCAAAACGAAAATAAAATTAAAATAGCAAAACCGTAGATTATTGGCGATGATCTTCACTCCATGTGCAGCTCGTTCTTGCTTGATTTGAGCCACACCTTGTTGCTGCTGCTGCTGCAAGTGCAGCAAGCTGCACTTGCAGCACACTCCTCCTCTCTTTCTTGTGTGTGTTGTGTGTCTTGTGGTGTGAATTGAATGGAAATTGGGATGTCTTGCAGCCCCTATTTATAGTTGTGGAAGGGGAACAACATCACATGCCTCCATGGCTGCCCATGTTACTTCATTCTCCCACTTCTTCTTGTTTGATGCTCCATTGTTGCTGTCCATCTTTGTCTTCTTTCCATTGGTGTGTTTGTTGCTTCATGTGATCCATGTGAATGGTGTATTATCTTCACTTTAGCCCATGTGTGCACTACTTGACAACTTGCATCGTTGTTTCCAGGCTGGTTTGCACATGAGTAGATCGAATGAAGCCTCCCCAAGTCGAATGCAAGTCGAACAGCACGTTTTCAAGCCAAAAAGAGGTCATTCAACCTTCATTCGATCAGCACCTCTGGTCGAATGAAGGCAAGCGTGGTCGAATGAGGCTACTTGAAGCCTTTTACTGCCCATTCGACCTCCATTCGACCTGAGCTCCTGGTCGAATGGATGCTGTTCAGGTCGAATGATGCTTCTGGACAACTTCACGTGTTGATTCGACCTCCATTGGAGTTTATGTCTAGGTCGAATGGAGGTGCTTCAAGTCGAATGAGCTATGTTGTTGTCGAATGGCTTTGCTGACCCTCCATTCGACCTTCATTCTAGCTGATGCTCATATCGAATGGAGGTGTTTCAACTCGAATGGATGCCGAATTGTTGCTTATGAAGGTCGAATGGACTTGCACCCTTTCATTGTTTCGTGTATAACTTCTTCATCCGAGTTCCAAATTCAATAATTCTTGCGCTCACGCAATCCTCTCTCCATTGGCTTTCAATCCATATAAAGATCATTCATAGACACCAAGAATTGAGTGTGCAATAAGCTATGGAAAGTGGCCAGCAATCCTGCTCGGCACCTCGCGCGCGTCGTCATCGTTTTGCTTATAACTTCTTCGTTTAGAACTAGATTGGGGTGTTCTTTATGCCAAAACGATCCTCTTTTCAGTGGCTTTCCAACCATGTGTCACAACACCAGTTTTCATCTCCATAACAATACAGAAAAATTCCAAAAGTTGGACGTGCGTTTTTTATTCATCCTTACACAAATTGCACCTTTTTGTCCAATCTTGCATTTTTATCCTTTTTCCATCTAAAACACAATAAAACACCTTAAATGCACATTTTTCTCACATATATAAAATATAAGGCATTTGTGCTAATATATTACAACAATATCAATCAAATAGGTGTTTAATTGGACACTAAAACACACTAATTTTCACTCTCATCAAATATCCCCACACCTAAACTTTGCTTGTCCTCAAGCGAATTGAAATCAAAGATGTCAGAGAAGAGAAAATTAAGTTATATCTAACAAGGTAAATGAAAGTCATACACCTCAAAAGACAAGTAACCAATGATCATTCGGAGCTAATATGACAAATGACTCTTTGCTCAAAGTTTGCTATTTTCATGGCATCAAATTTTTCAAAATCCATAGCCTCACAAAGATTCACTTATCAACTCAAATGTTTGATGTAGGTAGCAAGATCACTCAAAAATTGAAAAGAATAGTCATTACCATATGCTTGCTCCCAAATCAAATCTCCACCCATTTCTAGATGGATTATGTGCAAAAATCAAAGGGTCTTTGAATGGGTTATAATGGGGCTTTAGGACTTGGTAAGGTAAAAAGAGAGTTAAGAATGACTAAAGACACCACTTTACAACATGTGATCTTCTCAAATCAAAACTTTCATAATTTCCACATTTCCTTTTCACAATATAACTCTTATTGTCCCTCAAATATCCCCACACCTGGTCCTTTTCAAGATTTTGAAATTTCAGGTGTCACATTTTTTTTTTAAATGTCACTGTTTGTTAGATATTTATCAATGACAAACATTTTCAACAGCTCATCTTTCTATCTTCAAATTCCCCTTCATTCTTGATTCAACAACAAGATATTTTAACAAGATTCACACATTGCAAAGTAATGAAGGGTTCAAACGGAAGAGTTAAATAAAGAAATGGGAATTCAGGATTCATATATGTGCTTATAATTCAAAGAAAAGGTTTAGGCTCAACGTGGCTTCCCTAAAGTTTTTCATAATCAGGTGGGACAATATAAGCCAAGAAGGTTAAACCTAAGTGCCCTTCTCATTTTATCACACACAACCAATCATAAGATCTTGAAATGCATTCAAAAGAGCAAGTTCTAGAATGTGCAATTCAAATTCAATGCACTCAGGAAAGAAATTTTAATAGAGCTTATAGATGATAGCTCGTAAAGGCTCAAAAGCTCACCAAAAATTGGGTAAAACTGCCATGAAATTCGAAAAAATTGAGCCACTATAATCACAAAAATCTTGAAAAGATTATCAAGTTTCAAAAAGCTCCTTATGTCACTGTTACTCCCTCAATCATGCATCACCCTCATCACCTCAAAAGATTTTTTTAACTCTCAATTTCCAACTCCTCATCAACATAAAAATTAAGAGGACAACAAGAGTAAGGCATGGGAATACAACACATCACTTCTCTACCCCAATTATCATATAAAATCTCTCTAACATCCCCACACCTAAACGTTTGCTTGTCCCCAAGTAAAGCACAGTATAAGAAAGACTAAACATGTAATTGGGTAGAGTACACCTGGTTTAGTCTTGGATAGAGCTTTAACCATGATCAACCCAAGCAACAAGTATCACGGCTGCAAAACAAAACAGAAAATAAAGAACGAACAATCAAACAATTTATTGAAAATAAAATAAAATGATAAAATTAGGTTGCCTCCCAATCAGCGCCTTTTTTTTATTGTCGTTGGCTCGACTTTCACTTCCCTTTCACATAATAGGAGTAAAATGCTCAAACCAATATAATGATCTTATTGGTTTGCGAGAAATGTTCTCTCCCTTCAACATTATATGGTTCTTGGTCAGTCTTTTTATACAACGCTCCATGGACAATTGTTTGATCGCTTCATGAAAAGAATCTTTAATCTCATCAATGCGAAACACTTCAAATGTCTCCTTTTCTTGAGGATCAACATCCTTTGGCAACCTGTGTGAAGATGAAAATAAATCAGAATTAATAGATATTGATTCGGGTAGCTTTACCTCGTTTTCATTTTCAACAGAACTGACACTGAAGGTTTCAGTGTTAGTTTCCTTCACCGAATCTGCAGAATTTTCTTCCTCTTCATCTTCTTCAATTTCAATTTCCATCTTCAAATTTTCATCATAGGTGGATTCCTCAATACATTCCTCATGATTACTACTTTGTTGTGGAATCATACATTCAACCTTGTTATGTAATTGGCTACATTGGAGCTCAAAATTCCAAAGACTCACTTTTTGTTGAAATATCAAATTATTAATTTCCATCTGTTTTATCATGGATTCCAATGAAGCCTTCGAATTTTGTACGTCATCATAATACCCATCATCCACATAATAGTTTTCACTATTATTGAAGGATTGTAGTCTTTGCTCATAATAGCCATGACTTTGATGTTCATAATGTTGATTGTATAGGTAGTCATCATGCCAGGAAGCACGAGGGTTATGCCACCTTTGATTGTAAGTGTGGTTGGCATAAGGATCACTCCAATGCCGCTGCAAATTTTTCTGTAACGCTTCTAATCTTTCAATCAAAATTGGGCAATTAAGAGTGGAATGGAGGGTGGTTGCACACATTTGACATGGCTGAACATTAGGACCATAATAACCATGATATGGATCCATTAAAACTATCTTGAAAGGAGAATAAAGTGATTAAACTTAGAAACTCAGAAAGGATACAAAAACACAAAAATTTAACAAAATTCAATTTTACTCCCCTGCAGCGGCGCCATTTGATGAGCCGTCGTCATGCTCTCAAAATATTTTATAATTCCGACTTACTAAAATACTTAGTATAATGGTAAGTAGGGTCGTTTCCCAAGAGAGTAAAATGAATTTTAATTAAACTAAAGTGTTGTAAGTAATAAAATAAATAGGGGGGTTTGAAGTGACAATAACAAAATAACAAAAGTAATAAATTAATTTAAAAATTAATTAACATAAATTGAAAGAAGCTTAGATAATAACAAAAGGTAAAAGCCTAGTTTAGGATATTGATCCCCTCCCGTTTAATAATTTAATTAATTACCAGAATTAAATATCTAGTCTAATGTACAAACTCAAATCCCTAGGAAGACGGTACGACCAATCAACCCGAATGTTCTTACGTTCATCAACTAGGGTACAACCACTAGATTGAACTATCTACAAGTGACCCTATGGATTCGAACTCATAGATGCATGAAAACTCTAAACATAGAATTACTAGGCTATGAAAACCGGCTAGGAATCATACAACCTAGATCCCATTACACCTAGAGGGAACAACCTCTATTTGTTACTTAATCCAATCCTTACAACAATTACGGATTGTAGATCATAGAATAACGTTCGGTTGTAAAATAATCAAATAGGTGATCAAGCTAAATTAATTATCAAACAATCATTAAGAATATCAAAGCATGTAATAGAATAAACTTGGACAAAAGATTCAATATAAAACCCTTAATAATTCATAAGACTATCAACGGGAGGTTCACAAAATCCTAAACTAGAGAAAAGAAACTAGCCACACATGTTCAAAACGAAAATAAAATTAAAATAGCAAAATCGTAGATTATTGGCGATGATCTTCACTCCATGCGCAGCTCGTTCTTGCTTGATTTGAGCCACACCTTGTTGCTGCTACTGCTGCAAGTGCAGCAAGCTGCACTTGCAGCACACTCCTCCTCTCTTTCTTGTGTGTGTTGTGTGTCTTGTGGTGTGAATTGAATGGAAATTGGGATGTCTTGCAGCCCCTATTTATAGTTGTGGAAGGGGAACAACATCACATGCCTCCATGGCTGCCCATGTTACTTCATTCTCCCACTTCTTCTTGTTTGATGCTCCATTGTTGCTGTCCATCTTTGTCTTCTTTCCATTGGTGTGTTTGTTGCTTCATGTGATCCATGTGAATGGTGTATTATCTTCACTTTAGTCCATGTGTGCACTACTTGACAACTTGCATCGTTGTTTCCAGGCTGGTTTGCACATGAGTAGATCGAATGAAGCCTCCCCAAGTCGAATGCAAGTCGAACAGCACGTTTTCAAGCCAAAAAGAGTGTTGGGTTGGGTTTCCAAATATGTGAAGAGCCCAATAGCCAACAATGTTAGGTTAGCCCAAGTAGGCCCGATACTTGGTTTTATCTTGTCCCGTAAGTCATTGACGGAAGAGAGAAGAAAAAGAGGGCAAAAACACAATTCACGTTTTTTGAGAGAAAATCTAGCGCAGTAATATTGCAGAGGCAATAACCGGAGTTTCAACCGTTGGATCGAGCTAAATTTTGGTCAGTACGTTCAGAACTTGTGGAGGTACATTCTGAACGGTGGAGATCGTGTTTAGAGCTTTGGGTTGACGGGAATTCTCCGAAAACAGAAGCCGATTTTCTGGGCGATTTTGTTCTGCGCAGTCGAGGAGAAAGAGCTGTTTCTCACAAACTAACCGTTGGATCGAGCTGTAATTTGGACAGGACGTTCAGGACTCACAGAGGTTGATTCTGGACAGTGTAGATCGGATTCTGAGGGTTCTACAGTTGCGAACTCAGAACGTCAGTTTGCGTGGTTTGGTGAGGTCTTTCTAATCTCGTTGTTTGTTATCAAGTATTGATTGTCTTGATACGTTTGTGGTAGTTCATCTGTGGTGGCAGATTGTAACTCTTGGATTTTTTGTCTCATAGTGAAGTGTTTGGTGGGCTTCGGTCCCGTGGTTTTTTACCTTCTCACATTGAGGAGGTTTTCCACGTTAAATTGCTTGTGTTGTGCATTGTTGATTGCTTGTTTTATCGTGCATTATATTATTAGGATTGTTTCCTGCTAGATTCACACAAGAGAGGGATAATTGATCATTTCGCTGCATAGACGAATAGTTTATTATTTGATTATTCGTGTGTTTATCCCAACAAAGTGGTATCCGAGCGAGGTTTCTGCTCTGTGCCTTGTGGTGAATATGGAAACCAATACTAATAGAATGGTGAATCTCAATGGTTCTAATTATCATGTGTGGAAAGGCAAGATGGAGGATCTTCTTTATGTGAAAGATTATTATTTGCCTGTATTTGACACTAAAAAGCCTGATGATAAAACAGATGATCAATGGAATATATTGCATCGTCAAGTATGTGGTTACATTAGGCAGTGGGTGGATGATAATGTATTGAACCATGTTAGTGGAGAAACACATGCACGAACATTGTGGAAAAAGTTGGAGGAACTGTATGCTAGAAAAACTGGGAACAACAAGTTATTTCTAATCAAGCAGTTGATGAATCTGAAATTCAAAGATAGCACTCCTATGACGGATCACTTGAATTCATTTCAGGGCATTATTAATCAATTGTCGGAAATGAATATCAAGTTTGAGGATGAAGTACAGGGCTTATGGCTTCTTGGTACATTGCCGGATTCATGGGAGACATTCAGGACATCTTTGTCTAATTCAGCCCCCAATGGTACCATTACAATGGATTTGGTTAAGGGCAGCGTTTTGAATGAGGAAACAAGGAGAAAATCGCAGGGTCCTTTACAGCAATCAGAGGTTTTGGTTACAGAGAAGAGGGGGAGAAGTAATAGTAGAGGTCCAACAGGCAAGCAAAAAGACAGGAGGAGTAAATCCAACAGACACAGTAAGGTTGAGTGTTGGAATTGTAAAACTCCAGGACACATAGCAAGGTATTGCAGAAAACCCAAGCAAGATGACAAGAAAGAAAATGGGAAAGAAAGAAAGAATGAAGAAACGAAAGATAATGATCGAGTGTCTGCTGCAACAGGTGATTTTCTTATCTTTCGTGATTATGAAGTTGTCAATCTTGCATATGGTGAGAGCAGTTGGGTGATTGATAGTGGTGCATCCATACATGCCACATCTCGTAGAGAGATATTCACATCTTACACGTTAGGTGACTATGGAAATGTTAGGATGGGTGATGATGGCTTAGCTAAAGCCATTGGCGTTGGAGATGTATGTTTGCGGACTAGTAATGGTGCTACGCTAGTTTTGAGAAATGTGAAGCACGTGCCTGATCTTCGGTTGAACTTGATATCTGTTGGGAGACTTGATGATGAAGGTTTCTGCAGTGTGTTCTTCGATGGTCAGTGGAAGCTTACAAGAGGTTCTTTAGTTGTTGCTAGAGGTCAAAAACACTCCTCATTGTACTTGATGCAAGCAAAGTTACTTGATGGCTCTATTAATGCAGTTAAGAATGAGGGGATAGTTGAGTTGTGGCACAGCAGACTCAGTCATATCAGTGAAAAGGGATTGAAGATTTTAGAGAAGAGAAATCTCATTCCAGACTTGAATAATGCATCTTTAAGGAAGTGCTCTCACTGTTTGGCGGGAAAGCAAACTCGAGTTGCTTTCAAGACCTCAACTCCTACCAGAGCATCAGGTATACTCGATTTAATTTATTCTGATGTTTGTGGTCCTATGAAAACAAGAACTCTTGGTGGTGCTTTATATTTTGTTACTTTTATAGATGATCACTCAAGAAAGACCTGGATCTACACATTGAAGACGAATGATCAGGTGCTCGATGCATTCAAGCAGTTTCATGCCTTAGTTGAGAGACAGACTGGGAAGAAGTTGAAATGCATCAGATCGGATAATGGAGGAGAATACATTGGTCCTTTTGATGAGTATTGCAGAGAGCAAGGTATCCGACATCAAAAGACTCCTCAGTTGAATGGTCTTGCAGAAAGGATGAACAGAACATTGGTCGAGAGAGTAAGATGTCTGCTATCAGAAGCTAGATTGTCTTCATCATTTTGGGGTGAGGCTCTGAGTACTGTTGTACATGTTTTAAATCTTACTCCGTGTGTTCCTTTAGACTTTGATGTTCCAGATAGAGTCTGGTCAGGAAAAGATGTTTCCTATAATTATTTACAGGTCTTTGGATGTAAGGCATTTGTGCATATTCCCAAAGATGAGAGGTCTAAGTTGGATATGAAGACTCGACAGTGTGTGTTTCTTGGTTATGGCCAAGATGAGTTTGGTTACAGACTTTATGATCCCGTGGAGAAGAAGCTTGTCAGAAGTCGGGATGTTGTGTTTGTTGAGGATCAAACCATAAGAGACATTGAGAAGACGGATAGCTCAGTTTCTACACCTGGTGATGACTTGATTGACTTGGAAATTGTTCCTCACAGTCAAGGTCAAGTAGAAGCTGAAGAGGAGAATCAGGATCAGCCTGATTTTGGTAATGATGAGCATGTCGATCATCCTTTGCATGATGAAGAGGATATCGATCAGCCGCAACCACCTGATGTTCCAGAACAGGAAGTTCAAAAACCACCTAGAAGAAGTAGTAGAGCTCATGTACCTTCTAGGATGTATCCTCCTGATCAGTATGTGCTCTTGACCGATGGGGGAGAGCCTGAATGCTATGGAGAAGCAGTTCGTGGAGAACACAGGAATGAATGGTTGGAAGGAATGCAAGATGAGATGAAGTCCTTGCATGAAAATGACACATTTGATCTGGTAAAACTACCAAAGGGGAAGCATGCTTTGAAGAACAAGTGGGTGTACAGGATAAAACAAGATGAGCACACCTCAAAGCCTCGATTCAAAGCTAGATTGGTTGTTAAAGGTTTCAGTCAGAAAGAGGGAGTTGATTTTGAAGAAATTTTCTCTCCGGTTGTCAAAATGTCTTCTATCCGTTTTGTGCTTGGTTTGGCTGCTAGTCTTGACTTGGAGATTGAGCAGATGGATGTCAAAACTGCTTTTCTTCATGGTGAGCTAGATAAAGAGATTTACATGGTGCAACCTGAAGGTTTCAAGGTGAAGGGAAAAGAAGACCATGTATGCAAACTGAAGAAAAGTCTCTACGGTTTGAAGCAAGCACCTAGATTGTGGTATCAGAAATTTGAGTCAGTTATGGGGGAGCAAGGCTACCAGAAGACTATTTCTGATCATTGTGTGTTTGTTCAGAAGTTCTCGGATGATGATTTCATTATATTATTGCTGTATGTTGATGATATATTAATTGTTGGCAGGAATGTTTCAAGAATTGACAGGTTGAAGAAACAGGTGAGCAGATCCTTTGCCATGAAGGATTTGGGGCCAGCAAAGAAAATCCTTGGTATCAACATCACCCGAGATAGAGCAAACAAGAAGCTGCACTTGTCACAGGAGAAGTATATTGAGAAAGTGCTTGAGAAATTCAATATGAGAAAAGCTAAAGTGGTTAGTTCTCCTATTGCCACTCATTTTAAGCTTGGTGCTCATCATAGTCCTTCAACCGATGAAGAGAAAGAAGCAATGAGAAGAGTCCCATATGCTTCAGCTGTGGGAAGCTTGATGTATGCAATGGTGTGTACGAGGCCTGACATAGCTCATGCAGTTGGTGTTGTTAGTCGTTATTTGTCTAATCCGGGAAAGGAGCATTGGAATGCTGTGAAGTGGATAATGAGGTATCTACGAGGTACGTCTAGTTTGAGACTCACCTTTGGAGGTGGGAAGCCCGAGTTAGTTGGCTATACCGATTCAGATATAGGATCTGATGTGGACACCAGAAAGTCAATTTCTGCTTACCTAGTGACATTCGCAGGTGGCGCTGTGTCATGGCAATCAAGATTGCAAAAGTGTGTTGCACTCTCCACAACAGAATCAGAGTACATTGCTGCAACGGAAGCATGTAAAGAGGTGTTATGGTTCAAAAGGTTTATGGAGGAGATTGGATTGAAGCAACAGAGGTATGTAGTATTTTGTGATAGTCAGAGTGCTATCCATCTCAGCAAGAATGCTGCATTTCATTCAAGATCGAAGCATATTCATGAGAGATATCATTGGATGAGGGATGTCATCAATGATAAGTTGCTTGAGCTTGAAAAGATTCATACAGATGATAATGGTGCTGACATGATGACGAAGGCATTGCCTAGAGAAAAGCTCGAGGTATGTCGTGTGATAGCCGGAATGGCTAGTCTCTCCACATAATCGGAAAGGGGGAGATTTGTTGGGTTGGGTTTCCAAATATGTGAAGAGCCCAATAGCCAACAATGTTAGGTTAGCCCAAGTAGGCCCGATACTTGGTTTTATCTTGTCCCGTAAGTCATTGACGGAAGAGAGAAGAGAAAGAGGGCAAAAACACAATTCACGTTTTTTGAGAGAAAATCTAGCGCAGTAATATTGCAGAGGCAATAACCGGAGTTTCAACCGTTGGATCGAGCTAAATTTTGGTCAGCACGTTCAAACTTGTGGAGGTACATTCTGAACTGTGGAGATCGTGTTTGGAGCTTTGGGTTGACGGGAATTCGCCGAAAACAGAAGCCGATTTTCTGGGCGATTTTGTTATGCGCAGTCGAGGAGAAAGAGCTGTTTCTCACAAACTAACTGTTGGATCGAACTGTAATTTGGACAGCACGTTTAGAACTCACAGTGGTTGATTCTGGACGGTGGAGATCGGATTCTGAGGGTTATACAGTTGCGAACTCAGAACGTCAGTTTGCGTGGTTTGGTGAGGTCTTTCTAATCTCGTTGTTTGTTATCAAGTATTGATTGTCTTGATACGTTTGTGGTAGTTCATCTGTGGTGGCAGATTGTAACTCTTGGATTTTTTGTCTCATAGTGAAGTGTTTGGTGGGCTTCGGTCCCGTGGTTTTTTACCTTCTCACATTGAGGAGGTTTTCCACGTTAAATTGCTTGTGTTGTGCATTGTTGATTGCTTGTTTTATCGTGCATTATATTATTAGGATTGTTTCCTGCTAGATTCACACAAGAGAGGGATAATTGATCATTCCGCTGCGTAGACGAATAGTTTATTATTTGATTATTCGTGTGTTTATCCCAACAAGTACCTTATCCATAATGTTGGTTGGGTGTCAATCAAAGTCCCACATCGGTTACACATGGGGATGGCGGAGGGTTTATAATTGAGGGATGTACTCTCCCTAGCATGAGGCCTTTTGGGTGTGATGCCCAGAGTGGTAAAACCGTGCGGGCCAGTGGGCGGCCCAAAGCGGACAATATCATGCTAGTGGATTGAGTGGGCCCGACTCCCTGGGCGGATTTATCCCAACAAGTGGTATCAGAGCCAGGCCCCAAACTTAACCGGCCCAGCCCGGGGTTGGTGGGATGTTCGGACCTCAAACTGGATGGTCTAGTTGCGAGACTTTGTTTGAGGGTGAAATGTTGGTTGGGTGTCAACCAAAGTCCCACATCGGTTACACATGGGGATGGCGGAGGGTTTATAATTGAGGGATGGACTCTCCCTAGCATGAGGCTTTTTGGGTATGATGCCCAGAGTGGTAAAACCGTGCGGGCCAGTGGGCGACCCAAAGCGGACAATATCATGCTAGTGGATTAAGTGGGCCCGACTCCCTGGGCGGATAAAACCCAACAAAGAGGTCATTCGACCTTCATTCGATCAGCACCTCTGGTCAAATGAAGGCAAGCGTGGTCGAATGAGGCTACTGGAAGCCTTTTACTGCCCATTCGACCTCCATTCGACCTGAGCTCCTGGTCAAATGGATGTTGTTCAGGTCGAATGAGGCTTCTGGACAACTTCACGTGTTGATTCGACCTCCATTCGAGTTTATGTCTAGGTCGAATGGAGGTGCTTCAAGTCGAATGAGCTATGTTGTTGTCGAATGGCTTTGCTGACCCTCCATTCGACCTTCATTCTAGCTGATGCTCATGTCGAATGGAGGTGTTTCAACTCGAATGGATGCCGAATTGTTGCTTATGAAGGTCGAATGGACTTGCACCCTTTCATTGTTTCGTGTATAACTTCTTCATCCGAGTTCCAAATTCAATAATTCTTGCGCTTACGCAATCCTCTCTCCATTGGCTTTCAATCTATATAAAGATCATTCATAGACACCAAGAATTGAGTGTGCAATAAGCTATGGAAAGTGGCCAGCAATCCTGCTCGGCACCTCGCGCGCGTCGTCATCGTTTTGCTTATGACTTCTTCGTTTGGAACTCGATTGGAGTGTTCTTTATGCCAAAACGATCCTCTTTTCAGTGGCTTTCCAACCATATATCACCCCACCAGTTTTGATCTCCATAACAACACAAAAAAATTCCAAAAGTTGGACGTGCGTTTTTCATTCATCCTTACACAAATTGCACCTTTTTGTCCAATCTTGCATTTTTATCCTTTTTCCATCTAAAACACAATAAAACACCTTAAATGCACCTTTTTCTCACATATATAAAATATAAGGCATTTGTGCTAATATATTACAACAATATCAATCAAATAGGTGTTTAATTGGACACTAAAACACACTAATTTTCACTCTCATCAAGTATCCATCCACAAAATATAAAAACTGAAATCAAATTCTTTCTTTGAGAACGTACATAAAGACAATTTCTCAAAATCAAACGTTTATTTCTATCATAAGACAAATAAACAACTCTCACTGCAACAACCACCGCTTTCGTAGCTTTTTCCATGTACATAATAATATCATGATTACCATGTTGAAAACATTTAATGATTTCGGTATCTACACACAACGTGTCAGTACGCTATCACTAATCATGCTTCAACAACAATAAGATACTTATAACCTTGTTCACATCTTGATGAAAATGGCTTTCCTTCGCCATATGTTTTGTCAGAAGTTTCCCATCGTATACAACCTCTTGTAATTAAGGTGAAACTTGCTCAAAACAATTAGGCAAATTGTGGAGAATAAATTGACCTAGGTTTTCCTTTCAATTTCTACTCCAAGGAAATCCAATTCATTCATCAATTCTACCATGACCCCTTGCCTTTCTATCTTTCTCAAGTATCCAAAGAGTCGCATAAGACCATCATATTTCTATGAATCTCTCACCTCTTCACTAGAGACTTTAATAGGCACTAGAGGGCATCCTTAGTGAGAATATATTTTTATTTTCCTAAGCAATAAGAATTGAAACCAAGATTCTTATCAATCATATATTTATGGACCAGTAAATATGTTTTCTTTTAGTTAACAATAAGTGAAATATAACAATTTGAAAAATTCAGATAATCAAGTAAATAAATACAACTATCAAACACTTCGAATTTAAAATTTATATTGATTCCCTCAAAATAATATAAAATAAATTCACCGACATCTCAAGCACCGTGAATTTGCATGCCACGTTAATGTGGACGTATACAAACCCTAACATTCGCAAAAGAAGGTTTTACCCATTAATTCCATTTATCAAATTAACCTTATGACCCAATGATTAATAGTCGGTTGTCCTTTAGCCATGCAATTTAATAGCAGTGACTCCGTTGGGGAGAATACATATTAAGTGCACCTAAGTGTATACCATTTTTTGATACTAAGTACGTTGCCCAAGTTTGTGTGCCTTACAGTTAGAGAAGTCCACACGCGCTCAGATAATTTTCTATAACCATCAATTATAAGTTTGTACCAGTGATCCGCAAATAAACTCATCCGTTGGGGAGGAAGGTACTATAGCCAACTCATAAGCTTATGTGCATCTCATTACAAACAATAATTATTTAATGAAATTTATTACAGTGATCCACAAATAAAACTAATCTGTTGGGGAGGAATGCACTATAGCCAACTCATAAGCTTACTTGAATCACATAATAAATCAATAATGGAGGCCACGGGATTTATTAACCAATCTCTCTCCCACTTAGTTATTTAACAAGAGGGTTTTTGCATGCATACAATATACCATATATAATACGCAACTTAGCATGCTACTATTTAAAGCAATAAATCAAATAGAACATGCATCCAAATATATAACACAAATAAATCAAATATGGCAGTTATATACAAGGAATGAATTCACCAAATATAGGTTGACTTGATCAACAATTCAGCAATAAAGACGATGACTTGCGCAAGAAGCAAAAATCCTTGTGCCCTAAGCCACCTTAAACACAGACCCACAGTAACCGAAAACCAGCATTGCTCCAGCCATGGATCTGTCCGCAAGAAAAAAATTTCATTGCCAAAAAAATTTTCTATGTCGAAAGCCCATCGTAACAGCCACCGATCATCCCTCGACCCATACCGTCTGCCACTGGCTACCACACCGGCAGCAGCTATCGATCACTGCTGTTATACAGAGGATCATCCGCAAATCCTCATGCCATGGACGCCAACAGTCTCCGGCAATCACGCACAGCGGATGCATCAACCCTGCCATAGACTGTTCCGCCAAGCTACACACCAGTACCCTTGCATCAGAATCATCTGCCATCAACATTCGCTCCACAGGTCATGCCGCATGTATCGCCAATCATACCCAACCTTCCCGACTGCATTTGATGCATGCTATCGACCCACAGGTGGTGGAACCGTCATCGCACTGCTCAGGGAGCATTCGCCCGGTGCCCACACCCGACGTGTGTAGAAGCTACCAAAAACAAGCTTGGTCTGCCCAGAAAAATACTTTGACTCGCTTGGAAATTCAAGAGACCAGATCGGAATCTCTCATCAGACTCATCCCAGTCAACTGCAGACTCGATCAGAAAGCTCTAGTCGACTCACTCAGAATGATGATTGATTCACCCAGAACTCTAGTCAACTCGCCCAGAACTTTGGTCGACTCACCCAGAACTTCATCTGACTTGCCCTGAATGCTGGTTGATTCATCTAGAAATTTGGTCGACTCGCCTTGAAAACGTCTGCATCGTAACTAGGCGCCGCCAGCAGCATGATCGATGCATGACACAGCCGTCATCCAGCAAAGACCAGGCTATCTGCCTCCTATGATGCGCCGTCAGGCCATCAGGTTGCTACCACACCGCCACACAAAGTCGGGTTCTTCCACGCCGTTGATGCACATTTTCTTTGCACGTAAAATTAATCTCCAAGTATTAAGGATATCAATTGCAGCTTAAGCAAGCGACCAAGTGAATATCAAACCCAAAGGACGGCATATTATCAATTTAATTATTTACTAAATTAATTAAGATGTAAGGCAATAATGTTTGAGGATTGAATGATTAAATAATAAACAATTAAGTAAAATAACAAATTAAATAAAATATCACTTGAAGAATACGAAAGTGGATCAAGTAAGAGAATAGGTAGCTCTAGGGTAATCCAGTTTCACTCATTAATCTCCCTTCCGTGTGTTGATGTCCGACTCTGCCTTGTGGAATATGGACGCATCACTAAACCATGCATATGTACTCTATAGACACAAGTAAACATGCGTGTAATACATGTGAATAACCTCAGAGCAAGAGATATAATTCCACCCCCCTTTCTAGGTACTATTAGTATCAATTATTTTCCTGGCCAATTGTACTCTAATCCGATATGATCTCCCTTTATAGGTACTATAAAATTATCCTCTTTATCCTACTTAATAACCCGAATTCAATTCAATTAATAAGTATTCATATATGATAGTTCTAATGAAGCTTCGGAGTCCCCTCACTTAGAATCATAAAATATAATCTTGCTCAGTGGTGAACGCACTCAATCAATAACCAAGAGATGTATTCAGACTCTACATAACAGTTAAAGATGCACAAAACGACCGTGAATATGGATTAAGAAAGCACAATCATATATAAAATAAATCCACAAGTAATGTTGTACGGAGTTTACACATGAAAGATCAATTAATTCATAAAAACCTTCACAATCCTAGTTCTACCAAAAAGGCTCTAGCCCATGATGTTACGAAGAACAATCATGGGTGTTGGATAGACTTATCCGGATGTCTGAAAAATTATAAGATAAATTAGAAAATGAAATAAACCCTAGAATTGAGCATCGTCGCGTCCTTCTCCATCTTGAATCCTCCTCTTGGTTCTCCTCTTGATTCCACAGACGAATCTACAAAGTGATGGATGGATTGAGGAAAGGATGTGGATGATGGTTAGGGGTGATCCCATTTGTGGGGTGGTGTAGGATGGATGTGGCTCTCTCCAATCTAATATTTTTCTATGATATGATCTACACCCTCTTTTATACTTGTGAGCTCTCCTTATAGGCCTTGGATGGGCTTTTACTTGAGACATATGCCAAATTTAGTAAAAGAAATCCGAAACTACCAAAAATAGAACCCAGCGATATTTTGTTAGACCAAACCTTCTTGGTCGAGCAAGGCCTCCAAGTCGAGCAACTAGTCGAGCAAGCTCTCTGTAAGTTTTTGGTCATTTCGCTCGAGTTTCCCTCTTCTGTTCGACCAATACGATTCTGGTCGAATGGATCTCTTTGGTCGAGCAAGCTTGCGCAGTCTCACCGTTTCGCGCATAATTTCTACATTCGACCTTTGATTTGAGTAATTCTTGAGCTGACGTGATCCTCTCTTCCTTAACTTTCTATCTATATAAAGAACTCACAGAAATTCCAACATTTGAATGTATAAAAAGTCACGCAAAGTGGCACAACCATTCTGTTCAGTACAGCGTACGTGACATCACCACTTTGATCATAACTCTCTCGTTTGGATTCCGATTAGGGTGTTCTTTATGCCAAAACGACCCTCTCTTCTATGGATTTCCAACTATGTATCACACTTCTAATTTAGAGCTCCAAATGAACACAAAATAAATACACAAGTTGGATGTGCATTTTTCAGCATCATTGCACAAATAGCACCTTTTCTCCAACTTGGCACTTTTGATCCTTTTTCCACCTAAAACATAATAAAACACCTCAAGTGCACCTTTTTCTCACATATATCGAATATAAGACATTTTTGCTAATATATAACAATAATACTCATCAAAAATGTGTTAATTTGGATACTAAAATACGCTTATTTTCACTCTCATCAGCCATCACCGTCGGGGTTTTTCCAAAACCTAGCGATGTGAAACATCTATGCTAGTCATCCTAGCTGCAAGTCATGCTGACTCCAGTCACCGCGCTGTCGTCCTACCGACAGCCAGCCCATGACGCACATCCTTCCGGAGCCCATCTATTCACCACCGGTCCAGCAGTCCCATCGTTCGAAGATTGTCATTGTGCAATATGTATGTCGTGTACAGTTAGGGTTTCATCAAGAAAATAAGTTTTAAACCCTAATATCACGTATTCCACTCAAACCCTAGCCCAACGTGTCATGTTTAGCCATAGAAACTTACGCTCTGATACCAATTGTTGGCGTTTGGATCTTTTGGTTAACGTTTAGCCATAGAAACATATGCTCTGATACCAATTGTTAGCGTTTGGATCTTTTGATTAATGTGAACCGTTAGGGTTCCATGCAATTCTACTGCAGCGGAAGCATAAAAGCAGAATCGTATTACCTTTCACTAGGTTTTGATGTAGAGGTTGAACAACAAGAACAAACGACCTTCTGATCTTCTATTGTATTCCTAAGACACATCTTAACGTTGTGTGGGCAACGATCTACAAGACGAACTCAATCTGCAGTCAATCTCGCTTGCTCACGGCTTTAGAGGTGTAATCATGATTATCCGAACTATTGAGATTGGCTATTTATAGGCTACAATAGAGACCAGGAGGAGAAATTAGGGTTGGGCCTTCCATTGGGCTTAAGCGTCCAAGTTTAGCCCAAAACTTTTACTTAAATCTAATAATAATAAAACAGTCCACAAAAGAATTATTATTGCACTGCCACCCTAATCCCAAATTACGTTATGAGCTTCTTCTTATTATGAACCCGTTAATCTCCCCATGTTTAAGATTTAATACCCAAATTAATTAAGTTACTGACAACTCCATTAATTAATATATTTACCGAGAGTAGTACCACTTAACCTTATTATTATGTCGGATTAAATCCACCTGCAGGGTTTACATGATAATTATTGTGAGCTCCTCAAGGGAACATCATCAACCAATTCCGTTACGACACAAATTCTTTCTACAATAAAAAACACACTATAGAGACAGCAACATCGATCTCCCAACTCACAGAGCATATTGATTTAATAATTAAATCTCACTCATTAATGAATCAAAGAAATAAATACTAGCTTACGTGTCGAGGTTATTATATAGGAATTAAGAGTACGAACATCCATAATAATAGAGATCAAGTTCTATTATATAGTCAGTATAAACCGAGCGATCTCAAGGCGATCCTGCTCAATACACACAAAGTGCACTAGTGCAATTTTATAGTCAAGACAGACTAATGCTAAATCACACTACAACCATACCGATAGATAGTCCTCGTCAATCTCAGTTGTGAGCATCTGCCTAAACTTTATAAGGAGCCGATAATATAATCTTTCGTGTGACGCCGCACACCACATTATCTACAGTATAAAATAAATGAACTTTTGCAACAATATAATTGCAAATGTTTGATCACATGATTCTTATTTCAAATATTATTAAAACATTGTTCATACAAAAAACTAGACTTTAGTACACAATCCAACAACACCGTCAAGAAAATTAGCTACATTTAATTTTTTGCTTCCTTTTGGATCATTATGACAGATAAAGATGCCCATTTTCACCACTCTGTTTTGTTAGCCCAATTTCTAGGAGTGAATTTCTTTTTTCTCAAATTTGGGAAACACTGTCCATATACAAACTGCTTCTACGTCGTCTTAGTTATTACTTTTTGCAATATTATGTGAATCGAATTGTATGTGTTGATGAATGAGATTAGTTTCCATCTATCATGTTTCTGCTCTACTATGAAACTAATTCTCATGTCCCAAGTCAATGAAGAAATTCGTATCTTCCTTAAAAAAACTCATATCACTCATCACACACTGCTATATACCACATGAAACACATATAGTTTGTTGATTCTTATCAAAATCCGACTATTATGTGATAAATTACAATGAGAAAGTAATGCATGGATGACGTCAACCCAACACATGTATAAAATCAGATTATGGGGCCAACATATAAATTGTTTCATTCTATGATATCCTATATAATGTTGTTGGTCTGCACAAGAAGTCCTCCTACAAGCAGTATATTAATTGTTGTGGGGAAAATTTCACTTTTAGTCCCATGAGAATTGTTGAACTGCAAAAATAGTCCCATACCTATAGACTTGTCCTAAAAGTTTCACTTTTCGCCCTACCGTTAATTTTTTGATGAAATCGTTACATCAGAAACAAGTAAAAATGTTATTTTGGAGAAAATACTACCTTTCCCACTGTAAAATAAACACATCATAATCCTCAATTACATTACATTCCATAATTTTCCACTAATAAATTAAATTCACACAAATTTGTCAATCCATTCAATAATTCATCAATTAACATACAAAAATATTTTTTTTACATCAATAAACATCCATTTGAAAATTGTGATTCCTTTAAATGAATCATTAATCAATCCACTAATTCTCATCTAAAATTTGCGCATTTTAATCCCAATCGAAGAACCTTTATTTGTTGAATCTTTAGAATAGGATTTCAAGATTTTGAGCCATACAGTTGATGGATCGAAATAAATATCACCCCATCATCGCCAACGATGTCGACACACAGCTCGTCGCCACTTGCATTCCACCCCACCCTATTGACCTCACCAAACTCTACTGCCAAGTTCAGCTCATTCGGACCCATCTCATCGCTCTCTGCGGCTGTGCTGAGGGCCTCCTCGAGGCCCAGTTCTCTGCTGTCCTCGCCTCCTTTGACCGTCTCCTCCATCACCTCCACCTCTTCCCCTACTACGACAACTACCTCAAGCTCACCCGCTTTGAGTTCAACCTCCTCCACTCCAACGTCGCCGCCACCCTTCGCAACGTGGCCTTTGTCGACTTCGGACCTCTCCTGCTCACCTTTATTGTCCTCACCTCCTACCACCTTGAGTCGGCTGAGTTCCACAACTTCGACCTCGACGCCTCTACCAACTCGCCCTCGTCGAGGTTAGTGGAGTCGCACACGAAGTTCACGGTGGTCTGCATCTGCAATTGAGAAGTAGAACCAAAGATGTGCAAGGCCATTTTTTTAGAATCATGCTAATTAGATGTGGAATTGGTTTTGGTGTGAAGACTAGCCAAAGTAGGGTTTAGAGGAGGACTATATATATATATATATATATATATATATATATATATATATATATATATATATATATATATATATATATATATATATATATATATATATATATATATATATATATATATTGGACGAATTTGAGTCAATAACCTTGGCTAACCACTGCTAACGGCTCACGTAACTCACACATGATTTAATCCATTATTTATTAACGGAAAATGTGTAAAAAATTTTAGGGGACTAACCATGTAAGAAGGAGGACCATTTTGGCACTCACTAATTCTTACGGAACTAAAAGTGAAATTTTCCCAATTGTTGTTATATGTACCATGCTTTATATTATTTTTGTTAGAAGAATCTTAGGTCACTACTTGCTCGTGCATAATATAACAGTTATTTCTATTTTCATAGATATTCTACGATCGGCCGGTGGAATTTTGTCTACAAAAATACATCCAAGTAGCTGCTGTGCAAGGTAAGATTCATTTTTGTTGTTGTATTATTTCTATAATAATAAGTGTATGCATAAAGGAGCAAATTTCATACCCAATTTCAGTAACATTACATCTTTTTTGTCAATCAAACTTAAAAAAAATTTCCTTACCCACATTAATACCCATGAATGGAAAATATTTTTTTTGAAGAAGTTTATTAATTGAAAAATTAATAACCTTAAATTAATTAACTTGAGTAGGATAAATAATTATCTATGAAAGATATTTTTATTAATCTAATTATGTACAAAATTAATTATGATTGTAATGCATTAATTAAGATTTTCATTCATATATATCAGCTGGTGGAATTTTGGCTATGAAAACACATCGGAGTAGCTGTTGTGCAAGGTAAGCTTTCATTTTTTTGTTGTATTATGCTGTATTCCATATGTTTCTAATTTAGTAATCAAATAAATTTCTCTCTGTTGTGATATCCTACATACTTTCCCTGGGCCAGATAGGTTACAGGTAGAAATTTATTAATTGAAAAATTAATAAGTTTAAATTAATTAACTTGAGTAGGATAAATAATTATCTATGAAAGATATTTTTATTAATCTAATTATGTACAAAATTAATTATTATTGTAGTGCATTAGTTAAGATTTACATTCATATATATCAGCCGGTGGAATTTTGGCTATGAAAACACATCGGAGTAGCTATTGTGCAAGGTAAGCTTTCTTTTTTTTATTGTATTATACATAATTGTATATGTTTCAAACTTATTAATAATATAAATTTCTCTATGTTGTGATATCCTACATACTTTCCCTGGGCCAGATAGGTAGTATGAACACCATGAATAAATCAACGTTTTCTAGGAAACAGAAATATGCTTGCATAGAAGACCGCATGCACGCAAAAAAATGAAAGATGAACAAAATGTAAAGAAAAAACTTCAGATACAAGTACATTTGAAATAGAAAATATGAATGTTAACCCGCTTTTATGCATAATAGATAAACCTGACTTATTACCAACTGTACCAAATTGTACGTTTTGTGATGCAAAATGTATTTACCTTGAACCACCTAATTTCAGCTGTTCGTTAGGAGATATAAAATTAATTGAAACTAATATGGCATCTAAATTAGTACATTTATACATTGGACAAACTAAACATGCAAAAGAATACCATTCTTGTGTCCATAACTACAACAATATGCTTGTATTTACATCATTTGGTGTACATTGTGATAAGTCCTTAGCTAGAAGAAATGATGGAATTTACACATTTAGAGTTCATGGTCAGCTCTATCATTTTATGGACCAATTAATACCTTCAAATAATGAAAAACCCCAAAAACCTACCACTGTATTTTTTTTGATACAGAACATGAAATTTCAAATTGGTTGTCAATTAGTCCAAAGTTTAGAGATACTCTTGTTGAAAAGTTAATGTATATTTTAGCAAATAATCCTTACGCAATGTTTTTCTGAAGCTTGAACACTATCACCAATTTAAATGAATATAACATTGCTCTGCGAGCTGATCCTTCTTTTGATCAAACGTTTACAATAAGTCAACTGCATCACAAGTTGCTACAATATGGCTAGAATCTAATGAAGATGAACAATATGCAAGCCAACACATTCAAGTATACCCAAAAAACACTCAATCTCAAATTATTAAACAATATTTTGTCTGCTATGATCCTATGCAATACCCTCTTATATTCCCAAATGGAGAACCTGGTTGGCACTGTGTAATAAGAAAGTTACATAATTAACAAAAAGATACGCTCTCTAGACCAACATGTGATGGTGGCACCTCTTGTAACATTCAAAGTTGTACTAATGCACAAGAGCTAATAGATTTTGAAAACCAAAGTAATTTTCAAACTACATATTAATATTAATATTAAAATTCACCAGTACTTATAAAAAAAATTATTTTTTCTGTTCTTGTAGGCGCAAGAAAAAAGGTCCCACAACGAGAAACAGTGTCTTGTTGTGAGTATTATTGTTACAAATTTTTAGGTACGTGAACATGATAAATCATTTTTACTTCATGTTGGTAGGCTTCTGCAACAATATGTTGTTGATATGTACATAAAGATTGAAACATCAAGATTAGATTTCTTTAGATGTCCAGACATGTAAAAACATTTACGTAATAAACTATATAGTGGTGTAGTAGACAATATTGCATTAGGATATCAAACAGGTTCTGATATCGACTCACATATGATATGGTATTACCTGCATCATTTATTGGTGGGGCCTAGAGATATGCGTAAAAGATTTATAGATGCTACAACTTTAGTTCAAAGATATGGAAAACCTGACATATTTTTAACCATCACTTGAAATCCAAATTGGCCTGAAATAAAATCCTTGCATTTACCTTTTGATGAAGTGCAAAATAGGCCTGATTTAATAGCCCAAATTTTTCATGCCAAAGTTCAAGTATTAAAGAACGAATAATTTGAAAAAGAAATATTTTCTCATGTTGTTGCCTACACTTATGTGATAGAATTCCAAAAAAGGGGTCTACCGCATGCTCACTTCGTCTGTGTTCTCGCTTGACTTTATTTGTCTAAGAGGTATAGTAATTGTGCTCTTGATCCTGGTTTACATATAGGGATGCCCGTCCTGGACCTCCCCTCTCCAAGGAGTTCTTGGAGCTAGTGGGCGTTATTGGTAAAATGAATGCCCAGGAGAGAAGCACTAACATCATCACCGATAAGCTCATGAAAAAGTATGGGATCATGGTGGATCCGAGTGTGTCTGTCCCTTCGTCGGCTGTGACTGTGGCTGCTCACGTTGGTACAAGTTCGGAGCCCCCGAGGACCACTCTTACTGACCCTGGCATTCCCGTTGGGGTGGCGGTAATTCTTATGGGGTCGTCCGCCTCCCTTAATTAGGTGACTTTAAGGTCAAACGCCTTAATAGAAATAATAGAGGTGGACGAGTCTTCACCGGCGGAGGCAAGCCCTCGGGCTCTACAGGAAGATAAGGTCGCACCGGATTCAGGAACCGGTGCTTTCATGGAAGAAGATGTTACTGTGAGCCACGAGCCTATTGACGCCATACCATAAGAGGGTTTTGATGCCGTGATAGTCACTTTTGAGAGGGGCGTGAAGAGGATTTTTTGCTTCACGACTCCGGCTGTTCTTCTACCATTGTCCGTATGGGCAACGGCATCCCGGGGCTCCAGTGGAATTGCTGTGGATGATCAGTCGGCGTTTATCAGCAGAACTTTCGAGCCCCCAAGCAAGAGGGTTCGGGCCAATAGTTATGGCCTTTTTTCTGGTGGGGCTGCCTTGGGAGCGCCTTCGATCGAGACCCCTTATCTTGGTTTTAAGGTTGGCGCCTCTACTCCGGAGGTTCGCTCTCTGCCACCAGTGCTTTGCAGCCTGTATGGGTCAAATTCCACTCTTCCCGCATATATGCTGAGAGCAATGGAGTCCATCCCTGCTAGCTTCACTCAAGAAGAAAGTGATATTATAGGGGCTTTGAATCCTGACGACCTTATCTATGTGGCAATCGGGTATCACGCATAGGCTTTGAGCTACTCAAACCAGGCGTCCCTCATCTTGGGTCGCTAGAACTAGGAGGCGGCTCAGTCTGCTGCTTTGGGTCGCCAGAGGGAAGCGGAGCTACCCAAGATGAGGGAAGAGATGGAGAAAGTGGAGCGGAGACACTCGGAAGAGGTTACGGAAGTTAAGGAGGAGGCAGTCCGCCAGCATAAGGCATTGGAGGATGCCTTAAGGACTGTTCAGGAGGAGTTGAGACTGGCCAAAGGAAAACTCCTCCCAAGTGAAGCATCGTTGAGGGCTGCCGAGAAAGCCCTAAGAGAGTCGGAGGAGGGGAAGAGTCGACTCGTCCAGGAGTTGGACGAAGTGAAGAGGCGGCTAGCTGACTCCCAGGAAGAGCTAAAAGTCAAAGAGGCTGAGGTGTCTGCCCTGACCTACAAATATGAGGCGGACTTTTCCTCCTTAATCAACTCCGAAAGAAAAATTGCTTGAATAGTGGGTTTCGCCAAGGCTTTGGCGCACTCGGCGTGGTTAGCTAACGAGATTGGTGCGATGGATCTTCTGGAAAATTTCTGCCAAATGCTGCATGCCCATATCGCCGCCTCGGGATTGCCGGCTGGTATTGATTGAGAATCGAAGGGGATGAACTTGGCTCTATTGGGACTTGTGTCTGATTTCTTCCACATTTTGGGTTTCTCTAGTTGAGTGGCCTCTCAGCCGTCTACAGCGTCGACTTCTGCAGTGGCTCCCTCTCATTCTGTTCCTACTCCGATTGGCCCTCCTGATGGGACTTAGTTTCTAGGGTGAAACACCTTTGTAATTTCCCTGTTTCTCTTTTGTTGATTTTCATCTGACTTGTATTTTTGTTTTTAATGACAATGATTGTATTCAATAGTGGTTCTGACATTCATTAATTATGCATTTAATGCACTGGATCCCCCCATATCTTTGCCGCCAATTTTTTCTCAAAGTGTCACGTCAGATATTATTCTTCCTACGATCTTTAGCCCAATTATATCCACTGTCTTGATCTAATGCTCCACGATCTCTCCTTCAACTGGGCTCTTCGAGTTCTGGGGGGGACAGTTATTGGGCCCCCACCTTCTCCCTCTATAAAAGGGGTTGGCTAGGTGAATGCCTAAGGCCATACTTAAATTTCTCACCCTTCTGCAACTTTTCCTCTCTGTTGAATTTGTGAAGAAATGGTGATTGTTCCTTTTCTTTGGTTGTTCGTACTTACTTGCCTGCTTTTTGTCGTTCTAATTCCTCCACTCATGGCCATCAATTTGAGATCTTCGCAAGAATTACTCACTTCAGAAGAGGATGAGAAGGCTAATAATGTTAGGGCTCCTCCTACTGCCCCTGTGACACGAAGTGGCTGCTGTTCAGTTCCGCCGCCTCCGCATTACGAATTCCTCGGGAGCCCATTCTTCATGGGGAGGGGTCGTCGCGGTGGTGCATGGTCCCCAAGACTGAAAGTGGGGCCTCCCATTCTTTTGTGAACGTTGAGGGTTCGGTCGATCCTGACAGCGTGAGCCGTCCTTCCAGTTGGGGCAGTGTGGTAACTAACTCTACTTTGAGGGGTTAATCCACTAGTATGCGGAGTGAGGATGTAGATGGAGTCTTCATCCTATACAGTTATTCTGGGGTTGAATTTGGTATCCCTGGGAAGCACGAGCGTCCTTGGAGCGGTGAGCCCGACCATTGCGCCTTTAATACGGGTATGTTTGCTGATGGTGTTAGGCTACCTCTGGCTCACGTCATCGGCAGGGTGTTGATCAATTGGGGTCTGGCCCCAATGTAGATAATCCCTTCAGCCTGGGCTAATTTGATAGGTTTGCTGGTGTTGCTTCATAAGAATGGGTGCCCCTTTCCTTCCACCCAGAATATTGATTACGTTTATCACTACGTTCGCGATCCAGGCTACCACGGTCATTACTATCTACAAGTGCAGTGAGACATTCGTCCAATATTCAACAGGAACACCATTGGTGGCCAGCATTGGAGGCGCTAATGGTTTTGGGTGTGAGGGTTCGAATGTCGAGAACCCACTCAAAAATTATTTGAACGTGTCGTGTACCTTCCGGACTCCCGAATCTTGTAAGCCTTATTACCACCTATTTTTCCTGTGCCTTTATTATTTCTCACTTGTAATTTTTTTTCTCTGTATTGTACCTTTCGGTAGCTCCACTTCGTTCGGCTGAGGAAGAACTGTCTCTGGGATTTCACCAAGCTTTTGATGCGATCAACCGGATGACTCTCCCTCATGACGTCTCATCACTTCTGACTGACGAGAGGCTCTCGGAGGCGAACCTTTATCAAGATCTGACTTGGGCTCCATCGGTAAGCTTCGAGGGAAGGGTAAGTGATAATTTCTCATCTTGGGATGCCGCCCTTAATGAATATTTTTCCAACCAGGTCGTGTATCCTCTGCCTCGAAGACCCCATTAAGAAGCTGGCCCGAGTCTGGTTGTGGCCGAAGATACTTCGGCGGCTGCGAGGGGCAGAACTAGGCTCCGTGGTGTAGTGGTCGTCAATGTTTATGGAACTGAGAAGCCTGTAATAGAGGTGACTCAGAGTATAGTTGGAGCGGTGGGTAGGGCTTCCATGGACGCTGGGAAAATAGTGCGCGCTTGCCCATCTGACAAGGGGAAAGCTCCTATGAAGGAGGTCGAAACACGAAAAGATGATATTTTGGAGGCTACTCGTCGTGCTAGCTGGGGTGCCAGTGTTTGGATTAATCCGATTGAAGACTCGCCAATCACCAGCCAGCCTCAACCTCTTCGTCCCCGCTTGTTCATGAAACTGAGCATTTTGAAAGCCGGCTTCGTTCCCGCTTGTTCATGGAACTCTATGCTGTCTCGCTGGTTGCAAAGTGCTGGGCCTCATGAGATTGGAAATGCTACTTTGGTGAGTGTTTGACACGCACTGACTTTCCTGTGCCGCTTCCTTCTTCTGATGGAATCCGGGCAGGCCATCCCTCCTAGGGTCGGCCTCAATGTGGGAGCCTCTACTCGTGCTGAGGGTGACGAAAACCCAATAGGCTATGGTGGCAGAGCAGCTCATCACTGCTGCTAATACTCGGGCCACAACTTATAGGGAGAGAGCACGTTTGGCTGAGAGCCAAGTTTATCGGTTGGAGATTACTCGCTATCTAGCCGAACATGAATTAGAACGGGAGAGGGAGCATGTTGCCCAACTGGAGACGGGGTGGCGTGGATGAGAAGTCTTCGCAACTTCTCTGGCGCTGGTGATGGTGCTGGTCCTAGTGGTGATGGTTGTCCTAGTGGTGCCGGACCTAGCGGCGTTGGTCCCAGTGGCGCTGGTGGTGCTTGACGGGAGGCCTCTTTTAATGTTTTTTTTCTAGTTTTTTGTCATTGGGTCCTTGCTGGACTTTCTTGTAGCCTTCTTGGGGCGTATCATGAACTTGTTCCTTGGGTTATAATGTCTTATTTAGTAGGTTTTGTGGTATAATGTTCCTTTTACTTTTCCTTGCACTTTTGCTTATTATGGCCTTACACTCATGCAGCCTTACCACCTTTCCTACAATTTATACAAATGGCGATTTGGCTAAGTATTCTCAAGCATAGAAATGCTTCAAGTTCTGAGCATTCCATGGGTGTTTGATACTCCCACCATTGAGTTCACTGAGCTCGTACACCCCATTACCCAAATTTCTTTTTATTATATATGGGCCTTCCCAATTTGCACCGAACACTCCACTGCCTTGTTTACAGATCTTTCTCATGAACAGATCTTCGGCTGTGAAATCTCTGTGATGTACCTTCCTGTTGTACTGAGATTCTAGCCTTGACTTGTATATTGCATGCCCCTCTGCCGCTCGCAGCTGAAGTTCCTCCAATAGGTCAAGGTTAAGCTCCATGGCCTCAGAATTGGTGTCCTCTTCTTCGTGAGATACGCGAAATGTTGTGCAAACTACCTCTGCTGGTATGATCGCCTCTGTGCCGTACGTCAATGAGAAGGGGGTATCTCCGGTAGACGTCTTGGCTATTGTGTGGTATGACCAAAGAACTCCAGGTAACTGTGGGGCCCAACTTTTCTTAAGACTTTCTAGTCTGGTCTTGAGGGTATGCTTAATCACTTTGTTAACTGCTTCAACTTGTCCATTCGATTGAGGGTAATAGAGCATTGAAAATAGCTTCTTTATTCCCAATCCATCGCAGAATCTCTGGAGCTGCACGCCTTCAAATTGTTTCCAGTTATCTGTCATAATAGCATTAAGTATCCCGAAACGACGGATGATGCTTTTCCATATGAAGGTTATCATATTTGCTTCATTAATGGTGGCCAACGCTTCCACCTTTGCCCATTTTGAGAAGAATCTACTGCGACTATGGCATACTTGACACCTCCTCTGCCGGGAGGGAATGGGCCTATCAGATTGATTCTCCATTTTGCAAAAGGCCAGGGTGCGGCTGTCATAATCAATTCGGTGGAGGGCGTTCTAATTATGGGAGAGTAGATTTGGCAACTTTTGCACGCCTTAGCATATTCGATAGCGTCCTTTCTAAGGGTAGGCCAGAAGTATCCTTATCGGATTATCTTTAAGGCTAGAGTTTGTCCTCCCAAATGGTTTCTACAGACTCCTCCGTGAACCTCTGCCAACACTTTGGCAGCTTCTTTTTTGTCTAGGCATCTTAGTAACGGCATCAAATACCCTTTTTATACAACACATCATTTATCATGGTGTACCTGGTGGCTCAGAGTCGTAGTCGCCTAGCTTTCGTTTTGTCCTCTGGCTCCTTTCCTTCTCTTAGGAAAGCCTTGATGGGAGTCATCCACGTCTCTTCTTCGTTGATCTGCCAGATTGCCTGATCACTCGGGGCTTCTTATCTTACTATGTTGATGCTTCCCAGTTATTCGGCATTTTTCGAAGTCCCCCGATGGGCCAATGCATCTGCCTGGGTGTTTTGTAGCCCGGGAACCCTCGTGATATAGATGTGATCAAATTTCCTGATCTTGTTTGCTACTAGCTTGCGATAGCCGACTAGATGTTGATCTTTGGCCTCGTAATCTCCCTTTATTTGATTGCTTATTAGTTCCGAGTCGCTGAAGATCGTTACTCTTTTGACCCCGATTGTCAATGCCATATTCATGCTGGAGAATAAAGCTTCATATTTGGCTTCATTATTGGTTACTGGGAATCTGAACCTAATTTCCGAATAGAACGTCTCTCCGATGGGGCTAGTGAGCACCACGCCTGCTCTGGAGGCGTAAGTTGTGGACGATCCATCTACCGACATCTGCCAGGGTTTATTGATCACTTCTCCTGGTAAAACGGGGATGGTGAGTTATGCTATAAACTCGGCTAGGGCTTGTGCCTTGATTGCCAATTGGGGCAAGTACTTAATATCGAATTGGCTTAATTCCACAGCCCACTTCATCAGTCTTCCTGCTATGTCTGGATTTGAGAGCACTTGCCTCAGTGGGAAGGATGTTACTACCTCAATTGGATGTCCCAAAAAGTATGGTCTCAGTTTTCGTGTGCTCATTACTAGGGCATAAGCAAGCTTCTCAACTGCTGGGTACCTGAGTTCAGCATCACGGAGCATCTGACTCACATAATATACCGGTTCCTATTGCTTTTTCTCAGTTCGGACCAACACCGTGCTTAATGCCGACTCTGAGGTTGCTAAGTACAGACTAAGAGGTTCGCCCGGCTGTAGTTTTGACAGGGTTTGTGTGTTAGCCAGTATGTTCTTCAATTCTTCAAAGGCCTTTTGGGCAGCAGACGTCCAGTCGAATTTCTCTTTCCGGATCACGTCCATGAGGGGTTTGCATTTATCGAATGCTCTGGGTAGGAAGCGATTGAGAGATGCGATCCTACCGGCTAGTCTTTGTACACCCTTAGAGTGCTAGGGAGGCTCCATGTCTTGTATGGCCTTCACTTTATCTGGGTTTGCTTATATTCCTCTTTTACTCACCATGTACCCAAGGAACTTTCCCGCGGATACTCCGAACGTACACTTCTTAGGGTTAAGTTTCATCCCGTACTGCCGTAGGATGTTAAATGCTTTGCTCAGGTGGCGTACATGGTTGTTTATGGCCACACTCTTGACCAGCATGTCGTCCATGTACACTTCCATAGTTTTTCCCAGCTCTTCTTGGAACATCTTGTTCATTAGCCTTTAATACATGGCGCCTGCATTTTTCAACCCAAATGGCATCATTACCCAGCACAGTAAGTTCTTTTTGGTATAGAAAGTTATTTTTTCTACATCGTCTGGGTGCATAGGGATTTGGTGATTGCCCGAATATGCATCTATGAAGCTCATCAGCTCGTGGCCGGCCGTGGCGTCAACCATTTGATCGATGTGTGGTAGTGGGATACTGTCCTTCGGGCAGGCTTTGTTGAGGTCTGTGAAATTGATGTATAATCTCCAGGACTTGTTTGCTTTCTGCACTAAGACTGGGTTAGCCACCCATGCGGGGAATAAAGCTTCCCCTACCAGATTGTTTGCCAACAATTTTCTGGCTTCAATCTCAATGATCTCATATTTCTCGGGGCTGCACTTCATTTTCTTTTATTCCACTAGGCGATATAATGAGTTTGAATTGAGCTGGTGGCATGCGTGTTTTGGGTCTATTCCTTGAATGTCGTTGTGTACCCAAGCGAATACGTCTAAGTTGGAACTTAGAAATTCGATCAGGGCCATTCTATATGGTTCTTTCAGCTGCGACCCGACATATAATTCCAGGCTTATTGCCTCGACTTCCTCAGCCAGTTCTCATCTTCTCTTTTTTTTCTGACCTCGGATCTTCATCGGTTATCAGGGGCAGACTGACTTTCTTGTTGTCGAAAGGTCAGAGATTTTGGTCATTCTTTAGATCTGGGTCTACTGTTACCAGGTCATCCGTTGGTGGGGCTTCTTCACGATTCTCCTCCTCCTCCATCATCATTAACTGAAAGCTTGGGTCATGGTAGTTGAGTCCGTCTCCCTTCTCAATGAATGAGCACTCCCTGGTCTTTCTTTGGTTGCCTCTAACGGTGTCGACTCGACCGTCAGTGGTTACAAACTTCAGACATTGGTGGAGCATGGATGGAACGGAGTTGAATCTGTGAATAAATGTCCTTCCAAGGATGCAATTGTATGGTGATGGGAGGTCCACTACTTTGAATTCGAGAGTATGTTGGGCCTTCACTGCTTATTTTTCGTCCAATATTTGGATTGATAGATCTGTCTGCATCAAGGGAGTAGTAATGGCATTACCGTAGCCTCGAATCTCATCACTGCATGAAGACGTCTTGTGGTGAGAGAGTCCTCCAATGGCTTCAAATGCCTTTTTGAATAGAATATTCGTGTATGCACCCATATCGACCAGGCATCAGTGAACCTTTACACCTGAGATTGCAGCCGAAATCACTAGTGGGTCATTGTGGGGAGTTCATATCTCTACAAGATCTTCTTCAAAGAAGAATATGTCAGCTTCGTGTAGAGGCGGTCGGGGACTCGCAGTAAATACTTATTGGTAATTGTCAAGTTCTCATAGCTCAGCTTTCCATTTCCTTCGTGACTGAGTGGTTAGGGCCTGTGACGTTTCCACATAGCTTTCATCCATCATGTATACTTCCCGAGGTGGTGTAGGCAGATGGTCTCCGGGTTTAATCTGTCCTTGGGGATTAGCTGGTCCTTTAAATCATTCGTCCGCCACAATAGATTTCTCTCCCCTCCGCTTCGGGCCAGACACTAGCGGATCTAATTTCCCATCTTCGAACAGTTTTAGTAGTTCGGCCAACAGGTCATGACACTTATTGGTGTCATGGCCGATAGATTTGTGGTATTTGCAGAATTTCTTCTTATTCAGCTTGGATGGATCCGCACGTATCTTGGGTGGGAGACTCAACAGGTTATTGTCTTGTATCTTACCAAATATCTCCTCTGGAGTGAGCTCGAGTACCTCGGTCATTTCCTGAATTTGGTCATTATCCGGGAACGGTTTGAAAAAAGACGGAGCTCTATAGTCTTTTTCCCTTTTTTTTCTTTTTTTTATCGCCTTCCTTGAGGTCGCCTTTATTCTTTTTATATTCTTTGAGAATTTCTTCTCTATGGATGAATGCTTGAGCCGAGGCCATGAAGGCTGTGTAACTTCCGGTAATTTCTGCTGGCAGCTACTCTACATGGGTGACCCTAGGAGCAAGGCGGCAGTCGCCAAAATGGTTGATGTCTCATCTGAGACTTCTTCCGTGTTAGCGTGCTGTTCATTGAATCTCTTCATGAAATCCTTCAGGGACTCCTTTGGTCCCTGCCAAAGGCAAGCCAACTTCTGCTTCGACTCCTTTTCCTACTCCAATTATGCAAAGTAGGATGAGAAGGCTGTAGCGAGTTGTGTCCATGAGTCATTAGCAGAAAGAGATTCGAACCACGAGTGTTCCTCCAACGTCAAGGGGAACATCTTACACCAGTCCTCTTCTGAATACCCTTGTGCCAGCATCCATCCCACATATTTATTGAGATGCGAGATTGGACTAGAATCAACGGCATATGGGGGGATCTATGGGATTCGTATCTTTTTCATGGTGGCAGCCGCGATGACCCTATAGGTGAACGGGGTCCTCCCAGATTTCGGGTCAAGAATGCTGTAGAGTTCAGCCTCGTTTCATCTTTCCATTTCATCAATTCATCTCTTTACCGCATTTATTTCTGCATAGTGCTATCGTTTAAGTCGAGTTATGGGATCATTGCCTACGCTTTCTCCCATTTGCTCGTGTCGAGACTTTATCGGATTCAGTCCCAGCTGATCTTTGGCACTTATGTGTCTGGTAGTGTGCACAGGGGATCGACTGGTGACCGAGTTAGCTTGGGATGCCGCCTTTCTCCGTTCGCATCCTCTATCTACCACCTTCTGGGCCTTTTTTGGCTCCCTTTATGCGTCCTTTTGCCCCACTCGCTCGTGCACTGACCTCCTAGACGGAGTCCATTCACGTTGCCACTCGTTCATCTATTCCACCGAGTTCTCCTCGAGGCTAAAACTTAGCCTTCGACTGGCAGCCTTTGGCCCTGCCGCTCACTTTCCCTTCATTTGTTTGAAAAGGTCAAAATATTTTTGGCGGAAGTTGGTCTATGGGTCGTCTTCTTCCGGATCCGCATCACGTGGCGGGATCTCTTTTTCTACAGTTCGAAGAGGGTTTAGGTCTTCCTGCCGATGCAGACTGGTAGCCGCATCAGCCCTACTGGGGTAGCTTTATCCTGTTCATCTACCATTGCAGGCACAATTGGGTTGGGGTATATTGAGGGTGGCAGTCGAAGGTTCAAGCCCTCCCCTCCTTCTAGCGCCAAATGCAGCTTATCAGATTTGATCCCTTTCTAATGATGAGTTAATGTGGCTGTTAAAGGTTAATAAAGGGATTATCAGTGCTAAGCTAACATAAAATATGGTGAGAGGATTGCCCCCTAGGCATTTTTGTGCCTTCTTGAGGGGGTGAATGAGTGATGTTTATTGCTATGGGTTGTCCCCATATTTATATTGGATAACCTAACGTCATCTGAATCTGGATAAATCTCCAGGCCATCTTACAATATACCTGTACAGTATAAGCATTAAATGCATTATCTTCTCGTGATCCTTTTTAGGATCCATTCTAGGATATCCCCTATACAGAATTTTAGGGGATATCTGCATAACTTCTCAACAAGTGGCCAACATGAAGAGGAGGGCCGAATCGTTACGCTCTCCAAAGGGAGGTTTGGTAGACGCGCTCCACGACCCTTGTAATCTGGGGACTTTGGCCTAGGCCCATGTTCTTATTGGGCTTCAGAGTAGGCGGCCCAACTCCATTTCTGATAGGTGAGGGCCGATATTCCAGGCCTACCACAACATTTATTTTGATGTAATTCGTAAAATATATACAAATTAAAATTTAGCAATTAAATTTAAAATTTAAATATAAATTAATTAATACAAAATAAAAACATATTATTTAATTAATAATTTAAAATTAGAGGCATAAATAATTAATTTAGAATATTATAATTATTTAGATTTAATAAGATAATATTTTTAATAAGATTCTTTAGAATATTCTCTTTTGTACCAAATTTTGATTAAAACCATTGGAGGAGGCGTGTGCCAAATCACCAAAAATGTGATGATTTAGTACATGAATGCCATTGGGGTTGCCCTAAGGTATACTCATGTGGATATCTTTAACTATTATAAAGAGCGGATAAGCTTAGGATTGCCAGTTTACTTCCTGTTACTAGTTATCCTCTTTATACATGGCATCATCTCCCCCCTGCAACGTGTTGTAAATGATGGACATTTTCTCAACACACAATTAATCTCCAAGTATGAAGGATGCGATTGTAGCTTTGATAAGTGACCAAGTTATATTATCGAAACCAAAGGACGGATGATTATCAATCTAGTATTGACTAATTTAACTAAAACTATTATTAGGCAATTTGATTTGAGAGTGATGATTAAATTAATAACTAAAATAATTAAATAACAAATAAAATATAAAACAGTAGAGAATTAACGAGAGTTGAACAAGTGAGAAGATAGATAGATAGCTCTTCGGGCCATCCAGTTTCACTAGTCAATTTTCCTTCCTTATGTCAATGTCAGATTCTGCCTTGTGGAATATGGACACATCACTAAGGCATGCAAATCTAATCCATAGAGAAAAATAGACAAGCGTGTATCATGTGTGAATTACCTCGGAGCAAGAACACAACTTCACCCCCCTTTCTAGGTACTATCAGTATCAATTATTTTCCGTGCACTAAGTACTCTAACCCGATATGATCTCCCTTTATAGGTACTATGAAATTATCCTCTTTGTCCTACTTATTAACCCGAACAAGTATTCATATAAGATAGTTCTAATGAATTTTTGGAGTCCTCTCTCTTAGAATCATAACATGGAATCCTGCTCAGTAGTGAGCGCACTCAATAAATAACCAAGATATATATTCAAACTCTATATATCAGTTAATGATGCACAAAACAACTCTGAGTATAAATTAAAAAATATTTTTTAATATAAAATAAATCCACAAGTAGTGTTGTACGGAGTATACACACGGAATTTCAATTAACTATATAAAAACCTTCATAAACCCTAGAACTTCCAAAGCTATTCTAGCCCATGACGCTTCGAAGAACGTTCATGGGTTTAGATAGATCCTACCCATAGTCTTAAAAATTACAAGAAAGATTAAGTTGTAACTAAAACCCTAAATGAGGGCATCGTCGCTTCTCACTCCATCTTGAATCTTCACTTGGTTCTACTTGATTCGCTGCACGAACCTCTCTCTACAGCTCTTGCGGATGGAGTTAGGGTTTGGATGTGGTATAGGATGGATGTGGAATCTAACTCTCTTCTTGATGTGATCTACTTCCCTTTTTTATACTTGTAAATTCCTCCTTACGGACCTTTACTGGGCTTTTCTTGAAAAATACATAAAAACATGCACTGGCGATACGGTATTACCAAAAATAGAGCCGCATGTCCCCGCTCGACAAAATTGGCTTGATCGAGCGGCCTCGACCTTGGTCGAGCGGTGGTTGAGTGGCATCACTGTGTCTGAAACTCTATCCGGTGCCTCGCTCGACCAAAACTGCCCTCGCTCGACCTACACGCCCTGGTCGAGCGGCTCCTTCCTAGGTCGAGCGACACCTCGAAATTTATATTTTCCTATTCTGAGCACTTTTGACCTATTTTCCTGTATAAATATGCTCAAATAGCCTCAATAGTACCTGATTCATGACTTTTTCATAAACAACTTGATTTGCCTCGAATAAAGACTAAATCGTACTCAATTTCCACATAAATCAGACCTCAAAATACGTAAATTATCACTCTCATCAGTAAACAATCCCTTTCACTCTCTCCTATCAGATCAATAAACTCCGATGCTGACTCAATTCTGACTTCCTCTTCTAATTTGATCTACTCACACCCTCTCTCATCAGATCGTCAACTCCGACGCTGACTCCCTTATCACTCCATCTTCCATCTGATCAACTCTGCCATCGCGCATCTCCTTTTTTTATCCCTCCCGACTCATCTTTACCCCAACAGCAACCATCGTTCGGTGTGCTCCCAATGTGGATGATACATACGCGCTGCTTCTCCTCTTTTCTCTCTACCATTTGTTTCTATCCACCATCGTAACCATTCTTATGTAAAGGAATTTCATTCTCTTCTTCTCCACTGCCTTTACTGACCCATTATGAGCTCACAGTCTTCGTACTCTGCGCAATGTTGATTATTCTGGTCCAGAAAGTTGCATCGAAAAATTAAATTCAAGATAATCATCCATCTCTCAGTGTCTTTGATGCGCGTTTTCTTTGCACGCAAAATTAATCTCCAAGTATTAACGTTATCAGTTGCAGCTTAAGCAAGCGACCAAGCGAAATATCGAACCCAAAGGACGACGTATTATCAATTTAATTATTAACTAAATTAATTGAGACGAAAGGTAATAAAAGTTTGGGATTCAATTATTAAACTACTAAATAATTAATTTAAATAACAAATAAAATAAAAGCACTAGAAGAATGCGAAAGTGGATCAAGTAGGAGAATAGGTAGCTTTAGGGTAATCCAGTTTTACTACTTAACTTCCCTCTCAAGTGCAGGCCGACTCTGCCTCGTGGATTATGGATGCATCACTAAACCATGCAAATCTACTCTATAGACACAAGTAAATATGTGTGTAACACGTGTGAATAACCTCGGAGCAAGAGATATAATTTCACCCCCTTTCTAGGTACTATCAGTATCAATTATTTCCCACGTCTGAAACCTAACCTGATATGATCTCCCTTTATAGGTACTATAAAATTACCCTATTTATCCTGCTTACTAACCCGAATTCAATTCAATTAATAAACATTCATATATGATAGTTCTAATGAAGCTTCGGAGTTCCCTCACTTAGAATCATAACATGGAATCCTGTTCAGCGGTGAATGCACTCAATCTACAATCAAGATATATATTTAGACTCTATATACCAATTGAAGATGCACAAAACGACAGTGAATATGGATTAAGAAAGCATAATCATATATAAAATAAATTCACAAGTAGTGTTGTACGGAGGACACACAAGATAGTTTAAATAATTCATAAAACCTTCAAAACCCTAAATCTACCAAAACAGTTCTAGCCCATTATGTTGCGAAGAACAATCATGGGGGTTGGATAGATCTTACCCATATGTCTGGAAAATACAAGATAAATTAGAAAATGAATAAACCCTAGATGTGGGCATTGTCGAGTCCTTCTCTATCTTGAATCCTCCTCTTGGTTCTTCTCTTGATTCCACAGACGAATCTTCTAAGTGATGGATGTAGGAAAGGATGTAGATGATGATTGGGGATGATCCCCCATTTGGGGTGTAGTATTGTGTTGTGGCCTCTCTCCAATCTAATTCAATATCCCCAATGAATAATAATGTGATCTACATCCCTTTTTATAATTGTGAGCTCTCCTCATGGACCTTGGATGGGCTTTTTCTTGAAAAATATGAAAATACACACACTGGAGGTGTAAATCCCGTCAAAATCAGCCATTCGACAGACCAATTTTGGTCGAAAGACCTTCTGGTCGAATGATGGTCAAAAAACCATTTTGTAAGTCAGAACACATTCTGTTCGACTTGACCTCTTCCGTTCAACCATGAAGATTCTGGTCGAACGGATCTCCTTGGTCAAACAAGCATGCGCAGTCTCACTGTTTCGTACATAACTCCCATATCCAAGCTCTGATTTGAGTAATTCTTGCGCTCACGCGAACCTCACTTCCTTGAATTTCTATACATATAAGAATCTCATAGAAAATCCAACATTTGATGGTGTTACAAGTCATGCAAAGTGGAACAGTCGTTCTGTTCGGCATAGCTTGCGCGATATCACCACTTTGATCATAAGTTTCTCGTTTGGAATCCAATTGGGGTGTACTTTACACCAAAATGACTCTCTATTCTGTAGCTTTCCAACCATGTATCACACTTCTAATTCATAGCTCTATAAAAACATAGAAAAATTACACAAGTTGGACGTGCGTCTTTCAGCATTCTTGGACAAATTGCATATTTCCTCCAACTTGGCACTTTTGATCCTTTTTCCATCTAAAACACAACAAAACACCTCAAACATACCTTTTTCTTAAATATGTTGAATATAAGACCCTTGTGCTAATATATGACAACAATTCTCATCAAAAAAGTGTTCAATTGGACACTAAAACACGCTTATCTTCACTCTCAACAAACCCCTAAACTTACCCGTTGCTCGTCCCGAGGCAACAAAATAAAAATAAAGAGAGAGAGTAAGAAAATTAATGGGGAAACAAGGACTATGACCAATATTCTTTCAAAATACAATTGTCCTTAACTTAGGTCATGCAACTTTCATTACATGTAATAATCAATTCATAGCATACAAGATAAGACAATCACCACCAATTAAAATGCTCTATTGACATGTTCTCTTGGATATATACATCACTCACACTCAAGTGTAAAAGATGTACACTTATGGGTTAAGATATTTACGCTCGACTTCAATTCAAGTGCATGCGTAACCATAAACTTGCCAAATATCTCAAACTCTCTACCACTAAAAGTATGATTCGACAATGGGATCAAAAATGACTTTTCTTTTAGATGTAATGTTGGCTCTTTAGTTAAGGTAGGAAATATATGGATAAGTGACTTAATACTTGGATCAATCAAGTCACGATCCATCATGATCTTTCATTCTTCTTACTCACTTCAATTAAGCACAACATCCTCCTCAACTCTCCAACTTTTTTCTTTTTTTTCTTCAAGCACAACATTTTTTTTCCTTCTTCTTTTTTTCCTTGAGGTACTAGTTTTGGGCACTACCTCGCGCATCCTCCATAAGGTACTAGATTTAAGCACTACCCTAGTGTGTTTGATTCCATAAAGTACTAGATTTAAGCACTACTCCATGCTTTTCCTTAAATGCATTTTCAAGCTCAATCACTATTTCAACACCGATTTCATTCCTTCCCAAACTGTTATCAAACTCTATCAACACACTTTGAAAATCCATTAATTATGTTCTAGAAAGACAATCAAGGCTCAAAAAATTCAGATGCTCAAAGTGGTTATTTCTCGTAAGCTGCCAAAGAATGAGGTTTTTAGGCTCAAAGTGGCTAACTATGGATAAACATCATTTGGTAGGGAATTATTTAGCTAAGTGACTCATAAATTCAAGGATGGCCTTAAATCATTTCCCATCATCTAACATAACATGTAGTCTCAAGTAAGACAAGAGGTAAGTTGTAGAATACACACACAAGAATAATACTCACCAGAAAGAAAATATCATGTGATTATGGACATGATCAATGAGGCTCAAAATCTCACATGAGTTTTTAACAAGTAACAGAGAACTTTCCATGGTAAGCAATATCCCACAAGTACACATAAAATTTCATATCACAATATAACTCAAGTACACTTCCTTCATCAATTTAAAGAGCATATGAATTCAGGCACAATTCAAAAATATAAGCTCATATGGACCACCAAAACAAAAAAAACTCAATTCTTCCACTCTTATGAATTAAAAGCACGCATAAAAATTAGAATAAGGAAATGAAGGCACCTGATTTTTCCTTCAACGTATGCACGAGCTCCTCGAGTAGTTCAACTAGATCAGGTCAAGCCTCAGCGTAGAACTCATCTTGCCACTCTAGTTACCTTTTTCTATCATCAAAACTCAAACACATTCATCATCACATGATTCATCAATAATAAAATATTAGAACTATGAGAAAGACTCAATTGACTATATAATTGACTCCACACACTAGACATACCAACACAACACACTAAACATTAGGTAAGTTGAAAAAAATTGACATATCAACACCGGTTAAAATATTAATATGCCATAAAAAATCAACCACCTAACAAATAAACAACCAACGAAAGGAAAATTATACACTTGATGCTCATAAGACGAGGTAAATACATCACATCCACCCTAAATATAATAAGAACGTAAGTCGAAACTAAGTTTCAAAAGAGATGTAATTACCGAAATATGAGCACTGATGAGTGATATTTTCACCTAGATTTTAGTGTCTTTTTATGTGAGTTTTCGTATATTTTTATCCGTATTTTATGTGTTATTTGGTTGTGTTTTGTGTTTTCATGGAAATGTGTGTGAATGAGCTTAAACCTATAATTTTTACTTTTTATTTGTTGCTAGGTATGATAAGGAAGACGTAAGAAAAAGCGGATCTCAATTCGGAGTTGAAATAAGGGAGAACGAGCCAAAACAGTGAAGAAATACAGGAGTCAGCACCAACACGGGCCGTGTAGCCAACACGGCCCTGTAAGCAATGGCCGTGCGGCGACACCTATTCGTTCAACACGGGCACCTTAAGGCCATGTCTAGTCGCACGAGGTGTGTTGGCAGCACGAGCCGTGTCATCAACACGGCCCTGTAAGAAAAGGCCGTGCGGGAGCATCAGTTCACACGACACGGCCACCTTATGGCCGTGTGGCAGAACACGACTCGTGCTTTGTAAAATCCTGGTAAAAAAATCAGAATCCTTCTAGAAGCCTCCCAAGGGGTATAAATACCCAATACTTCAATATGTGAGAAAAGATCCGAAATTCCACCTTCCCCACACACCTCACACACCATTTCCTCTATTTTTCACCTTCATCTTCATCCATTCACCATCCATTAGATCTACAATCATCCTACCATCAAAATCATCATCCAATTGAAGAAAAGAAGCAAGGAAGAGAGGAAGATAACAAGGGAAGGAAGGAAATCACCATTGAAGTGACATCAAGGGAGTTTCCATTCATTTCTTGTATTAAACCTTATAGTTTCATCATGTTTTGTAAGGATATTAATGTCTATGTTTATTTCCTTCTTAATATGGTAGGCTAATCTCCCTTGTGAGATTAGCAACATGATAGTTGTTGGATAATTTTGGGGATTTGTGTATTTGAATTCATATGTTTATTGGATCTATGATTTTCTACCATTGATTATTAATTGCTTGAATTGTATTGATGATTTGTGTGTTTAGTTGTTCTAGATATGTGATTAGATTGAGAAATCAATTATATGCTTAGAATAATTAAGTGAATCATTTCATCAAACACTTCATGTGCATTATAGATTGTGAAGAGATTGAGAAGTCCTTCATAGTTTAGAACCCTTTGGTAGGACATGTGATTGGTTTGATCGAGAGATTGATTGATTGTGTGAAGGGACTCTCATTTAAGCTTAGTACCTAGTTGGAATTGTTTAATTGAGAACCAATCTATTGAGCTATTTGATATTCATATCCTATCCATCTCGAGAGGGAGTTTAGGTGATTTTAGTGTTGGCCCTTAGTCTTCAATCCATGATACATATGAATTTGATACATAATTCCTAGAATTACCACTTCTTGATTATTGTTAATCTCACTTTTAATCAATTTGGTAAACCACTTTCCATCATCATCTTGTTGATTGATCATTACTTGCTTTGATCACTTGTTATTTAATTGTTTGCAACCAATCCTATTGATGATTCGTCTCTATAAAATTACAACAAACGTGAGATCGCTTATGCACTAGTGCCTACCTCCCTTGGGTTCGATAATTTCTTGAATTGGTCATTCTCCACTATAATATGGCTAATCAAGCACCTCAAATATAATAACTCCTCACTAACACGAAAGAAATAATAAAGTAATAAAATGGAAGGAACAAGTCCCCCAACAGGCGCTCATGTTTAACGTCAAAGAGTCATGACGGTAGAAGTCTTAATCAACTAGAAATAATTAAATCAATAATAACAACCATCCCGGCAATGGCGCCAAGAACTTGATGCGCATTTTCTTTGCACGCAAAATTAATCCCCAAGTAATAATGATATCAGTTACAGCTTAAGCAAGCGACCAAGTGAAATATCGAACCCAAAGGACGGCGTATTATCAATTTAATTATTAACTAAATTAATTGAGACGAAAGTCAATAAAAGTTTGGGATTTAATTATTAAACAACTAAATAATTAATTTAAATAACAAATAAAATAAAAGCACTAGAAGAATGCGAAAGTGGATCAAGTAGGAGAATAGGTAGCTCTAGGGTAATCCAGTTTTACTACTTAACTTCCCTCTCAAGTGCAGGTCGACTCTGCCTTGTGGATTATGGACGCATCACTAAACCATGCAAATCTACTCTATAGACACAAGTAAATATGCGTGTAATACGTGTGAATAACCTCAGAGTAAGAGATATAATTTCACCCCCCTCTCTAGGTACTATCAGTATCAATTATTTCCCACGTCTGGAACCTAACCCGATATGATCTTCCTTTATAGGTACTATAAAATTACCTTGTTTATCCTACTTACTAACCCAAATTCAATTCAATTAATAAATATTCATATATGATAGTTCTAATGAAGCTTCGGAGTCCCCTCACTTAGAATCATAACATGGAATCCTGTTTAGCGGTGAACGAACTCAATCTATAATCAAGATATATATTCAGACTCTATATACTAATTGAAGATGTACAAAATGACCGTGAATATAGATTAAGAAAGCATAATCATATATAAAATAAATCCATAAGTAGTGTTGCAGAGGACACACAAGATAGTTTAATTAATTCATAAAACCTTCAAAACCCTAGATCTACCAAAATGGTTCTAGCCAATGATATTGCGAAGAACAATCATGGGGGTTGGATAGATCTTACCCATATGTCTGGAAAATACAAGATAAATTAGGAAATGAATAAACCCTAGATGTGGGCGTCGTCGCATCCTTCTCCATCTTAAATCCTTCTCTTGGTTCTCCTCTTGATTCTACAGACGAATCTTCAAAGTGATGGATGGATGGAGGAAAGGATGTGGATGATGATTGGGGGTGATCCCCCCTTTGGGGTGTAGTATTGTGGTGTGGCCTCTCTCCAATCCAATTCAATATCTCCAATGAATAATAATGTGATCTACATCCCCTTTTATACTTGTGAGCTCTCCTTATGGACCTTGGATGGGCTTTTTCTTGAAAAATATGAAAATACACATACTAGAGGTGTAAATCCCGTCAAAATCAGCCGTTCGACCAGACCAATTTTGGTCAAATAAGACCTCCTGGTCGAATGGTGGTCGAACAACCTTTTTGTAAGTCAGAACACATTCTGTTCGACTTGACCTCTTCCCTTCGACCATGCAGATTCTGGTCGAACGGATCTCCTTTGTCAAATAAACATGCGCAGTCTCACCGTTTTGTACATAACTCTCACATCCAAGCTCCGATTTGAGTAATTCTTGCGCTCACGCGATCCTCTCTTCCTTGGCTTTCTATCCATATATGAAACTCATAAGAAATCCAACATTTGATGGTGTAACAAGTTATACAAAGCGGAACATTCGTTCTGTTTGGCACAGGTTGTGCGACATCACCACTTTGATCATAACTTTCTCATTTAGAATCCAATTGGGGTGTTCTTTACACCAAAATGACTCTCTCTTCTGTAGATTTCCAACCATGTATTACACTTCTAATTCAGAGCTCTATACAAACACATAAAAATTACACAATTTGGATGTGCATTTTTCAGCATTCTTGGACAAATTGCACATTTTCTCCAACTTGGCACTTTTGATCCTTTTTCCACCTAAAACACAACAAAACACCTCAAACTCACCTTTTTCTCAAATATATTGAATATAAGACCCTTGTACTAATATATAACAATAATTCTCATCAAAAAGGTGTTCAATTGGACACTAAAACACGTTTATTTTCACTCTCAACAATCCTTGCTTGTGCTTGAACATTTCCCCAGGTAAACCCTTTATTTTCTCTATTCTCTCCGTACTCTAAATGGTGATTAGATATTCTCTTATATGGGTTTTTTCTTAGGTGATTCAATATACCTATTGGTACCCTGCGTTCCTTCCTTCGGTCAACCGACGACCTCAGGGTATGCAACCGTACTCTTGCAAAATCCCATTGTATGTCACCCACTTTGATGTATCACTGTCATTTTACCTTACTTTTCTGGGTTATTTCCTTCAATTGAGATTATTTATTGTCGTTGATTTATAGGAAATGATATTTAGTAGGGACTCATGCTATAGTGCCCACTGCCAAAAAATGATATTAAAAAATGCTCAGTGCAGTACAAAAAAAAGCAAAATGCCCACTTTTGAAAGAAAAAGTCTCTGATACCCTTGATTTGACGTGAAGAAACACTTGTTTCACTCAGTTTTTTGAGAATGTATATCACCCGATCTTTGAAAATATATATCTCACTCGGTCGGGGCTTTGAGAATACATATACCACTCGGACTTGCTTTAAGAATACATATATCACTCGGTCATGACCGAGAGTTTTAATAATATATATATATATATATCACTCAGTCTTGAAGCTTTGAAAATATACGTATCAACGGTCATTCAATGGGCTTTGAGAATATACATATCAATCGAACTCGATCATTCAAGGGGCTTTGAGAATTTATATATCACTCGGACTCGGTCACTCGGGCTTTGAGTTTATATTTCTGCTGTAATAAACTAAGTATAAGATTGATAAAATATTTTTAAGATTCTTATTACTCTCCAAAATAAATATTTAAATATTAAATCATATAGTAATTTCTTTAATTTAAAACTTACTCGGTCTTATGTCTAAGTTAAAATAGTTCAATTATTCATTTCTTTTTTTTAATTGATTTAGTAATTACCTGAATAAAATATTTTATTTCATTAAACTTTATTAATATAATTTAATATTTAAATGTTAATTTGGATATTACATATTAATTTAATATTATATTTTTTGTCAAATTAAATATTAATATTCATTTTTGTAATTTTATATGGATATTAATTTATGTCAATTTTTATAACATACAATATTTGTTTCTACAAATCTTTGACTTTTGTAAATTAAAACATAAAATTTTAAATATATTAATTTATGTTAATTTTTTAATATAATTCATATTATTAAAATTATACTCCCCCCGTCCCCTTTAAAGAGGGTCTTTTTTTTCATTTCTAGGCGTCCCACTCAAAAAATCCCCATTCATTTTTTACACACATGAGACCAACACAGTTCCACTAAGGCTGGTCCTTCTAGCCCTCCGACAGCTCACTGTACTGCATCAACAAGGCTCGACAGGCCACAGCAGGAGCAGGGCGCCGTTTAGCTTGCTTGGTCAGCGGGTTGGAGCAGTTTTTGGCTGCAACAGTAGCTTTCCATCTATTTATTGATAGAGGCATGTCAGTAAATATCTTTGGCCCTATTAAGGCTATGTATCACTCCATTGTCTAGATTACACCCTACTTTGGAGCAGGTTAGCAGTTTCGCTAGCTTCAATTTGGAGCAGAACATTGCTGTCATTTTCTGGTTTTAATCTTAATTGCTTTTGTCCTTGCTCCTACTCTATCTAGGATATGCAGCCCCCCTACTTTCTCCTACCTGCTAAAATCCTTTTTTCTTTCCCTTTTATGGGATTCTACCTCCTCCATGCCTTCACGGCCTCTTACTGTATTATGGCGATAAGCCATTATTTTCGCTTCTGTCCATGGATCACATATCTTCCATTCATGTTGCGGACAACTAATCTTCTATTGCTCATCATAAGGGCCCAATTGCCATTTTCATGCTTTATCACAAGAGACTAGAGTATTATTTGTTTAAACTTTGATAGTCTCTTTTATGCAGCTCGTTTCGAGCTCTTCCGCTAACTTTAATGCTTACAGATAATATTGTCACATCCTATTCCATGCATCATCAAAAAAACTACAGTAGCTTAGATTTTTCATCTTGCCTTTGCTAGTCTCCTTTTGGCAGCTCATTTCGAGTCCTCATCCGATCTTTGATCTTGTTTTTGGCCAAGACTTATGTGACGTTGTTTCAGTTTGCTAATAGAGGGGGAGTAGGGCTACAAACTCCGGCGTGACACCTCTTTTCCTGTGGCTTCTTGCCTATCTAAGTCCGTTGCTGATCACGAGGGCCGGGATCAGCCCCTGCTGTTTTGTTCCTTGCCACAACTCATTATTTTTTCGGTCTATTTTCATGCCAATGATCTTGGATTATCTCATAATTATAGTCGAATCTCATTGTATAAGCCAATTCTTTGGCTCTTTTGATGTACTCCCTCCTTCCCGCTCAAATAGCACCATTTTACTATATTGGGCGTCCCGTCCAAATTGCACTATTTTTTTCTTTTGGTAAAAAGGGCCCATCAATGGTCCACCACTATCAATCACATCTCTCTAATACACCTACCTACTTTACATAAAATAATAATACTTCTTAATCTACGCGTAAAAAGTAAACGGTGCAGTATGACCGGGACGGATGGAGTACTATTTAATCATGTCTACTTCTATCTCTCAGAGCCACATGTTCAGGTTCTTTTGCAAGCCGCTTGTTTGACTTTTTATTTGTCATTTTCCCCTTAACGCTTTCTCTTTGTCCTCCCCTTTCTTATTTTTTTTACCTTTTTAATATTATTGCATAGTTAGACCAACACACTTCCACTAATACAATGAAAATATGGGACCTACACTCCCACTAATACAACTACCCACTACACATTAAATAATAATACTCATTAATCCATGTACCAAAAAGCAAAAGACCCTCTTAATGAGGGATGAAGGGAGTATTGCTTATAAACTTTAATTAAAATTTTAATATTAATAAAATATTTAGAAAGATAAATTTATTATATTCTATCTATATTAATCTTTCAAAATATATAAATGTATTTGCTTATATTTTAAAATTATTTCTAATATTTTATGCATATATTTAAAGTATACTCTCTCCATCCCACAAATGTTTGCACCACACTTTATGCATGTATATTAAAAAAGTGATAACTTTAGGGGTGTTATGGTATTTTTGATAATAAATAAATAATAAAGTATGTCAGGTGTGTTAGATATGAGTGGTTTTTTGTAATTAAAGTATTTGGGGAAGGGTGATTATGTTTAACTTTTTGGTTTTTTAGGAATGTGCAAACTTTTATGGGACAACCCAAAATGAAAAGTGTGTCGCGGAGGGAGTACATCATTTTGAATTTAATATCTCAATATTCGTTTAAAGTACAGGTATTTACATATGAATGAGAATTAAAAAATCGAATAGTACAACAGAAAAATGAAAGATGAGTAGTTAACAAAAAAATATTATTAAAAAAATTAAGAGTTACGTATGAATAAGAATTAAAAGACCGAGTTGTTCAATAGAAAAGACGAAAGACCGAGTACTTAACAAAAATATTATTAAAAAATTTTTAAGAGTTACATATGAATAAGAATTAAAAGCCCGAGTATGAAAAGACAAAAGACCGAGTTAACAAAATAAAATATTAAGAGTTATGTCTGAATGAGATCACTCGATTTTATTAAAAATGTCAGATTGTGAATGTTAGGATATGATAAAAAAGCTGACACATAGTAGGGGTATATGAGTAAAGTCATCTCAAAAGTAGGCATTTTTTCTCATATTTAGTCAAAGTAGGCATTTTTGTAAGTGTTAAAATATGTTTGGGCAACAGACCGCAATTCTCTAATTAGTATTTATGATTTTACTACTTATGTTGAATATTTGACTTTTTTAAAGAGATATGTACATGTTTTAGATGTTTATACTATTGAATGGTGCCTTTTGGTGTTGATTGGTATCTTGGTTTGGTAGTCATTTGCCATAATAAGGATGATTCTTGAGGTATGACTTTCGTAAAAAACTTAGTTAACTCATGTTGTATATAATTATTGCCTGTCAAAAGCTTGAAAATCTTATGTTCAAGAAGAAATTATTTACCAAGTTTTCAATTGAATTTTGGCTGATAATTTTTTTTGCACTTATAATTTAGATTTGCTTTATTCATTAGTAGATACATTTGACTGCATCTTTCATTAGGAAAGTCCACTCAAATAACAAGATATAAACACTGTTACATTTCAACTGAAACACACTTTCACATATTTACAGTTTCACATTATTTTATCATTGTGATGGTAGATACTTCACAAAATAAGATTTATCAAAGCGGCGATCTGTTCTTGCATCTTAATGTGATATGTATTATCCGAAAACAAGTAAATTGTCATTATCTAAAGAAGTAAATTGTTAAGAAAAATGAAAATTGATGAGATATTATAAATGAGTTTAATCTTTTTATGCATTTTCTGTTTTAACTCATTAACTGTCAAAGTTGAGGCTAAATGATTTCCTTAACAGTGTTGAAATAGTTGCATTAAGCTTCAATTATTGAAAATGGTAGGAGTATATCATATCAATTTTTAGCTTGCTCGTCTCAGTGTTCTCCTTCTCATCCATTGCTGATTATCAACTTTAAGCAATATTATTGTCTCTGAAAATATTGGTGATTCATGCCTTATACATTTTTCCAGCTTCAACGTAAGATGTATAAAGAAGGCCACCCTATATTTATTCTTCGTTTTTTGTCAATAGATCTCATCATCGCTTTGAAGTGGGTTTTTAGATGGCTCCGTATTAGAAAACTGCAACCATGTTGAGAACTTCAAAATTCAAAGTAAGTTCTGTTTATTCAACTTTCGTCATTATATCAATTCATTTTCGTAATCGTGGTTATGCACTATGGAGCTCTCTCTTTTTTCTCTGATGAAATTAATGTATGACACAAAGTAAAGCATGCAGAGAAGCTCTCAACAAAAAACTTTCCCGCGATGCTCATCAAGGGGAAGGTTTTGTAAATGAAATTGTCATGTCTAATGTGGATCAACTGGAAGCTTTTGGCAAAGTATTAAAAAAAGCTATTATAGATGATTCTCCGACTGAGGTGAGAATCGTGTCCTTGTACATTTATTTTTTTTTTCTTCTAGATTTTTTGTGACACCAATGAAGAATTCAGGTGCCGACAGTCTATGCTGTAAGCTTACTTTAGAAGTATTTCGTGATCCTGTTATTATAAATTATATGTTTTAATATTTTTATCAATTCTTAACCAAACGTATTTTAGTCGCCACATCTATAAAATTTTAATTAGAAACCCCTAAAACCAAGTAGATCCTTATTTTCACGCAGAAAGTAATATAAATCAAGTCACACATTAAAATGAGAATCAGAATTGAAGGCATTTGGCTTAGTTTCAACAATATGATACTTTAAGGACATTTGATTTTCTTAAGTATTAGCTTCCATATGTCTTGAATCAGTTTTTTTGGTTTATTTCAGTCCTTTATTTTATGTTTTGTAAGATTGCATGATGATCTGATTTTCATACTTATGATACTGTTGTTTACCCATGCTTATTCTAGGCATTGTCTGTCGTTACTCTAAAGACAGAAGGAACTGTACAACCGCGTGCAGAGATACTTTTCTTACTAAGTTGAGACCATCATTAATTTTCTATTTTATGACTAAAACTTTACTTCCAATCTCCTTATATACTAAAACAAAATAAGTTATCTAAATTAGATTTTGAAAATATGATGAGTCATGACAAGGTGAATTGTATATTTATGATTTTTGTAAAAATGTGATGTGTCATGATAAGGTGAATTGTGTATTTATGATTTTTGAAAAAATATGAGGTGTAATCATAAGGTTAAATGAGTATTTATGATTTTTGTAAACATATGAGGTGTCATAATATGGTTAAATAAATATTTATAATTTTCAAAAATAAATGGTGTTTAGATTTGATAAGAATTGTCACTATTTTTATTATATATCTAAACATAATTTTTATTGAATAATTCACTTTTTTATTGGACAAAATTAGTTGTTAGTATAGTTAGTAGTTAGTTCACCAAGCACCTATACACCATTTTATCTCCAAGTCTCCTTATTACTCCCCACCTATTCATTCCCAAAGGGAATTGAACGTGGGTCACTTACCTTAGTGAGGATCCCAGTAGCCAGGTGGCCAGGTATTCACTATTTTATTATATATGATGCATATATATTTATTTAATAAATAAATAAATTATATATATATATTGAATAAATTATTTTAAAATACGTAGCATTTTTTGAGATATGGTATTTAATATAATAGGAATTGTCACCTAAATTGAAAATATGACAAATGTTGATGTCAAAGATATAATCCAATAGAGAGGATTATATTAAACTTGAAGATGAAGAGTACGATATTCTATAATAATAATCATTAAAATTTACATTTTTCTAATGCATACAAGAATGGAAAATCATGTTATTGAGAGTTAAACTGTTGTCAAGAAAAAATATTGAAAATTTAGACTTCATACATAGAATGATATTCAGTCCCTGTAATGAATATGTTCCATTAAAATTTCAGAGAAAATGATTTTCTATTGAGGTTTGCTATGATATGACTTTTAATAGAAGTTAAGGACAGTTTCTATCATATGTTGTGTATTATTAACGAGACATGTTTTCAAACATGGACAATCATTCATAGCAATTTTCAAAGTAAAAAGCAAGAGAGGATTGAAGATAATTTGTCTTGACGATGAATGAAAATTAACAAATAAGACTCAACATGGAGTATAGAGAGATTTTTCAAATTTTGATTTAAGTAATTAATTGGATATCATTTCACTTTTTGAAGTATACTATTAATTTTTTTATTAAGAGTTTGTATACTTGTATATTCATTTTTTATGGGTAGTTTTGAATTGAATATATCAACTATTAGAAATTTTATTTTATTATGTGTATAAAATGAAATAATAAATTTTAAAAACACCATGAAAACTGGACTTAAAGTAAAAAATGACATGTGAAGAATAACTTGCAACATATTAATATAAAATAAATAGAAAATGCATACTTTCCACTTGATTGAATTTATATAACTTATGGCATTTTTTTCTTGATCAAATAAACAATTATATTTTCAATTATTTCATATCTATGATTGATTTGTATTAAAAAATATAAATAAATTTAAAAACAATAAATATATAACAAATACGATAACCTGCGTCGCACGCGGGCACCGTACTAGTTATGTGTTTATATAAGAATAATCTCCTTATGTTTATTTATTTATTTTTTTAAATTGTGTATGCTTATATACATAATTTACATCTCACTTGGTAAGTAGCAGTATTCATCTGTGTGAAATTTGATATTCTATCAAACTTGATACTCAGCTAAAAAAATCTCTCAAGTGATTGAATGAGAAAATTTAATGTTGTCTTTGTTTTATTAATTGGTTATGACTCCTGCCTCTGACTTTTGAAGATTATGCATGTCATTTAGCATTTTTCCAAAACATCACATGGACCTGAGCAAAATGGTAGTGCTGTTGCCCCACGAATAAGTGAAGATGCAATGATGAAAGCAATGGTGAAAAAAATGTGTGACCTGTTGCATGAGGTATGTTAATGCCATGTCTATTCTGACTCATTCATTCCCTTATCCTATCATGTGTATTGCTTCTTGAGTTTCTATTGCAGCTCTTATTTTCATAATTCTGTATTTTTTTGGTATATTTCTATTTATCTTCTAGGCTATAGAAGACTTTATACTTTTTAGCAGCACTGATTCTACTTCTCTTGTTTCTTAATATTCTGTAGACTACCGTACGCACAAAGAAAATATCGAAAAGAAACAAGCCTCTTGACATATGATGAAATTGTACAAGAATGCAAAAAGGTACTACTTTCAACCTCTGTTGACTAGCATTCAGAAAAGAACACAAGAACATGTATATATAGAAGTGATTCACATGCACTTGCATCTATGAATACAGAGTACATGCTTTGTAGAATAAATTATTTATATATTTTATCTTTATCATCTTAGTATAAGATTGCATATGTCATAGAACAAAATGATTGTTTGAATGATCATGTAGTCTAAGTTTGGAGATGATTGTTGTGTTACTTTTTCTATTACTTAAAACTACCTAGAGTTCCTTCTATGTTTTCATAGTTGTTAAAGGCGCGCCTTAGGCGAGGCGTAGCCTTGATCGCCTGGGTTTCATGTTTTTTTGGGGGTTTCAGTTTATGTTAAAAAACCCTCGCCTCTTTGCGCCTTTTTTGATAAAAAAGGGCGCCTCAGGTACATTTTTAAATTTTGGATATTTTATTCTGTTTTCTATATTTTTCATGAAGAGTAAGAATCTAATGAATACAATGATCAATTTGAGTCTCTGACATTTGATATTTTCTTAAAATCGAAGGATTCTGCTTATTTGTTTTATGTGATTGTCTATTTGGATTGAGCACTTGAATTGTGAAGCTCATTATGACATTGTGCATGGGTTCTTTTGTAATTATGTTATTTATGAGTTATTATGTATTATTATTTGATAATTTTTTATTTATACCTTTATTTAGTTGGAAAATTATGTGTTGAGTTAGATATATTAATTAATATATATATATATGTTCTAGAGTATCTTGTACCCAAGTGCGCGCCTCGGGCTCCAACAAGGCCTTTGCGCCTTTTTGCGCCTCTCGCCTTTAACAATTGTGTATGTTTTGAATTATATATAGTCATGTTTTAAATTTAATTGATATTTTTCCTAAATAATGCTAATATGAGACTTGGAAAACTCTGGCTACAATTTATACATGCACAATTTTATACGCATTGTTAAGTGGGTTAGCTTAATTATTACTCAACTTGTGGTTAAGGCAATTTGACAAACAACTTGTATGCAAAAACAACAACCGTTAACGTTCGCAATCTCAACTCAAAATATAATATTTCCATAACTCCTAAAATCATGGATGAATAAACATAAAACTCGAAACACACCAAAGAACAAACAGGGGAAATAATAAGACACGACTGATAGAATTAATCACATTGATGTGCTTTCAATCACTACAGTGCATCCTAACATATCCAACTTCTCCCCAACATGGATCCCATGAATTCCTATGTTGAGAGTAGAATTTCACGTATTTTAGGTCTCATATTACACTGTTTTTGATAGAATGTGGCCATGATTTTATATAGAATGACATGGTTTTCATATCTTGCATAATTAAGATGCTACTAAGGTGTTTTGTTGAGTTTTGAAGGGTAAAACATGATCAAAAGTTCAAAGTTGGAATGAGGAGTGAAAGTGAGAAGGAATGCTGAAAAATACAGTCCATGTTGCACAAATTTCTGTATTCTTATAGAAGTCCAAATTGATCATATGATATATGGTTGGAAATCCACAGAAGAGAGGGTCGTTTTGACGTAAAGAACACCCCAATTGGATTCCAAACGAGAAAGTTATGATCAAAGTGCTAACGTTGCGCATGCTGTACCGAGCGGCCACTTTGCATGACTTTTTACATATTCAAATATTATATTTTCTGGGATTTCTTTATATGGATAGAAAGCCAAAGAATAGAGGATCGCATGAGCGCAAAAATCACCCAAATTGGATTCCGTATGAAGAAGTTATGCTCGAAACGGTGAAGTCGCGCAGTGCAGTCTCCGCAGCTCGGGAGGCCGCTCGGCTCGAGCGGGACCAACTTTGTGCGAATTTCCAGCCGAGTTGGGTTGCTTCAGAACCTAAACGACGTTCCCGTTTCACCCATATGCAGCTCGGCTCGAGCAAGGTGCCGAGCGGCCCAAAATTGGGCCCAGACGAGACCTGTTCGATGCAGCATTGTATATATACCCTCAAATCGCGATTCTGAAGCAGTTTTGATCGCGAAAAAGCCCTGCATCAGTCCAAGAAACAATTAGGGAGATCAAGACACAAATTAGAGAGAACCCATCCATAATTCATCATCAATTCACACCTCCAACACCTCCATATCAGATTTACAATCTGATTTCATCCTCCATCCAACTCCACAAGGGTTCCAAGTGCTAATCAAGGGAGAATCGAGCAATTGGAGAGACGGAGAAGGAAAGAAAGACTACGTCTACACTAGGGTTTCATAATTCCTATCTTTCTCTTTCTTTTACTTTGATTTTTTATATGAATTGCTTAGCCATGAATGTTGCTTGTGACCTCATGGGCTAATTTTATATACAGTTCTAGGGTTTGATGGATTGATTTAATTGATTTGGGGATTTAGACCAAATATTGAGATTTTATGCAGTTGAGCTTTTGATTTTACTTATTTTATTAAGACATGCTTTTCTGCTTCGTAACGTCTTCATAATATATTCATGACAACCGCTATAATGCTTGGATTATTGTGTTAGCTTGTGTGCGTTCATGATTGGTATTGTCTATCTGTTAGGGATTAGAGTAGCTCCGCTATAAGCACTTTAATTTCATGAACTGGTTAATCAAATACTTGATTAGTTTAGTGGAACAATGCAATTAGACAATCAAGTAGGAAGTGAATAGAACCTTGTAGTAATTCCAGAAAATATCTTGTTAGTCGGGCTTACCATCCGGAGGTATTGTTGCTTGCTTTGATTAGTATCTAGGAATAAGGCTTGGTAATATTTGCGCACCTTAGGATTTAAATCAGATTATACTGTTAGCTTAGAATCGAATCATATTCGGTGGGATAACAGGGATATGTGGTGTATTTTCAGTGAAACTGCATGAATGAACAATCGTAAGTTTAATAACCCAAATTTATTGGTCTCTACCTGATACCTTAGAACTGTTCTTCATCTCTTGATTAGAAACTTGCTTTTATTTTTATTGCCTTTTAATTAATTTAGTTATTTATTATTTCAGTAATTTAGATAATTAATTCATTACAGAATCACTCTGAATATTGGTTACTCAATTCTGATTAATTAGTAATTCATAGTAAATAAATAATTAACTGTCTTAGCGGGATCGATAATTTAACTTGGGTACTTGCTACTACAATTGACATCCTTATACTTGAGGATTTAATTATAGTGCGCAGAAAAAGCCTATCAAGTTTATGGCGCCGTTGTGCCGGGGACAGTTTTAATTATTTATTTTCTTGTCTTACTTAGTTAATTAGAATATTTTCTTTGGGATTTAATTGTTTTACTTTGGATTTTTCTTGAAGTTGCATGCAAACTAGGTCAAACACGAGAGCACAAGATCTTGAATTTGATCCGAAAATTGAAGCTTCTGCGAGGAAAAGAAGAGTAAAATCAAAGAATACCAAAGCACCTCCTAAAGCAATCATAGAGGAGAAAGAAAAAGAGCAGATAGAAAATCAGGTTAACCCAGAAAAGGCTAAATCAGAAGCAGAATTCGAATCAGAATTAGAAACAGCAGACATGGGAGATAGAACTGATGAGGATGACATCGTCATCCGAGAGACATTCAAGTCCACCAATCTAGGAGGATCAGGTGTAGTTGGAGTCGTTCAAGCTGATGAAACGAACGACATAAGGCCAGCCCTGATTCATATGGTGGAGAAAAACCCCTTTGCCGGAGGCATTTTTGATGAGCCCTACAGTCATCTTAAACATTTCAACAGCTACATGGATACAGTGAAAGCTGTTGATGCTACTAATGATAGATGGAAGATGAGGCTTTTTCAGTTTTCATTGGTTGATAAGGCAAGGGAGTGGTATGATAAGCTAAAGGGAGACAGTTGCTCAAACTGGACTGAGTTACAGCAGTTGTTCGTGGATCGATTTATGCCACCAGGAAAGGTTCTTTTATTGAAATAGGAGATCAATCAATTTAAGCAGAGGAGAGATGAGTCGTTTGGAGAGGCCTGGGAAAGGTTTACTGATGCGTTGAGAAGATGCCCTCAGCATGGATTCAAAAAGTTTCAACTCATCAGTGTCTTCTATAATGGCCTTGACAACGAATCGAGAGTGTTGGTTGATGCTTCTGCTGGAGGAACAATCTTTGGCAAGACATCCAATGCTGTAGAGAAATTGTTTGATGATATCTCTTTGAACTCAAGGGATTGGCCATCTGAGAGGATCCGAGGGATTTACATACTTGGTAAAGTTGCAAAGGTTGAAGAGAAATTTTCGGAAGCTGATAAGAATGATAAGGTTGTCGCTCAATTGGAACAGATGAATAAAAACCTGATTACTCTGATATCAGGTAATAATGGGGAGGCAACCGAGGGCCTGCAAGTGATGATGTGGTGATGAACCTTCAAGAGGTCGAGGATGCTAATTGGGCTATAGGGCAGAGTCTTCAAGGTTCGAGAGCTCCTCAGAATTGGCAAGGAAATAGGTACCCTCAAGGTAATTCAAATCAAAGGAATAACCAAGGGGGAGGTCCTAATAATCAAGGAGGCAATTGGCATAATCAGAGGCATGAGAACTTTTCTTATTCAAATTCGAATAATGCAGTTCTATATCCTCCTAATTTTGATCATGGCGCTAAAACTGAAGAAGGAAAGTCTAGTATTGATGATGTGTTGGCCAGGTATATGAAGAAGACTGATGGAGATATTGACAAGATTAATAATTGCATTGTTCTCATGGATTCAAATATGACAAAGCAGAATGAAGAAGTGAACAAGCAGTTGAAGAGTTTGTCATATAACATAGGGCTGATCTCCACTACAGTAAATCAGCAGCAAGTGCAGTTGCAGAAAGGGAAGTTTCCTTCGGATATGGAAATCAACCCGAATGAGTGCCATGCGATCACTTTGAGATCTGCAAAGCAGTGTAAAGGTACGAAACTAATGCAGGACATCACAGAACTGATGCAGAATGATGCAGAACAGAAGCAGGACGAAATAGGGGTGAAGCAGAACAAAGATGGTGCCGCTCGGCCACCCGCTCGCGGCGAGCTAGATGCCGAGCGGGCTCAACTGCCGCCAAGTTGCCTGCCAGCCGGTTCAGAAGGGCCCTCCGATTCAGCTGGAACCCAGCTCGGCTCAGTTGCCCCTCAGCTCGAGCCGAGCGAGCCGGCGAGCCATCCTCTGGGATTTCCTACACGTCTGACTTTAGTACAGAACCAATCTGATCAGGCAATTGCTGATAAAAAGTGGCAGAGAGCTAAGAAACTGAGAGAAGCAGAAGTGGTATTCGAGAGAGATAGTTTGGGACTTCCGATAACAAAGGCACCAATTCCTTTCCCTCAGAGATTCTTGTCGAAGAGCCTTGATGAGAAGTTTCGTAAGTTCGCTGATGTTATGAGGGATGTCCAAGTCACTATTCCTTTCTCGGAAGCATTGGAAGAGATGCCACATTATTCAAGGTTCATCAAGGAACTTATCTCCAGAAAGAGGATGCTTAACAATGTGGAGACAGTGAATTTGATGGAGAACTGCAGCTCTATTATTCAGAAAAAGCTTCCAGAAAAATTGAAGGATCCAGGGAGCTTCATCATTCCCTGTGAGATTGGAAAAGGACCATCTAGGAGAGCACTGTGTGATTTAGGAGCCAGTATAAATTTAGTGTCTTTATCAGTGTTCAAGAAGCTTAGTTTGGGGGAGTTGAAACCTGCATCTGTTGCCCTACAGTTAGCAGATCGGTCGTTGATATACCCCGAGGGAGTGATTGAAGATGTGCTAGTGAAGGTGTCGAATTTGACTTTTTCTGTGGATTTCCTTGTACTTGACATGGAGGATGAAAAGGATGGTGCGACTCTGATCTTGGGGCGTCCATTCCTTCCAACTGGGAGAGCTCTAATAGATGTGTTCAAAGGAGAGTTGAGGCTGAGGGCTAATGATAAGGAGATCGTCTTTTCTTTGAATAAGGAGATGCAGTGGCCTACAGATCAGCAGCACTGCAAGTCTGTGGAAGTAGTAGAGGAGTTCACCCTGCCTGATGCAGAGTTTGAGAGTTTATCTAACGATGAATGTATTGACTATCTTGAGAAGTTACTTGCATTAGGTGATGCCAGGGATGATCAGATAAGAAAGACCACTGCTGACATAGTGAATCAAAATAAGAAGTCCACTGTTAAAGATGAGATGCAGCCTGCTGCTAAGGAAGAGAAGCATGAGAGCCAAAGAGTTGAAGTGGTAGAGGAGATCGCAGGACCAGGCGTATCTATTACTTTTCCTACTACTAACTCTAATGTGATATTTGATAATCTTTTGGTTGCAGTAAAGATGGATGATCCATATTTGAAGCCTCCAAACTTACCTCCTGATTTTTATTCTCATATTATTGAAAATTCTAACTTGTTTGATCCTTGTTTTGCTACACAGGTTGAGCCTACAATTGAGTGGATGATTGACAAGAAGGACTCAAGACAATCATGGGAGGAAAAGAATTCAAAGGATCATGTTGGAGTGACAAAGAAGGGTGAGATGATTGGTGAAGTAAATAAGAGAGGATGGAAGTACTTGAAAGTAAAGATGATAGAAGACTATCCTCCGATCCAGTAGTTGAAAAGAGGTATCCCGTCGTGACTCTCCGACGTTAAACATGAGCGCTTGTTGGGGGCTGTCCCTTCCGTTTAATTGCTTTTATATGTCTGTGTTGGTGTAGGAGTTTTATTAGGTGTTGCTTGACTGCGGTATATACTTCTTTGCAAACTTAGTTTCTCACTTCGTTTAATCTAAGTTTGGGGGGGTAACGTACATACCTTGTCTTGCAGTGTCGAAATAGAATTTTTACATTGTGTTGTTGCTTGGAGAGTTGATTTTTTGCAGATTCTTAATATTTTTGATTTATTTGAGAATATTGAGGGTTCCATTTTTTGCGATTTTTCAGGTTTCGTGTTATTGTTTTGTTTCGTATTTGTTGGTCCTAGTGTTGGTATAGTCGATTTATGGTTCTCTAGGATGATTTTCTGATTTTTCATGGCACTTGATTATATGTGGGATTATGTTTGAGAAGCAGTTTGAGATTGTGCTTAGATGTTGAGATGCTTGAAATTTGATTATGTGCAAGGATGATTAGCTATGTAGCTTGATTAGGTTTGCTCGTTCATTCCTATAGCCATGTGAGATTTGAGCCTTTTGAAATCATGACAAGTTTCATGATTCAGTTTATTCTTGTGAGTGTCGTTCATACACATGTATTCTAGAACTTGGCTTTTTATCTTGCTTGAAGCTACGTGTTTGACTAGATAATAGGAAATGATCTTAGGCCATCTTTGTTTTTTATTAGTCACTAGCCATATTATTTTCCTACCTAATGAAATATCCGTAGTCAACCCTTTTGAGCCTAAAAGCCTTATTTGTTGGAAGCCTACGTGATTAGCCAATTGATCCCTTTTGCTAGCCTTTAAAAAATTCATACCTAGTAGAGAGTTGAATGAATCAAGTTGGTGTCTTGTGATGAAGTATATAAGGAGAAATAAGTTGGAAGTGATGAAATTTGTTGAAAAGATAGGTTAAATTATTGCATAAAGGGGTAGTGTCCGAAACTGGTACCCCATGAAAAGAGTAGTGCCTGAAACTGGTACCCTTATTTGAAAAAGAAAAAAAAAAGAAAAGAAAAGAGGGAAGAAGAAAAAAATTTCAAGTAAGGATGTGGTGTTCAAAAGTGAAGGAGGAATCAAATTCAAGAAGAATTGAAGAGCGTTGAAGAAGAAAGAAGAAAGTAAAGCTGTTTGTTGAAAAAGCTGTAAGTCTTCTTTGATTCTCTACTAGTTATTGAGTCACGATATCCATATATTTCCTACCTTTACCAAAGAGCCAACATTACAACCTAATGCAAGACCTTTGTGATCCTATTGTTGAAATTATTCCTTTAGTCGAGAGTTGAGATGATTGTCAAGCTTATGGTTACGCGTGTGTTTGAATTGACTTTGAGTGTAAACACCTTACCCTAAAGTATATATATCTCACACTTGAGCGATGAGCTTAAATACTAATCGTGAGAATGGGTGAATGAGCATTCCGAAAAAGTGAAGTAGTTGATTCGAATTGCATGTTTTTAGATGGAGGGTTATCTTAGTATTTGAAGCATGATTTTCAAGTTGTTATATTGTCTTGGATGTTTTATGCCATGAAATTTCCTCTCAATTACTCTATTAGTTTTCTATGTCGTTGCCTCGGGACGAGCAACAGGTAAGTTTGGGGGTTTGTTGAGAGTGGAATTTCACGTATTTTAGGTCTCACATTACACCATTTTTGATAGAATGTGGCCATGATTTTATATAGAATGACATGGTTTTCATATCTTGCATAATTAAGATGCTACTAAGGTGTTTTGTTGAGTTTTGAAGGGTAAAACATGATCAAAAGTTCAAAGTTGGAATGAGGAGTGAAAGTGAGAAGGAATGCTGAAAAATACAGTCCATGTTGCACAAATTTCTGTATTCTTATAGAATTCCAAATTGATCATATGATATATGGTTGGAAAGCCACAGAAGAGAGGGTCGTTTTGACATAAAGAACACCCCAATTGAATTCCAAACGAGAAAGTTATGATCAAAGTGCTAACGTTGCGCATGCTGTACCGAGCGGCCATTTTGCATGACTTTTTACATATTCAAATATTATATTTTCTGGGATTTCTTTATATGGATAGAAATCCAAAGAAGAGAGAATCGCATGAGCGCAAAAATCACCCAAATTGGATTTCGTATGAAAAAGTTATGCTCGAAACGGTGAAGTCGCGCAGTGCAGTCTCCGCAGCTCGGGAGGCCGCTCGGCTCGAGCGGGACCAACTTTGTGCGAATTTCCAGCCGAGTTGGGTTGCTTCAGAACCTAAACGATGTTCCCGTTTCACCCATATGCAGCTCGGCTCGAGCAAGGTGCCGAGCGGCCCAAAATTGGGCCCAGACGAGACCTGTTCGATGCAGCATTGTATATATACCCTCAAATCGCGATTCTGAAGCAGTTTTGATCGCGAAAAAGCCCTGCATCAGTCCAAGAAACAATTAGGGAGATCAAGACACAAATTAGAGAGAACCCATCCATAATCCATCATCAATTCACACCTCCAACACCTCCATATCAGATTTACAATCTGATTTCATCCTCCATCCAATTCCACAAGGGTTCCAAGTGCTAATCAAGGGAGAATCGAGCAATTGGAGAGACGGAGAAGGAACGAAAGACTATGTCTACACTAGGGTTTCATAATTCCTATCTTTCTCTTTCTTTTACTTTGATTTTTGATATGAATTGCTTAGTCATGAGTGTTGCTTGTGACCTCATGGGCTAATTTTATATACAGTTCTAGGGTTTGATGGATTGATTTAATTGATTTGGGGATTTAGACCAAATATTGGGATTTTATGCAGTTGAGCTTTTGATTTTACTTATTTTATTAAGACATGCTTTTCTGCTTCGTAACGTCTTCATAATATATTCATGACATCCGCTATAATGCTTGGATTATTGTGTTAGCTTGTGTGCGTTCATGATTGGTATTGTCTATCTGTTAGGGATTAGAGTAGCTCCGCTATAAGCACTTTAATTTCATGAACTGGTTAATCAAATACTTGATTAATTTAGTGGAACAATGCAATTAGACAATCAAGTAGGAAGTGAATAGAACCTTGTAGTAATTCCAGAAAATATCTTGTTAGTCGGGCTTACCATCCAGAGGTATTGTTGCTTGCTTTGATTAGTATCTAGGAATAAGGCTTGGTAATATTTGCGCACCTTAGGATTTAAACCAGATTATACTGTTAGCTTAGAATCAAATCATATTCGTTGGGATAACAGTGATATGTGGTGTATTTTCAGTGAAACTGCATGAATGAACAATCATAAGTTTAAAAACCCAAATTAATTGGTCTCTACCTGATACCTTAGAACTGTTTGTCATCTCTTGATTAGAAACTTGCTTTTATTTTTCCTTACTTTTAATTAATTCAGTTACTTAATATTTCGTTATTTAGATTAATTCACAACAAATCATTGGAAATTGGTTACTCAATTCTGATTAATTAGTAATTTATAGAATAAATAAATAATTAGCTGTCTTAGCGGGATCGATAATTTAACTTGGGTACTTGCTGCCACAATTGACATCCTTACACTTGAGGATTTAATTATAGTGCGCAGAAAAAGCCTATCAAGTTTTTGGCTACTATCAAGGCCTTAACATTATTTTCCTTCTGCAACACTACAAGAAAACTATCAAATTCCAACAAAAAAATTTCAACGAAAAGCAAAGCCGTTGAAAAATTTTAGAGTTCCAACAAATTTTCTAATGAAACTTTAAACCATTGAAAAATTCCAGCAAAAATTTCCATGGAAATTTAAATCGTTGAAAATTTCCAATGCTAATTCTAATAGCTCAATAAACTATTGGAAATTTCCAACGAAAATTCCTATAAAACTTAAAACTGTTGAAAAGTTCCAACGAAAATTTTCATATAAATTTATATCATTGGAAAATTCCAATGCTAATTCAAATAGCTTGATAAACTATTAGAAATTTCCAATAAGAATTCCAATTAAACTTAATCCGTTGGAAAATTCTAATGAAAATTCCATCGAAAAAAGAGACTTTAGTAAATTTAAATGTCAATTTATAATATAAATTATATATTAGTTAAGTTGGTAGATGATATATTGATATACTTAGGAGGTCAAGGGTTTAAATCCGAATAAATGTATTTTTTTCGTTGAAAAATTCCAACGGCGTTGGAATTTATTCAATAGTAATTCAAAAAGAATTTTTTTTTGAAAAAATGTTTTAATCACTTTTAGTTAAAAAAATTCCAACATAAAAATGTCGTTGGATTTATCATTGGATTTTAGAAACTGTTGGAAATATTGTTGGAAAAATGACATTCCAACGGCTACTTTTCTAACGAAAAAAATTAATTGGAATATTTATTGGAATCATGAATTAAAGGTATTTTTGCATATTCCAACGTTTTTTGCCATTGGAATTCGACAGTTTTCTTATAGTGATAGTGACAACATGTTTAAATAAAAGTGATGACTTTTTTAATAAAAAGTGATAACTAATTAAAAAAGTGTAAAATGGTCTCACTGTGAGATGATCTAACGTAAGACTGCCCAGTAAGATAAATGACGAGTGTTTTGGACAATTTAATGAGAAAAAAATTGTTGGGTTGAGTGTAAAAAAATATGTGGCAATTATGTGGTATTGTGAGGGTATTAACATTATATGAGAAATTTTTACATTTGTAAAATTATCGTATTTGGTCTTGCAAATATGTCAAATTTGCATATGATCTTTAACTATTGCAATTCTCAATTTCAATAATTTTATTAATATTAATATATATTTCAATTGTAATAATTTTTCTACTAACAAACCACCAGATAAGATAATTTCTTTTATTTTATTTCATTAAAAAAAGTACTCCCTCCGTCTCAAACTCGTTGTCTTACTTTTCATTTTTGTTCATCCCAAACTAATTGTCTTACTCCAAAAAAGAAAATTTTTTCTCCCTAAAATACCCTTGTCATATCCAATATTTTCTAAAACCCCAACCCAATTAAAATCACATTAACCTTAATTAAAACATCAAATTAAACACACACACACACACACTACTTACACTTAATCTATCCCACTAACACACACACTGATTAACATCCATACACAAACCCTAATCCTTCTATCCCTCTCTCACATCTCTCAGTCATTCTTTCCTCTCATCACTCTTGTTCTTGAGCAAAAACCCTAGCAACTTCTCTCTATAAATTAACTTTATGTCCCTTTTTCACATCTCTCAGCCGCCTCTCTTTGTATATTTGGCATGGATGAGTCATGGATGGTGTCGGGTAAAGGTTACTCCACACCTAATGATTCCGACCATCAGGTCCAGGAGTCCTCGGGGGTGGAAACGACCTCCGATGTCTTGGTTTCGTCCGATGGAACCCTCGACAATATTTATCTGGCGCTGATGGTTCTTGATTCCCTCGACTCAACCTTCAATGCAATGGATCCACTATTCATGGCACCTGATTCGCTCGATTCAACTATCGACACAGTAGATCCAGCGTTGATGGTACCTAATTCGCTCGATTCAATGGTCGATGGTGTGGATCCGTACTTGATGGTTCCTGATTTCCTAGATTTCACCCTTGATACAGTCGTTCCTTGCTCTCTCTCTCAAGAAATCGATCACTTGGGTCCTGATACGGAGGATCCAGCCATTGCTCTACCAGAAGAAATAAGCGATAGCTTCCAAGACTTCATGTGGGAAATGATATGTCTCTGCTTCCCGGCATGTAGGTAGACCCTTCACTCTTTCTTGATATGGCCCTGTGAGTTTTTGCATGCAATGGGAATTTTTTTGGCTTTGCTGAGCTTGATTCGTGGCCCTGTGAGGCTTTGTTTGTGATAGCCCTGTGAGGCTTTATCTGTGGCTTCTGGTTTATTGAGCTTGATTCGTTGACCTGTGAGGCTTTGTTTGTGGTAGCCCTGTGAGGCTTTATCTGTGGCTTCTGGTTTATTGAGCTTGATTCGTTGCCCTTTGAGGCTTTGTTTGTGATAGCCCTGTGAGGCTTTATCTCTGGCTTCTGGTTTATTGAGCTTGATTCGTTGCTATGTGAGGCTTTGTTTATGATAGCCCTGTGAGGCTTTATTTGTGGCTTCTGTTTTTTGTTGAGCTTGATTATGTGGCTTTTAGGTTTCTGTTGAGCTTGATTATGTGGATTATGTGGCTTATAGGACTCTGTTGAGCTTGATATTGTGGTTGTTGTGTATATTTGGTCTCTGTTGAGCTTGAGTTATAGACCTGTGACAAATTTTTTCCGAGGGCATGTGAATATGTTGGCTGATTGTTGGTGTTTGACCCTATCTTGATGCATATCTTAGTCACCAACAAGTTTTTAAACCTGTTTAGGAGACTTTGAACATGCTGCATAGTGAACTTAATGTCACCAGAATATCTAAGTCACCAACAGGGTTTTTAAACCTGTTTAGGAGACTTTGAACATGTTGTATAATGAACTTAGAGTCACCAGCATATTTAAGCCACCAACAGGTTTTTAAACCTGTTTAGGAGGCTTTGAACATGTTGTGTACTGAACTTAGAGTCACCACAAGGTTTAAAGGCCTTGTTAGGAGATTCAATTACCCTATGATGATATTTTTCTGAGGGTAATACAAGAAGCAGAAATTTCATTATGCAACATGTATGTTTACAACTTAAACAATTTCAAAACAACAAAAGATATCCTGATATCTATTGTTTAAGATGTAAACATCAAAAATCTTTACCCACATCTCAATATCCCAAGCTATTCATAAGCTCTGATATGTCATATGATGGCTTATAGATATGGCCTTCCTCGATTAATTTATTGATGCATCCCTTCACCAAATCTTCCTCAATCTCTAGTGATATAGGCAGTGCACCCTCTTTGATTAACTTTGCTTTTCCAATGTGAGGTAATTTGTAATTAATTCCTCCATCCACTTTCATAATCTCAATGAGGCAAGCTTGCAAACTTAGAAACACATTGTTCAATGTGAGAGCCGTCATATCTTCATAAGCTTTCATAACATTTTTCACCAATTCTTCAACATTATAGTTTGCTGTCTTAAACTGTTGGGATTGGATGGCTCTGAAAAAGCCCAAGTTATTAATGTTAGTGTCCGGTGAGCGTGGGGGTTGGCAAACAAGTCTGATGTTAAACCCATCAGATCTTGCAGCCCTCCCAAACTCCAAGTCACTATCTTTTATGTGGGGCCTTGCATTATCCTGTTGTATCCATATCTCCTTCCCCAAACATTATGGCCATTTTTGACTTGATTGCTGGTATAATCTGTGAATTAAAGAAATATTGCATATAACAGTTACTCTTTTGGTAAAACAAAAGTAAGGTGACTACATACATGCAATATATAGGATGATGATCTTATTTTTAAGGTCTGACTATTACCTGATTCACTATACAATCTTTGATCACATCTTTGTTGACACAGTCAATAGGCTTGATTACTAAAGTTCCTCTTACTCTATTCTTTGAGTTTCTCTTTGCTGGCTCTATTGTTGTGAATGGGAAAGTTCCAATTTTCCCATCAAATATGACATGTCCTTCACTATCAAAAAATGGTCTTGACACCGCACACATAAACATGATTTTTTGGATGAAATTTTTGGAGTTACAGGTTCTATGTGGTTCTTCCTCATCAGGAACCATGTAATACCTCTCACAAACTTTAGTAAGAAAGAACAATTTCTCATCTATGTGCACTACATTATGCATTTCCTTGAACTTAAGCTTTTGAGCATACCTGTCATAATAGATGGCATCAAACAGTAATTTAGCCTTCGAAGCTTGTTCTCCAGAGTTTGCTCAGGCTTGATTGCGTTTGTGTGTGCCCTAAGAGCACACCTTTTAACCCATCTCCTCACTGTTGATTTGCTCACACTTAAAACCTTGGATAGATCTCTGATTGTTGATCTACTTTGAAATGGAATACTCTTCACTGCATTAGCATCAAAGTGGACCCTTTTGAAATTGATACACCTGCCTTCTTGGATCCAAGGTGTACTGGTTTTTCTTCCTCCATTTGTTGCTTTACAACAGCCCAAATACGACTTATGGTCCTTGTAGGAACAGAGAATGTTTCACCTACTTCTTTTGCTTTTCCACGATCAATCTTACCATCTATGGTGTGACTTATCAAAAACTGTGCTACTAAGTTTTTTTTTTCTATGGAAAAGTGAGAACTTGTGGTAGTTGTCATTACTGCATGTGTATTAATGACCATTAAAGTTCATGATACTTGTATTTATCCTTGATGAAATGGGGGAAACTAAAAGGAGGTTGGGTAGTTGGAGGGAAAAGTGATGGCAGACATGCTGAAAAAATTGATTGGTACCAACTTTTGGATACTTTGGAGGGAATTCTATTGATGTGACACAAATTTTTGGAGGGAAGCACCAAGGATGATTCTCAAAATCTGAGGTGTAATGTGTATTTTTTGATAACTATTCCATCCAACTCTATTGTGTAATAGTGTAGGTATTTGTTTTGATTATTGTAATGTTAACATATTGATCCACCTGTTATATTTGTAATTTTTAAGAATTATATGTACTGCCCAACAGTGGACTTATTTTTATTAAAAATTTTTTTTTTGGATTTTTGTAACTTATTGGGTAATTTTTTAATTAACACTAATGATGTAGTTAATCCAAAAAAAAATGCCCAATTGGTTTTGGACATTTTTACCCTCAAACAGTAGAGTTGAAAAGTAAAAAAAAGTAACATTTTTTAAACTCCATATCTAAGTAACGCAGACATCAAGTTTGGGACGGAGGGAGTATTAACAATTCTTATTTTCAATTTGTGAGCTTTAGTGATACGACTCAAATAAAAAGGAATGAACTATTACAAGAATTCATTTTCTGAGCGAGTGTAAGCTCCAAAAAAAAAGGGAAGGAGAACTATAGAAAACCTCACAATAATCATCCATGGCTATTGACAGAAATAACAAACAATATATAGATACGGAAGATAGTGGAGAGACGTTGTGCTTTGCTGCTCCTAACCTGGTGCCTTGGTGGATATTCATTCTTTTGGGTCATTAGATGGGCCTCTTCTCATTGGGCTTGTTTATATGGGCCAAATTTAGTGAGCTATTGCATTGGGTTGTAATCCCTCATTCCCATAATTAGTGTCTTACTTTCTATTTTCGTCCGTCCCACAATAAATGTCATCATCCAAAATATGAAATTTCATATTAACCAACAATCTCAAAGGTTATCTTAATTTCAAAAATATAACTTTCACCTAACACAAAGTACTTTATAATTTATTTACTACTCCCTCCGGCCACTTACAAGGTAACCGTTTGCTGTTTGCATGAGGACAATTCTAAGGTTTTTATTTGTTTTTTGCACGTGGATTAAGGAGTATTATTATTATAGGTAAAGTGGGTAGTTGTACTAGAGAGAAGTGGTGGGTCATATTGTGTACTTTATTTACTAAATAGAGGAAATTGATACATTTGAAGCGGACGCCAGGAATAGTGAAATGGGTACCTTGTAAGTGGTCGGAGGTAGTATTATTTAAAAATACCATAATACCCCTAAAAAGTCAATAAAATTAATTAAAAAGTAACTTTTCTTAAATTTCATATCTACACTAACGATAACAACAATTATGGGACAAGGAGTATCGTTAAGTCGCTATTTTGGTAAAGAATAAAACGGGAATGTTGTGTAGAGGGGTAAGAATCCTTTACCTCGCGGCCCATTGGGGGAACTCTACTCGGATCAAGAAAACTCCTCCTCCCTCCCAAAGTCTCCTCTCCTCAAGATCCGAAATCCATTTTTTGTAAAAAAGTAAACTTGATCAATAACTGCCTATTATTATTTATTCTCCATAAAGTTTGCACTTTCAAGTTTCAACCATGGATTTATGATATAATCGTATTCAAATCTGGAAAAACCCTTCTTCAATTCTTTGTTCACTCTAGGATTATTATTAACACTGAACAATCTTATGCGTCCAATTTTCTTGCATTTTCAAGACACGACTTCTTGGCAGATCAGAGATGCAGATTTCCAGTCCCGTCGCTGTTTTAGCCATTTTTCTTGCACTTTTAACATCTGAGTCCCTCTCCATTGGAAATTTTCGTGAAGCGTGAGTTCTCTTCTTTCGTCTTAGTTCTGGTTGCGGTGAATGAGCATTTGCTATTTATTTATTTTTGGTGTGTTTCGAGTTCGATTTAGCAATGCAATGTCTTTTTTCTACTTTGGGAATTGTTTTATATATTTTTATAATGTCATCTCCTCTGTACTGTTCTAATTAGCCTTTTTATGTTGTTAAGATGTCATAGTTTGAAATACGTCTACGGTGGAAGGTAGTTTTGGAATTGTGGTCGTCTATGACAGAGGGTTATTATGAAAGTTTGCATTTTCAATTCTCAAATTGCTTTCATACTGTGTTGAATTTAAGAAATATTATGTGGATTAGTTATTAGTGGGGATCATAGTTTTTAGAGGCGATACAGGAGGCCCTTTGGGTTCTGTTGGAGCCTGCGTTGAGAGTCACAGAAAACAACATAATGATTAGCCATCTAAATTAAGGTGAAAACAACATTACATGGCATAATAACTCATAAATAAATAAAATAATATCACATAAATGCATACATAATCAACTTCAAAGTTCAAATAACTTTTAACTAATGAAATAAAGTTGAAAGACACATAATTTTGGTAACTCATAAATAACAAATTGAACTTGAACACATAATGTAAATATTAATTAATTATATAAAAATATTTAAAAATCTTTAAAGTTCAATTTTAAGTCCTCAAGAAAATAGCACAAAGTGGATCAAGTATTATGACTAGAATTTAGCAAGCTATTCACTAACCAATAACTATCTGGATTAATTAGATAATGATCATCCTCATCGTACTGTAATATTATCTTTTCTGCAAGAATGGAGATACATTCTTTCTTTCTCTCAATATGTGAATAATAGAAACTCTAGGTAGAACCGTAGAAGAGGTTGTGGGTAGTAAATAAAAGTGTTCTTTTAGAAGACAATATACATCTTAAGAATGTAACAAAAAATTGTTTGTAAGGCGGCTAGATTGTGTGTGTAAGAGGCGCATGGAGGTGCTTTGCTTAGAGTCCCCTTGGACCGTATCTCGACTCTAACAACAATGGTGGGGATGACCCTGGGAATTTAGAATGTATTTTCTGTGAGTTTGTTTTCTATAGTGCTTTGTTAAATAATTTAGGAGCCCACTTTTATGCTTAGCCTGCAACAGACCGGGACAGAGGGCGGGCGAGTTTAGAGAGAAATTCCTTCTTTATTCAAATCAAGATGAAGCTATTGCTTGTATAATATGAATTATTTTTGTGCAAGGGAGAATTCTTGGATGGCTTGAGAACTATAATTCTTTTTAAAATTCAAATTATTCTTGGTGCCAATTTTATGTTATCCTTGTATCATTATTAGTTGTTATGCTTAAAAATAAAAGAAAATATGGTGTAAATGTGATACAATGCTTCTGCCATTGCATTTTACGCAGGAATTGTTTCATTTCACTGCTTCGTTCTTTTTATGTAATATACATTTAATTTATTGTTTATCTGTATATGTTGCGAGTGTGCCTTACGCCTGTATAAAATATTCATAAACAGGTTTCCTATTATAGAACCAGATCCTGGCCACACAAAACTTCGCCTCTCAAGGGAAGGCTTGAAAGCAATTGAGAGAATTGACACACCTATAGCTGCTGTTGCTGTAAGGCACTGATTGATTGGCACTAGTATGCCAGAGTGGAATTTCCACTTTTACAATATTCTATTTGTGAGGACATTCAATTACACTTTTTATATAATAGGACACAGAAGAATGAGAACCTATATATTAAGTGGATTTTTTTTTGTTTCTTGTTTTTAAGAAGAATTTTGCAGAATACTATCTACTTTGTTTCCTTGAAACTATGATCAATTTATCCTTTCAATGAAGCTTCTTTTATGAAACAAATCTCTAAAATATTGTCCATGACCCACATACCTTGTCTGTCACCTTCTTATGCCCATACAGGTTATTGGTCCGTATCGTTCTGGGAAGTCATTTCTGCTCAATCAGCTTCTGTCTCTATCATGTTATGAAGGTGAATCAACTAACTTTCCTGTCCCAAGTATAGCTGCATTTTGTTTCTTGCACTGGTCTTCCAGCTCCTTACTTTGACTTTGTAACTTGGCAGGTTTTGGTGTTGGGCATATGCGTGATACCAAAACTAAAGGTTTATGCTAGAATCTTTTCCAGATTTTGACTTTTTTTTTTTAACCTAGTAATCTTAAATTAAAAATTTCCTTTTGAGTTTCTCCAGGTATATGGGTGTGGGGTACTCCACTTGAACTGGATATTGATGGAGTTAAGACTTCTGTCTTCTATCTTGATACAGAGGGATTTGAAAGTGTTGGGAAGTCAAATGTATACGATGACAGGTAATCTCCAATCAATATGATCTGTCTAATTTGTGCATATAAATATGTTCGAACGACTCTTTGATTAAATTACATGGTTCTCCAACAATTGTTCTATAGGATTTTTGCCCTGGCCACTGTGATGAGTTCAGTGCTCATATATAATCTACCTGAGACGGTGCGTTACTCGTCCTGCTGTACATAAATTTTATTTATGGATAATGCTCTACATAAATTGTATTTATGGATATGAATGGAACATTTGTTATTAAGATCTTGAAAAACACCTGCTTTTGTGATGTGATATGATATGAAGCTGTGGGATGGCATCACACATTTTTATTGTTCAGGATATATGAGAATACATTAATTAAAAAAAGTTTGATATGAATGTCTTTAATAATATTTCTTTCACACCCAAGGAGAGCTGGATTGAAATTTGTGCTCTGGCTCTACAACATTTCTCAAGAACTTTAGTGAAAAGCTATAGACCCTTAGTATATGACAGATATGGCTTAGTTAATGAAGGTGCCTTATGACCTTTAAGATTGAGAAGGGCTCAATTGGCGCTTGAGTTGGATATAGAAAGTAACTTTCCGAATTTATGTTTTGATCATTTTGCAAAAGGATGGCTTGTCAATCTAACCATTTTAGTATTTTGTGTATAGTTTTCTCTGATAAGCATGAGATCCTTTATTCTATTTTAAATTAAATAATCTTTTAGTGAAATAAGTTTTAGCATCACTTTGTTCTTAGATACGCGAGGCGGATATATCTCGATTATCATTTGCAGTAGAGCTTGCTGAAGAATTTTATGGAAGGTTTGTAACTGCATGTTAATCCATAGTTGCTTGTTCTACTTATACATACGTTTTTGTTGTAAATTTTGTTTGGTTATATGCCTAAGTAATTTAATCTGATGCTCTGTTTTTATTGTTTCTTTTCTTGCAAAAAACGCGTGACCAACAGAGTAAAGGTAATACTGCCATTACCCAGCACCTCTTCTTTTACATTTCATTGTTTGTTTCATATTTTTCTCAATAAAAACAAAATGGACGACACAAAGGTCTAGATGCTGAAGTTTGTATTGTTTGATTTGTTCATGCAGGGGCAAGATGTGGCTTTTGAACCTGCTAAGTTATTATGGTTAATCCAACGTGATTTTCTACGTTAGTGTACCAAGATCTTATTCTATCCATAGAAATTTCTACGATCTACAATTCCATTAGTCTCGTAATTTCTGTTTCTCCTTTGTTTATTATCCATTTTGACATGAAGTTCATTCTATGCAATATCAGAAGGAAAGTCAGTGCAACAAATGGTTGATGAGGCTCTTCGTCAAGTTCCTAATGTAAATGGTTAGTTTTTTCACCCTGCATGTCACCGGATTTCATTCTAATGCGTTATATTTGATTATATACTAACTACAGGGTCTTATTTTGAGCAGGGGACAAGAATATTGATCAAGTATGTTCAATCTCTAGATCCCCAAGGAATGTGTAGTGTTTTATGCTGAAAGTAATTTATGTTGGTTATCCCTTTAGCTTATCATGTTAATGGTTATTGCTTTCAGGTCAACCAGATTCGTGATTCTTTGGCTATCATGGGTGACAATAGCACAGCTTTTAGCTTACCTCAGGTTCATGTTTCATTGCTGCACTTTTTCTTTCCCTGCTAGTGGTAATTGAATTGCTCTGAGTCGTGGCTTAGATTCTATCTCTGTAACTGACTATGATTTATTTAACAGGCAAGATTTTACTACTGCACATCTCTTGAAAGCTGAGTGATATATATACATATATATATAAATATATTTTTTCTATTTTAAATTGTTTAGGAGATTGAGGATACCTTAATTTGGCTGAGTTCCAGCATTATTTTGACCAATTAAACAATTCTGCTTGCTCTAGAGATTCCAAGCTGCTCTTTCCTATTCTGATTTAAGTTAAGTCTCGAACAGGAATAAACCTAAAGAAAACCAATATTATTATGATGAACTCTAATTGCTATGCACAATTTCCCCAAGCTAGAATGGCTGAAATAATTATTCATGTGGTCCCTAATCAATTGCAAAAGACACCAACATATAGCAGATAATTAACCCTAAGCATGTGAGGACTGAAGGCCATGGGCTTGACAAATTAGGCCTAACCCACAAATTTAACCAAGGAGATAACTTAATAACAAGAATAACAAAATAATTAGTTCTTTGTAGCAGCATACAAAGTATAAACAATCAAACTCGTATTGCTGACAACCCATTCCTTCTGTGGAACAACTTTGCCCTCAAGGTTGAAATCTGGAAAATTACCACGCATATCTACTTCATCTACTGAGCTAGTATCCTCATTTGACTTATTCGTCCAATTAATCAGTACTTGTGGAACGACCTTCACCTCACGATTTAACAACTGTCAGCTCCAACATAGATTGAGGTAAGAATAAAGTTTATTCAGCCAATAGATCATAGGCTTACAAAGCTTCCATTACATGATCTCCCTTAAGAGTTTTCAATTTTTGGAACTTGAAACACAGGATGCACCCAACAAGTTTGGGGTAGAGTTGGCTTATATGCAATCTCTCCTACCCACCCAATCACTTTAAATGGTCGGAAATAATGATGAGCAAGTTTAACGTTCATCCCTTCCGAGGTTTGCTGATGTCGTGGGTTAAGCTTTAATAAAATCTTGTCACCCACGACAAACTCTAAATGGCACAGATGTTGGTTGGCAGCCTTTGTCATCTGCTATTGATGTGCTCAAGATGCCAATGCAACTGGTGAAACATCTCGTTCCTAGTCACAATTCGTTAGCCACCTCCAATCCTTAATTTTGCCTAGAAGTAACTGGTGTAAACTTTGGACAGGACGTCCATATAGCCCCTCAAATGGAGTTCTACGTTCAGCCGAGCGAAACCCCATGTTATAACCATACTTTGCCCATAACAACCACAAATTCTAGCTATTGGGGTGTTCACTAGTAGAACACTTAAAATACGACTCCAAACAGCAATTAACAACCTTAGTTTGACCAACTGTCTCCGGATGTAAGCAGAACTCATTCCCAAATTAGTCCCACGAGCTTTAAACAATTCGTTCCAAAATGAGTTAATGAATAATGGGTCTTGATCAGACACTATAGACAGAGGCAACCCATGCGAACGTACCTCTCATGGATACACTTTTTCCACCTGCTTGGCAGTATAGCGGTTCTTATAAAAAGCGTATTTCGAGAAATGATCCACCACCACCATGATACAATGCACTGTACGATATCTTGGGAGACTAGTGATGAAGTCCATGCTTATATCTACCAAAGTTGGAATGGATAGGAGTTGTTGCAACCCGACCGGCCTAGAGTATCACACTTACTGCGCTAGAAAACCAAACATTCTGCAGCATATTTGGTGACTTGGCGCATCATTCCATGCCAAAAACATTTGCAGCCAGCCACCAATAAGTTCTTTGTGCCCCCGAGTGACCCCCTGACATGGTTGAATGGATTTCCTCAATTAATGTTGTCATCCAAGAGGAAGCTGAGGGCTTGGGCTGTCAAAATAAATGAGTTTCTTGGTAGCTCTCTGCTCGATAAAGCTTGACATTAACTCAATATGTGACTTCTCACGTTCAAGGCCATGCTATACACGTTAAGCATACAAGCTGAGGTGAGCTTTGATAAGTTCGTAAGCAGCTTGACAATAATAGTAGTAATATTATTATTTATTATAATTATGTTAATACTTATACAGTAATGCTAATATATAAATAATAATCCTTTAATATATATATATATATATATATATATATATATATATATATATATATATTAAATTGGCATGATGTAAGGCTCATCATAGATAGCAAGTCCCCGTTGTCGATTAACAATTAATACTGCATGACTCATATTACAGACCCCACAGTTGGCTCGGGAAATTGGGGATGGAATAGACCAGTAGCTAGAGGGGTCTGAGTTTGCATTCAGTGTGGCTGGTGGAGGCTGCCTGCTTCCAAGCGAGGGGCTGAATACACGGACTTGGGCTGGGGTAGATGTGACGGGCCCTCTAGGCGAATAAAAGCTTTGATAGTGTAAAAGGTGTTGGTGGTGGTGTGAAGTGAACATGGAGCTTAGCATGATTGTAAAAGACTAAAAGGTGTAGGGCACATGTTCAATGTACCTTGCAGTTTGCATGGTAGAGAACAGATCTCGAGCATTGGATAAAGTGATGCGGAGTTCGATGTTGGGGTCTAGCCCACGCCAGAATATACTGTGGAAGTAGCTCCATCACAAGTTCCATGTGAGTTATGAGGGTATAGGTGGAGGGGTTTACAGGTCCATGTTGAGTAGCCTCCATCAAAGTCTCAGACAGATCACGAAGGGGGTTCTCATTCTTACCATTGAGAAGTTCTCTTGTTAATCGAGGCCTACGCGACGCCTACCTACTCTGATGCAATGCAGCTCCCTCCATGGCGAATGTAGCCTTGTGAATTTTGTTTGGGTCAGCTGTTGGGTGAGTTTAGAAGAATTTCTCTACTTCAGAAAGCCAATTGATTGGGCCCTTGCCAGTAAAAGTTGGAATCTCTATTCGATGGGGAGGGAAGGGGTGAGTGTTTGACTGGGCCACTGTGGGGGTGGTAACAGTTCTAGAATTTTTGAGGAAGATAACGATGGATCAGCTGCTGGTGTCACGTTGAGAGCAACTTTTTTTTCGAACATCTGTGCAAGCAGTGATTCACTATGCAAGAATTGCGTCAGCTCATCCTATGTAAGTTTTACAACCCTTTCTCCGTCACGTCCAATCGTTCTGTTTAGGAGCAAGTCATGGTCGTTTGGAGCATGGCAGGTTGGACCAAATAGATGGTAGTTAAAGGCTAAAAAAGGAATTAACCGAATAAAAACCCGTAACATTATAGATTAAGTCAAATTACAATGCACCATCTACCCAATCTAGAATAGCTGAAGTAATTATTCAAGGATTGCTATCCAGCTCATCCTATGTAAGTCTTACAACCCTTTCTCCGTCACGTCCAATCGTTCTGTTTAGGAGCAAGTCATGGTCGTTTGGACCAAATTGATGGTAGTTAAAGGCTCAAAAAGGAATTAACCGAATAAAAACCCGTAACATTATAGATTAAGTCAAATTACAATGCACAATCTACCCAATCTAGAATAGCTGAAGTAATTATTCAAGGATTGGTATCCCTAATCAATCATAGAAGACACCAATAAATACTAGATAAGCCTCGGCATGTGAGGCCCATGGGCATGAAAAAATCATATCCAACCTGTGAATCTTACTAATGAACTAACTTAAATAAAATGAATAAAAGAATAATTAAGTCTTTTTTGTACCAGCATGCGGAGTATAGATGATCGAACTATGATTTCTAGCATGTTCCCTTGGATTATGGGACTGGAGACCCAAATGCCTTACATGGACTGTGGACTGGGTAGTTTTCTTTACTGTTGTGTGATGAATATGTATATTATTAAGTTGAACCAGTTGGATAATCATCCACTCAACAACTACGGATATTTTGACACTCTATAATGTTGGGATCATAAACTATAGGACGGGTGCCCTGGCACTAAGATTACATCCTCTGCCCAAAACTAGTCCTCTAATTTCCTACAATGTAGTTATCTTCTTGATTCTAAATTGCTTACTCTTCATCTGAATTGGCTACAGTACTTAATGATGATTATGGTGATTAGTATGATTATGATATGATGGTTTTATATTCCTTAGCTGGGACTCTCTGGAACTCACTGTGTCAAATCAGAAAATGTGAAATGGGTAAAGAGAATCAAGAATAAGATTTTCTTTGGAGATGCATGCCCAAAAGTCCTGGAATATTGTAGAACTCTTGTCAGAAATTGAAAATTCAAATATAAATTGATAAACTATTATGAATCCCCTAAAAAGTTGATAGTTTACAATTTTTTGAGTTGTAAGTTCTTCATGCATAAGGCACAGTACTTTGTGTTGCACGTCTATATTATTCTTTAATTTCTTTTCCTGATATTATGTATGCATTCACAAATTCTCAAGTTGACTTAGAGGTCTTTTCATCTGTGGTATAGCCGCATCTCCAGCGCACAAAACTTTGTGACATGAGGGATGATGAACTGGACCCTGCATATGTTAAGAAGAGGGATCAGTTGAAAACTGTTGTTTCTTCCATCATTCGTCCAAAGATTGTCCAGGGTAAATCTCTCAATGGCAAGGAATTTATATCTTTCTTGGAGCAGGTACTATCAGCTTCTCCTTTCTGGTTTCATGTTATTTTAGGGTATATATAACACATTGAGGCTTCTTGTTCCTTTATTATAGAGCATGAGTAATCAACAATTTTCATGAAGTTTTTACTATTTATCATAAAGATAAATTGGATGATAATAGTTAAAAGTTTTAACTATGTATCATCAAGATCATAAAATGTGTTTTAATAGGATGATAATATTATCTCGTTATTCATGGGGGAGTCTTTATGACTTACTAAAAAGTAATAACAACTAGGTAAAGGAGTTGTTAGTTGCCTCAAACTTTTATTGGCCTTATTTTGTTCCTAATTAATTTTGTATTGTATCCAGATTCTTGATGCATTAAATAAAGGGGAGATTCCATCAACAGGATCACTTGTGGAGGTTTTTAATAAGGGTATTTTGGAGCGTTGTTTGAAATTATATAATGATCGTATGGGAAATTTGGGCTTGCCAACATCGGAGGAGTTTCTTCAACAATCTCATGAAGAAGCTAAAACAGCAGCGCTTGTATCTTTTGATGAGCAGCATTTTGGTCGTCACCATGCAAAAAAATCTGCTGAGAAGTTGGTTGAAGAGATTGAGAAGGTATTGAATACTAAATTAGTACTCTGTAGATAGAACTCTTAAATTTGTTCCTATTCTTATGTCTGTAGGTATACAAGAACTTTATGATGGCGAATGAATATCAATCCTCAAAGCTGTGTGAGGCTCTATATACTAGATGCGAGGAAAAAATGGATCAACTTCAAGTTCTCAGACTTCCATCTATGGCTAAATTTAATGCAGGATTCCTTCATTGCAACCAAAGTTTTGAAAGAGAATGCGTTGGACCATCAAAAGTAAATTACGAGATGCGGATGATGAAGGTATTTAATTCTTGTGTCCAGCTTTTGTTTCTTTGTTTTTTATTCTGTTTATTGTTTATTCGTGTATTTTCTGATACGTGTGTCCTGATAGAGGTGGCCAAAATAATTGGAATCGTGGAACTGCCGGCTCGTACCAAAATCAGCCAATGATCTAACCGAAATAAAAAAATCACCGGTTTGGTTTATGATTTGGGAAAACTGGGAATCATAACTAGCGGTTTTTATCGTTTTAAAAAAAAAAATTAACGGACAGGATTCGTTAGTTAAACATCGATGAATTAAGCTCATCCTTAGCACATCAATTTAAAATATGAAATATACATCTAGTATAAAATAAATGATCACAAATAGATGATACTCATGATAGGAAAATTTAAGCAGGTGCATCGAACAAATATATGGAACTAAATTATAATCTTTGTATGACTTATATGGTAAATTTAATCCGTCGTGTGTTCAGCATCAAACTGTATTTAACCTTCTTTGCAGTGTCTATCTGTATATGTTAGTTTAAAATACAACTGATAAGTTAAAAATTGTTAACTGTTTCATGTATATTTCATGTTTGTATATATGAAAAAATTGGAGTTTGTTATTAAGAATTACTAATTTTTAATGAGAATTTTAAAAATATTATATATATTTATTTTTAATTTCAATTTGCAAAAACATTGTTCAATTTTTATTTTAATTTCTAGCAATGTAAGTGTAAAAAAAGGGGTGGGTGGTGGGTGGGGGTGGGGAACCGCTTGTTCGACCCGGCGACTCGAAAACTGAACTGAAACCGGGAATTAGGTGGTGAGGTTCGGGTTTCGCTCCCTCCATTGTTTGAACCAGTGGTTCCTAACTGTCACCTACTCTAGGCCCTGTGGTACAGTAAAGAGAGATTTATAAATGAAAAACTCTCTTTGAATTTTATGTGGGTCCTCATAGAAACTCAATTGACTTCCTTGACAAAGAAGGAAACTGAGAAAAAAATTGACTTAATACAGTGAATGTGATACTGATATGGAGCAGCGTGCCTAGCATTTGAGCGTGAGAGTTACATTTGAGCGTAAGAGTTATGGGCTTAGGGCTGGTTATGTTGGCTTTTATCGCTTGCTTAATGTAATTGAGTTTATTATAATTCTGATTTGTGAGCTTGAGAGAATTAAGGGCTTAGGGTTTTTATAGTGGTTAGAAGTATTTAAGGAGCTAATCAGGGTATATTGATTTTCTGACATTTTATTGAATTGAGGAGACTGGAGGCTTTTGGGCAAATGGTGTTTTCCGTTTCATTGTTTTGTTCTTATAGTTATTGTTCCTAACAGATGCTCCTTCTGTCTGGTAATTAGATCTCCCATAGATTCATTGTAGAGTCTTACGTGAGTGTTGGAAGTCTTTTGCATGTCATCTCCCAAAGAAAGGGTTTTTTAGAAATTGAACCTTGTTTTTGGGCATCTAGAAAATGGTATGGAAGAGATAGTAATAGTAAATATGTCGTTCTGGATTGAAGGTAGAGGATTTTAATTGTGAAGGAACGTTGTAGCTTTGGGTGTATCATATGTACTCCCTCCGTCCCTCACTAAGAGGGTCTTTTGCTTTTTGGCACGTGGATTAAGGAGTATTATTATTTAATGTGTAGTGGGTAGTTGTAATAGTGGGAGTGTGGGTCCCATATTTTAATTGTATTAGTAGGTGTGTGTGGGTCCCATGTGTGTAAAAAAGGAAAGGAGACTCTTTAGGTGGGACGCCCAAAATGGAAAAAAGACTCTCTTTAAAGGGGACGGAGGGAGTATGTGGTTGGTTTCAATATTTTGCATGGGACCTGGCTAATTCTTTTAATTAAATGCTTGTTGGCGTCATTAGCTATTTGAATATTATGTTTTCTGTGCAATATATTGGCCATTTATGTGTGTTAGCCCACAAACTCGAGTGGTTGTATTGATTGTTGTTCTACTCTTGCCAAACCTATCTTAATTGTCATTATAATTTAAACTTCAATAGTTCTGTAGATTTATACAGACAAAAAGTAAGCATAGTAGGATTCAATAAATTTACATGAAGCTTTCCGAAATCCATGTTCGGGAAAAAGATAGAGTGCTTGATTTTTAGCTTTGACAAAAGGGTGCCACTTGAATATATTATTATGCTTAGAATTTCAGCGTGATAATTATCTATCTCCAAAACATCTTCAGCTAACTGGAACATTACACTTCCCGAATGTTTGGAGTAGAACTTTGTTTTTATGTTGGCAAAGCCTTTTATTCTCCAACTTTTTGCTTTAAACAATTATGTATTAATCAGATTTTGTTTCACGTCTCCTTTTTTTTGGTTTCTCATAACTTTCATTTATAAATGCAGATGTTGGGGAAATCTAAATCTCTATTTATTAAGGAATACAACCACAGGCTGTTTAATTGGTTGGTGGCATTTGCACTTGTCATGGTGGTGGTGGGTCGTTTTATTGTGAAGTTTATTTTAATCGAGATTGGGGCATGGATACTTTTTATATTCTTAGAGACATACACGCGGATGTTTTGGTCCTCGGAATCTCTCTATTACAACCCGGTCTGGCATGCTATTGTTGGAGCCTGGGAAGCTGTTGTTTACAGCCCTATCCTTGATTTAGACAGGTAAGGAACATATAGTCCTCTGTTACAACTCAGCATAAAGAATATTAAGTTTATTGCTATTTTTAGCTCACTAGGTACCATATATCTATATTGCCTGGACCCAGATATATAATTTAGATTTGTGCTGTAAAGAGCAAATGTGCTTTTTCATTACAGCTCTTCTCTTGAGATAATATTGGGAAAATTAATTTCGATCTGTTGAATTGATAAATAAGGCTTTCCCTTTTTTGGTCAAGAATTGAATAGTATTGGGTGGTTCTTAGTTCTTACGAATTTTGATGCATTTAAGAATCATTATTATAGATTTGATGTTTGGTGCTATAATACTATCTATATATAATTAAGATATTATTTGTTTGAATGCTCAGGCGTCTCTCAACTGAGCATGATGGGGAGGTATGATCCATATAGTTAACCAACCCCATGCAGTGGGATATGTTGTTTTTCACTCAGAGAGTACTGCAGGATCCAACCCAAACATTTCAAACCAATTTAAACCTGTGAACTTAATATGTGCTATTTTGAGCATTAAAGGGTTTTGGGAGAATTAAAACGGATTTAGGAGTATTGGCTGACCAGGTGCTCCCTAAGGTTATGTTTGATTTGGTTTTTGAAATTTGATGATTAATTCTATAGAATCTTGGAATGCTGATAATAAATGATGATGTTCTATGTTTATTTGGGAATTTTAGTAGAGTCAAATCAATGTGTAGGAAGAGGGGTGGTGTTTAACTGTATTATTGTTGAGTGTATATAGTCTATAATTAGATTATCATGTTAGTATTTAAGATATATAATATGGGTTATAATTTCCTAACAAGTCGTGATTTTTGCTTCAATTGTAGTTAAGACCAAACTGTTGGAATTTACCAAACAGAGACTACTTCATTTACAAGTTTATCGAGTTAATTATCAAATTTCTTAAAGTAGAAAAATTAAGTGGAGAATGTGTTAAGGGTTGAAATGCAAACATAAAAGCGAGGCTACGTTCTTCGTGAGTAGGATTATCTGGCGAGGTTATGTTCTTCGTGAGTAGGGTTATCTTTAGACGAGAAAATAATAATATTCAAACATACTACTACATCTTGATTCAAAATGAAACATATATTAAAGTTCTCTTTGTTTGCTAAAATCCAAAGTTTGTTTTGCTAATTAACCGTTTATATTTAATTTATGTATATATTTGCTTTTATATTCACATTTACGTATGTTATATATTTTCTAGAATTTTGTTGGGTGGATGGGTAGGAGTGGTATGTATAAATGGTTGAGTAGAAACAAAACAATTTTTGGAGTTGAGTCTGGAATCTGTTTTCTGGAAACTCAAAGCAAACATCCCCAGGCTTTGTGAAAAATCTGGATTTGTTTTCTTGAGAAAATCTTAATATGGACTAATGGCCTTTATATACTTTGCAACAGATGGGCGATTCCCCTTGTCGTGATAATCGGAATACTGGTACTTTATTGGCGATGTTATGGAAGGAGAAAACATGGTTCCCATTGGATATTACCTCTTTACAGCAATCAAAAGGATCAGCATAGATCAGAGTGAATTGACTACAGTGGCGCATTCTCTCATCCTATCACCCGACCTCAGGTGCTTCTTGTTTTTATACGAAGCATTTGTGGTTGATATGCTTACAACACACAAACCTCAAAGTGGACACTCGTAGGTTCTAAGGGAGATCTGCTGCTCTTGGTGTTGTGTCAACTACACTGAATTGTACAATCACGATGTACACATGAATTATGATCCGGATTTTGTCACATAATACGAGCATGTTAGGTTGTTGGTACCTCGATTTCGTACTTGGAACCTGTAAAAGGAAAAGGGTTTCGAGCAATGAACATATACTGATTTCTTTAAGGGGCAAAATCGTTTTAGGTGTTAAGATTGTTAATTTGTTGCTTGATTGAAGATTTGTGTAAAGAAAATCTCCTTGCCATCCCATTCTCTCTCTGTAGTGTCCAGAACCAGTTAATGACTTAATGTAAGCTCATATGGCTATTTATTTATGCTCTCAAATATTAGTTGCATTTAAAGATCTCAAAGTTAATTTTGGGAAAATTGTTTACCGTCTTGGGGAATTATTCATGTTAATTGTTTTACGTTATCCAAGGAAAGTTGATATTTTAATAAATTTTATTGACTTTTGGGGGTGTTTATGGCTAGGTAATAAAATAATGTAATTTTAGGTGAGAGTGATAATTTTAAAATTAAAATAATTTTGGAAGAGAACGATATAATGAAAAAACAAATGAGAAAATTCAATGATTTTTAGAAATGGTAGTTCAGATGATTGATTATTTTAGGCCAAACGTAAAATATCATATTCATTTCAAATGTTTTTGAGTATTTGTACGCTCAAAATTCCTCAACAATGTTCTTTTATGCAGTCTTTTCCAGAATAATAAATTTGTTAAATGATCGTCTTATCTAAAAGTTTAAGTTGATAAAGAGTAGAATTGTTCAATACTTAATCAAAATTACTTTTAACACGCCCCCTTACATGCATAGTTAATTTTTGCCTCAAGTATTTCATGTGAAATTTTTCACATAAATGGGTGGCGATAAGGTTCGAATTTGGACCTTTGCTAGGCCATGACTCTGATACTAGGTTAAATGACCAATTCATCTAAAAGTTTAAGCTGATAGAGGAAAGAGTCGTTTAATACTTTATCAAAATCACTTTAACAAAATTGATACTCCATTTAAGGACTTTTAGAGGGTGGTTAGTATTAACCGTTAGTTTTGTTATTTCAAGGTGATATTTGTTTTGAGTTAGTGTGGTTTGAAACTAATTGAATACGAATATATATTTGTTTTGGTTTTTTTGGGTAGGGTGTAAATTAAAATATTGTCAATTTTGGTACCGAACAACCTGTTTCTGTTATTTTTTTTCACATTCTAAGTTCATCGATACCCGTGGAACCAATAGCCTCCCACATAAAATACCCGAACCTCACCACCATACAAGATGAACCCACCAATAGATTTTTGTCAAGCATGCTGGACCAACTAATTTGAATCTTAGTAAGCAGTATTAGTTTGGCAAAATTGTTTTAGTGCAGAGAAAGAGCTATGTTGTATTCGACCGCTGCAGTCGAACACATTAGGTTGTTCGATTGTTGCTACCAACAACCTGTTTCTGTTCTTCTTTTTTTTTTCACATCCGTGGAACCAACAGCCTCCTACAGGAAACACCCGCACCCACCACTATACAAGATGAGCCCACTAATGAATTTTCGTCAAGCATGCTGCACCAACTAATTTGGATCTTAGTAAGCAGTATTAGTTTGGCACAATTGTTTTAGTGCAGAGAAAGAGCTATGTTGTGTTCGACCGCTGCAGTCGAACACATTAGGTTGTTCGATTGTTGCTACCGAACAACCTGTTTCTGTTCTTTTTTTTCACATCATAAGTTCATCGATACAATGGCAAGAGCAATTTTAATATGGCGTGAACAGATGGATTAGTGGGATTATAGCGAAGAAATACATAGCCAATGTGAATGCACGACCTACTCAACTCTTAATTAGGGTTCCAGATGATCATCATTCTCCGTTTTTGTTCGTTCCGTGATATTACGTTGATGCAGAAGGATTTAGGGTTGATCGTAGTTTAGTAATTATAATAATGGGGTGCATTTAGAAATTTGACTGGGGTGCATTTAGAAATTTAATTATGATTAATTTTATTTTATTATTTATAAAAGAGTATTTAAGTCTTTTCACATTATCATATTTTAATTCTATAAATTATATTGGGGTTCATTTAACAATTTGGGGGATGCAAATAGCGGCTCCCTTTAATTTATACTTTAATTTATATATACTATTTGACTGTTTTATTTATGTGGGTGTGGCATCACTCTATGACCTCTTTGATGATGTGTAAATTACACATTAATTTGAAATTTAAAATTTTTACTACTAAACTTTCCTTTCCTTACCCATTTTCAATTTTTTATTTTGTTTATTAATTAATAATTTAAATACTAATCAATCAATGCTAATTTACAAAGTTAATTTTAATTAAATATTTAAAGAGATCTTCCTTTACTAAAAATCTGCATAATCCCAACATTTTTAATATTAATGTCTCTTTATTGTTTCATGGAGGGTTTGGGGTACTACACAGATTTATACTTGGCATATAAAATCATGATTTGATTGATATATTCTTTTTTTAGATATTTCAATCAAAGTTTAAAAGACATCATATAATGGAGTTGCATTTTGAGATTTACATTTTGGTTAAAATCATTGTTTTAAAAGGAGACCTAATTATAATTAGATTGATCAATTTGTTTATTGAGAGGATAATATCTTTTAAAATTAGATTACACATAAAATAGTACAGGCAAATTATGACTATATTTTGTTATTAGTCATATGAGTTCTTACGGAATTTGTAAATTTAGGATAAATCGAACAAATTAGCAATTCAATTATGTTGATTTTTATAATATAATTAGAGGCTTAGAACATTTAAATTATTAGCTCAAGTTAAATATTTGTGCTTCGATAATATTTCTTAAAAATATATATTATAGATCAACATTATATAATGGAACAAAATTCAAGATTCATAATGAGAAGTTTAATATATATGTAATGTAATAGGTACATACATAATTTTTATTATATTTAAATAAGAAATCATTATGAACATGTATTATTATTTTTAAGATATTCATATAGGAGTTTCATAAATCCTTATGAATTAAAATAAATTTTATATTTTAATAATTATATTAACAAATTATTTTATTAAAAAAAAATTATCCTGTGCATGGCACGGGTACTATATTAGTATATACTAATATAGAGTTTAAAACATAAACTGTCCGGTATCTTTTTACTTTTTTCAAAAAGGTCCCAAAATAGTTAGAATACTTATTTTCGTCTCAAACCTTTCAATTTTGCTCTGATTTCATCCAAAAATAATATTTTTGTTATCAATTTCGTCTCATAACTTTGTAAAAGCACCGATTTAATATCATGTCATAGAATTAGAAAAATTGAACATTTTTAAATAAAAATAAATATTTTTGAGATAATTTAAAAGTTATGAATTATTATTTAAAAAAAATTATGTAGGACTATTTTGATTTTAAACTGTAATAAAATATACGCATGACTTAATGGTGTCCGACAACGAAAACAATGTTAATCGCTGGGGTTGAGTAGCAAAATTTTACTGTGGGACCCATTTATTAAATATTGAATGTTTTTACCCGTTTCATCTCATTCGAATCTTATCCTAAATTAAATTATTATATTCTTAATGTTATTGCCCAAAACAAATTGGCAATATATTTTGGTAGCTTAATGAGGATATTATCTCAAATTCATTAATCTCAAATTCATGATTTGCAAATTAATCCAAATTCATCAATCTCAAATTTTATGATTTGCAAATTAATCTAAAATTGATGATTTGCAAATCAATTAATTTGATTGTGCCAAACATGTATATTATGTACTCAAATCCCTATATTCAAACACAAGCTCAAAGAAAATGGACCTCAGAGAATCCATCTTGAATCAAACCGACGTCTCTTTGACACTAACAAAGCATGTGATCTCCACCCACGCCAAAGACGATAACCTTGTATTCTCGCCGCTGTCCATCCACGTCGTACTGGGCCTGATTGCTGCCGGGTCGAAGGGTCCGACCCAGGACCAGCTTCTGGGTTTTCTCAAGTCTAAGTCACCGGAGGAACTCAATTCGTTGTCATCGGAAATCACCACCGTGGTGTTAGCCGATGGCAACCCGCTTGGTGGGCCTCGTCTGTCCTTCGCCAACGGTGTTTGGCTTGATCAAACTCTTACTTTGAAGCCCTCTTTTAAAGAAATCGTCGAGAGTGCTTATAAGGCTGTTTCCACTCCCCTTGATTTTCAAAATAAGGTTAGCTAGATTTCTCTTATTTATCAACATTTATTTGATTTTATGAATTCGTAATTCATGAGTTGAAATTTAAATGTTTAAATGTAGTGGTAGTTGTTGCTGGGGTTATAATCGAAGCTTACCAATAATGTAAACAATGTAGGTTCTCAACTGCCTAAATCAATCCTACGGATTAATCCTAATTCATAATATAAGGAGTTTATTTTAGGATTTAATACAATACAATAATAATGTGAGTAGGTGAGTTAGAAATGTTAGAGCGACGTCCGAGATTAAGGATTCATAAAATATTTATTGAGATACTACATTTTATTATTTTTATATTTTCATTATTAATATAAAAATCTGGAGTAGCTTTTTTTTTTTTTACGAAGAGTTTTATTTTTAAACATAAAATGAGAGTTAGATAATATTACATGCATGCACTCATATTTGTATTAATTATATTTAAAAATATATATAAGTTTCTTGATGAGTATTTATATTCCATTTTTTCTATTATAAAGAAAAACTAAGAGAATTTATTAAAAATTCATTACCAAATTGTATAAATTTTTATTTATTAGTATAATATTTTTATTAATAAGTAGGATATATAAATTGTACATAAATTAATATCCGTCGACAATGTGATTGGGATATTTTGTCCTAATATTATTGATAACAAGTATTTTGATTCAGAAAAAAACAGCAGTTAAAATTGTCCTTTATAAGGATTAAATTATGAGCAGTAAAGTTAATCATTTATTTTTGAAGTAAATTATGTGCAGTAAAATTAATCATTTATTTTTAAAGTTACTGCATCAAAATTCATGGAATAGAGTATATAATTAAACATTTAGCTTGTGTTTGGATTGAGTCATTTTAAATCAAATGAATTTGAAAATGAGGGGATTTTAAATCAATTCATTTGAATTCCACTGTTTTAATAAATTATAGATCTTTGAGGGGATTTCAAATCCATAATTCAAAAATTATTTTTAAAATAGAATTTTATATTTGATAAATAAAAATAATAAAATTTTATTATATTAAATATTAAATCAAAATATTTTATTAAAAATAATTTTTTTGGGAGGGAACTATACCACCCAACCTACCCCACCCACCCCCATTCCTCCCAAAATTTTTTTTTTTTTATAAAATTTTAGAATTTTAATATTTGAATAATAAAATATTATCATCCAACCCTACCCCTACTCCTACCCACCCCCACCCAACACCACCCCCCTCCCCAAAAAAATTTTTTTTATAAAATTTTAGATTTTAATATTTAAATAATAAAAATATTACCACCCAATCCTACCACCCTATCCATCCACCCACTCCACCCCCCACTCATCACCCCCACCTATCAAAAATTTAAAAAATCTAAAAGTTTATTTTAAAATTTTTTGGGGTGGGGTGGGGTCGGGTCGGTGGCAGGGGCAGGTATGGTTGAGTGGTAATATATTTTTTATTATAAAAAAAATTTTAAAAAATTTGGTGGGTGGTTGGGGGTTGGGGGATGGGTGGGTAGGAAGTAGGTTGGGTGGTAATATTTTTATTATTAAAATTTAAAGTTTTATAAAAAAAAATTTTTTGGGAGAGGGGGTGGGTGGGTGGCGGTGGTTGGTAATATTTTTATTATTTAAATATTAAAATTTAAAGTTTTATAAAAAAAAAATTTTGTGAGGGGGTGGGTGGGTGGGGGCGGTTGGTAATATTTTTATTATTTAAATATTAAAATTTGAAGTTTTATAAAAAAAATTTGGGTGTGGGGGTGTGGGGATGGGGATGGGTAGGCTGGGTGGTAGAGTTCAAAATTTAAAAAAAATATATATTTTTTTTAATTAATTTATTTATTTTATATATTATTTTTATACTTAATAGTATAATCATTTACACACCAATGGAACGTAAGGATTTCAAATGACACGGTTTGAGTAAGGATTTGAAATCCATTCAAAAACAATTAAAAAAATTCAAAATCAAATCCATGATTTCAAATCTATTGATTTCAAATCTTGAATTTATAAATCCATTAATTTCAAGTGTCATCCAAACATGAGAAAAGAATTTGAGGAAGGGATTTGTAAATCCTTCCTCAAATCCATCCCTTAGGGATTTGTCTGATGAATTCATCATTTTTATTTATGATTTGAGTTCCACAGGCAGTTGAGGCAATCAAAGAGGTGAATACATGGTCTGATAAGGAGACAAATGGCCTAATCAAAGAGATACTTCCATCTGATTCAGTTGATGCGTCTGCTAGGTTTATCTTTGCAAATGCATTGTATTTTAAGGGAAGCTGGGATCAGAAATTTCATGCATTTTGGACAAAAGATCATAAATTTTTTCTCTTAAATGGAAGCTCGGTTAAAACACCCTTCATGACCAACAAAAAGAAGCAATACGTTCGTGCTTTTGATGGTTTTAAGGTTTTGGGGCTTCCATACAAACGAGGGGATGATTATAAACGTAAATTTACAATGTACTTGTATCTCCCAGATGCTAAAGATGGTCTCCAAACTTTGATAGAAAATATGAGCTCCGAATCAGGATTCATCGAGCATCATCTCCCATATGAACGAGTGAAAGTTAAGGATTTCCGCATTCCTAAGTTTAGTATTGGTTTTGGTTTTGAGGCTTCTGAGGTTCTCAAGGGACAGGGAGTGGTGCATCCTTTTTCTGGTGGTGGTCTATCTGAGATGGTAGACGACTGCCAGAATCTCTATGTTTCAAGTATATTCCATAAGTCATTTATTGAGGTGAATGAGGAAGGTACAGAAGCTGCAGCTGTTACTGCTGCTGTTGGATTAGTGGGATGCTCGCTGAAGATCAAGGAGGAGGCATTGGACTTCGTTGCGGATCATCCCTTCTTGTTCGTTATCAGGGAAAATTCGACACGAGTGGTTCTCTTCATCGGCCAACTACTCAATCCTCACAAGAGTGGTTCTCTTCATCGCCTAACTCAATCCTCTTGCTGTTTAATGTAGTTAATTCTACCTGACTAAATATGGAATCAAAATTTGTTTTTCTTTATTCCAAAATGTGTAATTTTGTCTGAGGGCACAAGATTTTATGAATCTTTTAAATAAGAAGACTATTATGGAGTATTATTCAAAAAATTTGTTTTTCAACTTTGTGAAATTTTATTTTTAGTTGTGATCTCTACAAATTGAACGCAATACACCCCACACAGGCGATGATCATGCGGAGCAGCAGATCGAGGGTGTTGTAGAAGGGATATGTTTGGATTTGGAAAAATAGCTTTGAGTGATATATATTTGAGACATTAATAAATTAGGTTTTGCAATGCAAACCATTATATATACTTTATAAGTAATAATAAATGAGATATAGAAATGTTTGTTCTTCATTCCTTCCTCTTCATTCCTTTCTTTTTTTCTAGACTGTTTTTGCAGTCTGTCGTGAGTTTATATGCGAGTATGGAATTAATTTCGTAAAGTAGGTTAAAATTATTTTTAGTCCCATAACTATAAGGAAATTTTAATTTTGTCCCAAAAAAGATAAAAATTTCAATTTCGTCCCTTAACTCCTCAAATTTGCCAATTTTGATCCAAAAGTTGCCGGAACCATTTTTGGCCGGGAATTCGCATCGGCTCATCCAACCTCTTCAAGCTCACTCCAACATTCACCAAATTATTCCCCACCACCACCGCCACTCCAACATTCACCAGATTATTCCTCACCACCACCGCTTGGATATCATCACTATTAATACAACTACCCACTACACATAAAATAATAATACTTCTTAATCCACGTGTAAAAAGCAAATTGATACCTTTGCTCGGGACGGAGGGAGTAACAAATTTATTACCATTTCCCACTACTACACTATTGTTCTCGATTGATTCTATCTAATAAACCAAACGCCCTTCCACATATGGTTCGAACTAATTTACATGTTTTCGAGTGGTGATAAAATAGGCTTACGAATGCGAGTGGTGGATAAATAGGCTTGCGAATGGATAAAGAGGTAGATGGATGGTGGAATTCCGAGTTGATTACAATGTGGGCTTTCAAATTTGTTAAAATGTATATGGAAATGACTATTCGCATCCCCAAATTTACTGAATGTACCCATAAATGATTATATTAAAATATTATTGTATAATAAGACATATTTACCCCTAAGATATTCTTGATGGTATCATGACTTGCGTTGTAATCTTGTAAGCAAATCTTCTCTTATACATTCTCCTTAAAATCAAAAACTTTCATAAAAATTGTAAGGCAGAGGAATTATTATCTTCTCTCGGCTCTTGTAATTTTCTAACACCATCGACTACAGATTATGCCGCCCTTCAATATAACCTAAGGCTAATTTCCCTGTATTATCTACCTTCCATTTTTTTCCCCATAATGAAATTTATCATTTGGCATATGATTTACAGTGAAGCATTCGGTCAAGACATCTTTATTTACCATCTCTGCAACAATTTAATTGCCAAGTACTTCTGTGTAAATTAGGATGTAATAGAAGACAAAAACTCCAATTGTTGAAAATATTACAAAATCATCTTTGTTCTTCGTGTTTACATTTAAACTCTCCAGAACATTATTAATTTACCAAAAGCAAGTAATTCACAATATAGATTGAATGTGTTTGTAGGAGTGTTATTTCCTTCATTGTCTTGAATTCCGTCGCCTCTTTGAATTCTTGAAAGACTTTGAATTACTTATAAAAAAGTGTTTATAAGTAATTAAAGGATAAAAATGTCTTAATTGGGGTGTGTTTAGTAATAGATATATATAATACTAAATTATATTGGGGTGTGTTTAGTAAATAGAGGTACGTCTAATAAACTCGGGGGTGCGAATAGCCACCCCCAATGTATATATTCAATGATCATTGGAAATGAAGGTGGTCAGATAGGTGTGCATTCAAGTTTATTGCAAACTTGGTTTTCGAGTGAGCAAAGCGATTAACAGATAGTATATGGGTAGGTTTATAAGTTGAATTATGCAGAAGGATCCCCTTTGAAATCATTAATAGCAACATTAGACTCTTCACACACAGAGTCAATTTAGTGAAATTTCATGCAGGAATTACAGTAACATAATCCCAAAATCAAATTTCAAAACCTAAATCAAAGCTTTTGTTCAAGTAAAAAATTGCGAGTGATCAGTGATGTAAGAACATACTCCATATAATTGCAAGGTCTACAATATGGACAAAGCAACTTTATCACCTCATTTGAGGCTACCCACCCGCCCCCTATGTAACTGCATTCACAACCGAAATTCAAACAAACCAACAAAATAATCCAGAGATGCACCATCTTCTTTCAACACCTCGTCGTCACTTCTACATCTATCAAACTATACAACAAAATTGAACTTGTTTCCGCCAAAGGAAAGAAAGAATTCTCAAAGAACGAAAATCATATAAATCAAACTATGGGATGTTCCTTCCCGTGTTCTTCTCCTTCTCGTCCCTCACTGCTGCTTAAAAACAGCAACGTGCAACTCAATGTTTACTTCCCCCACATAAAATGAATGCACTGCCATTTGAATAAAAAAATGTAGCTTCTTCAAAATCCATTATATGAAGCTTAATACACATGGTCTTACGAGTAAGATCAAGTAGATAAAAGAATTCAACTAAGTAGCTAACTAAGAAATAGACTTGGGACATAAAAGAATACCTCATGGATCAAACAAGAGCCGCGCAATCCCACCTGATCAACTTATCTCAGTTGGAGGGAATGACCACGTCTAGATTCTTCTGAAGCATCCAACCTTTGGGATATGCAAGGTCACTTGAGTCTAAATGGAGGTGCCAACTCATTATATTTTGACAACCTATAGGAACACCTTCCATTTGACTCTCGTCTTCCACAATTTGTTCTATGAATGTTGTCTCCTGAAAAATGTTAGCAAGTTCAAATACGGCTTAGATATAGCTTGAACTATATATGATTATGTAATAAATGACGCAAAGCATACTTGGAAACCCTCCTTCACAGTGTCTAGCTGCCGAATTGGATCTGATGTTGGACGATGCCATCCCTTAGGGTTCCATAGTATGGTGCTATTGAAGGCAAAACCTGACATATCAACATGGAATCTACGAAGCCTTTTGCTCTTCTCATTTGTGTGCCACCCTATAACTTTACTTCCATTGCATACAGGGCCCTCCAGTATGGCCTTGTTTTTGCTTTGAGCAAGCATGCCAACAGGCCAAGTGCCAAAACGACTAAAAAGCACAAGGATAAGCATTGGATGAAAATGAAACAACAAAAAGTGTTTTCTCATGCTACAAGAAGAAAACTTAAAGAGATATTCTGAGATCAACACTTGATCAAGTTAAGAAATGTCATTTTTTCATGCATGTAAGAAAGAATCAAAATTCATCTGAAAGCAACAGAAACACTATTTATTAATTTTGATGTTTTGTCACAAGGAAATCTAGTATAAATATTTTCCAATTAAAATACTGAAACATGAATATGAGATTGCATATGAGATAGGTATAGAAAACAAAAACACTAACTTCATACATCAGTAACATCACATATGTGAGGAATCTAGATTAGTCACAAGATCAAAAAACACTTTTGCATCTCGTACTAATTGTTTCATAGTAAGTCTAAACTCTAAATAACTAGCAAAAGAACATCTGAGCTAGGGCATATTATAGATGGACAAATATTGCAACCACAAAGTGGCATAACCAAGTAAGGGACAAAATGCCGGAGATAATCTCCAATATGAGTAATCTCATCAGAAGTATAAATTCATAAACTATATCTCATTACTTCAGCATCCCTCTAGTACTTCTTAATATTCCCCTTGCATTACATACATTCTCCATTGTAATGTTATAATACAGCAAGAGGAAGACTTATCCTACACCATCAAATTCAGAGTTGGATCAAATACGACAGAGCTTTTCAAAAAGCACCCCATTAAAAGAATAATATGGAGCATTAAACTATTATGCTCAACACTTTGAGATGAACAAAATGGGAAAGAGGTAAGAAAGGTTGGCTGAAAGAAAAATTATATCTATAATTTTGTAAATCTAGGATACTGATTTTGGAGTACAAGTACTTAAAAATGACTGCTTTCGGCACATTCCTAAAATATCTCAGACTAGTAAGCTTAAGCAATCAAAAAGAAGACAATTTTGCTGCTTACGGCCTAACTTCATTGTACTGAAAGCACATACATAATCCTGTTTGTTCTCTATGGCGAGTTGTATAGAGTTTAGGGGGGCTTGGTAAGGGTTATTAGGGATGGGTAACGGGAAAATTCTCATTCCTTAGCCTTGGTATGAGGTAATGGGGATTGAAATTCCTCAATCAATGTTTCAATAACTACCCCACCCCCTTCAATCAACTTCATTTCCATTCCAGAATTTAAACCAAGTGGCACCTCATAAATTCCAAATTACAGCTCCATCATATACAAGAGGGATAAAAGAACTAAATGAACAGCATGAGCATTCTGTTCCAACTTAACTGGCTAAGAAGGGGACTAAAAATTAATATGCCTACAGCAAAATGAATCGCAAGGCCAAGAGCAACAAAGAATTGAGTACAGGATGTCCTTGACATGTGGAACACCATAGGGATTCAGATATCAGCATGTTCAAAACATGATGAAAATTTCTATAGCTACAATTCAAATAATAGTTCTTCTGCAGCCATACTCGTATATCACGGGAACAATGATCTTGATATATTAACTATGACTAAAAAAAATACTGACATTACAAGATAGTGCAAATGCAAAAGCAAGGTTCAATGCCAATTGAATAATGTATCGGAGGAAAGAAAAAGCAATTGCACTCTGTAAAGTCCTCAACAGGAGATGGTTTAGGTATTGCCAAGAAAATATTAACACTGTCCTTCTAAAGCATCCATACAGACCACATCATTGTAAGATTAGAACTAAATCTCCAAAAACTAATAACTTAAAGAGTAACTTCCCAGATTCTTGTTATGCTTCTTAATACAGCAAAAAAGCACCAACATAATACATACTCAATTAAATTATACTTGTTCTCCTATATTTTGGACCACATAAAGTTAAAGGAACCAAAAAATTTCAAAAAAACAATATGGTCATTCACACTAACTGAAACAGCTTTAGAGGAACCAACCTGATGTTTCTTGCGCTCTCAAAGAGCTCAAGCGAATAGATATTATCATCATCAGCAAAATACACAATCCCATCAAGTTTATGCCTCTCGATATGCTCTAGTGCAGTATTTCGCTGGTGCACACCCCTGTCTTTTACATCAGTAGAGTTTTTCGTGCACACCAAATGCCTGTATATAATTCCTATGTTCCTCAAAGTATCTGCAGTTTCCATGGACGCAGCATTCATCTCCACCACAATCCACAACAATGGCGGTTTCACTAGTCTCAAAACCTGCCCTAATCTGTTCAAATAGTATGCTTGCGAAGCCCTGTTATAAGTCGGTGTTACCACAATTAATTGTTTCAAAGGCGCAGAATCCAACATCTTCTCATTCCCATTTCTCTCATTCCTCTGAACAACCCCTAATTCAACACCATTCACCAACATATCATTCTCCCTCGTTCTCTCATCAAAACTTAAATCGCCCACACTCTTGTCAACATTCACCACCGTGGGATTTACCTCAAGCGCAAAATCGCTGTTTCTCAAATCATGATGCCTTAATTCACTAAAATCATTACTAAATGGCGTCATACCGAGTAAAAACCCTAAGAAAAAGCACAGAAAGCAATGGAGGATCGACTTTTTCCACGAGAACTGATTACTCTTTCTAGAGTAGTGCCTTTGAAAAAAAATTCCGGTAATAAATCTACGAACAGGAGATAGTGTTGTTCTGCCATGGGAAAACAACTTCTGCGACGGCGATTGTACTGAAAATGGACTGTTGGATCCGTTCTGGTATGATCGATCGTTGTACGGTGACAGCGTTCTCCGAATCGAAGCCATTTATACACTTGAAATCGCATCCAAAGAAGAATTCAAATAAAAATTACCGCAGCTACGATTAGAAGAAAAACTTTTGGCGGATCAAATCCAGCTGAGAATAATTAAAAAAATCCACTTGAAATTCAAACGCTACGATTTAATGAGCTGAAATGAAAAGCAAATTCAGGAAATTACTGAAATTTCAGATAGAAATGGAGTAGAAGCTTTTCAACTCGAAAGGGCATGAATATTGATTTTGAGATGAAAATATAAATTGCAAATGAAAATATTTTCGGCGCGTGGCATTCTAACGCGGTTTTCTGTATAAACCTGGGTGTTTTGTGCGCTGTTAGCCGGGCCAACTACTGAATGCCACGTGACATGTCTAAAATTTTAAAGAGTTCATCTATTGTGAGACGGGTTATTGGTGAGACGGATGTGAGACGGGTCAACCCGTCACTAAAGTATGCTTATTTGTGGTTAAAGTGCGCTTATTTGTGGTTAAAGTATGTCGATAATAAATCAAATTATAACACACTAACATCATACTTTAATACATAATCCAACATACTTTAAAAAGCATACATTAACAACCATTAAACATACTTTATTTAAATAATCGACATACTTTAACACGTCTCACAAACCGTCTCATGAAAGTAGCGTCTCACAATAGACTTTGTCAATTTTAAAATGTAATTTACGCAAACATGATGAGAGTATACACAAGGATTAGTTTTTAAAACAATAAATGATTATTATTTAGTAAAAAAATTAATTTTATTATTATTACTCTTTTTTGAACAAATGTAGAGTCATTCTTTAATTCAAAGATTATTATTATTAATGAACTATTTTGTGTGGGGGTAATTTAACTTATTTTAAAAGGTAACACTCGTCTCAAAATAATGCATGATATATGCGGTTGTATTCTAGCAGTCTTTTTAGATATTAGGTGCACGGTGTAGCGGTTCACGAGAAGGTTTTATCGAAAATGTCAGAAAACATCGAGAAAAAAACCAAAAAATATTCTATTTTGTATACGTTTTTCTTTTTGTATATTTTTTCACATTAAATTTTTTATTAAAAAAATTAGTATTCATATGCATATAATTTTTTATTTAATAGTGTATACATATTTTTTAATAATTGTATATTTTTTACACTCAATTTTTCATTAAAAAAACTAACAATTAAATTGTATACATTTTTGTTAATAATTATATACAGTATGTTTTTGTTTATATTTGTTATGTTTTTTGTAGTGGGTGAACCTTATCTTAGGGTGCACCTAGATGCACAGTATAATTAACCATTTTTTTTTTACTTTATATTCCCTCTATTCTAAGCAAAAATTTATACTATTTTTGAAACAGTACTACTTTCTCCGTTCCAGCGAAATGTCTCCATTTTACTATGGTGGGTGTCCCACCCAAGGTCCACATTTTACCCTTTTAGTAAAAGGGTTTCATATATGATTCATCACTCATTACTAATACAACTACACACTACACATAAAATAGTAATACTCCTTAATCTACGTGCAAAAATGAAATGAGAATTTTTGCCTGTGACGGAGGGAGCATATTTTTATAGAACATCTACACAACACTAATACAACTATTCATTATTTAATTATATATTAAAAAATTATATTTTTTATTTTATGTGAAAATAAATAAATAAATGCAGATGTTCGATCGGTACGGGGAAGTAATAATCTTGGGAATTTACTAAAGTATCATACTGCACAAATATGGAGATCGCGCGTAGATTTATGGTATTTGTAAGGAAGGAATATTGTCGTGATATTATTCATGTGTACAAGCCAATATATACAATACAAGATTACAACAAGTTCCACAATAGGTGGAGAGAAATAAGGAGAGAAATAAGGAAAAGTGGAGAGAAATAAGGAGAGAAATAAGGAAAAGTATACATCAATTATTTACTCCTATTACCCCCCGTCAAGCGATGCGTGGGGTGCAAGCTCACGCAGAGCTTGGATCGCAGAAGCTCAAATGCAGGCTTGGGCAGACTCTTGGTAAAGATGTCGGCAACTTGCAAATGAGAAGGGACAAACTGCGTCTGAAGCTTTCCTGATGCAATAAGTTCTCGAATAAAATGACAGTCAATCTCTATATGCTTCGCCCTTTTATGCGCAACTGGATTTTGACTCAGGAAAACTGCACTCTTATTGTCACAGAGTAGCAATGGCGGTGTAGAACAAGACTGACCGAGCTCACGGAGCAAGCTCGTCAACCATACAATCTCAGCAGCAGCATTCGCCATGGCACGGTATTCTGACTCACAACTGGAGCGCGAAACAGTAGGTTGTTTCTTCGCACTCCACGAAACAAGATTTCCACCAAGAAAAATGGAATAACCGTAGGTGGAACGACGTCTGCGTCCATGTACCCAACAATAGACTGCTCTGGCCGGTGAGTGAAATTTAGACCATAGTGAATAGTCCCTTTCACATACCGTAGAATACGCTTGACAGCGAGAAAATGATCATCAGTAGGAGCTTGAAGAAACTGGCTAACAGAGTTCACAGCAAAAGACAAGTCAGGCCGAGTGACGGTCAAGTACTGTAAAGCACCCACTAAAGACCGATAAAGTGTTGGATCAGCAAAAGAGGAACCAGAAGTAACAAGGGAATCTCCGGCAGCTAGAGGTGTGGAAACGGGCTTACAGTCTAGCAAATCAGCACGTTGCAAAATATCATGAGCATATTTAGCTTGCCCCACAAAAAGACCGGTGGAAGTGTAAGATATCTCTAGCCCCAAGAAATAATTCAGATCTCCAAGATCTTTGATTTTGAACTCATTATGTGTAAGAGAAATGAATCTTCGCAGCAAATCCTGATCATTACCAGTAATAATTATATCATCCATATAAAGTAGTAGATATAAAACTGAAGAGCCCTTGTGAAGACAGAACAAAGAGGAATCTGACTGTGTCTGCTTAAAGCCCATGTCGAATAAGTAAGAACTAAATCGCTGAAACCAGGCCAAAGGAGCCTGGCGAAGACCATATAAAGCTTTCTTTAGACGGCAGACATGATTAGGATTGCAAGCATCAATAAAGCCGGGCAGTTGAGCCATGTAAACTGGCTTAGTGAGAACGCCATTTAAAAAAGCATTCTTCACATCTAACTGATGTGAGGACCACTTGTAGTGCACTGCAATAGCCAAAACAGTGCGAACAGTAGCTGCTTTAACAACTGGGCTGAAAGTATGATGAAAATCAGCGCCGGGAACCTGAGTGAAACCCTGAGCAACAAGACGAGCCTTATGTCGCTCGATGGAACCATCCGACCGAAACTTAGTTCGAAAAACCCATTTCGATCCCACAATATTAGTATTAGGAGGGGGAGGTACCAAGTCCCATGTCTGATTTACCATTAAGGCATCGATCTCCTCTTGCATAGCGGCCATCCAATGAGGATACTTTGCCGCGGATTTGAAACCACGAGGCTCAGTCTCCAGAGCCAATGAAGATAGAAGAGCTGTTGAGGCAAGAAGAACTGGATACTTAGGATTAGGTTTAAAAATTCCAACACGAGCCCGGGTAACCATATGATGCGGAGGTGGAGGAGGCGGCGGTATAGGCCGCGGAGTTGATGCCGGTGATGGAGGTGTATGAACTGGTGGTGGTGGAGGTGGGGAATGCTCGACTGGATTGGGCTCTATATGATTATACGGTGGTGTTAAAGCATCATCGCCAGAATCAGAGTAAAGCCGGTAAGAAGTGGGCTCGTGCGGCTCCGTGGATGGAAGAGTAGGATCCAAAAAACTCGATACCGGCAAACCAATAGGAGACGACACAGTACTGCCAGTGAACGGGAAAACTTGCTCATCAAATTGAGCATGTCGAGTGACGTAGATGCGTGCGGAAGTAGGATCGAAGCACCGAAACCCTTTATGAGTACTGCTGTAACCCAAAAAGATACAAGCACGACTGCGGGGAGACAGCTTGTGAGAAGCATAATCCCGTAAGAATGGAAAAACTCGACACCCAAAAGGCTTGAAAACAGCATAATCAGGTATCTGGCCAAACATAAGTTCATATGGAGATTTATTTTCCAAAGTCGCAGACGGAAGACGATTGATGATATAAACTGCAGTAGCAAAGGCCTCAAACCACAACGTGGCAGGTGCAGAAGCATGAAATAGCATAGAAAGACCAGTCTCAGTAATATGTCTATGTTTCCTTTCTGCCCGACCATTCTGTTGTGGGGTGTAAGGACATGATAATCGATGAAATATCCCATGTTTAGCCATAAATTCAGTCACACGAATGTTCACAAACTCAGTACCACCATCAGATTGAAAAATTTTCATAGGGCGAGAAAATTGATTACAAACGAACGTGTGAAACCGAACAAGAACATCATAAAATTCAGATTTGGCACGTAATGGATAGAGCCAAGAGAATCGGGAAAAATCATCCACAAATACAGCATAATATCTATAGCCATCAGAAGAAGTAACCGGCGACGGACCCCACAAATCACAGTGAATTAAATCAAGAACTAAAGAAGCACGTTTTTCATTCAGTGTAAATGGCAACTTTTTACTCTTTGCTAATTGACAAGGCGAACACATAGTAGGATTAGGCAGTAAAGATGTCACTGACAAATGTCCCAATTTATTTAACAACAAAATAGTACCAAAAGAGACATGTCCAAGACGTAAGTGCCACAAATTAAAACTAGCTCTTAATTTTTTAGAATTTAAAACAGCAAGCAACGCCGGTGCATTGTCACACTTCTCTAGAATATAAAGACCATTCTCACACTTCCCTTGAGCCAGAATTTCCTTTGTCCCCCGATTCTGTATAGCAAAAGTCTTATCAGAGAATACCACATCAACATTGCAATCCGATGTAAGCTTGCTAATAGATAACAAATTTTTAGTTATTTCAGGGACAACCAAAATATTCATCAAATTTATATCAGATGACAGGCGACATGTACCAAGTTGAGAAATAGCAAGAGAATGACATTACCAACTGTGACAGAAGCATTACCAGAGTAGGGCTCAAACGAGTCCAAAGATCTAGTGTTGGGCGTCATGTGAGCAGAAGCACCCGAGTCTACATACCAATCGGAAGGTGACCCTGGAGAGGAGATGGAACACGCTGCATTAAATGCTTGGGCGAGGTCAGCATGATGGTGGGAGCGTGAGGCTTGAAAACCCACGGTAGCAGCATTCTGGGAAGGCCGAGAAGAGTGGGAGCCAACCTGTTGTTGAAGCTGCAAGTACCGGGGACACTTATCGGCGTAGTGCTTCCCCCGGCACAGTTGACAGCGAGGAGTGTACTGCCGGCGGCCACCGCGACCACTACCCATAGAGCCACCGCGAGAAGTAGTATTGAAGAAGCGCTGCGGACCGGGCTGCTGCGGACCACGTGAACGCGCATGAGGAGGATTAGTGGCGGCCGAATCAGATGCAATGAGGGCCACGGTAGGCTGTGCCATAGCAGTGTGTGTGCGTTCCATGGAGCGGGACATCAACTCGAACTGGGTTGCTTGGTGAAGAAGATCGCGGAATGATGGAATCGGATGCATCGCCATCCGCGTATCAGCAAAACCAGTGAACATCGGGCCAAGACCTCGCAAGAACCAGTGACTCTTGTCACTATCATCAAGCGGCTTGTTGATTGCAGAGAGTTGATCACACAAAGCCTTAAAACGACGTCCGTACTCGGCTACGGGCTGCTCATCTCGGCGAAGAGACAACAACTCCTCACGGAGTTGATGGGCACGGGATGTAGACGCATGGGCGAAGGCAGATTCGAGCGCTTGCCAGACGGAGATGAAGGTCTCACAATCGAGAACTTCTGCCATAGCCTCCGGCTCCAAGGTGGCGTAGAGCACACCCAGCAGTTTCTGGTCACGGAGGAACCACGACGCATGGGCTGAATTTGGCAACTCCTGGCCCTGTGCGTCGACCAAGGTTCGAGAAGGGGCAGGCGTGGGTGCAGTGATTAGATCAAGATAGTCGTACGTTGTAGCCATGGATAAGAATTGGCGTTTTCACATGAGATATGTGGAAGAGGAAAGTTTAATCTGAACAAGATTGATCATTCCAGTAGGGTGAGAGGAAGGATTGGTAGCAGCGGCAGCCATGGAAATAAGGTAGAGAGAGCGAAGGTTTGCTGTGAAGAAGGATCGCAAAAGGTCGGCGATCAAAGGGAGAAATCGGTGTCTAGGAGTTTGAAGATCAGACACAAAGAACACAGCTAACAAGAAACAAAGAGAGAAGAGGTAGGGTTTCTTGGAGAGGCTGATACCATGTAAGGAAGGAATATTGTCGTGATATTATTCATGTGTACAAGCCAATATATACAATACAAGATTACAACAAGTTCCACAATAGGTGGAGAGAAATAAGGAGAGAAATAAGGAAAAGTGGAGGGAAATAAGGAGAGAAATAAGGAAAAGTATACATCAATTATTTACTCCTATTAGTATTCCATTCAAGATTTATAGAATGTTGATTTAATCAAACGTCAAGTTCACGTGTAGAAATTTGATAAAAAAAATAAAAAAAATAAAAGCTTTTATTATGGAAACTTCCAAAAAATTTAAATAGCGAATCTATTAGTGCCACTATGGAAAAATACCTATTTGAAATAATAAATATCATTACTAACATTCAAATATAAAGTTATCAATTTTAATCAAATTTATGAGTGAAAATAGGGGCACCACTTAATGATTAGACAAAAAGTCACTTATAGATCAAGCAAAATAATTTAAAATTTTAAAAAATAAAAATAATTATACCCTAAAAAATTATTCTATTAACCTCAAGTGCACCATGAACAAATATATTCTTCATCGCTTTTAAGTCTTACCAGTCACGTGATATGTCCGTAACCTCTCTCTTACCTCTCCTCCACCGTCGGCAGTTCTCTCTTCTCCCTCCACCGCATACCACCCTCCTTGCTGGACACTCGCTAATACCCTGTGCCATAACCCAAAAAGACATACCACTGTCTCCCTCCTCCGCAACAACTCCAAACTCGATGTTTGTATCTATGACAACTTCAAATCATTTTGTTTCTCTTTAGTGTACCTTTTATGTGCTGATACTAATACATGTGCTAAGAGAAAGAAGGGGGGAGAGGAATATTACTAGGGTTTTAGTTTGAGATAATTTCGGCATCATCGTCATTAAGACCTGACAAATTTAGTCCTAACTTTGTTGCTGTCGTTGCTAATGCAGACGCCCTTGATTTTCTTCGAGCCCTTAATTGCGTTAGATTTTTTTTCAATAAGTTTGTAGTTAATTTTCTTGTTAGTTCTTTGGATTGGGTGCATATGATCCGAGGGATTGATTGATCATGATAAATAGGATCCCAATTTTTATTTTATTTTTTAGGAACGTATAGTAGATATTCCCTCCATCTATATCTATTGACACTTTTTTTGGCATGGAGATTAAAGAATATAATATTTTAATATGTAGTGAATAGTTGTATTAGTGGTGTGTGCCCATGTAAATATATTAATTGTTTTTGTGTGAGTCCCATATACTTAAAAAGAAAATATATCAATTCTATGGGACAACCTAGCTAAAAAGGAAAATATGTCAATTTCTTTGGGACAGAGTGAGTAACTTTTATATACCTTTGATCATCTTTTTATTGGCAAAGACTTGTGTGAGAGACAAACAAAAAGTGAAAATATTTTATAATATAAATGAAAAGTAATAATTTTTTTAACAAGAGATAACTAATTACGAAATTGTAAAATGATCTTACCTGAGTCGGTCTCACCCAAACTACCCCTGTTTATTTAGTTTATACATAAGAAGTCTCCAACTCTTGTGAGTAGTCCAGGGCTTTCAAAGATTATAGACTGTGTTCGTCAGGGGTTCAAAAGAAGACCCAAGTCGCCGGTGCGATGTTTGATCAAGCATGAATGAAATTGGTACCCATCGCCTAAACTCTCAGGTGAGAAATGCAATTTCCCTTTTCTTTATGACAACATTTTGGTGATTAGAAAATTGGAAGTTTTATAATCAGCTGGTAGTGAAATATTTTATTGAAGAGTTTGAGCATTTTGAACCCTGTATGTATTCAATATATTCGATGATATACTTGAGAGAAAACTAGTTGTTGAAACCGATTCTTGAGAATTTATATACGAGTTCTTGTATTTTGTATTTTTGTTGGGAATATGTGGTCGTCGCCATTGGAGCTACGTCAGAGATGGTGGAGGCAGGTGCTCAGATTCCTAAGTGTGGTTCACAAAGAACCCAATAAGAACACGAAGAACCCACCAAAGGAGAAAGAAATGACACCCTTTTAACTCAATTTCTGACTTAAAAGAAGAATACACACAGATTGCATTATAAATTCATCCATAACTTTCTCGAGGAGAAGAAAATCAGCGGTGTCAGAGGTGTGAGGGGAGAAGAGGAGGAAGTGAAACGTTTCTTCTGCTATTGTGTTGTTAGATAAAGAAGAGGGCGGGGGATAAAACATGGGCTTGGGTCTAGGTCTTTAATTAAATTAAAAACTAGCCGATAAAGAAATAAAGGCCATCATTTGGGCCAACACCCAATAGGCCCAAAAATCTACACCTTAGCCAAAATTATCTATCACCGTGTTAATCTATGTAGGAATTCATCATCGCACCTTTTTCTGGACACCTGCAAATTCAAAACACAAAGTTTTAATGCAAGATCCAGAATTTTGACAAACACAAAATAAGTCAAAAGTATGGCACTAAGTCATGGGAAATAACTTGCCACAAAGGCATATGACACGGAGTTATTTTGTTTACATTATTAAAAAGACAAAATAAACTGAGCACAAAGCTCGTGAAGAACACAAAATTTAACGGAAAACACTGCATAAAACATGCTTCAATCAACAGAATCAAATTTTAAGGTTCTCATGCAAGACCTAAATTTTTCAACAGATAAGCATTTAATACCCATATCAGTAGGATTAGTTTATGATGAAATCTTTTCCAATTTTACAATGTCTTTCTCCACAATGTCACGAATAAAATGATATCTAATATTAATATGCTTAGTTCTATCATGAAAAATAAGATTTTTTCATAATTGAATGTTAGACATGCTATCGGAATAAACAATGACATATTTTTCAAGAAAACTAATTTCTTTGATAAGACCTTGTAACCAAATAGCTTCTTTCAAAGCGTCAGTTATTGCCACATATTCAGATTCGGCAGTGGAGACAGCAACAACGCTTTGTAGTTGGCATTTCTAACTTATACAAGAACCACACAAAGTGAACAGATAAGAAGTTATGGACTTCCTATTATCTCTATCATTTGCATAATTAAAATCAACATAACCAACTAAACATACACCAGTAGCAGATTTAGAGAAACGAATACTTACTTCCATTGAGCCCTTGATGTACCTTAACAACCATTTTAAAGCTCAAAGAGGCATACCTGGATTTGACATGTATATATTCAAGCAACTAACAACATACTCCCTCCATCCCGCAGAAAGGTACGCGCTTCCTTTGTAATTTACAAAGGAAGCGCGTACCTTTCTGAGGGACGGAGGTAATATGTAATATCAGGCATAGTGCTAATCATTAGATACATCACATATCCAATGGCATTAGAATAACGCACATTTTTCATCTTAGAAATTTCAGAATCAGATTTTGGGGCCTGATCATTACTTAGCATAAAATGGGCAGCAAGTAGCATATTAACATATTTTGCAGTCAACATATGAAATCTGTTTAAGCAAGAGAACATTGTTCTTTTCTATTCCTATCAATATTCATGCTGATGGTGATCGGATCTTATAGTCTACGCAATCTGTTTGGGTTCCATGCACATCTAATGCAGCGAAAAAATAGAAAACTTTACCTTTCATCGAAGACTGGCGGAGAAGTCTGAATTAGCTGTAGAAATAACCTATTGATCTTCTGTTATATTCCTATGCCTCATCTAGACGTCATGTGGGCGACGGTCCTCTAGTTGATCCCAATCCGCAGTCTTTCTCATATTTCTCACGTTCTCTCTTATCTAATGAAAAATCTGATTTCTCATCCAATGATTGATTTAGGCATGTAACATTAGTTACTAGGACTGCTGGAATGGCTTATTTCTAGGCTACAATAGGGACCAAGAGGAGAAATTAGAGTTGGGCTCTATTGGGTTAGATATCCAAGTTTAGCTCAAAACTTATACTCCCAATAATAATAATTTAGTCCACTAAAGAATTATTATTGCACTGCCACCCTAATCCCAAATTATATTATGAGCCCGTTTAACTCCCCGTGTTTAAGATATACGATGCCCATTAATTAAATGAATTACTGACAACTTAATTAATTAATTTTTTATTAAAAAATAGTACCACTCAACCATATTATCATGCCGGAATAAATCCACATGCAGGGTTTACATGATAATTCTTATGAGCTCCTCTTCTACAATCAACAACACACCATAGAGACAGTACCATCTCCCAACTCACTGAGCATATTGATTTAATATGGATAAATATCAAAATTGGTCCTGTAAGTATGTCATTTTCCAACTTTAGTCCTTTATCATTTACAATTCTCAATTTTGGTCCTTTTTGTCCACTTTTAGTCCTTTTTGTCCAAATTTAGTCCTTTATATTAAAAAATGTCAAAAAATAGTCCGAAAGTGTATACATTTAGGATCAAATGTGGACCAAAAGAGGACCAAATTTTTTAAAAAAGACCAAAATTGGACTAAAAGGACTAAAATCGGACAAAAAAGGACCAAAATTGAGAATTGCAAATGATAAAGGACTAAAGTTGAAAAATATCATACTTACAGAACTAATTTTGATATTTACCCATTTAATAATTAAATCTCACCCATTGGTGAATCAAAGAAATAAATACTCTATTACGTGTCGAGGTTATAGTATAGGAATTAAGAGTACAAACATCCATATTAACTGAGGTCTAGTTCTCTTATATAGTCAGTATAAATTGAACAACCTCACGCGGTCCTGCTCAATACACATAAAGCGCACTAGTGTAATTTTATAGTTAAGACAAACTAATACCAAATCACACAATAACCATCCCGATAGATTGTCCCAGTCTATCTCGGTTGTGAGCATCTATTTATACTTTATAAGGCACTGATAATATGATCTTTTGTGCGACGCCACACACCATATTATCTACAAATGGACTATTGTATTGACATATTGTATTGACATTTACGATATCAATATCAACATTTAATCACAATAAAGCAACAACTTAACTTCAATTCATACAAATCTACTTCTGGAATAACAACTTCACCCCAATCAAATATATCTATTTATAAAATAACCACTTCACCTTGGATCACACGGATCCCTTTTTAGAACAACAACTTCATCTCGGATCACACAGATCCTCATAACCAATATCTTCTCATATCATACAGATATATTTTCAACAGTTTCCAATCACACAGATCTATATAGAACAATGATATTATTTCAAATCGCACAAATCTACAACTTGTGTCACAAATTAATTTCAAATAATTCATAATGTAATTAAACTAATCAAAAATAATTTATAACAGAATTATCACATATTAATAACAAATAATTAATACACAACATGTTTATACATTATGGTTGGACTTCTACTTACTTGGACTCCGATAATAGTAACATTATAGACCTCGTGAAGAACTGTAGCTAATCTTCTATCTCCCGTTCCGGCATGCCTCTTTCTTCCTTTCCCTCTCTTCTTTTTTTATTTATTATCGATGACTTTGGGTGCGACTTCATCACCCCAAGCACCCATGTATATATAGGCAAAATAAAGGGGGTGGGGTGAGGCAGTGGTTAGTGGTTACCAATCCCAATCACAATTAATTAATTTTTTTTTAAATCACGGCTGCAAAGCCATGCATGCAATTCCAATTTGGCTGCCAATCCAACATGTAATATCAGCAGCAACTTTTGACTTCTTTTTTTTATATTATCATTATTATTATTATTATTATTAATAAGTATACCATTGTCAATAAACTTACAATGTGGCTACGTATACCTATTTTAACCATGTAATTAAAGTGTTGCCACTCACCTCCATATATTTATTCACATATTGTCATTATTTTATCACAGATGTCTCAAATAAGATGTAAAAATAATTAAAATATAGAAATAATTATCACATAATTATCACATAATTATAAAATGCACATAACACAAACTAATTATATTGGCACATAAGTAGTGAGAAGCTCGGATATCACATCCTCCCCACCTTATAAAAATTTTGTCCTCGAAATTTACTTACCTGAAGAGTTCTGGATACTTAGCCATTATCTCATCCTCTCTTTCCTAGGTAGCCTTTTCAACTAATTGGTTTCTCCATAACACCTTAAATAGCTGTATCTCTTTGTTTCTAAGCTTCTTCACTTCTCGCCTCAAAATCTCAACTGATATTTTCTCGTAACTCAAATCTTCTTTCAACTCAGCTGGTTCCTGCCTGAGAACATGAGATGGATTCGGAACATACTTCCTCAAAACAGACACATGAAACACGTCATGTACTCTAGACATAAATGCTGATAACTCCAACTTATAGGCAATATTTCCAACTCTCTCAATGATAGTGAATGGACCAACATATCTTGGACTGAGTTTCCCTTTCCTTCCAAACCGCATTATCTCCTTCATTGGAGATACTTTCAAGAATACCTGATCACCCATTTCAAATTCCAATTCTCTTCTCCATTTATCTGCATAACTCTTTTGCCGATCTTGAGCAACTTTTATCTTCTCTCGAATACGGGTAACAACTTCTGACATCTCACGTATTAAGTCTGGACCCAAAAGCTTCTTCTCTCCAACTTCATCCCAATGTACTGAAGATCTACACTTTCTCCCGTACAATGCTTCATATGAAGACATCCCGATAGTAGACTGATAACTGTTGTTGTATATCAAAGGTAAAAATTTACTCCACTGACCCTGAAAATCCAACACACATGCTCTGAGCATACCCTCTAAAATTTGTATTGTACGCTCTGATTGACCATCTGTCTGTGGATGGAATGTTGTGCTGAAAGATAACTGTGTCCCCAATACCTTATGCAAACTCTTCCATAAAGCTGACAAGAATCTCGTTTCTCTGTCTGACACAATGGTAAGTGGTACTCCATGGAGTCTGACGATATCTTGTATATATAGTTGTGCATAGCAATTCATAGAATACGTAGAACAAATAGGAAGAAAATGAGCTGACTTAGTTAAATGATCTACAATAACCCAAATGGCGTTGTGACCTTTCACTGTCTTCGGTAGTCCAGTAACAAAATCCATAGTGATATTCTCCCATTTCTATTCTGAAATAAATAAAGGCTGTAAAGTTCCTGCTGGTCTTTGATGCTCGGCCTTGACTTGCTGATAAGTCAAACATTGTTCCACATATTAAGCAACATCTCTCTTCATCCCTGACCACCTATAATTTTACTTCAAGTCTCTATACATCTTAGTAGCTCCTGGGTGTACAGAGTACGGTATTGAATGAGCTTCTGCCATCACTTCCTTCCGAATATCGTCCACTTCAGGTAGACATAATCGACCTCTATAACGAATCACGCTATCATCTCTTAATTGAAAGCCAGAAGACTTTCCAGAGCTGATATTATTCTTTATCTTGTCAAACAACTTATCCACCTCTTGTCCCTATCGAATCTTATCCATCAAAGTTAGTCGAAGTGTCAAAGCAGCCATCTTTGCTTCCAACGATCCTTCCTAAATGATCTCTATACCCATCCTTTGCAAGTCAAACAACTCTGTTTTATGATCTATGGTCATAGCAGCTACACTCTATATTGCCTTTCGGCTCAATGCATCAGCAATCATATTGGCCTTACCCGGATGATAATTGATAACACAGTCGTAATCCTTCACCAATTCCAACCATCTTCTTTGCCTCATATTCAACTCTTTCTGAGTGAAGAAGTACTTCAAACTATTATGATCAGTATAGATTTCATAACGTTCTCCATATAGATAATGTCTCCAAATTTTGAGTGCAAACACCACTGCAGCTAACTCTAAATCATGAGTTGGGTAATTCTTCTCGTACTCCCTTAACTGTCTAGATGCATATGCTATTACTTTCCCATTCTGCATCAGTACACACCCAAGACCATTATTTAAAGCATCACTATAAACCTTGAAATTTTCTATCTCCGTAGAAATAGTTAAGATAGGTGCTGATGTCAATCGTCTCTTCAATTTCTGAAAACTTTATTCACATGCCTCTGTCCATGTGAACCTCATATTCTTCCTAGTCAACTGTGGTAATGGTGAAGCGTACTTGGAAAATCCTTCAAAGAATCTTCGATAATATCCTGCCAATCCAAGAAAGCTACGCACCTCAGTGGGATTTGAGGGTTGTGGCCAATCATGGATTGCTTTAACTTTACTTGGATACACCGAAATTCCTTCTCTGGATACCATGTGGCCCAAGAAAATAATTCGGTCCAACCAAAATTCACACTTCTCAAACTTCGCATACAACTGATTCTCCTTCAAAATTTCTAACACCTTTCTTAAGTGTAGAGTATGATCCTCCTTATTCTTAGAGTAAATCATAATGTCATCTATAAATACAATCACAAACTTATCGAGGAATTTTTGAAATACTCTATTCATCAAATTCATAAATACTGCCAAAGAATTCGTCAATCCGAATGGCATCACCAAAAACTCATAATGTTCATACCTTGTACTGAATGCAATTTTCAGAATGTCCTCCTTCTTAATCTTCAACTTTTGATACCCTGATCGTAAATCAATCTTCGAAAAGATACCTGCACCCTGTAGTTAATCGAACAAATTATTAATGCGAGGCAATGGATACTTATTCTTGACTGTAACTTTGTTGAGTTCTTGGTAATCGATGCACATTCTCAATGTACAATCCTTCTTACGAACGAAAAGAACTGGTGCTCCCCAAGGTGAGAAACTAGGTTGGATGAATCCTTTGTCTAGTAACTCTTGCAACTGTATCTTCAATTCCTTCAGTTCAGCTGGTGCCATTCTGTATGGCGCTTTAGATATATAAGCAGTTCCCGATTGCAGCTCAATAACAAATTCTATTTCTCGGTCTGGTGACAAACCTAGAAGATCATCTGGAAACACCTCTGAGTATTCCCAAACTACTGGTACATCACCAAGGATTGGACATTGTTGTCCCTCAACATTCATCACTCTCACCAAATAACCCTCACAACCACTTTCTAGCAACCGCTGTGCTTTTGCTGCTGACATAACAGGAAATCTAAAATTCTTCTTGATCCCAACAAAAGTGAATAATTCTCCACCCAATGGCTGAAAAGTGATACTCTTTTTCTGACAATCTATTGTAGCACCGTACTTTGACAGCCAATCCATGCTTAATATGATATCATAATCATTCATACTTAACATAATTAAGTCAGCGAGGAGTTATCTTCCTTCAATAAGAATAACACAACCTCGAAGAAGTTGATTAGTTTGCTTTGGTTTACCAGAAGGTATCATTATCTCATAATTAGCTTCTATCAAGTTAGATATTCTACCCATCTTCCTAACATACTCAGTGGATACAAATGAATGTGTGGCTCCAGAATTAAATAGCACATATGTAGGAGTACCAAAAATAGTAAACTTACCCATGACAACTGAGGGATTTGCATCTGCCTCCTCCCACGTCAAAGTGTATACTCTTGCTAGAATTCTCCCCTGATGTCCTTGCTTCCCTTTCTTAGCACAAGTAGTAGTCAAATGTCCTTTCTCCCCGCATGTGTAACACGTTCTTGGAGGAATGTGACACTCCCCACCATGTGATCTCAGACAATTAGGACATTTGGATAGTGGTGGCTATGGTGACACCTTACCCTGATCGAATTTGAGACCCTTGGTTGGTTCTTCTTGTGTTTGCCCTTGATCCACTGAAACATTAGGTTTCGGCCTCTGAAAAGGCATTGGCCTCTTATTATCTCTTCCAAACTGTTACACTGGTTTCTGTTGAAACTGGCGTCTGATAGTATGCGCTTGCCTGATCCTCATCTCCGCTTGTTCAGTAATTTGGACCCTTTCTGCAATTTGTAAGTATGTTGCTCCTTGCAATCCTGCCATACTCACATCTCTGAAAAGCTCAGGCCTTAAGCCTTCCACGAACCTTTCCATTTTCAATGCCTCCGTACTCACCATGTGTTCCGCAAATTTTGATAACTGCTCAAACTTACGAAGGTAATCCATGACTGACATACCACCCTACTTCAACTGTATAAACTCATTCATCTTCATTGCTCTCACTGGTGCAGTAAAATACTTGTTTCTGAAAAGCTCCTTGAACCTTTCCCAGGTCATAGCTGTGACGTCCTTGATACTTTTAATGGTATACCACTAGTGGCCTGTACTTTCTCGTAGCATGAAAGAAGCACACAGCACTCTGTCCCTCTTTGGAATTCTAATGTATTGAAATATATTTTCCACATGCGTAACCAATCCTCTGCATCTGCGGGGTCTGCTGCATCCTCTAATATCGGAGGGCTCAGCTTTCGAAACCTCTCACAAACCATTTCCACACGTTCTACTTGACGTCTATCTTGATTAGCATTAACCTCTGGTTGTCCATCCATGTCTCTTTGCTGTATTAGTTGTTGTATCTGTTGGGACTGGCGTTTTACCAATTCCATCAGTCGATTAATCACCGCATCACTATTATTTCCTTCAGTAGGTGCTGCTTGCTCAGCAGCTCTATCACCTTCAGAACTTTCACCTGTAGTCCTTTATATTTTGTCTACTAACTACAAGTCTTACACCACATGGCCAATATAATTTATAAAACATAAAACAAACACAGAAAGAAAGTTACACTTACATTCAAGGCTGTGCTCCCAAGGAATGAGCTTATGTACATAGACAGTCTGCAGGACCCAAACCGTGATCTGATACCACTCTGTCACGACTCACCTTACATAACTTATAATTCAAATACTAATGAACATAAATATCATTATTATAAAAATTTGTATTTTTTTACATAATATAATTATAACTGAAACCATCACACCAGTCTAACATACGTAACTGGTTCTGATACCACCTCAAATCACACAAACTTATCATAATACTTATTATATTATATAAAAAACATCAGCAAAAACAAAATAAGTCCACGGCCTAGCCCAACAGGTCGTCATCTGTGTACATCTGATCAAGACCCTGTAGGAGCTCCACAACTTGCACAATCACATCACAAAACTCAATCATCAACAGGCTCACCTACAATGCATAAACTAGTGAGACAAAAATCTCAGTAAATAGAAATCATGCATGTTAGTGCATGAAAATGCATTTAGTTTTTTATCGCCTATTTTCCAGTCTTTCTAGTTGGTCTCTTTTATTTTGAAAATTGTTCACATTACGAGATCCCCATGACACACTTATGATATGCACCCCAAATGAGCTCAATGGGGACGATTTTTTTGAATCCTAAAAATAGTGCCGAGAATAATTTTTCGAATCCTGGTAGAGTGTTGGGGATGATTTTTCTGAACCCGAATAAAGTACTGGGAACGATTTTTCTGAACCCAGAATAAAGTGTCAGGAATGATTTTTTTCGAACCCTGACAGAGATGCATATATAGTGGTCGCACACACCATTAGTATCTTATTAATTTTGAGGAAAATACTTTCCATGATTATGCATAGTATGCAATCAGGGCAATTAAATATGCATCATAAACCATTTACGATATCAATATCAATATTTAATCACAATAAAGCAACAACTTAACTTCAATTTACACAAATCTACTTCTGGAATAACAACTTCGCCCCAATCAAATAGATCCATTTATAAAATAACCACTTCACCTTGGATCACACGGATCCCTTTTTGGAATAATAACTTCATCTCGGATCACACAGATCCTAATAACCAATATCTTCTCATATCATACAGATATATATTCAACAGTTTCCAATCACACAGATCTATATAGAACAATGTTATTATTTCAAATCACATAAATCCATAACTTGCGTCACAAATTAATTCCAAATAATTCACAACGTAATTAAACTAATCACAAATAATTTATAACAGAATTATCACATATTAATAACAAATAATTAATACACAACATGTTTATACATTGTAGTTGGACTTCTACTTACCTGGACTCCGACAATAGTAACACTATAGACCTCATGAAGAACTGTAGCTAATCTTCTATCTTTCGTTCCGGCATGCCCATTTCTTCCTTTCCCTCTCTTTTTTTATTTATTATCGATGACTTTGGGTGCGACTTCATCACCCCAAGCACCCATGTATATATAGGCAAAATAAAGGGGTGAGGTGAGGCGGTGGTTAGTGGTTACCAATTCAAATCACAATCAATTAATTTTTTTTAAATCATGGCTGCAAAGCCATGCATGCAATTCCAATTTGGCTGCCAATCCAACATGTAACATCAGCAGCAACTTTTGACTTCTTTTTTTATTTTTTTATTTTTATATTATCATTATTATTATATTATTATTATTAATAAGTATACCATTGTCAACAAACTTACAATGTAGTTACGTGTGCCTCTTTCAACCATGTAATTAATGTGTTGCTACTCACCTCCACATATTTATTCATATATTGTCATCATTTTATCACGGATGTCTCAAATAAGATGTAAAAATAATTAAAATATAGAAATAATTGTCACATAATTATCACATTATTATCACATAATTATAAAATGTACATAATACAAATGAATTATATTGGCATACAAGTAGTGAGAAGCTCGGGTATCACAGATGAACATCAACTTTTCTAAGCACAGGATCAGAGAAATTCAAGATAATAGCAGACAAAGCAAGCTCATTTAATTCAATCTTTCTTCCATTTCATCCTTATCATACATGTGATTTGCTACTTTAAATACTCTTTTTTAGATAAGGATGCACTTTATTTTTTATTTTCAGATGCTGAAGTCACCCTTACCATCAAAAGGGGCTTGTCCAAATGAAGAAGACAAAGTCATGAGTACTTAAAGTTAAGTAAAATACACTTTAGACAGAAAAACACAGAATCAAAGTAACAATCTGTCACACATAGGTAAGCTGAGGCTATCCTAGTTCACGGATCAATTTATTGATTGCGTAGAGGGTCACTCAAGGTATGAATACTACCCTAATCACACAAAAAGCGAGGAAAAAGAGCAAGTTAACACAAAATATGCATATTTGCAGCAACGAAATTAAAATCCCAGAAGTACAAAATTTACGAAGAATGTTATACAAGAACTTGATAAAAATCACAAAGAGGACCAGCCGCCTCAGAGCATTACAAAAGTAAGGACCAGCCACTCATTCATAACATAAAATGAAAAGAAGGGGTTTTAGCTATTTTACCAGAGTGGTGTCTCGGATGAGTACATTGTGCCACCACAGCCCTTACGAGCTATCAGCCCGTTCTTAATGGGGATAAATCTCTTGTAGGTTGGTCCAAGCGGCAACTCTGATGGCAGCTTCCACTCCTTGGAGACACACCATGTCCCGCTACCAAGCTTAAATTCTACAGGCACAAAAAAATAAATCGAAAAAAGGCTCAAGTTAGTAGATAGAACAAATCTGTAAATTTCACAATATAACAAGTCCGAAAACAACATAACAAATCTGAAAAATTTTAGAGCTAGAACGAATCTATAACAGAAAAATGAGAGAGTCTTCATTTCAAATGAAAGTCTGAACGGATCAGAAAGAGGAAGAAAGCCCACGAACAGATCTCGTCGACGTTGGACGATGAACAACTGACCCATTCTGATACCAATATTGGGAATATGAGGTCATTATTATTGGAGCTACGTCGAAGATAGTGGTGATAGGTGCTCAGTTTCCTGAGTGTGGTTCATAAAGAACCAAATGAGAACACGAAGAACCCACCAGAGGAGAAATAAACGACACCCTTTCAACTCTCTCAATTTTTGAATTGGAAGAAGAATACACATGGATTGCATTATAAATTCAACCATAATCTTCTCGGGGAGAAGAAATTGGCGGTGTCAGAGACTTGAGGAGAGAAGAGGGGGAAGTGAAACATTTCTTCTGCCATGGGGCCTTTAATTAAATTAAAAACCAGCCATGGAAAAATGAAGACAATCATATGGGCCAATACCAATGGATCCAAAAGTTTTCATACTCGAAAAAGGCTAAGCTTACTTCAAAGAATGTCAATTTGTTGTAGGATTCAAGTGGTGGATTGATCATGTATGTCACGACCCACTTTTCATAACTTATAATTCTTATAAATATTATCATCATAAAATTTGCACATTATTTTTTTTTTCACATAATATATATTATCCAAACGGCCATACCAGTTCAACATACACAACTGGTTTCTTACACCACTTCAATCCACACAAACAGTTGACAATATTTTTTTTTATATTACATAATAAAATATCAGCGGAAACAAAATAAACACACGGTCTAGCCCAACAGGTCGTCATCTATGTACATCCACTCAAAACCTTGTAGGAGCTCCACAGCTTGCATAGTACATCACATACTCAAATATCATCAGGCTCACCTACAATGCATAAACTAGTGAGACAAAAATCTCAGTAAGTAGAAATCATGCATGACAATGCATGAAAATGCATTTATTTCCTAATCTACTAATTTGTCTCTTTTATTTAGAAAACTGTTCACGTTGCGGGATCCCCACGACACACTTATAATATGCACCCCAAATGAGCTCAATGGGGACGATTTTTCCGAACCCCGACAATAGTGACGAGAACGATTTTTTCGAACTCTGACAAAATGGTGGGGACGATTTTTCCGAACCCCTGACAAAAATGTCGGGAACGATTTTTCCAAACCCTGACAGAGATGCATATATAGTGGCCGCACAGACCATTAGTATCTTATTAATTTTGGGGAAAACACTTTTCATGATTGTGCATGGTATGCAACCAGTTCAATTAAATATACATCATAAATCATTTATGACATCAATATCAACATTTAATAAAATAATAACTTAATTTAATTCACACAAATCCACATCACCTTGGATCACACGGATCTCTTATAATAACAACACCATCTTGGATCACACATATCCTTATAACCAACATCTTCTCAAGTCATGCGGATATATTTTTAACAGTTCCTAATCACACAGATATATATAATACAATAATATTATTTCAAATTACATAAATCCACAACTTGTATAATCAATTAATCCCAAATAATTCATAACATAATTAAACTAATCACAAATAATTCACAACATATTTATCACATATTAATCACAAATAATTTACACACAACATATTTATGCATTGTAGTTGGACTTCTACTTACTTGAATTCCGACAATTATAGACCCGTGAAAATCCGTAACTAATTCCTTCCTTCCCGTTCCAACACTCTTTTTCCCTAATTTTTTTTTTAATAAAATTCGCCTGCTTCTGCAGGCAACCCCAATTCCATCTTATTTATATATGAGAAAGTGGTTTGATTAGGTGGAAATCCACCAATCAAAAATTTTTTTTTTTAAATCAAAAAGCCATGCATTCAATTTTTGCTGCCAACAGCCGTAAAGTAGCTGCCCATTTTGCCTTTTTTTTATATTATATAATTATTATTATAATAAAAATACGTGTTTAATAATTAAGAAAAGTGTATTTATGCACATAAAATAATTTACTCATATATCCAAATTAATACATGTAAATATTTATGCACACATATATTCACATATTGTCACCATTATTATCACATATGTCTCAAATAAAATGTAAAGATAAATAAAATTGAGAAACAATTACCACATAATTATAAAATACACATAATACAAATTCAATTATATAAAAACACTAGTAGTGAGAAACTTGGGTATTACATTCTTCCCTTCTTATAAAAATTTCGTCCTCGAAATTTACTTACCTGAAGAGGTCTGGATATTTAGCCATCATCTCATCCTCTCTTTCCCAAGTAGCCTCAACTAGTTGATTCCTCCATAATACTTTTACTAATGGTATTTCTTTATTTCTGAGCTTCTTCACGTCTCGCCACAAGATCTCAACTGGTACTTCCTCATAACTCAAATCTTCTTTCAACTCAACTGGTTCCTGCCTGAGAACATGTGATGGATTTGGAACATACTTCCTCAACACAGACACATGAAACACGTCATGTACTCTAGACATTGATGCTGGTAACTCCAACTTATAGGCAACACTGCCAACTCTCTCAATGATAGTGAACGGACCAACATATCTTGGACTGAGTTTCCCTTTCCTTTCAAATCGCATTATCCCCTTCATTGGAGATACTTTCAGAAATACCTGATCACCCACTTCAAATTTCAATTCTCTCCTCCGTTTGTCTGCATAACTCTTTTGCCGATCTTGAGCAACTTTCATCTTCTCTCGTATACGAGTAACAGCTTCTGACATTTCACGAATCAAGTCTGGACCCAAAAGTTTCCTCTCTCCAACTTCATCCCAATATACTGGAGATCTATACTTTCTCCCATACAATGCTTCATATGGAGCCATCCCGATGGTAGACTGATAACTGTTATTGTACGAGAACTCTATCAAAGGCAAAAATTTACTCCACTGACCTTGAAAATCCAACACACACGCTCTGAGCATATCCTCCAAGATTTGTATTGTACGCTCTGATTGACCATCTGTCTGTGGATGGAATGCTGTGCTGAAAGATAATTGTGTCCCCAATGCCTTATGTAAACTCTTCCAGAAAGCAGACAAGAATCTCATATCTCTGTCTGACACAATGGTAAGTGGTACTCCATGGAGTCTGACAATCTCTTGTATATATATTTGGGCATAACGATCCATGGAATATTAGAGCTAATAGGAAGAAAATGAGCTGACTTAGTCAATCGATCTACAATAACCCAAATAGCATTGTGACCTTTCACTGTCTTCGGTAGTCCGATGACAAAATCCATAGTAATATTCTCCCACTTCCATTCTGGAATAAATAGAGGCTGCAAAGTTCCTGTTGGTCTCTGATGCTCTGCTTTGATTTGTTGACAAGTCAGACATTGCTCTACATATCGAGCAACATCTCTCTTCATCCCTGGCCACCAATAATATGACTTCAAATCTCTATACATCTTAGTAGCTCCTGGATGTACAGAGTATGGTGTTGAATGAGCTTCCGCCATCACTTCTTTTCGAATGTCATCCACTTCAGGTAGACATAATCGACCTCCATAACGAATCACGCCATCTTCTCCTATTTGGAAGTCAGAAGACTTTCCAGAGCTGATATCATTCTTTATCTTGTCAAATAACTTATCCTTCTGTTGGCTCTGTCGAATCTTATCCATCAAAGTTGGTCGAAGTGTCAGAGCTGACATCCTTGCTTCCAACAATCCTTCCTGAATGATCTCCACACCCATCTTTTGCAAATCAAGCAACTCTGGTTTCTGATTTACGGTCATAGCAGCTACACTCTGTATTGCCTTTCGGCTCAATGCATCAGCAACCACATTAGCTTTTCCGGGATGATAATTGATAACACAGTCGTAATCATTTACCAATTCCAACCATCTTCTTTGCCTCATATTCAACTCTTTCTGAGTGAAAAAGTACTTCAAACTCTTATGATCAGTATAGATTTCACAACGTTCCCCATACAGATAATGCCTCCAAATCTTGAGTGCAAACACCACTGCGGCTAACTCTAAATCATGAGTTGGGTAATTCTTTTCATACTCTCTTAACTGTCTGGATGCATAAGCTATCACTTTCCCATTCTGCATCAATACACATCCAAGACCATTCTTTGAAGCATCACTATAAACCTTGAAGTTTCCTGTCTCCGTAGGAATAGTTAAAATAGGTGCTGATGTCAATCGTTTCTTTAATTCTTGAAAACTTTGCTCACATGACTCCGTCCATGTGAACTTCACATTCTTCCTAGTCAACTGCGTTAATGATGAAGCAATCTTGGAGAATCCTTCAACAAACCTTCGATAATATCCAGCCAATCCAAGAAAGCTACGAACCTCAGTAGGATTTGAGGGTTGTGGCCAATCATGGATTGCTTTTACTTTACTTGGATCTACCGAAATTCCTTCTCCCGATACCACGTGACCCAAGAAAACAACTCGATCCAACCAAAATTCACACTTTTTAAACTTCGCATACAATTGCTTCTCCTTCAAAATCTCTAACACCTTTCTTAAGTGTAGAGCATGATCCTCCTTATTCTTAGAGTAAATTAGAATATCATCGATAAACACAATCACAAATTTATCAAGAAATTCCTGAAATACTCCATTCATCAAATCCATAAATGCTGTTGGAGCATTTGTCAAACCAAACGACATTACCAAAAATTCATAATGCCCATACCTTGTACTAAATGCAGTCTTCGGAATATCCTCCTCCCTAATTTTCAACTGATGATACCCCGATCGCAAATCAATCTTAGAAAAGATAGCTGCACCCTGTAACTGATCAAACAGATCATCAATGCGAGGCAATGGATATTTATTCTTCACCGTAACTTTATTGAGATCCCGATAATCAATGCACATCCTCAATGTGCCATCCTTCTTTCGAACAAACAGAACTGGTGCTCCCCAAGGGTAGAAACTAGGTTGAATGAATCCTTTGTCTAGCAACTCTTGTAATTGTATCTTCAATTCCTTCAGTTCAGCTGGTGCCATTCTGTATGGTGCTTTAGATATAGGAGCAGTTCTTGGTTGTAACTCAATAACAAACTCTATTTCCCGGTCTGGTGGCAAACCTGGAAGATCATCTGGAAATACCTCCAAATATTCCCGAACTACTGGTACATTATCAAGATCTGGACATTGCTGCCTTTCAACATTCATTACACTCACCAGATACCCCTCACAACCACTTTCCAACAACCGTTGTGCTTTTGTTGTTGATATCATAGGAAATCTGAAAATTTTCTTGATCCCAACAAAAGTAAATGGTTCTCCATTCAATGGCTGAAAAGTAATACTCTTCTTCTGACAATCTATTGTCGCTCCGTACTTTGACAGCCAATCCATACCCAATATAATATCATAATCATTCATATTTAACACAATTAAGTCAGCGAGGAGTTGTTTTCCTTCAATAGGAATAACACAACCTCGAAGAAGTTGATTAGTTTGCTTTGATTCACCGGAAGGTATCATCACCTCATAATTAGCTTCTATTAAGTTATATGTTCCACCCAACTTCCTCACATATTCAGTGGATACAAATGAATGTGTTGCTCCAGAATCAAATAGCACATAGGTAGAATTGCCAAAAATATAAATCTTACCAGCGATAACTGAGGGGTTCGCATCTGCCTCCTCCCGCGTCAAAGTGTATACTCTTGCTGGAACTCTCACCTGTTGCCCTTGTTTCCCTTTCTTAGGACAAGTAATAGCCATATGTCCTTTCTCTCCACATGTGTAACATGTTCTCGGAGGAATGTGACACTCTCCACCATGTGGTCTAAAATAATTTGGACACATCGGTAGTGGCGGCGTCTGTGGCATTTTCCCTTGATCGAACCTGGGACGCTTGTTTGGTTCTCCTTGTCCTTGTCCTTGTCCTTGCTCCACTTGAAAATTTGATTTCGGCCTCTGAAATGGCATCGGCCTCTTATCATTTCTCCCAAACTGCTGCACCGGTTTCTGTTGAAATTGACGTCTGACAGCTTGCGCTTGTCTGATCCTCATCTCTGCTTGTTCAGCAATCTGGGCCCTTTCTGCCACTTGTGAGTATGTTGCTCCATGCAGTCCCGCCATACTCACATCTCTGAAAAGCTCAGGCCTTAAGCCTTCCACGAATCTCTCCACTTTTAATGCCTCCGTACTCACCATATGTTCTGCAAACCTTGACAACAGTTCAAACTTACGAAGGTAATCTGTGACTGTCATGCCACCTTGCCTCAACTGTATGAACTCGTTCATCTTCATGGATCTCACTGGTGCCGTAAAGTACTTGTTTCTGAAAAGTTCCTTGAACCTTTCCCATGTCATATTCGTGACATCCTCGATACTTTTAATCGTATCCCACCAGTGGCCTGCACTTCCTCGTAACATGAAAGAAGCACAGAGCACTCTGTCTCCCTCTAGAATTCTACTGTATTGAAACATGTTTTCCACCGTGCGTAACCAATCCTCTGCATCTGTGGGGTCTGCTGCGTCCTCAAATATTGGAGGGCTCAGCTTTCGAAATCTTTCACAAACCATTTCCACACGTTCTACTTGACGTTGATTGTGATTAATATTAACCTCTGGCTGTCCACCCATATCTCTCTGTTGAATCAGTTGTTGTATCTGTTGGGACTGGCGCTCTACCAGTTCCATCAGGCGAGTAATCATCGCATCACTATTATTTCCTTCAGTAGGTGTTATTTGCTCAGCAACTCTATCACTTTCAGAACTTTCACCCATAATTCTTTCCATTTTGTCTACCAACTACAAGTCCTACACCACATGGCCAATATAATTTATAAAATATATAACAACACAGAAGGAAAATAACACTTACACGCAAAGCTGCTCTCCCAAGGAATGAGTTCATGTACATAGATAGTCTGCAGGACCCAAACCGTGCTTTGATACCACTCTGTCACGACCCACTTTTCATAACTTATAATTCTTATAAATATTATCATCATAAAATTTGCACATTATTTTTTTTTCTCACATAATATATATTATCCAAACGGCCATACCAGTTCAACATACACAACTGGTTTCTTACACCACTTCAATCCACACAAACAGTTGACAATATTTTTTTTAATATTACATAATAAAATATCAGCGGAAACAAAATAAACACACGGTCTAGCCCAACAGGTCGTCATCTATGTACATCCACTTAAAACCTTGTAGGAGCTCCACAGCTTGCATAGTACATCACATACTCAAATATCATCAGGCTCACCTACAATGCATAAACTAGTGAGACAAAAATCTCAGTAAGTAGAAATCATGCATGGCAATGCATGAAAATGCATTTATTTCCTAATCTACTAATTTGTCTCTTTTATTTAGAAAACTGTTCACGTTGCGGGATCCCAACGACACACTTATAATATGCACCCCAAATGAGCTCAATGGGGACGATTTTTCCGAACCCCGACAATAGTGACGAGAACGATTTTTTCGAACTCTGACAAAGTGGTGTGGACGATTTTTCCGAACACCTGACAAAAATGTCGGGAACGATTTTTCCGAACCCTGACAGAGATGCATATATAGTGGCCGCACACACCATTAGTATCTTATTAATTTTGGGGAAAACACTTTTCATGATTGTGCATGGTATGCAACCAGTTCAATTAAATATACATCATAAATCATTTATGACATCAATATCAACATTTAATAAAATAACAACTTAATTTAATTCACACAAATCCACATCACCTTGGATCACACGGATCTCTTAAAATAACAACACCATCTTGGATCACACAGATCCTTATAACCAACATCTTCTCAAGTCATGCGGATATATTTTTAACAGTTCCTAATCACACAGATATATATAATACAATAATATTATTTCAAATTACATAAATCCACAACTTGTATAATCAATTAATCCCAAATAATTCATAACATAATTAAACTAATCACAAATAATTCACAACATAATTATCACATATTAATCACAAATAATTTACACACAACATATTTATGCATTGTAGTTGGACTTCCACTTACTTGAATTCTGACAATTATAGACCCGTGAAAATCCGTAACTAATTCCTTCCTTCCTGTTCCAACACTCTTTTTCCCTAATTTTTTTTTTAATAAAATTCGCCTGCTTCTGCAGGCAACCCCAATTCCATCTTATTTATATATGAGAAAGTGGTTTGATTAGGTGGAAATCCACCAATCAAAAAAATTTTTTTTTTTTTAAATCAAAAAGCCATGCATTCAATTTTTGCTGCCAACAGCCGTAAAGTAGCCGCCCATTTTGACTTTTTTTTATATATTATATAATTATTATTATAATAAAAATACGTGTTTAATAATTAAGAAAAGTGTATTTATACACATAAAATAATTTACTCATATATCCAAATTAATACATGTAAATATTTATGCACACATATATTCACATATTGTCACCATTATTATCACAGATGTCTCAAATAAAATGTAAAGATAAATAAAATTGAGAAACAATTACCACATAATTATAAAAGACACATAATACAAATTTAATTATATAAACACACTAGTAGTGAGAAACTTGGGTATTACAATGTATTTATCCCCATTCTCGAAAAAGTATAGTCCCCATGTATTAGTTTTTCAATCATATCGTAAGAAATGTGTTGGGCTTATATTGATCTTACAGAAAATAAAAAATAATTTCTCTAGAAGATTTTGAGATAAGCTCATATATCCAATATAGATACTGTTTTTATGTTTCATTTTAAGAACAAGTGAATCTCATGAATGTATACCATCTTTCTACAGCACTCCAGCTTACAGGTGGAGCTCTTGGGTTACTATTTAGCCGAGTAAAGTTTGTTGGAATATGAATGTATAAAAAAACTTGTCATCCTTAATGGTTGTATCGATCATGTTCTTTTAAGATTTACACTTCGACCCCAACAAAATCCATGGGTAACAATTAGACCTTTTCACTAGTCTCGTGTGTACATTTGAAGTTGAATTTGTAATTGATAATTAACAAATTTTATTGACAGTTGTTCCTATTTATCTGGATTTGGAATCCAACATCTTAATAAAACTGACTTTTCAGTGATTAATTAGATTTGAAATCAATGTTTTCATAATCGGATCGGAGATCAAACCTGTGACCCAACGATTCGAACTTCAACCGGTCGGGCCAGCGGTTAAACCGAAAAAATTAAATTACCTCAATATAATTATATTTTATAAAATAATTTGTAAAATTATTATACAAATTACTATTAAAAATAAATATAATAAATAATACTTCCTCCATCCCATTTCAAACTTTACATTTGCTTTTTGCACGTAGATTAAGAAATATAATATTTTAATATGTAGTGAGGTGAGAGGAATAATATTTTAATGTAAAGTAGGTAGGTGTATTAGTGTGATGTGTGAGCCCATGGAGAGAGAAATAATTAATTTGGGTGGGTCCCATTTACTAAAAAGGAAAATGTAAAGATTGAAATGGGACACCCAAATTAGAAATATGTAAAGATTGAAATGGGATGGAGGGAGTATTTTTTAATAAAATATAAATAAAAATAATTTATAATATCAACTAAATATTATAAAACTGTAAAATAAAATACTAAAAAAAACCAAAATAAATAGGAGTAATAAGTATTTTGAAAAGTAAAAATAAAGAAAATAATAAAATAGCATACTCATTTACAGTTTTATATTAATAAAAAGTCTTAAAGGACAATTAGGGCACTCTATCATACTCAATTCACAGCTGGCAGCCTCCATTTACTCCTCTTTCTCTCTCTCTCTCTCTCTCTCGCATCCATCCATTTCTTTTCCATTCAGTTTTGAAATTTCTCTCTTTTGCAGACACCGCCATTGCAACAGTCTTTTCCATTCAGTTTTGAAATTCCTCTCTTTTGTAGCCATCGCCATTGCAACAATTGCCACTGTTCCTTTTTCTTTTTCTTTTTTTGGACGGTAAATATTAGTTGTTAGTAGTTAGTTTACTAAGCACCCTTACTTCCCCTTCTCCAAGTCTCCTTATATCTCTCCTTTTAATTCGTTTCTAATGAGAATCGAGCCTGGGTCTCTCACTTAAGTGAGGAACCCATTGGCCAGGTGGGCTAGCCCACCTGGTTACTGTTCCCTTTTTCTTACTTGTTTATTCAGTCACCGCCACAATTCACTCTCTTGCAACAATTTTAAAAGCTATTTTAAAAGTTTTTGAAACATTCGATAGGGGATGTTGGTATCGATTTTCTTTTTTTATCGATTCTAACCGATCCATCCTAGTTTAATTATGAAAATAGTTTCAAGGTTATTTTAGATCGATTCTCGATTTAATCGGTTCAATCGGGTAGTTAAATCCAATTTTAAAAACACTGCTTGAAATACGAGAATAGTGACTAGTACAAACAACATAAGGTTTGTATATCTACCACTAGATTACGAAAGATGAGTCATTAATATGTTCCAAAATTACACAATTAATTTTCCTTTTCAAGTTAATGATTTTTAAATTTTTACCAATATCGATATTTGACAATCTGTATCGATATGAGATACTCCATTCATCTTATAAAACCTTTCACACAATAAAAAAATATTTTATCAAATAATCTCAAAAATTTCTTTTATTTTAAATTTGTCACTTCTCTTTCACACACACTACTCCCTCTGTCTGGTTTAAAGAGTCCTTTTTTCCATTTTAAATGTCTGCCACAAAGGGTTTCATTTATTTTTTTTACATACATGAGACGCACACAAACTCATTAATACAATAAAAATATGGGGCTCTGTTCTCAGTCCCATTTTTGATTAAAATGATGTAGAGTAAGAGAACTCTATCGTTATTGTAAATGTAGTGACCAAGTAACAAAATTTATAGAATATCGTCCCAAGGAAAAAGTAAAATCAAGGAGTATCCGAATTTGCCTTTAATCATACTTTATTAAAGTGATAGAATTTGAGTTTGGGTTTTAGACTAATAATTATTCTAAGCAATTAACTAGAAAACAAGTAATAACTATGATTATCAAATGACAATGATGAAATGGAATGATTGAAAATAGATGCTAGAAAAAATGCAAGGCTAACCACAATCCAAGTCAAGGTAATATCCTAGATATGCAAGACTCTAGTAATAAACATAATCAATAATGAATTAGAAGCAATCGCATTTGTACCCCTAATCCCTATGGCCTACGTGACTAGGTTCTCATACCTTTTACAAGAATAAATCCCCTTAGATTGGTCTTATTATCAATTCCCATGAAGGTACTATGACTCTAAGTTTGGTTCTTTTCATAAGTGTTTTAAGCATTCAAAGGGTATGGCTTACCTCGCCTCATACTAACATGCATGATCATATCACTAATTGATTCAATTTATCCTTAACACATAATATTTGAATGGCCATCCTAACATGATGTGTATAGAAATCAATCACACAATTAATAAAATGAATCATGAATCACAATTTATAAGAAGAAATCCATCATCATTTCAATTTACTACTAAAAATCTCACAAATCTAATTTAACCTCAACTCATCATGTGGCTAGACTCACAAGAGTTCTAGCCACCAACAATCATCTTACAAACCTTACAAAGTCCATAAAATACCATTGGTAACTTCAAATCAAAGGAAACACAAAATAAAAGTAGAAGTTCTTCCCTTGCGATTAAGAGTTGATCTTCTTCCTTCATAAGCTTTCTAAGCAAATAAGCCTCAAATCTCACTAAGGATGTTGTGGATGAAGGATGTATAGAGAGAATTTTGAAATCAATGTGGTAGAAATGGATGAATTTGGTGGATTTTGGATATAGAAGAGAGTGTGTGTGTAAATATGGTGTGATAGTGTGTGTTTGATCTTGGTAACTGCTCAAATGGACTTCCCTCTCTCAGTTTTCGCACAAATTGGATACTTATATCCCTTGAAATCTTTTAGAACACGTGCACAACTTATTCTTGATTCGGCACCTACACGGCTCGTGTAGCAGCACACGGCTCATGCGCTGCACATATAGTTCGGCGTGTACTGCGTGTTACCGGAAATGGCTTATGCGCTGCACACGACCCCTCCTAGGCGTGTAGCGTGTTTTGATGCTTGTGCACGACCACCTCGGACAGGTCCGTGTTCTGCACACGGGGTGTGTGCTCGCGCATGACTCGTACGCAAGAACACGAGACGTGTTCAGGCGTGCTGTTATCTTTTCTCCGTTTAGCTCCCGACTCTGTTTTTGACCTGTTTTATACACATTTAAGCTCATTTCCATAAATTTATCAATATGTACACACTTCTCCTAATTAATTTAAAACTCTACTAAAATTTAACACAAATAAGGATAAAAACATCCGAAAATCTACAAATAAAGACACTAAAATTTAAGTAAAAATGACAACGATCAATCCTCCAAACTTAAAGTGTTGTTCGTTCTCGAACAACTAAAAATGATAATCAAGAGGAGAAATTTTCACCTAGGAAAATACCTAACTAACATAAACCACAACACATCATAAGTAATAAGGACTACAAAATCACATTTAGTATTCCGACATCATCAAACTCATAACAAAAAAGATTAACAAGTTCAATCTCAAGAAGACAAAAGGGTAATCAAATTCTTTTCGGTCCAAGCCTCTCATAGGATATCAAATTCACTCAACATTCTATGAATTATAATTACTCAACTCTCATTAACCGGTTAGAACCGACTCACCATAGGCTTGCTCATGGACTATGTTCACAAGCCACACTTGTCTCAAAAAGTGATAAAAAAAGGTCTTTATTTTAGGATGTAATGTTAGGCCCTTTGGCTGGATAGGTAGAATTCGGATAATAGTGACTATTCAAGTGTAGATAATCGAAGAGATGATTCTTCTCTCCAACATCCTCACTTTCAATCTTCCTCCCTTTTCATATATTCATAATCACTAATCATCACATACCATAGATTCATTGAGCTTCTTTCGATTGCATACTTGACTTTTGAATTCCTTGAGCATATTTTTATGATTTTGCTCTTTTTTTCTTTTATTGAAGTTGCATGTATATTTTGCTTGAGCTTTTTTCATCCTTTCTTGCTTGTTCACCATTTCTTTCTTCTTTATTGCACATTTCTCATATCAACCTTGTAAACCATCATCTACTCAATCACCCATACAAAGGTTATGTATATAAGGCTTAAGTGGATTTTCAAGGCTTTTAATGTGCTAAAAGCACAAAGAATAGGCTTATAGGCTCAACTTGGCTCACTAAAGATAATGTTTGGGTAAGGAAATATATGGCGATGACTCATTTAACAAGGATGACCTAAGATCATTTCACAAATATCCACCATTCGGGCCTCATTCCTATAGTCCATGAGCAAATTCTAGTTTGTCTAAGTTTAACCGGTCCTCTCATCAAGAATTAACCATGGAGGTACGGTTGAGGCTCGACTCTCACAAGCTTTTTCTTGGACCAAAAAGAAACCTAATTAACCTTCATACTTCTCAAAATTGAACAAATTATGTAATTCATATCACAATTTCAACTAGTAAAAATCCTTAATATGCTTGCCATCACCTATCACAAATAATGCATCATAGCTCATATTCAAAAATATTTAACACCTTCCTAAAACATATCACCAATATAACCTATACAAGAATAAAATCTCAAACACAACACACAAGTAAAGGTTCACCAAACTAAAAACATAGTACAAACATATAACATACATGACCAAAACTCATCCACTTCAAAAAAATTAAAGCACATCATCTCACATCCATAACAATTAAGCTCAACTTTCCATCACATCCAAATTATGAAAAACAAACTACAATACCAAAAATAAAGAGAAATAAATCGCATAAAACTGAAATAAAACCCAAAATAATCCTCCCAAAATACAAAATAAATAAAGTACAATCCAATCCAACAATCTCAAATCAAATATCTATCATAACTCAAATGAACTAAAAGAAGTGACTAGCACTAAAAGAACTCCCTTCATGGCTCCGGAGGTGGAGGTGGCTGATAAGGACCCCAAGGGTTGTATGCATGAGGAGATGCTGGGAATTGAAAGTTGAACATCATGGTCATTATTTCCTCCATATTGTTGGAATGCACACGGGCTTGCTCGTTATGATAATCCCTCCGACGATGTCCCTCTCGAAGCTCTTGAATGTGTGTTCCATGCACTTACTACGTCTCTTGAATCTCCCTAATCTGTGCTCCATATACCTATTGAGCCTACCTTATCTCTCTCACCTCGTCTAACATGAAATTCCATCTTACATTCCCATCGGGACCCATTTGTTGTTGTTGTTCTTGCTCTCCTTCTTCAAACTGTGGTGGCTCAGGAGCTTGTTCATCAAATTCCACATGATGATGTGGTGGCTCCTCCTTATTTCCTTCCATTGGTACGGGTTTCGCTCTCAAATTGGCTAGCTCTCGATTCTCCTCAACCTTCATTTTTCGTAGTACTTCCTCCACTCCCTCTCGATTCTATCTGTAAAACTCTCGTACTACCCTGGAGTGGTTGACACTTGACATGGCTAAATTTGCATACTTCCAATGAGTGTAAACCGTGGTAAGCTCCAGAGCTGGTAGAGGAAATGGGGCACCCTTTTCTTGCCTTAAACAGTATTGGTCCCCAATTAGAGACAAGAACTCCATCCTTATAAGCTGATTATAGTTCAACACTTCACTTGTCATCCTATTTTGCATCCCTGTAAGGTTGAAACCCAAGCCCTGAGCTATCATGGTGACTATCCCTCCAAGTATCACCCCTTGAGAAGTTTGCCTCTTAGCCACTCTCTATGCATGTTGAACAAAATGTGCCGCCATGTTCAGTTGTAGCTCACGATGTAAGCAAAACATGATGTATAACTACTTTTCACCCACTGTTCCACTTTCAAACCTTCCCAAAATAGTGTTCGAGATGATTTTCTCAAGGTATCTCATAACTGGGTTTCTTATCGCAGTCCCTTTTGATGCACTAGGTATGTACCCTGCTTGCTCTGTCCTATCATTTACTAGTCTCTTCCACCAATCTTGATGGTTAAACCCTCCACCTTCGTAGAAGCTTCTATGACCTTCACATGACGTGCACCCCATGAATTGGTTCATAACATGTAGAGGAATGTCCCTTCTCTTCACATTATTCAATTGGAACGTAATGGACACTGGGAACTTGTTCCTATCCTTCTTTACCTCTAAGGTACTCAAAATTCAGCTGTGAGGTGTAAGTAAGTCGGAGGTCTCTTATCGAAAAACTCATCCATGTGTGCAAACTGGAACAAACTCCTCAAATCACCCTCTATTCCAAGTCCCTCCATAGTCGCGGTATCTTGGAATTGAGTTGGTTTTACCTTAGGGAGAATTGTTTGCCCACAGAGTACATATTTTCTCCAATACTCTTCAAACTCTGACCCAAAATAATCCGGAAGAATCCCATCTTCCATCATTTGAGCATCAAGATTAGCAAGTTCCATCGCATCCGTAACGATGATAAAATCATCATTCCTTGCTCGCCTTCTCCTTTCAGCCATCTACAAGATTCATCACACACAAATTAACTTCCATCTACTTACCAAAGAGTGATATTTATCTAAACATAGAGTCACCACAAGTTATTCAACTAAGTTTACACTCTAAACATGTTTATCTATCACTTTATCATGAATACCAACTTTTTACGCATCACCATTTGAATTCCACACAATTTTCTATTTTTTTCTAAAGTAACGAACAACAATTCATTTTACCACATTTATATAAGCCTCATATTCATATGAAATTCCTCAAAGATGATCTCCATTATCAAATCAATACTCATTATGCTCATATTATTTCAAAACTTCACCAAAATAGTCACTTAGGTATTTCATCGAATACTTGGCATGCACAACATTTTAATGTGTTTTCAAATAAAAACAAAATAGCCTCATGCCCAAATCCTAAATACCTAGGCCCTATTTCATGACAATATCATCATCATAAAAGCATTCCCAATCAATATGTCTCAACAAAATCATTCAATTTAACCAAAGTAAAAAATTCCCAAAATTCTTTTTCTCAAGAACCCTAATTTTTGTACAATTTCAATTAATCCAATAATAGAACTGGCCAATGCATTTTTAACAATTATAATCATGTTTCCAACTCACTAAAGAATAAAGCCCATGCATCAATTTGCTCAATTTCTATCAAAATCTCAAATTTTCGAAAGTTAGGGCTCATACTTGCAGCTTTTGACTTGGAAGAGTGTTTTGGTGTAGACAATTTAAGGAACTCACTCTCAATCACTCAAACTAACCTTACAACTGAAGAATTATGGACAATTGATGAAGAATGAGGTGTATTTGGAGTAGAAGATGAATTCTGGGCTTGTACGGGTTGAAGAGAAATATGCATTTTGTTCTGAAATTGAGAATTTTAAATCTGAATCCGAGTACGACACGGCTCGTGTTTAGTTACACAGCCCGTGTTTCTTATATCAGCACGCCTCGTGTTCTGTACTCGCCCATGGCATGGGCGAGTAGGTGTTTCTGATGCTCGCACATGCCCTCGTATACATGGCCGAGCTCTGCACACGAGGCGTGCTGCTACACAAGAGACGACCCGTGCATTGAACACGGCATACCCCTGGGCGTGTTCTTGCTTCTGACGCTCGCACACGCCCTCGTGTACAGGGCCGAGCTCTACACATGAGGCGTGTTGTTGTACTCTATTTTGCACCTTTTTTATTTTCAAACCCTGTTTTCCCCTATTTAAACACTTCAAATACACCATATATATGCTCTCAAAGTCATCACAACCATTATCTCCACAAATATGATCAAATAACGAATAATCATGCACTTCGACACAACCAAACATGCCAAAACTCATTAAAAAAAATTTCAAATTGACCCAATTTTTCACAAGATCATTTCTCAATCAACATTAACTTAACCAAAAGCACACTCAAGTGGTGAGTCACACCATGCACTCTCCCCCCAAACTTAAATCGAAACAAGTTAAGATTTAAGTTTGCAAGAAGTGGTGAGACTTACCCTTGTAGTTTCCACCAATGATCTTCATAAGATTACCTTGTGATGACGTATGTGCACTTCCAAAATTCAAGTATGACCACCACACACCCCCAAACTTAAATTAACACGTGTTAAAATTTAAGTTTCAAAGAGTGGTGTGACATACACCTTCATTCCAAATCTAGCACACCTCGTCTCCTTCATATGCATTTTTCTCAACGAGCACAATCTACCTACATATCAAACTACACGAAAAACAATCAAAAACAAACATAAAATAAAATCTACTCTACTAAACAATCAAAGAGTTTCAAGAAGATAGAGTATCCATATACACTATCTCCTTTTGAGAAGGAGATAGGTAATACTTCACCCGATGACCATTCACTACAAACTCATTATTAGAACCCTTTAATTTCAATGTATTTTCACTCAACACCTCAAGCACTTCAAATGGCCCCATCCATTTAGACTTTAATTTCTCGGGAAACAACTTAAGCCTAGAATTGAATACAAGAACCTTGTCTCCGGGAGCAAACGTCTTTTCCTTTACTTTAGCATCATGCCATCTCTTCATATTCTCTTTGTAAATGATGGAATTATCAAATGCTCTTCCTCTAAACTCCCCAAGCTCAACCATTTTTAACAACCTTGCTTGACCACTTTCCCTCTCATCCATATTAAGGCGTTTAATAGCCCGTAATGCACGGTGCTCTAATTCTATGGGAAGATGACAAGCTTTTCCATATACTAATTGATATAGTGATACACCAAGGATGGTCTTAAAAGCCATTTGATATGCCCATAAGGCATCGTCGAGCTTTTCTGACCAATCTTTCCTTCCTCCATTGATAGTCTTCTCTAAAACTAACTTAATTTGACGGTTTGAGACCTCCGTCAATCCATTCGCTTGAGTGTGGTAACGTGTAGCAACTTGATGTTTCACTCTGTATCTCTTCAACAAGCCTTCAATCAATTTATTCACAAAATGAGAGCCCCCATCACTTACCAATGCACGTGGAACTCCAAACCTTGCAAAAATATTCCTCTTCAAAAATCTTTGAACACTCAATGCATCATTTGACTTAGTGGGGATTACTTCCACCCACTTTGACACATAATCCACGGCTAACAAGATGTACATATATCCTTGAGACGAGGGAAATGGTTGTTGGATTGTATACTAAAAGTCTAGCTTTTTGTATGAACAATGTTATAACAATTAATTTGAAATGAGAATCATATGATCAAATGATTGCATCTTATAATTTATTTATATGTTCGATGCAATAGTCCACTTACTTTATACTGTAGATAATATGTTGTGCGACAACACGCGGAAGATCATATTATCGATTTCCTTATAAAGCATAAATAGATGCTCACAACCGAGATAGACGGGGACTCTCTATCGGGATGGTTGTAGTGTGGTTTGGTATTAGCTTGTCTTAGCTATAGAATCACATTAGTGCACTTGTGCGTATTGAGCAGGACCGCTTGAGATCGTTCGACTTATACTAACTTATAGGAGAACTTGATCTCAGTTATTATGGAAGTTCGTGCTCTTAATCCCTATACAATAACCTCGACACGTAGGGCAGTATGTATTTCTTTGATTCGTCAATGGGTGAGATTTATATGTAATTAAATTAACAAACTCGATGAGTTGGGAAATAGGGCTGTCTCTATGGTGTGTTGTTGATTGTAGAAGGAATCCGTGTCCGTCATAGGTTGATGATGTCCCCTTGAGGAGCTCATAAGGATTATCATGTAAACCCTGCAGGTGGAATTTATTCCGGCATGATAATGAGGTTGAGTGGTACTACTCTTGGATGAGATATTAATTAATTGGGTTGTCAGTAACTTAATTAATTAATGGACATTGTATATCTTAAACATGGGGAGACTAATGGACTCATAATAAGAAGGAGCCCAAAACGTAATTTTGGGATTGGTACGGTAGTGCAATAATAATATTTTAGTGGAATATATTATTATTATTGGACTTAAGTATAAGCTTTGGGCTAAGCTTGGATACTTAAGCCCAATGGAGGCCCAACCCAATTTCTCCTCCTGGTCCCTGCTGTAGCCCATGTATATAAGTCACCTCAGCTTATCTGGAATCCTAATCTAATTCATTATTCACGTGTGATGAGGGTTGAGAGCAGATTGAGGAGGTCTCGTAGATCGTCGCCCACACGACGTCGAGATCGAACTTGGGACATACAACAGAAGATCAGAAGGTAGTTTGCTGCTGTTGTCCGCGACCTTGCGAAATTTGTATAAATTCGTACAGTACTCAGAATTTGATGATCAATATACTGACAGAAAGCCGTCGAAGAGAAAATTGTCTGAACGCAAAGATCACTCAATTCCGATATCAGACGAAGAAGTTATGACCATTCTCGTGAGACTGCGCAGGCTGCCTGCGAGAATTAATCTTCATCAACATACCCTGTGAACGGTAATCGTTTCTATGATTTATTGCTTCCACTGTGTTAGAAACGCATGGTATGCTAACGGTTCATGTTAGCCAAATGATCGAGCGCCGACAATTGGTATCAGAGCTTCGGTTTCGTGGTGAAGCGTGACACGTTAGGCTAGGGTTTATGTGATTAATTTTTCGAAATTAGGATCGCATGTTTAGAGTAGGGTTTTGGTTTTACTACGCAAACCATGAATATCCCTATGTGAAATATACACTATATTATATCTATTCATTGATGGTTGTGTGTGAGAGGATTCGACGAAAACTGTTCGTCAATTTCACATGGAAGGAAGAAATTGAGAGAAAATCCAGCGCAGTGATATTGCAGAGGCAATAACCGGAGTTTCAACAGTCGGATCAGGCTGATTTTTGGTCAGCACGTTCGAATTTTGTGGATGTACATTCTGAACGGTGAAGATTGTATTTGGAGCTTTGTGTTGTCGGGAATACGCCGAAAACAGAAGTAGTTTTTTGGGCGATTCTGTTCTGCGCAGTCGAGGGAAACGAGCTGTTTCTCACAATCTAACCGTTGGATCGACCTGTAATTTGGACATCATGTTTAGAACTCACAGATGTAGATTTTGGACGGTGGAGATTGGATACCCAGGTTCTTACAGTTGCGAACCCTGAATGACAGTTGGTGTAGTTTGAGGTTGCGCGTTGGGCTGAACTTGGTTCTGTGCAAGTAGGCCCTTGGACGAGCGATAGTTCGAGCGGATTTGTATCAGGTTCGATTGGTCTGCATTAGGTTTGATCGATGCTGCACCAGGTTCGAGCAGATTTGCATCAGGTTCGATTGGTATGCATCAGGTTCGATCGATGCTGCACCAGGTTCGAGCGGATTTGCATCAGGTTCGATTGGTCTGCATCAAGTTCGATCGATGCTGCACCAGGTACGAATGGATTTGCATCAGGTTCGATTGGTCTGCATCAGGTTCGATCGATGCTGCACCAGGTTCGAGCGGATTTGCATCAGGTTCGATTGGTCTGCATCAGGTTCGATCGATGCTGCACCAGGTTCGAGCAGATTTGCATCAGGTTCGATTGGTCTGCATCAGGTTCGATCGATGCTGTACCAGGTTCGAACGGATTTGCATCAGGTTTGATTGGTCTGCATCAGGTTCGATCGATGCTGCACCAGGTTTGAGTGGATTTGCATCAGGTTCGATTGGTCTGCATCAGGTTCGATCAATGCTGCACCAGGTTCGAGCGGATTCACATCAGGTTTGATTGGTCTGCATCAGGTTTGATCGACTCTGCACCAGGTTCGAGCGGGTTTGCATCAAGTTCGACTGGTCTGCATCAGGTTCCGCGTGAGTCTTCACAATATGATCGGGCAGGGTGCCAGAGTGGTGGAGCAGGCTGCGGGGAGGTCGATCCTCATCGCTGTTGTCCGCATTCGTGATTGGTGGCGAATAATCGAATTCGATGTTATATAACTGTTATAATTGATTTATTAATTGATTATTGTTTTATATGTATGCATGATTATCTATGATTTATTGCCTTAAATAGAAGCATGCTAGATTGCGTATTATATTTGGTATATTATATGCATGTATGTTGGAGTGTTGATCAAGTCAACTTATTTTTGGTAATTTATTTCCTTATATATAACTGCTATAATTATTTTATTGGTCAATTATTGTTATATATTTGGAAGTATGAGCATGCTAGGTTGCGTATTTTATTTTTAAATATTATATGCATGTAAAAACCCTCGGTGTTGAATAACTAAGTGGGAGAGGGGATTGGTAAAAATTCCCGCGGCCTCCATTATTGGTTTGTTAGTAATGTGAATAAACTTGCGCGTCGGCATTAGAGCCTTCCTCCCCATCGGATGAGTTTATTCATGGATTGCTGGGACAGACTTCTTTAAATAATTATGTTTGTAATGTGATGCATATGAACTTGCGCGTTGGCATAGACCTTCCTCCCTATCGGATGAGTTCATGTGCGGATCACTGTACAGACTTATAATTGATGACTGTAGGAAGTTATCCGAGCGCGTGTGCACTTCTCCATCTGTAAGGCACATAAGCTTGGGCCGCGGACTTGGGGTCAAATAATGGTGTACACTTAGGTGTAAATAATAAGTATCCTTCCCACCGGAGTCACTGCTTTTATTTGCATGGCTAAAGAGGAATCGACTATTAATTATTTTGTCATAAAGTTAGGTTGACAAATGAAATTAATGGGTAAAACCTTCTCTTGTAAATGTTCGGATTTGTAAACGTCCACACTATCGTGGCTTGCAGACTCACGGTGCTTGAGATGTCGGTGAATTTTATTTTTATATTGTTTTGAGGGAATCAATATAAAAGGATAAAATTCGAAGATTTGATCGGCATATTTATTTGTGATTCTCTGATTTTTAAATGGTTTTATCTCACTTATTATTAACTAAAAGAAATTATATTTACTTGTCCAAATTAGATGATTAGAAAAGAATCTTGGTTTTGAATTTTACTGCTTAAGAAAATACATATGTGTTCTCACAAAGGACGTCTCATGATGCCTATTAAAGTCTCTAGTGAAGAGATGAGAGGTTCATAGAAATATGATGGTCTCATGTAACTCTTCGGATACTTGAGTAATTTAAAAGGCGGTAGGTCATGATTGAATTTGATGAATGAATTGGAAATATATGGAATAGAAGTTGAAGGGGAAACCTAAGTCAATTTTATTCTTCATAATTGCCTAGATGTTTTGAGTAAGTTTCTCATGAATTACAAGAGGTTGTATATGGTGGGAAACTTCTGACAAAACATGTGGTAAAGGAAATCCAATTTCATAAAAGGAGTGAACAAGGATAGAATCTTACTTGCTAGTTGTTTAAACATGATTAGTGATGGCATCTACTGACACGAAGTGTGTAGATACTGGAATCACTGAATGTTCATTACTAAGTGAGGATAAGATTGTTATAACATGAGTAAAACTACAAGACTAATGGCTATTGCAGTGGGAGTTGTTTATTTATCTTACGATATGAATAAACGTTTGATTTTGTGAAATTGTCTTTACATACGTTTTCATAGAAAGAATTTGATTTCGGTTTCTATGCATTAATAGATGGATACTCCATTTCATTTAAATGACATGGTCATTATAATGAAGGATAGAGTTGTAATCTGTTATGGTACATTGATGGACAATTTGTATACTCTTAAATCATGTATATTCCACAGATGCAACAAATAGTAATTAATAATGCATCTTCTGATCTTAGTAAGAGAAAGTAACCTTCGGAGATGAACTAAACATGCATTTGGCGTCTAAGACTAGATCATTTTACTTGAGTAGGATTCAAAAGTTGATAGCAGATGGACCGTAAGGTTTATCTGAAGTGGAAACTATCGGACTTGCGGGTCTTACTTGGAAGTAAAAATGATTAATTACCTTTTCAAGGTAAAGGAGTGTAGAGCCAAAGATATATATGTTGGAATTGGTTCATTCTGATTCAAGTGGGCCTAATATTATCTAGGCGAGAGGTGGTTATGAATAATCGAAGATTATTCTAGATACCGATATATTTATTTGATGCACTGCATGTCTAAATTCTTTGATTTATTCAAGAATTACAAGGTTGGTACAGTAAAGCATCATGGAAAATATATCAAGTAATGACGATTTAATCGTCATTACGAGTACCTCTTAGGATAATTATGAACTATTAATCAGATGTTGAGATTAAATCTCAAGTGGTCTACACCGGGCATGCTCTAGCTGAATGGTGTGGTGGATAAAAGGAATAAGACTCTTATGTTAATGATTAGATAGATGATGAATTATTTGGAATTACTTAATTCATTTTATGGATAAGCCCTAGAAACAGTAATTCATTTGAATGTTTGTCTGTTTGTGGGATATGCTATAAAAATGAAGGTGATTTATTTAGTCTAAAAGATCGAAGGGTGATTGTTAACACAAACACTAGATTTTTGGAAAGGGACTATGTAATAAATCACAAACCCATGTATGAGTTGTTCTAAAGGTAGTGAGAAGAAAACACAAAGTATAAGTACCAAGTGTACAAGAGAATATACCACAAGGTAAACTGCAATGCGTGTCACGTCTGATACACAATTACATGTAGTGCCTTGTCGCAGTGGGAGGATTATTCGACAACCCGTGAGATACATGTTTTGGGAAAGTCGTAAGACTTGATCCCTAGTAAACATGGTATTATCCCAGGAATATGACGTTGCACTACAAAATTAAAATGCGGAATCTTAGTAAGTGCAATGAATATTAAAATAGAATCGATGGATTTTAAATTAGGTCTGGATGCTTATTGAACCTCTAAATGGCGTAAAAGCCATTGGAAGCGGGCATGCAAGAATAAAAGAGGATCATAGAATAAGGTGAAAACCTTGGAAGCAAGCTTGTTGCGAAAAGGTATACTCAGAAAGAAAGGGTTCGATTATGAGAAAACCTGTTCGCCGGTAGCTATGCCTAAGTTGATCCGGACTCTTTTATTTGTTGCTACTCATATGAAATATGAGGGATAGCAAATAGATGTCGAGACAGCTTTCCTGATTGGAAGTCTTAAGGGAAACATCTATGTGAAGCAACCAGAGTGATTCATTGCAAAGAGCTAAGAGCATTGTGATAGTGAGCTTAAAAGTGTCCATTAATGGACTAAAACAAGCTTCAAGATCATGAAACATCCATTTTGATGAGGTAATCCAGTGACATGGATCTAATCAATGATCGGATGGGTCTTGTGTATTGATAAGAGTGATGGAAACGTGGTGGTATTTCTTGTACTATACGTAGATAATATCTTGCTCATTGGAGATAATGAAAGAGTATTGTCGGGCGTATGGGTATGGTTGATAAAGCGGTATGAGATGAAGGACTTAAGAAGAGCAAAAATATCCTTTTGATCACGGTAATACGGATCACAAGAAAGGATGTTATGCTTATCTCAAGTTTCATATAATGATACGATCCTTACTCGTTTAGCATGTGAATTTATCTAAGTGAATGTGTCTTGTGACACAAAAGTAGATAAAGAAGATGAAAGCGGTTCCTTATGCTTCGGCAAATGAGGAAGCTCAATCTAAGGAATGCTATGCACGAGAATGGATAAATGTATTGCTAATTGCTTAGACAGTGAGTATCAAGGTAACTCGAAATAAGAATGTTGAATTGTGGTAAGACATATATTTATATACCTGAAAAGGACTAGAAATTATATGTAGGCTTACCGAACAGATTCACTGATTTTTATGGGTTACATAGATTCAAAATTTTCAAATTAGATAGGGACGACAGTAAATCTACCTCAAAGGTTATGCATTTAATTTTAAGAAGTTGAGTCATAATGTGGAGGAGTGTTATATAGAAATATATTTCAGACTCCAGACTCCATCATGGAAAGATGATAAATTGGAGCCTATGAGGCAGCCAAAGTATCTGTATGACTCTAGAAACTTCAAGATGGACTTCGAAGTGTTTCTAAGTTTGCCCAAGGATATCACAATTTATATTGATGATATTGGTGCAGTTGCAAACTTGAAGGAATCACGAGCCCATAAGGCAATTAAACATATGGAGTGCAAGTACCACCTATTATGAGAAATCGTATGATGAGGGGAAGGTTGTTGTCGCCTAGATTGCATCGGATGATGACCTAGTAAATCCATTTACAAGGACCTTAAGGCGAGAGCTTTTGATGGTCGTGTAGTGGGAGTGGAAATCAGATGTATGGCAGAAGACATGACAGCATACTTTTAGTATAAGTGGGAGATTGTTGGATTGTATACTAAAAGTCTAGCTTTTTATATGAACAATGTTATAACAATTAATTTGAAATGAGAATCATATGATCAAATGATTGCATCTTATAATTTATTTATATGTTCGATGCAATAGTCCACTTACTTTATACTGTAGATAATATGTTGTGCGACAACACGCGGAAGATCATATTATCGATTTCCTTATAAGGCATAAATAGATGCTCACAACCGAGATAGACGGGGACTCTCTATCGGGATGGTTGTAGTGTGGTTTGGTATTAGCTTGTCTTAGCTATAGAATCACATTAGTGCACTTGTGTGTATTGAGCAGGACCGCTTAAGATCGTTCGACTTATACTGACTTATAGGAGAACTTGATCTCAGTTATTATGGAAGTTCGTGCTCTTAATCCCTATACAATAACCTCGACACGTAGGGCAGTATGTATTTCTTTGATTCATCAATGGGTGAGATTTACATGTAATTAAATCAACAAACTCGATGAGTTGGGAAATAGTGCTGTCTCTATGGTGTGCTGTTGATTGTAGAAGGAATCCGTGTCCGTCATAGGTTGATGATGTCCCCTTGAGGAGCTCATAAGGATTATCATGTAAACCCTGCAGGTGGAATTTATTCCGGCATGATAATGAGGTTGAGTGGTACTACTCTTGGATGAGATATTAATTAATTGGGTTGTCAGTAACTTAATTAATTAATGGACATTGTATATCTTAAACATGGGGAGACTAATGGACTCATAATAAGAAGGAGCCCAAAATGTAATTTTGGGATTAGTACGGTAGTGCAATAATAATATTTTAGTGGAATATATTATTATTATTGGACTTAAGTATAAGCTTTGTGCTAAGCTTGGATACTTAAGCCCAATGGAGACCCAACCCAATTTCTCCTCCTGGTCCCTGCTGTAGCCCATGTATATAAGTCACCTCACCTTATCTGGAATCCTAATCTAATTCATTATTCACGTGTGATGAGGGTTGAGAGCAGATTGAGGAGGTCTCGTAGATCGTCGCCCACACGACGTCGAGATCGGACTTGGGACATACAGCAGAAGATCAGAAGGTAGTTTGCTGCTGCTGTCCGCGACTTTGCGAAATTTGTATAAATTCGTACATTACTCAGAATTTGATGATCAATATACTGACGGAAAGCTATCGAAGAGAGGATCGTCTGAACGTAAAGATTACTCAATTCCGATATCAGACGAGGAAGTTATGGCCATTCTCGTAGGACTGCACAGGCTGCCTGTGAGAATTAATCTTCATCAACATACCCTGGTGAACGGTAATCGTTTCTATGATTTATTGCTTCCACTGTGTTAGAAACGTATGGTATGCTAACAGTTCACGTTAGCCAAATGATCGAGCGCCGACAATGGTCCCATAAAATCAATGCCCCATACATAAAAAATTTTCACATCAATTCTTAAACTCATTGGCATCTCATCTTTCTTCCTTATTTCCCCAACTCTTTGGCATCTATCACACTTAGCCACAAACTTCTTTATATCTTTAAATAATGTAGGCCAATAGAAATCCGATTGCAAAATCTTAGCCCCCGTCTTTTGATGACCGAAGTGGCCCCCACACAAAGATGAGTGACATAACTCAAGAATCCCCACAACTTCTTCATTAGCCACACATCTTCGTATGACTCCATCATTACAAATCTTAAACAAAAAGGACTCATCCCACAAATATTTTTTTACTTCTATAAAAAATCATTTTACCTTGTACTCATTTAGCAACATGGGCTTGATTCCACAAGCAAGGAAGTTGACATAGTCGGCATACCAAAGAGGTACATTCATCATGAGAGTACATACTTGCTCAACGTCTACTTGAAGAATTTTCTCATCCGGGAACTCATCCCCAATCAGCTTCATGTCCTCATTCTCTCCTCAATTTTCCAATCTAGATAAATGATCCGCGATCATATTTTCCATCCTTTTTTTTATCTTTGATCACTACATCGAATTCCTGCAAAAGTAACACCCAACGGATCAAACGTGGCTTAGCATCTTTCTTACTCATGAGGTATTTTATCACCGCATGGTCCGTATAGACAATAGTTTGTGTGCCAACCAAGCACGGTCGGAACTTCTCAAAAGCATACACCACCGCTAAAAATTCTTTCTCGGTTGTAGTGTAATTAACTTGGCACAAATTCAATGTCTTGGAAGCATAGTAGATCGCTCTAAACTTTTTCTCTCTCGTTTGCCCCAACACCACTCCTATGGATTGATCACTAGAATCACAATGGAATTCAAATTGTATGCTCCAATCCGGGGTAACGAGTATTGAAGAGGAAGTGAGAGCATCCTTTAGCACCTGAAATGAGACACGACATTCATCATCAAAGTTAAATGGACATTCTTTTTCAAGTAGTTTACAAAGTGGTTTAGCAATTTTTGAAAAATCTTTGATAAAGTGTCTATAAAAGCCCGTATGACCTAAGAATAATCTCATCCCCTTCTCACTAGTAGGATGGGGAAGACGTTCTATGGCTACCACTTTTAAACCATTCTTCGAAATTTGATGCCCCATGACTAGGGGTGAGCAGAAAACCAAGAAACCCGATTTAACCGACCAAACCGAACCGAACTGATAAATTCGGTTCGGTTTTTGAAAGGTCAGTTCGGTTTCGGTTTTGAAAAAATAAAAAAATGGATCTTCGGTTCGGCTTCGGTTTTGGGCTATGAAAAACCGAAATAACCGAACACCGAACCGAATTTATCATATATAAATAGAAACCCTAGTTCTAATTCCCTGCCCTAAAATCTAATTTCATTTTAACACTATACACTACTCAGCGGCGCGCACCCATCCGCTATCCCCTGTTGGCTGTTGCTCTGCCCCCAGCGCCTTCGCCGACGAAGTTCACCGGCAGTCGCCACCACCATCGGCGGGGAGGGAAAGTTGAGGCGGTGACTGGTGAGTGGATAAAAGATTGAGGGATTCGTTTCCAGTGGAGGCAGCGGTCCAGCGGAGAAGTTGTCAAGTTGATACGGGGGTAAGAATATATCCAAGATTTATTTGACATCTAGGATTTGGTCGGATAGTGTTAAGCATCAATCGGAAATTTCAGTCTTATTCATTGGCTGCTAGATAACCAAAAACACTTTTCTCAACCTAAATTTTACTTCACCAGTTTGTTATTTATTATTTGTCTAGTCAGTGTGCAGAAATAAGGTTTAATCTAAAATGGTGCCTTCCAATTTTGTATAAATAGTCACACTGTCAGAGAGAAAAAAAGTAAGATGAATTGATTGTGCAAGAAATACTAAGAAAGGTGAATATTACTCAGTGAGCCAAAATATTGTCTGTATTCTTATATTTACACATATAATTGGTAAATATTTGAGCTTCCTCATCTCGCAGCTCCAGGGTAATTACATTTACATATATAATGTCATGTATTATGTATATATTAGGACACAGTCAAGAGAAGAAAAGGTCATCTGAATCTCTGATAAAAAGTATAATTGTTCTCTACCTAATGCCATGTGCCATCCCACATTAGCTTCAATTTTCAGTTCCATATTTTCAGTTCAAATAATAAATTAATGTTAGGCTTACCATACAAATTTCATATGGCAGTAAAATTCCTAATGATTATTTAGATATGATTATTCCATATGTAGAGTATGATTGTTAATGGTTATTCCATATGGCTACCCCGTAATGATTATTTATATTTTAAAAAAAATTATGCAGAATTTTAGGGTATGAATGGTGTGAAATTGTTTTTATTTAGGGTTATATTTGTACAAACTAATCTTATAAAGTTTTTGTTTTTGTTTTTGTTTTGTAGACTTGAGCCTTGAGGTTATGGAAAATCGAATTCTTCCAACTATAGATGAAGATGAGTGCATCGAAAGCACTAACGAAGGTTTTAATGCGCATGTTCAACCTTCTACTCAACCTTCAACTCAACCTTCAACTGAACCTTCAACTCAAACTGAAGCTAGAGTTCCCTCAAAAAAGAGAAAGTCAATGAAACCAAGATCTAAGGTGTGGGAGCACTTTGAGAAGATATTTGATAATGAAGGTACCCTTAAACAAGCAAAGTGCAATTATTGTGAAGGTATACTTAATAGTGATTCAAGAGTAAATGGAACTTCAACTCTAATTGCTCATATGAGAAATTGCCCTAGTAATCCACATGTTCAAGAAGCAAAAGCTGCAAAACAATCACTATTAAATTTACAACCAAGTGGTGGGGTAGAGACTAGTGAAGTGGGCACACTTGGTACTTGAAAATTTGATCAAGATGCAATTAGAAAAGCTATTGCATATATGATTATAGTTGATGAGTTGCCATTTAAATTCGTAGAAGGCGGTGGATTTAAAAAAGTTATGAATCAAGCATGTCCTAGGTTCAAAATCCCATCAAGATGGACAGTTTCTAGAGATTGCTTTATGTTATATGCTGATGAAAGGGCAAAGTTGAAGTCTTTTATGAGAAGTAATTGTCAAAGAATTAGTATTACCACTGATACTTGGACATCTGTGCAAAGAATTAATTACATGTGCATTACTGCTCACTTTATTGACAATGATTGGAATTTGCATAAGAAGATAATTAACTTTGTTCCAATTTCTAGTCATAAAGGTGATTACATTGGAAAAGCCATTGAAAATTGTCTTCTTGAATGGGGTTTGAAAAATGTATTTACTGTAACTGTGGACAATGCAAGTTCAAATGATACTGCTCTTACTTTCTTGAAAAGAAAAATGTCAGGTTGGGAGGATAGTATAGGTGATTGTAAATATCTCCACATGCGATGTATTGCGCATGTGATTAATTTGGTTGTTACTGAGGGCTTGAAGGAATTGAATATATCTGTTAAGCATGTGAGAGATGCGGTGAGGTACATAAGAAGTTCTCCTGCAAGAATTTTGAAATTCAAGGAGTGCGTAGAGTATGAGGGGATTTCTTACAAAAATTCATTGTGTTTAGATGTGACCACTAGGTGGAATTCGACTTATTTGATGTTAAGTACAGCTTTAAAATTTGAGAAGGCATTTGAGAGGTATGAGGAACAAGAGTCCAGCTTCGTTTCTGATTTGGGGAAAGATGGTGTTCCAAATCCTTATGATTGGTTAGTGGTTAAGAGAATTTCAGATTTGTTGCATCACTTTTATGTGCTTACATTACGTATCTCTGGTTCTTTTTACGTCACTTCCAATACTTGTTTCAGTGAAATAAGTGACTTATGTTGCATTTTAAATGAATGGTGCAATAGTGATGATGTTGATGTTAAAAAGTTGGGGGAATCTATGAAAACCAAGTTTGAGAAGTATTGGGGAGATCCGGATAAAATGAACAAAATCATATTTTGGGCAACTATTTTGGATCCTCGTGACAAGAATGTATACATGGAGTATTCATTTTGTGAGATGTATGGTGAGGAAAGAGGTAAGAAATTGTTCCAAGGTGTGAAAGATGAATTGTTGGAATTGTTTAATGCATACAAGTCTAAGTATCTTCCGGAGAATGACGTTGTGAATGATAATATCTTGGAAAATTCTTCTAGTTCAGTTGTTACCCACTCTCATATTGGTCCAATAGCGAAACAGCCAGCAGCACTTTATAAGCAAAAATTTATGAAGAAAGTGGGTGGGATTGGTGAGTGTAAGAAGAGTAAAATTGAAATTTATTTGAGTGAAGATAACTTGGTGGATGTTGGTAATTTTGATATATTAAAGTGGTGGAAGTTAAATTCTGAGAGATTCCCGATTCTTTCAAAAATGGCTCGTGATATTTTTGCTGTTCCTGTTTCAACGGTGGCATCCGAGTCAGCTTTTAGTACTGGGGGTAGGGTACTTGATGCCTTTAGGAGTTCTTTGACTCCGAAGATTGTTGAAGCTTTAATTTGTACACAAGATTGGTTTCGAAATTCAAAAGTCGACACTTGCGTGGAAGAAATGATCGAAGACCTTGAGAAATTTGAAAAAGGTACATTCTTTTATCTTGTATTAGTAGATAAAAAACACTTGACTTCTGTATATTTCAATTGTAATGATTTTTTCGTTTGCAGACTTGCCTAAGGTGAGAGTTGGAGAATCTTGAAAGAATGTTGGTTCGTATCCTCTTTCAAGTGAGAAAAAAGGGTGTATGTGTTTATCAACTAATACACTAATAGTATATGTGTTCATCAAGTCATAATTAGTATTCTAATGTGTGTTTATGCAGATTTCAGTTCGATTTTCATGATATTTAAGGAATGGAAAACTCACCTGGCCTGTCAATCTGTCATCCACAGCCTACTCAAGTTCTTGAGTTTTGATAGTTTGAACTACACTTTTTATGGAAGAAGTGTGTGTTGGTCAGCTGCATTTTCATGATTTTATGTTTGTTATGAATTTGGGAAGACTTCTCCGTGAATTTGATCGTATTTTAATTAATGGTACTGTAAAACTACTTAATATTCGTTTTTGGCGAATTTGTTGTTGGGACTATGAAACATTCAGGTTGGTTGTTGTTTCAAGTAGGGTTGTATTGGACATATTTGATTGTTCTTTTTTTTAAATTTTTTTCCATTCTGTTCGGTGATTTTGGTTTTTAAACCGAACCGAACCGTGAATTTTGGTTCGGTTTTGCTCGGTTGGTTAACATGTTCGGTTTCGGTTTCGGTTCTGGCATTTTGTAAAAATCGGTGTTCGGTTTTGTTAAATCGGTTCGGTTCGGTTTTTAACCGACGCACACCCCTACCCATGACTATCCCATCTGTCACCATGAAATGACATTTTTCCCATTTAGTACAAGATTCGATTCTTTACACCTCTGCAAAACAATAGTGAGATTGGTTAAACAAATATCATAAGAGGAACCATACATGGAAAAATCATCCTTAAACACCTCCATGACATTTTCAATTAAACCATCAAAGATCGACATCATACAATGCTGAAAAGTGGCAAGAGCATTACATAGACCGAAGGGCATCATCCAAAATACAAATGTACCATAGGGACAAGTGAATGTTGTCTTCTCTTGGTCTTCCGGGGCAATCAATATTTGATTATACCACGAATATCCATCAAGAAAATAATAATACTCGTGTCCCGCAAGTCTATCCAACATTTGGTCTATGCATAGCAATGGGAAATGATCTTTACGAGTGTTCTCATTTAATTTACGATAATCAACACACACTCTCCAACCCGTTATAGTTTGGGTGGCAATTGTTTTATCTGTATCGAATCGAACAATTGTCATGCCACCTTTTTTTGCCACAACGTGTAAAGGACTCACGTATGGACTATCACTAATTGGAAAGATAATTCCCGCATCAAGCCATTTTAAAACCTCTTTTCTTACCACTTCTTGCATTATAGGATTCAATCTACGTTGATTTTGCAAACAAGATTTCTCATTATCAATCAAATAAATCTTATACATACATAAAGATGGGCTTATACCTTTCAAGTCTTTTATACTCCAACCAATAGAGGACTTATGCTCCCTTAAGTTTCTCCCTCTTTTGTTTTCTTTTGGTTCTTCATCAAGTTTTTCCACTTTTGTTTTCTTTGCTTCCTTACTTGTGAGTTCCCTACAAGCATTTAAACAATTCAACTCGTCAATTATTTCATCATTTTCTAAACAACAAGAAGAGTTAGAATTTAAAGAGTCAATAGAATAAGAGTGACTTCTGATAATTTCCAAAGGATCCTTGGAATGAAAATGGTGCATATGCTTTTCAACAATGTTGTCCACAACTTCCAACCTTCTACATTCCTCCTTGTTCCTAGGATACTTCATAGCCTCTTTTAGTGAAAATATCACTTCTTCCTCATTCACTCTTAAAGTAAACTCCCCCTTTCTCCACATCTATCAATGTCTTTTCCGTGGTAAGAAATGGACGCCCAAGTATCAATGGAATATTAGTTTTGCATCTTCATCCATGTCTAGTACCACAAAATCAACAAAAAATACAAACTTGCCAACTTCGATCAAAATATCTTCCATAATTCCCTTCGGATGTGTCAAAGACCGATCGGCTAATTGAAGTGTGATCGACGTCGGTTTAACCTCATTGATGCGCATTTTCTTTGCACGCAAAATTAATCTCCAAGTGTTAAGGATATCAATTACAGCTTAAGCAAGCGACCAAGTGAATATCGAACCCAAAGGACGGCGTATTATCAATTTAATTATTTACTAAATTAATTAAGACAAGATGGCAATTAAGTTTGTGGAATTTAATTATAATCTACGAAACAATTAATTTAAATAACAATTAAAATAAAATATCACTCAAAGAATACGAAAGTAGATCAAGTATGGAGAATAGGTAGCTCTAAGATAATCCAGTTTCACTCATTAATCTCTCTTTCTTGTGTTGATGTTCGACTCTGCCTTGTGGAATATGGACGCATCACTAAACCATGCATATCTACTCTATAGACACAAGTAAACATGCGTGTAACACGTGTGAATAACCTCGGAGCAAGAGATATAATTTCATCCCCCTTTCTAGGTACTATCAGTATCAATTATTTCCCTGGTCAATTGGTACTCTAACCCAATATGATCTTCCTTTATAGGTACTATGAAGTTATACTCTTCATCCTACATAATAACCCGAATTCAATTCAATTAATAAGTATTTATATAAAATAGTTCTAATAAGACTTCGAAATCCCTTCACTTAGAATTATAACCTGTAATCCTGCTCAGCAGTAAACACACTCAATCAATAATCAAGATATGTATTCAGATTCTACATAACAGTTAATAATGCACAAAACGACTGTGAGTATGAATTTAAAAGGCATAGTCTTATATAAAATAAACCACAAGTATTGTTGTATGGATTTTACACACGAAAGTTGAATTAATTAGATAAAACCTTCATAAACCCTAGATCTACCAAAAAGGCTCTAGCCCATGATGTTACGAAAAACAATCATGGGTGCTGGATAGATCTTATCCGGATGTCTGGAAAATTACAAGATAAATTAGAAAATAAAATAAACCCTAGATGCGGGAGTCATCGTGTCCTTCTCTGTCTTGAATCCTCCTCTTGATTCCACAAATGAATCTTCAAAGTGATAGATGGACAGAGAAAAGAATGTGGATGATGGTTGGGGGTGATCGACGGGGTGTAGGATGGTTGTGTTGCTCTCTCCAATCCAATCTCTCTATGATAATGTATGATGTGATCTACACCCCTTTTTATACTTGTAAAGTGCTCCTAACAGACCTTGGATGGGCTTTAACTTGATACATACGCTAAATTTGGTAAAAGAAACCCCAAACTACCAAAAATAGAACCCAGCGACATTCTGTTAGACTTGACCTTTCTTGGTCGAACAAGGCCTCCAAGTCAAGTAACTAGTCGAGCAAGCTCTCTGTAAGTTTTTGACATTTTGCTCGAGTTTCACTCTTCCGTTCGACCAAGACGATTCTGGTCGAACGGATCTCCTTTGGTCGAGCAAGCTTGCGTAGTCTCACCGTTTCATGCATAACTTCCACATCCAACCTCCGAATTTAGTAATTCTTGTGCTCACACGATCTTCTCTTCCTTGGCTTTCTATAAATATAAAGAACTAACAGAAATTCCAACATTTGAATGTATAACAAGTCACGCAAAGTAGCGCAGCCATTCTGTTCGGCACATCATGCGTGACGTGACCACTTTGATCATAACTTTCTCGTTTGGAATCCAATTGGGGTGTTCTTTATATCAAAAAGACCCACTCTTCTGTGGCTTTCCAACCATGTATTGAAATTCTAATTCAGAGCTCCACACGAATACATAAATATTAGACGAGTTGGACGTGCGTCTTTCAGCATTCTTGCACAACTTGCACCTTTTCTCCAACTTGGCACTTTTGATCCCTTTTTCCACCTAAAACACAACAAAACACCTCAAGTGCACCTTTTTCTCAAATATATTGAATATAAGATATTTGTGCTAAGATATAACAACAATTCACATCTAAAAGGTGTTAAATTGGACACTAAAACACGCTTATTTTCACTCTCAACAAATTTCCAAACTTACCCGTTGCTCGTCCCGAGGAAACAAAATAAAAATAAAGAGAGAGAGTAAGAAAATTTGCGGGGAAACAAGAATTATGACAAATACCCCATTCAAAATACAATTGTTCTCAACTTAGGTCATGCAACTTTCGTTACATTTAATAATCAATTCATAGCATACAAGTTAAGACAATCACCACCAATTCAAATGCTCCATTGACATGTTCTCAAGGGAAGTATATATCACTCGCACTCAAGTGTAAAAGATGTATACTTATGGGTTAATGTGTTTACGCTCAAATTCAATTCAAGTGCATGCGTAATCATAAGCTTGCCAAACATCTCAAACTCTCCACTACTAAAAGGTATGACTCCATAATGGGATCAAAAAGGATTTTTCTTTTGGATGTAATGTTGGCTCTTTGGTTAAGGTAGGAAATATATGGACAATGTGACTCAAATAGTAGAGAACTAAAGCTGATTGATCACTTTAACTTTCATCCTCTCTTTCTTTTCAATGCAGATGATTTTCATTCCTTCTCCACCTTCAAGCACAACTATTTTTTCTTCTTTTCTTTCTTTTTTCCTCTCTTGAGGTGCCAGTTTCAGGCACTACCTCTAACATCTCGGGTTACCAGTTTCGGGCACTACCTCTAAGCAACTTATTTTCAAGCTCATAATCACTTGTACAGCTCTAAATATTTTATTCCTTCCAAACTCCATCAAAATTAACTTCACATACTTTGACAACATTTAATTCTCCACTAAATATAGGAATTTAAGGGTCAAATAGGATATCAAAGTGGCTATCTTCAAAGGTTGCCAAAGAAATAAGGCTTTTAGGCTCAAAAGGGCTAACTATGGATATATAATTATTTGGTAGGAAATTATTTGGCTAAGTGAATCATAAATTCAAGGATGGCCTAAAATCATCTCCCATTATCTAATATAACATGCGGTCTCAAGTAAGACAAGAGGCAAGTTATAGAATACACACACAAGAACGATACTCACCAGAAAGAAATATCATGTGATTATGTATATGATCAGCGAGGCTCAAAATCTCACATGGGTTTTAACAAGTAATAGAGCACCTTTCATGGTAAACAATATCCCACAAGTACATATAGAACTTCATACCACAATATAATTCAAGTACACTTCCTTCATCAATTTCAAGAGCATATGAATTTCATGCACAATTTTAAAATATAAGCTCACGTGTATCACAACCAAAAACACAATCCTTTCACTGATATGAATTAAAAGTACACATAAAAATTAGAATAAGGAAACGAGGGCACCTGAGTTTTTTTCAACGTACGCACGAGTCCTCAGTGTAGAACTCATCTTGCCACCTAGTTACCTTTTTCTATCATCAAAGCTCAAACACACATCATCATCACAAGATTTATCAATAATAAAATAGGAGAACTCTAAGAACGATTCAATTGACTATCTAATCGACTCCACACACACTAGAAACACCACAGAACACTAGGCAAATTGCAAAAAATTGACACATCAAAATCGATTAAAGTTTTAACATATCGCAAAAAAAATTAATTCCCCTAGCAAACATTACAAAGAAAAGATTATACTCTTGGTGCTTCAATGAGATAAGAACATCACACCCCCAAACTTAGTAAAAACGTAAGTTGAAACTAAGTTTGCAAAGAGATGTAATTGCCGATTAGTAAGCACCTTAAATATAAAAATTTCTTACTCACATGAAAGAAATAAAGAAATAAAATGGAAAGGAAAGTCCCCAATAGGCACTCATGTTTAACGTCGGAGAGTCACGACGGATGTAACCTTACAGACTACTTGATCGGAAGACAGTCTTGTCGCATCCTCACCTTCAAGTACTTTCTCTCTTCTTATCTATACTCAGCACCTCACCTTTCTTGGTCACAAATATATGATCCTTGGAATTACCTTCCTCCCATGGCTATCTAGACACCTCCTTGTCAATCTTCCACTTAAATTCAGAATCACCTGTCTTAGAAAAATCAAGATTAAACAAGTTAGCAACCACATCTATGCTCTTGCACTTTTGAGTCTCTATAGGCATCTTCATTGCATGATCAAGAGAGAAAACCACATCTTCATTATCCATCTGCAGTCTTAGCTTCTCGGCTCTCAACCTCTTAACTCTTTCCCACTTCTTCTCTATTAAAAGCTTATTATTCTGCTCTTGGGATGGCTCTGGAGTGTTCCAATCAATAACATAGCATTCGGTATCAAATTGGGCACTGAACTATGTTGCTCGATCTCTGCTCGACCAAAAAGGATTGGTCGAGCAGATGCAGTTTGGTCGAGCAGCGTGCCTGATCGCGAGCTTTCGTTCACCATGTGTTGCTCGACCTCCATTCGACTTGGGTAGTAAGGTCGAACGGATGGATTCTGGTCGAGCAAGCTGCTCAATCGCGAGCTCTTGTCTTCCATGCATTGTTCGACCTCTATTCAACCAAGGTGGTCTGGTCAAACGGAAGAGTACAGGTCTAACGGCGCACATAAAAATAGAGCATTGTAATTCTATTTTACCAAAGTTTGCTCGACCTCCGTTCGACTTGGGTAGCATGGTTGAATGGAAGGCATCTGGTCGAGCAAACTGACTTGTCGCAAGCTTTTAATATCATTGCGTTGCTTGACCTCTGTTCAACCATTAGGTCTGGTCGAACAGACTTGGTTTGGTCGAGTAACTTCACTGTTCTTTTCTTTTCCACTTGCCGACATTATCGGACCCTCGTGCTGTGTACCTAACCTCAATGTGATGTCATTATTCTCCAACGTTTGTGTCAACTGATTCACATTCGCAGCTATATGCCCCATAATCAAAGTAAGGTCCTTCAACTGCTTAGATAAATCTACATGATCAACATTCATTCTCGCTTCGATGCGGTCAACCCTTGCATCATTCTCAGCCATGTATTGATTGAAGGTATCTTCAACACTCTTCGCTTCGTGCTGCTTCATACTAGGCCCCCTTTGTGTCAACTCTGCGATCTGCCTCTGCAGAGACTCTAGTAGCTTGTTGATGTTAGCTATACTAGAGACGATCTCATCATCCCTATTCGACTTCACCACTTGATGTTCAACCTGCGCTACCTTGCCAAATACATATGATCCTCTATCTCTCTCTACTGGCCAGTCACGTAAATTCATAGAGATGTCCTCAAATAACTTTTCTGCTTCAAGTGCTGTTTTAGATAACAGCGCTCCTCCTGATGATGCATCAATAAAAATACACGACTCACAATCCAATCCATAGTAGAAGATGCTTATGTATTCAGCCTTAGGCATACCATGCTGTAGACACCTCCTGAACATGTCTTTAAACCTATCCCACGCCTCATAGAACTTCTCATCCTGATTCATCACAAATTGAGTGATGTCTTGCCTTATTCTTAAGATCCTTGAGGGTGGTATGTATCTCTCCAAGAATTTCTGCTGCAGTTGGTCCCATGTATTGCAATATGTTGCATCAAGAGTCTCATACCAAGCTTCTGCCCTATCAATCAATGAAAACTTGAATAGGGCGATCCGCTTAGCATTATCATTAGCTCCAGCACCCTTTTTAGTGTTTGCATAACCAAGAAATCTTTTGAGGTGCTGATATGGATCTTCAAAGCAACCTCCAGAAAGGAATTCTTTTCTACCATGTTAATAAGAGTATGATGTATCTCAAAATCATCATCTTTCCCCCTTGCTCCTATCAATCCCATGTTGCTAATCCCATAGTTCGTGAAAATTTCACGATGACAATATTATCAGGATTCTGCCTTGCTCCGGCCATGTTTAGCTTAATGTGTTATTACTTCCTTTTCTTCCTCTCCTTTTCCTAGTGCACAAGTACCTCAGAAAAATTCAAGGTTAGTTAGAAATAAATAATCACAAATAAAAATCTTAATCAAATTAGAAATAATAAACTAATAATAATAGCCGTCCCCGACAACGGCGCCAAGAACTTGATGCGCATTTTATTTGCATGCAAAACTAATTCCCAATTGTTAAGGATATCAATTGCAGCTTAAACAAGCGACCAAGTAAATATCGAATCCAAAGGATGACGTATTATCAATTTAATTATTTATTAAATTAATTAAGACAAGATGGAAATTAAGTTTGTGGAATTTAATTATAATCTACGAAACAATTAATTAAAATAATAATTAAATAAAATATCACTCGAAAAATACTAAAGTGGATGAAGTATGGAGAATAGGTAGCTCTAGAATAATCCAGTTTCACTCATTAATCTCCCTTTCGTGTGTTGATGTCCGACTCTACCTTGTAGAATATGGACGCATCACTAAACCATGCATATCTACTCTATAGACACAAGTAAACATGCGTGTAACACATGTGAATAACCTCGAAGCAAGAGATATAATTCCATCCCTCTTTCTAGGTACTATTAGTATCAATTATTTTCCGGGCCAATTGGTACTCTAACCCAATATGATCTCCCTTTATAGTTACTATGAAGTTATACTCTTTATCCCACTTAATAACCCGAATTCAATTCAATTAATAAGTATTTATATAAGATAGTTCTAATAAGACTTCGGAATCCCTTCACTTATAATTATAACATGTTATTCTGCTCAGCAGTGAACGTACTCAATCAATAACAAGATATGTATTCAGACTCTACATAACAGTTAATGATGCACAGAACGACTGTGAGTATGAATTTAAAAGACATAGTCTTATATAAAATAAACCACAAGTAGTGTTGTACGAAGTTTACACACGAAAGTTGAATTAATTAGATAAAACCTTCATAAACCTTAGATCTATCAAAAAGGCTCTAGCCCATGATATTACAAAGAACAATCATGGGTATTGGATAGATCTTACCCGGATGTCTGGAAAATTACAAGATAAATTAAGAAACAAAATAAACCCTAGATGCGGGAGTCATCGTGTTCTTCTCCGTCTTGAATCCTCCTCTTGATTCTCCTCTTGATTCCATGAATGAATCTTCAAAGTGATGGATGGACGGAGGAAAGAATGTGGATGATGATTGGGGGTGATCCCCCATTGCGAGGTGTAGGATGGTTGTGTTGCTCTCTCCAATCCAATCTTTCTATGATAATGTATGATGTAATCTACACCTCCTTTTATACTTGTAAAGTACTCCTAACGGACCTTGGATGAGCTTTTACTTGAGACATACACCAAATTTGGTAAAAGAAACACCAAACTACCAAAAATAGAACCCAACGACATTCTGTTAGACTTAACCTTCTTGGTCGTACAAGGCCTCCAAGTTGAGCAACTGGTCGAGCAAGCTCTCTGTAAGTTTTTGGCATTTTGCTTGATTTTCACTCTTCCGTTCGACCAAGATGATTCTGGTCGAAAGGATCTCCTTTGGTCGAGCAAGCTTGCGCAGTCTCACCATTTCGCGCATAACTTCCACATCCGACCTTCGAATTGAGTAATTCTTATGCTCACACGATCTGCTCTTCCTTGACTTTCTATAAATATAAAGAACTAACAGAAATTCCAACATTTGAATGTATAACAAGTCACGCAAAGTGGCACAGTCATTCTGTTCGGCACAGCATGCGCGACGTCACCACTTTGATCATAACTCTCTCGTTTGGAATCCGATTGGGGTGTTCTTTATGACAAAACGACCCTCTCTTCTGTGGTTTTCCAACCATGTATTGAACTTCCAATTCAGAGCTCTATACGAACACAGAAATATTAGACAAATTGGACGTGCATCATTCAGCATTCTTGCATAACTTGCATATTTTCTTCAACTTGGCACTTTTGATCCCTTTTTTCACTAAAACACAACAAAACACCTCAAGTGCACCTTTTTCTCTAATATATTGAATATAAGATATTTTTACTAATATATAACAACAATTCACATCTAAAAGGTGTTAAATTGGGCACTAAAACATGCTTATTTTCACTCTCAACACTCACCAATACCCAATTTCTTAAAAATTGACAAGGGCATCAAATTGATGCTTGCACCCAAGTCACATAGAGCTTTGTAGTTTTCATGCTTTTTCATCTCACATGGAATAGTGAAACTTCCCGGATCTTTCAATTTAGGAGGGTGTTTCTTTTGTAAAATAGCACTACATTCCTCCATGAAATTAACCGTTTTAAACTCACCCAAGCTTCTTTTCTTTGACAATATATCCTTCAAAAACTTGGAGTAATTGGGCATTTGTAGCAAAGCCTCCGCAAAAGGGATATTTATATGGATCTTTTTCAACATCTCAACAAACTTAGCAAATTTTTCCTCCAATCATTTTTTTCAAGCATCTTTGTGGGAATGGAATTGCTACGGGCAACTTAGGTATTCCCCATTCATCTCTTTCAAAGTTCTCTTCCCTCTCTTTACGTTTTTCTTCCTTACATCTTTCTCACTTCTTTGGAGACTTCACTTTTTCCTCTTCAAGTGTAGGAGAACTTTCATCCTTTTTAATAATTTCAACTTCTTTCTCTTTTCCTTCTTCATCCACTCTTTCCATAATCTCAAGTTCACATTCTACTCCTTCTACTTCCGTTGGCATAGAAGGCACTTCATATTTTATTCTACTACGAAGTTCAATAGTCTTGCATTGCTCCTTAGGGTTAGTAATGGTTGTAGATGGAAACTTCCCTTGACGATGAACATCCTCCCTTTCTCTTGTTTGACTAATTTGAGTCTCAATCGTTTTAAATCTTCTCTCACTTACATCATCTTTTTGTCTTCTTTTCTCTTTTTCATACTTTTTCTCTTCTTTAACTTCATTCATAAATTCAAGCATCTTAGTTATTTGATCTTCCATTGTAGGCTGCCCTTCACCATTTGGAGCTTTATCCCCTGGATCAGTGCTCGGTGAAAGAGTAGGGGCATTCCCTTGATTCCTATATGACAAATTCTCGTACCTACGAGGTTGGTTACAATTTTCTCCAAAATTACCTTGACCTCATCCTCCTTGCCTTTGTGGATATCCCCCTCCATGGTAATCAAAATTACCACCATAATTTCCTTAAAAGTTCCTCCTTTGTATGAAGGCAACTTCCTCAAATGACATTTCCGGTTGGCACCAAGTATCTTGAAATCCAAAATTCAGAGACATACCTTGTTGAGGCATAGATGTAGGCATTTGACAACTTTGAGAAGATTGACCCATATTAGGCATAAAAATGCCTTGTTGAGGATTTGGAAACACTTGTTGATTCATCAAGGGCATAGGCATACTTTGTTGAGGATTCGGAAGTACTTGTTGATTCACTATAGGTGTAGAATTCAGAGACACTTGCAAATTAGAATTCATTCTCTTAAGTATCTCCGAAATTACTTTTTCGGTTACATCTTCCTTAGGTGCTTCCTCCTTCTTCAGTTGTTGCATGCACACTTCTTCCATCTTAGTAGTTCTTTCCTATTCATACATCGCCGAAGCTCTATCCATAGGCCATTGACCCGTATTCAAAGCAATCTCTTCACATATAGCAATAGCTCTTCTCGGAGTTTGTCCCAATATAGAACCTCCCGCCGAACCATCAACAAGCATTCGTTCACTTCCATTCAATCAGCCATAGAAAAATCCCACTTGTTGATCTTCGAGAAAACCATATTGTGGACATCTCCTAAGCATCTCTTTAAATCGATCCTAAGCCTCACTAAAAGTCTCAAGAGGCATTTGCTTAAATTGGAATATTTGACCTTTTAGATGCAACATCTTTGATGGTGGAAAATACTTGCTTAAGAACCTTTGAGCCAACTCTCTCCATGTAGTACAAGATCCCAGAGGTAGAGTATTATACCAAGCCTTAGTTCGATCCCTTAATGAGAAGGAAAAAAGCTTCATCTTGATAGTATCCTCACTCACTCCGTTTTTCTTGATGGTATTAGCCAACTCCGTGAATTGAGATAGGTGAGCATTTGGATCTTCAATTGCACCACCCCAAATTGATTCACTTGCACCCCATTTTGATCTCAAAATTGTTGACATTCAATGGCGTCCCCATAGCATAATTCTCATATTGAGGTTGGAAATAATCTCGGATATTCATCCCCAGTCCATTATATCCACGGCCTTGAGGTTGATTTTGCACTACCGGAGGAGCTTGTTGATTATTTCTAGCTTCTTGTTGTGCCATCAAGTGTTGAATAATAGCTTACAATTGTTGATTTTGCAAGTGCACTTGTTGAACATTTTCTTGTGGCACAAACTCCGGATTAACATGTCCTCCTCGAACATTATGACCCCCTTGTTGAAATTTCCTCATATGACCTTCTTCATCAACCATATTGGCATTATCCATTTCGTTTTCCATAACTTCCTTTGTAGGATCTAACACTCCTCTTCTTTGTCTTCTTAAGGTAGCTTCCAATTTCAAGTTCAAAGGTTCAACGGATTGTGACCTCGAACGAGTTTGCATGTGCTTACAAAAATTTCCAAATTAGCTCCTCAAATAACCAAGACAAATAAACAAGTAAACAAATAAAAGAAATACTCTTATCAAAACCAATCAAATTCAAACTCGTTACAACCAAGATTTTAATATTTCCCTGGCAAGTGGCGCCATGTTCTTAGTCCTATTTTTGGTTAAAATGATGTAGAGTAAGAGAACTCTATCGTTGTTGTAAACGTAGTGACCAAGTAACAAAATTTATAGAATATCGTCCCAAGGGAAAAGTAAAATCAAGGTGTATCCAAATTTGCCTTTAATCAGGCTTTGTAAAAGTGATAGAATTTGAGTTTGGATTTTAGACTAACAATTATTCTAAACAATTAACTAGAAAACAAGTAATAACTATGATTATCAAATGACAAGGATGAAATGGAATGATTGAAATAGATCTTAGAAAGAATGCAAGGCTAACCACAATCTAAGTTAAGGTAATATCCTAGATATGTAAGACTCTAGTAGTAAATATCATCAACAATGGATTAGAAGCAATCGCATTTGTACCCCTAATCCCTATGGTCAAGATGATTAAGTTCTGATCCCTTTTATAATATTAAATCCCCTTATATTGGTCTTATTATTAATTCCCATGAAGGTACTATTACTCTAAGTTTGGTTCTTCTCATTTAATTACTCAAATGTCCTCTTATAAGTGTTCTAAACATTCAAAGGGTATGACTTACCTCTCCTCATACTAACATGCATGATCATATCACTAATTGATTCAATTTATCCCTAACACATAATATTAGAATGGTCATCCTAACATGATGTGTATAGAATTCAATCACACAATTAATAAAATGAATCATGAATCACAATTTATAAGAAGAAATCCATCATCTTTCAATTTACTATTAAAAATCTCACAAATCTAGTTTAACCTCAACTCATCATGTGGCTAGCCTCACAAGAGGTCTAGCCACCAACAATCATCTTACAAACCTTACAAAGTCCATAAAATACCATTGGTAACTTCAAATCAAAGGAAATACAAAATAAAAGTAGAAGTTCTTCCCTTGCGATTAAGAGTTGATCTCCTTTCTTTATAAGCTTTCCAAGCAAATAAGCCTCAAATCTCTCTAAAGATGTTGTGGATGAAGGATATAGAGAGAATTTTGGAATCAAAGTGGTAGAAATAGATGAATTTGGTGGATTTTGGATGTAGGAGAGAGTATGTGTGTAAATGTGGTGTGATAGTGTGTGTTTGATCTTGGTAATTGCTCAAATGAACTCCCCTCTCTCAGTTTTCTCACAAATTGGGTACTTATACCCCTTGGAATCTTCTAGAACACGTGCACAACTTATTTTGGATTCGGTACCTACACGGCTCGTGTAGCAGCATACGGTTCGTGCGCTGCACACATAGTTCGGCGTGTACTGCGTGTTACCGGACACGGCTCGTGCACTGCACACGATCCTCTCCTGGGCGTGTAGTGTGTTCTGATGCTCGTGCACGGCCACCTCGGACAGGCTTGTATTCTGCACAAGGAGCGTGTGCTCGCGCACGACTTGTGCGCAAGAACACGGGGCGTGTTCAGGCGTGCCATATTCTCTTTTCTCCGTTTTAGCTCCCGACTCTATTTTTGACCTGTTTTATACACATTTAAGCTCATTTCCACACATTTATCAATCTGTACACACTTCTCCTAATTAACATAAAACTCCACTAAAAGTCACACAAATACGGATAAAAACATCCTAAAATCCACAAATAAAGACACTAAAATCTAGGTAAAAATGACAATGATCAGGCTCGCACACCTACTAATACAATTACCCATTACACATTAAATAATACTCCCTCCATCCTGGACCACTCTTCCCGTTTATTTTACCACGTTTAAAAAAATTGCTCTTTTTGACCAAATTAGTTGATTTTAGAGGGTATTGTAATATTTTTAGGTAATAAAAAATATAAAATAATGGTATGTGTGTAAAAAAATGATTGACAAATTGAAATTAAACTTTTAAAATTGGTGGATAAAGTGATGCTTCCTTTTATAGAATGTGAATGGTGGTGTGGGACGGACGAATAAGGAAAGTCTGAAGGGTGATGTGTAGGGTGTCAACGAGCCCCCGGCCTGCGGGTACCCAGCCCGGACCCGTACATATAGAGGGCGGGTCCGAGTATTAACTTAGACCCGCCCCGCCCCCTATATAATATATTAAAAATTAATTTATATTTTATATATATAATTATATTTATGTTAATATATATATATATATATATTATACAATTATTTTATATTTTATACATAAAAATTATTTATAACTATATGATATATATTATTTTTAAATTATAATTATATTTAATATTCTTATGATTATTTATTTAAATATATGAATAATTTTTGTATGATTTAAATTTTTTTAGGATTAATTATTTAAAAAAAATGGGATGGGGCGGGGCGGGGCGGACGCGCCCCGTATGGGTCTGGGCACAGGTCCTATTATATAGGACCCGTACGGGTCCAGGGCGGGTCCGGGGCAGGTCCTCCAGAAACGGGCCGGGTCCGGGTAGTTAACTACCCGATCCAGACCCTGCCCGTTGACATCCCTAGTGGTGTGGGAGCAATGAAGTAATATTTCTTAATCCAAGTGCAAAAACAAGTGAGTCTCTTTAAATGGGACGGAGAGAAAAATACTTTATATTTTTTGCAATGAAGTAATATTTCTTAATTCAAGTGCAAAAATAAATGAGTTTCTTTAAATGGAATGGAGAGAACAATACTTTATATTTTTTATTACCTAAAAGAAATAATATTACTTTAAAGTTGGCAAAATAGATAAAAAGAGCAACTATTCTTGTACAACCTGAATCTGCGTTGCTTTTTATGGGATAGGGTTAGTATTTTAAATCTTGCATCCACTATTGTAGGAATATAGCCTTGGGTGGGGGTGGGGAAAAAAATCGAAAACTCGGTATGCCGAGCTTGTCGCACCGAAAAATATCGAAAAATGTCGAAATTTAGATATATCGAAATTTTCGGTACGGTATAATTGCCATACCGAAAAAATCGGTTCGATATCAGTATATATCGAATTAAAATTTCGGTATTTCGACATACTGAAAAAAAAAATATTATATATATATTTTATTATTTTATTTTGTAGATCTTATTTATGGGCCCCTGCTTTTGCCAATATATAACCAAGCCCAAAATTATTACCCAATGCCTAGCCCATTTAACATTAATATTCCAACCCACAACTTCATACAACTCCATTACCGATTCTCAAATCCCAAATCACATTCTACCTCTTGCTTAACGCCGCAATGATTCTTGTTCTCTGTTCAAACTTCAAATCCTAGATCTATCTACGTTTTTCTTCCTAAATCGCTTCACGTTGCCGCAATCAGTCTCGGCTGCTCGCTTCCAGTAACCCTAGCTTCCCGTTGTTACCCTTCAAGTAAGTATTTCGTATGACATGTTTTTACCTCTTAGATCTTTATTACGGTGTGCTTTTTGTTTCTTGTTTGGTAGATGATGAATCGATGATAGTCTTCCTGTGCGGGGGGTGCGTCTAAAAAATTTCGGGCTTTATGAAGTGAGCAACGGCGGGGCGAGCCTTTGCTGGTTCACATTATTTTGCTGATCTTGTTTGGAATATTATTATTGTTTGGGCTTCTTTGATTGCTTTTAATTAACTTTTGTGTCATTGGGGTTATCATTTGATTCTAATTCTATAAGTTATGATTTTTCTCTCTCCATCCTTTAAGAATTTACTTATGGGAGATTATTGTTTGTTTACCTTTCTTATTTTTTATATTGAAGATTGATACAAATACTTTTGTATACAAAAAGGATGTTGGTGAATAGATGGTTGTATCTACATTCTCTTCTGTAGTTTTCATATATGATGGTGTATTCTGAACATTGAGTTTCAGACTTCAAGATTTCATGACATATTCTTTTTATTGAAAAAGAAGTGTTATCAGTCTTGCTTTTTTATCTTTAGTGTGTCATTAGTATTAGATAACTCTGCAGACCGAGTTATCTTGATAAAATAGTGGGTACATTATGATCTAAGTTGTATTGAAAATCTGTACGCTCATTTCGAGTATGTTTGAAATATTTGGTATAATTCCAGTATATTGAATTTTTGAATTTTTTTGAAATATTTTGTATAATTCCAGTATATTGAATTTTTGAATTTTTTTGAAATATTTTGTATAATTCCAGTATATTGAATTTTGAATTTCGGCATTTCGATATAATACGTATATACCGAAAAAATCACGGTTTGACAACGGTATGTATTCTCAGCTACCGATATTATCGAAATTTCAGTATCGATATCGGTATGGTATCGGTATTTTCGGTATGCCGTATTTTTTCACCCCTAGCCTCGGGGCACACAATGATAGATTATTCCATAGAAATCACTTTTAACCAAACTTTCTTTAAATTTTAGACTAGTAAACTTTTGGTATGGATTTGGCCAAGCACAAGTTTAACCGTGAGCCCTCCCTATAAGCCACTTGAAGCACATCCTGCGATTTACCTCCTCCACCAATCCCCAGAGCAGGGGCGGTGGGGGCCCCCTAATGGTGGGGTACACCATATCTAGTGAGAAGGATGATCAATGATCATTGCATCGTAGAAAAAAGGATTTTGATTAAACTAAAGATAAAGCTAAGGCTAACATTGGTTATAGAAAAGAAAATTAAATTTGTTTTCACTCAAAAAAAATATGAATTTTATAAGAAGAAAAGAAGAGTATTAATATTAAATATTTTGTAATGATTACACGCGTCTACAATGAGAGTGCGAACGTGTGATTGAATATGTCATTTTCTGTTGGAGAATAAATTTTCTATTAAAGTTATCTTTTTTTTTTCTTTATAAAATTAGATTTTCCCTAGAATTGTCATTTAGTCTTTAAAATTGACATTTCCCCCCCCTACGTCTCTCTATCTCATGACTTTTTATCAACCATTATTGCTTAAGAACTAGTAGTGCTGATTTTTAAAAAGTAAACGATGTCAAGATTATTACTGCATAGTATTATTAAAATTTGTCTAGTATTGATTAAATTATTTAAACATAAATAAGAGAAGATAAAAATTATTTGAAATAATGCTAATTTAAATAATTGAAATAAAAATTATTGCAATGCGTTCACCACTATTTGAGAATCAGACTCCACCACAATTTTCTCATGACCACGATTAATTGCTATTTCAAGCCCTTTCTCAACAGTCATTGCCTCAACTACCTCCACTTCATACACTCCTCCACATCGCTCAGCAAAGCACCAAAGAACCTCTTCTCTACTATTTCTCATACCTGTTATAGTAGCACCAAACCCTTGCCTCACAGAAGCATCCACATTCAGGTTCAATCCATTACCATGTGGAGGATGCCAACTCTGATCTTCATTCTTGTCTTTTGATCTACCCACTTACCCCTTTAGCGCATCATGATATTGACGACGATTTAAATCCACGTTATATTTTATTTCTTCATGGGATACTTTCTTATCTCTAAAAATAAACTCATTCCGCCCCCACCAAATACACCACAAACTCGTGGCCAACAAGCTTCGCATTTCTTCATCCAATACTTTCAACAAAGAGAACACTCATTCATGCATAGGAGCATCTGTTATAAGATGAGCAAAGTAAGAAGAGACCCAAAACTCACGTACTCAAGCACAATCCGTCAAAGCATGTTTGGCTGTTTCAATCTCTTTGCCACATCTGCTACAGATCGGATCAATATCAACAAATCGACAGATAAGATTGATAGAGGTTTACAATATGTTGTGAAGGACGCGCCAAATAAATGTAGAGATTTTCGGTATTGTGTTTAGCTTCAAAGCTATGTTCCATTGGACCAACTCTATATCTTCATTCTCTCTAGCATTCGACCTTAACATAGGCTGATCGAACAGTGAAAATCCCATTCTTTGTAAGTCTCCAAGCGAGTGAGTCCCTTCCCCGTTCTCCTCCAACCGGAAGTAAGCATATTCGACCAACTTCACTATTAGAAAAGAGCTCATGGAGTTTAGGGATGTCCCATCCACTCCCATCAAGCAGTAGCAGATCATGTACCTTCAAATCTCCAATAAGGCTATTTTAAAACACTACTTTATAATCGAATCAAAATTTACAAAGTAAAGTTCAGCTTATCAACTCTAAAACAAACACGGTTCACTTATTCCAATAACATTATTTTACATTTTTTAATTAGTTATTATTTTTTGTTAAATATTCTAATATTTTTTTAAAAAATTAATCACTTTTTATTTAATTCATAAAATATTTTATACACCAACACAAATTTTTTCTAACAAACACAGATTTAGTTTCATAGTCCGTTAAAATGTGGTATATATCAAATAATTTTTACACCATAAATACTTGCAAATAATACATCTCAGGAATGATAAAAAGTTAGGGAAGTATATTGAGAAAATTATAACCTTTTGTTTCAAATTCTGTTCAATACTGCCACACTATTTCATTAAACCACCTTGATCAAAACCTTTTTACATTGATATAAAGTGGACCTATTTTCAGATATCACTCATCTATATCAACTTCATCCATTCTAATATTATACAGGTACATCCCCCTTGCTAATTTCAGGGGAGCTCATTTCTTAATTAATCATTACAAGATTCCTCAGTTCTCACATATTTTTAGTGCATTTTCCTACTTTCTCTGACCAGTATCACTTGCTCTGAGTCTTAGAAATGGAAGATGCTGAGATCTAATGGTGAACGATCCGGGGTTTCTCGACCCGTGTTCTGGGAATGGCCAAGATGGCTATGATGCCACCGATGAATGCAGCAAGCGCTGCCACGACCAATGCAGGTGAGTTGCCACCACCAAACATTTGATCCCATGGACCGGCTCCAACGGAGACGATGACCTGTTTCAAAAAAACAGCTTGTAACTTTCTATTAAAAGAGCATGTATCGAATGAACTCACTCTTCTATCAAAGATAACTTTCATTCATTTAAGGTGTATGGATAAACTAAAAGGTAAGCGTATACGAGTTAAAATGTCCGAACAGGCTGTACCTGTGGAATTACGATTGCCAGATTCAGAACTCCCATTGATAACCCTGCAAGATCCAAATAGTTTCTCAAAGTGCTATGCTCTCACACTGCAAATTATGAATTAAAACAACATTGGAACTGACCTTGGCCCAGGCCTAAAGCTTCAATACGTGTAGATACCAACGCATAAGGAACACTATATGTTATCTGCAACCAATCAGAAAATAAATCAGCAGACATACGACATTGTCGACTGCTCAGATCCTAAAGCCTGCATCCAGAACACCTTGCAATATTCGGAAAAATTGAGACAATGTGTCTTTTTATCTCCTGAGAGACAACAAATGTAGAGCAGAGAAGCACTTCTAAGAAAATGCAGCTAGATCAATTTTGTAGGAACTCTTAATTAGATAACTTCATTGTTGGAGCATATGTTGATTCATTTATCCAAATACCTAAACAGAAAAGAACCATTCTACAAACTTGATAAAGAGTGAAACAACTTACAGCTAACGGAATACCAAGAAATGTGAAGGCTAGTAGGGCAGCTATCACAATTCCATCAGGAGGAAGATGGCTACCAATATCCATACTACTCTTGACGGCAGTAATAATAAGCATTGCCACAAAGAGGAGAGACATGAAGATGTTAGAAATCCCCCATGTAAAACCAGCACCCCATTTCCGGCAGATATTTTCCAGAAGCACAGACGTAATCCCAAGTGTCAGCGAGTTCAACATTAGGGCAAACGAACCCATTCTCACTCCAATGCTGTAATTCTTCCCATCATTTGGCTCTCCACCGTATATCTCACGACCCATCCAGTCCGTATCGAAAAGAAGAAAAGGAAACCACCCAATCCAGGTAAGAGCGGTAACAAGGAGGATAATCCAAACAGTACCAGGGAGATATCTAAAAGTTCCAAAGAGTTCCCAGAGAAAAGCTTCGTGCTCGGAAGAACCTTCGGGCATTTCTCCACCGGAGTGAGGGGAACTATGGACAGATGTTAAGGGCTGTTCATGGGCAGCTGAGAGGCTTACAAATGTAGTTATTATGATGAAAATAATATCAATAATGAATGCAGTCTTTAAATTTGCACAGTTAACAGTGCAAGCAGAAGTGAGCGTAAAAGGAAAGATCTTGAACCAGCTACTATATGCCCCAGTTGCAAATCCAAGGATATTTCCAACAGCCATGAATAGGGAAAAATAGGCATTTGCTACTCGAGTTCTCCTGTGATCCTTTCCTAACATGAAATAATAACAAATTTTTTTAATTAATCGCTAGCAAGGTAGTCTGTTTATGGTGCTCAAACAAGGAGCAAATATATCTTTGAAAAATATTTCTTTAAGATGTATGATAATGCTCTCCAAGCCAATTGCATAAAGACAGAATGAAACGTCTCCCTTCATTCGTAAAACTATGACCCAACATATATCAGGTTCGCAGTTTAAATCAATGGCAGAAAACCATAGCAACTGCATCAACATCTTATCTAGAATCTTCACAAGCATTAGTTACAGATCAACTACATATTATAGAATCATAGGTGCCTAACTTGGAAAGCTCTTCCAAAAGTCAACTATCTGGTGGATCATAACTCTGGAATTCAAGTTCTGCGAGCAATCAAACATCCAATTCAGACCATAGTATTCTATTTAATCTGGTGTTTCTAAATCCTTTTCAATAGATCTTGTCTTGATTCTAGAGAATTTCTTTTTCTTCTTTTAGAAAAAGTTAATATTCATTCTCATCCTCAGAGAGACAAATGACATTTAGTTTCCATTAACTTACTTGAACACTCCTCAAAGAACTCAACTCACCACCCTCACATCATCACTAATCATAATTGTGATTACACTAATCTCCATCACACGCAACGTTCATCTCAAGTTACAGAGGATAATAATCTTTATGCAATTGATGATTCAAGAAAATGAGATATGCTTATACCCGTTAAATCAGCAAGGAGGGCCCGACAAGGACCCTGGGTCATATTGTTGGCAACGTCAAGTATCCAGAATCCGATCACAAACACCACCACCGCCCGCATTTTACTCTCGCCGCGATCCCCCAACCACCACCCGATATCGGCGGAGTGGCCGATGATTAGGACGGCGACGACTATGGAGGTCGCGCCAGCTAATATGAAGGGGCGGCGGCGGCCGAAGCGGCTGGTACAGCGGTCGCTGAAGTGGCCGACGAGTGGCTGAACGAATAGGCCGGAGAGCGGGCCGCAGAGCCAGATTATGCTGGCCCACGCGTGCGGAATTCCGAGCTCCTGCACGTAAGGCGTCAATAGGGAGAGTTGCAGGGCCCAACCGAACTGAATTCCGCAAGCTACGGATGCGACGCGCAGAAGGGTGCGCAATCTGACTCTTGCGGGCCGGGAGGTGGGTCCCAGCCCGTGGTGGTGGCCTTGCGGTGGCCGGTTGGGTCTTGAAGTTCCTCTCGACGCCTCTGGAGTCGTCATATTTTCAAACTTGAGTAACCTTTGCTTATTGGTTTTTACAGGAGCGATTAAGAATTAGTGGTTTTGGGGAGGAGGAAGCATGTTCCGCCGCAAGGTCTGTAGTGGAGAGTGGTGGTGGTCGGAGGAGTAGGAGGAGAGGGTGGTGAAGGGGAGGGAGTAGCACGGGGAAGTGCGTTAAAACTGAATGGGACGAAATTGCCCTTATTCGATTGGAATTCTGTTTTGAGAAGCATTATTGATTTTTTTTTATAAATAATTAGGATTAAGAAAAAAAAAAAAAAACTTATACAACTAACGTTTCATTGTAAAGGAATTAATATTATGTGCAATCATTTTAAGTTGGGCACGAAAATTAAATAATATTCTCTCCATCAACTTTCAATCTATCTATTTTATCATTTTGGGTCGTTCATTCTTAATTTATTAATTTCCCGTTTTAGATACATGAGACACAGCTACACACTAATACAATTAAAATACGGGACCCACACACCTCATTAATACAACTACACACTACACATAAAATAATAATACTCCTTACTCTACGTGCAAAAAATAAACGGATAGATTAATGTTGGACGGATGGAGTATAATATTTTAGTGTGCAGTGGATCGAAAGATACTTTAATAATTTAATTTATAATTAGTAATTGTATTAATATTGAATGAGTGTCCTATAAAGATAAATGGATTATTTTGTGTGTCTCTATAAAATAAAAAATGTAACTCTCATAACATAATGCTCCAATTAATAAGATGTATCTCCTTTATAGGAATGAGGCGGTATGTATTTTTTACTCCATATATGCAAAGACTTGGGTCACGGATCCTTCAACTCATTAAGCATATTTTTAAGGCCTTGTTCGGCTATTATTAAATTTAAAAATTGAATAATTAATTATGGAAGTATATTAATTAGGTTAGATATGTATATACGTGTTTTTTTATTTATACTTTTTATTATTTAAAAATTTTATATTTTTAATTCTGTTATTTATTTAATTTATTTTTTAATTTAAATATTATAAATTTATAAATTGTGATACTCAGTTGATAAAAAATGATAACGATGAAATTAATTATTTCATTAACAATTAGTAGTATAAATGAAAAGTGATAGCATTTTAAAAGAAATGTGATAACAACTTTAATAAAAAGTGATAAATAATTAAGAAAGTTATGTCACGAAGAAGTTACTGAAATAATAAAAAGTGATATAATTTTTAATAAGAAGTGATTATGAATCAAATAAAAATGATATATATCAAATTAAATTATTTCACGAATAATTTACTGGAATAATAAAAAAGTGATAATATTCAATATAAAAAGTGATACATAATAAAGAAAAAGTAGTAACTGTTTAATTAAAATTTTAAGAACAATTTGTAAATTTAATAAAAAGTTATAACACTTTTAATATAAAAGTGATACCCGATAAAGATAAAGTGATAACAGTACAATTGAATTATCCAATGAATAATTAATAAAAAAATATTAACAGATAATATTTTTTTAATTAAAAGAGTAATTATTTGATAATAATGAAACTTAAAATATAATATAATTAAAATAAATAAAAACTGATCATGTTCTGTCAAAAATAAAAAATAAAAACTGATCATGGTGTCATGGCATGGCAGCGCGCGTGAGATTTTCTGAAATTGAGTTAAAATTTTTAAGGCTATGTTCACTCGGTTTAATATTCCCCTTAAATCTTTAATATATACATCTACATACTCTATTAATACTTACTCACCCCTTACAATATATTATCTCTCCTCAATTAATACTTCTTCCGTCTCGTTTTAATATTTAAAATGGTGTACCCCACCATTAGGGGCGGCATCGCCCCTGCCCTAGGAATTGGTGGAGGAGGTAAATCGCAGGATGTGCCTCAAGTGGCTTATAGGGAGGGCTCACTGTTAAACTTGTGCTTGCAAGGGGTCAAATCCATGCCAAAGGCATGATTTGAACCCCTATCCTGCAGCAACCAAGCTCAGCTGGAAGGCCTTTCCACCCTCCCCTCTACCACTTGAGCTATGCCCTGGGGGCTCGTTTTAATATTTACGTTTCTATTTTGCGTGTCCCATTTCAATGTTTACGTTTTCCTTTTAAGAATATGGGACTCACCTAAAACAATTAATATATCATCCAACATTAATACACATACCCATTTTACATTAAATATTATATTTTTCCACCCACTATCTATTAAAATATTTACTTCTTAAGTAACGTGCAAAAAGCAAATGTAAACATTGAAACGGGAAGAAGGGAGTACTTTTTTCTTTCTCTCTCCTCTTTCTCACCTCAATTAATACTTGACTTGACATAAAATTTAAACATATCCTACTTAAATCCAAAACAAACATAATAAATATAGAATAATACTATTCACTGGTTTATTAAATCAACTTAAACCCAAAACAAACATCATCTAAAGGATTAATTGTGGGCGACACTATTGCAACCCAAAAAAATGTTAAGAGCACCCGAATTTTTAAAAGTATCATATTGAAAATACTATTATATCCTCACTTTTAAATTTACTATTTATATTCTTATAATTACTAATTTCACCAACTAATTTACTAACTTTACCCCACACATATATCAATAAATTAAAAAGAAAAGAAAAATAAAAAACGCAGACAAACTGGAAAAGAAGGGAAAGAGGGAGGAACCGAGGAAAAATAAGAGAATGCTTGCTTTAATTATTAGGACAATTAGGGCATTGTTGTTGGATCATACTGGAGTTTTATTCATTCATGAATAAACAAAATGCCCATAGAAAAATTTAATCAATAGCTACCAATTAATTATTTTTCACCATAGAATAGATTATGTATAATTATCTTTGAAGCATTTAAGAATTTGCTGGATCAATAAAATTAATATCATGGTTGTGTTCTTTATCATCATATAATTAGAAAATATATCACTTCCTTTTTAGACATAAATTGACGGATGAGATCTGCATAAAAGGTCAATTAAAGAATCGTGTGGTGTTATTCTCTTTCCCTTCTTTTCTAGTCGTCTACAGCTTCTTATTTTTTTCCCTCAACTTTCTTATTTTGGGTGTGTTTTGTGGTGTATTGTGTGTATTGAGATGTGTTTAGAGTGGGATTATAAATTTATTGGGTGAAGTTAGTAATAAGTTTATGAATAATAAATTTAAGAGTGGGATATAACAATATTTTCATTATAACCTTTTTAGAAACTTGAATGTTCTTAGTGATTTTTCGGATGACAATAGCGCCACCCTTAATTGTCTCAATTAATGGCTAACCAAACACATCCCTTTTTTCTTTTACTATTTTTTTAATTTTAATTATAATATAGTTAATTGGGTTAAAGAATAATTCGTCTCACGAATTAGGATCATGCGACGGTCTCACCCAAGATTCACCCTTTAATAATTTTTTTAAATTAAGTTTTTTTTTTAAAAAAATTAACTGAATATTTATTAACAAAATATATATAGTAAAATCTTATTAATTAGTGTATACATTTTTTGTTTATTAATAAATAAATTCTAAATGCCCATTAATTCATGCACTATAGGAGGATTTGTCATAATAAAAATAAAAAGTAGTAGTATTTGTTGTCATTGACTCATTATTATGATTCATTACTTAGATACGTACTTAAATTTTACTCCAATGGGTTGTAAATAAGAAAATATATTTCAACTATTTATTTTTCATACATAAATGGTTGTTTTTATGTTAACCACAATATATACTTCTTATGTTTTATAAATATATTGTTATATTTACTGTTTGCACGAAAAATAAAAAATATATTATTTTAATGTATAATAAGTTGAAAGATATAATTTTAATGTATAGTTATAGGTGTATCGATTGGTTCAGCAAACTGAACTGACCGAAATGAGAAAACTGAATAAAAAACCGTTTATTTCTTGAAAATCGATAATCGAATTGAGCAGTAACCAAAAATTGAAATTTCACCAAATCGAAATATTCGGTCGGTTTTATTGGGGAATCGAACCGATTTTCGTTAATTAAAAAAAATACACATATAATATCATGTCTGTTACAAGCCACACTTGCAAGTTGCACACAATAAACTTATGGCTACCAGTCAAGAAATGATAACCCCATGGTGATTCCCTTTCATTTGCACCCACCAATGGCTCTCACGGGCCTCACCCATTTACTCACAAACAATTCACAAATGCAAAATGAGTGTAGAAGTAATCGATGCAACTAACTGAATTCGTGAACGACGCGAAATCTTTTGTGAAGTGGACGGAGGAGAGATTTAAATTGACCTTTGAATTAAAGTAGGAACGAGAGCCGATTCAATGCTCGACGCCGACGGCAAGTCGCAATGGTGTCCTCTCACGGCGACGGTAATAGCGTGCTTTTGGGTTTTAGCTTTCGGTATGAATTTAAGATTTTTTTTAGAGAAAAGATTACAGATGCGTGAGTGAGATATTTGAATCGTGAGTGAATGAAAATAGAATTGTGGAAACCTTGGGCTAGGGTAAGAATTTTTATTAAAGATTAGAATTTGGTTTTAGATCAAATACTAATGTGACATATTTTTTAAGTTAAAGATCATATTTTAATGTCCATCTCACATTAGTAGTAGTCCAGTAATAGTAGCCCAGTAGAACAAATACTTCATTATTGTATAACTTCAATTCAGTTCGGTTTTTTAATTCCTAAAATCAATACTGAACCAAAATTCAATATTTTATTTTTTGAAAATTGATAACCGAACCGAATAATAAAAAAATTGATCGAAATTCATATTTGGTTTGGTTTCGATCGGTTAACCGATTTAAACCAAAATTTTCCACCCCTATGTATAGTGGGTTGTTGTATTAATATTGTATTTTATTATTTTCTAGATGGTTACTCCGGTTACAATTAGGTAATGATCGTGTCGGAGGATTAGGATAAGACCATATTTACATGTGTCTATGACACTTTTGCATGTATGATGATGTCATTTGGTCTTTGTAATGCACCTGCTACTTTTCAAATGTATATGGTGTCTATATTTGATGGGTTCATAGAAAATATCATGAAAGTATTTATGGATGAATTTTCAGTCTTTGGGTCTTTTTTATTTTTATTTTGTCTGTCTAACCTTGTTGTTTTTTGAAGAGATATCAGGATACTAAATTTTTTTAAATTGGAAGAAGTGTCACTTTATAGTGAGAGATGACATTATCTTAGGACATCATATATCATCTAAATGTTTGCCAGTTGATGGAACAAAGATGGTGACAATTGAAAAGTTACCTTTACCAACAAATGAAAGGGAAGTGCAGTCATTTCCTGGATATTGATTGTCGCTATTTTCACCTAAATTTTAATTTATTTTTATGTGTATTTTCATATTATTTTATCCGTATTTTATGTATATTTTGGTGGTATTCTGTGTTATTATGGAAATGTGTGAAAATGAACTTAAACATATGATTTTCAGGTAAAAAATAGATTCTAGACGCGAAAATGAAGACATAGGAAAAAATGAAGCTCAATTTAGAGTTGAAACGAATGAGAACGGGCCAAAATAAGAAACAATTCCATAAATTTCATTTTTTGTCCCATGAACTAAATTATCTCACATTGATTACTCACCACAAATTCCTCTCACTCTACCACTACATGAACCTACTTTTCCCACATTGGAAACTCACTAAAATTCCTCTCACTCTACTACTATAAATACATCTTCCATGAAAGCCTCTACAATTCAAGTTTAATATTTACACTTCATTCCATCTATCCTCCATTCCATTCTCCTACACTTGAATCCATCCATTAAATCCATCATCCAAGTGATCAAGGAAGCAAGGGGTAGTAAAGATTACAAGAAGAAGAAGGAGAAGCTCCATTGAAGACACTTCAAAGGGAGATTCTATTTCTAATTTTTGTAAACTTCTTTATAGTTTTATCATAGTTTGTGAAGATTCAATGGTCTATATTGTTTCCTTTATGAATATGGTAGGCTAATGTCCTTTGTGAGATTAACAACATGAATGGTGTTGGATAATTTTGGGATTCATGCATTTGAATTTATATGTTGATTGGGTTTATTGATTTTCTATCAGATCTTGATGTTTATGATGATTTGTGTGGTTTGTTGTTTTAAGCATGTGATTAGATTGAGAAGTCAATTATATGTTTATGATAATTAATTGAATCATTTTATCATACAATTCAGGTGCATTAAATCTTAAAGAGATAAAGGTGTCCTTTAGGATTTAGAACCCTTTGATAGAATATTCGATTGGTTAGATTGAGAGGTTGATTGATTGGGTGAGGGGACACTCATATTAAACTTAGTACCTAGTTGGAATTGTTTGATTGAGTACCAATACTTAGAGCCATTTTGAGACCTTATTAAGGATCTATATCATATCCATCTCGAAAGGGAGTTTAGGTGAAATTAGTGTTGGTCCTTAATTATTGACCCATGATACATGTGAATTTGATGCATTAATCTTAGAATTCCCACATCCCTAGTGTTGTTAATCTCACTTTTACTTAACTTGGAAAACAAAACATCTTCATTTTACCTTTACTTGTTTGATTATTGCTTACTTGTTTGTTTTGATTACTTTAATTTTATTACTTGCTTGACCACACTCCATCCACTTATGATTCGTCTCTATAAAATTACAAGAAACGCGAGATCGCTTAAGCTCTAGTACCTACCTCCCTTGGGTTTGATATTTATTTTTTGTCACTTCGTTGAACACAACGGTAGAGTATTTCTTGCTCTATAAACACGTAAACAAAATTACGATCAAGAAAATGACGCCGTTGCTGGGTAGGCTAGCTAGAAGTTTAACGAATGAGCATTTTGCGTTTTACCACAAATTTATAAAAAGATTATTCTAAATACTCTAAACAGATTTCTATTAGATAAGATGTTTATTTCAAATTTGCTGATAACTATTTAACGTCTTTTCAGGTTTTGAAGGTGACATTAATATCCGTTTCTATTCTAGTCACTTTAGATTGGACTGAACTATTCGTACTCATTTGAGATGCAAGTGATGCAGCTTTGGGAGTGGCAAGACATTCGATGCAGCCCAAATGAACCACACCGCAACTAAAAAGGAGTTTTTATGCATTTGATAAGTTTCACCCATATTTGGTGGGGATGAAAATTGTGGTGTATACGAATTATTATGTGATCCGATATCTGATGGAGAGAAAGGATGCCAAGTCCAAAGTGATCAGAAGGATTCTCCTTATACAGAAATTTGACATAGGGATAAGAGATAAGAACGGGAATGAAATGTGGTTGCTGATTATCTCTCTAGATTGGAGAAAAGAGAGCATTGTGATAATGAACATGAGATTATGAAAGAGGCGTTTCCTGATGATAAAATTTTAGAGGTGCAACTCCGGCAAGTTTTCGTATTAGCTACAGAAGCTATGATCTCATGGTATGCTGATTATGTCAATTTCATTGCAACTGGGTGTAAGCTATATAATTTGAGCAGACATGGGCATCTAAAGTTTATTAAAGATGTGCAAAGCTACATATGGGACGAGCCTTTTGTCTACAAGATATATGCAGACTCTATCATTTGACGGTGTGTACTGGAAGAGAAATGGGATACTATGCTAAATTTCTGTCATGCACAACCGGATGGGGGGACATTTCAGTGCCCAAAAGACAATTGCAAAAAAAAACTATAATTAGGTTTGCTTTGGCATCCTTATTCAAATCTTGTAAATCATATGTGGCAAGTTGTTATAGGTGCCATAGAGTTGGGAGCATCTCCAGAAGAGATGAGATGTCATTGAAAAGTAGTTATGCGGTGGAGATATTTGATGTGTGGGGATAGACATTGCAGGTTCATTTTCCTCCTCCAATGGTTTCTCTATATACTTTTAAATGTTGATTATCCTTAGTATATTAAAAGTGTGGAGCACATGAGAAACATCTTTGGACAAGTTTATCACTTTACAATTTTATTTTTATCAATTTTATCCTTATCTTTAATAATTAAATTAATACTTATTTAATCATGTCTATTCATTTATCTTATTAAATTGATTTTTAAATGTAACTTTTCAACCATTTTGGAAATTAAGTAAGCCCAACAGGTGCAGAATTTGACTACCTCTTCAACTTGCCTTTTGATTGCTATTAAAATGCTGATTTTGTTTCTCATGTTCGGGTAAAAATCTCAACAACATTGGTTTCCTTCCTCTTCCCTAACATTATACTTTTCAATTAATTTGCTTGAAATTCTTTTCTTTCATGATTTAAGGACATTTTCATGTTCACTGCATCTTTTTTTTTCCTTTTCGATTGTTTACTTTTCAATTTTTGTTACGGTTATTACCATGAATCATACACATTAACTGAGTGAATTATTTAATCTATAGTCCAAAATATGGATAGTGTGCAATAAAATGTTGCAGCTAGCTATTTGGCTGTTGATCGTCGTCATTTTCACCTAGGTGTTAGTGTCTTTATTTGTGAATGTTCGTATGTTTTTATTCGTATTTGTGTTACTTCTGGTGGAGTTTTGTATTAATTAGGAGAGATGTGTACAGGTTGATAAATGTATGAAAATGAGCTTAAATGTATATGAAACTGGTCAAAAACGGAGCAAAACCGAGTCGGGAGCTAAAACAAGCCAAAATAAAGTGCTGAAAAAATGCATGTCCAACTTATGTAATTTTTTTGTAATCATGTGGAGTACAAAATTGGAGGTGTGATATATGGTTGGAAAGCCAAGAAAGAGAGGATCGCGTGAGCGCAAGAATCATTTGACTCGGAGATCGAATATAGAAGTTATGCATGAAACGGTGAGACTACGCTGCTGAAAACAACCCAACTCGAGTTGCAAGGTCCAACTCAACTTGCAACTCGAGTCGAGCTGTGAGTCGAGCAAGGCCAGCATGCATACAGTGACCTAACTCGAGTTGCAAGGTCCAACTCGACTTGCAACTCGAGTCGTCTGAATGTTGGGATAAGCAGATCCTTATTCATTCATAAGGGACAAATAAAGAAGAACATAAAAAATACTTCCTCCGTCCTCTTTCAAGGGTTCCATTTTCCTCCAATAAGTTAGAATCCTTGAAAGCGGATGGAGGGAATACAACACAAGAATTTACGTAGAAAACTCCAAAATCGGAGAAAAATCTCGGATCGAGAAAATACTACTATGTGAAATTTTTTACAATCACACATTATTTCTCTCTCCTCATCTCAATCCCTATACTATTATAAATCTTTGACTAATTCACACATTTCTCCCAACTCTCACAACCGAGAAAACAAGAAAGGAATTTAAAAAGAATCAAACACAAAGATTAAAGTGTCCTTGATTGGTGCACTGTATATCAAGACCCACGGCCTCCTTAAATAGCATTAAGGATCCCTCCCCATTTACTCTTCATCCGATGTGGGACAAGGAAATAAAAAAAATTCCTTCTTTTATCTTTGACAAATCCAACAATCTCCACCTTGTCAAAATAAAAGAAGACTCATTGTCTTCACCGATAATCCATTCTCAACCCCGAGAATAACCCTACTCCACAATATGAGTAGATCACTTAGAATCAACCATTCCTAGAATCATTGTCTTTACCGATAATCTATTCTCAATCCCGTCCTACTCCATCATATGAGTAGACCACTTAGAATCAACTATTCTAAGAATTTCCTGCAGCATATATCGAAAAATACCTGCTGATATTTATGGTGCTACTTTCAGCTCTTGGCTCCCCTTAGAAGTCCATTAGCCATCGATATACATCTACCACACACCCTACATCCTTGCTAAGTCAATGTCCGTGTGCAGACTTATGGTTCAGCTAACACTATTATATCATTTTCCATGACAACTGAGCATGTCATAAGGATCCCAATAATATTAACTCAATATTTGGAACTGTTTGCTGCACTAGCTCCTCCTTGACCAGCTATCGTCATCATTGCTCCACCTTAATCAATTATCGTGCCATTGCTCCACCTTGAGCAATTATTGCACCATTGCTACACCTTGAAATAAAATTGTCACTGTACCAATGGATGAGACCTTGGTACAAAGGGGTGGTCTGGTTCGAACCGGTCCGGCTAGGTGACGTAATTTTGCTTATGAGTTAATCGAGAAAGAATACTCTACCATTGTGTACAACGAAGTAACCAAGAAATAAAATTATCGAACCCAAGAGAGGAACGTGCTAGAGTTTAAGCGATCTCGCGTTCTTTATAATTTTATAGAGACGAATCATGATTGGATTTGGGTGTGGTCAAACAAGTAATTAAAATTAACTAAGCAAACAATCAAGTACTGATTCACGCAAACAAAGGTAAATAAAAGATGAGTAGTGTTCCAAGTTAAACAAAAGTGAGATTAATAACACTAGTATAATATACGAGAATTTCCCTATTTATATGATAATATAATTTGTATTTTACGCATTTTTATAATTATTTGATAATTATGTGGTAATTGTTTCTATATTTTATTTGTTTTTGCATTTTTATTTGAGAAATTTATGATAATAATGGTGACAATTTGTGAATATATATATAAGTACATAAATATTTACTTGCATTAATTTAGATATATAATTAAATTGTCTCGTATGTATAAATATATTATTTCTTAATTATTAAGTCTCACATGTGTTCTCATAATAATAATAATAATTGTAGTAAGAAAAAGTACACATACGTGTATTAATTTATAAATGTATTATATCTTAATTGTTAAGTATTGTACGTATATTCGTAATAGATAATAATAATAATAATAAAATAAATAGGAGTTTATGCTGGTGGGTTAGCACCCCAACTCCTAGTATAATTTGGAGTTACCCATTTGAGGTTTGGGTGCAGCGACAAGTTCGCGAAAAAAAGAGAGAGAGAGAAAGGAGGAGAGAGCACGTGACAAAACGGAAAGGAAAAGAATTAGTTATGATTCTTCACGAAGTCTATAGTAATATTTAGAGTCCAGGTAAGTAGAGATCCAACTACAATACATAAACATGTTATTGTGTGAATTACTTGTGAGTTATTTATTATACAAGCTGTGGATTTAAGTGACTAGAGGTAAGTAGAGATCCAACTACAATGCATAAACATGTTATTATGTAAATTACTTGTGATTTATTTGTTATACAAGCTGTGGATTTAAGTGATTAGAGGTAAGTAGAAGTCCAACTACAATGCATAAACATGTTGTGTGTAAATTATTTGTGATTAATGTGTGATAATTATGTTATGGATGATTTGTGAATAGTTAATTACGTGATGAATTATTTGTGATTAATATGCGGTACAAGTGGTAGATTAATGTGATTTGAGATAGGGGGCGGCTATTTGCACCCCCGAAAATACTAAATATACCCCAAGAAAATTTAAATTAAACTAATGAGACTAAAATACCCTTATGAAAAATGTATTTATAATATTTTTACTATTCATACCCTAAAGCTACTAAATATTATACCTCATTCATTAAACCATAACTTAATCAATTAAAATCTCTGTGTATTATTGATAGCTTTGAATCAAAAAAAAATTTCTCACGTTGTCAGAGAAATGATGTGGCAACGGAGGGCTCGCTCTGGTTCTAATATCCACAACGACGCCGGCACCAGAGACCATTACACCTAAGAGAAAAGTGTATACTGCTTTTCTATTCTCTTCTCCACTTGATAGTTTGATGTTAATACTCCCATCTTCTCCGATTTAGTTCTGTAACAGATGTTATATATGCCTTGTTGAGTACGAAGATGGAGATAGCATGCGAGTGCTGCCTTGCCATCACGAATTTCATAGAGCCTGTGTTGATAAGTGGCTCAAAGAAATACACATGTGTTTTTCTCATCCATATGCAATTAATTGAATGTTTAAGAATTCAGTCCCTCAATTCAAAGATGTCTGTTAGATCGATAACCAAATGATTCATTGTCTTCTCATCACAGGGTATGCCCTCTTTGTAGATGGGACATTTGCCGACCTGACTCTTGAAAAGCGAATTAATGGATTGCCCTCTTTGTTGCTTATAATGAGAGGGTACTTAGTCTAGTGGGTGTTGTGATTGTCTCCGGCGCTGGCATTCTGGTGGATATCAGAACCAGAACGAGCCTTCCGGTGCCACGTCATTTCTCTGGCAACGCGAGAAAAAAAAATTGATTCAAAGCTATCAATAATTTACAGATATATTCTAATTGATTAAGCTAGGGTTTAATGAATGGGGTATATTTAGTAATTTGGGGTATGAATAATAAAGATATTATGAACATATTTTTCATAAGGGTATTTTAGTCTCATTAGTTTAGTTTAAATTTTTTTGGGGTATGTTTAGTATTTTCGGGGGGTGCAAATAGCCGCTAGTATTTTCGGGGGTGCAAATAGCCGCCCCCTTTGAGATATAATAGTTGTTTTATATATGTAGGTCTGTGTGACCGGAGATTGTTCTATACGTAGATCTGTGTGATCTTATATGAAATTATTATTCTATTTTAGTTATATGTTGATAATGATATCCTGAATAATATGTGATGCATATTTAATTTCTCCTACTTGCATACCATGCATAATTATGAAAAATATTTTCCCAAAAATTAATAAGATACTAATGGTTTGTGCGGCCACTATGTATGCACTGAGTGGCGGAAGGGGCGACCTAGGAAGGAGCGACCTGGAGAAACCCAGAGTAGGCTACCTAGAGTGGGCCACCGTCTTAAATTATTGTGAGAGAGAGTGTGGTGTTCAGTGAGGGGAATTCCGAGCAGCAGGGGTCAGTTTGTGATGGACCCTAGCGGGCTGTCAGGAAATATGGATCTTCGGACTGCATCGGTAGGACGACTCTGTGGTGGGGGATGATTCTTGGTGGCGAGACAAGTGATGAGCTGCAGAAAGCTTGTTAGGCCACGAGATGATAATCCTCACAGTAATTCCATATTTATATTATGAAATTGATAAACCGAGTGATGAGCTCATTTCCAGTGCATATCATAAGTGTGTCGTGGGGATCTTGCAACGTGTACAGATTTTCATAATAAAAGAGACTAACTCGAAAGATTAGGAAAAGGACGATGGCATTGAGAAATGCATTTTCATGCACTATCATGCATGATTTCTACTTACTGACTTTTATCTCACTAGTTTATGCATTGTACGTAAATTATATACGAGATTGGTGGTTGGGGTTCCTTCAGATCCTGAGAGTTGTATACATGGATGACGACCTGTTGGGCAAGTGTGTTGAGCCACTTGTGATTAATCTCGAAGTTGTATTGTATTAAAAAATAGAATGAAAATAATATTTATTTTTATTTATTAGTGAGAAAATATGGGGTCCTGACAACTAGGGATGTGGTAATTATAGGATTAATGCATCAAACTTACATGTATCATGGGTTAACAATTAAGGGCAATCACTAATTCCACCTAAACTCTCTCTCGAGATGAATAAGATGTAGATCCTTACAAGGGTCTCTAAATAGCTCAAAAGATTAAGTCTCAAATAAACAATTCCAACTAGGTACTATGTTTAATTTGAGTGGTTCCCCTCACCCGATCAACCGACCTTTCGATCTAGCCAATCAAATGTTCTATCAAATGATTCCAAATCCAAAAGGACATCTATATCTTATTTTAGATCAATGCACATGAGGTATATGAAAAAATGATTCAATTAATTATCCTAAACATATAATTGACTTCTCAATTTAATCACATGCTTGAAACAAACCACACAAATCATCATAAACATCAAGATCTATAGCATCAATGATAGATAATCAATAAACCCATTCAACACATAAATTAAAATGCATAAATCCCAAAATTATCCAACACCATTCATGTGGCTAATCTCACAAAGGAGATTAGCCTACCATAATCCTAAAAAAACAACATAGACTATTGTATCTTCACAAACCATTGTAAAACTATAAGATTCTATACAAGAATTGGATGAAAACTCCCTTGAATTGCTCCAATGGTGATCTCCTTCCTTTCCTTGCAATTCTACTTTCTCCCTTACTTCTTTTCCTTACTTGGATGGTGGTTTTGATGGAAAGATGATAGATAGATGGTATGGATGAAGAATGGATGAAGATGATGGTGTAAAATGACCAAAATATTGTGTGATATGTGTGTGTAGCTGAAACCCTTCGAAATCTGATGGAAATATTGAAATTTGGGGTATTTGTATCCCCTAGAACCTTCTAGAAGCTCACTGATAAAATTTTAGAAATTGCCAAACTCGACTCGAGTTCGGCAACTCGACTCGAGTCGGGATAGCTCTTCTCGGCAGGTTGTGGCTGGCTTACGGAGCTCGAGTCGTGTTCACCACTCGACTCGTGCTTCTCCCAAAGACTCGACTCGAGTGTTGGTGCCCGGGCATAGGGACCGTCGAGCAGGCTCCTTTGATGTGTACAGTCGACCACGATGGTTGAACTTGCCCAACTCGACACGGGCCGGACTTTAGAACTCAACTCGAGTGCTGTACTCGACTCGTGTCCGAGTCGAGTTGTGCACTCTTCTTCCCGTTTCAGCTCTCGTCTCCGTTTTGCTCTATTTTCACCTGATTTTCATACTTTTAAGTTCATTTTCACATATTTTCATAATAACATAAAATATCACCAAAATATACATAAAATATCAATAAAATAATAGGAAATACACATAAATGCATTAAAATCAAGGTGAAAATAGCGATGATCACTTGGCTAGATCGGTTGGTTCTGGTCCGGTCTGAATGAGATCGGTTCGACTGACTTCGGATCCAGCTCGGCTCAGGTTTGGTCCGGTCCGACTCGTTGGGTCTTGTCCGAGGTTCAAGGTTGATGAGAGTGAAAATAAGCGTGTTTTAGTGTCCAATTTAACACCTTTTTATAGGAATTCTTATTATATATTAGCACAAGTGTCTTATATCCAATATATTTATAAAAAAGGTGCACTTGAGGTATTTTATTGTATTTTAGGTGAAAAATGATCAAAAGTGCCAAGTTGGAGAAAAGGTGCAACTTATGTAGGAATGCTGAAAAATGCACGTCCAATTTGTATAATTTTTTTATATTTTTGTAGAGTTCTGAACTAAAAGTGTGATACATGGTTGAAAAGCCATAGAAGAGAGGATCATTTTTGCATAAAGAACACCTCAATCGGAATCCAAATAAGAAAGTTATGATCAAAGTGGTTGTGTCGCGCAAGCTGTACCGAACAGAACGGCTGTGCCTATTTTCATGACTTGTTACACCTTCAAATGTTAGAATTTCTGTGAGTTCTTTATATGAATAGAAATCCAAGGACGAGAGGATCGAGTGAGCACAAGAATCACTCAAATTAGAGTTTGGATGTAGAAGTTATACGCGAAATGGTAAGACTGTGCATGCAGCTCGATCAGCCGTTCGACCAAGGCCTCCCGTTCGACCAGAACCACTCTGGTCAAACGGAGACACACAGATCTGATTTCGATGGAATTTTTATCCCCTGTTCATGAATTTTTGTGTTTTTCAAGAAAAAGCTCATCCAAGGTCCATAAGAAGAGCTTACAAGTATTAAAGGGGATGTAGATCACATCATTATTCATTGGATTGGATTTGATTGAAGGAGAACAACAACACAATCATCCTACACCCCACAAGAGAGGATCACCCCCCAACCACCATCCACATCCTTTCCTCCATCCATCCATCACTGTGAAGATTCGTCTATGGAATCAAGAGGAGAACAAAGAGGAGGATTCAAGACGGAGAATGACGCGATGACTCCCGCATCTAGGGTTTTATTCGTTTCCTAATTTATCTTGTATTTTCAAGACATATGGGTAAGATCTATCCAACCCCCATGATTGTTCTTCGCAACATCATGGGCTAGAACCGTTTTGGTAGATCTAGGATTTTGAAGGTTTTATGAATTAATTAAACTCTCTTATGTGTCCTCCGTACAACACTACTTGTGGATTGATTTTATATATGATTGTGCTTTCTTAATCCATATTCAGGGTCATTTTGTGCATATTCAACTATTATATAGAGTCTGAATATATATCTTAGTTGTTGATTGAGTGCGTTCACCGTTGAACAAGATTTCATATTATGATTCTAAGTGAGGGGACTCCGAAACTTCATTAGAACTATCATATATGAATGTTTATTAATTGAATTAAATTCAGGTTAGTAAGCAGGATAAAGAGGGTAATTTTATAGTACCTATAAAGGGAGATCATATCGGGTTAGGTTCCAGACGTGGGAAATAATTGATACTGATAGTATCTAGAAAGGGGGGTGAAATTATATTTCTTGCTCCGAGGTTATTCACACGTGTTACACGCATATTTACTTGTATCTATAGAGTAGATTTGCATGGTTTAGTGATGCGTCCATAGTCCACAAGGCAGAGCCAGCCTGCACTTGAGAGGGAAGTTATGTAGTAAAACTGGATTATCCTAGAGCTACCTATTCTCTATTTTTAAGCCACTTTCGTATTCTTCCAGTGCTTTTATTTTAATTGTTATTTAATTTTAGTATTCAGTTAATTAGTAATAATCTCTTAAATCTTATTGCCCATGTCTTAATTAATTTAGTAAATAATTAAATTGATGATACACCATCCTTTGAATTCGATATTTAACTTGGTCGCTTGCTTAAGCTGCAACTGATATCATTAATACTTAGGGATTAATTTTGCGTGTAAAGAAAACACACATCAATGATCCAACTATGGTTCGAACCGAGATGGTTGGAAAAGTCTTACATGATTTGGCTAAAAAAATTGAGTTCAAATTCAAATTTAAATTTGAAATTAAGGGATGTAATATGAGCCTTTAGATCAAGAAATCAAAAAGCATGATCCAACGGCCCAAATTAAATCAAGCATATTTTCTTTAAAGGGCACCACACCTCTTCACTTATTAAAAATAGGCCCCAAAATCATTTGGAAATATCATTCCAATCCTGCATACAAAATCTGCATATTACATTCTAGCCCAATAGTCTAAAATTATCCTACCCAAGTCCGAAAGTTCTAAAATATTAGTTTGTTTACTGATAATTTTGGACTAGTTGTACTACAAGTCCGAAATTAAAAGTTGTATATTGGAGGCGATTGATGTAGCCCGTAAGCACCTAAAGTACGGAGCAATTTCGTCTTAAAAAGAAAGAATATAACTCTTGACTCGACTTTACAAAAATAATCTATAAGTCTATTTTAAATACTAACTACATAATCCAACACTAATAACATATTAAATTACAATTTATTAAGTATATTGGAATTTACTCTTAGAGCATCTCCAATGGTTGGGTACAAATTTGAATTGACAAATATTTGTACCCAACTCCAAGGTATAATTCTATTGGAAACTCTAGGTACAGTTACAAATTTTAATTTTGAGTACAAATATTTGTACCAAAAAAAGTGATTTGAAAAGTAAGGGTCCACTTGCATTTTAATAATTTTTTATTATTTTTATTTTATTTTTAATACTTCCATTTATTTATAAATTTAATTATTCAAATATTTTATCATTCAGACATTAAATTTGATAATCATTCAAATATTTTTATTTTATTTTTAATACATCCATTTAAACGGATTTTTTTAATTCATTCATTTATTAATGTAACAGTTTATATATAACCTAACAAATAAATAACTAATACTCCCTCCATCCGGTTTTAAGGTATCCATTTACTTTTTGCATGTGGATTAAGAAATATTATTATTATATGTAAAGTGGGTAGTTGTATTAGAGGGAAGTGGTGTGCCATATTGTGTATATTTTTACTAAATAGGGGAAATGGATACCTTTGAAGCGGGCGCCAAAAATAGTAAAATGGATATCTTAGAAGCGGATGGAGGGAGTAGTAAATTGTATTATAATACAATGATAATATGATCACTATTATTAATATTATTATTTTATCTTATGAATTGAAGAAGATATAGGTCAAATATATACTCTCTCCGTCCGATTCTAAGGTATCTATTTACTTTTTCCACGTGGATTAAGGAATATTATTATATGTAAAGTGGGTAGTTGTATACTTATATTATAGGGAAGTGGTGGGTCATATTGTGTACTTTTTTACTAAATAGAGGAAATTGATACCTTTGAAGTGAACGCCAAAAATAGTAAAATGAATACCTTAAAAGCGGACGGAGGGAGTATTAGATAAAATAAATTATAAATATAGTACGATAGGTTTTCAGAAAGGAAGTGAATTTACATTTTAAAATTTTTTATTTTCAAATGAAATAAAAACAGTAAAATATATTTGTGAATATTTTTTCAGTAATGAAAAATATATTAAAAATTAATAAATTGATAGTGTGTATAAATTATTTTTGATGGTGGGATCCTTAAATAATATTAATTGTACCTATAATGATTGGGGAGGTATAAGAATAAATTTATAAAAAAATTAACTTTTGATGGGGCAATAACGTGACAAAAATTTGTACCTAAATCATGTACACCAGTGGAGGTGCGCTTATGGTTTATCTTAATATTGATTGTTTGATTTGGTATATAACTTTTCTTCCTGTCTGGCTCTTTTAGGGTTTAACATGTCTAGGAATATTTGGATAACTAAATCAAATTTATTAGTATTATTATTGTATGTCACTTTAGAAATTATTTATTTATTAATGAAATCTTATTTTTGAGAATAATATAGAAGCTCATGAGAGGGCTAAATTATTAAATAAACCCGTTTACTTTTAAACTCCGCCTAGGTAGATGTCTCATGAAGCGTTGAAAATACTGAACATACATTTGATTAATATCCTAATTAACAATTAACAACACTATTTTCTTCTTACATTCAAATTTCATCAATACAGAGAATGTACGTATAGTTAGATTAATTTATGTTGCGGAGCCGAGCAAGGTTTGTTAGCAGGTAATTGTTATGCTTTCTCAAATCTAAACTTACCATCTTTGTTCATTCTCAAGTTTTCATCTGTTGCGTGTGGTTTTAAACATATGCTTTTTCTGCGCTAAAGAAATCACAGCTGAGCGATCTGGTGGATTAAATTGCAAAATTTTACTACTTCGATTTGCAATGATTCTGATCGAATAACGAACAGAATTTGAAATATCACCCAGATTAATTAAAACATTTGATATTAACAACCGTTGTTTTGGATTGCTTCATTTGCAACGTTAGTTTCTCTAATTTTTAGTAGTGGTGAATTGGTTGGAGTAGCTACATGTAAATAAGGAAGGAAAAAAATCGTATTAAAGTGAGGTTGGATTCCCAAAAAATATGTAGAATTTGGAGTTCTAGAAAAACATTTTTTGCAGAGATCAAACTATGTGAATATTTTGAGGTGGTCCATTAGATATGAACCTACGCTATGTAGAGTGCTAAGGAGTCCCTTAAACCTTGTTGATTTGTTCATTGAGAATCTTAAGTGATTCATATCAGCTGTATTGGTTGTGTTTAAGTGTTTCTTGCTTATCAAAATTCTGTCAATCCGTGTGGCAATTTCTTCAATTATCTATTCTGTTTCGTTTTACTGTTCACTTGATCTGATTGGATTATTTTTTGCAAGGCAAAAGCTCCTGCGGCCCCGGGGACACGGAGGACCTATTCCTCCGTATCCCCATGTGAACACAACCCTTCCCCCTCCAATCCTATTTAAACCTATGTATTGCAAGGGGCCTAAATTGCAAAGGGGCATGAAAATTATAAAGGCGCACGGAATGTGTTCCGTGCGCCCGGGTGCGCAGGAGCCTCACTCTTTTTGTAATCTACTAATATTTAAAACTGTGAGAAAATTTAGGTGTTTTTGGATCAGAAGTGTTTGTTTTTACCAACGGATTTCGGTTAGGTTATATTGTTGCACACCCCAGATGTGAGATGGGGGAACTTCAAAGTTAAATAGAGTTTGAGCCTACGGGATTCTCTTTATCATTTTCATGCATCATCTTCTGTGCCATTAATTGTATGATTAACATATAATTAGGAAGAAAATCCAACCATTGCCCCTAGTGTTGATACTGTTCATTCTAGTGTATAATTTTCCTCTCTCTCCTATGTGTCATCCATCCAATGGTGTGATACAAAAGATGTTACACCAAAATAGCACAGGGAATCCGAAGCTGAGTTTGAGTGCATTGGAGTACCGTCGAGTCAATGTAAATAAGAGAATTGCAATCTAAATTGTAGCCACCCTGTTTGCATTGTCCTCTATCCACTGCTGCTACTCTTATATTCATAATTAATCAAAGTAACTCTCTTTTTGTTACACCTAACTTGTTTCTTAATATTAGCTGCATGTAGCTGAAATTCGGTTGTGAGATAGATATATGTCAGAGCAAAGATGAAGGCTTCTGAAGCCTTGTGTCCTCTTCGCCAGACAATTCGCCACCCACTCTAGAAATACTGACATCTGCACAAAATGCTGTGGCATCCACCTTAAAACTTCTTGAAACCTTGGAAGTTCTCAGAGACGGCAATGGGAGTAAAAAGATTTGTGGTTTGGAAGATGAGATAAGAGACGCGGCACTTGAGCTGGAGGATGTGGTTGCTTCCCATGTTTCTGATCAGATTCTTTCACTATCTGAAAGTGAAAGCATCCTTGCTGGGGATCAACCACTGTTATTTTCCCTGGACTTGCAGGGAGTGAGAAATGATATTTATGGTTTTACAGAAAAGATGAAGAAAATAGAAAGAGAACTTAACCCCTGGTTCAAAGAACAAGATTCGGATATCTTCGCGTTGAAATCTGATGAAGATGGCGTGACCAGAGCAAGGGTTATGAGTTGGTTTGCAACCAAAGCTGCTTCAATATTCGTGGGGGATGAGGAGGAGTACATTCAAGATTTAGAGAACCTGTTTTCAAAGGAAGAACAAGATGGTACCGATGAGAAGGGCTATGCTTTTTTATTAACAAGTAACTTAAAAGATTATCAACCAGGGAGTCGTCAATCCAGAATGAAATATAAACTTATAAGGTGGTGGATGGACAAAGCTTGTTCAATCTCCGCGATGAACGAGCCAAAGGAGGAGAACATTCAAGAGTTATACCACCCCTTAACTAAAGCAGATAGAGATGAAGATGATGATGATAATGTAGCTATAAACATGGTTGGATTAGAAGATCTATTTTGTGAAATAAGAGATAAACTACTTGAAGATAAGAATGCATGCAGTTATGTTGGCATCGTTGGTATGGCAGGTATTGGTAAGACTGTTCTCGCTAAGAACATCTTACAAGATCCATTAGTTTCCAGCAAGTTTGAACATCATCTCTTTGTGAGAGTAGGCCAAAAATATCAGGAAAAAGAAGTTATGCAAGCTATTGTAGCTCAACTGAATCCTGAAATGCTTGTGGCAGGAGAAGATGATTTATTTGGCTGTTTATACAACACTTTGCAGGGTAGAAAATGCCTCATTGTGTTGGATGATGTCTGGAATAAAGGATTTTTGTTTGACATCATTGAACGTATTCCATACGACAAAGGAAGTCGGTTTTTGTTGATGACAAGGATCCACGGTTTCCCTCATGAAGGTGTAGTTACATACACGGTCCCATTCCTAAACTTGAAAGAAAGCTGGGATCTTCTTCGTGGGGAGATATTTGGCGAACAAAGGTGTCCTCCTCAACTTGAGAAAGCTGGAATGAAGATAGCTGAAAATTGTGAAGGCCTTCCTCTTTTGATCCTCACCGTCGCCCATTTCCTATCCCGTGCGGAGAAGACTCTGGAGTACTGGAACGAGGTTTCAGCAAACAAAACGAACTCCATTTTCATTCAAGCATATGAGCAAATATTAGAGGCAGTGCGTCCAAGCTACTACTTACCTCAAAATTTAAAAACATGCTTTCTTTATATGGGAGCTTTCCCTCAAAATGCTAAAGTCCGCAACACCAAGCTCATCAACTTGTATAGTGCTGAGGGATTTCTTGATCTTCCTTACCGAATGTTACAACGTCAGTTGGATGATTACTTTAGAAGCCTTGTGAATCATACTGTTGCTTTGGACTCTGAGCGAGGCTACGTTTCATTTGAACTTAAAAGTTTGTAGTCCTCATTCTGTGTTTTGGTACCTGTGTAAGAGAGTTGGTTGGGAAGAAAGGTTTCTTCATGTCTTGAATTGTTATGAAGATGCTAGTGTGGATGGTATACAGAGCAGGCGACGTCTTTCCGTCTATAAAAACATCCTCTTTAGCGTTGAAGATGTACGCGACTCGATTGCATCCCTGCCAGCCGTACGTTCTCTGTTATGTACAGGCCCATATCATGAATATCAGGTACCTATTTGTTTTGGATTAAGGTTGCTCAAGGTGCTGGATGTTCTTTCAATTCGTTTCTACGAGTTCCCTTTGGAGGTAGTGAAGCTGTTTCACTTGCGATACCTTGCCCTCACTTGCAATGGAAGCCTCCCTCCTTCCATATCCAAACTTTGGAACCTTCAATTCTTGATTGTCAATCAACACCAAAGAATCAAGAATGTATCAGAGTCAGATCTACCAGTGGAGATATGGGAGTTACAAGAATTGGAGTATCTACAAATCATGGGAAGAAACCTACCAGAACCTCCACATTCAGGAGCTGTTTTGAGAAACCTTGTAAAACTGTTGGATGTGGGTGCCTACACGTGTACAAAGCGTGTTCTTACAAGCCTCCCTAATCTAAAGAAGTTGAGGGTTCAAATAGAAGCAACACCTGCTGCTCAGCTCCCCAGCTTCAACATTATTACTGGCATTTCTCACATCATAAGCTCTCTTCACTGTGTTGTCGCAAATCCTACACTCGTGTCTCACACTGTCGCTCCACCTCTTTCGGCTTTTACGCTCGTTAGAAAGCTATCTCTGAGTGGCCTCGGATATTCCTGAAAAGACATGAGCAAGATTTCAAGAACGCCATTTCTTTTTGAATTGAGATTGAAGTGTTATGCCTTTAGAGGGGAGACATGGGAAGTGGCAGAAGGGGACTTTCCAAGCCTTTCTGAACTCACTATTGAAGATACTGATCTTGTGAAGTGGAGTGGTAGAAAGGCGTTCCGATTTCTTTGTATCGTAACCATCAAACACTGCTACAAATTACAAGAGTTCCCGGACTTGCTGGACCTTCAAGAGATGCAGGTAGTTGATTGCCACCCTTCGGTTAAGGCTTATGCACAGAATAGGGTACGCCAGGGTTGGCCTATTCATGTGGAGTCTTCATCCATGGCCAAATGATGGACTGGCTTGAAATGGGGATCCTGCTAGTGGACGTTCTGGCTTCCACCGGATTAGCCGCTCTACGGATCAGATATTGGTGCATAAAAAAATAAAAATGATGGGACCTTCAACTCATCATATTGTCTTTCTCGTTCATTTGTCGGCTGTAGACATCCATGTATACAACTCATCTTTGCACATTATTTATACAGTTGGCGGCCAAGTGATTTAAATAATATTATCTTCTCTTTCTCTCTCGCTCATTCATGTGTTTACATCTCATTGCTATGCTCATGTTTGCACATTATATATTTATTTATTTCTGCCGTGGATATTATGAAAATATATACTAGTATGATTATAGGGTTTTTTATGCCCACTTTTTTTTTTTAAATAATACTCCATTTCGTAATAGTTATGTTTGCTATTTTTGCACGAAATTAAAGAATACTCTCTCCCTCCACTAATAAAGTATCAATTTTGTCATTTTGATCGTCCACTATAAAGGTATTCTATTTTTTTTAGTAAAAGAGTCCCACACCTACTAATATTATTCATTACTAATACAATTACTCACTTTATATAAAAATAATAATACTCCTTAATCCAGGTGCAAAAAGAAAATGAATACGTTAATAGCGGACGGAGGGAGTATAATATTATAATGTGTATAAGTAAGAAAAATAATATTTTAATGTAAAGTGAGTAATTGTATTAGTATTGTGTGTGATCCCATACACATATATTAATTATTTTGTGTGGATCTCATTTATAAGAAGAAAAAAAAGGGGCAGCGTAACTATTGAAATGTGACGTTCAAATTGGGAATGCGTAACTATTTGAACAATTAACATTTTTGGTTTTATTGTGTTATTTTATATTTCCTTAATCTCGCGTTAATATTTATGTTTTTCTTTTTGATTTGTCTCAAGTTAAGATTAACATTTCTTTTTTTTTTGTCAAGTGAGACCCATACAAACAATTATTTATTATACGTAGTGTCCACAGATAATACAACTACCCACTGCATATTAAATATTATATTTCTCAACCCACTATTTATTAAATTATTGTATTTCTGAACCTCCGTGCAAAAAGCAAACGTTAATATTAACTCGGGATGTAGGGAGTATTTCTCTTGAAAAATGTTATCCTTTTCTATTTGGTTATATTCATATGTCTTCAATGGATTCTTAATTCTAATTTGAATACTCCTCCGTCCATCCTTAATCTATTCATTTTACTATTTTGGACCGTCTATCTTTAATCTATTCATTTCCTTTTTGGATATATGGGACCCACACCCTCCATTGATAATACAAATAAAATATGTGACTCACACCCTCCACTAATACAACTACCCACTACACATAAAATAATAATACTCTTAATCAACGTGTAAAAAATAAATGGATACATTGATATTGGAGGGAAGAAGTATTTTTTTTTACATTTATTTTAATTCTGTTTTATGGGCTATGAACCATAAGTCATTTTGTGGATTTTTTTTTTTATTATTATTTTGCATTTGCTATATACTCTACTATTCACATTTATGTAGTGCTCCGATATCCGATATTTAATGCATTATGCATGTATGAAAACAATATAAACATTACTCTTTTCTTAGAGATGCACTATCTTTCGCCCCTACAACTCTGCATTTAATATATTGATTATTCCCACAAATTATATTCTATAATGTGTCATTTGGATAATTGATTGATGTTATTTTCATCTAGTTTTTACAAGTTTATTTTTGTTATTTTAGTTTGTTTTTGTTTCCGTTTTAGTATTATTAGTGGAGTATAGTTACTTTTGTGTAGTAATTAATGCGATATTATAATTGTCCAGTATTTGATCAAATTATACTTAAAACATGTGATAAAAGGGAAAAGAACATAGTTGGGAAGTGAAAACGAGAAAGAGCACAAAATTGTGCCTGAACTCGACACGAGTTCAGTGAACAACCGCCTCGAGGACAAGACTCGGGCTTGCGAAAAGGAGAGTTTAAACAACCCCGAATCTGCAACACCAACTCGCCTCTGTTAAAGAGCGAGGATGGAACTCGCCGCTAGTTGAACACAGTAACTCGCCACGAGTGCAACAACTCGCGGTGAGTTGCAACAAAAATGGTTAGCTGTAAAAAAGCCACGAAGATTCCCAAATTTGAATATTTTAACTCTCTTTCATTACTCACAAATCAGTTTTCGTATCTTGATTCACAAAAGCATATACTTTTCACCACTTTTCACACATATCCTCTCATCTTCATTGTCCATCATTTTCCTTCATCTACCATCAGTTCACCCATAATTTTCACCTATTTTCACATCATTCATCCACCCATCATCATCAAGAAATTGGAAAGATCATCAAGATAAGAGAAAATCCATCCTTAAGAAGATTAGGGAGAATTTTTATCTTATTTTGTTATCTTTTCAAATTATGTGGGGGTAAACCATCATGTGAGACGAACAAATAAGGAAAGAGTGAACGATCTTCAGGGACGGAGGGGGTAACTTTTTAATGGAATTTTTTTTAAATGTTACTGTATAACATAATACAATTCATATGTACCATGATTTATGCATACTTTCCATTTTAAGGTGTCACACGTATTTATACACGTTCTATTAATAGTAAAAATACAATATACGTTTTACATATATTTACACTTTATTCATTAATCGCAACAACTCTATTCCCTTTTTTACACTTTTTCATAATTCCAATAATTTTATTTATTTTTTCTTTTTAAAATACAAACCCACTCCGAATTTTTCTTATACTCCCTCCATCCCATTGAAACATACGCGCTTCCTTTGTAAATTACAAATGAAGCGCGTGCGTTTCAATGGGATGGAGGAAGTATTACATATTACTCCCTCCATCCATCTTCAATGTATCCATATGCTTTTTTGCACGTGGATTAAGGAGTATTATTATTTTATGTGTAGTAGATAGTTGTATTAGTAGAGAGTGTGAGTCCCATATTTTATTTGTATTAGTGGAGGGTGTGGGTCCCAAAGTCCAAAAAGAAAAATGGATAGATTAAGGATGGACGACTCAAAATGGTAAAATGGATAGATTGACCGTGGACGGAGAGAGTAAAAAACATCATTTAATTACTCAAAGTGCAAAGTTTGTTAATACTATAGTATTTGTTAAGACCAAATCAAATTGAAATATATAAAAAAATATAAATTAAATTAATACTTGTACTCGATTTTTTAGATGAACTTGAACAAAACTTGTATCCTCTTGGGGAATTCAATACTTCAACCTCTTATTTCTATTTGAAAGAGATTTGAATCAATTCTCTAGGTAACCTGTATAAATTCATAATTGTCATTCTTTGAAGAAGATTTGGATCGATTCTCTAGTAATCTTAAAGAACTCGTAATTCCCTTTCTCTGGAAAATATTTCAATCGATTTGAATGCTTATCTAAAGATCTTGAAGAACAGGTAATCCTTATTCTTTGAAGATTTGGATCGATTTGAATCGATTCTCTAGAGAATCTTGAAGAACTTGTAATGCTCTTGATGTATTAAATACTTCAACCTGTATAGGATCTTGAAAAATTATCATTAATTTTCTATAAGGGTAGCATTATTTGCACACCTCTTATTATTATATATACACCCCACTTATAATTTTACAAAAATAGGCACATTTAAAATATCCAAATTATCCTTTTTTTCAAATAGAATCATTTTAAACACAAATCATTTTAAATTTAATACACACCCCCATATATTATATAATTAATTCAAATATTTAGTTTTAAAAAGTTTAATTTACCGGTAATTCATTACATACACATCACTGTATATCAAATTATGGAGTATTTTATACACATGTTATCTCCCTTCTCCTACTTCCTGCGGAACGCAGAACACGGAACATTAAATTCTGTAAATTAACAGAGCCAAATCATTTTCCATAAATCGATCGTACAATAACAGAGTGTGTGTAATCAATGGATGAACCTAAAACACTTTTGAAGTGTATTGAATCTTAAACCCAGATATTTATGTTCTACAAATGATACTTAGAAATTTCAATTAATGCGTAAAAAATCTTATCCATTAATGTGAGGCATCTAGATAAGAGTTGTAATTCTTAAACCCGATATTCTATGCACAAATTTGAAAATAACTTGTTGAAGAAGATCATAGAATTGAAACGGGAAGACCTCGTCATTCCCTCAAAACTATCCATTAGAGTTACAACACAACTCTGACAATAATTCGACAACTCTATCGCAGCTACTTGTCTCGTTTGAATCTAACTCTAGTTTTGGCCTTACCTTAGGACTTGAGATCAAGAATCCCTTTTGATCAATGATACTGCAACTTTTTATTGGAACAATATATCCAAAGTTCTTTCTAACCAAAGTGATAGAAAGAAGAATTGGATCAACGAAAGTACAAACTCAAGGTAAAGAAAAACAATTTGCTTTTTCTTGCTAATTCCGCATGCCCAATTCTTTGTTCCTCGTCACTTTTTATATAAACCGAGTGTGTTACTCAATCGAATCTTCTCCAAAGAAAATCCTCTCAGCCTTCTCCAATCTTCCCATAATTAAATCAATCATTCCTGTTATCTATTATCTCTTCAGGATTCACAATAAAATCGATCTTCTTTCCTTACATAACTCGATCAATTTTCTTTAAAGGATCTTCTATCTACAAAATAAGGAAATATACCATACAGCAAAATATGTGTTCATGAAAATATTAGCCATGCTAATAAACTCCCCCATGGCATGAGCTATATTTTTACATACGGCAGAAAACAACAGAAGATAGTAATCAAGACATTCAACATAATAAGAAACCTTCATACCCTAGAGAAGATAGAATAAAGTTCATTAAAAAAATAAAATAAAATTACTAAAAACCAAGTTCAGAAAGTTTCGCATTTTAAACACAACATAACAGAGTTTTTACCTGACAGAGGAATTATCCCCTTCATCAGCATCCTTCATAGCAGAGTCCTCCTCTAACTCCTCCTTGAACATCTTCATCTTCAACTTCCCTATGGATGTAGCACTCTTATGTCTCATCTCTCCCCTTTAGCTCATGCCAAGGCCTCCATCAGCTCATCAATGCGAGCAACCTGGTTGTTGAGGTTAGCTTGAATGGAAAGCAGACCTGCTTTCATCTTTGTAACCTGTGGAGAGATAGACTCAAGGATGCTCGTAGCAGATTCCACATTTTCCTTCAGAGTGGTCACCCGATGGGAAACCTTCAACTCATCCTGCAGGTCTTCAAGGGAGTCCACACCATCAATAAACTGAACACCTGCATCAGTCAAGAGTTTTCTTATACAAGAAAACGGAAGAAGTCTGGAACCATCAACCTTCCCAGAGAAGCCCAGAATAATACCAAAGACATTCTGACCATATTCCAACATTACTTTAGTAGCAATAGCTTGAATAAAGCGGGTCTGAGAAAATGTCTAATGAGACTTGTTCTTGGAAGGTCAAATTGTGAATCGCAATTTTGTGGAGAAGATTGAAGAAAGTCCCCAAATCAGAAAGAGACAACCCAACAGATGGCCACACGATTAGTTTGCCAGCCGTCATAACTTCACACACTGAGTTTAAAGAGGGAACCATGTCCAGACCAGAGAAAGACTTAGATACACCCATAACCCTGGAAATTTCCAAGAGAGAAAACTTACACACACGATTACGATAGAACACAGTTTGAAAACGAGGAGAGTCAGCATCACTAACATCAGGAATAAGATTAGAGTATAATTCTCTCACAATTTTGGGACAAAAGGGTTTGAGACAAGTGACTGTATCCAGAAGACCAACCTATTCAAGCATGGGCATAATACCAAATTTCTCAAAAGCAGACACACAGATATTACGCTCGGAGTGGAATACCAAATCGAGGAAAGTATCATACCGATGTGCAGTATTAATAGAGTAAAACTCCTTAGATCGTGCATTATCCACATCTATGGCCTCAACAACATCCTCCAGAGACGGAGAGTTGGGAACAGTGAACACCAGAACTAGAGCATTAGAAGAAGGATGTTTCTTTCTGGCGGAACGTCGTGGCTTGTCAACCGCATTTTCATCAACCTCAATGATCTCACGGTGAGAGGGAGAGGAATGTGTTGGATTGTATACTAAAAGTCTAACTTTTTGTATGAACAATGTTATAACAATTAATTTGAAATGAGAATCATATGATCAAATGATTGCATCTTATAATTTATTTATATGTTCGATGCAATAGTCCACTTACTTTATACTGTAGATAATATGTTGTGCGACAACACGCGGAAGATCATATTATCGATTTCCTTATAAAGTATAAACAGATGCTCACAACCGAGATAGACGGGGACTCTCTATCGGGATGGTTGTAGTGTGGTTTGGTATTAGCTTGTTGATGAGTGTGTAAATTCACAAGTTTGGCGCTATGTTTTGTGCTAGTTTTGGAGAGTTTTGATGTGGAAATAGGTGGAAAACCTATATATATTGTGAAATAGCATGAATCAGGTGTTAGTGGAGCTATTTGAGTGTTTTCTTAGCAAAAACGGAGTGAAAGAGCCAAGAATCGAAGAGACGGAGTCGAAGCCACGCGAACCGCCCAAGAAGTAGGTGGGTTCGACCTGGCTGGAGGAGGGTTCGACCTCACCAGCAGGTCGAACCAACGTTGCTGGACAATACAGATAAGGGTTCGACCACGACTCAGTTGGTTCGACCTGGCCATCAGGTCGAACCATGGTCGAACCAGTTTGCAAGAAGGAGGATTCGACCACGACGTTGGGGTTCGACTTGCCCGTTGGTCGAATCGGGAGCAAGAGTTGTCCAGTGCTGAGGTTCGACCTGGGGTTCGACCAAGACCTAAGTGGTTCGACCTGTCCAGAAGGTCGAACCTGTGCAGAATTCTACCAGTAGTGGGGTTCGACCTGGGGTTCGACCTGTGGCTCGGGGTTCGACCTGCTTGACGTGGTCGAACCTGTGTGCGAGAACTTACCTTATCCGAATTTTCGAGGCCGAAACGCGTGAGATCACTTAGAAAGCCCATTCCAAGCCCTAGAGACGTGATTACAAGTATAAAAGGAGGCTCATACAGAGAATAAAGGGAGCTTTTTGATCGTCAATCGTAGGTGAGACAAGAGTAGAGGTGGTGATCCATTCGGAGGGCTGTGACAGAGGTTCGCTGAAGGTTCAAGTAAGAATGATTAATCTAACCATGATTGTTCCTAGATCAATCATGGGCTAGAACCACCTTGGTAGTTCTAGGGTTATGAAAGTTTCATGATGTAATTCGTGTTTCGTGTGTAAAACTCCGTACAACACTACCTGTGGTTTGTTTTATATAAGATTGCATATTTAATCCATACTCATAGTCGTTTTGTGCATCAATGATCGTTGTGTAGAGTCTGAATACATGACATGGTTATTGATTGAGTGCGTTCACTACTGAGCAGGGTTTATTGTTATAATTCTAAGTGAAGGGATTCCGAAGTATTATTAGAACTGTCTTATATGAATATTCATGAATTGAATTGAATTCGGGTTGATGAATAGGATGAAGAGTATAACTTTATAGTACCTAAAAAGGGAGATTAAATCGGGTTAGATTCTAGACGTAGAAGATAATTGATTATGATAGTACCTAGAAAGGGGGGTGAAGCATATCTCTTGCTCCGATGTATTCACACGTGTCAAGCGCATATTTACTTGTGTCTATAGAGTAAACTTGCATGGTCTAGTGATGCGTCCACAAACCACAGGGCAGAGTCGGACACCATCATATGAAAATACGAATTGCTAGTGAAACTGGATGACCCAAAGAACTACCTATCATTCTTATTGATCGCAACTCACTTCTCTCTACTTTTGCTATTTCTTTTGTTAATTAGATTAGAAGTTACTATCCATTAAACCTTTACAATTACCAACATAGTCTAAAATATACTAGAAGATCACAAAATTGATATTTATCCGTCCCGTGGGTTCGATATTGTAACTTGGTCATCTTCGCGACTACAATTGATATCCTTATACTTGAGGATTAATTTGTGTGTTGAGAAAACCCCTATCAAGTTCTTGGCGCCGTTGCCGGGGACGGCGTAAACTATCTTTTTTTTGTATTATTTCTAGTTTATTAGGACTATTTACCTTGTTTTGTTGTTTTCTTTCTTATTCGTTTTAGGTGTATGCTCACAAGATCAAAGAAAGGTAATCTTGAACCGTATAATCCTGAGATTGGAACATCATAAAGAAAGAAGAAAAAGAAGAAGAGCAAGGCAAAGGCAATAGATTCAACTGAAGCTCTGAATTTTGGAGTTGAGGTTGACGAGCAGATTTCGCAAGCGATTGAGGCTACAACTGAAGTTAATTTGGAAGTAGTAACAGTCAACATGGCAGCGAATCCGGATAATCTAGCCATCCGAGAGGTTTTCAGAAATAATGGGGCTGGAAATTATGAGCTTTTAGGAGCAAGGGGAACTAACACAGCGTTCGATCTTCATCCCGCTCTTATTAGCATGATAGAAAGGAACTCCTTTTCAGGAGGGTCTTTCGAGGATCCGCAGCAGCATCTGAACAAGTTCTTGGGCTATGCAAGTACTCAAAAAGACGTAGGAGAACATGAAGATGCTAGGAAGATCCTTTTGTTCAAATTCTCGCTTACTGAAAAGGCGAGGGATTGGTACGATACTATTAATGCAGCTGAGTGCACCACGTGGGAGCAATTGAAGTTAAGATTCTTGGAGAGGTATATGCCACCTTCGAAGGTGTTTAAGATGAAGCAAGATATTAACCAATTGGCTATCAGTGGGGGAGAGAAATTTCATGAAGCGTGGGATAGATTCAAGGACATGCTCAGGAAGTGTCCTCAACATGGGTTATCTAAAGCCCAATATATCAGTATATTTTATAACGGATTGGACTGTGAATCAAGAGTGCTACTTGATGCTTCTTCTAATGGAGCATTGCTTACAAAGTCATCCGTTGAGGCCGAGAGATTGTTTGAAGACATATCAATGAATTCGAGGGATTGGCCCACTGATAGAGTTAGAGGTACGTATGTTCTTGGAAAGGTAGCTCAGGTTGAACAAGCAATGGTGAAGACTAAGAGAGAGGATGAGATCGTTTCGAGCTTGTCTAATATCAGCAAGCTACTTGAGTCTCAACAGAAGCAGATCAGCGAGATATCCCAACGAGTGCCAATCTTGCAGCAAGAGATGATGAATAATGGAACCATCCAAGACGAATTGGAGGAAGCAAATTATGCCATGGGTCAAAGTATCCAAGGAACGAGGTACCCAAATCAAGGAAACCGGAACTACCAAGGGAACTATCGAGGGAACTTGAATAATCGTGGTCCATCTGGTAGTTATCAACAGCAACCAAGGAGGCCTGAATTTTCATGGAGTAATACGAACAATGCAGTGCAACTTCCGATGGGTGTTGATCCGGGAGAAAAGGTGGAAGAAGAAAAGCCTGGGTTCGAGGATACTGTGAACCGGTACATGGTAAAGAATGATGAAAGAGTGAATCGCCTTGAGGCAAAGCTTGAGAAAAAGATTGATGATCACCACAGAGATTTGTCCACTCAAGTGAAAGATCTCACATTGTTGATGGGTACAATTGCAGAGAATGTGAACACATTGACTCAAACTGTAGGAAAAGGTAAGTTTCCGTCTCAGAGTATAGAGAATCCAAAGTCGTGTAATGCCATCACACTGAGGTCAGGAACGCAATACGAGGGACCGATGAGGCCGGAATCGAAGTTGGAATTTTCTAAGCCGCGGTTCGACCAACACGCAGAGGGTTCGACCAACTCTTCAGGTCGAACCCAGGTCGAACCTCATCGGCCAGAACACTCTGTTTTGACGCAGGAGCGGTTCGACCACGATCACGAAGGTTCGACCAACTCTTCAGGTCGAACCCAGGTCGAACCGAAGGATGGAAATTATACAGTGAAGCGGTTCGACCAAAGGGGCAGTGGTTCGACCTCTAATGTTGGTCGAACCCAAGTCGAACCTCCAGAGCAGAATGAGATCAGTCTTCCAGGAGAGAGGTTCGACCAATACAGCCCTGGTTCGACCTTTCAGCCTAGTCGAACCCCAGCCGAACCTCGCCGAGATGTGTTGTTTGATGCACCTGTTGTTCCTTTTGATGTTGATGCAACTCCAGTGGTACGGAATGAGCAAAGTACAGACATAATAGCTGAGAAAAAATGGGAAAGAGCTAAGCGATTAAGAGCCGAAAAGGAGAAAGCGGAAAAGGTTGATCGTGATGAATGGGGGATTCCCAAAATAAAGATACCTCCACCGTTTCCCTACAAGCTAGTGAAGAAGGGGTTGGAAGAGAAGTTCAAGAAGTTTTCAGAGATAATGAACAAGATAAGCTTGAACATCCCTTTTTCAGAGGCAATCATGGAGATGCCATATTATGCTCGGTTCCTTAAAGACATATTGATGAAGAAGCAAAGCTTAACCAGAGTTGAAACGGTAAACTTATCTGAGAATTGTAGCTCAATTATTCAAAAGAAGTTTCCACCAAAGATGAAAGATCCAGGGAGCTTTACTATTCTTTGTGAGATCGGGAAGGGGCCAGCACGGCGAGCTTTATGCGATCTTGGGGCAAGCATCAATTTGATGCCGTTGTCCATCTTTCAGAAGCTTGGTTTGGGGGAGATGACCCCGACAACTGTTGCTCTCCAATTGGCAGATAGATCAATGACGTTTCCGAAAGGAATAGTTGAAGATGTTCTAGTAAAGGTGGAGAAGCTAGTTTTTCCTGTGGATTTCCTTGTATTAGAAATGGATGATGACAAGGATAATGTTCCTTTAATCTTGGGGAGGCCATTCCTTGCTACAGCTGGAGCTATGATAGATGTTCGGAAAGGAGAACTGAAGTTGAGAATGGACAAGGAAGAAGTACTTTTCAACTTGGACAAAGCAATGAAAATGCCAATGGAGTCCCAATGTTATAGTATTGACGTGGTGGAGGAGATTGTGAAGGAGGATATGTCTTTGATCTTGTCAAAGGATCTTCTTGAGACATGTCTGATGGAATCTCTTACTTATCCTACTACGGAGCTTGACGGACTTTCTAACGAGGTATGTATTGAATTTCTTGAAAACTTACTTGCTTTGGGTGATGACAGGTTTGCATTGGAGAGAAATAAAGTGGAAGAAGTCAAATGGACAAGGAAGTACTTGCCTTTGGATAATGAAAACACTCCAGTGGAGAAAAAAAAAGAGGAGTTGAAACCATTGCCGGACCACTTGAAGTATGCTTTTCTCGGTGATGATGCACAATATCCGGTAATTGTATCTTCTTCCCTTAATGATGATCAACTTGAGGAGTTATTAGATGTTTTGAGGAAGTATCAGTCTGCAATAGGGTGGTCACTTGATGATTTGAAAGGTATTAGTCCTTCGTATTGTATGCATCGGATTAGGTTGTTGGATGAAGCCAAAGCTAGTGTTCAGAATCAGCGTAGGGTGAATCCCGCAATTCAAGAGGTGATAAGGAAGCAAATTCTTACGTGGTTGGATGCTGGAATTATATATCCTATTAGTGATAGTCCCCATGTGAGTCCATTGCATGTAGTTGCTAAGAAGGGGGGTATGACTGTAGTGAAAGCTGAGGATGGAGAGGCGATAGCCACGAGAATTCCTACGGGATGGCGTACATGTGTGGATTACAGGAAATTGAATGAGAACACGTGTAAGGACCACTTCCCTCTTCCATTTATGGATCAAATGTTGGATCGTCTTGCAGGGTATGAGTTCTATTGTTTCTTGGATGGATACTCGGGGTATAATCAAATCATGATTGCTCCCGAGGATCAAGAAAAGACCACTTTTACTTGCCCCTACGGGACCTTTGCTTTTAGGAAAATGCCGTTTGGATTGTGTAATGCGCCTGCTACTTTTCAGAGATGCATGATGGCGATTTTTGATGGTTTGATAGAGAAGATCATGGAAGTATTCATGGACGATTTTTCAGTTTTTGGTTCTTCTTTTGATATGTGTTTGTCTAACCTTGTTGTTGTTTTGAAAAGGTGTCAAGAAACTAATCTTGTCTTGAATTGGGAGAAGTGCCATTTCATGGTGAAAGATGGGATTGTTCTTGGGCATTATGTTTCCGCCAAGGGATTACAGGTAGACCGTGCTAAAGTGGTGGCAATTGAGAAGCTTCCACCACCGACCAATGAAAGAGGAGTGCGATCCTTCCTTGGACACGCCATTTTTTACAGGAGATTCATTAAAGACTTCTCAAAATACTCTAAGCCGTTATCTCATTTACTTGAAAAGGATATTCCTTTTTTGTTTAATGATGAGTGTTTAACAGCTTTTCAAGTTTTGAAGGAGGCGTTTATTACTGCCCCTATCTTGATCACACCGGACTGGACGCAACCGTTTGTACTTATGTGTGATGCAAGTGATGTAGCATTGGGTGTGGTGCTTGGGCAGCTAAGGGAGAAGAAGTTCTGCGCCATTTACTACGCGAGTAAGACTTTCGATGCGTCACAGAAAAATTACACGGTAACTGAAAAGGAGTTTTTGGCTGTTGTGTATGCATTCGATAAGTTTCGTCAGTATTTGGTTGGCATGAAGACGATTGTGTATACGGATCACTCAGCGATTCGTTATTTGATGGAGAAGAAGGAGACAAAGTCTAGGATTATAAGATGGATTCTACTACTGCAGGAGTTTGACTTGGAGATTCGGGATAAGAAAGGAACAGAAAATGTGTTGGCCGATCACTTGTCAAGGTTGGAGACTAGGGAGCATTGTGATAATTCTTTCGAGTATATTGAAGAGATGTTCCCTGATGAGAAGATCATGGTTGTGGCTGTTGAAGGGGCCGAGCGAGCATGTGTGGTTGCAGCGCAAGGTATGGATCCATGGTATGCGGATTATGTTAATTACATTGTCGTTGGTGAAATTCCAAGGGATCTCAACCGATATCAACTTGCGAAATTTCGTAGGGATGTTGAGACATTTATATGGTATGATCCGTTTGTTTATAAGATTTGTACAGATTCTATTGTCCGAAGATGTGTACCCGAGATGGAAATGGAAAGTGTGCTGGAGTTCTGCCATGTACAACCGAATGGGGGGCATTTCGGAGCGCAAAAGACTGCAGCTAAGGTACTTCAATCCGCTCTTTATTGGCCTACTTTGTTTAGAGATAGTGAGAGCTATGTGGCGTCTTGCGATAGATGCCAGCGCATGGGTAATATAGGTAGGCGAGATGAGATGCCATTGCAGCCTAGCTTAGTCGTGGAGATATTTGATGTATGGGGGATCAATTTTATGGGACCTTTTCCCCCGTCGAATGGGTTTCTCTATATTCTTCTTGCGGTGGATTATGTTTCGAAGTGGGTGGAAGCAATTCCTACTCGTGTTAATGATTCGAAAGTTGTTTTATCTTTCCTAAAGAAACATATTTTTGCCCGTTATGGAGTTCCGAGAGCATTAGTTAGTGATGGAGGTTCCCACTTCGTCAATAAATTTCTGGGGAAGGTGCTTAAGGATTATGGTGTTAGGCATAGGGTTACTACACCCTATCATCCGCAAGCAAATGGGCAGGCGGAGGTCTCCAACCGTCAAGTAAAACAGATTCTGGAGAAAGTGGTAGGAACTAATAGAAAAGATTGGGCTATGAAGCTTGATGATGTGTTGTGGGGGTTCCAGACCGCTTACAAGACGGTATTAGATATGTCACCATATCAAATTGTCTATGGGAAGCCGTGCCACTTACCCGTAGAAATCCAACACAAAGCGTTTTGGGTTTTGCGTCGCTTGAACTTGACCCTTAGGGATGTAAAGGAGTTGAGGCTAACTCACATGAATCAATTGGATGAGTTTAGGAGTCGTGCTTTCAAGAACTCAGAGATTTATAAGGAACGAATGAAGAGGTGGCATGATTCTAAAATTTCGTACAAGGAGTTCAAGCAAGGAGATGAGGTACTACTTTTTAACTCTCGTTTGAAGCTCTTTGCAGGCAAGTTGAAGTCTAAGTGGACGGGACCGTTCATGATTCATCGAGCCTTAGGAGGGGGGAGTTATGAGCTTATTGACAAAGATGGTGACGTTATCGCGGCGAATGGGCATCGATTGAAGCATTATAGGTCGCCGGATGATGCGTGTGTCATTTTTGATGATACCTTGTTCTGATTTGGTACCGTCGTGACTCTACGACGTTAAACATGAGTGCCTGTTGGGGGCTTGCCCTTCCGTTTTATTGCTTTATATTTTTTTTTTTTTTCGTGTGAGTAAGAAATTTTTGTATTTAAGATGCTTACCAATCGGCACTTACATCTCTTTTCAAACTTAGTTTCGACTTACGTTTTTACTAAGTTTGGGGGGGTGTGATGTTATTACCTCATTGAAGCATTAAGAGTATAATCTTTTCTTTGTATTGTTTGTTAGGGGAATTGGTTTTTGCGGCCTTGTTGAAATTTTAATCGATTTTGATGAGACGATTTTTTACAATTTGCCTAATGTTCAGTGGTTTTTGGTTGTGTTTTCTTATACGGAGATACTCATGAATGATATTATGTGGAACAATTTCTGAAGTTGTGCTCTAGATTATACCTAATGAGGTTGTGTTGAAGCTTGAAGTATGTAGTGAATGAAGAACACTCAGTTTTGGAAATCAGAAGGTAGGTTCGACCAAGTCTAGCAGTGGTTCGACCTGAGCCAGAGGTCGAACAAAAGCAGAGGAAGTCGAACCGGCGTTGAAAGTTGTCCAGAGAGGAGGTTCGACCAATGCCATAGTGGTTCGACCTGACCATGAGGTCGAGCCTAAGGTCGAACCCGACATTGAAAGTCGTCCAGAGAGGAGGTTCGACCAAAGCTATAGTAGTTCGACCTGATCATGAGGTCGAACCTAAGGTCGAACCTGTCAGTCGGAAGCACTCTGTTTTCCAGAAGAGGGGTTCGACCAATTCAAGAAAGGTTCGACCTGTTTAGCAAGTCGAACCCTTGGTCGAACCAAGAAGATTGTTTGTCCAGAAGAGAGGTTCGACCTCGCCATCCATTGTTCGACCAGTACAGGTGGTCGAACCCGAGGTCGAACCAAGCCAGGTACGCATTTTAAGTTCGAATTTTCAGAGGGGTTCGATCACTTTTTCGAAACATCAAACCTCGAACCCTCTTCGAACCTCTACACCCTTGCACAAATTCTTCAATTACACTTGATTTCGCACCGATTACACAACATTACACCTTGAATTATCGATTTGGTCGCGGATTTGGGCGGATTTCGTCGCGAGTTAGGGCTGAAATCGCGTTTTTGGGTGTTTTGTGTTTTCGATCGGTTTTTCACCATGGGCAAGTCACAAGGTACGTTTTTTCCAACTCAATTACTCTAGGATTGAAGGTTTAGGTAAGCAATTTGATGTGAAATAGAGAATTGATGTTGAGTATGGTTGAATTTCATGGTGAATGTTGATATTTTGATTGGTTTCATATGAATTCTTGTTTCGTGGATTGTGGTTGATTGATTATTGATAGAACTTGGATTTTTTATGTGAATTAATCAAGGATATAGAATATACCATAGAATGAGCATGTTGATTTGGTTGAAATTGATAAAATTGAAGTAGTTTATGGAGGAAAGCATGTTGAATTTTTGATTGAATTGCTTGAATTGCTTAATGCATGCTTGTTGGTTATGTTTTGATGATTAAAAAAGGTATAATTGAAGATGTTTTGAAAATGTTGAATAAGCAAGTGGTTTTGAGATGATAGTTTGTATGAATATGCATTGATGCTTGAAGTCTTGAAGTAGAGTATGTGATGTGCTAGTACAATACTTGCTTTCTTGTCTTGTTGGTTGGATTGAAGTATTTGTTTTTAGGAAAGGGACAAGTATCAAGCGAAGGAAAAGGAAAAGCAGAGGAGGAGAGATCAAAGAAGAGGCATGACAGGCCTTCAAACTTGGACAAAGTGACAAGAAAACTGAGGCTACAAGACCGTTTACCTGATAACTTCAAGATTAGGATGCAAGGTTGGGATGAGATTAAAGAGAAGTGGGAAGAAGTTTCAGACAAGATAGCTCGCACTCGATACCAAGATGATGAAGCGATGAGGATAATGAGAATAGGGGATGATATATTTTGGATGTTTGATCAAGTAGGGATCCGAAGATTCATGGAGTTGAAGAGGCCGACGTACTTCCATGTTACAGCGGAAGTGGTTTGTTCGTTTGAGATGGAGAAGGACCCGCTTGGATATCCCTATCAGTGTACGTTTCAGCTTGGTGGAGTGAGTAGGAGATGGACGTCTGAGGATTTTAACGAGCTGTTTGAGACACCTTTGGAGATCCCTCGTTTAGAAAGTGCTGCATTCGGTGTAAAGCGATTTTGGAGGGAGATCACGGGGGAGATTCGTGATTACAAGACTAGACAGGCTCGTGCTTCCGCAATAAAGAACCCTGTCTTGAGGTACATGGACCGCATCCTGAGCAACACGTTGTTCGCCCGCTCGGAGGGCAGTGTTGTGTCTAGAGGAGAGTTATATGTCTTGTGGTGTATGTTGCACGGAGTGAAGTTCAACGTTGGAGCCTATTTTATTGCGCAGCTGAATCGATTCAAGACCATTGGTTTTCAAAAGGTGAATATTGGAGGGTTATTGACGATTTTGGCTGAGCATTACAACTTGGACCTCACCGGCATTACACCAGTAGAAGGAGAACCCGATTTGATTATGAGCACGTGCGCGAAGGGAGGGTTTGCCCATTTTAGAAATGGAGATTGGTTTTTCACGAGAGGTGTCAAGCCTTTCGGATTTATGTTCCCCTTCGACGTGAGCAACTTGACAACTATTTGGGAAGCAAGGAATAGACTAATGAATTCTCTAGGACACACCGCTTTATCCGTGGCAGCGAAGTCGGGTGGTGATTGGAGAGCGGTAGCACAGATGTGTGCTGAGGGAAGGATGGCTGAGTTACAGCAGATTGTTGATCGAGGAGAGTTCCGTCCACCTCAGCCACAGCAGTCTGAAGAGGAGGATCAGGTAGGGGAGCAGCCGGAGATGGAGATTCCGGAAGGAGAGCAGCATGATGCGCCTCAGCATGCTCCAGAACCGCAGCAGCGGCGAGCAGTTCCAGGTACTCGGGAGCAGCTTCGCTTGATTCATGAGCAGCTGATCGCGGTGGTAGTTGCACAGCAAGAGACGAACAGGCAACTCGCGCTCGCTAACGCCAACTACGCCACGCTGAACGAAAGGTACTCTGCCTTGGATGAGCGTGTTGGTAGAGTGAGTAGTCGAGTGGATATGATGGACAAACACATTACCAGTCTGTGCCGAGCTGTGGAAAATAGAATGGATGAGGATGACGATGATGATGAGGATGATGATGCTCCTAAGGAGTAGTTTCAGGTTTTCTTTTGGTTTCTCCGATTCATCTTATCTCCCATTCTTCTTTTTATTTTTACAGATTGGGGTGTGATTCATGTGTGAGTGGAATGTACTTGATATAGTTGATCTTGTATCGTTGCTCTGTATATGGGTGTTGATTATGTTCATTCATATGTTTACGTGTTTATTTTCATTTGGAAAGAGCATGAGTAATTTGTTAAATATATGGAATTCATGAGGAATTGATTTTGATTATGTGCTATGAGGAGTATTAGGAATTGATTACCTATGTGAGGATTTGAGCCTTCATCATGATTAATCATGATAGTTTATTCTTGAGAGAATCATTTGTATGAACGTATTCTAGAACTTGGCTTGGAGTCTTGTGTGAAACTTACAATTGATGAAATATTAGGATATGATCTTAGGCCATTTTTGATTAATTGAGTCACTTAGCCAAATTTCACCTTTCCTAATGATCTTATAAATCTTTGGTAGCCCTGTTTGAGCCTTTTAAAATCTTTTTCTTTGGCAAGCCAGATATACGAGCTTTAATTACCTTATTTGAGCTTTGAAAATACCCTATCCATTGGTAGAGAGAATAAGGTGAATGAGTGTGGAAGAAACAAATGGAAGATGGAATGAGGTTCGGTAAGAAATATGCATGGTTAAATCTTGTTAGGGATAGTGCCTGAAATTGGTACCCCGAATTGCTTATACATGGGGCTTGAAGTTTCTAAGAAACAGCCGAACGATGTTCGAGAAGGGTAGTGCCTATAACTGGTACCCGAGCAATTTAAAGAAGAATGATGTTGATGCAAGAAAGAGAAGGAAAATTGATAATTGCAAGTGCAAGAGAAGAATTGGAGGAGAATATGAAGCCGAATGAGAAATCAAGAACCTCCAAGGTAACTCTCTACTAGTGTATTAAGTTACTATGACCAAATTTTCCTACCCTTTCCAAAGAGCCGACATTACAACCTAGAAACAAGTCCTTTGTGATCCTAGTGTTAATCTAATGTAAGTTGATTCCTGAGACCTTTGCCAAGCTTATGGTTACGCGTGAATATGAATTGATATGAGTGTTTATACTAGCCTATAGTGCCTCACGCACGAGTGAATGAGTGTAAAGACTTATCTTGTCAGTGAGATTACTTAGTGCTCCGAATGGTGTGTGATTAGATTGATTTTACATGAGTGACATATTTGATGCAAGTAATTCTTGTTTGATTCAATGAAGTGGCATGTGTAATATGTGTTGTACTTGATCTTGTTGAATTATACACGACTCATGTGGTTTAAATTGGTTGCCTCGGGACGAGCAACATGTAAGTTTGGGGGTTTGATGAGTGTGTAAATTCACAAGTTTGGCGCTATGTTTTGTGCTAGTTTTGGAGAGTTTTGATGTGGAAATAGGTGGAAACCCTATATATATTGTGAAATAGCATGAATCAGGTGTTAGTGGAGCTATTTGAGTGTTTTCTTAGCAAAAACGGAGTGAAAGAGCCAAGAATCGAAGAGACGGAGTCGAAGCCACGCGAACCGCCCAAGAAGTAGGTGGGTTCGACCTGGCTGGAGGAGGGTTCGACCTCTCCAGCAGGTCGAACCAACATTGCTGGACAATACAGAGAAGGGTTCGACCACGACTCAGTTGGTTCGACCTGGCCATCAGGTCGAACCATGGTCGAACCAGTTTGCAAGAAGGAGGATTCGACCACGACGTTGGGGTTCGACTTGCCCGTTGGTCGAATCGGGAGCAAGAGTTGTCCAGTGCTGAGGTTCGACCTGGGGTTCGACCAAGACCTAAGTGGTTCGACCTGTCCAGAAGGTCGAACCTATGCAGAATTCTTCCAGTAGTGGGGTTCGACCTGGGGTTCGACCTGTGGCTCGGGGTTCGACCTGCTTGACGTGGTCGAACCTGTGTGCGAGAACTTACCTTATCCGGATTTTCGAGGCCGAAACGCGTGAGATCACTTAGAAAGCCCATTCCAAGCCCTAGAGACGTGATTACAAGTATAAAAGGAGGCTCATACAGAGAATAAAGGGAGCTTTTTGATCGTCAATCGTAGGTGAGACAAGAGTAGAGGTGGTGATCCATTCGGAGGGCTGTGACAGAGGTTCGCTGAAGGTTCAAGTAAGAATGATTAATCTAACCATGATTGTTCCTAGATCAATCATGGGCTAGAACCACCTTGGTAGTTCTAGGGTTATGAAAGTTTCATGATGTAATTCGTGTTTCGTGTGTAAAACTCCGTACAACACTACCTGTGGTTTGTTTTATATAAGATTGCATATTTAATCCATACTCATAGTCGTTTTGTGCATCAATGATCGTTGTGTAGAGTCTGAATACATGACATGGTTATTGATTGAGTGCGTTCACTACTGAGCAGGGTTTATTGTTATAATTCTAAGTGAAGGGATTCCGAAGTATTATTAGAACTGTCTTATATGAATATTCATGAATTGAATTGAATTCGGGTTGATGAATAGGATGAAGAGTATAATTTTATAGTACCTAAAAAGGGAGATCAAATCGGGTTAGATTCTAGACGTAGAAGATAATTGATTATGATAGTACCTAGAAAGGGGGGTGAAGCATATCTCTTGCTCCGATGTATTCACACGTGTCAAGCGCATATTTACTTGTGTCTATAGACTAAACTTGCATGGTCTAGTGATGCGTCCACAAACCACAGGGCAGAGTCGGACACCATCATACGAAAATACGAATTGCTAGTGAAACTGGATGACCCAAAGAACTACCTATCATTCTTATTGATCGCAACTCACTTCTCTCTACTTTTGCTATTTCTTTTGTTAATTAGATTAGAAGTTACTATCCATTAAACCTTTACAATTACCAACATAGTCTAAAATATACTAGAAGATCACAAAATTGATATTTATCCGTCCCGTGGGTTCGATATTGTAACTTGGTCATCTTCGCGACTACAATTGATATCCTTATACTTGAGGATTAATTTGTGTGTTGAGAAAACCCCTATCACTTGTCTTGGCTATAGAATCACATTAGTGCACTTGTGTGTATTGAGCAGGACCGCTTGAGATCGTTCGACTTATACTGACTTATAGGAGAACTTGATCTCAGTTATTATGGAAGTTCGTGCTCTTAATCCCTATACAATAACCTCGACACGTAGGGCAGTATGTATTTCTTTGATTCATCAATGGGTGAGATTTACATGTTATTAAATCAACAAACTCGATGAGTTGGGAAGTAGTGTTGTCTCTATGGTGTGCTGTTGATTGTAGAAGGAATCCGTGTCCGTCATAGGTTGATGATGTCCCCTTGAGGAGCTCATAAGGATTATCATGTAAATCCTGTAGGTGGAATTTATTCCGGCATGATAATGAGGTTGAGTGGTACTACTCTTGAATGAGATATTAATTAATTGAGTTGTCAGTAACTTAAATTAATTAATGGACATTGTATATCTTAAACATGGGGAGACTAATCGACTCATAATAAGAAGGAGCCCAAAACGTAATTTTGGGATTGGTACGGTAGTGCAATAATAATATTTTAGTGGAATATATTATTATTATTGGACTTAAGTATAAGCTTTGGGCTAAGCTTGGATACTTAAGCCCAATAGAGGCCCAACCCAATTTCTCCTCCTGGTCCCTGCTGTATATAAGTCACCTCAACTTATCTGGAACCCTAATCTAAAAAAATCTAATTGATTATTCACTTGTGATGAGGGTTGAGAGCAGATTGAGGAGGTCTCGTAGATCGTCGCCCACATGACGTCGAGATCGGACTTGGGACATACAGCAGAAGATCAGAAGGTAGTTTGCTGCTGCTGTTCGCGATATTGCGAAATTTGTATAAATTCGTACAGTGCTCAGAATTTGATGATCAATATACTGACGGAAAGCCGTCGAAGAAAGGATTGTCTGAACACAAAGATCACTCAATTCCGATATCAAACAAGGAAGTTATGGCCATTCTCGTGGGACTGCGCAGACTACCTGCGAGAATTAATCATCATCAACATACCCTGGTGAACGGTAATCGTTTCTATGATTTATTGCTTCCGCTGTGTTAGAAACGTATGTATCCTAACGGTTCACGTTAGCCAAAAGATCGAACGCCAACAATTGGTATCAGAGCTTCGGTTTCGTGGTGAAGCGTGACACGTTAGACTAGGGTTTATGTGGTTAATTTTTCGAAATTAGGATCGCATGTTTAAGGTTTTGGTTTTACTGCGCAAACCATGATATCCCTATGTGAAATATACCCTATATCATATCTGTTCATTGATGGTTGTGTGTGAGAGGATTCGACGAAAACTGTTCGTCAATTTCACATGGAAGGAAGAAATTGAGAGAAAATCCAGCGCAGTGATATTGCAGAGGCAATAACCAGAGTTTCAACCGTCGGATCAGGCTGAATTTTGGTCAGCACGTTCGGATTTTGTGGATGTACATTCTGAACGGTGAAGATTGTATTTAGAGCTTTGCATTGTCAGGAATACTCCGAAAACAGAAGCAGTTTTTTTGGCGATTCTGTTCTGCGCAGTCGAGGGAAAAGAGCTGTTTCTCATAATCTAACCGTTGGATCGACCTGTAATTTGGACAGCATGTTCAAAACTCACAGATGTAGATTCTGGACGGTGGAGATTGGATTCCCAGGTTCCTAAAGCTGCAAATCCTGAACGACAATTGGTGTAGTTTGATGTTGCGCGTTGGACTGAACTTGGTTCCGTGCAAGTAGGCCCTTGGACAAGCGGATTTGCATCAGGTTCGATCGATGTTGTACCAGGTTTGAGTAGATTTTCATCAGGTTCGACTGGTCTGCATCAGGTTCGATCGATGCTACACCAGGTTCGAACGGATTTGCATCAGGTTCGATTAGTCTGCATCAGGTTCGATCGATGATGCACCAGGTTCGAGCAGATTTGCATCAGGTTCGATTGGTCTGCATCAGGTTCGATCGATGCTGCACCAGGTTCGAATGGATTTACATCAGGTTCGATTGGTCTGCATCAAGTTCGATCGATGCTGCACTAGGTTCGAATGGATTTGCATCAGGTTCGATTGGTCAGCATCAGGTTCGATCGATGCTGCACCAGGTTCGAGCGGATTTGCATCAGGTTCGATTGGTCTGCATCAGGTTCGATCAATGCTGCACCAGGTTCGAGCGGATTCACATCAGATTCGATTGGTCTGCATCAGGTTTGATCGACTCTGCACCAGGTTCGAGCAGGTTTGCATCAAGTTCGACTGGTCTGCATCAGGTTCAGCGTGAGTCTTCACAATATGATCGGGCAGGATGCCAGAGTGGTGGAGCAAGCTGCGGGGAGGTCGATCCCCATCGCAGTTGTCCGCATTCGTGATTGGTGGCGAACAATCGAATTCGCTGTTATATAACTGTTATAATTGATTTATTAATTGATTATTGTTATATATGTATGCATGATTCTCTATGATTTATTGCCTTAAATAGAAGCATGCTAGATTGCGTATTATATTTGGTATATTATATGCATGTATGTTGGAGTGTTGATCAAGTCAACTTATTTTTGGCAATTTATTTCCTTATATATAACTTCTATAATTGTTTTATTGGTCAATTATTGTTATATATTTGGAAGTATGAGCATGCTAGGTTGCGTATTTTATTTTTAAATATTATATGCATGTAAAAACCCTCGGTGTTGAATAACTAAGTGGGAGAGGGGATTGGTAAAAATTCTCGCGGCCTCCATTATTGGTTTGTTAGCAATGTGAATAAACTTGCGCGTCGGCATTAGAGCCTTCCTCCCCATCGGATGAGTTTATTCATGGATTGCTGGGACAGACTTCTTTAAATAATTATATTTGTAATGTGATGCATATGAACTTGCGCGTTGGCATAGACCTTCCTCCCTATCGGATGAGTTCATGTGCAGATCACTGTACAGACTTATAATTGATGACTGTAGGAAGTTATCCGAGCGCGTGTGTACTTCTCCATCTGTAAGGCACATAAGCTTGGGCCGCGGACTTGGAGTCAAATAATGGTGTACACTTAGGTGTAAATAATAAGCATCCTCCCCATCGGAGTCACTGCTTTTATTTGCATGGCTAAAGAGGAACCGACTATTAATTATTTTGTCATAAAGTTAGGTTGACAAATGAAATTAATGGGTAAAACCTTCTCTTGTAAATGTTCGGGTTTGTAAACGTCCACACTATCGTGGCTTGCAGACTCACGGTGCTTGATATGTCGGTGAATTTTATTTTTATATTGTTTTGAGGGAATCAATATAAAAGGATAAAATTTGAAGTTTTGATCGGTATATTTATTTGTGATTCTCTGATTTTCAAATGGTTTTATCTCACTTATTATTAACTAAAAAAAATTATATTTACTTGTCCAAATTAGATGATTAGAAAAGAATCTTGGTTTTGAATTTTACTGCTTAAGAAAATACATGTGTGTTCTCACAAAGGACGTCTCATGATGTCTATTAAAGTCTCTAGTGAAGAGATGAGAGGTTCATAGAAATATGATGGTCTCATGTAACTCTTCGGATACTTGAGTAATTTAAAAGGCGGTAGGTCATGATTGAATTTGATGAATGAATTGGAAATACATGGAATAGAAGTTGAAGGGGAAACCTAAGTCAATTTTATTCTTCATAATTGCCTAGATGTTTTGAGTAAATTTCTCATGAATTACAAGAGGTTGTATATGGTGGGAAACTTCTGACAAAACATGTGTTAAAGGAAATTCAATTTCATAAAAGGAGTGAACAATGATAGAATCTTACTTACTAATTGTTTAAACATGATTAGTGATGGCATCTACTGACACGAAGTGTGTAGATACTGGAATCACTGAATGTTCATTACTAAGTGAGGATAAGATTGTTATGACATGGGTAAAACTACAAGACTAGTGGCTATTGCAGTGGGAGTTGTTTATTTATCTTACGATATGAATAAACGTTTGATTTTGTAAAATTGTCTTTACTTACATTTTCATAGAAAGAATTTGATTTCGATTTCTATGCATTAATAGATGGATACTCCATTTCATTAAAAAAACATGGCCATTATAATGAAGGATAGAGTTGTAATCTGTTATGGTACGTTGATGGATAATTTGTATACTCTTAAATCATGTATATTCCACAGATGCAACAAATAGTAATTAATAATGCATCTTCTGATCTTAGTAAGAGAAAGTAACCTTCGGAGATGAACTAAACGTGCATTTGGCGTCTAAGACTAGATCATTTTACTTGAGTAGGACTCAAAAGTTGATTGCAGATGGACCGTAAGGTTTATCTGAAGTGGAAACTATCGGACTTGCGAGTCTTACTTGGAAGTAAAAATGATTAATTACCTTTTCAAGGTAAAGGGGTGTAGAGCCAAAGATATATATGTTGGAATTGGTTCATTCTGATTCAAGCGGGCCTAATATTATCTAGGCGAGAGGTGGTTATGAATAATCGAAGATTATTCTAGATACCGATATATTTATTTGATGCACTGCATGTCTAAATTCTTTGATTTATTCAAGAATAACAAGATTGGTACAGTAAAGCATCATGGAAAATATATCAAGTAATGACGATTTAATCGTCATTACGAGTACCTCTTAGGATAATTATGAACTATTAATCAGAGGTTGAGATTAAATCTCAAGTGGTCTACACCGGGCATGCCCCAACTGAATGGTGTGGTGGATAGAAGGAATAAGACTCTTATGGTAATGATTAGATAGATGATGAATTATTTGGAATTACTTAATTCATTTTATGGATAAGCCCTGGAAACAGTAATTCATTTGAATGTTTGTCTGTTTGTGGGATATGCTATAAAAATGAAGGTGATTTATTTAGTCTAAAAGATCGAAGGGTGATTATTAACACAAACACTAGATTTTTGAAAAGGGACTATGTAATAAATCACAAACCCATGTATGAGTTGTTCTAAAGGTAGTGAGAAGAAAACACAAAGTATAAGTACCAAGTGTACAAGAGGATATACCACAAGGTAAACTGCAATGCGTGTCACGTCTGATGCACAATTACATGTAGTGCCTTATCGCAGTGGGAGGATTATTCGACAACCCGTGAGATACATGTTTTGGGAAAGTCGTAAGACTTGATCCTTAGTAAACATGGTATTATCCCAGGGATACGACGTTGCACTACAAAATTAAAATGCGGAATCTTAGTAAGTGCAATGAATATTAAAATAGAATCGATGAATTTTAAATTAGGTCTGGATGCTTGTTGAACCGCTAAATGGCGTAAAAGCCATTGGAAGTGGGCATGCAAGAATAAAAGAGGATCATAGAATAAGGTGAAAATATTGGAATCAAGATTGTTACAAAAAGGTATACTCAGAAAGAAAGGGTTCGATTATGAGAAAACCTGTTCACCGGTAGCTATGCCTAACTTGATTCGGACTCTTTTATTTGTTGCTACTCATATGAAATATGAGGGATAGCAAATAGATGTCGAGACAGCTTTCCTGATTGGAAGTCTTAAGGGAAACATCTATGTGAAGCAACCAGAGTGATTTATTGCAAAGAGCTAAGAGCATTGTGATAGTGAGCTTAAAAGAGTCCATTAATGGACTAAAACAAGCTTCAAGATAATGAAACATCTGTTTTGATGAGGTAATCCAGTGACATGGAACTAATCAATGATCGGATGGGTCTTGTATATTGAAAAGAGTGATGGAAACGTGGTGGTATTTTTTGTACTATACGTAGATAGTATCTTGCTCATTGGAGACAATGAAAGAGTATTGTCGGGCGTATGGGTATGGTTGATAAAGCGGTATGAGATGAAGGACTTAAGAAGAGCAAAAATATCCTTTTGATCACGGTAATACGGATCATAAGAAAGGATGTTATGCTTATCTCAAGTTTCATATAATGATACGATCCTTACTCGTTTAGCATGTGAATTTATCTAAGTGAATGTGTCTTGTGACACAAAAGTAGATAAAGAAGATGAAAGCGGTTCCTTATGCTTCGGCAAATGAGGAAGCTTAATCTAAGGAATGCTATGCACGAGATTGGATATCTGTTTTGCCGATGGCATGAACAGTAGGTATCAACGTAACCTAGAACAAGAATGATGAACTATAGTAAGACATATATAAAGTGCCTGAGAAGGACTGGAAATTATATGTGGACTTACTAAATAGATTCACTGCTTCTTGTGGATTACATAGATTCAGATTTTTCAAATCAGATAGGGACGACAGTAAATCCACCTCAAAGGTTATGCGTTTAATTTTAGGAAGTAATGTCATAATATGGAGGAGTGTTATATAGAAATATATTTTAGACTCCGGATTCCATCATGGAAAGATGATAAATTGGACTCATGAGGCAGTCAAAGTATCTGTATGACTCTAGAAACTTCATGATGGACTTTGGTGTGATTCTAAGTTTGCCCAAGGTTATCACAATTTATATTGATGATATTGGTGCAGTTGCAAACTTGAAGGAATCACAAGTCCATAAGGAAATTAAACACATGGAGCGTGGTACCACCTGTTACGAGAAATCGTATGATGAGGGGAAGGTTGTTGTCACCTAGATTGCATCGGATGATAACCTAGTAAATCCATTTACAAGGACCTTAAGGCGAGAGCTTTTGATGGTCGTGTAGTGGGAGTGGAAATCAGATGTATGGCAGAAGACATGACAGCATAGTCTTTTAGTATAAGTGGGAGATTGTTGGATTGTATACTAAAAGTCTAGCTTTTTATATGAACAATGTTATAACAATTAATTTGAAATGAGAATCATATGATCAAATGATTGCATCTTATAATTTATTTATATGTTCGATGCAATAGTCCACTTACTTTATACTGTAGATAATATGTTGTGCGACAACACACGGAAGATCATATTATCGGTTTCCTTATAAAGTATAAACAGATGCTCACAACCGAGATAGATGGGGACTCTCTATCGGGATGGTTGTAGTGTGGTTTGGTATTAGCTTGTCTTGGCTATAGAATCACATTAGTGCACTTGTGTGTATTGAGTAGGACCGCTTGAGATCGTTCGACTTATACTGACTTATAGGAGAACTTGATCTCAGTTATTATGGAAGTTCGTGCTCTTAATTCTTATACAATAATCTCGACACGTAGGGCAGTATGTATTTCTTTGATTCATCAATGGGTGAGATTTACATGTTATTAAATCAACAAACTCGATGAGTTGGGAAGTAATGCTGTCTCTATGGTGTGTTGTTCATTGTAGAAGGAATCCGTGTCCGTCATAAGTTGATGATGTCCCCTTGAGGAGCTCATAAAGATTATCATGTAAATCCTGCAGGTGGAATTTATTCCGGCATGATAATGAGGTTGAGTGGTACTACTCTTGGATGAGATATTAATTAATTGAGTTGTCAGTAACTTAAATTAATTAATGGACATTGTATATCTTAAACATGGGGAGACTAATGGACTCATAATAAGAAGGAGCCCAAAACGTAATTTTGGGATTGGTACGGTAGTGCAATAATAATATTTTAGTGGAATATATTATTATTATTGGACTTAAGTATAAGCGTTGGGCTAAGCTTGGATACTTAAGCCCAATGGAGGCCCAACCCAATTTCTCCTCCTGGTCCCTGCTGTAGCCCATGTATATAAGTCACCTCAACTTATCTGGAACCCTAATCTAAAAAAATCTAATTGATTATTCACGTGTGATGAGGGTTGAGAGCAGATTGAGGAGGTCTCGTAGATCGTCGCCCACACGACGTCGAGATCGGACTTGGGACATACAGCAGAAGATCAGAAGGTAGTTTACTGCTGCTATTCGTGACATTGCGAAAATTGTATAAATTCGTACAGTACTCAGAATTTGATGATCAATATACTGAAGGAAAACTGTCGAAGAGAGGATCGTCTGAACACAAAGATCACTCAATTCCGATATCAGACGAGGAAGTTATGGCCATTCTCGTGGGACTGCGCAGACTGCCTGCGAGAATTAATCATCATCAATATACCCTGGTGAACGGTAATCGTTTCTATGATTTATTACTTCCGCTGTGTTAGAAACGTATGTATCCTAACGGTTCATGTTAGCCAAACGATCGAACGCCAACAGAATGGTCAGGAGTTTGGGAAGAGGGAAGAGTAGGGGTTGGATTCGAAACAGGAGAAGCAGACCACTCGCATTTCTGGCCAGCGGTCAGGCGGCGAATGGAAGTTTATTTTTGGCAAACCAAGGTGAGGGGAGATGGACGATTTTAGGGTTTGATGAAGGGAGAGAACTGAAATGATTTGATTGCTCGATCAGAGAGATAGAGAAGAAAAGATCTTCTTAAATCATTCTACGATTTCCAAGAAACCCTGACAGATACATACTAAAAATAGAAAGGGAAGGGAAATGCTTAAGGAAAGAAAGAAATCAATTTGGTCCAATCCTGAGTATTCCAGTTTGTGAGAAACATCAATCTGTTCTCCAAAAAACAAAATTTCCTCTTTTTTGGGTTAATTACGCTAAAAGTCCTAACCTTTTTGCGAATTGAGAATTAGTCCAAACTTTTCAATATTTACAAATAAGTACTCAACCTTAAGCCCGTTTTTCAAATCAAGCCACCGGGCAGCTAGAGGCATGCCCGGTGCTGACGTGTCGCACTATATGCCTTATCATTCCTCCACTTGGAAAAAAAATAAAAATATAAAAGTCATCTTTCCATCTTCCACACCAAATTCAAAGCATCAAAGTCAAAATTGCAATTTTCTCTCTCCCACTCACTGAAACCCTCCCCAACCTCTGCAATACCAAATCTCTCATCAACTCATCCAATTTCAAAACCTTCAACCTCCAGCATCACATTCTCTAGAGTCAATTTTAACCATAAGTGTTGAAACTTACCTTTAACAGCTTTGGGCGGAGAAGTGGTATGTTTGAGAGAGGTGGTGAAGAGGAGAGAGAAAGTAGTTTGGAGTGAAGTAGAGATTTGGGGGGAAATTAAACATTGAAGGGCTGAAGAAGCACATCATTGGATATGTGAGAGTAGATTACGAAATGCAACAGGAACCGGCGAAGAACCTTGGGGCACCGGGCGGCGTACCAAATCTGGAATATGAGGCATGCAAAACTACATCGTCGTGACCCTATCAATTCTCGAAGTCCACTGGATATCACAGATTAGTTCAGCGTGCTCCCTTGCTTTTATCACATATTTTCTCTTTGAATCTAATCTAATCTTACACCAATATAGATTAGCTCTAGCTATAGATCAATTTACCCTAATTTGCTGCGCTGATTTGTAATTGGAGATTGAGAAATTGTTGGAGATGAGCAAAGTGAAGTTGGAGATTTTCTCCAAATTGGAGCAGAAATGGTTTCATAACTGTGAAGGCAAAAAGACGCGTGTGTTGAGCATCGACGGCAGAGGAACCACCACCACTGTTGCCGCCACTGCCTTGGTCCATTTAGAGGAGCAGATCCAACAGACGGCCGTGGAGGCACCGAAAGTGGTGGCGGTGAGAGTGCCAAATCAGGGTGTAGTTCTGTTGCTTCATCGAATTTGGGGAGCAGCGGGGTATGAACGTGTGAGTGAGAAGAAAATTGAAACGACGTCGTTTTCTCTCTTTATTATTATTTTTTACAACTGGTGGATGATGTGGGAAAAAAATGACAGGTCATCAACCGGGCATCTTCCAGCTGCCCGGTGGCTGAATTTGAAAAATGAGCTTAAGGTCGAGAGCTTATATGTAAATATTGAAAAGTTTGGACTAATTCGCAATTCGCGAAAAGGTTGGGACTTTTAGCATAATTAACCCTTTTTATTATGCAAGCAATTCTGAGAACAATTATCCTTTAATTGGATTTTCAAATGTTCATTCAGATGATGTACGGAGAAACATCGGGATCATAACAACCATCCTTGTAACTCTTTTTCATGCAAGCAAGAGAAACCTTACTGCAGAGACTTGCTCCTCATTTTTCATTTTATGTGTACGTAGCCCTTTTCAGAGATAATGGCTTTCAAAATACATCATTTCAAGTAGGTAACCCTGATCTGAATGGGTAATTGATGTTCTAGACAAACAAGAATTTTAGAGAAAGGACCAAAGAGATTTCTATCATGCAAATGCCTAGTCCTTGATGTAGTAGTGGATTATATATTGCAGATTCATAGGGATTTCCTAAAGGATATAAATTTTTGAGTATTCAGGCCTTTAGTAAATATATCTTCCAGTTGTTTCTCAGTAGAAATGTGTTCTATATCAAGTATTCCTTCCTCTACAGTTCTCTGATAAAGTGAAGCCGAATATCAATATATATGGTTCTTTGATGGAGAACAGGGTTTTTGGTAATACTAATGGCACTTGTGTTATCACAAAATAGATGAAGTTTTCGGGTTTCAACTGATAATCAACAAGCATCTTTTCAAGCCAAATTAGTTAAGAAACACCCTCCAGAAGTGTTTTTCTGGTCATCGGTGTCCCCTGCCCAGTCCGTATCACAGAACCCTTGAGCATTAGCATTGGTATCATTAGAATACAAAAGTCCATATTCTATCGTTTCTGCAACATATTTTATGATTTTTTACGGCTTTCAAGTGAGACTCTTTTGGGGAACTTTGGTACCTGGCAGACAAAATAAACACTAAAAGAAATGTCAGGTCGACTGGCAGTTAAATAAAGAAGACTACCAATCATGCTTCTGTATAAAGTTTCATCAACCGGTGTTCCTTCACGATATTGAGATAGGGATTCTCTCGGACCAAGAGGAACCTTTGAATGTTTTGATTTATCCAATCTGAACATTTTCACAAGATTTTTTGCATATTTGGTTTGGTGAATAAACATACCTTATTTTGATTGATTAACTTGTAACCCAAGAAAGTAAGACAGTTCACCTACCATGCTAATTTCAAATTCAGAAGTCATGAGATTGACAAATTCTTTGACCTTTCTCTCAGATGTGGAGCCAAATACTATATCATCTACATAGATCTGAACTATCATGATTTTTTATCTGCCTTCTGAATAAACAATGTTCTATCTGCTCCATTCGTTCATATTCCTTAGCAAGAAAAAAACCTATTAGCGTTTCATACCAAGCCCTTGATACTTGTTTCAAACCACAGAGAGCCTTCTTCAGTTTGAACACATGATCTGGATGTTTTGGATCAGTGAACCCTTTTAGTTGGGAAACATAAGCTATTTTTTTTAGAATACTATTTTGAAATGCACTTTCACATCCATCTAATAAACAATGAACCCAAGGTGGCATGCAATAGCTAGGAGCAACCTAACAGACTCAAGTCTGGCCACTGGGACAAAGGTTTCATCAAAGTCGATCCCTTCAACTTGATTATAACCTTGTGCAACCAGTGTGGCCTTGTTTCTAGTGATATTACCATACTCATCTGTTTTATTCTTGAAGATCCATTTTTTCTCAATGACATTGTGACCTTCTAGTCTTGGAACAAGTTCCCGAACATCATTTCGAATAAATTGCTCGAGTTCTTCTTGCATGGCTAGTATCCAATTTGGATCATTTAATGCTTCTTTTACATTCTTGGGCTACAACTTGGAAACAAAACATGAAAACATGGAGACACTAACCATCTTTCAATAGTCTTTTCTAGGGGCATTTCTAGTGCTGATTCTTGATCGAGGATCCTGATAAGAGTGGAAATTAGCGTGCTTGAGTATCCAATTTAACACCTTTTGATGGAAATTCTTGTTATATATTAGCACAAGTATCTTATATTCATTGTATGTGAGAAAAAGGTACACTTGAGGTGTTTTATTGTGTTTTAGGTGGAAAAATGATGAAAAGTGCAAAGTTGGAGAAAAGGTGCAATTTGTGCAAGAATATTGAAAACGCACATCCAAATTTTATAATTTTTCTGTATTGTTTTGGAGATAAAAACTATTGGTGTGATACATGATTGGAAAGCCATTGAAATGAGGGTTGATTTGGCATAAAGAACACTTCAATGGATTCCAAATGAGGAAGTTATGATCGAAATGGTGACGTCGTGCAAGCTGTGCCGAACAGAATTGTTGTGCTACTTTCCGTGGCTTGTTGTACATTCAAATCTTGGAGTTTTCTTGTGTTCTTTATATGGATAGAAATCCAAGGAAGTTAGGAACGTGTGAGCGCAATAATCACTCAAATTAGAGCTCGGATGTGGAAGTTATACGTTAAACGGTGAGACTGCGCAAGACAATTCGACCACAACATTTGAATTCGACCTGACCATGTGGTCGAATCCTGATCGAATTGGATAGCAAAAGAAGCAATTCAACCACGACACATCAATTTGACCTGCTGTGCTGGTCGAATCCAGCATCTGAAGCTCGAATCCGATGTTTGAAGCTTCCAGTAGGGTGATTCGACCTGCAATTCGACCAAGGGAGGTGAATTTGACCTAGTTTCGTGGTCGAATTGACGTGCGGAAACTTATCATATCCGTATTTTTACACCCTCAATGCGTGTGATCACTCAAAAAGCCCATTCTAAGGCATATAAGAAGAGCTTACAAGTATATAAGGGGGTGTAGATCACACTATTAAAGAAGAACAATAGGAGAGAGGCCACAACAATACTACACCCCACAAAGGGGGATCACCCCCCCAACCATCATCCACATCCTTTTCTCCATCCATCCATCACTTTGAAGATATGTTTGTGGAATAAAGAGGAGAACCAAGAGGAGGATTCAAGATGGAGAAGGACGCGACGACTCCCGCATCTAGGGTTTTATTCGTTTCCTAATTTATCTTGTATTTTCCAGACATTCGGGTAAGATCTATCCAACACCCATGATTATTCTTCGTAATATCATAGGCTAGAGCCTTTTTGGTAGAACTAGGGTTGTGAAGATTTTTACCAATTAATTGAACTTTCGTGTGTAAACTCCTTACAACACTACTTGTGGATTTATTTTATATATGATTGTGCCTTTTAATTCACACTCACGGTCGTTTTGTGCATCATTAACTGTTATGTAGAGTCTAAATATATATCTTGGTTATTGATTGAGTGCGTTCACTGCTGAGCAGGATTACATGTTATGATTCTAAGTGAGGGGACTCTGAAGCTTCATTAGAACTATCATATATGAATACTTATTAATTGAATTGAATTCGGGTTATTAAGTAGGATAAAGAGGATAATTTTATAGTACCTATAAAGGGAGATCATATCGGGTTAGAGTACCAATTGGCCAGGGAAATAATTAGTACTGATAGTACCTAGAAAGGGGGGTGGAATTATATCTCTTGCTCTGAGGTTATTCACACGTGTTACACACATGTTTACTTGTGTCTATAGAGTAGATATGCATGGTTTAGTGATGCGTCCATATTCCACAAGGCAGAGTCGGACATCAACACACGAAAGGAAAATTAATGAGTGAAACTGGATTATCCTAGAGCTACATATTCTCCAACTTGATCCACTTTCGTATTCTTCGAGTGATCTTTTATTTTATTTGTTATTTAATTTAATTGTTAGTAGATTAATAATTCAAACCTCCAACTTAATTGCCGAATTATCGTAATTAATTTAGTAAATAATTAAATTTATAATATGCCGTCCCTTGGATTCGATATTCACTTGGTCGCTTGCTAAGCTGCAATGGATATCCTTAATACTTGGGGATTAATTTTGCGTGCAAAGAAAACGCGCATCAAGTTCTTGGCGCAGCTGCCGGTGACGACTGTTATTATTAATTTATTATTTCTAGTTGATTAAGACTTCTATTTGTGATTATTTATTTCTATCTAACCTTGAATTTTTCTGAGGTACTTGTGCACTAGAAAAAGGAAAGGAAGGAAAGGAAAGAATAACACACAGTGCTAAGCATGGCCGGAGCAAGGCAGAATGCGGATAATGTTGTCATATGTGAAATTTTCACGAACTATAGAATTGGCAACATGGGGTTGATAGGAGCAAGAGGCAAAGATGATGATTTTGAAATACATCCCGCTCTTATTAGCATGGTGGAAAAGAATCTCTTTTCTGGAGGTTGTTTTGAAGATCCATATCAGCATCTCCGAAAATTTCTTGGTTATGCAAACACTCAAAAGGGAGCTGGAGGTAATGATGATGCTAGGCGGATCGCCCTATTCAAGTTCTCTTTGATTGATAAGGCAGAAGCTTGGTATGAGACTCTTGATGCCACGGACTGTACTACATGGGACCAACTGCAGCAGTTCTTAGAGAGATACATGCCACCCTCAAGGATCTTAAGGATGAGGCAAGAGATCACCCAATTTGTTATGAATCAGGGTGAGAAATTTCATGAGCGTGGGACAGGTTTAAAGACATGCTTAGGAGGTGCCCACATCATGGAATGTCTAAGGCTGAATACATAAGTATCTTCTATTATGGATTGGATTGTGAGTCGCGTGTTCTTATTGATACATCATCAGGAGGAGCGCTGTTATCTAAGACATCACTTGAAGTAGAAAAGTTATTTGAAGACATCTCTATGAATTCACATGACTGGCATGTAGAGAGAGATAGAGGATCATATATGCTTGGCAAGGTAGCGCAGGTTGAACATCAAGTGGTAAAGCCGAATAGGGATGATGAGATCGTCTCTAGTCTAGCGAACATCAACAGGCTACTAGAGTACCAGCAAAAGCAGATTAAAGAGTTGACACTAAGGGGGCCTAGTATGAAGCAGCACGAAGTGAAGAGTGTTAAAGATACCTTCAGTCGATACATTACTGAGAATGATACAAGGATTGATTGTCTTGAGGATACCATGAATGTTGATCATGTAGATTTATCTAAGCAGTTGAAGGACCTTACTTTGATTATGGGGCAGATGACTACGAACGTGAATCAATTGACACAAAAATTAGAAGATAAAGCCATCACGTTAAGGTCTGGAACACAGTATGAGGGACTAATAAGGCCGGGATCGAAATTGGAGATGTCGAGAGCTCAATTCGACCTCAATTCGATCAAAACCACAGGTCAAATTTAGCAGGGAAGGTTGAATGAGTCTACTGGACGTGGTTCGAAAGTAATAGGGCCTCAATTCGACCAGGGGGAATTCAATTCGACCAGACCATCTGGTCGAATCCAGGTCGAATTGCACCCTCCGGAGCACTCTGTTTCATCAGAAGCCCAATTCGACCAGCACATATTCAATTTGACTAGGCCACAGGTCGAATTCAGGTCGAATTGGAGGACAGAAATCATACAAAAGCTCGATTCGACCAGGAACATTACAATTCGACCAGACCTCGAGGTCGAATCATGGTCGAATCGAGCAAACAGGAAGAGAATGGGTTTCCAGGTGCACAATTTGACCACTATTCGCCCAATTCGACCAGCAGCCCTGGTAGAATCCAAGTCGAACCCAACTGTTCTGCACCATTTTCCGCGCCAAATGCTCCACATGATGTTAATGTTACTCCAGTACCAATACATGAGCAGAATACTGAGCTTACAATAGAGAAGAAGTGGGAAAGAACAAAGAAGTTGAGAGCCAAGAAGCTTAGACTGCAGAAGGATAATGAAGATATGGTTATATCTCTTGATCATGCAATGAAGATGCCCATGGAGACTCAATCGTGCAAGAGTATTGATGTGGTTTCTAACTTGTTTAATCTTGATTTTTCTAAGGCAGATGACTCTGAATTTGAGTGTAAGATTGACAAGGAGGAATCTAGACAGCCATGGAAAGAAGGAAATTTTGAGGAACATATACTTGTTACCAAGAAAGGTGAGGTGCTGAGTGTAGACAAGAAGAGGAAAATAAAGTATTTGAAGGTGAGGATGCGAGAAGATTATCCTCTGATCCAGTAGCCTACAAAGGTTACATCCGTCGTGACTCTCCGACGTTAAATATGAGCGTCTGTTGGGGCTTGCCCTTCCGTTTTATTACTTTATTTATTTCGTGTGAGTAAAAAAAATTTATATTTAAGGTGCTTACTATTAGGCAATTACATCTCTTTTCAAACTTAGTTTCAACTTACGTTTTTACTAAGTTTGGGGGGTATAATGTTCTTACCTCATTGAAGCACCAAGAGTATAATCTTTTCTTTGTAATGTTTACTAGGGGAATTGATTTTTTGCGGTATGTTGAAACTTTAATCGGTTTTGATGTGTCGATTTTTTGTAATTTGCCTAGTTTTCTGTGGTGTTTTTAGTGTGTGGAGTCAATTAGATAGTCAATTAAGTCTTTCTTATAGTTCTCCTATTTTATTATTAATAAATCCTGTGATGATGAGTGTTTGAGCTTGGATGATAGAAAAAGGTAGAAGAGTGGCAAGATGACTGAGTTGAACAACTCGAGGAGCTCATGCATTCGTTGAAGGATATATCAGTGCCCTCGTTTTCTTATTCTAATTTTTTATGTATGATTTTAATTCATGGAGTGGAAGGATTGAGTTTATGTTTTGGTGATCCATATGAACTTATATGTTTTAAATTGTGCTTGAAATTAATATGCACTTGAAATTGATGAAGGAAGTGTATTTGAGTTATATTGTGATATGAAGTTCTATGTATGCTTATGGGATATTACTTACCATTAAAATTGCTCTATTACTTGTTAAAAACCCATGTGAGATTTTGATCCTTATTCATGTTGCATAATCACATGACATTTCTTTCTGGTGAGTATCATTCTTATGTGTGTATTCTAGAACTTGCCTCTTGTCTTACTTAAAACTACATGTGTGCTAGATGATGGGAGATGATTTTAGGTCATCCTTGAATTTATGAGTCACTTTGCCAAATAATTTCCTACCAAATAATTTTATATCCGTAGTTGGCCCTTTTGAGCCTTAAGCCTTATTTCTTTGGCAACCTACGAAGATAGCCACTTTGATATCCTATTTGAGCCTTAAATTCCTATATTTAGTAGAGAATTAAATGTTGTCAAAGTGTGTGAAGTTGATTTTGATGGAGTTTGGAAGGAATAAAATATTTGGAGCTGTACAAGTGATTATGAGCTTGAAAATAAGTTACTTAGGGGTAGTGCCCAAAACTGGTACCCCGAGATATTAGAGGTAGTGTCCAAAACTGGTACCTCAAGAGAGAAAAAATAAGAAAATAAAGGGAAGAAAAAGAAAGAAAAAATATTATGCTTGAAGAAAAAAGTGGAATAGTTGAGGAGGATGTGCTTAATTAAAGTGAATAAGAAGAATGGAAGATCATGATGGAGTGCACGCTTGATGGATCCGAAATTTTGAGTCACTTGTCCATATATTTTCTACCTTAACCAAAGAGCCAACATTACATCCAAAAAAAAAGTCCTTTTGATCCCATTATCGAGTCATACCTTTTAGTGGTGGAGAGTTTGAGACATTTGGCAAGCTTATGGTTACGCATGCACTTAAATTAAATCTGAGCATAAACACCTTAACCCATAAGTGTACATCTTTACACTTGAGTGCGAGTGATATATACTTCCCGTGAGAGCATGTCAATAGAGCATTTGAATTGGTGGTGATTGTCTTAACTTGTATGCTACGAATTGATTCTTACATATAATGAGAGTTGCATGACCTAAGTTGATGACAATTGTATTTTGAATGAGGTATTGGTCATAGTCCTTGTTTCCCCGCTAATTTTCTTACTCTCTCTCGCTTTATTTTTATTTTGTTGCCTCGGGACGAGCAACGGGTAAGTTTGGGAGATTGATGAGAGAGGAAATTAACATGTTTGAGTATCCAATTTAACACCTTTTGATGGAAATTCTTGTTATATATTAGCACAAGTGGCAAAAGAAGCAATTCGACCATGACACCTCAATTCGACCTGCTGTGCTAGTCGAATCCAACACTTGAAGCTCGAATCCAGTGTCTGAAGCTTCCAGTAGGGTGATTCGACCTGCAATTCGACTAGGGGAGGTCAATTCGACCTAGCTTCGTGGTCGAATTAACGTTCGGAAACTTACCATATCCATATTTTTAAACCCTCAATGCGTGTGATCACTCAAAAAACCCATTCCAAGGCCTATAAGGAGAGCTTACAAGTATAAAAAGGGGTGTAGATCACACCATTAAAGAAGAACAATAGGAGAGAGGCCACAACAATACTACATCCCATAAGGGGGAGAACCATCATCCACATCTTTTCCTCCATCCATCCATCACTTTGAAGATTTGTTTGTGGAATAAAGAGGAGAACCAAGAGGAGGATTCAAGATGGAGAAGGACGCGACGACTCCCGCATCTAGAGTTTTATTCGTTTTCTAATTTATCTTGTATTTTTCGAACATTCGGGTAAGATCTATCCAATACCCATGATTGTTCTTTGTAACATCATGGGCTAGAGCCTTTTTTGTAGAACTAGGGTTTTGAAGGGTTTTACCAATTAATTGAAATTTTGTGTGTAAACTCCGTACAACACTACTTGTGGATTTATTTTATATATGATTGTGCCTTTTTAATTTACACTCATGGTTGTTTTGTGCATCATTAACTGTTATGTAGAGTCTGAATACATATCTTGGTTATTGATTGAGTGCGTTCACTGCTGAGCAGGATTACATATTATGATTCTAAGTGAGGGGACTCCGAAGCTTCATTAGAACTATTATATATGAATACTTATTAATTGAATTGAATTCGAGTTATTAAGTAGAATAAAGAGGATAATTTTATAGTACCTATAAAGGGAGATCATATCGGGTTAGAGTACCAATTGGCCAGGGAAATAATTGATATTGATAGTACCTAGAAAGGGGGGGTGGAATTATATCTCTTGCTCCGAGGTTATTCACACGTGTTACACGCATGTTTACTTGTGTCTATAGAGTAGATATGCATGATTTAGTGATGCGTCCATATTCCACAAGGCAGAGTCGGACATCAACACATGAAAGGAAATTAATAAGTGAAACTGGATTATCCTAGAGCTACCTATTCTCCTACTTGATCCACTTTCGTATTCATCGAGTGATCTTTTATATTATTTGTTATTTAATTTAATTATTAGTAGATTAATAATTCAATCCTCCAACTTAATTGCCAACTTATCTTAATTAATTTAGTAAATAATTAAATTGATAATACGCCGTCCCTTGGGTTCGATAATCACTTGGTCGCTTGCTAAGCTACAATTGATATCCTTAATACTTGGGGATTAATTTTGCATGCAAAGAAAACGCGCATCAGATCCCCAATAATCAAATCTGAAGAATGATCCTTTTGGATCTTCAAAGGTGGATCTCTTGTTCTGGGACTTGAATTACTCTCATCTTCTTCTTTTGACTCTTCTGTTTGAGAGATTTGATCTTTTTCTTCCTTATCCACAGGGACACTGTCTCAGAGGGAACAATATTTAGCACCGATTTTATATCATCAAAATCTACATTGGAGGATTCAATAACATACTGTATTCTAATAATCAGAACTCTATATGCTAGACTGTTTGTCGAATCAAGAAGCACCCTATCATGCTTTTAATATCCAACTTTTCATGTCTTTCTCTGTCATTTAGAACATAATACTTACACCCAAAGATGTGAAGATATTTTAAGTTAAAATTTTTACCTTTCCAGAGCTGGTATGGTGTCTTACTCAATCTATGACAAACATGAACTCGATTACCAAGGTAGCATGCCGTGTTCATGACTTCTACCCACCATTTCAAGGCTACCCCTTTGGAGATAAGCATAACTCGGGTCATTTCCTGAAGAGTTTTATTTTTTCTTTCAACAACACCATTTCTTAGGAGATGAGTACTCATGGAATATTCCTTTTGAGTCACAGAAGTCATGAAACAACTGATTTTTGAATTCTTTTCCATGATCTGATCTGATTCTTTTTTCACCGAGATACCTTTTTCTTTTTTAATATGCACACACAGTTTCTTAAAAGCACAGAAAGTATCAGATTTTTTTTAAGAAACTTACCCAAGTATATCTTGAGTAATCATCAACACAAACAAAGACATATCTCTTACCAGTGACACTTGCTGTTTGAAGTGGTCCCATCAGATCCATATGGAGGAGTTCCAACATATGGTCTGTGTGAATGTCAACACTAGGAGAAGGAGATTTTCTTACCTATTTTCCCAGTTTGCAGGGTTCACACACATGTTGATCTTTCAATTTAAGTTCAGGTATACCTCTGACCAGTTTCTTTTGAGATAGAGAAATAAGATTTCCAAAAGCTAAATATCCCAACTTTTGGTGCCACATTTCCAGATTGTTGTTCCTGTCTTGTAAGGCCTTGATGTCACCTAGTTGATAACAATTATCCGATGATCTGATACCTACAAGAACACATTTATCATTTTGATCAAAAATAGAACAAGAGACTTTTGTGAACCTGGCATAGTGATTCTGATCACACAGTTGATTGATACTAATTACGTTGGCTTTCATCTAATCAACAAATAATACTCCCTCCAGTTCAGGAAGTCCTGGAACATCCAAGGTACTAACACCTATGACCTTATTACTTTTACCATCTCCAAAAGTGACACTATGTCCTTTCACTTACTTGATGTCTTTTTGATTTGATCTCATTCCTGTCATGTGTCTGGAGCAGCCACTGTCAAAGTATCAGTTATTATAGTTACCCCTTTGTAATCCTAGATGAGAGGACATACAAGCTGAATTTTCAACCACTGGTATTCCAAGATGATTCCATTTCATAATTTTTCCAATAGCAATATCATACTGCATCTTGTAACACTTTGGTCTAATGTGACCTTTTATATTGCAATAATGACACACTGGAGGTGTTTTGGGGACATGAATGGATTTTGAATCGCTCGCAGAAGTGGATGGAACCCAGGCTTTCTTGATCTTAGGATCAAGTTTGGTGAAGGTTCTTTTAGGAAAGAATTAAGGAGGTTCTTTTTAAGAAAAGGAAAATTAAGTTTAGGCTTTGAAGGAAAGGTTTTATTAGAAGGAGCAATCCTGGTGGAAGAATGTTCCATGTTTGGAACTGAAGTCTGATAATTATTCGAAGCACGAACAAACACAGTTTCTTTACCCAGATCTTTTTCAGATTCATATCTGATGCCCTTTTTTCCAAACCCACTGCTCGCCCTAATGACCTCATCTAACTTGGCTTTACCAGTGTTCAAGCGATGAATCGATATATTCAATTTTTTAGTTCAATTCTATCTTTCTCTATCTTCTCATCTCTTCTTTTTATACCAGCCATCATAAGTTGATGCTACTTCATAGTTCTCTCCCAATGTTCTTTGAGAGTTTTAATCTTGGAGTCTTTATCCTGCAGAGAGATGGAAATCTCTATCTTGAGAGATTCAATGATACCAAGATAATACTCAACAAATTGGCCTTCAAGTTTATTCTATTATGGGGCTGAGTCCAAAAGAACTTAAGAAGCAAGCAGCTTATCCTCAGAGATCTTCAGTTCATTTTTCAGAATAGAAAGTTGATATTCCAATTTCTTGGTTAATCTAACAGCTTCAGAACATTTATCATTCATAAGTGCCCTTAATATCATAACATGATGATCATCAATGCATGTGTGTGTGTGAGTCTACATAAGCATTTTCCATGATGTTGCTTGCCTTGCATACTTCTTATATTGCTTACCTTCATCCATATTCCATCTCATTTTTATATTTTTTATCTTTAATTGCTTTCCTAGTTGTTAGTTTTTAGTGTTAAACAACCCCCCACCTTTATTGATTAGTCCTACTAGAGTAAAACATCTTTCAAATACGGCTACACACTTTCGCCCTTGGGTTTAATATTATATAAATTTTGCACTTGGTCACTATGGTCTACTACGCGATAGAGTATACTTGCTCTAATCAATTGATACCAAAATTGTAACCAATTTCATGAAAGCACATAGAAAATATCTTGAAAGTGTGAAAGCATACATTGCATACTAGTTACATATCAGCTTAGAGTGTCATTGTGAGTCTCATATAGTGAGCAACCTAGTTCAATCATTTCTTAGTTCGTGGAGCTCTCGTACGTGTGGTGCAACTCGTACAAGAGACGAAGCCATTTTACCTTTGGGAACAACACGTCGAAATTGTGAGCACTACTGGGACATGATTGTTTTGCCGGTAAAGTCTTGTACTTGACTCGGTTTAATTATTGTCTAACGATTTTCATGTTTGTTCTGAAAATCTGCACAACTCTGTTCGTGTAAGAACTAGAAGTTGTTGATTTTGGAAGATCAAGTCAGAACTGGATCTTAACATATTCTGAAGCTCATATCCAACCTGGAAGTCAACCTACTTGAGAAGATTTGGTCAGATTACAATCTGATAGGCGTTTAAACTCACCCGTGTTAGAACTGAAACTGCTCCAAAAAGCTAATTTTTCTGAAATTTTTTATCCATGTTTGTACCGAGTTCTTTCATTAATCTTTTGTAATTTTTTAGTTTGTTCATCCACTGTAATTTGCATTGTTTGGTGACCTAAATCTCCAACAGTTATGAGGAAAATAGTGAGGTCGCGCAGACTGCCGATGGGTGGCACGACCTATGCGGACGTGCGGCACAAGTGGGCGGCACGACCCGTGCCATGACCGACACGACTCATGCCATTGCTGGCACAACTAGTGCCATGTGCCAACGTGTCTAGATTGTGTTTTTTCAGTCCGTTCGTATTTTTGACGTGAAAAAGCCCACTTTTGAGTCAGAATTCGTGATTTATCAGTCTCCAACTATAGAAGGAGCCCTTGGGGTGTTCAAAACAATAACTCTCCATAACTCTTCCTCACTTTTCATAGCATTTCCCTGCCACAATACCGAAATCAAGATTCATCATCCCATTCACCCATCCCGCCATTGGAGAGTTCATCAGTGTAGCTTACTTGAGAAGGAGGATAGAGAAGATTCACAACCACGGAGGAAAGAAAGGAGAATCACGCCACATCTAGGGTTTTTCTTTTTCTATCTTTCTTACTTTTGAATAATAGACCTATGGGATTGTTTTCATATCTAACCATGGTTGTTGCTTATAACATCATGGGCTAGTACTTCTTTGGATAGTTCTAGGTTTAGAAAGTTGAATTGGATTGAATTGATGACCTAGACTAGGTTATAGATTTCTGCAGTATACTTATTCATTTATTTATGCTTAAAATTAAGATCTATATTTTTGTCTTATATGATCTGTCCTTATCCATGAATATGTCATTGTCTTATACATGTTTATGATTATTGCTTATGTAATAGAAGGTATTATATTTGTCTATCTATTATGGGTATAGTGGATTGATGGGCGTTTTCTTTGCATGCAAAATTAATCCCCAAGTATTAAAGATATCAGTTACAGCTTAAGCAAGCGACCAAGTTAAATATCGAACCCAAAGGATGGTGTATTATCAATTTAATTATTTACTAAATTAATTAAGACGAAAGATAATAAAATTGAGATTTAGAATTATTAACTACTAAATAATTAATTAAAATAACAAATAAAATAAATTAAACACTAGAAGAATACGAAGTGACTCAAGTAGGAGAATAGGTAGCTCTTCGGGCAATTCAGTTTCACTCATTAATTTCACTTTCGTGTATCAATGTCCGACTCTGCCTTGTGGAATATGGATGCATCACTAAGCCATGCATATTTACTCTATAGACACAAGCAAACATGTGTATAACAATTGTAAATAACCTTGGAGCAAGAGATATAATTTCACCCCTTTTTCTAGATACTATCAGTATCAATTATTTCTCTGGTCAATTGGCACTCTAACCCGATATAATCTCCCTTTATAGGTACTATAAAGTTACCCTCTTTATCCTACTTATCAACCCGAATCCAATTCAATTAATAAGTATTTATACATAATAGTTCTAATGAAGTTTCGGAGTCCCCTCACTTAGAATCATAACATGAAGTCCTATTCAAAATGAACGCGCTCAATTAATAACCAAGATATATATTCAGACTCTATATAACAGTTGAAGATGCACAAAATGATCCTGAATATGAATTAAAAATGCATAATCATATATAAAATAATTCCACAAGTAGTGTTGTACTGAGTATACACACGAAAGTTCAATTAATTCATAAAAACCTTCAAAATCCTAGATCTACCAAAAAGGTTCTAGCCCATAATGTTACGAAGAACAATCATGGGTATTGGATAGATCTTACCCATAGTCAAGAAAATCACAAGATAAATTAAGAAACGAATAAAACCCTAGATATGGGTGTCGTCGTGTCCTTCTCCGTCTTGAATCCTCCTCTTGGTTCTCCTCTTGATTCCATAGATGAAGCTTCATAGTGATGGATGGATGGAGGAAAGGATGTGGATGATGGTTGGGGGTTGATTAGCCATAATATAGTGGGCATGACCAATTAAAGAAATTATCGAACCACAGGGAGGAAGGTACTAGGGTCTAAGCGATCTCGTGTTTGTCATAGTATTATAGAGATGAACGAGAAGGGGAGATAATCAAGAAATGACAATAAAATAAAAGGATAGATGAATGGAAGATGGATGAATGAGCCAAGTAGATAGAGATGAGATTAGCAATACTTAAAGCATGGAAAATCTAGGTATCATGCAATGAATTCATATGTGTCATGGGAAAAAGGCTAAGGGCCAACACTAAGATCACCTAAACTCCCTCTCGGAATGAATAGGATATGGAATGACATTCATTGGATTGGTTCTCACTCAAACAATTCCAACTAGGTACTAAGCTTGAAATGAGAGTCCCTTCATATAATCTATTGACTTCTCAATCTAATAAATGATATGTTCTATCAAAGGGTTCTAAACTATGAAGGACTTCTCAATCTCTTCACAATCTATAATGCACATGAAGTGTTTGATGAAATGATTCACTTAATTATCCTAAATATGCAATTGACTTCTCAATCTAATCACATGCTTAAAACAATTAAACACACAAATAATCATAAACCTCAAGATCTAAAGCATCAATGATAGAAAATCAATTAACACAATCAACATAATCATTCAATTGCAAAATACCAAAAATTATCCAACACAATTCATATTGCTAATCTCACAAGGGAGATTAGCCTCTCATATCCATAAGAAAATTAACATAGACATTAAATTCCTTACAAAACATGATAAACAATAGGTTTCAATACAAAGTGTAGATGAAAACTCCCTTGGATGTCTCCAATGGTGATCTTCTTCTTCCCCTTGCAATTCACCTCTCTTCCTTGCTTCTCTACTACTTGGATGAAGGATTTGATGGTTGGATCAAGGTAGATCTAAAGGATGAAGAATGGATGAAGGTGAAGGTGAAGAATGGAGGAAATGGTGTGTGAGGTGTGTGTAGGAGTGAAACCCTTCGAAAATCTGCTCAAATATTGAAGTATTGGGTATTTATACCCCTTGGGAAGCTTCTAGAAGAATTCTGATTTTTTTTTGCAGAAAAAACACCTACACGGCCCGTGTACGGTACACGGCCACAGGGGTGGCCGTATAGGCGTTTAAGGTGTCCGAACTCGCCCAACTGTTACAGGGCCGAGTTCGGTACACGCCCCGTGTAGCTGCTGACTGTGCAGTCTCACCGTTTCGCACATAACTTCCACATCCAATCTCCAATTTGAGTAATTCTTACGCTCACGTGATCCTCTTTTCATTGGCTTTCTATCCATATAAAGATTTGACAAAACTTCCAACATTTGAAGGTGTAACAAGTCATGCAATGTAGCACAACCGTGCTGAATAGGACCGCTTGCGCGACGTCACCATTTTAATCATAACTTTCTCGTTTGAGCTCCAATTGAAGTGTTTCTTATACCAAAACGATCCTATTTTCTGTGGCTTTTCAACCATATATCACACTTCTAGTTTTGAGCTCCAAAAGAGTACAGAAAAATTTCACAAGTTGGACGTGCATTTTTCAGCATTTTGCTTTGACTCATTCTCCCTCGTTTCAACTCCGAATTGAGATCCGCTTTTTCCTACGTCTTCCTTGTTGCGCCTAGAATCTCTTTTTTACCTGGAAATCATACATTTAAGCTCATTCACATACATTTCCATAAAAATACAAAATACAACCAAATAGCACATAAATACGGATAAAAATATATGAAAACGGATATAAAAAGGCACTAAAATCTAGGTGAAAATATCACTCATCACACCCCCAAACTTAAAGTGTTGTGCGTCCTCGCACAATGAAAATGATAAACCAAGGGGAGAGAGATTTTCACCTAGGAAAAGACTAAATGAATATAAGTAATAACACATCAATAATAATAAGAATTACAATTTATGCTAAGTCATCCTACAACATTAGATTTATGACATGAAGAATTAACAAGTTCAATCACAAGAGAATAATAGTGTAATATAGTTCCTTTTTGGTCCAAGCCTCACATAGGTTATAAATGTCACTCAACACTCTTTAAAGTAGGTAAATCAACACTCATCAATCGATTGGCTCGACTCGCTATAAGCTTGCTTGTGGACTACATTCACAAACCACCAAAGTTTTCATTAGTGATCAAAAAGGTCTTTTATTAAGGATGTAATGATAGGCTCTTTGGTAGGGTATGAAGAGTATGGATAATAGTGACTAACAAGTGTAAGTAATCGAAGAGATGATCAACTTCCTCAACTTCTCCACTTTTCTTTCTTCCTTTCTCAACTTTGGTAATCACAAGCACTAATCATCAACTTTTCTTAGATTTTGAGCTTCTTTTAATGCCTGCTTCCTTCTTTGAACTTTTAAGTACTTGAGCATATTGTTATTGCTTTGCTCATTTTCTTGTTTTGAGGTTGCATGTCCATTCTTTCTTGTGCTCTTTTTCATCCTTTTTCTTGCTTGTTTACCATTTCCCTTTTTTTCTTTTACTTCCTTATCAAACTTTTCTAGTTACCATCTCCTCAATCACCCACACAAATGGTATATATGTAAGGCTTAAGTGGGTAATCATGGCTTGTAATGTGCTTATATCACAATAAGTAGGCTTTAAGGCTCAAAGTGGTTGACTAGGGATGATGTTCATGGTAGGGAAATATATGGTAATGACTATAATAACAAGGATGGCCTTAGATCATGTCACTAATCTCCACAAATCGGGCTCGTTCCTATAGTCCTTGAGCAAGTTCTAGCTTATCAAACACAACCAATCCACTCATGAAGAAAATACCATGTATGCACGGTTGAAGTTCAAATGCTCACAAGCTTATGTATTGGACCTTAAGAAACTTATTACACCACATTCATCTCAAAATTGAACAAGTTAAATAAAACATGTCACAATTCGAAAGTGTAGAGATTCTTAATCATAACTTGTCATCACTTATTACCACAACATATCATCACTCATATTCAAAAATGACTCACGACATCCCAAAAATAATCCACCAAATACTCCCTAAACAAGAATAAAAATGCACACGAAACATAAAATAAAGACTCAACAAACAAGAAATAACCAAAAACACATAACATGCAAGAATAAAAAATCACCATCATAAAACAATGAAGCACACATTCATAACATCCATAATCAATTAAGCTCACAATCATCCCAACCTTTATTGAAAAGGAAATCATAACTTACGAAAAGTAAACATCCCAAAACATAACAAATTAAGTAGCATGCTAATCACATCAATACAAATCAAACCAAATTATGCTAAGCACATAAAAGTGGTAGGGTGTAGAATGAACTCCCTCAATAAGCATTTGATAGTGGAAGTTGTTAGCTCCGAGCTCAATTCGTGCTTCCAATACCCTTCATACATGCTCAACAAAACCATTAGCTCAACAATTTCATTAAAAATATGGACTATCATGCACTTCAACACGACCAATCATACCAAAATCAAAACAATGCTCATGAGAAAAATTCAAAATTAGCCCAAAAACACGAAAAGTATATGGCTTCAAAACAAAGTATGTTACACCATGCCATATCCCCCCAAACTTAAATTGAAACAAGAGTTTCGAGGTAAGTTTGCAAAAAGTGGTGTGACTTACTTTCACACTTCAAATCAAGCACTTATCGTTTCTCCAATACACATTCTCCTCATGAACACAATCAATCTACATGCCAAGAATGCAAACAAACAAATCCATCAACCTTATTGAAAGCATTAAATAAAGCAATAAAAGGTAATGATGGGTTGCCTCCCATCTAGCGCTAAGTTTAACGTCTTCAAGCCGGACGGGATATGGAGAACTCATCGGAATGGCCACGGATATCTTTCGTCCTTGCCATCAAATTTTAACCGTTGTGCTTCTTCCTCTATTAGGCATTTGTGGCAAGTGACGACCTCAGTCGCATCCTTCAAGCATGGCTTCAAAAATTCGACTATCTTGAGCTTACACTCCATTGCCCTCTCCATTCTTGACCACCACTTATTCCTCTTTACCAAATAGATCCCCAACATATCTTCAAGTTCTCTTTTGTTTCTAAGAATATAAGAAAAATCAATGGGTAATACAAAGTCAATGTAAACAATATTATCAAGTTCAAGGCAACTTAAAGAGTTTAAAGGTTTAGAAATGCTCATTTCACTCTTCAAGTCATCATCATTTGCTTCTTGACTTTGTTTCTCTTCATCAACATCATTTGTCTCAATATGCTCTTCAAATACCTCATTTGATTTTTCATCCCCCAGATTCTTTTCTTCTTCCAACTCTTCTTCAACTTTGCTCTCCTCTTCCAATTCTTCAACTTGTTGAAAATTGTTCAAAGCACTTACAATTTGGCTTACTTGATGCTCCAAGGCTTCAAACCTCTTCTCATCTGCCTCATTTCTTTTCTTCATTTCTTCAAATCTTGCTTCATTTCTTTTCTTCCATTCTTCAAAACTAGCTTCATCTCTTTTCTTGCGCTCTTCAAGGTTTGCTATCATCTTCTCAATCAAGACGTCTACAGACGATTTTTCTTCTTCGACTTGTTGAAAGTCTCCTCCCTCTTGGTTGTCACAATTCCATTCTTGAATTGGTGGATAATTCCCATGAAAACTTCCTTCATAGTTATGTTGAAAATTTTCTTGGAAATCATCCACTCCCATGAAAGAAACATCTCCTACTTGATGCGTAGGCATCCTCCACTCTTCTTGCTCCATAGGACTAGGAATTGACACACCTTGCACATTTTGAGCACCCTCCAAACTTGAATTAGACAAGACTTGACCATAAGCACCTTGATTCATCATCCTTATTTGTCTTGTCACTTCCAAAGTAACTTGGGTAATTATCTTGAAGGATTCATTTTGAAGAAAACTTGATTGAGAATCTTGACCTTCATCACTTCCTTGAGCACTTCTTCTATGTAATTCAAGTAAAGCGTAGTTTTGGAACGGAGGAGAAGTGTTGGTGTTGGGATTTTGTGGAGAATAAGTGTATGCTTGATACGGGTGGAATGTATTTCCATTGTAAGCTTGTTGCCATTCTCCATTTCTTCTTTGATTGCAGTATTGAGAGCTATCTTGATTCATTTGGAAGTTGTACCCATAGTTGCTCTCATTCATGTAGCCTCTTGATTGTGGAGGTGGAACCCTTGCAAATTAATCCCCAAAGACATTTGTGAATTGGTTCCAACCATCCATTTAAATACTCTTCTCAAGGCTTACTACAATTCTTCTCAAACTTGCTATTTTTGGCTTTGATCCCCCTTCCTCTTCTCTCAAGGTAGTGTCAAGTACCTATCAAAATGAACAAGTGAGATCAAAAATTTTCCAAAGTAAATAATAAAAAGCAATAAAAATATCTCTATTAATACCAATCGAAACACTCCTTCGTTAAACCACTAGCAACCGTTGCCCTCCCGGCAACGGCGCCATTTGATTAGCCATAATATAGTGGGCATGACCAATTAAAGAAATTATCGAACCACAGGGAGGAAGGTACTAGGGTCTAAGCGATCTCGTGTTTGTCATAGTATTATAGAGATGAACGAGAAGGGGAGATAATCAAGAAATGACAATAAAATAAAATGATAGATGGATGAATGAGCCAAGTAGATAGAGATGAGATTAGCAATACTTAAAGCATGGAAAATCTAGGTATCATGCAATGAATTCATATGTGTCATGGGAAAAAGGCTAAGGGACAACACTAAGATCACCTAAACTCCCTATCGGAATGAATAGGATATGGAATGACATTCATTGGATTGGTTCTCACTCAAACAATTCAAACTAGGTACTAAGCTTGAAATGAGAGTCCCTTCACATAATCTATTGACTTCTCAATCTAATAAATGATATGTTCTATCAAAGGGTTCTAAACTATGAAGGACTTCTCAATCTCTTCACAATCTATAATGCACATGAAGTGTTTGATGAAATGATTCACTTAATTATCCTAAATATGCAATTGACTTCTCAATCTAATCACATGCTTAAAACAATTAAACACACAAATAATCATAAACCTCAAGATCTAAAGCATCAATGATAGAAAATCAATTAACCCAATCAACATAATCATTCAATTGCAAAATACCAAAAATTATCCAACACAATTCATATTGCTAATCTCACAAGGGAGATTAGCCTCTCATATCCATAAGAAAATTAACATAGACATTAAATTCCTTACAAAACATGATAAACAATAGGTTTCAATACAAAGTGTAGATGAAAACTCCCTTGGATGTCTCCAATGGTGATCTTCTTCTTCCCCTTGCAATTCACCTCTCTTCCTTGCTTCTCTACTACTTGGATGAAGGATTTGATGGTTGGATCAAGGTAGATCTAAAGGATGAAGAATGGATGAAGGTGAAGGTGAAGAATGGAGGAAATGGTGTGTGAGGTGTGTGTAGGAGTGAAACCCTTCGAAAATCTGCTCAAATATTGAAGTATAGGGTATTTATACCCCTTGGGAAGCTTCTAGAAGAATTCTGATTTTTTTTTGCAGAAAAAACACCTACACGGCCCGTGTACGGTACACGGCCACAGGGGTGGCCGTGTAGGCGTTTAAGGTGTCCGAACTCGCCCAACTGTTACAGGGCCGAGTTCGGTACACGCCCCGTGTAGCTGCTGACTGTGCAGTCTCACCGTTTCGCACATAACTTCCACATCCGATCTCCAATTTGAGTAATTCTTACGCTCACGCGATCCTCTTTTCATTGGCTTTCTATCCATATAAAGATTTGACAAAACTTCCAACATTTAAAGGTGTAACAAGTCATGCAATGTAGCACAACCGTGCTGAATAGGACCGCTTGCGCGACGTCACCATTTTAATCATAGCTTTCTCGTTTGAGCTCCAATTGAAGTGTTTCTTATACCAAAACGATCCTATTTTCTGTGGCTTTTCAACCATATATCACACTTCTAGTTTTGAGCTCCACAAGAGTACAGAAAAATTTCACAAGTTGGACGTGCATTTTTCAGCATTTTGCTTTGACTCATTCTCCCTCGTTTCAACTCCGAATTGAGATCCGCTTTTTCCTACGTCTTCCTTGTTGCGCCTAGAATCTCTTTTTTACATGGAAATCATACATTTTAGCTCATTCACATACATTTCCATAAAAACACAAAACACAACCAAATAGCACATAAATACGGATAAAAATATATGAAAACGGATATAAAAAGGCACTAAAATCTAGGTGAAAATATCACTCATCAGGGGTGATCCCCTTGTGGGGTGTAGGATGATTGTGTTGTGGTTTTCTCACATGAATAATGATGTAAAATATATATAGGTGTGAGAAGGGAATAAATAAGAAAATAAAAGATATGGGTGAATCATGGAAGATTATGTGATAAGGAGATTAATTGTGCTCCAAGAAATAGGAATTATGGGCAAATTTTCAGAAATTCTCTGAAATTCTAGCCGACAACTGCTTGATCTCAAGGTTTTGAGTATAACTTCCTCATCCGAATTCCAATTTGAGTAATTCTTGTGCCAAAATGATCCTCTCTTCCGTAACTTTCCAACCATGTATTACATTATTAGTTTTGAGCTCTACAAAAACACAAAAAATTATGGAAGTTGAACGTGCATTTTTCAGTATTCCTCTAACTTTGCACTTTTGATCATTTTTCCACCTAAAACATAATAGAACCCCTCAAATGCACATTTTTTCTCAAATATATTGAATATAAGACACTTATGCTAATATATAACAATAATTTCCATCAAAAAAGTGTTAAATTGGACACTAATACACACTTATTTTCACTCTCATCAATCCCCCAAACTTACCCGTTGCTTGTCCCAAGGCAACAAAATAAAAATAAAGAGAGAGAGAGAGAGTAAGAAAATCAGGGGGGAAATAAGGACAAAATATACTCCTTTCAAAATACAATTGTCCTCAACTTAGTTCATGCAACTCTCATTACATGTAATAATCAATTCATAGCATACAAGTTAAAGACAATCACCACCAATCAAATGCTCCATTGACATATTCTCATGGGAAGTACATATAACTCACACTCAAGTGTAAAAGATGTACACTTATGGGTTATGGTGTTTACGCTCAAATTCAATTCAAGTGCATGCGTAATCATAAACTTGCCAAATATCTCAAACTCTCTACCACTAAAAGTATGATTCGACAATGGGATCAAAAATGACATTTCTTTTGGATTTAATGGTGGCTCTTTGGTTAAGGTAGGAAATATATAGATAAGTAACTCAAAACTTGGATCAATCAAGCATGCAATCTCTCTTGATCTTTCATTCTTCCTTATCACTTCAATTAAGCACAATATCCTCCTCAACTCTTTCGTCTTTTCTCTTTCTTTCTAGCACAATTTTTTTTCCTTCTTTTTTTTTCTTTTTTTTTCTTCTTGAGGTAACAATTTTGGGCACTACCTCAATCATCCTTCATAGGGTACTAGATTTAAGCATTACCCTAGGGTATTTGATTCAATGGAATACTAGTTTTAAGCACTACTTCATGATTCTCCTTAGATACATTATCAATCTCAATCACTATTTCAACACCAATTTTATTCCTTCTCAAACGTTATCAAACTCCATCAACATACTTTGAAAAGCCATTAATTTTCGTCATGATAGAATCAAGGCTCAAAAAATTCAGATGCTCAAAGTGACTATTTCCGTAGGCTGCCAAAGAATGAGGTTTTTAGGCTCAACGGAGCTAACTACGGATAAATATCATTCGGTAGGGAATTATTTGATTAAGTAACTCATAAATTCAAGGATGACCTAAAATTATCTCCCATCATCTAACTATATATACATAATCAGAAAAGTCTGCCAAAAATAGTAAGCCCAAAATTTCCCGCCCAAATTTAAATAATTTTTTATTATTTTAATGTAAAAAAAAGAGAAAAGAAGATGATTGGATGAATGGGCGGTGCATATACACAGGGTAAACTTGTGGCAGAGCGGGAAGGCGTGAATTGAGCATAGAAATCTGTAGTCAGCCGCCCTAGAATACTGTTGGCCCCCTGATTTTTAAATTCAAACCCAAAATTGACAGAGGAATGGGCGGCGACGCGGCATTCGTGAAAGAGGGAGATTAAGAGACAGGCATAGATGTCTAAACCCTAATCGATTTCATTTTCTCTCTTTCATAGCAAGGACTGACATTTTCTAACTGTTGTTTCAAGATCTAAAAATGGCGTCTGGAGCAATGCGGTTCGTAGATCCTTCAATGGAGTTTCTAGCATCGAGGAAGAAACAGGCAACAAATGGGAACCCTTCAAACAAAACAATCGCTTTAGCCCTTTGAAGCGCGGTCGCAATGTCCTGTTGTTTCTAGATCTAGAAATGTAGTCTAGAGAAATAGAGTCGTAGACAAATTGAAGAACAAAGATGGGGAAGAAGAAAGTGATGCTGCTTGCAGATGAAGTTGATTTGATATGCAGTTAACTTTCGACTACCATCCTTTTTCTTTATAAATTTAGATTGTATTTTTAATCGAAAATTTTACGATTGCAGCTCCGAAACCCTAAACCATTATTTTGAAAGGAAAGAGAGATGAGCAGTGACAGAGAGAAAAGAGACCTCCAAGGGGATTCAGACGCGGAGAAGATCAGAAGGTTTGGAAAAAATTGATCAGAAGAAAAAAATTGATTCATACTCACCAGATTTCTTCTTCAGCCAAAGTAGTATTCTTTTTATTTTCTTTTAATAATCTTTTAGTTTTCTTCAAACTCTTATCTTCAAATCTCACTAATGCAGATGGTGATGGTATTGGTATTGAGACAGCTAAGCATAAGCTGAAAAAGCAGAAAAGCCTTCTAGAAAAGTAATAACTGTTGAAATAGTTGATTCATGGTGCGAAGCAATCCGAGATGGAGCAAAATTAGTAGCAATTTGTTCTCTTTTGAGTATGCTTGCCATTATGGTAAGATTTTTGTTGGTCTGTCTATATTTTTACTTTCATTTCACCTATTAGTACCTACTATATTCCACTTCGAAGCTCTCTGGAGGTGATTTCAATTCCCAGAGTTGCTTCTATTTAACTGATTTTCAACTCTTTTGAGATAATTCCATTTTTAGCTTCTGTTTTAGTACCTCAGAAATCTATATTCTATACCGACAAGGTTTATTTGGCTATGAATATTGTTGAGCGTAAAAGTGGAGGAGGAATTCTGAACCAGGTGGAATGTCAATTGATTATGTGATTATTATTGGGTATGTGAAAAAAGAAGATGCACAGACATGAGGTATATTAATTCTGTATGTACTTCTGTTAATTGATTGATTGCATCGATGTTAGTCACTTTGAGGAGTTTATACCATGGCCATTTTGGTCTAAAATATTTGGCATTCGATGGGTTCTACCAGTGTGGGTTTGTGATGCTGTTTGTGCTATATCATTAATCCTTTTTATATGTGCAGGGGTTCCTTGATAAGCCATCCTGTTGAAAATTATAATCCTGAAGTGATTATTTTTTGCATGCCAAGAATATTATTTCCTGAGGATTTTATCCCAAATTTGTTTGAGTAATTCACTGAAGGGTATAGAAAATATCTTTTTATTGAACCATGTTTATTTGTTTATTTTCTTTCCTTTTGAGGAATTCAACTTAAAATCATTACCATTCCCTCATCAAATGTATGTTAAGATGGCTTCAGCAACTGTGAATTCTTGATTTTATTGGATTATAATGAGTTGGATGTAATCAAAGTTCCTTTCTTGAATTATTTTCACATGCCAAATGCTGTCATGACATGTATGAGAACAACCACGAATATGAAATCGACTTCGAGTTCTTGGGGAATATGAGGGGGAAAGACTTGGAGAATCTAAACAAACATTCATGGAAATGGAAGCACAAACGTTCACAAAGAAGAAAGATATGGTAAGAAAGATATGGAATCATTTTCTTATCCATGGTCTTTTTTGAGTCATTTTTGTCTAATTCAATTATATTACTGCAGTTAAGTGGAAATATGGAACCTGTGTTAAATGTCCTTATTATTGACGCTGGTGAGGACTTACATTGAAGTGGTTGGTTTAGTTGCTCTGTTTTTATGTTCTGATAATTTGTAAACACATTTTAAACTGCCAAAGTTGTTAAGAGTAAAACATATTGTGTTGGGATCATTGGGAGAAATGAATCTAAATTATACCTTGAATAGCTTGGGAATTGGATAGATTTTGATTTGGAAAGAAAACTGAACTGTACGACTTGTGCTTTCATATGTAATAATTTTTTTTCCATGGAAGATAAGTCTTCTATGCTTGACGAAGCCATTCAATATCTTAAGTACCTTCAACATCAAGTTCAGGTGTATGTTGTTAATTTTCTTGAAATAGTCCTACTTAGGTCTGATTTAAAATGACAAATGTGGAAGTACCTTACTTGCCCTATGACCCTTTGGGAAGGTAATCAAAAGTGCTACCCCATCTTGCATCTGTGTAGTTTTAACAATGAAGTAGTTTACATATGCACCTCATTTATAAACTTAAATAGAGCAAATGTTTCTTAAAATAAAATTGAGCTTACATGGGTCTCCACGGCTTCTATAATCCATTTGTTTCTTTTCTTTTGATCACAGATGTTCCTATCCAACAGGGGAAGTCAATGAGCTGTGGAGGTAGTGGTAGTTGTGGAACTTGAACATGTTTTGTAAGAGGTAAGATAAGGAGCTTCATGTCTACTCCCTTCAGAAAATATTAGTCTATTAGTACTATTATTTTGGCTTTTGTATTTCTGTTGAAGGTTTTAGAAATTTGCATGATTTCAGAAGGAATTGAAGAATCTAGGGAGATCATTTTGGGTTTGATTGGATTGGAGAGACAAAGAGTCAATGATCGTTATTTTTTTATTAGAGGCACTTGACTGTTTGCCCGTTGAGAAGTTCTACATCTCCGGAGATAGCAGCGATGAGAAGACATGCAGGGCATCAAGGGAGTGCAGCATATGACTGGAGAGCTTCTCAAAAGAAGACGAACTGATCGTCTGCCATGTAATAATAGATACCATTTTTGTTGCTTGGAGCCGTGGGTGCGGACTTGTGGGGACTACCCATACTGCCGTAGAACTATTGATGTAGCAAATTTAGATTGAGGTAAAGATGATGAAGAATGGTGAGAGGAGGTGTGTAGCAAGTGTGTATGATTTTGTTGTCGTTGATAATGGAGAAGTGTGAGTTGTAAACTTGTGTTATAATTCTGACAGCATCGAATGTAATTAGAAGCAGGAGATTTACCAATGTAAGTTTGGGCAATTGCTAATATAATACCAATCATGTAACATCCAAATGGGTTGGTCAGGTCAAGTTATAGTATCTAGGGGTGGGGAAAAAAATCAAAAACTCGGTATGCCGAGCTCGTCGAACCAAAAAATATAAAAAAATACCAAAATTTAGGTATATTAAAATTTTCGGTACGGTATAGTCGCTGTACCAAAAAAATCGGTTCGGTATCGGTATATACCGAGTTAAAATTTTAGTATATCGGTATACCAAAATAAGTTATATACTCCTATTATTTTTATTATTTTATTTTTAGTTTGGGTTTGTATGTATGGACTCCCAATTTGTCTTTGCCAATATAATTATTAAGCCTAAAATTTTTACTAGGCCTAGCCCATTAACATTTTCAACATTCCAACCCTTCAAATACTCCATTCCAGCCCATATTACCGATTTAGGTCGTGATTTCCTCACAATACATTCCAACCCATATTATCGATTTAGGTCATTCGCAAATCACGACGATGAAAGATCTGATGGAGCAGAGGATCGAATCATCGAATCCATCTAAATGCCGTCATCAAACAGCCTGAATCTGCAGTGTAGGGCGGCGGCGTCGAAGAAAAACGAGAGGAGTATGATAAAAATCGAGAGTTGTTTTGGAAGTGGTCGATCCCTGTGACCTCACTGGGGAGGTCGATCCCCGTCTGTGTTGCCCACATTCGTGATTGGTGGTGAACAATTGAATTCGCTGATATATAACTATTTAATAATTGATTTAATTATCTGATTATTGTTATATATGTTATGCATGTTTCTCCTTGATTTACTGCCTTATTTACCATAATAGGGGCATGCTAGGTTGCGTATTTTATTGTGAATATTATATGCATGTAAAAACCCTCGGTTTTAAATTACTAAGTGGGAGAGGGGATTGGTAATTAATTCCCGCGGCCTCCATTATTGGTTTGTAATGTGATGCAAGTATACTTGCATGTTTGCTATAGTGCCTTCTTCCTCATCGGATCAGTATATTTGTGGATCACTGGTACAAACTTCGTTAAATAATTAATTTTATAATGTGATGCACGTAAATTTGCGTGTTGGCTATAGTGCCTTCCTCCCCATCGGATGAGTTTATTTGCGAATCACTGGTACAAACTTATAATTGATGACTGTAAGAAGTTATCCGAGGGCGTGCGTACTTCTCTATCTATAAGGCACATAAGCTTGCGCAATGGACTTGGGGTCAAATAATAGTGTACACTTAGGTGCAAATAATAAGTATCCTCCCCATCGGAGTCACTACTTTTATTTGCATGGCTAAAGAGGAACCGACTATTAATTATTTTGTCATGAGGTTAGGTTGACAAATGAAATTAATGGGTAAAACCTTCTCTTGTAAATATTCGGGATTGCAAACGACCACACTATCGTGGCTTGCAGACTCACGGTGCTTGAGATGTCTATGAATTTTAATTTTATATTATTTTGAGGGAACCAATATAAATAGATAAAATTCGAAGATTTAATCAGTGTATTTATTTGTGATTCTCTGAATTTCAAATGGTTTTATCTTACTTATTGTTTACTGAAAGAAATTATATTTACTGGTCCAAAATTAGATGATTAGAAAATAATCTTGATTTTGAATTTTACTGCTTAAAAAAATATAAAATGTGTTCTCATTAAGGATGTCACATGATGCCTATTAAAGTCTCTAGTGGAGAGGTGAGAGGTTCATAGAAATATGATGATCTCATGCGACTCTTCAGATACTTGAGTGAGTAAGAAAGGCAAGAGGTCATGGATAAGTTGATGAATGAATTGGGAATGTTTGGAATAGAAATTGAAAGTGAAACCTAGATCAATTTAATTTTCATAATTTGCCTGGGTGTTTTGAGCAAGTTCTACTTGAAATACGAGAGGTTGTATATGGTGGGGAACTTCTGACAAACATATGGCGAAGAAAATCCAATTTCATTAAGATGTGAACAAGGTTAGTATCTTATTCACTAGTTGTTGAAGCATGATTAGCGATGGCATCTACTAACACGTTGTGTGTAGATACCGGAATCACTAAAAGCCTACAACTAAGTAATGATGAGATTAATGAGTATATGGGTAATACTACGAGAGTAGTGGTTGTTGCAGTGGGAGTTATTTATTTATCTTTTGATAGGAATAAACGTTTGATTATGAGAAATTGTCTTTAAGTACATTTTCATAGAAAGAATTTCATTTCAGTTTCTATGCATTTACGGATGGATACTCCATTTCATTTAAATGACATGGTCATATTAATGAGGATGGAGCTATAATTTGTTGTTGTACGTTGGCAATAATTTGTTCACTCTTAAATCATGTTTATCTAATGGATGCAACAAATAGTAATTAATAACACATCTTCTAATCTTAATAAGAGAAAGACTCTATGGAAATGGTCAGATAGATGATGAGTTATTTGGAATTATTAAATTCATTTTATGGATATGCCCTAGAAACAATAATTCGTATGAATGTTTGTCTGTTTGTGGGATATGCTAGAAAAATGAAGGGTGATGATTTATTTAGTCCAAAAGATCGAAGGGTGATTGTTGACACAAACACTAGATTTTTAGAAAAGGACTATGTATTAAATCATAAACCCATGTATAAATTATTCTAAAGGAAGTGAGAGAGAAAATACAAAGTATTAGTACCAAGTGTACAAGAGGATATACCACAAGGTAAACTGCAACGCGTGTCACGTCTGATACACAATTGCGTGTAGTGCCTTGTCGTAGTGGGAGGGTTGTTCGACAACCTGTAAGATATATATTTTGAGAGAGTCGTGAGACTTGGTCCCTAGTAAACATGGTATTGACCCACGAATACGACGAAGCACTACAAGATAAAAATGCGATATCTTAGCATAGTGCAATGGTTTTTGAAATAGAATCGATGAATTCTAAATCAATTCTAGGAGCTTATAGGATCACTAAATGATGTAAAAGCCATTGGAAGTAGTCAAACAAAATAAAAGGGGATCATACGGTAAGGTGAAAACTTTGGAAGCAAAGCTTGTTACAAAAAGGTATAATCGGAAAGAAAAGGTTTAATTATGAGGAAACTTGTTATCGATAGCTATGCCTATGTTGATCCGGACTCTTTTATCTGTTGCTACTCATATGAAATATGAGGGATATCAAATAGATGTCAAGACAGCTTTCCTGATTGGAAGTCTTGAGGAAAACATCTATGTGAAGCAACCAGAGTGATTCATTGCAAAGGGCTAAGAGCATTGTGATAGTAAGCTTAAAAGTGTCCATCAATGAACTAAAGCAAGCTTCAAGATCATGAAATATCCATATTGATGAGGAAATCCAGGCATATGGATTTATTCAATACGCGGATGTGTCTTGTGTATTGAAAAGAGTGATGGAAACGTGGTGGTATTTCTTGTACTGTACGTAGACGATATATTGCTCATTGGAGACAATGAAAGAGTATTGTCGGGCGTATGGGTATGGTTGATAAAGCGGTATGAGATGAAGGACTTAAAAGAAGCAAAAAATATCTTTTTGATCACGGTAATACGAATCACAAGAAAGGATGTTATGCTTGTCTCAAGCTTCATGAGATGATACGATCCTTATTTGTTTAACATGTGACTTTATCTAAGAAAATGTGTCTTGAGACACAAAAAAAGATAAAGTGATAAAAGCAATTCCTTATGCTTCGGCGAATAAGGAAGCTTAATCTAAGAAATGCTACGCACCAGTATGGATAACTATTTTGCCGAAGGCATGAACAGTGGGTATCAAGGTAACCCGAAGTAAGAATGTTGAACTGTGGTAACACATAATTTTGAAGTACCTGAGAAGGACTAGAAACTATATGTGGACTTACGGAACAGATTCACTGCTTCTTAAGGGTTGCATAGATTCGAATTTTTCAAATCAGATAGGAACAGAAGTAAATCCACCTCAAAGATTATGTGTTTAATTTTAGGAAGTAGAGTCATAATGTGGATGAGTGTTATATAGAAATATATTTCAGACTCCGGACTCCATCATGGAAAGATGATAAATTGGATTCTATGAGGCAGCCAAAGTACCTGTATGACTCTAAAAAACTTCATGATGGACTTTGAAGTGTTTCTAAGTTTGCCCAAGGTTATCACAATTTATTTTGATGATAATGGTGTAGTTGCAAACTTGAAGGAATCACGAGCCCATAAGCAATTAAACACATGGAGCGCGAGTACCACCTGTTACGAGAAATCGTATGATGAGAAAAAATTATTGTCGCCAAGATTACATCGGATGATGACCTAGTAAATCTATTTACAAGGAACTTAAGACGAGAGCTTTTGATGGTCGTGTAGTAGGAGTGGGAATCAGATGTATGGCAGCAGACATGATAGCATAGTCTTTTAGTATAAGTGGGAGATTGTTGGATTGTATACTAAAAGTCTAACTTTTTGTATGAACGATGTTTAAACAATTAATTTGAAATGAGAATCATATGATCAAATGATTGCGTCTTATAATTTATTTATATGTTCGATGCAATAGTCCACTTACTTTATACTGTAGATAATATGTTGTGCGACAACACGCGGAAGATTATATTATCAGTTTCCTTATAAAGTATAAACAGATGCTCACAACTGAGATAGACGGGGACTCTCTATCGGGATGGTTGTAGCGTGGTTTGGTATTAGCTTGTCTTGGCTATAGAATCACATTAGTGCACTTTGCGTGTATTGAGCAGGATCACTTGAGATCGTTCGACTTATACTGACTTATATGAGAACTTGATCTCAGTTATTATGGATGTTCATGCTCTTAATCCCTATACAATAACCTCGACATGTAGGGCAGTATGTATTTTTTTGATTCATCAATGGGTGAGATTTTCATGTATTAAATCAACAAACTCGATGAGTTGGGAAGTAGTGTTGTCTCTATGGTGTGCTGTTGATTGTAGAAGAAATCCGTGTCCGACATAGGTTGATGATGTCCCATTGAGGAGCTCATAAGGATTATCATGTAAACCCTGCAGGTGAATTTATTCTGGCATGATAATGAGGTTGAGTGGTACTACTCTTGGATGAGATATTAATTAATGGAGTTGTCAGTAACTTAATTAATTAATGGACATTGTATATCTTAAACATGGGGAGACTAATGGGCTCATAATAAGAAGGAGCCCATAACACAATTATGGGATTAGAACGGTAGTGCAGTAATAATATTTTAGTGGTATATATTACTATTATTGGACTTAAGTATAGGCTTTGGGCTAAGCTTGGATACTTAAGCCCAATGGAGGCCCAACTCTAATTTCTCCTCCTGGTCCCTGCTGTAATCCATATATAAGTCATCTCAACTGTCCGGAACCCTAACCTATGAGATTGATCATGCCTAACACTGTGAGAAGAGTGAGAGAATAGCATATTGAGAAGATCTCGAGGATCGTCGCCCACACGACGTCGAGATTGGACTTGGGAGTACATCAGAAGATTGAAAGGTTGTTTACTACTGCTGTCCATCATATTCTATGATTTTTATAAAATAGTACAGACTTTAGAATAGGATGTGTGATATACTAACAGAAAGCCACGGAAGAGAGGATCGTTTTGACGCATAGATCACTCAAATCCAACATCGGATGAGAGAGTTATGCCCAAAACGGTGAGACTGCATAGGCTTAGCGAGAATTCATCGTCTTCAACATACCCTGGTGAAAGGTAATACGTTTCTTGTTTACTTGCTTCCGCTACTTATTAGAAACGTATGAAACCCTAACGGTTCATGTTAACCAAATGATCAAACACCAACAGTGACATAATAAAACCCTTGGGGGTTGTTGAAGATGTTGTGGTGGAAGTTGAGAAGATGGCTTTCCCAACTGATTTTATGGTGTGTGAAAAAATAGTGGATCCTGCAGTTTCACTAATTCTAGGAAGACCATTCCTAGCGACGGGAAGAGCCAAGATTGACTTGCAAGAAGGAACAATCTCATTGAGCTCTAAGGGATACCCCTAAAAATTATCACTTTTCTTAATCTTCGTACTAGAGGAGGGATGCAAACATTTGTGGAACGGATGGAGTACTTAATTAATGAAAAAACACCATAATGATGTAGTAAAATATTTTATGAGCAATTTATATGTATAAATAAAGAGTGATTTCGTTTTAAAAGAAAAGTGATAGTAACATCTTAATAAAAATAATACTCCCTCCGTCCCGTGAAAAGAGGGTCTTTTATTTTTTTGCACGTAAATTAAGAAGTGTTATTATTTAATATGTAGTGCGTAGTTGTATTAGTGGGAGTATGGACCCCATATTTTAATTGTATTAGAGGGGGTGTATGAGTCCCATGTGTGTAAAAAAGGAAAAGGGACCCTTTGGGTGGGACGACCAAAATGGAAAAAAGACCCTCTTTAAATGGGACGGAGGGAGTAATAACGAATTACGAAAGTATAAAATAGTCTTACACAACACTATCCCTACAACATCTTAATGTAACACACTGCATTAACTAATTTTAAAATCACATATTTTATTGTAACGGTATTATGATACCCAAATTATATTATATAACTCCAATTTTAAATATACATGTATAGTTTTCCCTTTGTTTCATAAAACACTTCATGTTTACTATTTTAGATTATTTAATTTTTTTAAAAAAATATTCTTTTTGACCAACTTTATTAACTTTAGAGGGCATTGTTTAGGTAATAAAAAAGTTATGTAAAGTAGTGGTATGTGTGTGAAAAAAGAGTGAAAATTTTAAAATAAAATTAATTTTTGAGAATGTTGGATATTTTTAAGGTGTGAAGAGTTTTATAGGACAAAAAAATAAGAAAAGTGGGAAGGGTTTTACAGGAGGAGACAGTATTTATTGCTATCTTGTGGAGTAACTTTCAATTCATAAAAATTTACATTTCTGTAAAAAAAACTAGTAAACAAACCTGTACGTTGCGTGGTAATAGGTTTTTCAAACGTAAGGTATATCATTAACAAATATTTTATTGAATTAACACAAACAGAACAAAGGAGTATCAAAAAAAATAAGGAAAAATTATCATAAATTGGAAAATTAACGTGTAAACGACATCTCACACATTTCTAAACACCTCTCTAAAAACATAATTCTTGCAGATTGAGTTATTTTCTCCCTCCGTCTTTTTCAAAAGAATTTTTAAACCCTTTTTTCTCGTTGATCTCGATATTGCCACATACAGTTGTCCATGACTGAATATCTGTCTTCTCAAGAATAGTCCTATGGTGCCCAACGATTGACCCTGACTCTTATTAATTGTCATTTCATATGACACAATCAACGGGAATTGCCTTCGTTGGAACTTGAAAGGAAATCTAATGTCGGTTGGTGTCAATGTAAGCCTTGATATTAACACTAAGTCACCTGCATTATTTCCGGAAAATATTCTTGCTTGAAGTACGTATGTGCTCACCCAAATTTTAATTAACAGCATTGTACCATTACACAATCCTCTAGAATGGTCAATGTTACGAAGAAGCATTACAAGAGTTCCCACCTTTATGTTCAGCTGATGATTTGGGATTTTAGAGCAGTACTTTTGAGTATATAAGAATTTAGGTGTGTGAACGTATGTGAGATGTCCACATTTGCATCAGACTTGCATGTTGAATCGGAGCTCAAGTGTGTTTTCAATGAATTGGCTTTCATTCATATCATGTCATTGACAGAGTCGATCATATCAAGGGTTGGTGCAAGAATCGCTCTATCCTGCAAGTATTTGGGATCATCCATTACTTCAACAGAGTTAGGATATGTGCCTTCTACAATAGCTCCAATTGCATCATCATCATACTGCAGCAGAATGTCGTCAGATATAGTGACATCCATTCCATAATCGGTGCAGCAACTAACAGCTCCGTCACCAATTTTTGCTACCCACTCTGCAAAATTCCTAATTTCATCCATGTCAACATTGTTTAGCATATTCATTAGCCTCATATTCCTTGTCAGCTTCAAAACCTTTACTTCATCTCATCCCATAAATAAGATGAATTTATGGTGGCTCCAAAGATAATCTATCTTGATCCCTTTGGAATCACCGGCAATATCTGTTTGAAATCACCTCCGAATACAACTGTCTTACCACCAAATGGTACTGACTAGTACATTGGATCCGAGAGCTGCATTATATCTCTCATTGTTCTGTCCAATGCCTCCACACAATATCCGTTAACCATTGGAGCTTCATCCCAAATTATCAGTTTACTCTTTGATATCAACTGTGCTAGATGACTTCCCTGCTTATTATTGCACGTTGAATCTTCATTAATGATTATCGGTATTGCAAATCTTGAATGAGCAGTTCTTCCTCCAGGCAAGAGTAGTGATGCAACGCCACTGGATGAGAAAAGTTTTTTCAGTGCCACCGTAACCATATACGAAGAATACCGTCCCAAGTGGTTTTGATAGGGATTCCATTATCTCATCGTATACACGATGTTGTTCTTCACTAAGCTTTTCCCTCAAGCTCTCATGCTCCAGCTTCATTTCATATCTATTGTAATTTGTAGCACATCTCTTTAATCATCATTCTATTTTCAAAGTGTATCCTTATCAAAATTTGGAACGGGCATTCCGTCATAGTCACTAAGGCTCTTTCCCATTCCTTTCAAAAGTTTGTCGAGTTCCAATAGTGTTGCATCTATAATGTCATCCTCCGACATAACCAGTCCTCCTATATTCATAGGATGAAAAAATAAAACAAAATAATTTAATTTATTCCAATATATATTCTCATATTTCACTTACAGTCTGCATATAAATTTGAATAAAAAATAATTTAAGGGCATGTACTTCATTAAATATTCACATTATGAAAAAGTAAAACATTAACATAGCTTAAATATTTTTGGTATTAAAATTCTATGTATTCTCTTTTCTAATAATGGAAATAAATTGATATTGAGTTGATACATGTGTATACGGTGCACACGTAACTTATGTATAAGTTTTATGAGTGTATATTGGGTGCACACGGGTGCAACCCACATGTGTATAACTTTTTATTCTATATTGTATACATGTTATTATATTTTGTATACGTGTTTCGTAATAATTGTATATTTTTTTCACACTAAGTTTTTTATTAAAAAAACTAGTATCATATGTGTATAACTCTTTATTCAATAGTGTATACATGTTTTTTAATAATTGTATATTTTTTACACTCAATTTTTCATTAAAAAACCTAGCAATTAAATTGTATACATTTTTGCTCTTAATTGTATATGTTTATGTTTATATTTGTATATGGGTACACCCTATTTCGGGTGCATACTATAATTAGTCAAGTTTTATTTGGGAGAATTGCAAAAATACACAAAATTCATAGTATCAAAATCTTTTCCAACATTTTATTTTGTTTGTTACTCTTCTGTCCCGCCCAAACGTCACCGTTTACTGTAACTTTTGTGAGAGCTTTATACAGTCAAACGGTGACGTTTGACTAGGACAGAGGGAGTATCTTTTTTACATAATTGTATATTTTTGGACTTCTTTACCCTTACTATTCAAAATCAATACTCAATGTGTCCCTTGTGTAGGTCACCCATACGGGTCCACCCACATCGGTTTCGGTATGGGTCACGGTGTGGGTCACCCACATGGCTGGTGGCGGTCGGCGGTGGGTGTGGATCACGGTGTGGGTGATGGTGTGGGTCACCCACATGGCCGGCAGCGGCCGACGGTGGGTGTGGGTCACGACGTGGATCACCCACATGGCCGGTGGCAGTGGGGTGTGTGGGTGAGTGGGTAGGTACTTGAAATTTTTTTATTTTAATGGAAGGGGTATAAGGGTCCATTTTTGGTAAATTGATTAAAAAAAATGTAAAAGAGTTGTTGGTATTGATATTTGATAAGTGAGAGTGTGTATATTTGCCTATTGCCACTTATTATTTAATAGTATATGTTTTTTAATAATTGTATAATTTTTTACAATTAATTTTTTATTAAAAATATTAACAAAAAATTTACTAACAAAGTGTTTACACTTTTATTCATAGTGTATGATATGTCTTTATTAATAAAAATTATATATTCTAAAAGTGGGTATGCATTTAGTGCACTAGATAATTTGAAAAAAAAAAGAAAAAAAATTGGTGATGCATTTTCCCCATTCTCAATGTCCAACAATAATATCAATGACTAATTATCTAATGCACCCAGATGGACCGTGCAAATACTCTCAAAAACTTATATACTTATAAATAAGAATGTATAGATTAATGAATAAAAATGTATATATTTTGTTAATGAATTTTCTTATAAGTTTTTTTAATAAAAAATTGAATGTAAAAAAACTATACAATTATTAAGAAGCTTATATATATATATATATATATATATATATATATATATATATATATATATATATATATAATGCAGTATTACTATACTTTTCCTCATCTAATTAATTGGTACGTTCATGTACACTTGTAAGTTGTAATCACTACTATGCTTAACCCAGGGTGTAATTTATTGTTCAAAATTATGGGCTATTGTTTGCGTTGGGTAGTGCAGTTGAATCACCGAGATTAATCTCTCCACCATTATGTTGGATTGGAGCGTAGATGCGGCTAGATGGGTGACTCCACATTTTTTTTACCTCAAGTTTAATTTGTGAGACCATTGCATTGCACCCGGTGTATTTGAATAATCTAAACCGTTAAATTAGATTTTTATTTATTCTTAATAATTAAATAAAATAAAAATAATTATAAAAAATACAATAACTACCCACTACATCCTAATTTTTACCCTATTAAAAATTTTAACGTGCTACGTTACTTGTATGTTATACTTTGTAACATATTTTTAAAATGAGTTATAATTTTAATTTCTATATAAAATTAAAATATGATATATCTACTCTTTCCATGTTTGTGTATACGAATGAAGAGTAGATGATATTTTAAGATGCACTATTTGTGTAGATGTCGTAAGATAAAAATATTGGTTGGGAGTAATAAAGTGTGAAACATATACGGTGCTTTTGTAGTATTATAAGAATTATATAATATTAACAATTATTTTTTAGTCATAAGAAATGAGATAGATCAAAGTGAAAAATATAAAGAAAATAAGTAGGACAAAATGAGTGTTATTTATTAAAGTATAAAATTCTGTCAATATTAAAATATAATACAAAAATTAGATAGCATATGTTTTTTTTGGCAAAAGCTCATACTCCGTGTCCCCATGTGAACACAACCCTCCCCTTTCAATTCTATTTAGACATATATATTGCTAGGGGTTTAAATTGTAAAGGGCATGGAAATTGCAAAAGCTCAAAAAATATGCTCCGTACGCCCAAATACACAGGAACCTCACTCATGTTTTTTATATAAAAATTAGAGAATATTATTATTAAATATATACTCTGTGGCTGTATGAATGAGTTTCTTCTTTCTTGAAGAAGGAATTGGTACATTTGGAACACACGTCTAAAATGATAGACTTGATGACTTTGGGGCGGACATAAGAAATAATAAAATCATCACACATGTGACATGATCGCTAGAGCAGTATTCATCAAATTGAAGTGGCTAAGATATTAATAAACTAAGTTACCATTGATGAAAAATCATCTAATTTTCAAAAATTGAGTGGTGTAAGTAAATAAAAGCTTCATACTTATGAAGAAATTTGTAATACTCCCCCTCCATCCTCAATGTATATATTTGCTTTTATACGTGCATTAAGGAGTATTATTATTTTATGTGTTGTAGATAGTTTTATTAGTGGAGGGTGTGAGTCTCATATTTTATTTGTATTAATGGAGGGTGTGGGTCCCATAGTCCAAAAAGAGAAATTGATAGATAATGAAAGATCCAAAATGGTAAAATGAATAAATTGACAATGAACTGAGGGAGTAAAATTTTATTGGTGTTTAAATTTCGCCCCTCAAAAGTACACGTAAATTTCTCTCCAAGAAAGATTTAGAATGAAGAATCAATAACTTCCTATTTTTAAGGAAGTAGGAAGTTGAAGACTTATTGAAGAGGAGTTAAAGACTTCATGTCTCACAATTGTTGCAAGAATGAAGAGATATAATATGAGTCTATAAAATATATTCAAGTATTGTGGATAAGTTACGTTGATGTATTCATAAGTTTTCTCTAATTGATTACTGGTGCTGCTGTTACAAATGTTGGCTCGAGTGTTGCAGCATTTCGACCGACACTTATCAACAAAAAGATTGCAACTAAAGCATTCTTCTCACCTTACTTGCTTCCAATGTGTTTTTTTTTTTCCTCCAATGTTATCATTTATCTTTATTCTCCACAAGTTTCATCCACTTCGAATCACTTATCTCATTCTGACAACTTTAATTAGTTACTCTCTTCTGAAATTCCTATTCGATGTAGATAACAATATCGTCGTGTGGAGTTTTTTTTTTTTAACGCATTTATATCCAAGCTTAATATGAATAGAGATAATAAGAAAAATCAATATTATTATTATATTATTGTGTAAAAACATGATACTCATTCAAATTAATTTGCTTTAACTTTATTTTGAGAAATTTTTAAAAAAATTTATGATGGCTTCTCGAATTTCTGTTCGTTCAACTTCCTTTTTTTTATTTTTTATTTTTTAGCTTGGTCCGCTTTATTAATGTATTTTAAAATTTCAATTTCATTATCAGGAGGAGTATCTTTTTATTTAAATTTAAATTTAAATGAACATGGTGAAAATTTGATATTATTATTTAATTAAGGTTGACAATGATGAAAAAATAAAATGAAATAATAAAAAATAATTAAATGCTAGCCACATTAGATATATTTAAAATTAATTAATACTATAAAAAATAATAAATTGATCCAGGATAGATGGAGTTATAAAAGAAGAGTAAAATAATTTAAGAAAATATTATCACATTAATCACATTTTAATTTTATTTAGACAAAAATAAAATATGTACTCCATAAAAATAAAAAAAAAGCTTAAAATTAGGGGCTATTGGATAGTGTAGTTGAATCACCAAGATTAATGATTCTATCCGGTCGAAGGGGTTATTTAATTAATTATTGTAGTTTTTACTTTTATTTAATAAAATATAGCACTTGCATGATGAATTAACAAAATAAGCGGAGCTGCCCTACTAGAAGTGGCGCTTTTGCAAGATTTCTGCTTTCCAACACTTTTAGTTCTCCATGTGTAATCAAATGTGTTTATTTTGTATATTAAAATCATTTTTAAGTTTTTATATATAAATAAAGATTTAATATATATTTATATTATAAATAATCTTAATATGTGTGATATAATATACTCTTTTCGTTTCAACATTAATACAATTACTCACTATACACTGAAATATTATATCACTCAATTTATTACACATTAAAATATTATACTATTTTTTAATTTTTATTCAAATAGTAAATATAACAACATTAGCAAGATGGGGGAGTATTTAATTAATAACATCAAAACACATTTTAATTTCAAAATTATTAAATATTTTTAAGTCAAATTACTTTAATATATTACTCCCTCCGTCAGCCGGCAAGGTACACATTTTGCCATTTTAGGTATTCACCCCAAAAGGTCTAATTTCCCTGTTATAGACACATGGAACCCACACGCACCCATTAATACAATTAAAATATAGGACCAACTTTTAATGTATGTTAAATGTCCATTTTACCTATGGACGAAGAGATTATTATACTTGGGTTTGTGGATTGGTCTTGGACATAAAAACTTACTCCTACCGTCTCGCAAACAGGCTCACGTTTATTGCTACACGTTATTTGAGAAAAATTATTTTACTTTATTGACTTTTGGGGTATTTTAGTATTTTTAGGTAATAAATAAAGTGTATGATAATGTGTGTGTTAGATAAGAGTGACGGATTCGAAATTAAAATATGTTGTGTATGTTAAAAAAAATACAAATTTTGAAATTAAAATATATTGTGAGAATGCATGTTAATTAATTATTACTCCATTATTTTCTTTTTAAAATATGCGAAGTTGAAATTGTCAAGCATTAAAATAGAATATGTAGACTTAAAGTTGGGACGAAAAATCTATAATATCACATTAAACTTTCCAAAAATCCCCTAGTATAGTGATGAGGGGCTCTAGCCCCCTCCCCCCCCCCCTAACTTTCCAAAAATCCCCTAGTATAGTGATGAGGGGCTCTAGCCCCCTCCCCCCTAACTTTCCAAAAATCCCCTAGTAGTATGTGTTAGTGTTAAATTAATACTGTATTTTGCTCAATTCTCTATTTATTTCTTCTCATTTTCAATTTATCTTGTCTCAACTATTATATACTCTCTCGTCTCGTTTCAATGTTTACATTTTTATTTTGCGCGTTTCATTTCAATGTTTACGTTTTCCTTTTTAGAAATATGGGGCCCACCTAAAACAATTAATATATCATCTAATACTGATACACCTACCCACTTCACATTAAATATTATATTTTTCCACCTACTATCTATTAAAATATAATACTTTTTAATCAACATGCAAAACACAAACGTAAACATTGAAACGGAACGGAGGGAGTATACTTTTACTAATAATAAATATTCATTAGTACAACTTAATATATCAATATTCCAAAAATCCCAAATTCCATATACTTCTTATATTTTTTTTCCAATCTCAATCATTTTATCACCTTTTATCTTATTAAATTATTATTAAAAAATAATTATTTTATCTTACATTATACATTAAAAAATACATTTATTAATATCTGCGCACTTCAATACATGAAAAAATATGTCAAACGGAGAGAATGCTTATTTTTTCAAATAATTATTTTTAGCCCCTAAACTACCTAATAATTATTTTTATGAATAATTTAATCGTTTATATTGATTAAAAAAATAGCTATCTCTTTTGTTATTAACTTTATAATTCATTTTGAATCATGGAAAAGTTGTCTTCATTTTTCTTAGTTTTAGACATTGAGAATAAATAAAAATAATATCTCTAAATTCTTTTTGGAGATGAGTTATTGTTTTATATTGCACTACGTCATGGAGTATTATTTAATATTTGAATATGAATTATGATCATTTTTTTTTATCTCTAGCCTCCTAAAAATATTGTCTAGCTACCCCTGATTATAAGATTATTTATAATATAAATAATATACTACATTGTTATTTATATATAAACATTTAAAAATCATTTTAAATATAAAAAATAAACAAGATTGATTTGATGGGGGAGAATAAAAACGGCTTAAAGCAGAATTTTCACAAAGGCACTACTTATTTTGTTAAAAAAACATGAAAGTGCTATACTTAGTTAAATAAAAATAAAAACCACAATAGTTTAAATAAACCCGGTCGAAGCGTAGATGCGTCTAGATGGGTTGAGTCCACATTATATCTTCCGTCTGATCAACACCGCCACCGCACCTGACGGAATCTTCCTTCTCGCAACCATTCTTCGCCGCTCACCGTCGCGCCACCATCGAAGCCATCCTTCCACCGCCTCCACTCACGAGCCTCCACTCACGAATTACGTGGTTGATTGTTGTGGTCACTGAGTAATCAAATTCAAGATAACCGTGGTATCTCCGTACCTTTGCTTGCGCTTGAATATTTTCCACGGGTAAACTCTTTATTTTCTCTGATTCGATATTCTCTGATGTAGTTTTTTTACCACATGGATTTGATGATTCGATATGCCCATAGGTATGAATGAATTAATTGACTTACTTAGGCTATGGGACCGGGTAGGAGCAACCCATAGGTATTTGTAATGTGGCAGGAGAGAGTGGAGAGTGAGTGTGAAAGGGTCCTTGTTGCAATGAACACTGAATTCATCTCGATTGCCACCTTTTGCATTTCCTGATTGTTGTATCTAGGCACTTATATGATGCATTATACTTTCTTGTTTGAAAATTCATGATGAACATGAGCTGCTTGCTATTCTTGGCATTTTTGCTTCTTTAGACTGATATCTTTCTCGCCCTTTTATTATGTATTAGAGAAGTCTTTGCAGGTATGCTGTCCTGTTGTTAAAGGCGCATTAAAAGAGTATGGGATTGCTTGTGAGTTGAATCTCATAAGCCAATCGCATATATTATTTCCCCTTGTTCCTCCCTTTGCTTTTTAAGTTGTTTGCTGAAAGGCATCATTACCACTCTTAGTAAGAGTGGGAATCTGCCTTGTAGAGGCCAATGAGTGCATTGAATAATGTTAGTCGTATTCATTTACGTCCTCTCCTTCTATCAAAAGTGATCGTTTTGTGCTTTCATCTATTCCCCCATTTTGTATTTGTTAATGTAAGGAATTTTGATTGAATTAAACTAAATAAGATATGAGAAATCTCTTCTACGAAGTACAAATGAACAATTACAAAGAGTAGCATCATTTTCTAAATAAATCAGTAATGTGGCAACTTTTGAAAGTATGTGTATACTAATGTCGAAAATTCTAAATCTTTTCTGCTTCATCATCCAATCATGAAAGGCTTCTTCATAGGTCTTGCTCTGTTCCTCTTTTGCTAGTTTGTTTCTTTAGCAATAAAGTGCAACTTGGCCAATTCTTAATTAATATGAACTTCTGAGGTTCTTGTACTGTCAGGCTTATTTAATAGTAGTACCTTTGGAAACTGATTCCTATGATTATTTGAGACGATAGGGACTTTCATTAATCAAATGATAGAAAACAGAATGAAACAGAAAGTCCCTTTTAAATTATTACATGCTACGAAGTTTCTCATATAAGTAAATTACAGCTTGAGTAAATTGATGGTTCATTAAAGGATGACCTACAAATTCTTTATCTTTACAGAGTGTGAATTTCTGTTCACAGCACCCTATCTTGTGTGTTGAGTGTGTTGAAAGAAAGACCAAAGCATATGCTCTTATTTTTCCAGGGGAAATGTATTAACTTCTTTCTCACTGTCAGACAAGGAATTATAACCTCGAACTTGCGTTTTCTCGTACTACTTTTGGCTTCTCCTCACCATGGGCACCTGTGACCACGGCTGAATATGTTTCATTGTCTGAGAAATAGTAATAATATATGAGGTTGCGGGGTTTTTGGGCACAAATTGAAAGCTTAACTGGATGAATAAAGCCTTTCTCAATGCACTATTTTCAAATAAATGGAACTCGTTGCTTCATACGGATATAGAGTTTGAAAGAGCATTGCACCTTTTCTTTCTGTATTTTTGGTTGATTTTCTTGAAATCGTCTTAGTCTTCTCTTGATTTCGGTCTGCAAATTCAAATCTGAGCAGTTAAAACCCCATTTATTGAAATTAGTCTGTGTAGTGTCCGAAGCCTCAGCTGTAGGCATTTTTGCAGTTGAATGAGCTCCTGAAGAGTAAAGATCACAGATGACCACCAAATGAAGTTCAAGTTAAAATCCATTTTATCAGTTTTTTTTTTAAATTCTCAAATTGGAATAGGTGGCTTGATAAGCACTTTGGTAGTTCAGTGTCAAGTGTAGAATACAATCTTAAAATACAGTATGATCATCGTATAACTATATAAAACTGAATCATGCCTTACATTATTATCTTGATGGAGTGAAATACTATTCCTTGGTTTGTAAAAGTTGTGTTTTTGTATAGGCATGAGATTGAGGTGTGTTTCTTCTTGGAAAAGGGCCATTGAGGATCGCTGTCGATTCTGAAACTTAAAAGGTCAGATTACTTACTTTGAGCAGACAAAATTCTTGTAAATTTAAAGCGAGAAATGTGTGAAAATAAGAATAGTAGAACTCACACAAACACTTTATCACGCATCATTCTCTTTCAGAATTTACAAGAAGATCGAAAACCTATGAAAAATCTAATTAAAAAAAGGTGAAATTTTAACCAAACTTGAGAAAACAAAGTTACAATTGGATTGATGATTCATTGCATGCTGTACACCAAACATGCCATAATCATTAGTAGATGAATTTCCATTTAAGCACCAGTTGTTATTATAGGTATCCTGTACAGAAGACACCAAAATGTTGACAACTGAACCAGTGTCTAACAATGAATAGAGTAGAATATGAGATGAAATACTGGAATGTGTTGTTTAACTTACAGATTTCTGCTTATCTCAAATGGACAATCGTACGCTGCCCCTTCTAGTGGCATATCATGGAAAAACTAAAGTTTTGGTTAGACTATATGAATATTGTCTGACGAAAAACATTGTATATAAAGAAGTTTTAATGTGGAATAGTTAGAAGTTTTACTTTTACCTAATACCTAATAATGAATTTAAAAATAGAATTTTCAGAAGAAAAAAAAATTGCATTAAAAAAAATGTACAAAAATCACTGTAACAACAAAATTTGTATTTATTAAAATAATAAACACAAAAGATATTACAATGATAATCCGAGATGGATTAAACTTGAGAATTTAAATAAACAGTTTCTAGCTATCCTCTGATTCCTCTCTTGAGTTGACTTCTTTGACTTTATCAACTTTCTGAGCCGGATCTTCGGATGAAGCTTGTCCGTGCTCGGGGTTGACTTGAAGCTTTAAAATATTTATCCGGAGGCGTCGAGCCTTTGTTCGGATAAAACGTTGACTTGAAGATTTGTTGTGAAGAATGCTGTTCAATTTGGTAGAACGTTGACTTCACGGAGACTGCTGGATGAATTTGATATGAAGAACGCCGGATCGGAGGGGCTTAGAATCTTGATCTCTGATCGGAGGCGGTTGGATGGAAAAACGCCGGATCGGAGGGGCTTAGAACCTTGATCTCTGATCGGAGGCGGTTGGATGGAAGAACGCCGGATCGGAGGGGCTTAGAACCTTGATCTCTGATCGGAGGCGGTTGGATGGAAGAACGCCGGATTGGAGGGGCTTAGAATCTTGATCTCTGATCGGAGGCGGTTCTTGACTTGAAGATGCTTGAAGATCTTAAGTCTTGACTTGAAGATGCTTGAAGATCTCAAGGGAGCACTTCTCGTATTCTTGATCTCTTCAGAAGCGCGTCTTCAGATGTTTTTGGTGTGTCTGGAATGAGGACTGAAGGCCCTTATTTATATGTAGAGAAAATAACCACTTGAGAGATATTTTCTCCTTTAAAAGATATGTTGGGCTTTTTTCCTTTAATTAAGTCTGCTGGACTGGATAAGGCTTAATTATCAATTATTTACTCATTTATTTTAGGAATTAATTTATTTAAATTCCTTAATAAATAAATAATTAATTGATAATTATTGCATTAATTTGCCACATATTTTATTTAATAGGCAATAAAATTCAGGTGCCTACAAATGCCCCCTCGCACTTTGTTCACGGACGCCTTTGTGTTGAAGTGAACAAATTGCGACACTCCATTATTGATCAACATGACTGAATTTTATTGCTTGTCTCAGCAACTTGATACGAATAGCCTGAATTATGACTGAACTTAGTGAAGTGCTAAGCGGCTACGTACCTCTTCACAGAGAATCAAGTCATAACGTAGTTCAAAAGGACATGATTTGGTTTGAATAGGGGGTGCCGTACACAGTTTATACTCGTGCGGGCCAGGAGTAACATGCAGTTTATGCTCGTGCGTTAAAGAGCTTTGAACTTGAATTTGCTGACAATTTATACTCGTGTCAATGAGTCTTCAATTTGATTTGTAGACATTTTATACTCTTCTCAAGGAGTCTTGAACTTGAGTTGGAAAGTTTAATCTCGTATCAAGGAGTGTAACATGTAGAGAGTTCCATCTCTTCTCAAGAAAATTTGATTTAAGTGGGATAGTTTAAGCTCGTATCAAGGAGCATAACATATAGAGAGTTTCGTCTCTTCTCAAGGAGATTTGATTTGAGTTTGATAGTTTAGACTCGTATCAAGGAGCGTAAAATATAGAGAGTTTCGTCTCTTCTCAAGGAGATTTGATTTGAGTTTGATAGTTTAGGCTCGTATCAAAAGAGCATAACATTCAGAGAGTTTCGTCTCTTCTCAAGGAGATTTGATTTAAGTTAGATAGTTTTAACTCATATCAAGGAGCATAATATGGACAGTTTTTGCTCGTGTCGGGAAGCATTGCTTGAGAAATTTTAGATAGTTTTAACTCGTATCAAGGAGTATAACATGTGGACAGTTTATGCTCGTGTCGAGGAGCATTGACTTTGTTAATAGTTCATTGCCCCCAATCATCGGGTGCATTACTTTCTCTTACTTTAATTTCATTTATTTGAATCTTTATTGACACCGGCTTCTTTGAATGTGATTCCTCCTCGAGAGGTTCATCAAGTGAAATGTCTTCAAATTCATAAGAGTTGTTGCTTGGCAATTCGAAATGACTTGATGTCATACTTAACTCCATATCATGAGCTCTTGTAGCTAGTTCTTCAAAAGTCTTTGGTTGAATCCCTTGAAGGATGTATCGCAGACTCCATTGCATCCCTTGAATGCAAATATTGATGGCAGAGACTTCAGACAATTGATCTTTGCAATTCAAGCTTAGATTTCTCCATCGATTAATATAATCGAGTGCTGACTCTTCTTTCCACTGGCAAGTGTTAGTCAATTCGATCATACTAACAGTCCTTCGAGTGCTGTAGAAGCGATTGAGAAACTCGTTTTCCATTTGCCCCCAGTTGTCGATGGAGTTAGCTTCCAAGTCGATATACCAATCAAAAGCATTTTCTTTCAGCGAGCGGACAAATTGTTTGAGCATGTGATCATCAAAGGTTCCAGCATCATTGCAAGTCTCGACAAAGTGCGCTATGTGTTGTCTTGGGTTGCCTTTACCATCGAATTGTTGAAATTTAGGAGGCTAGTAGTCAACTGGCATCTTCAAGTTGTCAATTCTCTTCGTATATGGCTTATTGTAAGCAACAGAAGATTTAGAGCTCCCTTTAAACTTGTCTTTTATCGTCTCTAGTACGATATTCTTCAGTTGATTCATAGAGAGCATTCCGTCAGCTGAAATTTGTATCACTTCCTCAACTGGATTTATTTCATATGGATGGTGATTCGCGGAGTCCTCCTCCTCGTCTTCATCCTCAACTCGTTTCTCATTTACATGACTTGTCTGTGTTATCTCTATCTTTTTCATCAGTTTGGATATCAACAGACCTTGTTCTTGGCTCTGTTTGGTGAGTGCAGCAACAGATTGAGTCAAGCTTGCCAGTTGTTCTTCGACAGACGAAGCATTTGTTGCCATGGCGCAGGCTATGAATGAGTCATACGCCAAACTTTCTATGGATCGAGGAGTTGGGCAGATAGAGTCCTCTTCACCATCTTTGACGTCGTGCATTGGCTTATCGAGAACAGTCCCCACTACGTGGTTTGTCTCTAAGGAGACTTCAGACATACTCCTTATAACTACTTCAACATCTTTAGTTTGCAACTCTGAAGGTTTTGAGGCAGTAGACCTTCGTATTGCAATCCTGAGTGGAGTTGTTCTTTGAATCTTTTCAGTCTGCAGCTCTGAAGGCTTCAAGGTAGAAGATCTTCTTATGGCAATCCTGAGAGGAGCCATACTTTGTACTTTCAAACTTTCGAAGAGAGGAAATGAGAGGTAGAAACTGTCCCACTGGGCGTGCCAAAATTTGTAACAACAAAATTTGTATTTATTAAAATAATAAACACAAAAGATATTACAATGATAATCCGAGATGGATTAAACTTGAGAATTTAAATAAACAGTTTCTAGCTATCCTCTGATTCCTCTCTTGAGTTGACTTCTTTGACTTTATCAACTTTCTGAGCCGGATCTTCGGATGAAGCTTGTCCGTGCTCGGGGTTGACTTGAAGCTTTAAAATATTTATCCGGAGGCGTCGAGCCTTTGTTCGGATAAAACGTTGACTTGAAGATTTGTTGTGAAGAATGCTGTTCAATTTGGTAGAACGTTGACTTCACGGAGACTGCTGGATGAATTTGATATGAAGAACGCCGGATCGGAGGGGCTTAGAATCTTGATCTCTGATCGGAGGCGGTTGGATGGAAAAACGCCGGATCGGAGGGGCTTAGAACCTTGATCTCTGATCGGAGGCGGTTGGATGGAAGAATGCCGGATCGGAGGGGCTTAGAACCTTGATCTCTGATCGGAGGCGGTTGGATGGAAGAACGCCGGATTGGAGGGGCTTAGAATCTTGATCTCTGATCGGAGGCGGTTCTTGACTTGAAGATGCTTGAAGATCTTAAGTCTTGACTTGAAGATGCTTGAAGATCTCAAGGGAGCACTGCTCGTATTCTTGATCTCTTCAGAAGCTCGTCTTCAGATGTTTTTGGTGTGTCTGGAATGAGGACTGAAGGCCCTTATTTATATGTAGAGAAAATAACCACTTGAGAGATATTTTCTCCTTTAAAAGATATGTTGGGCTTTTTTCCTTTAATTAAGCCTGCTGGACTGGATAAGGCTTAATTATCAATTATTTACTCATTTATTTTAGGAATTAATTTATTTAAATTCCTTAATAAATAAATAATTAATTGATAATTATTGCATTAATTTGCCACATATTTTATTTAATAGACAATAAAATTCAGGTGCCTACAATCACATCACAAAGTATGATATGCATGCGAAATGTCACTCTCATTTAATACACATAACTTATTTTGTCATTAAGGTTGGTAAAAATAAATAAAAAAATTCTTAAACTTCTTATCTACCATAATGATGAAGAGCTTTCCGGTCTCCGGAGGGAGTAATTGATACTCCCTTTGTCCTCTGATATATACATTTCACCATTTTGGACGTTCACTCCAAAGATGTCCATTTTCCTTTTTGGAAAAGAAATCTCACCCATTGCCCTATACATACCTCCAATACAACTCCTGCTTTATATAAATAATATTCCCTTCATCCGGTAGACTCTTGACCATTATTGTGGATACGAAGTTTAAGAAAATTTACTTTTTTGACCAACTTCATTTACTTTTGATGGTAAAGTGATATATTAAAGTAAAAAATACATGATAAAGTAAGTTGCATGTGTTATGTGAGAATGACATTTTTTAAAATATGATGTATTGATAGGTTATTTGTTTTGAAACTTTTATTATTATTGGACGATAGAGAGACAAAGAAATAAGGAAAGAGTGGAGAGTGTAATGAGATGCAAAGAGTAATACTCTTTAATCCAAAGGAAAAAAAAATGTAAACGGAGGGAAATAAATACAAAAAAAAAAGGGAGAATAAAATTAGTAAGTTGTGAGAGAAAATAAAAGGAGAAAATAATTGAGTATTAATTGAAGGGTATGATATATGAAACATGAGTGAATCGGAGAAGAAATTTTGGTGTTATGTGGGCGATTTTTTGTTCAAGTTCAAGTCCAGATTTCAAAACTAGTTAAATCATGGAGGGAGCTGTATTAATGTAGCGAAGTAAGTCGGTTGCTGCTGATCTCTAATTGTGCCTCTGTTTGTGCTCATTATCACCTCAATTGTTCATCTCCTTTTAACTTCGTCGATTTTGGGACAGCTCTTTTTTCTTTTTTTCCGATGCACCGGTATCAGATCCTTTACCGACTAATTTAAAATCTTCAATTTTTTGATTTAGTATTCAAAGTGCATCGGAGTCACTTGTGCAATGACTTTTAGCAATATCTTGATTTCTTTCCGTCTTAACTAGGTTAAAGCAATTATGTTTGAATTTTTACATTTGCTATTCGTATATTTGTTTTATATATTTCATGATATTGTGTGGTTTTGTCTCCAATTCAATCACAGGAAATTTTTTAATTTGTTAGTGGTATACTGCATTCAAAGTTCAATGGACGGAAGCGTGCAACCACCTCTCCCAAGCTCCGACGACTACTCTGCTGCTGCAACCCTTATTCATTTCCCTCGTCCACTTCCCCTTTTACGTGGTCCCATCAAAGCTGGTCCATCGGATGATCCATCATCTGGCCAATGCCTCCTGGCATTCAAGAATCAACGTGCTTGGGCCACTGCATATGAGAATTGCAAAGCCCATATAATTTCGCAATGTGAATCTGGGGCACGAATAGGGTGTTCCATTTCTGCTTCAAACAAATGTAAACCCCCATGGTGGAAAGTTTTCCTTGGCAATTATTCGAAACAAGACTTTAGTGACAGAGCAAAGTGTGAGGAGCTTGAAATGAAATCTTGTTTGGTTGTTGCTAAAGAGAATTGTGTCGGCATTGCAAAGCAAAAATGCGAACCGTCATTTAGGAATGCGAGGATCGAAGTGAAGTTTGAAAAAATGGATTGGAAGGATGTGTTTAGGCTGATTTCTGTGGTGTGTTGTGGGAATAAAAAGAATTATGAGGTTGGGTTTTTGGGAATGGATAAATCTTGGGCTGAGTTTAGAAAAAAGTATGAGGTAACTAGTATTAGAGGGAAGGATTTGTTGGGTTCAGATGAGATAGACATTGAGGAATACTTGAGAAATAACAATTTAGATATTAGTGTTAGTTGTTCTTGATCCTGTTGCTGTTCTTTAGGGTGTGGGAGCCGATGGAGAAGAAGAATTGAACCATCAATGTCATTTGAGGTTTCCTGAATCATTTTCACAAGAGAGGTTTTCAAACTGCAATATAGAATGGTGAGCTTACTGTCTATTTTCTATGATTTAAACTGAATGCACGGATTTTAAAAATCATTATTGGGCTTTTGTTGATATATATGTAATGATGAATTGTGATCATAATCTACTTAATTTTACTCCAGACAGTGCAAACTTTGATTTGTTTATTTATGATATGAAATTGGTTACCACCAACTTCTAGGAAACTAGAGAAAGTAATTTAAGATGTTATGGAATTGTGCATAGGAGACCCTTTATACCCCATCAGAATGTGTTATGTAAAGTAGAGAATCTTCTTGAAATAGGAATATGAAGACCTAAAAAGACTTTAAAAGAAACCATAAGAAGATAATGAACTATAAATGAGAGCATGGGTTTAGGCCGTAAAGATAGCTAGACATGAATCATATAGCTGAATCACCACAATGGCATAATAGTTCATTGTAGTTGGTGTATGATTTTTCTACACTATTCTTTATGCCATAGTAGCTGTGATTATTTGATTGACACAAATCTCTCTTATATGGAGGATTGGACTTGCATTTCTACTTGTTTATTATTGCCATTTTTGAACCAGATATAGTTAGACTAATGCATGGGTTAAAGCCTTCCCAATGTTATATAGAAGTTTGAAATTGAAAATGAAGAATGAGTTTTACCATAATCTCTCTAAGTAGAAGTTGAGGATGCCTTAGTGTCTTATTTGGTTATTTCATGCCATGAATCTTCTGTTTGAATCAGGAAAATGTTAAATGTTGAAATGATAATTTTGAGAGTTGCTTACACAATGTCCTCAAACTTGAGTCACATCAATTTAAATTTATTCTTGGTAGCCTACATATTCAACATATATGCATACAGATTGATGCATATATATTGTTGAATTGAAGGGCTTACATCAATTTAAATTTATTCTTGATAGCCTACATATTCAACATATATACATACAGATTGATGCATATATATTGTTGAATTGAAGGGTTTAATTAGGTTGCAGTGCAGAACACTGTTCCATCAGGATTATAAATTATGCAACCTGGTTCAGCAGAGCAGCAATCCAAGCAAGATGGATGTAGTAGCTGAGAACCTGTAGATGGGCAAATCATATAATTCCCATTTATATTTAATCTGCAAATTGTTGAACATGCTTTTGGATTCAACTCAACTCTTGCACCCACATTTAAAACCACCATACCTGTCACAAAATATTAATCCCAACATATAAATAAGGTAATATTTTAGGAGAGAGGGAAAGATTAATTTGCTAAATTAGTACCAAAAAAGAGAAGAACCCAGATGGAGAAAACTGATCTTGTCTTTACCATTGCTGACATAATTTCACTAGTTCTCTAAGGTTGTGTTAGATTAAGTTTTAATTTAATCTCAATTATTAAATAAAATAAATAATTATCCACTAACCCTTGGTGTACTTTAGAATTACCCTGTATTTTATTGAGTGTGCATAATAATTGTATTTTAAAAGTATTAATTATAAGTAAATTTGAATTATAGGGGTATAATGATCTTTTCATAATTATTTTTTAAAATGATCGGGTGCACTTAGAAAAATTTTTGGTGAAAATAGTGCAATCCCTTTTCTTTTCTCTTTTTTCTACTCTATACTCAAACCATTCCAAATAATTTGTGCACCCTCGAAATGAAAACTATTGGTGCATATTTCCACGCTCAGCATATCATTGTTATTTTACACGTAAATTAAAATATAATATTATTTAAAATACAATGAGTGTGTAGATTTTGTATTTTAGTTGTGGTACACGTAAATTAAAATATAATATCATTTAATATATAGGGTGTGTAAATTTCATATTTTAGTTGTGTTAGTGATGTGTGTAGCTACTATAACTCTAAAGAAAAATGAAATAGTATCCTTTTGAGAAGGAACCAAAAATAAAATAATAACCTTTTGAGACAAGTAAATGGAGCATTATAAAATATTACTCCATTACATTTTTAATTTAGTCAAATTAACCGATACTCCCCGTTGATGTAAAAATATTTATTTTATCATTTTGGGCGTTCAATTCAAAGGAATCCATATTTCCTTTTTAGCAAAAAAAAGTACATCACATGGCCCACCACTTCTCTCTACAACAACAACCCACTACACATATAATAATAATACTTCTTAATCTACGCGTAAAAAGCAAACGATTACCTTTGCATTGGCCGAAGGAGTATTACACAGTTTCTTTTAAATTATCTAGAATATTAGTTTATTATATACTCCCTCCATCCGCCTTTAAGGGTGTCATTTGCTTTTTGCACGTGGATTAAGGAGTATTATTATTTAATGTGTAGTGGTTAGTTGTATTAGTGAAGTTGTGGGTCCCATTTTTTAGTTGTATTAGTGGGTGTATGTGGATAAAAAATGAAATGAGACCCTTGGGGGCGGACGCCCAAAATGGAAAAATGATATCTTTGAAAGCGAATGGAGGGAGTACATTATCACATAAAAAGTTACTCCCTCCGTCCCAAAATAATTGTCTTACTTTCCGTTTTCGTCCATCCCACAATAACTGTCACACCCCAAAAATGGAAATTTCACATTAACAAACAATCTCAAAAGTTATCTTAATTTCAAAAAGGGGTGGCTATTCGCACCCCCGAATATGCTAAACATACCCCATAAAAGATTTAAATTAAAATATTTTTAATGACAAGACTAAAATATCCTCATAGAGAATATATCTTTTTGATATAACAAATCTTGCCCTAAAATTACAGCCTTCCCAACCAAATTCGATCCCAAATCATCATGATCCATAATCCACATTAGCAATAGTCAAGAACAATCATACAGAAGAATACATGTTTTCCCTCTAAGCGCATCCACAGACAACAATTCCACTTTGGATCTTGGGTTTTTAATGATTTTCTCTCATGAAACAATCTTTCTTGTATTTTTTTTTTTTTTGAAAAGAGAAATTTCATTAATATTGGGTATGAGATTTACTCCAAAATATACACAGCAATCTAACATGTTTTTTGCAGGTTTCTTTATAGTTTTGAAATTGATATGTTGCTCATTTCTTCTTGTTCTTGGAAAAGAAATATGCAGTACCCAATAACTTTAAACAATCAAATTCAAGCTTTCTTTGCTATAAATTGACAACATTAAAATAATTCACTCACAGATAATGAGGGGAAAAAACGCCTCTATGGTTATAAAGATCTCACGTTTTCTTTAACAGTCTTTTTAAGAAATTATTTATACTGCAATGTGAATATTTGTTTGCAAGATTAATTTTGTAATTAAAAGAAGAGTTTATTGATTGGAGGACACAATAGTGGGATAGTGATCAACTTATTGACATTTTCTGTTTCTTTTTTAGCATGTTAGTTCTCAACGTGTGAATATCAAATTTTATAATTATTAGGGTATAAAAGTCATAAATGGGGTTCGTATAGCAAATATTTTATATTTTAATAATTTTTAGCGGGGTTTATTTAGTTAATGGGGTACGTTTAGTATTTTCGGGAGTGCGAATAGCCACTCCCTTTCTAAAATATCACTCACACCTAACACACATAACATACTTTATAATTTATTTATTACTTAAAAATACAACAATACCCCTTAAAAAGTCAATATAGTTAGTTAAAAATCAACTTTTTTTAAACCTCGTGTCTACAGTAACTACGACAACAATTATAGGACGGAGGGAATATTATTTTTAAATTACGTGTAACTAAAAGTTTGCAATTTAAATCAGGGCGAAAGAATATAAGAGAATTAAATAATCCTCTTACATTTAATTCCTCTTACATTATTTATTATTATTATTATTATTATTATTATTATTATTATTATTATTATTATTTTAATTGAAACCCACACAAAATAAATAATAAATTTTTATGGGGCTTAAACAATACTAATACAAGTACCTATTATAATAAAAATATTATATTCATCAATTTGCTACATATTAAAATATTATACTTCTTAATTTTCATTAAAAAATAAATATAAACTTATCTCGATATGGATAAAGTATACTCCCTCTGTCTCAGGCTAAGAGGGTCATTTTTTCATTTTGATCGTCCCACCCAAAGAGTCCTATTTCCTTTTTTACACACGGACCCACACACCCCCTCTAATACAATTAAAATATGGGGACCCACACTCCCACTAATACAACTACCTACTACACATTAAATAATAATACTCCTTAATCTACGTGCAAAAAAATAAATGACCCTCTTACGCCGGGACGGAGGGAGTATATAATAACATTAACTATATTAAAAAAGTGATGCACTTTACCATTAGATGATTATAAATGACTGTACTAATTAGCCGCTAAGATAAATATTCCCTCCGTCCCACATAAAAAAGTCTTTTTTTTATTTTTTATTTTGGCCGTTCTACATAAAGAATTTCCTTTCATTTTTTATACGGGACCCACACATATTCACTAATATAATTAAAATATGTGGTCCAAATATTCACTAATACAGTTACTCACTATATATTAAATAATAATACTTAATCAACGTGAAAAAGCAAAAATAATCTTTTGCATGGATGGAGGGAGTAAGTATATGAGTATATGATTCAATTATAAATTACATACACTTGTGTTTTGCACAGTGAGTTCTGTGGAATGATTCGGAAATCATATTATTTATTAAAAAAAATACTTAATTGATAAAAAATAATAGTGGTTTAAATAAATTATTATACGATTAATTTATACTATAAATGAAAATTATGTAATGATAATATATACTCCTATCAATTCAAATGTATTAATTTTACTATTTTGGATTGATCAATCTAAGGTTGTGTTTGAATGGGAAGATTTGACGAGAAATTTATAAATCCTTTCCTCAAATCCCTCCATCATATTTGGATAACACTTGAAATCTATTGATTTATAAATTCAAGATTTTAAATCAATGGATTTCAAATCATGAATTTGATTTTGAATTTTTTTAGTTGTTTTTGAATGAATTTCAAATTCTCACTGAAACTGTGTCATTTGAAATCCTTCCGTTATTGTATAATTGATATATTAATATATAAAAATAATATATAAAATTAATAAATTAATAAAAAAATATAATAAATATATATATATATATATATATTATGTTTTAAACTCTACCATCCAGCCTACCCCTACCCATCCCGGCCACCCACCTCGTCCAACCCCCAAAAAAAATTTTTTTTTTATAAAATTTTAGATTTTTAATATTTGAATAATAAAAGTATTACCACCCTTCCCTACCCCTCCTACCCACCCCCACCCCCACCCCACCAACACCACCCCACCCCAAAAAAATTATTTAAATAAATAAATAATAAAAATATTATCACCCAACCTACCCCTACCTCACCCCCCTCTACCCACCACCCACCAAAAAAAAATTTTTTTATAAAATTTTAAATTTTAATATTTAAAAAATAAAATATTACCACCCAACCCAACCCACCACCTCCACCCCACCCCACCAAAATAAAATTTTAGATTTTATTTTTAAATATTAAAATCTAAATATTTTTTTTAAAAAAAATTTGGTGGGTTGGGGGATGGTGAGAGTGGGAGTGGGGTGGGGTGGGTGGATGGATATGGTGGTAGGATTGAGTGGTAATATTTTTATTATTTAAATATTAAAATATAAAATTTTATATATAAAAAAAATGGGTGGGGGATGGTGTTGGGTGGGGGGTAGGGCTGGGTGTAATATTTTTATTATTAAAATATTAAAAATCTAAAATTTTATTAAAAAAAATTATTTTGGGGGTGGGGGTGGTGGGAAGGGGGGTGGGTAGGGGATAGATTGGGTGGTAGAGTTCCCTTCAAAAAAAATTATTTTTAATAAAATTTTAGATTTTAATATTTAATATAATAAAATTTTATTATTTTTATTTATCATATATAAAATTCTATTTTAAAAATAAATTTTGAATTATGAATTTAAAATCTTTTTAAAGATCCATAATTTATCCAAACAGTGGAATTTAAATGAATTGATTTAAAATTCAAGAAATTTAAAATCCACTCATTTTCAAATTCATTAGATTTGAAATGACTCAATCTAAATACAACATAAATTCTTATCACAATCATAATAGCACCTATTATTATATACTCCATATAAGCGTAAAGGATTAACTGTTCGCGTGGAGTCGTGTCATCCTTCATGAAAAGTATCACTCTTATGTGTGAAAGTATCACTCCTATGGATGACAATTTAAATTTTATGAATTATTTAACTCTTTTGTTCCATTGTAGCCTGTAGGAGTAATAATTTGCTGTCTATTAGGGATAATACTTCGTAAATTGGTTTCACATTAAATTAGTTTCATTCAAGATTTTCTGTATGTATTGAGAAATTAAAATTTAAAATGGAGATACGATAACAGTCGCACAAGTTTTTAATTTATTCAAAATTGTCATAATAAAATTAAAAAAATAAAATAAAATCAATTTAGTCATACAACTTCTAAAATTGAATGAAATTTAATTTTTGATAGAATTGCGTGGGGATTAGGTGATCGAGTGACACGTGTGATTTAGGAAAAAAACAATTTTAATAAATTTTGAATTAAAATTTACAGAATTTTAAAAGCTATGAAACTAAATTATTATTATTATTATTTTATTTTATTTTATTTTATTTTATTGGATCATTTTAAATAAAATAAAAAAATTAAAGGGTAACTCATAATTATTACCCAATAAAGAAAAATTGTTCATTAATCCATCAACCAGCTATCACCAAAAAACGTTGAAATCTTCTCTACTAAAATAATGTTGCATCATTAATTATATTTTGTCGGTATATGCATGGATACATTGAAAAATAAATAAAAGATGTGCCTCTAGTATTTTTTTTCCACTAAATGATAAAGTCTCCTATGGTATATCTAATGAAATAAATTTTTAAATGTTTTTATAGGGCTTTATATATACCTCATTTTACTCTAACTCATATATAACTAATAACTGCATTAATTCAATTAGAATAACATGAGACGTGATCATGAATTTATAATAATGTGTTAGTGTGTTGAAATCAAACTAAAAGAAAATACTTGGAGAACCAGGGGATAATTAATATGGCATATAACGTTGCATTATAGTTTATACTAAAAAGAAATAAATCATGAGTAAAAACACATTAAATTGTCGAAATACAAACAAATTAAGAGACAGCCAATACGAATAAGAGTGTATTTGGTTGCCAATTGGACGAATTTTTTTTCCCCCCTAAATTCTAGAAATTTGACTTTTATTATGGGAAGGAAAAAAATATTTAATTCTGTACAATAAAGTATGCTATGAACTATAGTAATAAGTATATATTACTTAGTCGAATTCATACCACAAATTAGTCACCGTTTACAATTTTTTCATTCAATGAAATAAGATTTATAGCAACAACTAACTTGTAAGAGAGATCGTCTCGTTGTAATATAAACACATTATATTTACACTATTTATTAAACATCTCACTTAGATAGGTATTGCTTTTCATTAATTAACTATTACATTTTACTAAAATGAATGTTCACTCCTTATCCGCCATCAAGTGAGTTTCTCCTTTATTAAAAGCCTGCAGTTTATTTCAACCTCATCGATATTCATATTGATTATCTAATGTCATAATTCAAACTTGATTAATTATTTTAGTGTAAACAAATTAAGCTCCATGATTTAAGGCTTTCACTATCTCCATCCTGAGCAGCATTCACATTCATATGTATCAAGGGTGACTGGGTGAGTGACATTCTGAAAATGCATTGAAAGGTGAGTTATTCTAGCTTAATTTTCACTTATGTAAATGTGAGAATTTTTATGAAATAAATTAAATTAGAAATTGTAAATACTTTTGGAAGAGTAATATATAAGTTTTTTATTTTATTATTACTAATATTTAAGCCAAGTGCTCTTAAAGATTTCATCTGAAGACGTAAGAATTTTGGGATATCACATAGTGCTGCATGCAACCAGTCTTATTTGAAATTTTTGTAGCACTCACCCATTCTTACTACTAACAATTATACTCTTAAAATAATATTATACCCTAAAGGTAAACATTGAATCTATGGTGTATAATAGGCCATTAACAATAAAGAAAATAACAAATTAGTACAAATGTAAATTAGGAAAAAAAAAAAAAGGAAGAGAGAGAAAGTGAAAAGGTATTAGTTAAAAATATGATGTACCAAAAGGTGGTGTGTATAAAAGATGTATGAGTGATTTTTAAAACCTAAATATAAGTTTTAATAATCAAAGCCTATTTTTTTAAAATCGAAACGGTAACTCATTAATCAATTGTCGACCCGCATGATTTTTTAAGAACATTGATTGATGAAAACAAAGAGAGGCGGCATGTCGCCTGCAATTAATCTCCCAAAGCTGTCTGTTAAAAGGGGCAATCATCTGCCATAGATAAAATGGATCTGGAAATCACCCAATTCCCAGGTGTTTCGCTTCACTGAATGCACAAATTCCGGATGAGCAAATCTGATTCGTTTGCTATTGAGTTCTCTGAAAATTGTAGATGCAATGATCATCATCTGTTAGGACAAGAAATTTGACAATAAGCACAAAAGTATGTACGAAGGAAGATGAATGGAGTGCTTGAATGGATGGACTTGAGGATGACTTTGAAATCAATATTGTCAAAATTAATTGATGGTCGTTTAATTTTATATGAATTTGAAATGGTAAAATACTAGTGGATCTAAAATTCATTCAATTCAAATTTTCATAATCCAACCAGAAAATCAGCGGTCACGACACATGATCAACTCAACTTCGAAAATTTATATGCCAGAAACAAGTATAGGAAACTTCAAGAGTCTCCAGCATATAACTATAATATACCACATGCATGTAGCTCAAATGAACTGTACTGAAATTTATTGATTGCCAAACGCAGCTTAAACCAGGGAAGACATCCACAAATTTCACCATCCATACAATATTAAACTGTCGGTCAAACCCATGATAAAAATTATATAATTGGTATCATTGAATGAAATTATTTGGAAATGGAATGAACACATGAATGAAATAGAGATGAGAAAGGAATGGATATGGAATGATAATTCTTATGATTGGTACTGTATGGAAATGAATAAAGTTATGTAAAGCAGAATGATTTTTTTTTCTTTTCTTTGAGGAATGGAATTGCTAATACCATGGGGGTGGGATTAATCCCCCATTCCTTAAAATAATGAATACTCATTCCTCAAGGAATCGGGATTCCAATTTATTTAATATACCAATCATAAGAATGGGAATGAACCGTCATACTAATCGCACCAGTGGTAATTGGGAAGGATACTTACTCTTGACACTTGTCACAAAACTTCATTATTGGTGATTGTTCTCAATTGATCATATGACCTCTGAATTTTGTGCCTTTGCTCCAAGGTCAACTTTAACCCTTCAGAAAACTGAAACAAGTACAAAGCCATATCACATAAATTGCATTCTAAACTAGAAATATGACAAAGTTTCATAATTTCAAAAAAATACATATTCTAATCTATCAATGTTTCCCAAACTTTCCTTATTCACTGAGTTATCGAACAAAAAGAGAGAATTGATATCAGCAAACAGGATTTGGAGCAATTTAGATATACCCTTGCCACAATTAACCTTTCTGCTGACCATAATACCCTGCCCATATTTACATTTAAAATTTTAAAGGGTTTTCCTTATTTCGTCAAACCGGCGCTAACCGTGGTTTGAAATAATAGTAAAATAAAAGGCAACAATGATTTGTGGTAAGAAAATAAGGGAGTTGAAGCCCAATTTTTTTAATCCTGCACCTATGATAGTTGAAAAGGGAGACTAAAAAATAATGCAAGGAGAATAAGACATGTTTATTTCAATTACTGGAACTCAATATCAAGAATATAAAAGTTATCCCAAAATGTATAAAAAACAGAATACAAAATATAGCTTATTATGAGTAAAATTCAGATATAAATGACTATTTTCAGTATGATTAAAATTCAACGAGACATGGAAGTAACATGTGTACCAGAAAATTGTAAATGTTCTGTAAGATGGTCTCCATCTGAATCTTGCATGCCAACATAGTCTGTTGGATCTTGGATTCGTTACACATGTGAAGGAGTACAGAGGCGATGGCACATATTGCGGTAGTACAATCAACTGAAGTATGAATATGATGGGACAAATGTGATGGACTAACCTCAGATCCCATCACATTTAAAACCAGATTTAATAACCTTTTGTTCCCATGAATCAGATAAAAAGAAGGCAATAAGTAATATCGCCTTCTTTTTACATTGATGACAGACATTGACCCTTTATCACCTTCATCTATACTCTGCATCAAAATAACAGATACATAGATGCAGACAAGGGTGATTATAAACCTATAATATGAGTTGAGACAAATGACATATAAACTTCATAAGAAAAAATTAGAAGTACTGACAGTTACAATTCTGATCATGTATTGCAGAAGAGCATGGCTCATGTTGACTAAACTTTGATCCGAAAGTCTTGAAGGCTTTGAGTCCACTGTGATGAGCAATCTAAGAAAAGCACACTTATTGTCCACTGGTATGTCTCCACACTGGAAATTACAATCAAAGATAAATATTTATTAGCTTTAAATCTCAGTTCAAGTGATATGCATCGACATGCAGAGAAATCTGAAGTCGTCTTTCTGTGCGAGGGACAAGTAGCAAACCAAAGAGACAGGACGAAAAGAACATACAATGTGCTCAACAATTATCCTCTCCATCATATCCATAATAAGAGTATCATCACCAATTTGTGACAAACATGTACACACAATGCTCGTAACATGTTTAAAGGTCTCATCATTTGACTTCCCATCATAATTGACAGCAGGACATACTTTTTCTGCAAAGCCATGCAACATAACAAATGTAAGAATAAATTTACAATAATTTCATTAAAATAGAATAATATTTTATTTTTATTTTTCAAAAAGAAACATATCCAACAAGCTCAGTTCCATTTAAAAAAAAACTATTTCACATCCAAATGTGCTCCTAAGAAGAGTTTGCACAATTTAATTATAGAAAAAAGGAAAAATTACAGAGCATTCTATCAGATTAGAAAAAAGATTGTCATATTGATAACATATGGATATATGAATTCACAAAGCATAAAAAGAATACTTGAGTACTAAACTTTTTCGGCAAAATGGTTTTTTTTTTTTTTGAAAGGTAAATGTTAGTTGTTAGTATAGTTAGTAGTTAGTTCACCAAGCACCCTTACTATCCTCTTCTCCAAGCCTCCTTATAACTCCCCACCTATTCGTTCCCAATGGGAATCTAACCTGGGTCACTCACTTTTGTGAGGAGCCCAGTGGCCAGTCGAGCTAGCCCACCTGGTTAAAAATGAGTATTACAACTAGAAATGAGAGGCAATGTAATTTACCTGGATAAACTAGGAATCTTGAGAGTAACGTGACATGAAAACTTGTATAATCTGCAACTTTGATACGTCCAGCTCTAAAGGCAGATTGCAGAATTTCTAACATACGGAAAACCAAAAATGGCTGTAGTTCATCACCTGTGATAGAGTGACAAAGCAAAAGTCACAAATTGTTTCAATTCCATAATATTAATATCACAATAAATCATTTCTTGTTTATACTTTAGTCGATATTTATCTCAATCCAGTGTCTTACTTCTGATAACCAGCAAAAGCATGAAACTCGCTATTACAAGCACAAATGTGAAATAGTCTGGCAAGAAACCAATCAAAAGATATCTCAAAAACACGTTCTTCCATTTAAGGCTACATTTGGTTTGCGTTTTTGGGAACTGGGTTTAGAAAACTTATTAGATCCATATTTGGGTTTCCAAAATCCGATCATCGAAGTCCCATTCATGATACATCTAATCCTATAATATGTATCTGTAATCCTATAAAACATAATCATTATTCAATAATACAAATATTACAATCGTATCCAACAATATAATAATACTATATTTTTCACATTGATTTGACGTGAAGTTAAATCTCAACCCACTCAAAATCCAAAAAAAACACACACTACTCACAAGATTTCCAAATTCCTCAAGATTTTGAAAACTAGATAAAAAAAAAAATACCCAAATAAATCCCAAAACAAACACAGCCTTATAAATGTTTCATCAGATAACAGAAGTTTCTTTCGTTCATTCACAAAAGAGATATTACAAAGGTGAATAGTTACAGAAAAAGTGAAAAATTAAAAGCAGCACTTAATTACAATATAGAAACAATAGAGGATATCATAAGAGAACATTTACAACAGCGACAATAAAGGTTAGCTGAGTTCTACAAACTTACATAAGCAACATGAAACTATTGATTGCAGAAGCAGTGAGTCAATGAAGGAAAAATAATAAACGCAGCAAATGGAAAGCTCCTGAATATCTGCTGCAAGCCTTATGAAGGGACCATAGCATATAGCTGCAAAACAATCAATTACATTAAATTCATTTCAAATGTAAGGAAATAAGAATGAAAGAACCATCAGAATCACATACAATTGTCCATTCTTCTGCTGAAGAAATCTCTAAAACTATATTGAATATTATCAAATTCCTTAGAGAATGGAGAGCTGGCTGGAGTAGTTTGCCCTACATAAAGTAGAAGACGCAACACAGCCTGCAGGAAGAATAATTAAGCAAAAAATAAAGATAAAAAATAAACACAATTATGCATAAAGGATTCTGTCAAAGCAACGTAAAGCTTTCTTGTAGGAGTACTCAGAACGACTTTTAAACCAGTACGGATGCCAGGAAATTACCTTAGTGCACAATGAATTTTTGTTATCCAAAAATATCAGCAATGAAGGAAGATCTTGTATCCAAGCAATCTGATGGTCCAACAAAGTAGGATCATTTACATCAAGGTAACGCGAACTCTTTTCCTGTTGCACATAAAAAATGAGGCCAGATGTTTTTATGAGACAACATTGAGGAAAATACAGCATTAGGACCACACTGCTCCAACCCAAAGAGCCAGAAATATCCATTAAATTAATATTTTGAGAAGTAAAAGTTTTCTTTTAGTTAAAAAATCCAGCTTTATCTGAACTTAAATAAGATAATTATAGCAAAAGATACTGCATAAGAATCATATTAGGTCTAATTTGCATTTAGCAGATACTCTGTAAACACTAATTACTATTTCTGGAGGTGTCAAGATTCTGGTCACCAAATTCAACCTATAAAAGTTCATACACCACTGTGGTTACCTAAATAAATTAAAAACATAACTATTCTCAACACAAGTTAGACTAGGGCAAAGATTGTAATTGCAATGGCATCTCCAACCATAGCAGATGCCAAAAAATGCAATATAGAAATTGAATCCATCAACAATGCCTTATTACTTATTTTCTTACAACATCAGTTCAAGCCAAGAACACAGTTTGTAAGAGCCAAAAAGTTAACAATTTGTGCTGCCTTATACCTAAATGGCATTTGACTTTCAGTTCATGATACAGGCATACAGCGCCTATGCATGAAGATACCACTCATACCAGAGACGAGGAAATTGAATAGAAGAATATAATTTTTACAGTCAACGCAAATAACCATGGAGACAAGTTAAATATTTTTTTGAAAAAGAGACAACTTAAATATTATTCATGTGTCAAGGACATAAATAAATTAACATCATCACAGAAGGCAATGCCCATATTTAATTGTGCAGAGTGATTCCACCTAATTTAACATTTTCACACGCATACTCTCTGATCTGGATTAATATGCAGAATTGCAGCTAATAATTTGCATTTAATAGCAGTTTAACATCAGGTTTTTGAGCTACTTATGCTCTGACTTTAATATTATGCATATCTCCTAGAATTACTTTGTCTAGGAGCTTTGACCATCACTGTAATTATATTTGCACAGGAATCAAAACTAGATACATAAAGTCGTTATGAAGTCTAATCTTCAAAATTGGACGTAATGTCTGCAAAACCTCACTTGAAGAATCTGAGTTTATACGCAAGCACATTCTTGAAATTAAAAGAATATATTAAAATAAAGGAATCAATCCTAGATGAAGTTTGATATCTTACGGAGGCTAGTATTTCTTCAATAGCAAGAATGCAAGCCAATTTCATAGAAGACTCTGGATTAGAGTTCTTGAAGACCGAACTAAAAACCTAAAACAATGAATAGAGGTTAAAGATTGACCACCGTAAAGAAATATTTGAAGAATAAAATCAAGAATAACAACGAACAGTCAAGTAGCAGCTAAAGGGATGCATTAACTAATAACAGACCTGCAGTATACGAGACCTCCAGCCACCAGAAATTTGCATTACAATTTTTGGGATGTATGGTATAAGTGGAAGCAAGTGTCTCTCATGATACACTTTACCTGGTAGTATCTGCAATAATCAGTATATTATGTAGCAAATAATACAGAATAATAAATGATAAGAAAAACAGGAAATCACCAAGTAGAACATATAAATGACTAAAAACACTTTTTCAAGTTAAGAGAAACAAAGAAGAACCTTCAAAAAGACAACATAAAGAAAGAAACAAAGGCATTTCAACATATTACCAACTAGACACTATATAGTAATTTGGCTCCCACACCAAGTACCAGTTTAAAATCTCAAATATCAACTTAAAGCAAGGACCATATAATATAGAAGAAGCAAATAATTAAACCTTTGACGCCAGCGCACTTTCAATGAATTCCAAAATCTTATCCAATAAAACTGAGGGAAAATGGACCCAGTTCCTCAACTGCAAAAATATTTTGGTAATTATGGTATTTATCATGAATATTTGACCATCATCCTGCAAGGCACCAAGAAAATCAACATTAGAGATTTATATCATTTCAGAGAAGAAGGAAAAAAAGAGCATTCTATGGTGATTGTTAACAACCAAGACAAGAAACACAGAGGTTGAGTAAACATGAAATTTTTTAATACAAAGTGGATGTGGAAATCAACCCCTATATATACAATATAACTCGATAGACAATGAAAGGCAACATCATGGTGCAGTTGCCGCACTACTTGGTCCCTCATGTTAAACTAAAACTCAGGTTCAGGAAACCACATTCGAGACCAAAAGAAAATGAGAAGCTACACAATTACATTTCTTAAGACATTAAGGTCAATATACCTTTCCTGAGAGATGATGAACTAGATTGAGAGGATAAGCATCCCATAGTTTCTTCAATGTCATTGGTGATATTATTTGACTGTATGCAGCCATACTACGCTTCTCACAAGTTGGAATAACTTTTGGATTGAGTTCACTTCCAGAAATACCTTCAACCAAAAATCTGGCTATGATATCAATACTTTGAAGTATAAATTGCATACAATTGTAAGATTGCAGATCTAGTTGGGAGGGTCCATGCACCAATGGCATGAAGTCATGAAAACAACCAACTAGAATGGTCAAAAGATCCTTCAATGGCCTGGAAATATCCACGAGACCTGCAAACATTGAGACTTCGACGAAAATTAGAATGGGAAATATTTTATGGAATGGACCAAAATCTTATCAATTGGGAATATAGGAATAAAATATATTTCATTGGTCAAATTTCCAATTAAAGTTATTATCCATTATGAAACAACTGCAGCATGCAAAAATTTAAGGCAGAGAGCAACGTAAGTACAGAAAGTTTCTGTGACTCACCAATAGGTTCTCTAGCAACTTCAGGCTCAAAAGCATGAAGAATATCAGGCGCTGGTACATCCTGTAAAAAGGATTACTTGAATAGGTATTCTATTTAAAACAAAACTGAGGAAGACACAACAACCGACCTGATAAGCAGACAATAGATAATGAAAATATTGAAAAGAAACCGCAAGGCATTTAAGATAGCCAGTTTCAATTCAAAGAAACTACAAAGTACAAACAAATATATATCGACACACCTCTATACAGGATGTGTGCATTAGATACATAAACTTGAAAAAACAACAAAAGAACACGCGATGAGATCCCACAAACGATGAAGAAGAAACAATAGAATTCTCCAAAAGGTAATTAGATTGTGTCGTTAAAAATACACAAAAATATTCTACTAGAACAGTCATCTCTATTAAAGTAACTTAAATGACAATTGGGATGACTTATGCAGCATTGCTAAAAACTTAGAAATTAGTTTTATACCAGAAGATTGCTTTAAATTTCCTTTCACATAACATTAAAATTCAAGTAACAGCCAATTCAATAATCTCCTTCACCATACAAATAAAACTTAGAAATTAGTATTATACGGATTATGGAGTAATAATTTTGCCAGGTTTTTTTTAATAAGAAACAATAACATTAATTCACTATATATACATTTTTATCTGGTGAGTGACCTCTCTCTATGCATGGCAACAGTGACAAGCAGCGGACCAGACCAGCAAGAATGCTCTTTAACTTGCTCTTATCCTCTAAAAATTGTTTCTTCAATAGTATAGTTTCATAGTTCTGGAGAATCTGCAGATATCATAAAGAAGTTTTATATAAGAATGGTGTAAAAAATGAATGAACTCCACAGTCAGCCATATGACCACACATAAAAAGATAAACTGATAAAATCTGATGTTCATAAGCCTTAAATATTCATAACAAGAGCGAAAAATACAAACAGTTAAAAAGCAACAAAATGACTTTGCATGTCCATATTAATACTACCAGGTAGAACATAAAACTCATCTACCAAAAAAAAAAGAAGAGTATTATTTCTCAAAAGTACAGCTTTTTAATTTAGTCAGCTAATTGAAAGTACATGTTAGAATATTTTATTCCTACTAAATTCCATCAATTTATTTGTTGGTTTACCTTATCCAATCACATTTAACTCTTAGGTTATGTTTGTCTTCAGTTTACTAATCTAGACTTTACTTGTAAGCCAAAAGAACATTTGTTTAGATCGCATTATAAAGACAGATTTCAAATCCACAAAATCTTGCTCTATATATAACATAATTTAAATATATTTTTTAATTTAAACGCACAGTCTCATACTTTTCGACCTGACAATCTTTCGCACATTATTTTTACAATATAATATTCACAACATCATCTATATTTCAAAATCCTACCCCACCATAACTCTACAAACCATAACATACTATAAAAACCAAATCACCGTTTTAGTTTTACTATTCATAAAGTAAAAGTCCAACTGTAAAAATACTAAGCTCAAATAAAGCTCCAACGAGGCTCAATCCCGTGCATCAATATTTCCTAATCTTTGTAAAAATAGGCGACATACAAGAGGCAGTCAACTCTTTGCGCCTCTTTTCATCATATCAAGAGGTGTGCCTACGACACAACTAATATACATGTTCAAATATGCTTAATTTATTAGGGTGTTTTTAAAGTTCTTTAGCTTTTTTTTTAAAGTAATAAAGTTTTTTACTCCTCTTAGTTCTGGGGGGAAATTGACTTTTATATTTAGGAATTGATTTAGACCTAGAGTTTCCACAAACAACACACAAGGGAGAATGAAAAATACTTTGAGACCTAAGCAGCCGCAGCAGCACAGTCATTTGCTTATTGTCTATTTGTGTTGAGTATTTGAACTTTGAAGTTTATTACGCATGTGTTCAATGTGTTATTATGTTAAGTATTTATGAGTTAACATGTATTATTAAGTGATTTTATGTGACTGTAACCTTTATTTAGTAAGTAGGATAAAATTTATGCATATATGTTGGGCAGGTTGTATCAGGCTCCAACAGAGCCCCTGCGGCTTCATGCGCCTCTCGCCTTTAACAATTATGGCTCAAAAACTAAATATCACTACCTATAAGAGCTTCATAGAAATTTTACTATACAAAAAACTTCTTAACTTCAAGAGGAAGTTTTTTTTTTTTTTTTTTTTTGGGTGGGGTGCTACAAGACTATGATGAGTATTTAGATATTGGTATTATTTTTATAATATTTATCAATATTTAGATATTAGGATATTAGTTAGATATTTACTTTATTCATAAGTTATTTCTTTTACGTATTTATCTTTTATTAGTTTGTTTATCAAGATTGGGATATTCCCCTAATCTTTAGGATGTTGTTCTTATAAGTATTCTTGTAAGCGTAAGAATGAAAAAAGGAATAAGAAATCAAGTTAATTCTTTGGCAACACTGTTTGCAAACCCAGTGACTTGTTGACTGACATGAGTCAGAGTCTTGGTTCTTTATCGTGGTAACTCCGGGCCTGAGCCAGAGTTTCTATAATTATCCTTTAATTTTAAAGGGTGATTCTCATCATTGGTGCTCTCGTTGAGAGGTCGTTATTGAGGGATCGTTGAAATCATGGGAACTCATAAAAGGATTCGATTATTAGAGGTGAAATTTGATCAGTTGGAGGCAGATTTCACAGACTTGGGTGAATCAGTGAGTAAGATGAAACGCAGGATACAAAAATTGCTTCACAAGAAGAAGAAAGATTGCAAGGAGTCATCGACGAAAGACAAAAGGAAGCTGCCATCGGTGGAAGAAGAAGCGGTGGTGGAAGAAGCCAAATCCATTGAGGAAGAAGCTGAATCTATATCCGTAATAGAAGATGAAGTTTTTTACGATGGAGGTTATGAAGGGTATGGAAGCTATGAAGGGCCACCCATATTTGATGAGGAAATTGATGAATTTCCTTATGGTGATGATTCATCGATTTTTGGGGAAGATGGTGAAGTTTACGATGGTCCACCAATTTACGAAGAAGAAAGTGATAAAGTTTATGATGGCCCAGACGAAGGAGAAGATGCAACAGGTTATGAAGGCCCATCAATTGCCTACGAGGAAAGCGTATCGGTTTTCTACAAGGAAAAGACACTTTGTCTCAACTGCGATGAAAAGTTTGTGCATAGGCATAAGCATAAATCCAAGGAAGCATGGTTAATTAGAGCAGACTATAAACCAATCGAACCAGAAGATTACGGTTGATTGAAGGAGTGCATTTCCAAAATTATCCTTGAGGACAAGGATATTTTTGAAGGGGATGGGAATGATGAGTATTTAGATATTGGTATTATTTTTATAATATTTATCAATATTTAGATATTAGGATATTAGTTAGATATTTACTTTATTCATAAGTTATTTCTTTTACGTATTTATCGTTTATTAGTTTGTTTATCAAGATTGGGATATTCCCCTAATCTTTAGGATGCTATTCTTATAAGTATGAGTTGTAACGTGATAATTGGGAATGAATAAGAAAAACCTAGTTAATTCTTCGCAACATTGTTTTGCAAACCCCGTTGACTTGCTGACCTGAGTCAGAGTCTCGGTTTATCGTCGTAACTCCGGGCCTGAACCAGAGTTTCGATAATTATCCTTTAATTTTAAAAGGTGATTCTCATCAGACTACTTTAGCATCAATACTTCTTTTGGGATCAAACTTAAAGAGATGGAAAAACGTAGCCAATTTTTTAGCCCATAAAAATGAAGAGGATGAAAGATTGGAAAGATAAGCGAATTTAGAGATTATGTAGACCAAAGTATTCAAAATAATATTTGAATGTGAATGCACATACAGATGAAGTGGATATGTATTTGTAATGACAATAAAATATGAGCACACCTTTTCAGCATAACCGGAAAATGATGTGGGATAGAACTGGAGAACAAGGTCGAAAAACTTGAAAGCCATCAAACGCACATCCATTGCTAAATGTGTCATTGCATTAAATATATATGCCATCATCAGGGAAACAATCGGTCCTTGGTTATCCTGAATGAGCAAAGCAGAAAATTAATCAAGTGAATCATATCCAATGTTTGACTTAAAAAAAGTCTTTAAAATTTTGATAATAATATTATCATTTACTATAAGATCATACCAAGAATTGAGCTTGCCGAAAAACAATATTAACAACAACAGTCCACTATAACAAAAAGAATTATTGACCTTTGTAAAACTTGAAATTTGATAAGTGGACTATTTTCACCAAGTGAGTAACAAATCTCTTTTTGGTGTTTAAAACAAATAAAATATAGAGTGTTATAATTTCTTTCATGTTCAAACAGCAGAAAATATGCAACTGGTCTGAAATTCTCCCAAATGTTTTTAAATAAACCATGCAATGAAAATATAATGTTCAACGAATCATTAAATATCTCATTGAGGTTTATTTACAATGAGACCCAATAACATCTCTACATAGAAAAAGAAGTCATGCTAATTCATAAGATAGTGATGTTTAAATTTCCAATGAGCTCAAAAACTCACCCGATGCCTATTCCAGTTTGCACATTGAAGAAAGATGAGTGATAAACTTTAGATAAGCAATATAATGTTTCTGATATGAATTAAGTAAGAACTGAGACAGAATTTTAATCGGTAGCAAAATTTAAAGGTACCCATTCAGTAAAAAAGACAAGGAAATATGCCAAAGAACTTCATACAGAGAATACTTCATAAATTCAAAAAATACCTTAGGACATCCAGGAAAAATTACTGACTTGAAAAGCTGATAAAGTGTTTCACGGACCACCTTATCGTCATCACCAATGCGTTCACGAAGTTTTTCAACAACAGCAAGCTTATGCAACTTCAGCTCAGCTGGGTGTTTGACCAGTATATCTTTGATACCAAGCAATGCATCTATGGAAACATTATAAAGCATTGTTAACATTTATCAAGCACAAAGTGAGAAGAGTCAGAAGACAGATACTAAACAGGAATCAAGACACTGTTATGAACAAAGAACACATGAACAAAGAACACAACACAGTAGTTAACCACTGGGTTATTTTAACACTTCAGTTCTATAAGAAGAAAAGTTGACCATAACCCATCAAGTTCTTTTAAGAGAAAGTGACTATCACCAGTGATCAAACTAATTAATATGATTAAAGGCAGAGCTGGTTAATTCACTTAGAATAGTTTCACTTCCTTAATACTATAACTACCATTCCAGCTGCAGTTGACTTTTTGCCAGCACTTATTACCTCCCATTAATCACATCTACCAGCCATTCTCATTCTCCACACGATTAATAGTTTAATTTGATATAAACGAATTACAATAACACATTAGAATCATATTTCTTGACAACACCTTGATCTGACTCATGAAAAGAGAACATGTCTACTTCTATTTATTCAGTCTCAGAAAATGAGGCAATGGTAATTAACCTTCATCCAGATGTTAACAAAAATTTAACATCATGTTGCATGAAACATCATTTATATGTGGTAGACTAGCATCTCTAACATCACTGACAAGTAAAAACCCATACTTGGGGATGAATTAATATCTATGGGAAATACAGAGTACCTTTTCTGGCTAATCTCAAAATAGAGTGGATCACTTCCATAAGGTTATTAATGTGATCAATGACCAACACAAGCTCTTTTGAAGTTTATAAAATTTATAATTCATGTGTATGGAATTCATCCCTAATTAGCAACAACTGAATTTTTTAATTTCAACTGCAGTTATATGAGTAATAATTTATCTTTTATCTCTTTTAAAGAGCCACAAATTTCAAAATGTAAAATTGTAAATACAGTATTACATCAAGTACCTAACCGAAGTTAAAGTAAAATTTTGGGTTGATGATGCCTGACCTTTACGGACTTTGGCATTATGATGGCTTGTCTGCTGAAGAATCTCCTTCAATGTCAATCCTTTTCTGCTAACTGCTAAACCCGCCTTTTCTGATGCTATACTTTGCTCGGGAAGAACTATTGCCTTAGATTTTATTTCAGTGTTCGTAGCATTCTTAGGAGGTGGCAATTTCCTACCGACTTTCCTTCTATATTTCTAAGAAAACAAAATCAAGAACTTGTGAATTCACAGTGGCGGTAGATTGATAATCGAACATTATTACTAAGGATTAAAACTTCAACATAATGAAGAATTTCCAATCCTTACTTTAAAATCCACCCCGCGGCCTTTTGTCTTTTTGGAGTGGGATTTGGGCTTCACCATTGTAGACTTATTCACCCTGGAAATCAAACTAGAATGACAATGTCGCAGAAGGTTCGTGAGTAAATTAACTCAAGTTTCATAAGCATAAAGAGACAGAAACCTAAAAAAACAACAAAAGGAACGAAAAAGTTAACCTTGTTTGCAGATTGCAAGAGTGGGAGTCGGCAACAGCTTTGACTCTGTGAGAGACAGAATAAGCAAAGCTTCGTTATTGGGTGGCGGTGCGGTGGTGGCGCCGCTCTATGACTGAGTGGAGGCAGAATTTAGGTAACGAAACGAAAAACTATTAACATACATATATCACATGAGAGATTTCAACTTGGGGGAGAGAATGCTCCCATTCTCCGCCGAAAATTTGAACCAGAACATGACTGGACGATGGACGATCAAAGAAGAACAAAAACAAAATCTATAAAGTTCGGTATTACCTAAAAATCCGGCAAACGGCGAAGCTCTTCCGGGAAGATGACACTTGAAGTCGAAGATGGCCTGTTCCTGCGTTATTCTTTTTCCATAGGTTTTTCAAATTATTACGTATTAATGGACTTCAATTTAACTAACAGTATGGGCCTCTGATATCTGAAATTTTAATGGGCTTAAGGCTCATAGTTAGCGTCTTCCGGCCCAAGTTCAATTTCGCATAAAATAACTATCGCCCTGCCTCATTTTAATTTTTAGGTACATTTTTCTTTTGGCGCCACTATTCCCACCAAAGATTTCGATCCGACCAATAAAAAAGGCAAAAGCTTCTGCGCCCCAGGGACACGGAGGGATAGTCCGTGTCCCCATGTGAACACAACCCTCCCCCTCCAATTCTATTTAAACCTATGTATTACAAAGGCGACACGAAATGTGCTCCGTGCGCCTGGGTGCACAGGAGCCTCACTCATAAAATATTTAGGATAATTCTAGAGTGCACGGTGCACCTAGAGTTTATAGGTATAAATTAAGGATTAGTGGGTATTATTTTTTTATTATTTTATTTAATGGTTGAGATTAAATTAAAACTTAACCTAACGGTTATGATCGTTTAGGTGCATACTAGTTGAACTCATTTATAATGAAAAATCTATTATTATAATCCTAAATTCCTACACCAATACCAAAAATTAAAATAAAAGTATATTTAATGGTGATTCTAGGATGCATTTGGTACACCTCCAAATTTATAGGTTAAAATTTAGTGAGGCAGTTTTTTTTTAAAATAAAAAAAAATTATTTTATTATACTTTATTTAATGATTGAGATTGAATTAAAAATTAATTTAACAGTTAAAAATTGTACTCTAGTTGAACTCTATATATAAAAATGGTCCATCCAAAAGGAGACTGAAAAAACCTTACCTCATAGCATCACGCCCCGGAGAAGAAAACCCCTCTCAACATATCCAATGAGTTAATTTGTTCAAATTTCTAAAAATTATGCAGAGAAGATTACCTGAAATTTAAATAATAAAATTGTTCAAATTTCTAAAAAATATACAAAGAATAATACTTACTTTAGAACAATAAATAAATTGGTACGATGTTTTGTGTTGAAACGAAAGAATAAAATTTCTGCAAAATTATAACATAACCCACCAATAATTGTGCGTATTTTCTTCAAGATTATGATGGTGGATATATTGTTTGCTTTTGTGCTTTCCTTCACTATATCTATACTGAAGAGAGACAGGGGTTGCCCCAGGACATAGCTCAAGTGGTAGATGGGAGGGTGGAAAGACCTTCCAATTGAGTTTTGTTGCGTGGGGGTTCGAATTCTGCCTTTGGCATGGATTTGACCCCTTGCAAGCATAAGTTAAACAGTGAACCCTCTCTATAAGCAACTTGAGGACAGGGGTTCGTTACGTGATATTTCATTCGTTAAACAGTAAGTCCTCTCTATAAGCCACGTGAGACACATCCTGCGATTTACCTCCTCCACTAATCCCCAGGGGTGGTGGGGGCCCTAATAGTTGGGTATACCATAAGAGAGACAGAGGCACATCCTGCGATTTACCTCCTCCACTAATCCCCAGGGGTGGTGGGGGCCCTAATAGTTGGGTATACCATAAGAGAGACAGTGGTTCGTTAGGTGATATTTGATTCGGGTTTATTATTCCAGGTTTAAGGTTTAATAAACATACTTAAATATCTTTTATATACACCTACAACCCTACTCACACTTAATCATCTCCTGCTATATATTTTACTAGTGTTTACCTGGCCGTGCGTTCGAACAGGAAATTTATCAAATAATTTTTTTAGGTGAGAAAACGAAGCTCTATTTTTTATTCGTTGAGGTTTATATCCTAAATTTGTATTTTTTTTGTACTGGCGCATAGATTAAGACCTGTTTTTATTTTATAATTTATATACATGCAATTTAATATAGATTATTATTTACCCCTAAAATCTCTTTCTCTTGCTGCCATGTTTCCCATTCAAGACGATATTGAAACGTTGATTTTTTCTCCTTAAATAAAAGTTAAGCATTTAGGAAATTTCATGCAATTATTACATAGACATTCATGCATGATGTATATATTTTCTTTGAATATGCCACATGCCACCATTTATGTGCGAATATAAATAAAATAAAATAAACAAACTCTCTTGTGAGACGTTATATATGTAAGACAGTTTGTGAGACGTGTTAAAGTATGCTATTATATAGATAAAGTATGATTTATGATTATTAAAATATATTTTTTAAAGTATGATATATGATGAATTAAAGTATGATTTTAAGGTGTTATAATATGATTTATTATTGACATACTTTAACTACAAATAAGCATACTTTAACTATATAGTAAGCATAATTTAGTAATTGGTCGATCCGTCTCACAACCGTCTTACAAAAATTCGTCTCACAAGAGAGTATCTCAATAAAATAATTTGAAAAGTTCACTTAGATATATTAAAATAAGGGATAAGATCATTTAAAAAAATTATTGAAATTGAGTTTTTAATTATATAAAAAATTTCAATTCAAACAATTTTGAAAATCTCCCTGAACAATACATTTTGACATGTACTATTTTCAAATCATTTTTTATTACAAAGCATTATGTTCAAATCTTTTCTAATTGTAACTCTTGAAATTGCGACGTACAATTAACCATGAGTGAAAATTAACTTATTAAAATATAGGTCAACAAATCTATTTTGAAATGAGCCATAGCATGAAATATGTCTCATTCTATGTTATCAAGAAAATAAAAAATTAAAAAATAAAAAAGAGGATACACATACAATTTATAAAATAGATTAAAAATACATATTTTACAAAACTTACTACAGAGAAAAGGTGATCGGAGGCTTATCAAAGTCATTACTAAACAGAAATGTCCATCACCCATACCGTGTTCAGCTAAATGTCCATCACCCGTATCTAAAATATAGCTTTTGAAAGTTTACATTCTACAAATTCTACAAAACTTACTGGTTCAAACTTTATCGAAGGATAATCAATGAATATGAACTTGCAAAGGAAATACAAAATATAGAAATGAAAGAAAATATAACTATAGAGTTGAAGGGTTATCAAAGTCATTACCAAACAGAAATGTCCATCACCCGTACCAACAACATGGCTTTTGAAAGTTGACATTTTATAAATTCTACCAAACTTACTGGTTGGGACTTTATCGATGGATAATCGATGAATATGAACCTGCAAAGAAAACACAAAAATATAAAAATGAAAGAAAATATAACTACAGAGAAAGGATGATCGAAGGAATATTAATAAAGTTATTACCAAACAGAAATATTCATCACCTGCACCCGTATTAGTTGTCCATCGCCAGTATATAACCGTATCTACAACATAACTTTTGAAAGTTGACATTTTACAAATTCTATCAAACTTATTCATTCAGACTTTATAGGTGGATAATAAATGAACATGGAACTGCAAAGGAAACACAAAAATATAAAAAATGAAAGAAAATATAACTATAGAGAATGGGTGATCGAAGGGTTATCAAAGATATTACCGAATAAAAATATCCATCACTCGTACTTGTATCTAGCTTAATGTACATCACCCATATCTGTATCACCCGTATCTACAATATAACTTTTGAAAGTTGATATATTACAATTCTACCCATACCTGTATCGATAAATAATCAATGAATATGATCCTGAAAAGGAAACACAAAATCATAAAAGTGAAAGAAAATATAACTATTGAGAAATGATGATCAAAGGGTTATCAAATCCATTACCAAAGATAAATACCAATCACCCGTACCTGTATTCAGTAAATGTCCATCACCGATACTCGTATATAATCAAAACATGATATGTTCAATAACAACTACTTTAATCGAGTGATAGATTTTAAAAAAAAAAATTTATACATTTTTTTAAAAATAAACTCCTTATATATTTAGAGCTTATATTTGAAATTAAAACAAAATTTTTTCTAGTATACTTAAACACATATACGTGTGCAAGCAGTCGTTTTTAAAAAATTTATTGAGAAAAATTGAATGGTAAATACTAAATGAGGAGCTCAATAATGCTTAATGAAATAATAATGTGCATATAATTTTTGCAACACAAGTTCACGATAATTTTTCCAATAACATTGTACTAACAATTCTAACTCCTAAAAGTACAATTCATTGAACCAAATCATGATATAACTTGAAATTTTCATTGAGGAATTTTTACGGATACTTGGCATGCTTGGATTTTATTAGTTCGAATTTTGAAGAACAATGCATCAATTATTCACAAATTACTCAAAAAATCACCAAGCCATAATTTTCGTTCATCAAACACGTACTACATCTTCTTACTTACCTCTTGTTATGTTAGAAAATAAAAAAATCGAAGAAGAGGAAGAACAATATCATATTTGAGAACGATTAATTATAAATTGTCTTAGTTAATTTATATGTACTCCATCCATATCTATGTTATTTGTTATTGTGAATAAGTGTGCTTATATTAAGAAAATAATTTTTTTAGATGTATGATGTAAAAAATTATACTTATGAAATAGCAATTATCTAAAAGATTTTGGAATGCCACAAACTCAGAGCTACTTCCACGGAAAAAATAAGATTAGAGAAATGAAGAAAACGACAGTTGGTTTGTCACGGCATTTAGTACATAAGAATATAAAGCTTTGTTAAACGGTAATTGTATTAAAAGTAGAATTGTTATATAAATAAAATATACTCCGTATTTATATAATTAAAGTATATTTGTAATTAATCATATTATAACACTATAATATGATTTGATAGTCTTGTAAGTTATGAAAAGATTATTACAAATAAATAAGATGAAAAGGAAAAAATTATGGAAATGTAATCATAAATAATTGAAAATGTAAAAAAAGAAATTATAGAACTTGAATAAAAATAAGGGGATTGACATTAATATTATTCTATTTAATTTTAAATTGATTTCACACATAGATTACAATGGTAGGGTACTCTTATCTGTATTCATTTAAATATAAGGCAAAAGCTCATGCGCCCCCGGGGACACGGTCTGTGTCCCCATGTGAACACAACTCTTCCCCTCCCTATTCTATTTAAACTATATATTGATATGGAGTTTAAATTATAAATGAACACGAAAATTGCAAAGGGGCACAGATCTAAATTCGTGTGCCCGGGCGCACAAGAGACTCACTCTAAATATAAACTACCCGAATTCATATTCCATCATATTTAAAAAAAATATACTATATTCTGATCCCCGCAATCATCTCAAACTCGTTTATCAATATACATATTACCGTACTCTTTAATATTTATTTATTTATACATATTTATATATATTTTTGTTTATACATGTTTATATTTATCAAAAATTATATTATTATTAATTAAATATAAATTTTATTATTCTAAATAAATATTTAGTAAATGCAATTAAATAAAAATTATAACTATTAATTAAATATATAAAATATTTCTAATGTACCAGGGTGTACCGTGAATCTATATTAAAAAGCTTATATACTAATAAATAAAAATATATACTTTAATGAATAAAATTTTATATAGACATTACATAAAACTTTTATACATACTAAAAAAAATAGCATTACATACATATTATTGTTGTTAAATATTTTGTAATTAAAAATAAAAAATAATTCAATACTCATTGCAATATCAACCACATAAAAATAATTTTCTTACTAATTTATAAACTAATTAAAAAATAGTTAATCTTATCTGTATAATCCATACAATTTCTCTCAACCATAGTCCACGTAAACAACTTAAATTTTCACCTATTCATCCAAGATTTGAACATATTGATTATATAAAAATTCCTGCGTCCACTATTAACGTATCCATTTGCTTTTTACAGGTGGAATAAGGAGTATTATTATTTTATATAAAGTGGGTAGTTGTATTAGTGGTAAATGGTTGGTAGGTGTGGGACCCTTTTACTAAAAAGAAAAAATGAATACCTATATAGTGGACGACCAAAATGGTAAAATGAGTATGTTATCAACTAACGAAGGGAGTATAAAAGTACACATCACATTAATTTCAAAATGATCATTCATAACATAATTTATATTCAATTTATTATTTAAAATTACTACATTATATATCCTTACAAAAATCAATAAAAAAAATCTACAAAGAAGCTAAACATTGCATTTTATTAATCTCCATAAATGCAATTGTCCATGCTATGAAATTACGAAAGAATTACTTCTTATAAATTAAAGTAAAAGACTCATTTTCACTAATGATATATACATATTAAATAAGAAAAATAAATTAATCCAGAAAAATCACAATTGAGTTAATAAAATTCAATCTATTGGTTTGAATGGCTTCTAAAGTTGGCACCATAAACATCTATCATCATTAAGTGCTTTTCTCCACTCAATATTGATTTTATTCCTCAACTCTTAAGTCTTGCTCATGTATTGAAATACATCTTTTAGCAATGCATTAGTATACTTATACTTATCAAGAGCCTGTAAAGATAATCAGATTAAAACATGAGAACCAGATTATAAATATTAGCTTGTAGGTAAAGAGTAGTGGTGGAAATAATTATATTAATGTATCACCAAAGGTTGATAACCGTTTTCTCATTCGTATTTATATGATAGTTTAATTACAGCATTGCAACTTTGTACTATAAATTTTTGCTAAACTCCTGCCGATCCTAGTCTCATGTCGACCCACAACTATTGTACCAAGTTGCTACACACATACCCACTTCTCTTGGTGCTTGAATGCCATGAATTGATGAAAGTATCAAATTTATACCACGAGATAATGGCAACCATGAAATAACAATATCAAAAAAAAATTCACAAATATATATACCTTGAGCAGTTTTAGGATGCATGTTGATGAGTGATATTTTCACCTAGATTTTAGTATCTTTTTATGTGAGTTTTCGTATATTTTTATCCGTATTTGTGTTCTATTTGGTTGTGCTTTGTGTTTTTATGGAAATATGTGTGAATGAACTTAAACCTATAATTTTCACTTTTTATTTGATGCTAGATATGATAAGGAAGGCATAGGAAAAAGCGGATCTCAATTCGGAGTTGAAACGAGGGAGAACGAGCCAAAACAGTGAAGAAATACAGGAGCCAGCACCAACACGGGCCGTGTACCCAACACGGCCCTGTAAGAGGTGGCCGTGCGGCAACACCAGTTCGTTCAACACGGGCATCTTAAGGCCGTGTCCAGTAGCCGAGTCGTGTTGGCAGCACGAGTCGTGTTGCTAACACGGGCCTGTCCAGAATGGCCGTGCGAGAGCATCCGTTCACACAACACGGCCACCTTATGGCCGTGTTGCCGAGCACGACTCGTGCTGTGTAAATTCCTGCTAAAAATCAGAATCCTTCTAGAAGCTTCCCAAGGGGTATAAATACCCAATAATTCAACATTTGATCAGTTTTGGGCGAGGGTTTCACTCCTACACACACATCACACACAATTCTCTCCATTTTTCACCTTCACCTTCATCCATTCTTCATCCTTTGGATCTACCTTGATCCAACCATCACAACCTCCATCCAAGTAGTAGAGAAGCAAGGAAGAGAGGTGAATTGCAAGGGGAAGACGAAGATCACCATTGGAGACATCCAAGGGAGTTTTCATCCAAACTTTGTATTGAAACCTATTGTTTATCATGTTTTGTAAGGAATTTAATGTCTATGTTAATTTTCTTATGGATATGAGAGGCTAATCTCCCTTGTGAGATTAGCAATATGAATTGTATTGGATAATTTTTGGTATTTTGCAATTGAATGATTATGTTGAGTGGGTTAATTGATTTTCTATCATTGATGCTTTAGATCTTGAGGTTTATGATGATTTGTGTGTTTAATTGTTTTAAGCATGTGATTAGATTGAGAAGTCAATTGCATATTTAGGATAATTAAGTGAATCATTTCATCAAACACTTCATGTGCATTATAGATTGTGAAGAGATTGAGAAGTCCTTCATAGTTTAGAACCTTTTGATAGAACATATCATTTATTAGATTGAGAAGTCAATAGATTATATGAAGGGACTCTCATTTAAGCTTAGTACCTAGTTGGAATTGTTTAACTGAGAACCAATCTATTGAGCTATGTTTAGAACCATATCCTATTCATTCCGAGAGAGAGTTTAGGTGATCTTAGTGTTGGCCCTTAGTCTCTTACCCATGACACATATGAATTTATTGCATGATACCTAGATTTTCCATGCTTTAAGTATTGCTAGTCTCATCTCTATCTACTTGGCTCATTCATCCATCTCCCATTCATCTATCCTTTTATTTTATTGTCATTTCTTGATTATCTCCCCTTCTCGTTCATCTCTATAATACTATGACAAACACGAGATCGCTTAGACCCTAGTACCTTCCTCCCTGTGGTTCGATAAATTCTTAAATTGGTCATGCCCACTATATTATGGCTAATCAAATGGCACCGTTGCCGGGGAGGCAACGGTTGCTAGTGGTTTAACGAATGAGTGTTTCGATTGGTATTAATAGAGATATTTTTATTGCTTTTTATTATTTGTTTTGGAAAATTTTTAATCTCATTTTTTTCGTTTGGATAGGTACTTGACAATACCTTGAGAGAAGGAGAAGGGGGATCAAAGCCAAAAATAGCAAGTTTGAAGAAGAATTGTAGTAAGCCTTGAGAAGAGCGTCTAAATGGATGGTTGGAACGAATTTACACATGTCTTTGGGGATCAATTTGCAAGGGTTCCACCTCCACAATCAAGAGGCTACATGGATGAGAGCAACTATGGTTACAATTTTCAAATGCATCAAGATAGCTCTCAATACTACAATCAAGGAAGAAATGGAGAATGGCAAGAAGGTTACAATGCAAATACACTCTACCCGTATCAAGCATACACTTATTCTCCACCAAATCCCAACACCAACACTTCTCATCCGTTTCAAAACTATGCCTTACTTGAATTATATAGAAGAAGTGCTCAAGGAAGTGATGAAGGTCAAGATCCTCAATCAAGTTTTCTTCAAAATGAATCCTCCGAGATAATTACCCAAGTTACTTTGGAAGTGACAAGACAAATAAGGATGATGAATCAAGGTGCTTATGGTCAAGTCTTGTCTAATTCAAGTTTGGGGGGTGCTCAAAATGTGCAAGGTGTGTCGATTCCTAGTCCTATAGAGCAAGAAGAGTGGAGGATGCCTACGCATCAAGTAGGAGATGTTTCTTTCATGGGAGTGGATGATTTCCAAGGAAATTTTCAACATAACTATGAAGGAAGTTTTCATGGGAATTATCCACCAATTCAAGAATGGAATTGTGACAACCAAGAGGGAGGAGACTTTCAACAAGTCGAAGAAGAAAAATCATCTTTAGAAATATTGATTGAGAAGTTGATTGAAACAAGGAGAAAGAGTGATGAAGTTAATGAAAGAAGATTCAAGGCTAGTGAGGAAAATAATGAAAGAAGATTCAAGGCTATTGAGGAAAATAATGATCAAAGATTCAAAGCCTTGGAGCATCAAGTGAGCCAAATTGTAAGTACTTTGACCAATTTTCAACAAGTTGAAGAACTTGAAGAGGAGAGCAAAGTCGAAGAAGAGTTGGAGAAAGAAGAGAATTTGGGGGATGAAGAATCAAATGAGGTGTTTGAAGAGCCTATTGAGGCAAATGATGTTGATGAAGATGAACAAAGTCTAGAAACAAATGATGATGACTTGAAGAGTGAAATGAGCATTTCTAAACCTTTAAACTCTTTAAGTTGCTTTGAACTTGATAATATTGTTTACATTGATTTTGTTTTACCCATTGATTTTTCTCATATCCTTAGAAACAAAAGAGAACTCGAAGAGATGTTGGGGGTCTATTTGGTAAGGAGGAATAAGTGATTTTCAAGAATGGAGAGGGCAATGGAGTGTAAGCTCAAGAGAGTTGAATTTCTTAAGCCATGCTCGAAGGATGCAACGGAGGTCATTACTTGCCATAAGTGCCTATTAGAGGAAGAAGCACAACGTTTAAAATTTGATGGCAAAGACGAAAGATATCCGTGGCCATTCCGATGAGTTCTCCATATCCCGTCCGGCTTGAAGACGTTAAACTTAGCGCTAGATGGGAGGCAACCCATCATTATCTTTATTGCTTTGTTTATTGCTTTCAATAAGGATGGTGGATTTGCTTGTTTTACATTTTGGTTTGTAGGTTGATTGTGCTCGTGAGAAAGATGCGTATTGGAGATACAAATAGTGCTTGATTTGAAGTGTATAGGTAAGTCACACCACTTTTTTGCAAACTTAACTCGAAACTCTTGTTTCAATTTAAGTTTGGGGGGATATGGCGTGGTGTGACATACTTTATTTTGAAGGCATATACTTTTCGTATTTTTGGGCTAATTTTGAATTTTTCTCATGAGTATTGGTTTGAATTTTGGTATGATTGGTTGTGTTGAAGTGCATGATAATCCATATTTTTAATGATATTGTTGAGCTAATATTTTTGATGAGTTGTTGAGCATGAATGAAGTGTAGTGGAAGCACGAATTGAGCCCGGAGATCAAGTCGAGATTCATTTTGCATTCAATCCGGAAGCCCGTGCCAACCATTTCCACTACCAAATGCCTTTCTAAGGGAGTTCGCTTTACATCTCATCTCTTCTATTTGCTTAGCATAAATTTATGTTGATTTGGAGTGATGTGATTAGCATGCTACTTTATGTGTTATGTCTTTGGGAGGTTTCCTTTTCAATCAAGGATGGGGATGATTGTGAGCTTACATTGTTATGGATGATTGAATATGTGCTTCATTTTCTAATGATGGTGATTTTTGTTTTTGCATGTTATTGTGTTTTTGTTTCGTTCTTTGTTTGTTGAGTCTTTATTTTGTGTTTTGTATTTTCTTATTTTTGTCTTGGTATGTTTGGTGGTTTGTTTAGGGAGGTTGTGAGTCATTTTTGAACATGAGTGGTGATATGTTGTGGTAGTAAGTGATGACAAGTTATGATTAAGAATCTCTACACTTTCGAATTGTGACATGTTTTACTTAACTTGTTCAATTTTGAGATGAATGTGGTGTAATAAGTTTTCTAAGGTCCGAGCACAAGCTTGTGAGAATTTGAGCCTCAACCGTGCATACATGGTTTTTTCCTTCATGAGTGGATCGATTGAGTTTTGATAAGCTAGAACTTGCTCAAGGACTATAGGAATGAGCCCGATTTGTGGAGATTAGTGAAATGATCTAAGGTCATCCTTGTCATTTATAGTCATTACCATATATTTCCCTACCTTGAACATCATCCCTAGTCAACCACTTTGAGCCTTAAAGCCTATTTATTGTGATATAAGCACATTACAAGCCATGATTACCCACTTAAGCCTTACATATATACCATTTGTGTGGGTGATTGAGGAGATGGTAACTAGAAAGGTTTGATAACGAAGAAAAAGAAAAAAGGAAATGGTACACAAGCAAGAAAAAGGATGAAAAAGAGCACAAGAAAGAATGGACATGCAACCTCAAAATAAGAAAATGAGGAAAGCAATAACAATATGCTCAAGTACTTAAAAGTTCAAAGAAGGAAGCATGCATTAAAGGAAGCTCAAAATCTAAGGAAAGTTGATGATTAGTGCTTGTGATTACCAAAGTTGAGAAAGGAAGAAAGAAAAGTGGAGAAGTTGAGGAAGTTGATCATCTATTCGATTACTTACACTTGTTAGTCACTATTATCCATACTCTTCCTACCTTACCAAAGAGCCTATCATTACATCCCAATTAAAGACCTTTTTGATCATTAATTTAAACTTTGGTGGTTTGTGAATGTAGTCCACGAGCAAGCTTATAGCGAGTCGAGCCAATCGATTGATGAGTGTTGTTTTACCCTACTTTAAAGAGGTTGAGTGAAATTGATATCTATGTGAGGCTTGGACTAAAAAGGGACTGTATTACACTATCATTCTCTTTAGATTGAACTTGTTAATTCTTCATGTCATGAATCTAATGTTGTAGGATGACTTAGCATAAATTGTGATTCTTATTAGTATTGATATGTTGTTACTTATGTTCGTTTAGTCTTTTCCTAGGTGAAAATCACTCTCCTTGGTTTATCATTTTCGTTGTGCGGGGACGCACAACACTTTAAGTTTGGGGGTGTGATGAGTGATATTTTCACCTAGATTTTAGTATCTTTTTATGTGAGTTTTCGTATATTTTTATCCGTATTTGTGTTCTATTTGGTTGTGCTTTGTGTTTTTATGGAAATATGTGTGAATGAACTTAAACCTATAATTTTCACTTTTTATTTGATGCTAGATATGATAAGGAAGGCATAGGAAAAAACGGATCTCAATTCGGAGTTGAAACGAGGGAGAACGAGCCAAAACAGTGAAGAAATACAGGAGCCAGCACCAACACGGGCCGTGTACCCAACACGGCCCTGTAAGAGGTGGCCGTGCGGCAACACCAGTTCGTTCAACACGGGCATCTTAAGGTCGTGTCCAGTAGCCGAGTCGTGTTGGCAGCACGAGTCGTGTTGCTAACACGGGCCTGTCCAGAATGGCCGTGCGAGAGCATCCGTTCACACAACACGGCCACCTTATGGCCGTGTTGCCGAGCACGACTCGTGCTGTGTAAATTCCTGCTAAAAATCAGAATCCTTCTAGAAGCTTCCCAAGGGGTATAAATACCCAATAATTCAACATTTGATCAGTTTTGGGCGAGAGTTTCACTCCTACACACACATCACACATAATTCTCTCCATTTTTCACCTTCACCTTCATCAATTCTTCATCATTTGGATCTACCTTGATCCAACCATCACAACCTCCATCCAAGTAGTAGAGAAGCAAGGAAGAGAGGTGAATTACAAGGGGAAGAAGAAGATCACCATTGGAGACATCCAAGGGAGTTTTCATCTAAACTTTGTATTGAAACCTATTGTTTATCATGTTTTGTAAGGAATTTAATGTCTATGTTAATTTTCTTATGGATATGAGAGGCTAATCTCCCTTGTGAGATTAGCAATATGAATTGTGTTGGATAATTTTTGGTATTTTGCAATTGAATGATTATGTTGAGTGGGTTAATTGATTTTCTATCATTGATGCTTTAGATCTTGAGGTTTATGATGATTTGTGTGTTTAATTGTTTTAAGCATGTGATTAGATTGAGAAGCCAATTGCATATTTAGGATAATTAAGTGAATCATTTCATCAAACACTTCATGTGCATTATAGATTGTGAAGAGATTGAGAAGTCCTTCATAGTTTAGAACCTTTTGATAGAACATATCATTTATTAGATTGAGAAGTCAATAGATTATGTGAAGGGACTCTCATTTAAGCTTAGTACCTAGTTGGAATTGTTTAAGTGAGAACCAATCTATTGAGTTATGTTTAGAACCATATCCTATTCATTCCGAGAGGGAGTTTAGGTGATCTTAGTGTTGGCCCTTAGTCTCTTACCCATGACACATATGAATTTATTTCATGATACCTAGATTTTCCATGCTTTAAGTATTGCTAGTCTCATCTCTATCTACTTGGCTCATTCATCCATCTCCCATTCATCTATCCTTTTATTTTATTGTCATTTTTTGATTATCTCCCCTTCTCGTTCATCTCTATAATACTATGACAAACACGAGATCGCTTAGACCCTAGTACCTTCCTCCCTGCGGTTCGATAAATTCTTTAATTGGTCATGCCCACTATATTATGGCTAATCACATGTGTTCGCAAAAATCAACCGAAGGAAGAAGATCTGCTAAGAGAAATCATTAATCCAGTGAATATGTATAGTATGTATGTACGTGACTGGGATCTTGTTATGAATATGCATTCTCACCCAGGGCTCAATTCAAATATCCCAATTGATGTCTAAAACATTAAGATTAAAAAGGATAGTGATCAGATATTCTTTTTTTGTATCTGGTTGGCACAAAGTTCTTCAGAAAAGAGATCATCAAGAACAACAAGAATTTACTAATATGTAAATGGTATAAGCAAATGTTTATATACAACAATTCTCAACATAAATAAAGGCTCACAGACCAAAATAAAATTGCAAAAAATAAAGCTATTTAAACCTGAATATATATAAAACTGCAAGAAAAGATTATTTTTCTCCGTAATATATGTACATGGTGCACAAAAAATGGAAATGGGCAATTAGTTGGAAAAAGAAAATAGGGCAAAAATATTATTTAGGTTTGTTTTGAAATGCACATTCCACAAATAAAAATGAATTAAAATAAAAAAATAAATAATTTAGCCCCAATAATCACTAATTGATTGCTGTAAGGTATAAGATGGAGACAAAGAGAAAAAAAATCATCTAAACCATGAAGCTAGCATTGAATTATAGTTTTTGGATAATTCAGTTTTTTAGTGTATTAAACTACAAATTAGAGTTGACCTAGATGGCCACTTCATTCTCATGATTGAATAGTAAACACGTGGGTAAGTATATTGTTGTCTACACATAATAAATCATACAGTAATAGATTCAGAAGTGACTCAACAATGAATAAAGTAAAGCAGTTATAAAGCAAAATTAGAAATAGTACTACAATAAGAAGATAAGAAGAAAGAAATTCATTACCAACCCCTTTATCACCAAGAATGATGACTTTGAAAAGCACCCGCATATAGATTCAATCAATTGGGTAATTGATTTCATCGATTGGAATAGAGAAAAGAAAGTATTCCGATACTTTTTTGAAATGGCGTTACAAAATGGATTAACAGTGGAGTGAAGATAGTTGCATAGAATAGTCTAACCCAACTTCATAATTCTGATTTGACCATGCACAGGAAATGTGAACACTAAGGTCTTCTCACACTAAACATATATAAGGCAATATGGTTATATAAGTTATATTATACATGTCTGGCAGTCTCACAATTAAGTTAAATGTCTGTTGAAGTTCAATCATACAATATAATTTAGTTTTAGTAAATCATTTCAAGAATTAATATAATACAGAAACCATTACCAAAGTATGAAGGATAAATAAATACCAATTGCTTGCATGAAGAATTAACATTTTGCATTGAGTTAATATATTGTACTCATGCGCAGTTAAAATTTCAGCAAGCAATTCTGATTCTTCAAAAACTCATCATGCATGAAAATTTTATTGAAGAATCGACGCATTCCACAAACCCATAAGACGAACAGTTGTAAGAAATTAAGATAAACTGAACATGGAGATCTCAAGATCAATTGTATTGATAGCAAAATAAGATAAATAGGAATATGAAAAGAAGAACTAAAAAGCAAAATTTTACACCTTGTCCCAACCAATAATATCCCAAACAGTGAAGATGGTGTTCTTGAGCTCAATAGTCACCACATTGAAACATGTAGATTAATAGTAAGCCTTAGAAAAAATAAAAATAGAAACATAATATATAATCAAAATAAAAACACGATACATGGAAAGTTTACAGAATATCATATCATTGATATATTATTATGAAGTAAATAGCAAGTTAAAAAATTAGGTCCTACCAATGGTTGGAATACTGCTGACAATCTTTCCAAGCTTGAGCTTATACGGTATGGTGGTCTTACCAGCAACATCAAGACTAACCATTAAAATGTGCATCTCCATCTTGGCAAAAAAAAAGAAGGCAAGATTGGAAAAGCAAAGGAGATTTATTAGACATGATGTCAGAAGCAATGTCTCAAAAGTAAAAGATACTCTCACATCCAAGGAAGTTCAAACATAAATAAATAAAATAAAATAAACAATCACCAATCTTTTTCATTAAACAAAATTTTCTACTATTCCTTCTTACGCTAATCAGCTCATTAAGTGATAATTCATATGTCTTATGCAATCATAAAGAAAATCCCAATAAATTCAAAGGTGCAACAATAATATAGTACAAGAGAATTACTTGCAAATGATTCCCTTCCATCTATTTCCATTTCGAAGGTCTATAACCATTTCCAAAATGTGCAACCTAAGCACAAGAAATGAAAGAAATTCAACAAAATATCTGATAAATAAATCACATTTTGCAAAAAACTACCTATCGTATGCATCTTTATAGCTAATTTGATAGCCCAAAAGCGAATCAAGAAATTCTGAAAAGTTTTACATCAAGATGAATCAATGTATAGACTTGAACCTGAATTGAAAATTTTTATTTCAGAAATGCATCGAATAGTATCAAAATTATATTTGAAATTTGTCTTATGAGTTTCTTACTCGCACTGGTGACATAAGGAGTTAAGTATACTTCTTTTTTTGTGGCGTAATACGATTTCAAAATTATGTAGTCAAAAGTATAATATAAACTCATTATGACTTTGTACCTGGCTTAGAACAGTGGAAGCAAGCTTCTCTTTTGGCTAAGTAGGCAGATTTCCAGGATGTCGTACCTTGATGTCATAAAAAGTCAAATTAGATGATGGACATTTAATGGTGAAAGAAGAAACCTACAACCAAATTCATATAAAACAAAATTCAAATAAAAACTTGGGGAAGAACTAAAAGCACAATGATATCTTGCATTGAACATGCCAAGTAATAAATAGAACAACACTAATGACCACTGAACATTTTGATGACCTACAATAATTAGCATTCAACATATACAATAAATGTCTATTTTAGGTTTGAAGCCAAAAATATGCTACTCCCTGATTAAGCCCAATAAATATTTTATAAAAACCCCAAATATTTTGGCAATAAGATAATAGTACAAAACTGAAACCTTAATAAAGTGGATGTTGTCATTACATGTATGCTCCGCAAACACCAGATTTTAAGTAAATTATGACAAAAAAACCAAATATTTGGATCTAATAAAAGTAGCAGAAAGATAGTTAAACATCAAATCAAAACGCACTGACCAGAATAACATAATGCAAATTATTTAATACCCACCTCTTGTTTAATTGAAGCAGTAGTGACTGCAATGAGATTGCATAGAAGTGAAAAGGCAAGTCATGAATTATCAGAGAAAATGTGTACTTAGAAATAAATATATGAATGCAAAAAGGGATAGAAATAAATAATACCACTAAATTATGTGTGAGCTGAAATAAATAAATCAAGAGCTTTACTTTTCTACTTAATGCAAATAACCCATCAAATAGATTATATTATCCCTATGACTCTATTAAATAGCAATTGTAAATTAAAAGGCAATGAAATTCATATGATCTATTCGAATACGTTTTCAAAGAAACATATAACTGATAATGACACAATCATATTTAAAAACAATAATACAAAAAACACAACACACACAAAGAATCCTAATCAGATTGCATAGTCTCACAGTCCTGATTAGTCATAATATAGTGGGCATGACCAATTAAAGAAATTATCGAACCACAGGGAGGAATGTACTAGAGTTTAAGCGATCTCGTATTTGTCATAGTTTTATAGAGATGATCAAGAAGGTGAGATAAACAAGAAATAATAATAAAATAAAAGGATAGATGAATGGAAGATGGATGAATGAGCCAAGTAGATAGAGATGAGATTAACAATACTTAAAACATGGAAAATCTAGGTATCATGCAATGAATTCATATGTGTCATGGGAAAAAGGCTAAGGGCCAACACTAAGATCACCTAAACTCCCTCTTGGAATGAATAGGATATGGAATGACATTCATTGGATTGGTTCTCACTCAAACAATTTCAACTAGGTACTAAGCTTGAAATGAGAGTTCCTTCACATAATCTATTGACTTCTCAATCTAATAAATGATATGTTCTATCAAAGGGTTCTAAACTATGAAGGACTTCTCAATCTCTTCATAATCTATAATGCACATGAAGTGTTTGATGAAATGATTCACTTAATTATCCTAAATATGCAATTGACTTCTCAATCTAATCACATGCTTAAAACAATTAAACACACAAATCATCATAAACCTCAAGATCTAAAGCATCAATGATAGAAAATCAATTAACCCAATCAACATAATCATTCAATTGCAAAATACCAAAAATTATCGAACACAATTCATATTGCTAATCTCACAAGGGAGATTAGCCTCTCATATCCATAAGAAAATTAACATAGACATTAAATTCCTTACAAAACATGATAAACAATAGGTTTCAATACAAAGTTTAGATGAAAACTCTCTTGGATGTCTCCAATGGTGATCTTCTTCTTCCCCTTGTAATTCACCTCTCTTCCTTGCTTCTCTACTACTTGGATGGAGGATGTGATGGTTGGATCAAGGTAGATCCAAAGGATGAAGAATGGATAAAGTGAAGGTGAAGAATGGAGGAAATGGTGTGTGATGTATGTGTAGAAGGGGTGGAAATCGGATCTTCTCTATAAAATGTGAATGGAGGGGTATTTATACCCTTATGGGCCTTCTAGAAGGATTCTGATTTTTTTCTGATCCCAGACACGACACGAGTCGTGTGGCGCAACACGGCCATAAGGTGCCCGTGTTGCGTGAACTGATGCTCCCGCACGGCCTCTCCTTACAGGCCCGTGTTGGCTACACGGGTCGTGTGCTGCAACACGAGTCGAGCTCCGCAACACGGCCAAGTGGTGGTCGTGTTGGATGAATAGATGTCGCCGCACGACCATTCTAGACAGGCCCGTGTTAGCTACACGAGTCGCGTACTGCGACACGGCTCGTGCCACCGACACGGCCCGTCGTGTTGCTGCTGCCCTGATTCCTTCACTGTTTTGCCTCGTTCTCCCTCGTTTCAACTCTGAATTGAGATCCGCTTTTTCCTACGTCTTCCTTATCATATCTAGCATCAAATAAAAAGTGAAAATTATAGGTTTAAGCTCATTCACACACATTTCCATACAAACACAAAACACAACCAAATAGAACACAAATACGGATAAAAATATACGAAAACTTACATAAAAAGATACTAAAATCTAGGTGAAAATATCACTCATCAAGTCCCAAAGTTAATTGCAACATAGACACATTAAAAAATTAGAGTGACATACATAAATTCAAGACATTAAGCTCAAATGTAGTTAAAAGTCTAACTAAATCTAGGGTCACTATTACAAAAAATGAAAAATAAATCCCACAACTAAATTCACGAAAGCACACACGGTCTCACAATCTCAAATTTAAACATCAACAATTCCACCATTAACATATTTAAGAGAAAGTATACACATCTAAATCTGTAACTCAAAAGCGATTACAAATCCTATGAAAACAAAGGTTCACAAACAATTGGGTACGAATGTGTATCATTTAAAAAACAACTACAAATTAAAATTTTGAAGTTGTATTGATTTTCCAGCAAAGCAGTGAACATGGGAAACTCATATTTGAAACAATGCAATTTTCTTTACTAATTAAAGAACATGCATTAGTAGATAAAATACGAATATGTTCGATTATCAAAGTTGTTATGAAGATAAAATCAGTATCTAAGAAGTTAAAAAAGAGAAGAAAAAAAAGAGAAAAATTCTCACCAAATAATCTCCATTAGGATACTTCACCCTATAGGCCAATATACACAACACCTTCTCCAAGCATTCAATTTTGATATATTTGTTGTATCCATATTCAAAATGGATGTGTTTCATTGCATGTACAATCCATCCACCCACAATGTACCAATAATTCCAACTCCTATAACTATAATTGATTGAACAAATTTACCATATAACTTAAAGTTTATCATTGAGGTATATCTACGAACATCTGGCATGATTAGAACCACAGAATTCAAATTTTGAATAGTAATGCATCAACTAATCTCAAATTACTCAAAAATTCACCAAGACCATTCAATTTTTGTTCACCATACATTTAAGACATCCTCGATACTTCTTACTTACCTCGTTATGCTAGAAAAATTAAATTAAAAAAATTAATAGGAATGTATAAAACATACCTTATACTTTTTTAGTCATGAAAGAATTTGGGAATATATAAATGGTTCCCCTCAAGACTCCTTCATGAAGAATATGTGAGGTTAATTCGAAATAAACTTATCAAAATTTTGTTGTCAAAATAAAATCAAAATAAAAATGGACCACTCAAAGAACTACGTAAACCTTGCATATTAAATAGAAACTTGAACTGTTAATCCTTTGAAAAATGGTTTCAAGAAGATCGGTAGTAGATCATACTAAATAGAAACTTACATTAGAATAAAATTTTAATTAATTTCAGTTTAGAGATCTAATTGGATAAGAAAGTGACATGAGACATTTGTCATGAATTGAGAGATAATAACGAAAAAAATAATATAATAGCAATTAAAGAAATGGTAAAATAAATAGTCTGCAATGTTACAAACTTGACAAATCAACAATGGAAAATAAATGACCGCCAAACGAAGTAAAAACTTATTCTGTTTCTAATCACCATGAACCTTAATGAGTGTTAATTAATGGCCAGTAAACAATTTTTTTTTACAATAAGCCAAATAAATCATCAAGCAATAATTCCAGATAAGATACGGGCATACATAACCAATTAAAATAACAAACATTACAGGCATCTAATCAAATTATCACTGGTGCTGATATCAAATCTAACTCATTTTCAAGAAAAAGCAGGTGACATGGATGGTTCAAGTAATAAAGAAAAGCTTTTATACATTCTTTGATTTCCTTCCAACATTAGTTTCATTTATATGGTTAAATTTAAGTGTATGATTTCATTTATGCAAGCATTACACCGTTAAATTATCATTTTTCAGGAAATGTTTAATTTAAAAGCAACATTCAATAACCAATGTCAAGCATTTTAATTTTTGTTAAATTAATTAACTATATAAAAATATTAATATTCTAATGCAAATCTTTGTCGGGGAATTACCTTCTACAGGTGTAGTTTTGCGAGCATAGATAATGTTTTCATAAATATCCATATAAAGTCTCATCTAATGAATCAGCTTTCCTGCCTCGGCCATGGACAATAGGTTCAAGAAATTAAGACAGAAAAGAAGATCAACAATAATAATTTTTTAATAGACAGCCATATAACAGGAAACATAGTCATTTTGAAAATATTTCCCAAAATAATACAGGTCCATTTGTATTCTGTAACCACATGCATTATAATCTTTTATTTGCATCCAAAAAAATTCCCAACTTCAAGATCACAATCAAGACATGAATGTTCATACTGTCACTCCGCAGCATTGATTTCACATATAGAGAAGAGAAAAAAAAAAGGGAACACCCACCAGCAATTCTTCAAGTAGTATTTTAGATCACCAGTGTTGAGTATATTTGAACTACAACTATTGGCTAATAGAAGAAAATAAAAGCTCTATTACATGCTAAGGAATAAACAAATCTTATTTCAACTCTAGACATGTCATCCCCCAAGAAAGCACATACATTCTTGACATGGGCAATGTAGTGTGTATCACACAACCTATATCGACTGCTCAAACGAAAAATAATGAGAACCACCATCAAGATTCTCAAACTCTTATAGGGTACAGAACAATATTCATGATTGGAGAAATAGCATAAACATAAACCAAGCCTCATATGCATAAGAGTATATACAAAATCAATTCACGGTCGAAAAAAAACAAATCGCACACATGATTTACACACACAAAAAAGAATTAAATAATTTTTCCACAGAAACAAACCATAAGAATATTGATCAAACACGATTTCGGCAAGTATCTGTTCAAATCAGCTGCTTGATTAACGGTGGAGGAAGGAGAGTCACTCAAAACGTAAAAAGAAAAAGTACGGTGATGGCGATGAGTAGTGTTGGCTGTAGCGGTGACCGCTATGGGTGGTGTTGATGGCAACGATGATGGCGGAGTGAATAGGGAGATGAGAGTGGCGGAGAGATCAGCGAAATGAAGAATAGAATAGTGGCATATGAGATTAGGGTTTCAAAACTAATTTTGTTCACAAAACTTTTGATAATTATAAAGTGGTCCACAAATTTTGTTAAAATTGATTAAATGGCACGAATTCTACTTATGAAAACGTTTAATTTGCTGCCATGTATTTTTGAGATTAGAAAATTAGTTTAATTTGCAGCAGTGTACTTTTGAGAAATTAACAAATAAATTTTGCTGATATGTTAACTGCAATTTCTAAAAATTATTATAACAAGACAATGACTAGCTTGGGCCCGTCTTATTTTTTGGATTCGTGGAACCGGATCCTTATTTCAAGCCCAGATTCGTTTCTCCTATTCTATTTCTGGTGAAAGTCCAACCAAATTTTCTCTCTCTTTCATGTTCACATACATTCGCTGATACGCTCCTTTCTCTCTCATCATGTGCGCAATCACACAATGCAATATCGGTATAATCTCCGTCATGGCCGTGGCTCTCTCAATGCTACTGAAATTCATATATCCACCACCGGCGAGCGTGGCAGTGACAGCGATGATGGCGATAAGCTTCGTTTCAATGAGCAACGCAAGGTTGATGGAGATGAGCCGTACTCTAAGATGCTCAAACTGGGGGAAAATAATCCAAAAGTAAGAAGCAAATTAGGGATGCTCGTAGCTTATTCACCTGTATTTCTTGCCGAAATTTTCTCTCTTTAGTTTTCCAATTGGGGATTTCAGGTTCACTCTGATTCAATTGCTCTAACCCTACATTTCTTCAAAGACTCTTCGAGGTACAACCACTAAGCACTAATGTGCAGCCTCCACTTCTTCTCCTTTTTTTAATTAATTAATTTCAAATGGATGATAAATATAGGTGATGTTTGTTCACAAATTCAGTGGGTGGATGGAGAGGGAAGCCATGGTCGCCATTTCCGCCAGCTACTTCTTGTCCACAGCAACCATGATCTACAATCAGCATCTGGTGCATCTCTACTCCATTGGAATTCCGTTGTTTGTTAGGGGACTTATTGGTAATTTCTACCACCATTATCTTCTCGCCAAACTGAGAAGTGCGGTCGGAGAGAGGCGGTACAAGATTCTGGAAGGCGGGCTATTTTTGGTGGTGATGTGTTCTCACTAACCCAGATTGTGAAGCTTTTCTTCTTTGTTAGAGTTATTATGCTATCAATTATTTTATCTCAAATGTTGAACATAAAGCAATAAAATGTTCACATGTCTTCTTAAATGGTGAAATACTGACATCCTCTAGATGAGCAATGAGTTGATTCGTTAAATGTCCAAATTTCATTATGGACTTATGCTCTCATCTGTATGTATCAGACACAAGAAAGGATTTAGATATTTTAACATGTGTTTATAATATCATCGTAGCCATTTAAAATAGTTAGGATATTCTACAAGTTTTCATCATAATATCGGTTAAATGTGAATTGGTTAACATCTATTAGGTTATTCTTTTTGATTAATTTAGTTACTCTTTTTAATAATTTGGGTTACTTTTTAATTTCATATTCAAATTTAAGAAAATAATAAAATATTGTTCTATTTGGTTAACATTTTTAGTTTACTCTTTTTAATAATTTGGGTTACTTTTTAATTTCATATATTCAAATTTAAGAAAATAAAATATTGTTCTATTTGGTTAATATTTTTAGGTTACTTTTTTTAATAATTTGGGTTACTCTTTAATTTCATATTCAAATTTCAGAAATCCAAATTTCAGAAAATAAAATATTGTTCTATATGGTTAACATTTTTAGGTTACTCTTTTCTATTAATTGGGTTACTCTTTTTAATAATTTAGGTTATTCTTTAATTTCATATTCAAATTTAATAAAATAAAATATTATTTTATTTGATTAACATCTTTTAGGTTACTCTTTTCTATTAATTGGGTTACTCTTTTTAATAATTTGGATTGCTCTTTAATTTTAAATTCAAATTTCATAAAATAAAATAAAATATTGTTCTATTTGAATTTTAATTATTTGGGTTACTATTTATAATAATTTGGGCTACTCTTTAATTTGAGACTCCAATTTCTAAAAATGTTACTATGATGTACAAGATTACTTTATTCTATTATTTGGACTACTCTTTATAATAATTTGGATTACTCTTTACTTTGAGACTTCAATTTCTGAAAATGTTACCATTTAATTATGTAATAAGATTACTTTATTCTATTATTTGAGTTACTTTTTATAATAAGATAAATTAAATTAATACATAAATTAAAATTAAAAATCTTGGATGAATCAAGCAAGGAAACCAAGCTTCACTCCATTTTTCTTCGAAGCATAAAGGAGAAGGAGAGAGGAAGCAGGTGTAGAGATGAGGGAAAACTCAACATAGCTCTTGTCTGGTTTGAGTTATGGTGTCCTTTTATGGCGTTTGCAGGAGAATGCAAAGTGAATTTAATAGTAAGGGATTAAAAGGTAATGGAGAATTGTGGGGTGGGTATTTACAGATTATATATTTGATGAATTTTTCAATGATTGTGTCACGTCAAAACAATCAATCAATTATCAAAAAGCAGTGAGAGCTTCTTTTCTTTTCTGGTATGTCCCCCACTGAGCCACATGCCAGCCTCCCAGTACAAGAACCCACATACACGTAGGCACCTATGTGTGTGTGTGAGGGAGAGAGTAAAATCGTTCACTCCTCGAGTTCGTCTTGTAAGACCGGAGCTTGTCCCACCACTTCATGCCTATGTCTTTCCTCGCCGCGCTGTCTTTAGGGGGAGTGTCACATCCAAGATCAATGCCAACAACCCAACAACGAATGTTTCAGATGCAAAAGGGACATTGATCATGTCATTGAACTACCATTGAGGAGCACCAACCATCACAAAAAATAGCATGGAAACAAGAGAAATTAAGCTAGAGTATATGTATGTATAATAAGAGGCTCACCCATCTTGCATTCGTGTGAACAAGTTCGGAATCTTTCACGGAGAGATACTTATTGATGTATAGTGGTATTGATAAGCCCATGAAGATTGAAAAGGCAAGAATAAACTTTTTCCTAAAGCTATTCAGATTGCAAAACTATAGGAAACCAAGACCACCAGTACCCGCTCATGTTCATGCATAAATGGACTAATGTATTTCAATAGAATTATATAAGCCCAGAAATCAAGTGTAATGAGATAAACTACGAACGCATTGAACGTATCAACATACACAAATAAAAAAAATACAGAGCAGCAACAATGGATGCTGGGATTGAAGAAAAGATAGCTCCAAATTTTGATGAGGTGGTGTAATAATGGTCATATTCATATGTTTGGTGGTAAGAGGGAATTAATGATGATCCGATTAGTTACCAAGTAAAGAGATGAATATCATGAAACCAGCAGATATTTGTATCACTCTATGACTCCCAACACGAGTTAATCCCAGCAAACCAGCATTTTCACTGCTCATTTAAAGAATTAGAAATTGTGTCTTGATTTGCAGAACTATGTTATCACCTGACCACAATATTCCACCACATATTAAACTCTCTCATTCTTCCTTAATCACACACTCTCTCTCTCTCTCACAACATTCAACATAGTATAGCAAACATTATAGTTTCAAAGAGAAAATGAAAGCAAAATGTTTTATGTTTTGCAAAAGAGCCTTCAAGACACAGTTATGCAACCTTGCAGACAAGATAAGCTAGGAAGGCCAAATTGCTAATAACATAAACTCACAATCTTTAAGTTCAATTCTTTGTACCTTTTCATAGTCTTCTTCACGAATGCCCAAAATCTATCTTCTTTGATTCAAAAGTTGCATTGATCGAAATCTAGGTTAGGACGAGCCGACGAGTGGACTATGGAGCTGCGCTAAGATTTGGGAGTTCCAGCTTCTTTTCCGCTCGATTGTATGTGTTGAATCCCTAATTTTGAGGAGAGGACTGGGGACATTAGAAATAATTTGCAGGAGAAATTCCCAATCCAAAGTCCCAATGCGGAAGGGCAGTAGGATCGAAGACATCAAAAGGCGAAATTATGGATTTCTTCTTCAACAACCTCATGTTGTCTTCTGTTGTTCTTGTTTTCGTAAGTTCAAGCTTCTTTTTGCTTCTCCATTCGCAATACTTGTGTTGAAGCCAATTTGTCATTAAGCCAATAGAATCTATTAATCCATTTTACCGCCGGGGTTCATCGTATCTTCTAGCCGATGAATGTTCCATTCATGCTGCAATTTTCTCTTTCGTGTTTTAGGATTGAGATTTACAGGCGGAGTATTAGAGCAGCCATGGATGTGGATTTGTGAAGGAAAGCTTCCAAACAGATTTGATGGGGAAGTGCATGATTGAAATCGGGTGGGTGAAGGCTAGCCGAAAAAAAGGGGATCTGGTTCCACCAAATTTCATGGGACCGGTTCCACCCTAGTGGCTTTCTTATAACAAATAGAGATATTCATAAATTTAGAAATTGTTCAACCTTTCTCTCTTTCTTTCTTCCCTCCTCTCTTTTTTTTCCTGCGCAATTTTACGGTCATTTGGGTGTGGGTGAATGAATTTTAGAGTTTAATTGTTATGCACTTGATGCATCGGTGCACCTGGACTATTCTAACTGTTAGATTAAGTTTTAATTTAATCTTAATTATTAAATAAAATAAATAACTATCCACTAACCCTTGGTGCACTTTAGAATTACCCTGAATTTTATTGGGTGTGCATAATAATTGTATTTTAAAAGTATTAATTATAAGTAAATTTGAATCATAGGGGTATAATGATCTTTTCATAATTATTTTTTAAAATGATCGGGTGTCCTTAGAAAAATTTTGGGTGAAAATAGTGTCACCCCTTTTCTTTTCTCTTTTTCTACTCTGTACTCAAACCATTCCAAATAATTTGTGCTCCCTCGAAATGAAAACTACTGGTGCATACTGTAATCATAATTTTATAAAAAATTAATTTATTAATTGACATGGATCTTAGATCTTCATGATTTTCACACCACATAAACACGATTAGAAGACTTACCTTGAGACGTCATTAATGACGCTTCTCCTGTGATACGTTCCTATGAATTGCGTCGGGAACTAATTTCTCTCTCCTCACCCCTTTTCTTTAGGACACAGTACGTAAAACTTTATGTGATAGAGAATTCATAAAACTGTGTCTCTTTTATAGGTGGAGAGATGACCAAATCGAGATATTAAATCTTTATCAAATCACATTCTATCAATGTGATTGTTATCATAAATATATATGACCTTATTTATCTTATAAATATTACTTATTTAAACCATATATTTATTTAAGATATTTGATCATAATAAATATCTTATATATTTAATTAATTATTAATAATACTAGGCCATAATAATCTTACATTCTCCCACTTGGCCGAGTGACAGAATTAAACATTAAACGTGAGGGTTTAAATAAGTTACATAATGTGCGCGATATAAGACAAAGTAATTGGTCAATTCATAAAGCTAATATTGATTATAGACTAACATAAGTCATGGCGGTTCTATATCATTTACTCAACATAGTTCCTTCCATGTACTATGATATTAGTTTTCTACTCAACGTGACTCATAAACCTAAAGATCAATATTAATGGTTCACATAAGTATCTCAATTCGAGATAAATCTTGCTTAACTAATGTCAACATTCATGTATACTAAAATGACAAAACAAGATATATCAATTAAAAATAAACCATAATGAGCTCTTAATATCAATTGTTCATCATAAATTTGTTACAGCCTTTCAATGATCTCATATTCATGTAACGTTCAATGAATGTCTTTATAGAAGATCATTTGCGTAATGAATCCAAAATCATAAGATTGGTGCCATTATGCTCAACTGACATCTTTGTTTCTAAAGTTCTTCTTAACGACAAAATACTTTCATTCCATACGTTTTAGCAACTTTGGAATATCCATTGTTTTAGAGAAGATCAATGCGGTGGAATAATCATAATAAGTTTTCAGAGACTTGACATTAATATCAACTTATTTCAAATCCTGAAATTAAGGTCCACATTCAATTACCTTAAATTGTAGTCACAAATCATGCTACAAGTAAAATTTAATAGTGAATGTAGTTTTCAAAAACTTTTTCACACTTTTGCATGACACAATATCTCCAACTAAGAAACATGAAAGTCGAAGTAAACTTTCTTGCATCATATAATCATCTTAATCTGAATCTATCTTTAATTACTTTTAGGTAATTAAAATTTTGATAAGTAAGCACGAGTGCTTTAGTTCATACAAATACCTTAATATATCCTTATGCAACATTCTAGTCATCCATTTCTGAAACTCTTTAATAATGACCAAGCATTCTAACAGTAAGGCTACAGATATTTGGTCTTTGTATAATTTTGTATATCATAAGCTACCAATAACATATGCATAAGAAATATCACAATACGTTCCAATTCATTCTTGGACATTACATAAAGTTGAACTTATCTTCCTTCCGGATTGGAAGGTGCTTTACAAACACCTTTCCATCCACAACCTCTAATGAACTTTATTAACATATACTTACTAGAGACATCTTTAATTGTCTCATCATATGTTTCATTCCAAAGTTCTTTAAGAGAAATTTATTGGTTTCATATAATAAACCAAGATCATCAGTTGCAAGCAAGTTTATCATCAGCTCTCACTGATTTTTAGATATGTACAGCAATTTACGACGTTTTCTTTAAATTCAAAAGATATCATAAAAGTAGAGCCGGCGAAAATAGTTCGGCCCGTAGCCCGCCATAAGTAGGCTGGGCTCGGCCATTAAAATGTAGGCCCAAAAAGAACCAGGCCTTTTTGGCCCGGCACATCAAGCCCGGTGGGCCAAATGGCCCAGCCCGCTTTTGGCCCACTTTTTTTTGGCTTTTTTGGCCCGATCATTTTGTTTATATTTAATTTAATATTTAATCATAAATTATTTGTGATACTTAATATATTTGATTTATAAATTATATTTAAATAACTTAACTTTAAATATATAAAATAGTAATAAAAATAACTTTATAAAATAGTTATAATCTTCAAATTATATATGAATTTTCTATTTTACTTGGATATTTTGATTACTCTATGATAGAAATAAGGTTAAGGAGAAAGAAAATATATACATATAAAATAATGTGATAAGTTGTGTGTGAGATTTAATATTGTATATGATAGAAATAAAGTTAAGGAGAAAGAAAAAAATAATTACTCTATAGAATGGGAAAAAAATAATTGTGTATGAGATTTAATGTTGTTGAAATTTGTTAAAGTTGGATTTAAATTCCATTATATTATAATAATGAAATAAGTTGGATGCTAATAGTATAATTTAATCATATAATAATCATGATTATTAATGTTAAATAGCTCCAATCCCATTATTTAACAACACTTAATAATACAATCGACCCTAATAATAAATCCTAATTATAAATTTGAGGATAATATTCAATATTTACTTATATAATTATTATTACACGTATTAAAATAAATAAATTTTAAAATTTTTTAATTAAAATTTTAAAAAATAAATTAATATTAATGGGCCGAAATGGCCCGATGGGCCGGTGGCCCAGTATGGGCTAGGCTGGGCCACGAAAAATAAGGCCCGCCAAAAATCAGGTTCGGCCCGTAAATGTGCATTGGCCCAGTGGGCCGATACCGGGCCGACTTGGCCCGGCCTTTTTGCCGGCTCTACATGAAAGAAAAGCATGCTTAAGTTTGTATGTTAATTCTTTAAGTTTACAAGCCATGTGATATTTTTCCTTCAATGGAAAAACTCTTGAGTTGATCCATTTAACTTGATCATCTACCAAATAACCTTTTAGAAAAGTAGGCATAACATTCATTTGGTGCAACTCTAAGTCATAATGAGTTACAAAGTCATGATAATTCTAGTAGAGTCCTGTATAGAAATAACTTGTTATATCTCTTTACAATTATGCCATCTTTTTTAGTAAAATCTTGAGCAACGACTTTAGTTTTATATTTTTTCGATATTGCCATCATAAAGATACATCCGTATCAAATTCTTTTATAATTTTCTGGCAATTGTTACAAGATATAAACTTCATTATGACCTATTGATTTCAACTTGTCTTTCATAGCATTTACTCATTTAATAGAATTAGTACTTTCCATGACTTGTTCCAAAATTGGAATTTTATCATTTATTATAATGTCAAATTTTAGCTTATTTTATTATACCACATATGTAATCGTTAGAAATAGCGGATATATTGTCATTAAGACATTCTTAATGCTATTTAATGTGATATATCCAATGAAAGCTCATTGATAATTGGTTTAGTAAATCAGATCCATTAAGAGAGTAGAATAACTTATATATTGTCCTTGCAAGTTGTCTGACTATTCGACAACTATATAACAACTTTAGAAGAAGTTTTAGATAAATGTATTTTCAAATTCCCCACCAAACTTCTTCAATAACCACATTCATGGTTTTATACTCCCACTGATTTTATAATTCATAATAAATTTGACGTTCCAATTTTAAAATTCTCGTACTATGGTTAGAACTATAAAATCCATACCCTTTAGACTTTAAGGATAATTTATACAGAAATTATTTAAATTTCTTTTATCCAATTTCTTTTTATGTCGATGTAAATCATTATTCCTATCGGGCAATTTAAAATATGCAAAGAGCATAAATCCATAAAATATGGGTATAGATTAATCATTCAACATGCTTCCAACCATATTCAATAAAGTACGATTATATCATTCTGTAATAACAATTTATTGTTGTGTGCAACATTAAGTATAAATATCAGCTTTTGTAGTAATTTAGTGATTGAGCATGATAATTCATCATACTTTCCATAAAATTCGTCACTTCTTCCCATCTTTATAATTTTCAGTTTTCTATCTAATTTATCAACTTCATTAATAAATGCTTATCTAGCATTTATAGAATGAGAATTTTCTTGCAAAGATAGTTATAACCACAATGTGAAAATTTAAATTTAAAATTTAAAATGATGAAATATCATTATTCCTTTGAGAAAGGTATTATCATAAGACTCACAATTAGCAGTATAAACTATTATTATAAGAAGTTGTATAGTTGTCATGACTCTATTATTTGTGTGTTTATTTACTTTCCTTTAATGCAATTCACACAAATATCAAGATCAGTAGAAGCCTAGATCATGAAAGACTTTATTCTTAATTAATTTTTGAAATAATTCTTTTAGAGAGTTACCCTAAACATTAATGCCACGTTTGGTATCAACTTCATTATTATTATTTTTAAACGAACATAATGTTTAAATTCTTTCTTAAACTTTCCTTTTGAACCAACGTTAATTTCAACATTATGTGAATTTAATTCACACTCCATTCGTCTTTATTATGGTTCATTTGGAACATGTCATACTTATAAGATAGTGAGTCTGTAAACTGCACTAATAAGTTTTCAATCACATTCATTATGGAAGGTTTAAATCTTGCTACAATATTTTTTATTTTAATGATAAGTTCATGTATGTCACGAGAACCATCAAACTTCATGGTGGTTAAGGTAGCCATTAATGTCTCGTCAAGAGGTTTATTAGTAATGTATTAATAATTTCTTACTAATTTCATAAAATCCTTGACATTTTTAACTTTAAGTATGATAGACTTAATTTCTTAGTCACATTTATTCGCATAAACATTAGGCCCAATCTGTTTGATCTAACCCAAGCATTATAGTCAGATAACTTAGCTTTTATTGCTAGTACAAGCAAAGAAGTAATTTATCTTGAAGTGACAAATAAAATCAAAAATACTTTGGTGAAATTATATTTATTCTCACTATTTAAATTACTTTAATCCATTTTATACTGGAACAGATGTAGTATGCGAGTAGAGACTAATGGATATAGGTATTTTAAGAATAAGAATAATATAATTTATTCCCATAAATACCTTTACTAATTTAATATCAGATTCAGGATCGAAGGCAATAAATGTATATTGAAGTTCTCCTTTGGGCGATACAACAATGTACAATCAAAATCATAATGATGCTTGCAAACTTAACATAATTTGACAATTAAATATATCTATTAAAACTATTTTGTCATCTTTGGACATAAAAAATAATTTGACATAATATAATTAATTATCACACTCATATTCATGAATTATAAAGACTAGTATTCACCTGTGGGTGAATTTAAAGTCTTATAATTATGAAATTTTTAACAACCCATATAATAAATTCTCTTTATTCAAGTATCACATAAATATGGAAAATTAAAATTTAATTATATGATTTATCTTTATAATCTTTCAGGTCAGACCACTTTGGTGATTAACAGACCAACATTAAATAAATATAAATCATATATTAAATTATTCATTATAATCGTATCAAAGATTATATTCTCATAATAGATTATACTCAATAGATGAGTAATAATCAAATCACTATTTCATAAACATTCATAAATCACAGTCAATATCATTAATTAAAACTTAAAAATATCATCATAAATATACATAACATATCCATACATATCACAATAAAGATGTCATAAATATTATGTATAATTTCTATTCGTATTCTAACGAATTTGGCATCTTAATATATATTTGGTACATTAACATAATAAATATGTCATAAGCAGTCAAACATACATAACATAAGTGAGATATTCTAATATCATATATCCCAAAATAACTTTAATTATATCAAAATAATATAAGTCATAAACATTAGTGATGGATTTATTTCATTCACATTATTAAATCACTTTAGTTGGAAAGTTAGAGGAATACATGAGTCACTTTATAATTACAATTATGTTAATAACTGACATTAAAGTGTGACATTCAAGCCATTTTCTGAATAAGGTAGATTGATTTATTGATTGTAATTAGCTGTCATTATTCTTAATCAGCCATTAAAGAAAATCAATACCCTCAAAATTGAAGGGAGTTACGTAAATTTATATTAAAAATCACATGCTGACATAATTAAATTCCATATTTAATCTTTAATGGTTTAGTCCCAAAAACCAAATAGGGCAGTTATTATTTCTATTATATTTGTCATACATCAATTTTTCACAATTAATTATACATGGTACATAAATTCATGTTATATCAATAATTTAAATAAATACATGATACTGTTAAGTAATATCAGAATTCTTCAAAATAAGTAATCATCATATTCTAACTCATATGTCATTATTACTCAACAAATATTATGATAAAGTAAGTAATCATAGTGCTTAATTCCCGGAATAATCATTATGATACACGAGAATCAATTCCAACTAATTTCATAAACGTAATTCCAACTAATTTCATAAACATAATTTCGCTCAAAATTCAATGATATGATCGAGATCAATTGATCATCATACTTTTGTAATTTTCTTGAAAATATTGTAGCGGAAAGATGTAATACAAGTTTTGTAAATCTCATCTAATTAGTATATAATTGGCAAATTTATTCAATCATATTACAGCTTCATAAAACAATATTCATCATTCAATGAAAAATCATGAGATCCAAAACCATGCTCTGATACCACATATAAGCATAATTTCATAAACAATTAATTTATTAATTGACATGGATCTTAGATCTTCATGATTTTCACACCACATAAACACGATTAGAAGACTTATCTTGAGACGCCATTAATGACGGTTTTCCTGTTATACGTTCCTACGAATTGCATCGGGAACTAGTTTCTCTCTCCTCACTCTTTTCTTTAGGACACAGTACATAAAACTTTATGTGATAGAGAATTCATAAAATTGTGTCTCTTTTATAGGTGGAGAGAGGACCAGATCGGTATATTAAATCTTTATCAAATCACATTCTATCAATGTGATTGTTATCATAAATATATATGACCTTATTTATCTTATAGATATTACTTATTTAAACCATATATTTATTTAAGATATTTGATCATAATAAATATCTTATATATTTAATTAATTATTAATGATACTAGGCCATAATTAATTAATTATTAATGATACTAGGCCATAATAATCTTACACATACTTCCACGCTCAACATATCATTGTTATTTTACACGTAAATTAAAATCTAATATTATTTGAAATACAATGGATGTGTAGATTTTATATTTTAGTTGTGCTACACGTAAATTAAAATATAATATCATTTAATGTATAGGGTGTGTAGATTTTATATTTTAGTTGTGTTAGTGACGTGGGTAGCTACTATAACTCTAAAGAAAAATGAAATAGTATCCTTTTTAGAGGGAACCAAAAATAACAAATAAAAACCTTTTGAGACAAGCAAATGGAGCATTATAAAATATTAATCCATTACATTTTTAATTTAGTCAAATTAACCGATACTCCCAGTTAATGCAAATGTATTCATTTTATCATTTTGGGCGTTAATCCAAAGGTATTCATATTCTCTTTTTAGTAAAAAAAAATACATCACTTGGCCCACCATTTCTCTCAAAAATAACTACACACTATACATATAATAATAATAATACTCCTTAATCTACGCGTAAAAAGCAAACGATTACCTTTGCATTGGCCGGAGGAGTATTACACAGTTTCTTTTAAATTATCTAGAATATTAGTTTATTATATACTCCCTCCGTCCGTCTTTAAGGGTGTCATTTACTTTTTGCACGTGGATTAAGGAGTATTATTATTTAATGTGTAGTGGGTAGTTGTATTAGTGGAGTTGTGGGTCCTATTTTTTAATTGTATTAGTGGGTATCTGTGGATAAAAAATGAAATTAGACCCTTGGGGGCGGACGCCCAAAATGAAAAAATGATACCTATGAAAGCGAACGGGGAGAGTACATTATCACATAAAAAGTTACTCCCTCCGTCCCATAATAACCGTCTTACTTTTCGTTTTCGTCCGTCCCACAATAACTGTTACACCCCAAAAATGAAAATTTCACATTAACCAACAACTTCAAAAGTTATCTTAATTTCAAAAATACTACTCACACCTAACACACATAACATACTTTATAATTTATTTATTACTTAAAAATACTACAATACCTCTTAAAAAGTCAATAGAGTTGGTTAAAAATAAACTTTTCTTAAACTTCATGTCTATAGTAACTACGACAACAATTATGGGACGAAAGGAGTATTATTTTTAAATTACGTGTAACTAAAAGTTTACAATTTAAACCAGGGCGAAAGAATATAAGAGAATTAAATAATCCTCTTACATTTAATTCCTCTTACATTATCTATTATTATTATTATTATTATTATTATTATTATTATTATTATTATTATTATTATTATTATTATTATTTTAACTGAAACCCACAAAAAATAAATAATAAATTTTTATGGGCTCAAACAATACTAATACAATTATCCATTATAATAAAAATATTATATTCATCAATTTGTTATACATTAAAATATTATATTTCTTAATTTTCATTAAAAAATAAATATAAACTCATCTCGATATGGATAAAATATATATAATAACATCAACTATATTACAAAAGTGATGCATTTTTCCATTAGATGATTATAAATGACTGTACTAATTAGCAGCTAAGATAAATATTTCCTCCATCCCACATAAAAAGTTCTTTTTTTTTTTATTTTGTCCGTTCTACACAAAGAATTTCCTTTCATTTTTTATACGGGACCACACACATTCACTAATACAATTAAAATATGTGGCCCACATACCCACTAATATAATTACTCACTATATATTAAATAATAATAATATTTAATCAACCTGAAAAAAGTAAAAACAATCTTTTCCATGGAACGGAGGGAGTGCGTATATGAGTATATGATTCAATTATAAATTACAGACACTTGTGTTTTGCACAGTGAGTTTTGTGGAATGACTCGAAATCATATTATTTATTAAAAAAATACTTAATTGATAAAAAATAATAGTTGTTTAAATACATTATGGAAAAATTACTTATAGGTACACATTTTGTACCCATAATTATTGTGAGATACATTAATTTAAAAAAATTACTCACATACAAAATGTTAAAGTAAAATACCAAATATAACCCTAAACCTATACACTTTTAAACCACAAACTCTAAATCCTCACCTACCACCGGACCACCGCGCCGTCGAAAAATTGCCGGACCTCCGGCGGCGGCGGCTGTCGGACATGGGACCTCCGCCAGACCACCATACCTTTTTGCTGCACACACTTTTTTTTACTGCACACACTTTTTTTGCTGCATACGAACTTTTGCTACACACAAACATTTATGTGCAGTACATTGTAAGAGTAATATTGGAATATCACTATATATTTATGTAGTTAGTAATAATATTTTTATATGTTTGTATCTCATAATAATTAAGGAGATTCCAATATACCTAGTAGTAACTATCCCATAAATTATTATATGATTAATTTGCACTATAAATGAAAATTATGTAATGATAATATATAATCCGGTCAGTTCAAATATATTAATTTTACTATTTTGGATTGGTCAATCTAAAGGTATTAATTTTTTTAGTAAAAATACTCACACATATCCCACCACATTTCTTTAATATATCTACTCATTACATATAAAATAATAATACTATTTATTTACGTGAAAAAAAATTAATTTTGCGTTGCCCGAGAAATATTAATAAAAAATTAACAATTAAGAAAAAGTAAACTAAATTTTTATTTAATAATAGTATACCTTAATCAGGCAAAGTATTTCGTGATTAATTAAGATCACCTTACACCATAGTGATGTACTCCAATCTCCGAAAGAGGTGCATTATATTATTTTAATTTGTCCTAATATAAAAGATGTATTTCTCTCTTTATTAATAAATGAAACACAAATCAAAGTATATTTTAATTGGACTCACACACACCATTAATAGAAGTACCCAATATACATTGATGTATAGTAATAAAATTATAAAACTACACATTATATATTAAAATATTAAATTTTCCCTTTGTCTACATATTAATTCCCTTAATTTAAGTAAGAAAAAGTTTTGCCCCTTTCAATGAGTCGAGGAGGTAAGTATTATACACTTAAAATTTAGGGCATCGGGTATATCGGTGCACTTAGAACTTTTAGATTATTTCTAAGGGTATGATTATTTTTATTTTTTAAAATTTTAATTATTTTATTTAAATTTAAATATGGTTATTAAGTGGAGTAGTTTTTTAATTTAATGGATCATATTAATTAGATGCACCGGTGCGCCGGGTGCACCTCGTTCAACTCTAAAATTTAATACTGTACTATTTATTTTTAATAAATTTAGAAATTTTGAGGATATATCTTCTTTTTCTATTCATAAATAAATAAAATAATAAAGTAACCATAAATAAGTTGGATCGTATTCTATTTCTAAGTGCACGGACAACATATTAATTCACCCCAGTATATCAGGATATTTTTCATTTTTGCGTATTAATTATAGTCATGCAACTGACCACCGTCCAACGCAATTTTATAATCATTTTAATTTAATTTAATACTTAAACAAGAATACAGAATATTGGAATATCCGGATTCAATCCAACATCAGACAAACTAACCATGTGGCTACGTGGCAAGCCTTTACATTCAATATCTATATTCCTCAAAAATATCATTTTTATATTTTACTATAGGTTGTGAATATCTCTGAAATAATGGATTACCGTATTATTTATTGAATTTGTCAAACAAGTAAATATAGACTAAGTTTTCTTTGAAGGGAGAGACGTGCGTGAGATCGTATCACATAAGGGCTTATGTGAGACGGTCAAAAAGTGATAACTTTTATAATGAAAAGTAATACTAAATTAATAAAAAGAGATAATACTATTTTATAAACAAATTATAATATAAATAAAAAATAATAACATTTTATAATGAAAGTAGTAGCTATTTTAAAAGGTGTAAAATGGTCTCACGTGAGATAGTCTCACGCAAGACCTACCCTTCTTTAAAAAAGAAAATAAATAAATCAAATGATATGACAGATTCTTCAATTAAACAAATCAATTTAAGATTTTTCTCCAAGCCTGACCCCCCACTTCAAATCAATTTAAGATGATTTGATTATCGTAATAATGTTCTTTTTATTGTCTTCTTCAAGCGCGACATGTAGTGAGAACTTACACGAAGCTTTGACCTAAGAAGAATAAACTAGAATAAGTTAGACTTTTGGTGAAGACATCAGCAATCTTAAACAAATCTAGTGTGTAGTCGTCTAGATATAATAGTTCTCTTACAAAATGATAATCTATATGCTTTTCTCGCTTGTGCGCCACTGGATTTTGGCTCAAGAAAAGAGCATTGTTGTTATCACAGAAAAGTGTAGGAGGTGAAGACAACTCAACACCAAGATCATGGAGCAAGTGGATTATCCAAATCAATTATTAAGCAGTAGATGCCATCGCACGATATTCAGATTCACAACTTGATTGAGCGACAGTCAGTTGTTTACGGGCACTCCAAGAGATCATATTTCCGCCAAGAAAGATGGAATAACCATATGTGGAGGGACAAATGTCTAAGCAACGTGCCAAGTCAACATCGGAATACTCAATTATATTAGAGTAGTTTCAACAGTTTTGGAGATAGAAATGCCAAATGATAGAGAACCCTTTGATTAGAGCTATTTTCACCTACATTTTAGTGTCTTTTTATTTGTGTTTTCGTATGATTTTATCCGTATTTTATGTGTTATTTGGTTGTGTTTTGTATTTTTATTAAAATATGTGTGAATGAGCTTAAACCTATGATTTTCACTTTTTATTGGATGCTAGACATGATAAGGAAGATATAGGAAAAAGCGGATCTAAATTCGGAGTTGAAACGAAGGAGAACGAGCCGAAACAAAATGTGAAAAATAGGGACATGCACCAACACGGGCCGTGTACGGAACACGGCCCTGTAAGAAGTGGCCGTGTGCCGACATCAGAAGAGCCAACACGATCACCCTGTGCCCGTGTTACAACACACCACTCGTGTTGCAGCACACGAGCCGTGTTGCGTAACACGGCCCTGTAAGGAGAGGCCGTGCGGCAGCATCAGAAGACACAACACGGCCACCTTGTGGCCGTGTTGCAGAGCACGACTCGTGCCGTGTACATTCCTGCTGAAATTTCCAGATCCTTCTAGAAGCCTCCATAGGGGTATAAATACCCCTTTATTCAACAATTGGAAAAAGATCCGAAATTCTCATCCTCTACACACACATCACACATCATTTCTTCCATTTTCCACCATCATCTTCATCCACCTTCATCCATCTTGATCCATCTCCATCATCTCCATTAATTCTCCATCAAAACTTCATCCCTTCCATTGGGTGTGAGAGATCTCAAGAAATCAAGAGCTAGAGTTGGAGATCCATGAGTATTGAAGATTCTCTACAAGAAATTGCTAGGGAAGATTCACATCTCTTTTGATTTTCTTTTTGGATTTAGGGTTTGGATATTTGTAATGAATCATTTATTTGTTTTGTTACTTTTATCATGATAGGCTAATCCCTCTAGTGGGATTAGGAACATGAAGAGCATATTAGATTTATATTATCATGTGGATTAAATTGGTTTTTAGTTTAATTGATGTTGATTTCTATTCATGGAGTTTAATTGTCTTGATGTTGTGATGGCATGGTTTGTTATTCATGAATGTTTATTGGTTTAATGGATTGTTGATCAATGTATTATTTGTGGTAATTAAATGCTATCATGATGTTCATGTATGTATTGCTTGGAGTGAGACGGAAACGACCCTCTATAGTATTAGGAAGGCATGAATAGACATTGAGTTTGGGTTTGACCGAAAGGATATTTGAATTCAATGAGGGGAACCAATCCATTCGTTAGCCTTAGTACACAAAAAGGGAGAGTTTAATCTAACTAGTACCTAGATGGAAGGGGTTAATGTTGGGCTTTGATCTTAAGTGCTTTTGGGAGTCTAAAATGGATCAACAACCTTTGTAACCTGAAAGGGAGCTTAGGATATAATCGTGATCACCCTTAGTCTACATCAATTGAGTTGAATTCCTTTTGCATGATAATATGAATCGAGTGTGCTTTGATGTTTCTAATCCCATGTTTTCCATACTTGAACTTTAGCACCCATTTTCTTTACTTTTTATTCATCTTCACTTGTAATTTCTCTTATTTGCAATTTTTATTTACTTGCTACTTGCTTAAGTGGTAAATCAATCTCAAAACCCCCGATCATCTTTACAAAAACAACATGAACATGAGCTCACATATTTTGCTAGTCCGAACATAACTCCTTTGAGGATTGATAATTTTTCTTGAGATATACTACTACAACGATCGAGTATTCTTGCTCGTGAATGCTACAAAAATAGGCAAACACCCTTGACATAATGGAGAATGCACTTAGCTGACAGGCTTGCAGTCAAGCGTATCAAAAAGATCCAAATATCATGAGCATACTTACCTTGGCTTAGGAAAAGTCCATCTTGAGTATATATAACTTCTGAGCCAAGAAAATATGTGAGTTTGCCAAGATTTTTTTATTGCAAATTCTGGATTAAGACGAGAGATAAAATCTTTTAAGAGATTGAGAGAATTTCCTGCAAGAATTATGTCATCCACATACACCAAGAGATATATGATAGAAGACTGCTTCTGAAAATAAATAATGACGTATTAGCACGAGTATCTCGAAAGCCAAGAAGAAGCAGAAAATCATGTAATCGTAGGTACCAAGCACGGGAAGCTTGCTTGAGACCATAAAGCGACTTCTTTAAAAGACATACATGATTAAGTTGAGAAGAATCAACATAACTTGGAGGCTTCTCCATGTAAACGGGTTTAGAGAGAACAACATTTTAAGAAGGCATTCTTGACATCAAGTTGGTGTAGAGGCCATTGGTTCATAACAACAACAGAAAGTATTATATGAACCATCGAAGCTTTGACCACATGACTAAAGGTATGAGTAATCAAAACCAAGAAGTTGAGTAAAACCTTGCGCCACAAGCCTAGCTTTATGGTAATCAATAGGCCCATCAAATAGAAACTTGGTTCAAAAAATCCATTTTGAGTCAACGATATTGGTTTAGGAGGATTAGGAACGAGAGACCACATTAAATTTGCTCGGAGAGCATTTATTTTCTTATTCATTGCAGCTACCCAATGAAGATGTTTTATGGCACTCTTAAAGCCTTTAGGAACAACAGAAGCTTGAAGAGCCTGAAATAGAGGGGTAATAACTACATTAGAAATATGAAATGGCTTTAAGATTCCAGAGGGGGATCTTGTTTGCATCAAATGAGTAGATGTAGTGGGTTGTAGTTGAATTATTGCCGGTAGTGGAGAGGGCAAAGGTTGAGGCCCAAGTATAAGGCCATGAGATGATGGAGGAAGGCTATGAGAAGAACATAGTATTTAAGAAGCTCGTGAGGGGCTGCAGATGCGACGATGATGATGAGCTATGGGGCAACACTAGGGCAGACGATAATGAAGAACCAGGTCCATAAAATAACTCAAGTATATCAATTATTGAAGCCGATGAACCATTATTCGAATAAGAATAAGGAAATAAAGCCTCATCAAATTGCGCATGCTTGGAGACAAAAATACGAGATGTAGCAGGATCGAGGCGTATAAAAATTCCTTCTGAGTTGAATTGTATCCAACGAACACATAAGGCTTACTTCGATGTGAAAATTTATTTTCAATATAACTGCGCAAACAAGGAAATACCCGATAACCAAAAAGTTGAAAATTACTGTAATTCGGAATAGAATTAAATAATAATTCAAATGGAGACTTCCCTTGTAAGATAGAGGATGGTAGTCGATTGATGGTGAATACTGCAGCTGAAAAAGCTTCAACCCAAAGAGAGGTAGGAGCATGAGCATGGAATAGCATAGTAAGTCCCATTTCAGTGATTTGCTGATGTTTACGGTCTGCTCATCCATTTTGCTCATGAGTATAATGACATGAAATATAGTGATGAATGCCTCTATCCCGAAACAATGACTTTACCATTAACAATTTATAGTATAATGAAAAGTGATACTTCAATTAATAAAAAATGATAATGCTTACAAATGAAAAGTAGCGAAAATGATAACTATTTTAAAAAATATAAAATACTTTCACGTAAGACGATCTTATAAATTTTGATATATGTAAAAAAAAACAAAGCGAGCCTTTATGTTTGGGAGCAAATTTTAATGACTTATTTTAAAATTATTTAACATTTTTATAATAATTTATTATTTCTATTAAAATATAATCTCATGAGACAGTTTTAATACTCCTTATGTCCACCACAAACGTATACATTTGCTTTTTGCACGTGAATTAAGAAGTATTATTATTTAATGTGTAATAGGGAGTTGTATTAATGGAGTGTGTGGGTGCATATATATATATATATTAAATATATTAGTGATGTGTGTGGGTCTCATGTGTTTAAAAAGGAAAATATATACGTTTGGTGTGAACGCCCAAGATAGCAAAATGTATATTTTATGTGGGCGGAGGGAGTATTTTTCTTTCCACCAATCATTTATAGTATAATTTTTTTTAATCAATTGTTAGTGTTACACGTATTGCGTATCAACAAGTGGGACAGTGTCACCTGCTAAATTTTACTATTTCAAGTTTTGAAGGTCCAATGAGGAGAGAGAGAAGCAAACTAACTCACGTCACAGCGTTTCAAACTACCGATCTCGGATCAGACATAAATGACCTCAATAATACAGTGCATCTCTCCTTCTTATAATTATACTACTATTTCTATTTCTTTCCATTTCCATTTCCGCAATCACAATTTCAATTCCTCATTTTCTCTTCCTTCGCTCATTACAATCACAGCCCACCGCCGCCGCTCCTCCTCCTCTTTATTTTCATCATCAGCTCTCTCCGGTACCTTCACCTCTCTCTTTGTATGATTCTGAATGCCTGCTTAATTTGATGGATTTATTGCTTTGATTTTTATTATTTTGCTTCTTTTTGCCTAAAACTCCGGATTTGATATTTCTTATTCTGTTCTACGTTTCCACGGTGTAGATTTGGCGCGACGCCGTGTAACCAACCTACATCTACGAGTGTCTTCTGCGTGCATGTGTGTTTCTTTTCGTTTATTTATTGTGATTGAGTCACATATGTGATGAGATGAGAGCAGGGGAAGCATTACTAATCCAGTTACTGATGAAATTGTAACCCTGATATTTGTCGTAATAGAGTAAAATTGTTCATTGTTCATCTCGAAATTCCTGTCACATATAGAGAAGTCAGTGTAATAGGAAATTATTTATGGGATATATTTCGGTGGAGCAAGTTGTATCAAGTTTGGAGCAGTGTTGGTGAAGCACATATTTATGGAATATGCCCATCAGCATTTAGTTGAAGGAATAAGAATTATGTTAAGGATAACAGATGTGCCTTATCCACATCGAATTATTACAAAGAAAAACAGATGTGCCTTATCCACATCGAATTATTACAAAGAAAGACTGTCTATAAGCCTAAGGATGCCATTGCTTGTAAGGTGATATAAGAGTAGTTGTGAATTTTTTTTGGTGATGCGGTCAATACTTATAGTTCTCGCCTAATAGCCCGTCATCTAACAATAATTTTGATTGTGAATGTAATTTGCAATGATGTAAGTCCACAGCTTCAATGCTTCAATGATTCGAGCATTATTTGGTTAGGAGTACACAAACTCTGTATTAATGAGGTCTGCCAAATAAAGACTTGTTGGTGTTGCTGCTTTGAGCTTGGTTAGCTTAGCATATTCTCTCAGGGTTCACAAATTACTGGGAACAGGGGCCAAAGTGCATATTACATAAATGTATGTTAGTTTTCAAGAGATGCTGTATTTTCTTATTTGATATATAATCATTGTGTAACCTTGCAGATATGGATGCTGCGAGAGGCCAAGGCGTGTACCATCTGCACCGCTGCAAAACTGTGCACATGGTTGCTGTTTTCCCCCCGTAACTCTCATTGAACATGATTTGTGGGCTGTAAAAAGCAATATATCTAATATGTTGCGCATCATATTATTTTACCTGCAGGTGAGACATGCTCAAGGATTCCATAACGTGGCTGGAGAGAAGGACCATAGTGCATACATGTCTCCAATGCTTTTTGATGCAGCTCTTACTCCTCTTGGGTGGGAGCAGGTTATAGTTGTTTGCATGTCCTGTTCTTGTCTGCCCTTCAGAACTTGGATTTAAATCTCAATTTCTCTCTGACTTGTTGGAGTTTATGACTACAATGAGAAATTCATTGGGCTGGTTTAAGTTTATTAATATTCTGAGATAACTTCTTACTTGTAACTGGAAATGTTTGGTCACTCTTATTGATATGTGTTCATTTCATTATTATCTAATAAAAAGGAAAAGTGAAATGACTTATACACTGTCACAGGTAGATAATCTGAGGAAGTACGTTCATTCGTTAGGTCTTTCAAAGAGAATTGAGCTAGTCATTGTTTCTCCTTTGCTAAGGTGAGTATGATGAATTTCTGATACATCTTTAAAGCTCTTACAACCCCTGAAATAAATACATAAAGTAAAAAGGAAGATAACTGGTACATACAAAGTTATAGGTGACGAAATTGGTTGTTCTGGAAACAATTTATTATGTGTCCTTTATCTAAAAATCTGTCTACGTCCGTAACTATTTCTGAAAAGGTCAGAGACACTGACTGGTGTCATGGAATGTATGAGGGTGAAAGGAGTCATGTTTAAAACTAAAATTTCTTTGGATGGCTTGCATTTAGCAGATGATCTTAATTTTGTGGAGAGTTCTAGAAAATTGAACTTTTTATATTATATGCCTCCGTCCCGGACTTATGTTCACCGGCACCGTAGATACGGAGTTTAAAAAAAGTTGTTTTTTGACCAACTTTATTGACTTTTTATGGGTTTAGATAATAAATAAATTATAAAGTATGTTATGTGTGTTAGGTGAGAGTGATATTTTTGAAATTATGATAACTTTTGAGGTTGTTGGTTGATGTGAAGTTTTTTTTTTTGGGTGGTGAACATAAGTGTAGGACGGACGAAAACTGAAAGTGTGGAGGAAGTAATATTTAAATTATCACTGACATGTAAAGTTGATTGCAGGACTATGCAGACAGCTGTTGGTGTTTTTGGTGGAGGTCAAAATGAGGGTAATGACGCACCTCCTCTTATGGCAGAAAACGCAGGGGATAGTGGTCGTCCCGAGATTTCAAGTTCAAATGCCCCACCGTTTGTGGCCATGGAACTCTGTCGAGAACATTTGGTATGAAATGATTAATAATCAGCATTTGTCGTTTCTTAGAATTTTAATGGTACTGTGTACTTAATTTTTTCATCTCTTACTACATATTTATGTTTGCTATTGTATCTGCTCAGTATAATTTTCTCATATAAGATTTAATATTTCTCATAGTCAGCTCTCTTTTGCATATACACTGTTCCATAATCTTATGTACTCAATAATTAAATTGGCATTTTTTTTGTCCTTTGAATCAATTGCTGCAAATCTTTCTGCAACATCAATATTTTGATTGAGAATATTTCTATAAAGAAAATTTGCTATAAAATACTCCCTCCGTCCCCCGCCCCCCAAAAGTATTTCACACTTTCCTTTTTCATCCGTCCCATAAAGTATTTCACACTTTACTTTTACTAAAAATGGTAAAAAATACACTATAACAATACCTACTTTTACACACATACCAACATAATACTCATTTTTTCACACATTCCAATAACTTTACACACTCTTTTCATTAAATTAATTAAAATACTTCTTCTCTTTCTTACTTTATACATAAAATAATAATTTTTTCTTAAAATTTGCACACAATAATACGTGAAGTACTTCGGGGGACGGAGTATGTCTTATTTTTGGTAGTGATTTGATTCATATTTTAATCCGTCTAAATTATCATAAAGAAAATGTGATTTCTTCAAGGAAAATGGGTTAAAAGTTTTAGATAATTTCAAAAGTAAATTTGAAAAATACGAAGAATTTCATCCGCATGTTGAGTGCGCAGTTCAATTTTTTGCTTTTCTTCGACACTGTTGTCCTTAACCTGGCTAATATGTGATGCCTCATTTATTGTCTTTTTTTAAAAAAAAATCATAGATAGATTATCTTATGAATGTATGACTGAAGATTTGTCACAAAGTAAATTTATTCAGTACATAAGAATTATTGAATCAAGATTTTATTGCATGAAACAATGTAAGTCAGACTTTAATGTCTTACTTCAGTTAAAAACTTTGTAGAGCTGAGTGAAAGGAATCTAAATGCTTTCAAGTTATTGAAAAATGTATACATAATCTCCGTTAATGTGTAAAATTTTTCAGGGAGTTCACTGGTGTGATAAGAGAAGGAGTGTAACCGAGTATAAGCCAGTTTTTCCTGCAATTGATTTCTCATTGGCAAGTACATATTCCTTGTTCTGTTTTTTCTTCATGTAGATAGCTAAAAAGAATATTGATAGTCATAGTGCTTATTGTAACATAATTTCTCTTGTCACTTGTTCTTTAAACCTCCTGCTCTTCAGATAGAAACTGATGAAGACACTCTCTGGAAACTTGAAGAAAGAGAGCTGAACGAGGAGCTGGCAGAGAGGGGCCTCAAATTCTTGAATTGGTGACTGTTTTTCAACCAACTAATTTCATTAATGTTTCAGAATACTAAACTAAAAACTACATTCTGAAATTTGATGCAGGTTGTGGACCCGAAATGAGACGGAGATAGCTGTTGTTACTCACAGTGGATTCTTACTGCATACCCTTGCTAAATTTGGTGATGACTGCCATCCATCTGTGAAGACTGAAATAGACCGACCGTAAGTCATTTATTAATTTTAAGCATCTCAACTATGAAAGTATAAAACCGATTGAGGCCCACTGCCCACCAAAGTAATTCCAACAACAACTGCCCAGTAAACAGTGGTTTGAATAAACCTAAGAGCCACTTGGTTCAAACTGCTTGTTGGGGTTAATAATGAGAATAGTTGGGCAGCCAATCAGAATGTGAACCATGATTACTTTATAATTATTTGATTCAAATCCAGAAATAAAGTTCTAATTTGATTGATGACATATTGTTTAATTTAACCATATTAATGTAAATACTAAATTAATTGAAGTTTTCATTTCCCTCCAATTAATTAATGTATTTAAACTTCACTATACATATTTTTACTTTATTTTTTAAATATATTCATGTATTATATTATTATTATTATTATCTATTGTTTAATCAATATCTTTTTATGTATTAAATATAGTATATTGTATCATATATAGTGCATAAACTATGATGAAGAGGGAATGGGTATACCTGATGCATGAATATTCTTGATTGAGGTACCAATATTGAGAAGGGAGGGGACTAGTAAAAATAAGTTGGAGGAACCATTCCTATATTTTCATTCTCATAAACTTTTACCAATCAATGTCTATTAGAATGATTTTCCATCTCATTCCTATTGCAGTTCCATTAAGTCACCCACTCCCCATTGAGTATATGAGGTCCTTCAGTGTATAAAAGAAAAAGGGTTGAGAATTAATGTGAATCTGGATTATTTTTTTTCTAATATAGGAATTTGGATTCTTCAGTATATATAAGAAAAAGGGTTAAGAATTAATGTGAATCTGGAGTTTTTTATTTGGAGGTGGATCAGTGATAGGGTAAATTATGTATTCATTTGAGTAAACTCATTATATCTTCACAGTTACTGTGGTTAATTTGATCCTCTCATGCGTTCATTGTTTTACGTTGAAGTCATGCAGTAAGATTATTCTGGTGATACCAATTAACCTGTGATCATTAATTAAGAGATGATCGAATTCCTGTTTCCATGCAGATTCAACAATTGTGAACTTCGATCAATGGTCATAGTTGATAGAAGGTAAATTAAAACACCTTCAAATCTTGGATAGACTTGCTATGTATTACATTAATCTCTTACATCCCTACTCTTTACTTTGTGATTTGCAGTATGATTGTTTCAAGTTCTTCAGAATCTGATTATCCAGGAAAGATTCCCAACGGACCAGACGCCCCTAGCGAGGATGCTGTTGAGAAACCCTGATGGCGTTTCATTCTCTCTATATGATTATTTCAGATTCCACACATTGTTAGGTCATCAGTGCCTAGATTCATTCATCATTAATATGGGAATTCAAATAATATCGGTGTAGAATTTTTAATTTGGATGGCAGGGTTAGAATTAATAGAGCAGTTAGATATTCCATCCATCTATATATTGTAACATGCTAGGTTATAGGATCCTAGCTAAGTTGTACGAATGATTTATGTTCAACGGAACAAGTACATGTCGCTGTGCTGAGTATGTACTTTAACAGGTACTAGCTCCTCACAATTCTGATAGGGCAGCTCCTTGTTTGCCTGCCTTTAGGCTATCTCTTGTCGTTCACTCAAATAAGCAATCTCTTGTTGTTCACTCGATCCTTGTATTAAATCTATACTACGTACTAGTCTTATTAATTTTAGGGTAATTGTGAAAAATACCCAAAATGAATATGACAAAATTAATTTTGCCTATCCTCCAAAAAAAGTTATTAATTCTACCAATTTGCTAATTTTTTGACGATTTTGCCCTTGAAATTTTTTTTTGAAAGGTCAGACTGGTCAGCCGGTCAACTGGTCAAAACTTTTACTTGTCGGTAACCATGCCGGTATCCATATAGGTGACTATGTGGGTAACCATGTAGGTAATCATGTTGGTATACAGACTCATTTCAACTTAATTTTCCTCATATTCGTCACGCATCAAAATAATATCAGAGCATATAAAAAACCCTGATCCTCTACTGCGTGACAAACGTTAAAAATCCCAAAGTAGAGCTCTCCTTAAGGGGTGACCCATCGACCTGTATGTCCTCGTCGCTCTGGGTTGGCAAACTGACAGGTGCCTTTTGATGGGATGACCCCTAAGCGTAATTGGCCCATCACCTAAGGCGAACCCGTGGTGCTCTGGGTAGGGTCTGCGGTCAAAATGGTATCAGAGCCCTAGCTTTATTCATTTATGAATGAAAAATTTATTATATACTTATATCACTTAATGAGAGGAGAGTTTCAAAGAGATATGGATCCGAACGAAAGTTCGACATCCGAGAGTGACAGGACTATTAGCTCTGTTCAAAATTGGAGCAACAGCGCCTTCTGGCCCGTTGGATATGACGAGACAAGCAGCTCTATAAACAATACTATAATGTGTTTTATAGACAATATGCAGAGAAAGAATACGAGGACGTCGATCGATTTTGGGATAATCTCGATCGAAGGTGGAGACCAAGGTGACGGGGAGAAAATCAGGAGGAAGGTTGCCATCAACTTTCAGAATAGAACCCCTTTTACACCAAAAGGAGAAGACGACAGAGGTCACAAGGCCAAAGTCCAAAAACGAGAAGATGATTGCTATTCTTCGAGGAGAATCCACATCCCTAGATGGAAAGAGCAAATCTTAAAGATTTACAAGATCTATATGAGTCCTTCTAAGGACTATCAATTGTAGATCTAACGATGAATATTGGAGAAACATCAAGCTCACAGCAGTAGTCACAGGCTCCTCAGAGACAACATGAGCTGAGCCAAAATGAAGGGACTTCTGGATCACATGGAGTCTGACAAGAAGAGACTTCCCAAAACCAAGAAAATTTCAAGATAAAGGTAAGTTGGCTCCCCTTTGATGGTGAACTTTCTCCTCCTTGATCATGCTAAAATCTTCAACCAATGATGAATTCCTCTTCTTAGATTGGTGGATGGATGGATTAGTGGATAGATTTGAGGAGATCAAGTGGTTTGAATGGATGAAGTAAAGGATAGAAGAGATGGAGATGAATGTGTGTGATTTAGGTGTCTAGTGTGTGTGGAAACTGATCCCAAATGATTCCTCTCGGATTTTGTGGTCAAAACATGTATTTATACCCCATGGAAGCTTCTAGAACACGTGCAATTTTTAATTCTGATTTTGGTTCGGACTCAACTCGAGCAGGCACAGCTCGAGTCGAGCTGTGACATGCTTCGGCATTTTTTCACTTCCATGAACGGCCTCAGTCATGGGCGTGTAGCTAATTCTGATGCCCGCGCACGGCTTCGATTGCAGGCTCGTGTGCAGCACACGACCCAAGCTCGACCACACAGCTCGACTCGAGCTTCAGAGCTCGACTCGAGTGTGGTCGAGTCCTGTCCAGCCTCTTCGTTTCAGCTCCTGACTCCATTTTGCTCCGTTTTTGACCTATTTTACATACATTTAAGCTTATTCCCACACATTTATTAATTCAAAATAATAATATCTATCTCATAATAAAACACCACCAAAAGATACATAAAATGGATAAAAACACATAAAAATACATAATAAAAGACACTAAAATCTAGGTGAAAATGACACCGATCAATATATCTGGGGAATATCCTCGAGTTTGGATGCAAGAAGGATCAAATCCAAATTATGTTAAGCAATGGTATGATTTTGGAGCGCTAGCTTCAATATATACTGTTGCACCAAGCTTCCTAGAGCTTTCGAAGCTACCAGAGTGGCTAGAAAAAATAGTTTTTAAGGTATGGGAAAACAACGTAACTTTATCCAGAGGCGATGTGTTGGAGTTTTAATTCACCAGTGCGGCTCCAGAACCAGTTGGGAAAGGCAACCACGAGGCCTTCCATTTCATCAAGCTAAGAAGACCCGATGTTTCAGCATCAAATAGGATCAAGGAGTCTTCTGGGAAGGAACCAGTCTTGGTTTCTACATTTCCCGAAGAGCAGATTTCTACGCGTAAAGCGAGAGGTTTGTACGCCTGCATTAAAGCAATTATGGAGGTGAACTTCCCATTCAAGTTCGAACACAAGTCTTTGAATGGGTCTTTTCTGTTGAATACTTTAACAGGGAAGAAGACAGAGTTTGCTGAAAAGGCCTTCCAGGAAAAACAAGATCTTCTTTGAAAAAATAAGATTCCGGTGAGTAAACAAACTCATCGGAGATATTGCAACATGACCCATTTTGGGCAATGGACAAACAAAGTATGCACAAGTTGTTCCACCCAAACAGAATCAGAGTTTGGAAATGTAATAAGGTTGGGCATAGGGATGATCAGGAGTGTTGAACCACCCCCAGCAAAAGAGACACGTGGAAAGAAGAGGGTAAAATCTCTTCAAATTATCCAAGAGTCAGGAGAATCTTCAGGCACCAATGAAGACAAATGATTCTTCAAAAAAGCCAGAGTCGGATGACTTTTCCATAAGGGTAAAGATAAGGAGCCATGTGATTCCCGCAAAAGTCAAAAAAGAGATGGACCAGATAAGGGCATCCAATAAAGAGAGAGGGACCAGCCAGCTGCAAAAGTTGGAATCCAATGGGAATAACGTAAGCAGTGACGCCAGCACAATGAGGTAAGCATTGACGTCGGCCAAAGTAAAGAGGCTTTGAAATCCAGATTTCACATTCTAAAGCCTCTATAAATAGAAGAGCTGAGAAAGCAGAAGGCATCAACCATTCCCTTCTGTTTTCTCTCATTCAATAAACATTGCATTTTCCTTTCTTTTCTTGTATGAGTGTTTCCATTTCAGCTACCATAGGTAGCTAGAGGAGTCTTCTCCTCTTATTTAAGTAGTATGAGTGTGTAATAATATTTTCATTCTATTAATAAATAATCTTGGGCTACCGCCCGTAGTATGTAACCTTCCATTATATTTGTTTGGTGTGAAAATCTGCATGTTTTAGGGTCTGATTTAGTATCGTTTTATGGGATTTATATTTGTATTTTAGCACTAAATGATTAATTTTTATATATTTAAGATATTGGTGCATTTTAGGTACTATTTCGTATTTTTAGGTGGAAAACGAATTAAAAGTGCAAAATTGGAATGAAGAGTGAAATCGTGAAAGAATGCTGAAAAACGCATATCCAATTTGCATAATTTTTCTGTATTTTTATAGAAGTCCAAATTAATTATGTGATATATGGTTGGAAAGCTACAGAAGAAAATATCATTTAAGCTCAAGAAACACCTTAATTGAAGGTCATATGGGGAGTTATGATCAAAACGGTGAAGTCGCGCAAGCTATGCCGACCTAGCACGACCTGTTCCAATTTTGCACGACTCATGCCCTATAATGTTGGACTTTTTGTAAGTTCTTTATATGGATAGAAAGCTAAGGAAGAGAGGGTCACGTGAGCATAAAAATTACTTCAATCAGAGCTCGGTTGAAGAAGTTATGCTCAAAACCGTGAGGTCGCGCAGCTACCGGCGAGAATTCCGAAAATTCACAAAAATTGCCCTCTATTTCCTATTTTCTTGGTGGCCAAGTTATTTCCTAAAATTCATGAAAATTACCCTCTATTTCCTATTTTCTTGGTGGCTAAGTTATTTCCTAATTTAATATACCTCCATATCTTCCATAATTATATTTTTTCTGATTTTTCAAGATCCCACATCCTTTTACTCCCTATCTTTTATTCCATTCTCACACCTATATATACCCATTCTCATCACCACATAAAATGTGGAGAAACCGAATAACTTTATACCACACCCTTTGGGCTACACATTCTTCACCCATCATCTTCTGCCATCCATCTCTACCCTATACCCACCTTTCACCCATCAAGACGGAAAGAGAAAACTAAGAATTATTCCAGACAAGGGTTTTTATTTCTTCTTTAATTTTTTATTGTTGATTTATAGACTCATGGGTAAGTTTCATTCCATAGACATGGTTGTTGCTTGTAACACCATGGGCTAGTACTTTTCTGGATAGTTCTAGGTTTTGAAGGTTGAATTGTATTGAATTGATAACCTAGACTAGGTTATGGATTTCTGCAGTATTCTTATTCCCTTATTAATGCTTTGATTGAGACTTATTCCTGATATGTCATTGTCTTATCTGCCCTCATTCATGATATGTCATTGTCTTATGCATATTTATGCTTGTTGCTTGTGCCATAAAGTGATTATATTTGTCTATCTGTTATGGATAAAGAGGATCTAACCATAAAACCTTTATTCATTATAATAATTAATATTGGACACTTAATATATTTATTAGTTACCATTCTAGAGGATTTGGTTTCTTAGATTATTGGTGGGAACCGAGGTTTAATTCTTAAGTACCTATAAAGGGAAGTCTAGTGCTCTAACCTTTAATGGAATTTTGCATGAAGTACCTAGAAAGGGAGTAGGAATTATTCTTCTGCATCTGAGGGTTTGAACCAGATTTATGTGTTAAATTTATTTTAAAAGAGGGATTTAACATAGTTATGTGATTGCTTCCATAAAATCTGCAGGAATTATAATCGATTGTCTAGTGATTTAATTTGACTAATTTAAACTGTATTTCCTAGAACTATCTTGTTTTCTCTCTTGAAACACTTGTGATTGTTTGTGGTTTTTTTATTTAATATTTATTTTCTGCATAATTAGTTTAATAATTTCAAAATTAGAAAAGGTTACTTTGTCTTAATTATTAGTGGTGCGAATTAGTTAGTATGTATCTTATTTAACACTAATCCTTTGGGTTCGATATTTTTACTTGGTCACACGCTGAGCTACAATTGATTCCCTACACTTGGGGACATACAAAATTGTGAACAAGCAATATTCTGCAACTTTAATCTCCATATTTTCCGACGAGAAATAGTAGCAGCATCCTGTACACCCGGTGTAGGAAACGAACCAGGGTTGTGCTGAGATCCGCTGAAGGAATGGGACTGAACCATCACACTGCGGGGCGCGTGGTTGGCTGTGAGGAGCAGCTGTAAAACCTCTCCCGTATACCCGGTAGATTAACGGTCGAAAAAGGTACTGTTGCTATTTCAAGTTGGTTAATTACGAGATAAGTGTTGTTTAATTAATGTACGGAAGCATGCTGAGCCTGATATGGTCGTAATGAACTATGCATATTTTGAAGAAAATGAAAATATTAAAATGAGTTTGAACCGACAAGGATGCCATGCTGCCAACCATGTAGGCCACCATTTTGGTAGCGACAAGGTTACTGACACAGGTGTATTAATCCAGAAAAATTAATATTCATAGGAGAGAGAAAAAATGGTGGTATTAATCTAAAACTTTTAGAATTGGGTATTTTTAAAAGTCTCCCTTAATTTATTTGCCCCACAATTTTGTCAAATCTCTCTGTACACTATCCATAAAATTAATAGTACTCCATCCCTCGTGTGACGTTGTTAAAAAACTCAAAAGTGAATAAATTTGTAAAAAAATAATACTTCCTCATTCGTAGTTATTTTGAATAGTTACTATGGAGTATAATTTAAGAAAATGGCAAAGTCTTGTGTGAGACCATCTCACGTAAGCCCTTACGTAAGTCGGTCAGAAAGTAATAACTTTTATAATAAAAAGTGATAATAAATTAATAAAAAATGATAATGTTATTTCATGAACAATTTATAGTATAAATGAAAAGTGATAGCATTTTATAGCGAAAGTGATATTATTTTATAGCGAAAGTGATAGGAATTTTAAAAAGTATAAAATGGTCTCACGTGAGATGGTCTCACGCAAGACCTACCCTAAGAAAATTTATTTTTTTAAGCAACTTAATTTTAAGGGATATTATAGTATTTTTAAGGAGTAAATAAATTAATTATAAAGTATGTTATGTGTGTTAGGTGGGGGGATTTGGAAGTGATATTTCTGAAATTAAGATAAGTTTTGAGGGTGTTGGAAAAGTTTCAATTTTTTATTTTTTATTTTGATGAAGATAAGTGTGGGACAAAAAAAAGGAAAGTGTGAAGATAAGTGTGGAATAAAGCGAGTATTACTTTATTATTTTGTATTTATAATAAAAAAACTCAAAGGTTAATATTCCCTCCGTCCCATAATTGTTGTCGTTCTTACTGTAAACACAAAGTTTAAGAAAAGTTACTTTATGATCAACTTTATTGACTTTTTAGGGATATTGTGATATTTTTAAGAAATAAATAAATTATAAAGTATGTTATGTGTGTTAGTTGAGAATGGTAATTTCGAAATTAAGATAACATAAAGTATGTTATGTGTGTTAGTTGAGAATGGTAATTTCGAAATTAAGATAACTTTTAAGGTTGTTAGTTGAGTAAAATTTCCATTTTTGTAGTGTCACAATTACTATGAGACGGACGAAAATAGAAAGTTAGACAATTATTATGGAACAAATGGAATAAAAATTATGAGAAAAAAAAAGAACTCATTCATCCACAAATAAGATATTTATTTATCATTTTTTGTGTATATACTTGAAATACGTCAATTTTCTTTTTTTAAGAAAAAAAATCTTTATACTTACTACTAATATAACCACTTAACTACTTAATCATTAATCCATGTAAAAAAACATAATTCACATTTATTACTCCCTCAGTCCTGAGTATTTTTATCCGTTTGTACGGGCACGGAGATTAAACTATTTTATTTTTTTAATATATAATGTAGAAAAAAGTAGGGATAAATTAGTAATTTAAAAATAAAAAGTAAATAAAGTTATTGAAAATGATAAATAAAGTATAAAAAAATAATTAAGTTGTTGGAATTGTAAAAAGTACTACTATATAATAAAATATTATGTGTTTTTACCATAAAAGGAATGGATAAAAATACGTGGGATATTCAAAAATGGAAAGTGGATAAAAATACCTGGGTCGGAGGGAGTATTTTATATAGCTTATTTAATTCACATAAATTATTTTACTCTTTTCATTCCGTGTTAATATTTACGTTTACCTTTTGGTCGTAGATTAAGAGATACTAATATAATATTTTAATGTGTAGTGAGATGAGAGAAATAATATTTAATGTGAAGTGGGAATTGTATTAGTATTGTGTGTGAGGCCTACATTGTATAATTAACTGTTTTGTGTGGGTTCATCCAACTTGGCAAAAAAAAATGTAAACCTTAACTAGGTAAATCAAAATAAAATACATAAACTTTAACACCGGGACATAGGGAGTATAATTCATTTATTATCTATGCGAAGCAAAATCAAAAACAAATTTTTTAAAACTCCAATTTCAGTACTCCCTCCATCCGCTTTCAAGGGTATCATTTTCAATTTTGGGCGTTCGCCCCTAAGGGTCTTATTTCCTTTTTTATCCACCACATCCACTAATACAACTAAAAAATAGGACCCACACATTTACTAATACAACTACCCACTACACATTAAATAACAATACTCTTTAATCTCCATGCTCAAAAGCAAATGACACCATTGAATCCGGACGAAGGGAGTAATTTTGAATTTTAATCTGGGAAAGTTGGGAATAAATGAATAGCTTACGAGGAAGTAATATTATGGTTGCGGATATCTACACACACAATTTTCCTTCACACACCCATTTCATCATATTTACAAAAATACCAATAAACAAAAAACCCATAATACCTTTAATGAATATTCCCCTCTCGCACACACTCTTAATTCATAAAAAAACGTCATACACCCACCACTAAATACATAAAATATAACACTCCTACATCTCTACATCTCTAAAATTCAACTCCCTTCTTAAACATTCAACCTCTTCATTTTTTTATTTTTTGCAATAGAGTGAAAATTCTAACTCAAACCATCTCAACCTCAAAACTCATCGAAGAAATATAATGTCGGATGAAGAAACAACAAAGAGACTTAAAATGTGTTATTTTAAAAGTTTAGACTAATGTAAATGTTTTTTAGCAATTGAAGTTATCTGAAATCGCGAATTTCAAGACCAACCAGAGACGAAAGTTATTAGATTAATCGTCCAATGTCGGATGAGAATTTTCACTCTATTGCAAAAAATAAAAAATGAAGAGATTGAATATTTGAGAAGGGTGTTGAATTTTAGAGGTGTAAGAATGTTATGTTTTATGTATTCAGTGGTGGCCTGGTGGGTTGATGAGTGTGTAAATTCACAAGTTTGACGCTATGTTTTGTGCTAGTTTTGGAGAGTTTTGATGTGGAAATAGGTGGAAAACCTATATATATTGTGAATTAGCATGAATCAGGTGTTAGTGGAGCTATTTGAGTATTTTCTTAGCAAAAACAGAGTGAAAGAGCCAAGAATCGAAGAGACGGAGTCGAAGCCATGCGAACCGCCCAAGAATTAGGTGGGTTCGACCTGGTTGGAGGAGGGTTCGACCTCTCCAGCAGGTCGAACCAACATTGCTGAGCTGAAAGAAGAGGATTCGACCACGACTCAAGTGGTTCGATCTGTCCATCAGGTCGAACCATGGTCGAACCAGTTCGCAGGAAAGAGGATTCGACCACGACGTTTGAGTTCGACTTGCCAGTTGGTCGAATCGGGAGCAGGAGTTGCCCAGTGATGAGGTTCGACCTGGGGTTCGACCAAGGCCTAAGTGGTTCGACCTGTCCAGAAGGTCGAACCTGTGCAGAATTCTTCCAGTAGTGGGGTTCAACCTGGGGTTCGACCTATGGCCAGTTGTTCGACCTGTTTGACGTGGTCGAACCTATGCGCGAGAACTTACCTTATCCAGATTTTCGAGGCCGAAACGCGTGAGATCACTTAGAAAGCCCATTCCAAGCCCTAGAGACGTGACTACAAGTATAAAAGGAGGCTCATACAGAGAATAAAAAGAGCTTTTGATCATCAATCATAAGAGAGACAAGAGTAGAGGTGGTGATCCATCCGGAGGGCTGTGACAGAGGTTCGCTGAAGGTTCAAGTAAGAATGATCAATCTAACCATGATTGTTCCTAGATCAATCATGGGCTAGAACCACCTTGGTAGTTCTAGGGTTATGAAAGTTTCATGATGTAATTCGTATTTCGTGTGTAAAACTCCGTACAACACTACCTGTGGTTTGTTTTATATAAGATTGCATATTTAATCCATACTCATAGTCGTTTTGTGCATCAATGATCATTGTGTAGAGTCTGAATACATAACATGGTTATTGATTGAGTGCGTTCACTACTGAGCAGGGTTTATTGTTATAATTCTAAGTGAAGGGATTCCGAAGTCTTATTAGAACCGTCTTATATAAATATTCATGAATTGAATTAAATTCGGGTTGATGAATAGGATGAAGAGTATAACTTTATAGTACCTAAAAAGGGAGATCAAATCGGGTTAGATTCTAGACGTAGAAGATAATTGATTATGATAGTACCTATAAAGGGGGGTGAAGTATATCTCTTGCTCCGAGGTTATTTACACGTGTTACACGCATGTTTACTTGTGTCTATAGAGTAGATATGCATGGTTTAGTGATGCGTCCACGAACAACAGGGCAGAGTCGGACACCATCACATGAAAATACGAATTGCTAGAGAAACTGGATGACCCGATGAACTACCTATTAATCTATTGATCACAACTCACTTTTCTCTACTCTTACTATTTCTTTTTGCTATTTCAATTAGAAGTTATTATCCATTAAACCTTTACAATTACCAAACATAGTCTAAAATATACTAGAAGATAATAAAATTGATACTTAACTGTCCCTTGGGTTCGATATTGTAACTTGGTCATCTTCGCGACTACAATTGATATCCTTATACTTGAGGATTAATTTGTGTGTTGAGAAAACCCCTATCAAATTCTTGGCGCCGTTGCCGGGGACGGCGTAAAATATCTTTTTTGTATTATTTCTAGTTTATTAGGACTATTTACCTTATTTTGTTGTTTTCTTTCTTATTCGTTTTAGGTGTATGCTCACAAGATCAAAGAAAGGTAATCTTGAACCGTATAATCCTGAGATTGGAGCATCATCAAGAAAGAAGAAGAAGAAAAAGAGCAAGGCAAAGACAATTGACCCAACTGAAGCTCTGAATTTTAGAGTCGAGGTTGACGAGCAGATTTCGCATACGATTGAGGCTACAACTGAAGTTAATTTGGAAGTAGAAACAGTCAACATGGCAGCGAATCCGGATAATCTAGCCATCCGAGAGGTTTTCAGAAATAATGGGGCTGGAAATTATGAGCTTTTAAGAGCAAGGGGAACTAACACAGCGTTCGATCTTCATCCCGCTCTTATTAGCATGATAGAAAGAAACTCCTTTTCAGGAGGGTCTTTCGAGGATCCGCAGCAGCATCTGAACAAGTTCTTGGGCTATGCAAGTACTCAAAAAGACGTAGGAGAACATGAAGATGCTAGGAAGATCCTTTTGTTCAAATTCTCGCTTACTGAAAAGGAGAGGGATTGGTACGATACTATTAACGCAGCTGAGTGCACCACGTGGGAGCAATTGAAGTTAAGTTTCTTAGAAAGGTATATGCCACCTTCGAAGGTGTTTAAGATGAAGCAAGATATTAACCAATTTGCTATCAGTGGAGGTGAGAAACTTCATGAAGCGTGGGATAGATTCAAGGACATGCTCAGGAAGTGCCCTCAACGTGGGTTATCTAAAGCCCAATATATCAGTATATTCTACAATGGATTGGACTGTGAATCAAGAGTGCTACTTGATGCTTCTTCTAATGGAGCATTGCTTACAAAGTCATCCGTTGAGGCTGAGAGATTGTTTGAAGACATATCGATGAATTTGAGGGATTGGCCTACTGATAGATTTAGAGGTACGTATGTTCTTGGAAAGGTAGCTCAGGTTGAACAAGCAATAGTGAAAACAAAGAGAGAGGATGAGATCGTTTCGAGCTTGTCCAATATCAACAAGCTACTTGAGTCTCAACAGAAGCAGATCAGCGAGATATCTCAACGAGTGCCAATCATGCAGCGAAGAGATGATGAATAATGGAACCATCCAAGAAGAATTGGAGGAAGCAAATTATGCCATGGGTCAAAGTATTCAAGGAACGAGGTACCCAAATCAAGGAAACAGGAATTACCAAGGGAACTATCGAGGGAACTTTAATAATTGTGGTCCCCCTGGTAGTTATCAACAGCAACCAAGGAGACCTAAATTTTCATGGAGCAATACGAACAATGCAGTGCAACTTTCGATGGGTGTTGATCCAGGAGAAAAGGTGGAAGAAGGGAAGCCTGGTTTTGAGGATACTGTGAACCGGTATATGGTAAAGAATGATGAAAGAGTGAACCGCCTTGAGGCAAAACTTGAGAAAAAGATTGATGATCACCACAGAGATTTGTCCACTCAAGTGAAAGATCTCACGTTGTTGATGGGTACAATTGCAGAGAATGTGAACACATTGACTCAAACTGTAGGAAAAGGTAAGTTTCTGTCTCAGAGTATAGAGAATCCGAAGTTGTGTAATGCCATCACACTGAGGTCGAGAACGCAGTACGAGGGACCGATGAGGCCGGAATCAAAGTTGGAATTTTCTAAGCTTCGGTTCGACCAACATTCACAGGGTTCGACCTGGCATACAGGTCGAACCATGGTCGAACCTCAGCAACAAAAGCACTCTGTTTTGTCACAGGAACGGTTCGACCAACACTCAGAGAGTTCGACCTGGCATACAGGTCGAACCATGGTCGAACCTCATCGGCAAGAGCACTCTGTTTTGACGCAGGAACGGTTCGACCACGATCGAAATGGTTCGACCAACTCTTCAGGTCGAACCCAGGTCGAACCGGAGGATAGAGATTATACAGTGGAGTGGTTCGACCACGATCAAAATTGTTCGACCAACTCTTCAGGTCGAACCCAGGTCGAACCGAAGGATAGAGAATATACAGTGAAGCGGTTCGACCACGGGGGTAATTGTTCGACCTCCAATGCTGGTCGAACCCAAGTCGAACCTCCGGAGTAGAATGAGATCAGTCTTCCAGGAGAGAGGTTCGACCAATACAATCCTGGTTCGACCTCCAAAATTGGTTGAACCCTAGTCGAACCTCGCCAAGATATTTTGATTGATGCACCTGATGTTCCTTTTGATGTTGATGCAACTCCAGTGGTACGGAATGAGCAAAGTATAGACATAATAGCTGAGAAAAAATGGGAAAGAGCTAAGCGATTAAGAGCCGAAAAGGAGAAAGCGGAGAAGGTTGATCATGATGAATGGGGGATTCCCAAAACAAAGATACCTCCACCGTTTCCCTACAAGCTAGTGAAGAAGGGGTTGGAAGAGAAGTTCAAGAAGTTTTCAGAGATAATGAACAAGATAAGCTTGAACATCCCTTTTTCAGAGGCAATCATAGAGATGCCATATTATTCTCGATTCCTTAAAGACATATTGATGAAGAAGCGAAGCTTAACCGGAGTTGAAACGGTAAACTTATCTGAGAATTGTAGCTCAATTATTCAAAAGAAGTTGCCACCAAAGATGAAAGATCCGGGGAGCTTTACTATTCTATGTGAGATCGGGAAGGGGCCAGCACGGCGAGCTTTGTGCGATCTAGGGGCAAGCATCAATTTGATGCCGTTGTCCATCTTTCAGAAGCTTGGTTTTGGGGAGATGACTCCGACAACTATTGCTCTCCAATTGGCAGATAGATCAATGACGTTTCCGAAAGGTATAGTTGAAGATGTTCTTGTAAAGGTGGAGAAGCTAGTCTTTCCCGTGGATTTCCTTGTACTAGAAATGGATGATGACAAGGATAATGTTCCTTTAATCTTGGGGAGGCCATTCCTTGCTACGGCTGGAGCTATGATAGATGTTCGGAAGGGAGAACTGAAGTTGCGAATGGACAAAGAAGAAGTACTTTTCAACTTGGACAAAGCAATGAAGATGCCAATGGAGTCCCAGTGTTATAGTATTGACGTGGTGGAGGAGATTGTGAAGGAGGATATGTCTCTGATCTTGTCAAAGGATCCTCTTGAGACATGTCTGATGGAGTCTCTTACTTATCCCACTACAGAGCTTGACGGACTTTCTAACGAGGTATGTATTGAATTTCTTGAAAACTTACTTGCTTTGGGTGATGACAGGTTTGCATTGGAAAGAAATAAGGCGGAAGAAGTCAAATGGACTAGGAAATACTTGCCTTTGGATAACGAAAATACTCCAGTGGAAGAAAGAAAATAGGAGTTGAAACCATTGCCGGAACACTTGAAGTACGCTCTTCTTGGTGATAATGCACAATATCCGGTAATTGTATCTTCTTCCCTTAATGATGATCAACTTGAGGAGTTATTAGATGTCTTAAGGAAGTACAAGTCTGCAATAGGGTGGTCACTTGATGATTTGAAAGGTATTAGTCCTTCGTATTGTATGCATCGGATTAGGTTGTTGGATGAAGCCAAGGCGAGTGTTCAAAATCAGCGTAGGGTGAATCCCGCAATTCAAGAGGTGATAAGAAAGCAAATCCTTACGTGGTTGGATGCTGGAATTATATATCCTACTAGTGATAGTCCCCATATGAGTCCATTGCATGTAGTTGCTAAAAAGGGGGGCATGACTGTAGTGAAAGCTGAGAATGGAGAAGCTATAGCCACGAGGATTCCTACGGGATGGCGTACATGTGTGGATTACAGGAAATTATATGAGAACACGTGTAAGGACCATTTTCCTCTTCCTTTTTTGGATCAAATGTTGGATCGTCTTGCAGGGTATGAGTTTTATTGTTTCTTGGATGGATACTCGGGGTACAATCAAATCATGATTGCTCCCGAGGATCAAGAAAAGACCACTTTTACTTGCCCCTACGGGACCTTTGCTTTTAGGAAGATGCCGTTTGGATTGTGTAATGCGCCTGCTACTTTTCAGAGATGCATGATGGCGATTTTTGATGGTTTGATAGAGAAGATCATGGAAGTATTCATGGACGATTTTTCAGTTTTTGGTTCTTCTTTTGATATTTGTTTGTCTAACCTTGCTATTGTTTTGAAGAGGTGTCAAGAAACTAATCTTGTCTTGAATTGGGAGAAGTGCCACTTCATGGTGAAGGATGGGATTGTTCTTGGGCATCATGTTTCCGCCAAGGGATTACAAGTAGATCGTGCTAAAGTGGTGGCAATTGAGAAGCTTCCACCACCGACCAATGAAAGAGGAGTGCGGTCCTTCCTTGGACACGCCGATTTTTACAGGAGATTCATAAAAGACTTCTCAAAATACTCTAAGCCCTTATCTCATTTACTTGAAAAGGATATTCCTTTTATGTTTAATGATGAGTGTCTAACAGCTTTTCAAGTTTTGAAGGAGACGCTTATTACTACCCCTATCTTGATCACACCGGACTGGACTCAACCGTTTGTACTTATGTGTGATGCAAGTGATGTAGCACTGGGTGTGGTGCTCGGGCAGCTAAGGGAGAAGAAGTTCTGCGCCATTTACTACGCGAGTAAGACTTTTGATGCAGCACAGAAGAATTACACGGTGACTGAAAAGGAGTTTTTAGCTGTTGTGTATGTATTCGATAAGTTTCATCAGTATTTGGTTGGCATGAAGACGATTGTGTATACGGATCATTCAGCGATTCGGTATTTGATGGAGAAGAAGGAGACGAAGCCTAGGATTATAAGGTGGATTCTACTACTTCAGGAGTTTGACATGGAGATTCGGGATAAGAAAGGAACATAAAATGTGTTGGCAGATCACTTGTCAAGGTTGGAGACTAGAGAACATTGTGATAATTCTTTTGAGTATATTGAAGAAATGTTCCCTGATGAGAAGATCATGACTGTGGCTGTTGAAGGAACTGAGCGAGCGTGTGTGGTCGCAGCGCAAGGTATGAATCCATGGTACGCGGATTATGTTAATTACATTGTCATTGGAGAAATTCCAAGGGATCTCAACCGATATCAACTTGCGAAATTTCGGAGGGAAGTTGAGACATTTATATGGTATGATCCGTTTGTTTACAAGATTTGTACAGATTCTATTGTCCGAAGATGTGTGCCCGAGATGAAAATGGAAAGTGTGCTTGAGTTCTGCCATGCACAACCAAATGGGGGGCATTTCGGAGCGCAAAAGACTGCAGCTAAGGTACTTCAATCCGCTCTTTATTGGCCTACATTGTTTAGAGATAGTGAGAGCTATGTGGCGTCTTGCGATAGATGTCAGCGCATGGGAAATATAGGTAGGAGAGATGAGATGCCAATGCAGCCTAGCATAGTTGTGGAGATATTTGATGTATGGGGGATCGATTTTATGGGGCCTTTTCCCCCGTCGAATGGGTTTCTCTACATTCTTCTTGCGGTGGATTATGTTTCAAAGTGGGTGGAAGCGATTCCTACTCATGTTAATGACTCAAAAATTATTTTATCTTTCTTGAAGAAGCATATTTTTGCCCGTTATGGAGTTCCTAGAGCACTAGTTAGTGATGGAGGTTCCCACTTCGTCAATAAATTTCTTGAGAAGGTGCTTAAGGATTATGGTGTTAAATATAGGGTTACTACACCCTATCATCCGCAAGCGAATGGGCAAGCAGAGGTCTCCAACCGTCAAGCCAAGCAGATTCTGGAGAAAGTGGTAGGAACTAATAGAAAGGATTGGGCTATGAAGCTTGATGATGTGTTATGGGGGTTCCGGACCGCTTACAAGATGGTGTTAGATATGTCACCGTATCAAATTGTCTATGGGAAGCCGTGCCACTTACCTGTAGAGATTCAACACAAAGCATTTTGGGCTTTGCGATGCTTGAACTTGACCCTTAAGGATGTGAAGGAGTTGAGGATAACTCACATGAATCAATTGGATGAGTTTAGGAGTCGTGCTTACAAGAATTCAGAGATTTATAAGGAAAGAATGAAGAGGTGGCATGATTCTAAGATCTCATACAAGGAGTTCAAGCAAGGAGATGAGGTACTACTTTTTAACTCTCGTTTGAAGCTTTTTGCAGGCAAGTTGAAATCTAAGTGGACGGGACCGTTCATGATTCATCGAGCCTTAGGAGGGGGGAGTTTTGAGCTTATTGACAAAGATGGAGACGTTATCGCGGCGAATGGGCATCGGTTGAAGCATTATAGGTCGCCGGATGATGCGTGTGTCATTTTTTATGATACCTTGATCTGATTTGGTACCGTCGTGACTCTCCGACGTTAAACATGAGCGCTTGTTGAGAGCTTACTCTTCCGTTTTATTGCTTTATTTCTTTTGTGTGAGTAAGAAATTTTTATATTTAAGATGCTTACTGTAAGCAATTAAAATTCACGGTCCAATTAAATGGCGACACGTGGATTTTATTGATTAAATATCAATTTTAATTTATTATATTTTATTTTGGGGATTTAATAAATTAATTCCTAAAATAGATTAATAAATAATTGATAATTAATTTAATACCCAACAAATTAAGTAGGGTTTAAATTAAGTAAAGCTTGACCCATAAGTTAAGTAAAGCATGGAAGGTTCCAGAATCAGGTCAAATTAAGCAATGACCAATCAGGCTGTGATATATTTGGAACGGCCCAAGCCCGCAGAACCAGGCCAAATCTGTTATAGACCAATCAGATTGCAAGTTATTTATGGGGCATGCTCATTCCTTCACCTATATAAGGAGTCCTCCTCCATTCATTAGACACACTAAAATACTTGAAGACATAAACGCTCTGAAGAGATCAAGAACACGAGCAGCGCTCCCTTGAGATCTTCAAGCATCTTCAAGTCAAGAACAACATACGACCCGGGATTAAGGTGCTAAGCCCCCCAGATCGAGTGTTCTTCGGATCAAGTACGTTTAATCCAAACAAAGGCTCGACGCCTCTGGATTAACGTTATAAAATCCAAATCCGAGTTCGGACAAGCTTCAACTGAAGATCCAACTCAAAATACACAGTCAACGCGGTCAAAGTCAAAGTCAAAGTCAAAGTCAACAAGTCAAAGTCAAAGCCAAATTGGTTCGAGAGAAGAATCAGAGGATAGATAGAGATTGTTTCCTTAATCATCAAGTTCAATCCATCTGGATTATCATTGTAATTCTTTTGTGTTTATTTTATTATAAATACAAAATTTGTTATTACAAAATTTTGGCACGCCCAGTGGGACCGTCTCTACCTCTCATCTCTTCTCTCTACAAGCTCGAAGTACGTTATGACTCCTGTCAGGATTACTGTAGGTAGGACTGCTGCTTCTAAGCTCTCAGAGGCATTAACTGAATATGTTGCTGTTGTTACAAGGAGCATGTCAGAAAAAGCTCGTTCGGAAGCCTCATCTGGATCCAACCCTTCGGTTGAGGAGGCTTCGAGAAAACAACTACTTATGAAAGATGATAGTGATGAAGATTCTGCATCTTCAAACTCTTCATCTGACTCCGTTGCAGCTCCAGTAATGATGGCAGGCGCCACGACTGTTGAGGAACAATTAGCAAATATGATGAAAGCTATCGAGGGGCTCACGAAACACATAGAAGCTCAAGACACAAAGATCTCCCAATTGATGAAAAGAGACATTGCGGAGACTAGCCGTGCAAACGAAAAAGGAGTCATGGACGATAGTGAAGTGGAAGAGGTCACAAGGCGCCAGGCTATTGAAAAGGAGCAAACTCAAGGAACGTTGCCACTTTCAGCTGATGGAATGCTCCAAGTAGATCAACTCAAGGATATTATACTTGGAACAATAAAAGAAAGGTTTGAGGAGAATTCCAAGCCTACTGTTACTTATGTCAAGCCATACACGAAAAGAGTGGATAACTTGAAGTTGCCAGCTGGCTACCAGCCTCCCAAGTTCCAACAGTTTGATGGCAAGGGAAACCCGAGGCAGCATATAGCACACTTTATTGAGACCTGCCATGATGCTGGTACTTATGGAGATCATATGATAAGGCAGTTCGTTCGCTCTCTCAAAGGAAATGCATTTGATTGGTATATCGATTTGCAAGCTGAATCCATTGATAGTTGGGCACAAATGGAACATGAGTTCCTTAATCGTTTCTACAGCACGAGGAGAACTGTTAGCATGACTGAGTTAACTAATACTCGTCAATTGAAGGAAGAGCCTGTGATTGATTATATCAATCGATGGAGAAATTTGAGTTTAAATTGCAAGGACCGATTATCCGGAGAGTCTGCCATTGAGATGTGTATCCAAGGGATGGAATGGAATCTCCTTTATATACTCAAAGGAATTCAACCTAAGACTTTCGAAGAGTTGGCTACTAGGGCCCATGACATGGAATTAAGTATGGCTGCTAGTGGAATCAAACATTCACCAATGTCGGACTCCTACAAGTCTAAAGATAAACAAGATTTCAAAAGGGGGAGCAAGTCCTATGCTAAAAGTTCCAACAAGGAGTCAATGGTTACAAATATTATGACGGTCAAGGTTCGAAAGAATGAAAATGATAAGAAAGACAAAGGGAAGCAAGTTGCCCAAGAGTGGGGGCAAAGAAGGTTAACTCTGAAGGAGATGCAAGAAAAAGAGTATCCATTTCTGAACTCAGACCTTTCTGGCATATTTGATGATCTGATGAAAAATAAGCTCCTTGACCTTCCTGAGATGAAACGTCCAGAAGAAGCCGGCCGAACTAATGACCCAAAATACTGCAAGTATCATAGGTTGGTGAGTCATCCAATTCATGATTGTTTCGTTCTTAAGGAAAAGATCATGCAACTGGTTAAGGAAGGGAAAATCGTGTTAGAAGATGAGGTGGGCACAAACTTCACTTCTGTAAAAGAAAGTCATGATGAAGGCTCATGTCATGTCGTGAATGAGGACAATGAAAGCGAACAGCTTGAAACTAAGGGTAAAGCTTACTCCATGAAGGTGACCTTCACGGATGAAGATATGTTGTTGGGTTCGCAATCTCATAATCGACCTCTATTTGTGACTGGTTACACTAAAGGGATGCGAGTGAATCGCATACTTATTGATGGAGGTTCGGCAGTGAACATCTTGTCCTTGAGAATGTTGAAGAAGATAGAAATACCAATGGATGAACTAATCCATAGCCGATTGATGATCCAAGGGTTCAACCATGAGGGGCAAAGGACTCTCGGCACAGTAGTTCTTGATTTGCTAATTGATGAGATGAAATCCACAGTCCTTTTCCATGTTATTGATGCAAAAACTTCCTACAACATGCTTTTGGGGCGTCCATGGCTACATGAGAATGGCGTGATTCCTTCTACATTACACCAGTGCTTCAAATATAGTGAAGGTGACAATGTGAAAAGAGTATTCGGTGACGACAAGCCGTTTACTGAAGCTGAAGCTTACTTTGCCGATGCTAAATATTTCTTCAAGAGTACAAAGGAAGTAAAGCGTGAAGAAGCCCCAGTACAAGATAATGGGGGCAGTAAACAAATAAAGAATGAGGAAGGTAGTACATCATCTGCCACTCTCAAGGAGAACAAAGGCAAAGGGCTTGAGACCTCGGAAGAGTTGACATTGCCTCTAACAAAAATTGATGCTAGTAAACTTTCTTCTCCACCACTCAAAGGATTCACGCGTCCTATTGAAGGACCAAAGACCGAACACGGTGAAGTGTTTGAAGCTGAAATAACCAAGTCGTATAGTCCACAAGCTTATAAACTCCTTATGAAGGCTGGTTATGAACCAAAGGAAAAAGCGATGGCGAGCAAGGTGTGTCAAGAAACTATCAACCCACCAGTACATGGGCTCAATGTTACTCAGAAAATGTTAAAAAATGATGGTCATACTATTAAGAAGGCTAAGCCAGGTTTGGGATATGTCCCTCAAAAGCCAGTCCGTATTGCAATTAGAAGAGCAAGTACAAATTATATCACCGAGGGAGAAGCTTTATCCACGGAGGATATGTTTGACGCAAGTAGTAGGAAAGACAAGAGAATATCTGTTTTTGAAAGGCTTGGGAGTGTTTTCGAAAGGCTTGGACCCTGTAAAGGAAAGTGTAGGAGGCAAAATCATGTCAAGTCCCTTAACCTCCGAAAACTCCGGGGTCAAAATCCTTCTCGCATCAAGCGACGAAATATCAAAGGGAACTCAAGTGGAAGAGTGTTGAAGGATAAGCTGCAAAGAATCATCTTTACTAAAGATGATAGTGATGATAAAGAAAGTGTAGCTTCTACCAATCATATTACTGCTGTGGAAGATTCTCAAATGGAGGAAGTAGACGCTGAAGATGCCCCTTCACAATTTGAAGAAGGAGTAAAGGCCACTATTGATGAGTTGAAAGAAATTAACTTAGGTGATGAAAATGACCCACGTCCTACCTACATAAGTGCTCTGCTAGATGTTGAGGAAGAAACAAAGTATGTCAGCCTTTTGCGAGAATTCAGAGATGTCTTTGCATGGTCACATAAGGAAATGCCAGGCTTAGATCCGAAAATCGCAGTGCACCACTTGTCCATTAAAAAGGGAACTCGACCAGTTAAACAAATGCAGCGTCGATTTCGACCAGAGTTGATTCCTTTGATTGAGGACGAGATTAATAAGCTTCTTGAAACAGGCAAGATCCGAGAAGTCAAATATCCTACATGGATTTCCAATATCGTGCCGGTAAGAAAGAAAAATGGGCAACTCAGAGTATGTGTTGATTTCCGAGATTTGAATATGGCGTGTCCAAAAGATGACTTTCCATTACCAATTACTGAGCTCATGATTGATGCAACAACGGGGCATGAGGTCCTTTCATTTATGGATGGATCATCTGGCTACAATCAAATTGGTTTGGCTCCTGAGGATCAAGAGAAGACAGCCTTTCGTACTCCGAAAGGAATATATTGCTATAATGTTATGCCATTTGGCTTAAAGAATGCTGGTGCCACTTATCAGCGAGCCATGCAAAAGATATTTGATGACATGCTTCATAAGATTGTCGAATGCTATGTTGATGATATTGTGGTGAAATCAAAGGAAAAGATAAATCATTTTCATAATCTAAGGCGAGTGTTTGAACGATTAAGAGAGCATCAACTCAAGATGAATCCGCTCAAGTGTGCATTTGGAGTTTCATCTGGGAAATTTCTTGGGTTTGTTGTTCGCCGTCGAGGGATTGAGATTGAGAAAGCAAAGATTGACGCAATCATGAAAATGCATGTGCCTCGGAACATACATGAACTCAAAAGTCTGCAAGGAAAGTTGGCATACTTAAGGAGATTCATATCAAACTTAGCTGGCCGATGCCAACCATTTAGTCATCTCATGAAGAAAGACAGCATATTTGAATGGGATGAAGCTTGCAATAATGCTTTCAACAGCATTAAAGAATACTTGATGAAGGCACCAGTGTTGAGTGCTCCAATACCGGGACATCCATTAGTCCTTTATCTAGCTGCTCAAGAGCGTTCTGTGGGAGCTTTACTAGCACAAGAAAATGATGATGGTAAAGAAAGAGCTCTATATTATCTAAGTAGAGCCATGACTCCAAACGAGTTGAAGTATTCACCCATTGAGAAGATCTGCTTATCCCTTATCTTCGTAATTCAGAAGTTGAAACATTATTTTCAAGCTCACACAGTTCGGCTAGTTTCGAAAGCCAACCCACTAAAATTTGTCATGTCAAAACCAGTACTCTCTGATCGGCTTGCAAGATGGTATCTCCAACTGCAACAGTTTGAGATCGTATACGTCCCTCAAAAGGCCGTAAAAGGACAAGTGTTGGCAGATTTTCTAGCTGATCATCCAATGCCTGCTGAATGGGAACTATCCGATGAACTCCCCGATGAAGATGCTTTCACTGTGGACATAGTTTCTCCTTGGAAGATGTATTTCGATGGAGCATCTCATAGAGAGGGAGCTGGTGCGGGAGTCGTGTTTGTAACACCCAGTGGTGAAGTTCTACCTTTCTCATTTTCCTTAACAGAAAATTGTTCTAACAATGTGGCTGAGTATCAAGCACTCATACTTGGTTTGGAAATGGCCGTCGACATAAAGCAACTACACCTTAGAGTGTATGGTGATTCGCTATTGGTAATAAATCAACTCCTTGGAGTGTATGAAGTGAAGAAGCCTGAGTTGTTCCCCTATTACAAATATGCTCAAAAGCTTATGGGTTATCTCGGTGATGTTGATATTAAGCATCTGTCTAGAAGAGAGAATAAGCAAGCTGACGCCCTCGCTAAGTTAGCATCAACTATAGCTATGCCAGAAATGCAGATTCAAATACCGGTGTGTAGAAGTTGGGTTGTACCACCAATCTTTGAAGATGATGATTATGAAGAAGTTGAAAATCATGTGGTGGAGGTTTTCGAAATTGAAGAAGAAGATTGGCGCCAACCGCTTGTGGATTATTTAAAATATGATAAGTTGCCTAACGATCCACGACAAAGGGTTGATATTCGGCGTCGGGCACCTCGATTCATCTACTTCAAGGGTACACTTTATAGAAGATCATTCGATGAAATTTTCTTGAGATGCTTGGGTAAGGAAGAAACTATTCAAGCAATGGAGGAGGCTCACTCCGGGATTTGCGGTGCTCATCAATCCGGACCGAAGCTACATTTTAGAATTAAAAGGATGGGTTACTATTGGCCAACCATGGTGAAGGATTGCATGGATTACGCACAAAGATGTCAAGCTTGTCAGTTCCATGGAAATTTGATTCATCAACCTCCGGAGCCTTTACATCCGACAGTCGCTTCATGGCCTTTCGATGCTTGGGGTTTAGATGTGGTGGGGCCGCTTACAAAGTCTTCTGGTGGTCATCTCTACATTCTTGCGGCAACCGATTACTTTTCAAAGTGGGCCGAAGCTGTGCCTCTAAGGGAAGTGAAGAAAGAAAATGTTGCTGATTTCATCCGAATCAACATCATTTATAGATATGGTGTTCCGCGCTACATCATCACTGATAATGGAAAGCAGTTCAGCAACAGTTGGATTGATAAGCTATGTGAGAAGTTTGATTTCAAACAAAAGAAATCTTCAATGTATAACGCAGCTGCTAATGGTCTTGCCGAAGCTTTCAATAAAACTTTATGCAGTTTATTGAAGAAAGTGGTCTCCAAGTCAAAAAGAGATTGGCATGAAAGGATCAATGAAGCTTTATGGGCGTACCGTACCACCTATAGAACACCTACGCAAGCCACTCCGTATTCCTTGGTGTATGGTGTTGAGGCTGTTGTGCCTCTTGAAAAGCAAATTCCTTCTTTGAGGATAGCCATACAAGAAGGCCTCACCGAGGAAGAAAATGCAAAGTTACGTCTTCAAGAGTTAGAAGCGTTAGATGAAAAGAGGTTGGAAGCACAACAAAGACTTGAGTGTTACCAATCTCGCCTTTCTAGAACATACAACAAGAAGGTGAGGGTACGTTCTTTTCAAGTTGGTGATTTGGTGCTTGCTGTGAGAAGACCTATAGTAGTCACCCATCGCGTTGGAAATAAGTTTCTACCCAAGTGGGATGGCCCTCATGTTGTGAAGGAAGCCTATACAAATGGCGCATACAAGTTGATCTCAGAAGATGGCGTGAACATTGGCCCTATAAATGGGAAGTTCTTGAAACGCTACTACGCGTAAAATAAATACATGTACAACGCTCCATGACGCACGAGCCTAAACTGCATGTTACTCCTGGTCCGCATGAGTATAAACTGTGCATGACACCCACCAAAGGTAATTATATGTGGTTAAACTATTAATTCACCCCACTCAGATATTTTAAGTGGTTAAAGCATTGAATATCCTACTTTGTCTAAAGTGGTTAAAGAATAGTCACTCCTGGCCCGCACGAGTATAAACTGTGTACGGCACCCCCCATTCAAATCAAATCATGTCCCTTTGAACTACGTTATGACTTGATCTTCTGGAAAGAGGTACGTAGGCAGCTTAGCACTCTACTAAGTTCAGTCATAAGTTCGCCATTCACATCAAGTTTGTGAAGCAAGCGATAAATTAAAGCATGAATGAGTTGAGAAGAAAATGGTTGATAAGGAGAAGATGGTGATTGAATGCGAGGTTGAGTGAAGAAATTCAAATTATTGAAGTGGTAAAGGAAGTTCAAGTTCTTAGAGTGATGAAATTATCTCAAATTCTCGTAGCATTAAATGAATGAAAGTGGTCCATGTTGTCACATAAAAAGTTGCAAGAGGATTCATATTAGCAAGCAGATAGGTTCATGTAAATTCAAATTTATGGATTTAACTAATTAAAGCATGAATGAGTTGAGAAGAAAATGGTTGATAAGGAGAAGATGGTGATTGAATGCGAGGTTGAGTGAAGAAATTCAAATTATTGAAGTGGTAAAGGAAGTTCAAGTTCTTAGAGTGATGAAATTATCTCAAATTCTCGTAGCATTAAATGAATGAAAGTGGTTCATGTTGTCACATAAAAAGTTGCAAGAGGATTCATATTAGCAAGCAGATGGGTTCATGTAAATTCAAATTTATGGATTTAACTAATTAAAAGGTCCCAAAATAAAATTTATGAGATCAATTAATTATTAAGTCCAAAATTTTAAATTAAACCCATGACGAGTGGAGTTTAAAATGCTAAAGGAGATATTAAATTAATTTATGTTTAAGTTTAATAAACTTAAAATCATAAATTAGATTTAACGAGAATGTTTAGCTGCTTGGCCCAAATTGTGCAAGGAAGCAGTTAAGTTAAATTAATTGAAGCCCAAGACCATGAGTGAAAATTGGGCCCAAGACAAAGTGATGACTAGTTGAAAGGGTTATGGGCTTGATTAATCAATTTAATTGGAGCCCAAAGTGAAGCTAAAACGTTAAGCCCAAAGCAAAATAAATAAAAGACTTCAACAATGCATTCTTAAGTATGAAAGGAAGGTCAAAGTTGCAGTTGAATTAAACCATTTCCCAAGGCAAAACACGTGGGTGGATGCTCACCTCTCAAACCAAACTTTCTCTTTCAAAATTGGAAGTTTGGAGCTGTATGTACTTGCTAACCAACACCACCATCTGGCAGATCGCCTCCACCACCAGCGACCGTCACGGTTTCTCCAGCCATCGCCCCTCGCTGCGGGAGAAGGAAGCATTCGTTCTCGCCGGAAATACGAAATCACCACCACCTGCTCCGCACGCCACTCGCCGAGGCCCGCAAGCAGACGCTGCCCGGATCTGCTTTACGATCGTACCACCACGGAGCGCCGCTGCCAAGCACAACCCTGCCTTGGGTGGTGTCCGTTTCGTCGATCAGGCAGGCTCCCCTCCGCGAGCAGCCTCCCCTCCGCGAAGCAGCCTCCCCTCATCGAGCAGCCGTCGTTGGAAACGTGCGAACTGCTGCCACCACTCGCCGAAGCCCGCAGCATCGAGCTGGTCGCCGAAAGCTGCAAACGGTCACCAGGCGCAGCAAACGGCCGTCACCCGTATGCGTCGTTGCCTCCACTCGCCGAAGCCCGAGCTTGTCGCCGCTGCAAAACAGTCACCACCATCACCCGTATGCGTCGTTGCCTCGCCAACAGCCCAGCGTTCCCGCCCGGTTCGCTGGAAAACGCCATACATGCAGGATCTGCCTCACTCTGCCGCCAAGTCGTGACCCATGCCCACCAATCTTGCCGCCGGAAGCATGATTCCACCCCGACGTCGCTTCATCGGAGAAACTGCCATAAGTCCCTGTCCGAATTGTCTCCCTCATTGCTGGAAAACGCGAGCTACACCTGTCGGAAGTCGCGATTCAAGCAAAGGGTAACTTCTGATTAAAATTGAAGCCATGTGTCTTGTCTTCTTCTTCGAGAAGCAGCCTCCGTTGAGGTTTTTGCAGAATTCTTAAACCTCTCAAATAGCGCTGCTGCCTCCGCTGATTGTCCTCTCTAAGTTTCCATCGCCGGAGAAAGAACTCGTCACCACGATGCGGTCGCCACAGCGCACAATCGAGCCAAGCCGGTCAGATCCGCCGCTGGAAGCATCGTACCCTCGGAACCCATCAACCAAGCCATCGAAGACCACTATCACAAGCTGCCAACATCGCTAGAGAGCCGCCGTCTGTTAGCTGTCGTTGCTGTCCGTCATCCGACCGTCTCCGGTCATATCGTCAGTTACCACCATGGTGTGCAATCGATTCGCGCCGACGTCACTTCTGCTGGAAGTAGCCAACCAGTAGCTGCCGGCCGCCATTCCTTTGCAAGAAATCACGCCTGCCGCGGATCGACCGTATCTCACTGTTCCTCGACGAAATCCGCCACCATTGAAACTCGTAGCGAGCAGCTGCCATGGTGAGCAGTCGCCAGAAAGTGACGCACCACCGTTGCTGCTTCCAACTCAGGTTCAACCGCTAATCCCTCGTCGAGGATTGCGTGCTGACATCATTGGAAGCAGACTCCAAAGCTCGTCGCCAAAACCCGCCACTTCCTGTCGCAATTCAGCTGCTGATCCCTCGTCGAGGATCGCGTCGCTGCTGATTGTGGGAAGCAGACTTCATGCCGTCACTGGGAAGAGTATACCACCATCAAAACCCCATGAGTGATCTCTTATCAACCAGTAGCCATCTCAAGATCATTAAGGACACGAGCTCATGGTTCAATTCCTGTATCGGGACAACCAAAGGGACAACCGTATCGGGACAACCGTTAAGGGACAACCGTATCGGGACAACCGTTAAAAGGGACAACCGTTAAAAGGAAAAACCGTTAAGGGACAACCGTATCGGGACAACCGTTAAGGGACAATCGACCGTTAAGGGACAACCGAGGGACAAGGTTCACCATCAACCCCGCCATCAATTTCCTTCAAAGAGGAAGAATGGCAAGATTGATGAAAAAATAAGCATGATGGAAGGCTATTATATACTAGTAAGCCCTGAAATAAATATGGAAATTATTTATAAGGAGGTGTAATCTCTCTACAATCTTACTAAAAAATAAATTGGATAATTTTGGGTAAAATCTATAAGGGGAACAAGAGACAAATTTGTTCCATGTTTTTCTTATCTTGGTGGGTAAGAAACAAATTTGTTCCATATTTTTCTTATTTTGGTGAACAAGACACACACCTGTGCCATATTTATATTCCGTTGGGATATGGTAAGTAAAAAAAAAAAAATGAAGAATTGGACCAAAAGAAATAAAATTATTTACCCTCTTGGGTCAAATAAATTTTATAAAGTTAATCTTCAAGCCCAAATGCTTTGTAAATTCAAAGCTTCAAAAGAAGAAAAAAAATTGCAAGAAAGTGGGAATTTTTGCGATTCCTTCACATCAAGACATACTGTCCGTGAACAAATCGCAAGGGGGCATTTGTAAGCAATTAAAATTCACGGTCCAATTAAATGGCGACACGTGGATTTTATTGATTAAATATCAATTTTAATTTATTATATTTTATTTTGGGGATTTAATAAATTAATTCCTAAAATAGATTAATAAATAATTGATAATTAATTTAATACCCAACAAATTAAGTAGGGTTTAAATTAAGTAAAGCTTGACCCATAAGTTAAGTAAAGCATGGAAGGTTCCAGAATCAGGTCAAATTAAGCAATGACCAATCAGGCTGTGATATATTTGGAACGGCCCAAGCCCGCAGAACCAGGCCAAATCTGTTATAGACCAATCAGATTGCAAGTTATTTATGGGGCATGCTCATTCCTTCACCTATATAAGGAGTCCTCCTCCATTCATTAGACACACTAAAATACTTGAAGACATAAACGCTCTGAAGAGATCAAGAACACGAGCAGCGCTCCCTTGAGATCTTCAAGCATCTTCAAGTCAAGAACAACATACGACCCGGGATTAAGGTGCTAAGCCCCCCAGATCGAGTGTTCTTCGGATCAAGTACGTTTAATCCAAACAAAGGCTCGACGCCTCTGGATTAACGTTATAAAATCCAAATCCGAGTTCGGACAAGCTTCAACTGAAGATCCAACTCAAAATACACAGTCAACGCGGTCAAAGTCAAAGTCAAAGTCAAAGTCAACAAGTCAAAGTCAAAGCCAAATTGGTTCGAGAGAAGAATCAGAGGATAGATAGAGATTGTTTCCTTAATCATCAAGTTCAATCCATCTGGATTATCATTGTAATTCTTTTGTGTTTATTTTATTATAAATACAAAATTTGTTATTACACTTACTAATCGGCAATTACATCTCTTTTCAAACTTAGTTTCGACTTACGTTTTTACTAAGTTTGGGGGGGGTGATGTTATTACCTCATTGAAGTATTAAGAGTATAATCTTTTCTTTGTATTGTTTGTTAGGGGAGTTGGTTTTTGCGGCCATATTGAAATTTTAATCGATTTTGATGTGACGATTTTTTACAACTTGCCTAATGTTCAGTGGTTTTTGGTTGTGTTTTCTTTTACGGAGTTACTCATGAATGATGTTTTGTGGAACAATTTTTGAAGTTATGCTCTAGATTGTACCTAATGAAGTTGTGTTGAAGCTTGAAGTGTGTAGTGAATGAAGAACACTCAGTTTTGGAAATCAGGAGGAGGGTTCGACCAACACTAGGAGTGGTTCGACCAGAGCCAGAGGTCGAACAAAAGCAGAGGAAGTCGAACCGGCATCGAAAGTTGTCCAGTGAGGGGGTTCGACCTAAGCCATAGTTGTTCGACCTGATCAGAAGGTCGAACCTAAGGTCGAACCAGTCAGTTCAAAGCACTCTGTTTTCCAGAAGAGGGGTTCGACCAATTCAAGGATGGTTCGACCTGATCAGCAAGTCGAACCCCTGGTCGAACTGAGAAAATCATTTGTCCAGAACAGAGGTTCGACCTCGTCATCCATGGTTCGACCTGTTCAGGAGGTCGAACCTGAGGTCGAACCAAGCCAGGTACGCGATTTAAGTTTGATTTTTCAGATGGGTTCGATCACTTTTTCGAAACACCAAACCTCGAACCCTCTTCGAACCTCTACACCCTTGCACAAATTCTTCAATTAAACTTGATTTCACACCGATTACACAACACTACACCTTGAATTTTCGATTCGGTCGCGGATTTTGGCGGATTTCATCGCGAGTTAGGGCTAAATCGCGATTTTTGGTTGTTGTGTGTTCTTGATCGGTTGTTCACCATGGGCAAGTCAAAAGGTATGTTTTTCCAACTCAATTACTCTAGGAGTGAAGGTTTAGGTAAGAAATTCAATGTGAATAAGAGGATTGATGTTGAGTATGGTTGAATTTCATGGTGAATGTTGATATTGTGACTTGTTTCATATGAATTCTTGTTTCTTGGTTTTTGGTTGTTTGATTATTGATAGAACTTGAATTTTTATGTGGATTGATCAAGGATAGAACATATCATAGAATGAGCATGTTGATTTGGTTTGAAATTGATGAAATTGAAGTAATTCATTGAGGGAAACATGTTGAATTTTTGATTGAATTGCTTGAATTGATTAATGCATGCTTGTTGGTTATGTTTTGATGATTAAAGAAAGTGTGATTGAAGATGTTTTGAGCATGTTGAATAAGCAAGTGGTGTTGAGATGATAGTTTGTGTGAATATGCTTTGATGCTTGAAGTCTTGAGTAGAGTATGTGATGTGCTAGTAAAATACTTGCTTTCTTGTCTTGCTGGTTGGATTGAAGTATTTGTTTTCAGGAAAGGGACAAGGATCAAGTAAAGGTAAAGGAAAGACAGAGGAGGAAAGATTGAAGAAGAGGCATGACAGGCCTTCGAATTTGGACAAAGTGACAAAGAAACTGAGGCTACAAGATCGTTTACCCGATAACTTCAAGATTCAGATGCAAGATTGGGATGAGATCAAAGAGAAGTGGGAAGAAGTTTCAGACAAGATAGCTCGCACTCGATACCAAGATGATGAAGCGATGAGGATAATGAGAATAGGGGATGATATATTTTGGATGTTTGATCAAGTAGGGATTTGAAGATTCATGAAATTGAAGAGGCCGACGTACTTCCATGTTACAGCGGAAGTAGTTTGCTCATTTGAGATAGAGAAGGACCCGCTTGGGTACCCATATCAGTGTACGTTTCAGCTTGGCGGAGTGAGTAGGAGATGGACGTCTGAGGATTTCAATGAGCTATTTGAGACGCCTTTAGAGATCCCTCGTTTAGAAAATGCTGCATTCAGTGCAAAACGGTTTTGGAGGGAGATCACCGGGGAGATTCGTGATTATAAGACCAGACAGGATCGTGCTTCCACAATAAAGAACCCAGTCTTGAGGTACATGGACCGCGTCCTGAGCAACACGTTATTCGCCCGCTCGGAAGGGAGTGTTGTGTCTAGAGGAGAGCTTTACGCCCTGTGGTGTATGCTAAACGGGGTGAAGTTCAATGTTGGAGCTTATTTTATTGCGCAGCTGAATCGATTCAAGACCATTGGATTTCAAAAGGTGAATATAGGAGGGTTATTGACGATTGTGGCTGAGCATTACAACTTGGATCTCACCGGCATTACACCAGTAGAAGGAGAACCCGATTTGATATGAGCACGTGCGCGAAGGGAGGATTTGCCCATTTTAGAAATGGAGATTGGTTTTTCACGAGGGGTCTCAAGCCTTTCAAATTTATGTTCCCCTTCGACGTGAGCAACTTGACAACTATTCGGGAAGCAAGGAATAAGTTAATGAATTCTCTTGGACATACCGCCTTATCTGTGGCAGTGAAGTCAGGTGGTGATTGGAGAGCGGTAGCGCAGATGTATGCTGAGGGAAGGATGGATGAGTTACAGCAGATCGTTGATCAATGAGAGTTCCGTCCACCTCAGCCACAGCAGCCTGAAGAGGAGGATCAGGTAGAGGAGCAGCCGGAGATGGAGATTCCGGAAGAAGAGCAGCATGATGCGCCTCAGCATGCTCCGGTACCGCAGCAGCGGCGAGCAGTTCCAGGTACTTGGGAGCAGCTTCGCTTGATTCATGAGCAGCTGATCGCGGTGGTAGCTGCACAGCAGAAAACGAACAAGCAGCTCGCGCTCGCTAACGCCAACTATGCCACGCTGAACGAAAGGTACTCTGCCTTGGAAGAGCGTGTTGGTAGAGTGAGTAGTCGAGTGGATTTGATGGATATGCACATTACCAGTCTGTGCCGAACTGTGGAAAATAGGATGGATGAGGATGACGATGATGATGAGGATGATGATGCTCCTAGGGAGTAGTTTCAGGTTTTCTTTTGGCTTCGCCGATTCATCTTATCTCCCATTTTTCTTTTTATTTTTACAGATTAGGGTGTGATTCATGTGTGAGTGGCATGTACTTGATATAGTTGATCTTGTATCAGTGTTTTGTATATGGGGTATTAATTCTGTGCATTCATGTGTTTACGTGTTTATTCTCATTGGAAAGAGCATGAATAATTTGTTAAGTATATGGAATTCATGAGGAATTGATTTTGATTATGTGCTATGAGGAGTATTAGGAATTGATTACCTATGTGAGGATTTGAGCCTTTATCATGATTAATCATGATAGTTTATTTTTGAGAGAATCATTCGTATGAACGTATTCTAGAACTTGGCTTGGAGTCTTGTGTGAAACTTACAATTGATGAAATATTAGGATATGATCTTAGGCCATTTTTGATTAATTGAGTCACTTAGCCAAATTTTACCTTTCCTAATGATTTTATAAATCTTTGGTAGCCCTGTTTGAGCCTTTTAAAAGCTTTTTCTTTGGCAAGCCAAATATAAGAGCCTTAATTACCTTATTTGAGCTTTGGAAATACCCTATTCATTGGTAGAGAGAGTAAGGTGAATAAGTGTGGAAGAAGAAAAGGAAGATGGAATGAGGTTTAGTAAGAAAAGTGCATGGTTAAATCTTGTTAGGGGTAGTGCCTGAAATTGGTACCCCGAATTGCTTATACATGGGGCTTGAAGTTTTTAAGAAGCAGCCGAACGATGTTCGAGAAGGGTAGTGCCTACAACTGGTACCCAAGCGATCAAAAGAAGAATGATGTTAATGCAAGGAAGAGAAGGAAAATTGAAAATTGCAAGTGCAAGAGAAGAATTGGAGGAGAATATGAAGCCGAATGAGAAATCAAGAACCTCCAAGGTAACTCTCTACTAGTGTCTTAAGTCACTATGACCAAATTTTCCTACCCTTTCCAAAGAGCCAACATTACAACCTAGAAACAAGTCCTTTGTGATCCTAGTATTAATCTAATGTAAGTTGATTTTTGAGACCTTTGCCAAGCTTATGGTTACGCGTGAATATGAATTGATATGAGTGTTTATACTAGCCTATAGTGCCTCACGCACGAGCGAAAGAGAGTAAAGACTTATCTTGTCAGTGAGATTACTTAGTACTCCGAATGGTGTGTGATTGGATTGATTTTACATGAGTGACATATTTGATGCAAGTAATTCTTGTTTGATTCAATGAAGTGGCATGTGTAATATGTGTTGTACTAGATCTTGTTGAATTATACACGACTCCTATGGTTTAAATTGGTTGCCTCGGGACGAGCAACATGCAAGTTTGGGGGTTTGATGAGTGTGTAAATTCACAAGTTTGGCGCTATGTTTTGTGCTAGTTTTGGAAAGTTTTGATGTGGAAATAGGTGGAAAACCTATATATATTGTGAATTAGCATGAATCAGGTGTTAGTGGAACTATTTGAGTGTTTTCTTAGCAAAAACAGAGTGAAAGAGCCAAGAATCGAAGAGACGGGGTCGAAGCCATGCGAACCGCCCAAGAATTAGGTGGGTTCGACCAGGTTGGAGGAGGGTTCGACCTCTCCAGCAGGTCGAACCAACATTGCTGAGCTGAAAGAAGAGGATTCGACCATGACTCAAGTGGTTCGACCTGTCCATCAGGTCGAACCATGGTCGAACCAGTTCGCAGGAAAGAGGATTCGACCACGACGTTTGAGTTCGACTTGCCAGTTGGTCGAATCGGGAGCAGGAGTTGTCCAGTGATGAGGTTCGACCTGGGGTTCGACCAAGGCCTAAGTGGTTCGACCTGTCCAGAAGGTCGAACCTGTGCAGAATTCTTCCAGTAGTGGGGTTCGACCTGGGGTTCGACCTGTGGCCAGTTGTTCGACCTGTTTGACATGGTCGAACCTATGCGTGAGAACTTACCTTATCTGGATTTTCGAGGCCGAAACGCGTGAGATCACTTAGAAAGCCCATTCAAAGCCCTAGAGACGTGACTACAAGTATAAAAGGAGGCTCATACAGAGAATAAAAAGAGCTTTTGATCATCAATCATAAGAGAGACAAGAGTAGAGGTGGTGATCCATCCAGAGGGCTGTGACAGAGGTTCGCTGAAGGTTCAAGTAAGAATGATCAATCTAACCATGATTGTTCCTAGATCAATCATGGGCTAGAACCACCTTGGTAGTTCTAGGGTTATGAAAGTTTCATGATGTAATTCGTATTTCGTGTGTAAAACTCCGTACAACACTACCTGTGGTTTGTTTTATATAAGATTGCATATTTAATCCATACTTATAGTCGTTTTATGCATCAATGATCGTTGTGTAGAGTCTGAATACATAACATGGTTATTGATTGAGTGCGTTCACTACTGAGCAGGGTTTATTGTTATAATTCTAAGCGAAGGGATTCCGAAGTCTTATTAGAACCGTCTTATATAAATATTCATGAATTGAATTAAATTCGGGTTGATGAATAGGATGAAGAGTATAACTTTATAGTACCTAAAAAGAGAGATCAAATCAGGTTAGATTCTAGACGTAGAAGATAATTGATTATGATGGTACCAAGAAAGGGGGGTGAAGTATATCTCTTGCTCCGAGGTTATTTACACGTGTTACACGCATGTTTACTTGTGTCTATAGAGTAGATATGCATGGTTTAGTGATGCATCCACGAACCACAGGGCAGAGTCGGACACCATCACATGAAAATACGAATTGCTAGTGAAACTGGATGACCCGATGAACTACCTATTATTCTTATTGATCATAACTCACTTTTCTCTACTCTTACTATTTCTTTTTGCTATTTCAATTAGAAGTTATTATCCATTAAACCTTTACAATTACCAAACATAGTCTAAAATATACTAGAAGATAACAAAATTGATACTTAACCGTCCCTTGGGTTCGATATTGTAACTTGGTCATCTTCGCGACTACAATTGATATCCTTATACTTGAGGATTAATTTATGTGTTGAGAAAACCCCTATCATGGGTGTATGTAGTTGTTTTTTACTATGAATTAAGAGTGTGTGAGAGGAATATTTATAGTTTTTTTATTTTTTGATATTTTTGTAAATATGATGAAATGAGTTTACGAAGGAAAATTGTGTACGTAGATATCCGCAGCCTAATATTATTCTTTAATCTGTATCAAAAGTCGTAGATTATAACTCTATAAACAGGGTTTGTCATATGTGTTAGAGTGACTTGATTAAATATTAAACGAAGCTCTTAGGGAGGTGTAACAACAAATTTTGTATTTATAATAAAATAAATACAAGTTAATTACAAAGGTAATCCGGATGGATTGAACTTAATAATTTAGGAAATAATCTCTATCGATCCTCTGATTCTTCTCTCTCGAACCAACTTGGACTTTGACTTTGACTGGTTGTGTCGACTGGAGTGTACGCTGACTGTGTTGACAGCGTGTGTGGAGTCAGATCTTCAATTGAAGCTTGTCCGAGCTCGAATTTAGGACTTTGTAACGTTTATCTAGAGGCGTCGAGTCTTTGTTTGGATTAAACGTATTTGATGTGAAAACACTCGATCTGGGGGGCTCAGCACCTTAATCCCGGGTCGTATGCTGTTCTTGTCTCGAAGAACACTGAAGAACTTAACGTATGCAAAACACTCGATCTGGGGGGCTTAGCACCTTAATCTCGGGTCGTTTGCCGTTCTTGTCTTGAAGAACACTGAAGAACTTAACGTATGCAAAACACTCGATCTGGGGGCTTAGCACCTTAATCCCGGGTCGTTTTCCGTTCTTGTCTTAAAGATCCTGAGGAGCATTGCTCATGTTTCAACCTCTTCAGAGTGTCTGTGTCTTCAGATGCTTCAGTGTGTCCGTTGAATGAAGGGAGGAGACCCCTTTATATAGGTGAGAGGTGAAGACCCCTCATAAATGTCCTGCATTCTGATTGGTCCAGAGTTATTTTGGCCATATCCTATGGGCTTGGGCCTCCACTTGTTTGGGCTGTAATCAGGCCTATTTTATTTGGGCCTGATTTAATTTGTATGGGCTTGTTTGACTTCAGTCAGACCTCCTTTAATTTGGGGCTTATTTGACTTGGGCCAGGCCTCATTTAATTTAAGCTCCATTTAATTTGTTGGGCCCAAATTATTTATTAATTTACTTTAGGAATTAATTTATTTAAATTCCAAAATAAATTAATATTTAATTAATAAAATCCACATGTCGCCATTTAATTGGATCGTAAATTTTAATTGCTTACAAATGCCCCCTTGCGATTTATTTCACGGACGTCATGTCTTGTTGTGAAGGAATCGCAAAAGTCCCTTTTATTTTCAGCATTTATAATTTGGGCTTTTGCAATTGAAAAAATTACTTTATCCAAGTAATAGTTTTCTTCTTGGCCCAACCTTTTATTTCTCAAGTGGCCTCATTTATTTATTTTCTCAAGTGGCCCAATTCATCTTCCTAGGCCCAAATCAACCTCATTCCCTGCTTAATTACAAGATACGGGAGACAAAAAGAGGGACATATTTAATTCTTGCTCATCAAGATAATTTCCATATCTTTGCTCAAAATAAAGAAATCTCTTGAGATCCTGAGAGATTTCACTCATGCAAATTATTTTCATAATTTGCTGCAGCCTCTTCACTATATAAGAAGGACCCTGTGCATTTGATTTCTTCATCAACAGAACGTAAGACACTTACAGTTCTGATTTCTTTTTTTTTTCTTCAAATTTTTTTTTCTAAGAGCAACATCTCCTTTGCCCTTGTAGATTCCTTCATCAAGTATTGCTTACTTTCAGTGTAAGCCCTCAATCCATTTTTTTTTCTTTGCTTCTTTATTTCTGCTCTTTTTTTATCCATTTTTTCTTTGCTTCTTTATTTCTGCTCTTTTTTATGTTTTCACTTGTCACTGTACAGTTGTATACTTGTGATCTTCCTGTCAACCTCGTCCTTCTTTCTTTTCTAAGGAATGTCCAACGAGCCTCTTCCCTTAACGGTTGTCCCTTAACGTAATTCGTCCCTTAACGGTTGCCCCTCTACCGAATTAAAAGATTGTCCCTCAGTTGTTATTTTTAATGGAATGAACCACTGTACATTGGTTGCCCCTTGGCTACAATTGCGTGCGGCGCCGAAAATTGTGGTTTCTGGCAGCGAGCTAGGAACATGAGAGGTAGTCGAAGATGAAAGCACAGCAGCGTTGAGAAACAGGAGACTTTCGAGAGCAGCGACAATCTGACCTTTTGGCAATATGTCGAAGATGAAAGCGCAGCAGCATTGAGAAACTGGAGATTTCCGAGAGCAGCGACAATCTGACCTTTTGGCAACATGCGGCGATTGCGATCTTCGAAGGAATGTCTGACGAGCCTCATCCTTTCACGGTTGTCCCTTTCACGGTTGTCCCTTTAACGTTTGTCCCTCGATAATAGTTGTGTCCCTCGGTGTTGCTATGGAAAGAGCAGAACGTTGGGGTAGTTGGTGTGGGCATCGATCTTCGCCGATAGAGTCAACATTATTCTGGTTTTGGGATTCCCATCAGGACGAGAGGCGGAACGGCAGAGGATGGCGAGAGTGGTGGTGGCAGCGCGCGATTCTTGACTGGATAATTGGCCTGTTGGGCGCTAGTGGCACGTGACAGTGCGGTGCACAAGGGCTTGTGGTAGTAATGGTTCGTGGATGGTGATCTGCGGATCTGATGAGTGGCGGTGACCATGGAAGATCCGACGTGAATAGCAATGGGCTCCCGATTCCGACGGCTGTCGATAGACGGCAGTGAGTGACGAAGAGCAGCGGCTGTTCGCACCCATGGCGGTGTCGAGGTGGCTGAGTTGAACGATGGAGGGCGGTCGACGGGTGATGGCAGACGTCTGTTCCCGGCGGCTGAAGCGTGCGCGATGGCGGTTCTGGTTGGATCGAAGCCGCTGGGGAATTGGATGCGAGGGATGGTGGTACGTTGACGATGGCGTGGTGTTATGGCTGGAGTGACGGCAAATCAGACGTGTGGCGGCTGCTTGCTGGGTTCGTGCCTCTGGCGACGTCGCAACTGGACGACGATCGACGGCGAAACCACCGTGGTGGCTGCTTGTTGGTTCACACCTCCGACGGCGCTGCGTTGCATAGCCGAGATTGGGCAAGCATGTGGGCGGCTATTTCCGGCGGTGGCGCGCATGACTACATGACGAGGGACTGGCGGCTGATGTCAAGTTTCCGGCAAAGAGGGTGGTGTCGCGGGTAATCATGTGTGAAGATGGGTCTTCAACGGCGATTGACGGCGCGGCTGGATTTCGACTTCGACGGCAGCAGCGCTCGATTCTCGATCGATAGATCGGCGGTTGTCAGGCGCTGGCGGCAGGTTCCGATTCGCGTGGTGTGGAGGAGATGAGTGCTGGAAGTCACGACCGGTGACAATCACGCGCGGTGGTGATGCGTCGGATCCCGGCGTGAGAGAGATGGGTAGCAGCGAAGGGAATTTGGAATTGTTGTCCCTTAATTTTGACTCCAATCTCCAATTTTGACTTTCCAAATTAACTTTTGAGAGATTCACGTCTCTTTACTCCCATGTGAGGAGAGAGAAAGCTTGGTAGGTTGGAATGTTAATTATTAACTTAGTCACGTGATTGATCTCTGACTTAGTCAATGTGGACAACCTGACACTCTAACTTGAATCCATCAATTTAATTTGGGCTTGACATGAGGTTGCCAACTTTGGGCTCCAAACTTCAATCGTGATTTGGGCCTAACAACATAAAAATTGGATCTACTTATTTGGTTTCTTTAGCCCATTAACTTGGGCTTTAATTTATACTTTGGGTTTAAATAAATAAACTTAAAGCATAAATTAATTTAACGGCTCCTTTCAATATTTAGGCCCTTCCCATCATGTATTTAATTTATAATTTCGAATTTAATAATTAATTGACCCATGAATTTATTTTGGGTCTTTTAATTAATTAAATCAAAGAAATATAAATTAATTTGAACCCCTCTTGCTGATATATTCTCCCATATATTTTCTTGCAGTTAATTCAACTTAAAGATGGTTTACTTCGATAGTATGATCATAGACTCCAATAAACGTCAATTGATGATTCTTGACAGTAAAAACTCACCATCAGATGGAGCAACTTATCTTCCGATTGAGAGACCCCTGATGGGTGTACCTATAGACAAAATTCCTTGCGAGAATAGCTAACCTGATCTAAAGACTTGGACTGAAGATCTGAACTTGGGTGAAATCGAAGTTGTAATTTTGAAGGCGATTAACCATACCGAAGATGAAAACCTTGACCCTTTGCCCATATTAGGGCGCCGAATAATTGATGATCATGCAGCGTGGGGCAATTCGGTGAATTTTCTTGGAGAATTCCGTTATACTCCTGGCTATTGGGAATGGACTGAAGTTGTCCTAAGCAGATATCATGACGATCTTGCATGAATAAAGATTTATTACCCAATTTTTGCATCTTTATTCACATACGACTGCAACCAAGAGATCATCAAAGCTTTCTGTGAGGCGTGGTGCCCTGTTACCAACACTTTGCTCACTTCTTTTGGAGAAATGTCAATTTCTCTATGGGATTTGTACAACTGGACGGGCTTGCCACTAGCCGATCATTTATATGAAGAGGTTGTGCCCGATAAACCTGAACTCTTCAATGATTGTGATCTCAATAGCTTACGTATTCCATCTAGTTGTCGGCACTTGTTGCACGCCTACCATAGACTTCGCAGTCTTGATGGTACTGACTCTGTTTCACTCACTCGATGGGTAAAATTTTGGTTTTGTCGGCCTATAACATACAAGAAATCTCCTGTACGTGTAGAGAAGAGTAGGAAGAACTGCCGAAAAAAAACACACAACCCAAATGGGATTATTGGTGATCATAAGAAATGGACCTCTGCAGAAACAGGACCCTTCAAAATGCTCGGTATTGATGTTATGCACCAAGATAAGACATATCTGGCTGCTTATCTGGCTTGCTGGCTTTGCTCTTTCGTACTCCCTACCGATGAAGTAGATTTAATACGTCCTGGAACCTTTAAGGTAGCGAGCTTGATGGCTACAGGAAGGTCAGTTGGACTTGTCGTCCCAGTCTTAACGAGTATTTATAGAGGCCTGAACAAAATTTCAAATGATCCTAGACCCTCTGAGCTGAAGTCAACATTTCCCGTACACTTTGTGTACACCTGGTTGGCTCATTATTTCAATACTCATTATCCAAATCCACATGAACTGAAAATCCCTTTAATGGTAACATATTCAGGTGAGAATGGAGCAAAGTTCTTTACTCCAACTAATGCTCGCAAAAGACTTCAAAATGAAGGTAATGCTTTCTTGCTTTGTAATGTTCGCCGAATAAATAATCCAAGGGAGTATATTGATATTGACCAAGCATCTTGGCGTGATTGGGGCTTCTTCATTGCTATTCGTATGAGTTATCTCACTCTACGACAGAATGGGAGATTTTTTATTGAACCTTATAGCCCACATCGATTCAGCCGTCAATTTGGCTTTTATCAAGAAGATACTCCAGGGAAACTGAGAACAGACCTTCGAGAGTCTACTTTAGAGCAAGGGCTTCAGCTTTGGAGGTGATGTATCTTACGCAATTCTCGCTCTAAAGCGACTTTTCCATGCGCCCCCACAGAGTTCAGAAACTTCTGCTCACCAAAGTATGCTGAGTGGTCCTCTCAAATTCATGGGACTTATTTTATAGATCATATGGCAGATCTAATCAGAATTGTTCCGAACCACACCGTAGAGGAAGAAGTTGACATTATTGGCAATTCAGATAATGCCAAGATTGATGAAGCAGCTGTACCGTTAGACGCCCCACCTCCTCAGAAGGTGATTGTTGGAACGTCAGGTGTAGCAAAAAAAGAAAGAGTGGTCTCTCTTATTCAAATGAGAGTAGCATAGACCAAAACTTGAAGAGGACCAAAAGAAGCAAATCTCCTGTGCACGTCCTGACAACTCAAACCGAGGTTTTCAATCCTCTTTTTAATTATGAATTACATACTTCCATACATGTAACTATCTTCTAATATCCTTTTTTTGTAGCATCTGGATGCTGTATTTGGCTCTGATTATGACGAACTTTAGGAAGAAGGATCAGCTTCCGCTGCAGCCCTTAAAAGCTTAGTAGATGATGTATTTCCAGATCAAATTTCTCCTATTGTGCCCGAGTCTCATCCTCCAATTATTACAATGAAAGTTCCAGAAATTACAACATTTAATTTTGATGCCGAGATCATGGATGCTAGGAAACTAGTTAATATGAAAGTGTGGAAAAGCTTTCAAGATAAGTTGAAGAGGACTTCTGTCAGCTCCTTATCTTCTATGCGGAATGAGGGACTCAAAATGGTGAATAATTTCAAGAGCGCTCCAGAGATTGACGGATCTGCTTTAGAAGCATCATTTGACTTCTTATTTACTAAAGCTGATGCGTATGATGCCGTGAAGATAAAACTTGCTAATGGGCTGTCCAGGAGAGAAGTTAATAAGCGTCTGACCGATGCAAGGAAGTGTGCTGATGAACACAAAGGCAAAGAAGCTGTAGATATCAAGCAATTGCAAGAATTCGAGACTAGGTTGAAGCAGATTGTGGAAGAAATTGAGACCCTGTTGAAGGAGAAGGAAACAATATCTCGAAAGGTTGAACGTCTTCGTGAATCCGTTCAAAATGCAAAGCTTGGAGCCCAAACTGCTGCCAGGGACATTGGTGTACTAAAGAAAACACCTATCCTAGAAGATTCCATTGCTGATGAATTAAGGACTGTTACACAAGCTTTGGAGGCCGCTCGAGATGAGTTATCCAGTATGAATTTTTTTATTAGTTTGTATTGAAACCATTTCATTTCAATGTATTTTTTTTAACTGTAATGATATTATCAATAAAATCCATATTCTCTCTTATCTTTTTTTCCTCTTCTTATTCATCACTGCATCTTTGGATTTGCTTTATTGCTTTTAGGATGTTTACCTGCTGCCTTTATATCTTAATTTGCTTTTTGCTTCACAAATTTGATACAAACAAACGAAAACATGACTGAACTTAACAAATGTTAAGCTGCCTACGTATCTCTTTAAAGAGAATCAAGTCAAGTTCAAAGGGACATGATTTTGATTGGGGGTGCCGTGCACAGTTTATACTCATGCGGGCCAGGAGTGTGTCGTGCACAGTTTATACTCGTGCGGACCAGGAGTTTGTCGTACACAGTTTGTACTCGTACGGACCAGGAGTTTGTCGTACACAGTTTGTACTCGTACGGACCAGGAGTTTGTCGTAAACAGTTTATACTCGTGCGGACCAGGAGTTTGTCGTACACAGTTTATTCTCGTGCGGACCAGGAGTAATATGCAGTTTAGGCTCGTGCGTCATGGAGCGTTGTGTTTGAATTTGCTAACAACTTATACTCATGTCAATGAGTCTTGAATTTGAACTTGTAAACAGTTTATACTCGTGTCAAGGAGACTTGCATTATTTGTGTCAGATAGTTTAAACTCATATCAAGGAGTATCATGTGGACAATTTTAGCTCATATCAAGGAGCGTTGTATCTTGTAGTTGTTTTTGTTGGCAATTGGATCGTGTGGTTCAACGTGATCCGTTAGGGAAAATAGGCAAACAATCAGCGGAAGCGAATATAAACTTGTTTACCGTACTTCTGGATTGATGTAGAGGATGAACCGTTGTAGAGAACCACCTCTCAATCTTCTGCTGTATGTCCCAAGTCGAATCCTGCTGTTGTGTGGGCAATAATCCGCAGGATTCTCTCAATCTGCTCCTGTTCTTTCTAACTGTCAAATGAGGCACTGACTTAGGGTTAACAGGAGCTGAGATGACTTATATAGTTGGGCTACAGCAGGGACCAGGAGGAGAAATTGGGCTGGGCCTCAATTGAATTTAATTAACCAAGCTTAGCCCAAAGCTTTTAATTAAATCCAATAATAATAATATAGTCTACTAAAATATTATTACTGCACTACCCGTCCAATCCCAAAATTATGTTCTGGGCTCCTTCTTATTATAAGCCCGATGGTCTCCCCATGTTTAAGAAATACAATGTCCATTAATTAATTAAGTTACTGACAACTCAAATTAATTAATATCTCATCCGAGAGTAGTACCACTCAACCTTATTATCATGCCGGAAATTAATCCACTTGCAAGATTTACATGATAAACCTTATGAGCTCCTCAAGGGGACATCATCAACCTATGACGGACATGGATTTCTTCTACAATCAACAGCACACCATAGATACAGCACTACTTCCCAACTCACCGAGTTTGTTGATTTAATACTTATAAATCTCACCCATTGATGAATCAAAGAAATACATACTGTCCTACGTGTCGAGGTTATTGTATAGGGATTAAGAGCACGAACTTCCATAATAACAGAGATCAAGTTCTTCTATAAGTCAGTATAAGTCGAACGATCTCAGGCGGTCCTGCTCAATACACACAAGTGCACTAATGTGATTCTACAGCCAAGACAAGCTAATACCAAACCACACTACAACCATACCGATAGAGAGTCCCCGTCTATCTCAGTTGTGAGCATCTGTTTATACTTTATAAGGAAACCGATAATATGATCTTCTGCGTGTTGTCGCACAACATATTATCTACAGTATAAAGTAAATGGACTATTGCATCATGCATATAAAATAAATTATAAGATGCAATCATTTGATCATATGATTCTCATTTCAAATATTGTTATAACATTGTTCTTACTAAAGCTAGAGTTTTAGTATACAATCCAACAATCTCCCACTTATACTAAAAGACTATGCTGTCATGTCTTCTGCCATACATCTGATTCCTACTCCCACTACACGACCATTAAAAGCTCTCGCCTTAAGGTCCTTGTAAATGGTTTACTAGGTCATCATCCGATGCAATCCAGGCGACAACAACCTTCCCCTCATCATACGATTTCTCGTAACAGGTGGTACTCGTGCTCCATGTGTTTAATTGCCTTATAGACTTGTGATTTCTTCAAGTTTGCAACTGCACCAATATCATCAATGTAAATTGTGATTATCTTGGGCAAACTTAGAAACACTTCAAAGTCCATCATGAAGTCTCTAGAGTCATATAGATACTTTGGCTGCCTCATAGGATCCAATTCATCATCTTTCCATGATGGAGTCCGGAGTCTGAAATATATTTCTATATAACACTCCTCCATATTATGACTCTACTTCCTAAAATTAAACACATAACCTTTGAGGAGAATTTACTACAGTCCAATATGATTAAAAATCCGAATCTAAGTAATCCACAAGAAGTAGTGAATCTGTCCAGTAAGTCCACATATAATTTCCAGTCCTTCTCAGGCACTTTATATATGTCTTACCACAGTTCATGATTCTTGTTCTGGGTTACGTTGATACCCACTGTTCATGCATCCAGCAAAATAGATATCCAACATCGTTCATAGCATTCCTTAGATTAAGCTTCCTTATTCGCTGAAGCATAAGGAACCGCTTTCATCCTCTTTATCTTCTTTTTGTGTCTTAAGACACAATCACTAAGATAAATTCACATGCTAAACGAGTATGGACTGTATCATTTTATGAAACTTGAGATAAGCATAACATCCTTTCTTGTGATCCATATTACCGTGATCAAAAGGATGTATTTTGCATTTCTTAAGTCCTTCATCACTACCGCTTTATTAACCGTACCCATACGCCCGATAATACTCTTTCATTGTCTCCAATGAGCAAGATAATATCTACGTATAGTACAAGAAACACCACCACATTTTCGTCACTCTTTACAACACACAAACTTATCCGCTCATTGATTTAAATCCATGCCACTGGATTACCTAATCAAAACAGATGCTTCACGATCTTAAAGCTTGCTTTAGTCCATCGCTGGACACTTTTAAGCTTACAATCAAAATTGCTATTAGCACTTTGCAATGAATTACTCTGGTTGCTTCACATAGATGTTTTCCTCAAGACTTCCAATCTGGAAAGTTGTCTTTGACATCTATTTGTTGTTCCTCATAGCAGCAATAAAAGAATCCGGATCAACATAAGCATAGCTACCAGCGAACATGTTTTCTCATAATCGAACTATTTCTTTCTGAGTACACCTTTTCGCAACAAGCTTTGCTTCCAAGGGTTTTCACCTTACCGTATGATCCTCTTTTATTTTCCATGACCACTTTCAATGGCTTTTATACCATTTAGTGGTCATACAAGTTCCCAGACATAATATAGAATCCGTAGATTCTATCTCAATATTCATTGTAACTTACTATGATTCCGCATTTTCATCTTGTAGTGCTACGTCGTATCCGTGGGATAATACCATGTTCACTAGGGATCAAGTCTCACGACTCTCCCAAAACATATATTTATGGGTTGTCATACAACCCTCCCACTACGACAAGGCACTACATGTAATTGTGTATCAGACGTGACACGCGTTGCAGTTTACCTTGTGGTATATCCTCTTGTACACTTGGTACTTTTACTTTGTGTTTTCCTCTCACTTCCTTTAGAACAACTTATACATGGGCTTGTGATTTATTACATAGTCCTTTTCCAAAAATTTGGTGTTTGTGTTAACAGTCACCCTTCGATCTTTTGGACTAAATAAATCAACCTTCATTTTTCTAGGATGTCCCACAAACAGACAAATGTTTTACGAATTACTGTTTCTAGGGCATATCCATAAAATGAATTTTAATTATACCAAATAATTCATCATCTATCTAATCATAACCATAAGAGACTTATTCCTTCTATCCACCACACCATTCAGATTGGGGCATACCCGGTGTAGTCAACTTGAGATTTAATCTCAACTTCTGATCAATAGCTCCTAACTATCCCAAGAGGTATTCGCCATCATGATTAAATCGTAATGACTTAATATATTTTCCATGACGCTTCACTGTACCAGCCTTACAATTCTTGAATTAATCAAAGAACTTAGACATGCAGTGCATCATATAAATATATTGGTTTCCATAATAATCTTCGAATATTCATAACCACCTCTCGCCTGGATAATATTATGTTCGCTTGAATCAGAATGAACTAATTCCAACATATATATCTTTGGCTCTACGTCCCACAGCCTTGAAAAGGCAGTTAATCATTTTTACTTCCAAGCAAGACTCGCAAGTCCGATAGTTTCCACTTCAGATAAACCTTACGGTCTATCGGCTATCAACTTTTGAATCTTACTCAAGTAAAATGAATTAGCCTTAGACGCCAAATGTATGTTTAGTTCATCTTCGAAGGTTCTTTTCTCTTACTAATATTAGAAGATGCATTATTTAATTACTATTTATTGCATCTGTGGGATGTACATGATTCAAGAGTATACTTTTTATCCACCAACGTACTTTAACGGATTATAGCCTCATTCCTCATCACTATGACCATGTCATTTAAATGAAATGAAGTATCCATCCGTTAATGCATAGAAACCAAAATTAAATTCTTTCTATGAAACGTACGTAAAGACAATTTCTCATAGTCAATCGTTAATTCTTATCATGAGATAAATAAACAACTCCCACTGCAATAGCCACTATCTTTGTAGTTTTACCCATGTTATTAACAATCTTATCTTTACTCAGTGATAAACATTTAGTGATTCCAGTATCTACATACTTCGTGTCAGTAGATGCCATCACTAATCATGTTTAAACCATTAGTAAATAAGATATTAAACTTGTTCACATCATGATGAAAAATGGCTTTCTTTTGCCACATGTTTTGTTAGAAGTTTCCCACCATATACAACCTTTCGTATTTCAGGTAGGACTTGCTCAAAACATCCAGGCAAATTGTAAAGAATAAATTGATTTAGGTTTCCCTTTCAATTTCTATTCCAAGCTTTTCCAATTCATTCATCAATTGAACCATGATCTTCTGCCTTTTAATTTACTCAAGTATCCAAAGAGTTACATGAGACCATCATATTTCTATGAACCTCTCATCTCTTCACTAGAGACTTTAATAGGCATCATGAGACGTCCTTTGTGAGAATACACATGTATTTTCTTAAGCAGTAATTTTCAAAACCAAGATTCTTTTCTAATCAACTAATTTTGACAAGTAAATATAATTTCTTTTAGTAAACAAATAGTGAGATGATAACATTCGAAATTCAGAGAATCACAAATAAATTTACCGATCAAATCTTCGAATTTTATTCTTTTATATTGATTCCCTCAAAACAATATAAAATAAAATTCACCGACATCTCAAGCACCGTGAGTCTACAAGCCACGATAGTGTGGACGTTTACAAACCCGAACATTTACAAGAGAAGGTTTTACCCATTAATTTTATTTGTCAACCTAACTTTATGACAAAATAATTAATAGTCGGTTCCTCTTTAGCCATGCAAATAACAGCAGTGACTCCGATGGGGAGGATACTTATTATTTACACCTAAGTGTACACCATTATTTAATCCCAAGTCCGCGGCCCAAGTTTGTGTGCCTTACAGATGGAGAAGTACACACGCACTCGGATAACTTCCTACGATTATCAATTACAAGATTGTACCAGTGAACCGCATATAAACTCATCCGATAGGGAGGAAGGTCTATGTCAACGCTCAAGTTCATATGCATCACATTACAAACGTAATTATTTAATGAAGTCTGTTCCAGCAATCCATGAATAAAACTCATCCGATTGGGAGGAAGGCTCTAATGCCGACGCGCAAGTCTATTCACATTGCTTAACAAACCAATAATGGAGGCCGCGGGAATTTATTACCAATCCCCTCTCCCACTTAGTTATTTAAACACCGAGGGTTTTTAACATACATATAATATTCCAGAATAAAATATACAACTAAAACATGCTTCTATTAACAGCAATTTAAATAAGTAAATCACATAGAACATCCATACATATATAACAATTAATTGTCAAGTTATAACAATTAAATCAGTTATATATCATAATTAATTGCTTAAATGGTGGATCAATTAATTGGGCCCAAGAGCAACAAATAAGCACAAAATGAGCAGCAGATTAAATAATTAATCAAGCCCATTATCCATGGCCCATAATCTTAGCCCAAAATCAAATTAAGTCCATCAAGCCCACTAGCACAAAATTAGTCCATTAATAAAATTAATTTATCATGCTTGGCCCATTACCCACAATTAATTAAATCCAGCAATAAAAAAAATAGTCCAGCAGCCCATAACCATTTTAATAAAATTTTGGGCCCAACAGCCCAAAAAACCAAATTAAAAAAAATGGGCAGCCCTCTATTAATTACTGAATTGGGCCCATAAACTCCTTAATAAAATTGGGCCCAGCAGCCCAAAACCAATTATAAGAAAAATAGGCACTACAACCCATTACTATTTTAATATTGAGCAGCCTTTAACTATTTTAATTAAAATTGGGCCCATTAGCCCAAAACCAAATTAAAATAAGGCCCATTGGGGCAGCCCATACACAACTTCTGCCCTAAATCACAGCCGCCTTCATCCATCCCTGCCAGCCGATCAGACTCCATCAACGAACTGCAGCCGACACCCTCGCCGCCGGCCGTGCAAGATCTATCAGCCGCGCCGAAAAGCCACCACATCGCCATTGAAATCAAGCCGGCGACCATCATCACAGGCCGCCATGAATTCCAGCAACGCACACGCCGCCAATCGACAGCCACCGATAACCAAGCCTGGAAATCGAACATCGGCGCGACTGCAGCACACCACCGGCGCAACCGACTGGGATCAGCCGCACCTGCTCTGATCGAGGGTCCGCCGTCACTCCGCATCATCGTGATCCGTCCTTCTGCCTGAACACCGTCAGCCCACCGGACGGGATCCGATACGAATTTCGCTGCCAAAGGCCGTCACTGTCCAGCACGCCGTCGATCGGGATCCGCCTGCACCAGTCGCGCAGCCGATTCCAACTTATCGTCCATCGTCGCTGACTGGAGTTGCAACTTTTTCCATCAGGATTCCCCGATTCGCTTCGACAGCGCCGCCGCCTATCGATTTGGATCTGCCGCTGACTCACCCGAAAGTCGTCGGTGACTAACTCGGAACTGTATCGAATCGCCCAGCCGGACTTCTCCCTTAGTCAAGCATCGCCTTTTTCGACCGGGTCAGGTGGCAACCCAAACAAGTCATGGGCGACAGCGGCGGTGGCGATAAAACTGGGTTCTGACTCATTCCAACCCTTCGTCGACTCGTCCATGGCTCATTGAGGACTCAGCTGGAACTACCCTGAGCGTGGGCCTGGATCCATAGTCCACTCGCTTTCGATGTACAGCATCGCACACCATCGATTCATTATCCTTTTCTTTCCGATGAGAATAGCGATAGCCCACCGGGTCGTGAGAGTGTGCGATCCAGTGTGTGTGGATAGCAGATGGATTTCTCGATGTGTGTGTCATAATATACATAGGGTTGGCAGCAATGAATACACATGATTATCATAAATAATTCAAGATTATTCAACCCCTTAAACATGCTGACTAAATCATATAATCATATAATCACAACCCACCTAACGACTCACGTTTCACCCCAAAACCAACGCTCTGATACCAATTGTTGGCAATTGGATCGTGTGGTTCAACGTGATCCGTTAGGGAAAACAGGCAAACAATCAGCGGAAGCGAATATAAACTTGTTTACCGTACTTCTGGATTGATGTAGAGGATGAACCGTTGCAGAGAACCACCTCTCAATCTTCTGCTGTATGTCCCAAGTCGAATCCTACTGTTGTGTGGGCAACAATCCGCAGAATTCTCTCAATCTGCTCCTGTTCTTTCTAACTGTCAAATGAGGCATTGACTTAGGGTTAACAGGATCTGAGATGACTTATATAGTTGGGCTACAGCAGGGACCAGGAGGAGAAATTGGGCTGGGCCTCAATTGAATTTAATTAACCAAGCTTAGCCCAAATCTTTTAATTAAATCCAATAATAATAATATAGTCCACTAAAATATTATTACTGCACTACCCGTCCAATCCCAAAATTATGTTCTGGGCTCCTTCTTATTATAAGCCCGATGGTCTCCCCATGTTTAAGAAATACAATGTCCATTAATTAATTAAGTTACTGACAACTCAAATTAATTAATATCTTATCCGAGAGTAGTACCACTCAACCTTATTATCATGCCGGAAATTAATCCACTTACAAGATTTACATGATAAACCTTATGAGCTCCTCAAGGGGACATCATCAACCTATGACGGACATGGATTCCTTCTACAATCAACAGCACACTATAGATACAGCACTACTTCCCAACTCACCGAGTTTGTTGATTTAATACTTATAAATCTCACCCATTGATGAATCAAAGAAATACATACTACCCTACATGTCGAGGTTATTGTATAGGGATTAAGAGCACGAACTTCCATAATAACAGAGATCAAGTTCTTCTATAAGTCAGTATAAGTCGAACGATCTCAGGCGGTCCTGCTCAATACACACAAGTGCACTAATGTGATTCTATAGCCAAGATAAGCTAATACCAAATCACACTACAACCATACCGATAGAGAGTCCCCGTCTATCTCAGTTGTGAGCATCTGTTTATACTTTATAAGGAAATCGATAATATGATCTTCTGCGTGTTGTCGCACAACATATTATCTACAATATAAAGTAAATGGACTATTGCATCATGCATATAAAATAAATTATAAGATGCAATCCTTTGATCATATGATTCTCATTTCAAATATTGTTATAACATTGTTCATACTAAAGCTAGACTTTTAGTATACAATCCAACAGTTTTACGCGTAATAGCGTTTCAAGAATTTCCCATTTATGGGGCCAATGTTTACACCATCTTCTGATATCAACTTGTAGGCGCCATTTGTGTATACTTCCTTTACAACATGAGGGCCATCCCATTTTTGGAGAAATTTATTTCCAACACGATGTGTGACCACAATAGGTCTTCTCACGGCAAGCACCAAGTCGCCAACTTGAAAAGAACGTATCTTCACCCTTTTGTTGAATGTTCTGGATAAGCGAGATTGATAACACTCAAGTCTTTGTTGTGCCTCTAACCTCTTCTCATCTAGAGCTTCTAACTCTTGAAGGCGCAACTTTGCATTTTCTTCTTCGGTTAAGCCTTCTTGTATGGCCATCCTTAAAGAAGGAATTTGTTTCTCGAGAGGTACCATAGCTTCAACACCATAAACCAAAGAATACGGAGTAGCCTGAGTAGGAGTTCTATAGGTGGTGCGGTATGCCCATAAAGCTTCATTTATTCTTTCATGCCAATCTCTTTTAGACTTGGAGACCACCTTCTTCAACAGACTGCACAGGGTTTTGTTGAATGCTTCAGCTAAACCATTGGCAGCTGCATTATACATTGACGACTTTCTTTGTTTGAAGTCGAACTTCTCACACAACTTATCGATCCAGCTGTTGCTGAATGGCTTTCCATTATCGGTGATGATATAGCGGGGAACACCATATCTGTAAATGATGTTGATCCAAATGAAATCAGCAACAGTTTCCTTCTTTACTTCCCTCAAAGGCACATCTTCAGCCCATTTGGAAAAGTAATCGGTGGCAGCAAGGATGTAGAGATGACCACCTGAAGATTTTGTGAGAGGCCCCACCACATCTAATCCCCAAGCATCAAAATGCCATGAAGCAACTGTCGGGTGCAAAGGCTCCGGAGGTTGATGGATCAAGTTCCCATGAAATTGGCAAGCCTGACATTTTTGTGCATACTCCATGCAATCTTTCACCATTGTTGACCAATAGTAGCCCATTCTTTTGATTCTGAAGTGTAACTTCGGCCCAGACTGATGAGCACCGCAAATTCCGGAATGAGCTTCCTCCATTGCTTGAACAGACTCTTCTTTACTTAGGCATCTCAAGAAAATTCCATCAAATGATCTTCTATACATTGTGCCTTTGAAGTAAATAAATCGAGGTGCCCGACGCCGAATATCAACCCTTCGACGTGGCTCATTTGGTAATTTATCATACTTGAGATAATCGATGAGTGGTTGACGCCAATCCTCTTCTTCAATTTCGAAGACTTCCACCGAATGATTTTCAACTTCTTCATAATCATCATCCTCGAAGATTGGTGGTACAATCCAACTTTTGCACACTGAAATTTGAACTTGCGCCTCTGGCATAGCTATATTTGATGCTAGCTTGGCGAGGGCGTCAGCTTGCTTATTCTCTCTTCTGGGTAAATGCTCGATATCAACATCACCAAGCCATCTCATCAGCTTTTGAGCATACTTGTGGTATGGGAACAACTCAAGCTTTCTTACTTCATACACCCCAAGTAGTTGGTTTATTGATCGCTATTTTCTTTTACCCTCAAGTATAAGGGATCGATTGTAGTACGCGTGACCAAGTGAAATATCGTTCCCACAAGATAGTTATAAATTTAACAAGTAATTCTATATGATAATTCCAATGTAAGACAAATCTGGGGGTTTTTGGAAAAGATAATTAATTAACTAATAAAAGCAAAATTAAATAATTAATCTAATTATGCAAATAAAATAAATCACGCAGAGAATACGATTTGGAATTCAAGAATGGAGAATTGGTAATGCTCGGGCAAATAGTTTAACTATGTGACTAATTTATCTAGACCCAAATTAATTACCTGCAGACGTTTATAAGAGGATCACTAAGCCTAGTTAAATCACCTTGATCGGGTAGGATCTAACACTTATAATGAGCTGAAAATCCTAAGATCAATAAGAAATTAACTCCCTATCCCTCTATAGGTACTTCATGCTAAATTTCAATTAAGGCTAGAGCACTAGACTTCCCTTTCTAGGTACGCGATTGTTAACCCTTTTTGTCTCCTTATTAATTACCTAATAATGATGTTTTACCACGTAATTAATATTCCAAATTGATTGTCTAACACTCTTAGGTATTATAGGCCAATCCCCTAAGACTGTCACAGAAAACAACAATTATTATTCAGAAATTAAGAATCCTAATAACTATCAATCAGTGATACCGTCATGAACAATTAAAGGAATCAAAACTCAAAAACACGATAATATGAAGTCTCAAAATATCATCTTCAATAAGGAAATAAACAATTTGCAGAATAATCAATCTAAATCTAGGGTAAAATCAAATCACATAGTCAAAACTGTATTTAGCCCTAACATTACCAACAAAGAAGCTTAGCCCATGGATTTATGGGGGCAAATCACAAAGATGTAATTAACCCTAACCATTATGCTAAAATAACAAAAAAAATAATTAAAAATAAAGAACCCTTTTTGGAGGACTCCGTCTCTTTAATCTTTATCTCCGTCGAAATCTCCGTCTCCGATGGGTGAATGATGGAAGAATGAAGGGTGAAGAGTTAGTGAATGGCGTCGTGCGATTTCTGGGCGTGAGGAAAGTGATGGTGCGGCGTGGCTGATTTTGGGCGAGAGAAAACCCTCCCTGTTCAACCAAGACTTTTTTTCTCCCAATTAACTGTTGTGGACGTGAATAGCAGTGGAGATTGGGCTTCGAATCCAATTGGGCCTGGAATCAAAAATTGAAGCATTGAGCTCCTAGGCCCACTATGCCACCTCTCTGCCAATTTATTTCAGAAGATGTATTTAAGCAATAAACTTGGCCCCACCACTATCAAAACATAATTTCACAAATTCCTTTTTCTGTCAATTTTTTGCCCCCATTTTAGCATCCACGTGGTACTCCATATCTATACCCAATTCAGTATAACTTTGCATGTGTGGGGCAAGTTACTTTGCATGCATGAGCCCCAAAATTTCGAGAGTTTCTCGAGAATCTCGTCTAATACTGCAGGGCTTCGCCGTTTTGACCATAAATTCTTCATCCGATCTCTGATTGAGGTGATTTTTACGCTCACGCGTTCCTCTCTTCCGTGGCTTTCCAACCATGTATCACAAGACTGATTTGGACCTCCACACGAATCCAGAAAAATTATAAAAGATGGTCCTCTGTTTTTACACAAATTCACCTTTCACCCCAACTTTGTGTTTGTATCCATTTTCCTATCAAAACAGAACAAAATACCTCTCAAGCACCTTTTAGTCAATAATAATTTAAAGTATTAATATTTGTGTAAATAATAGTAATTAAACACTCAAAGAGGTATAAAATTGAACCCGAAAATACATGAATTTCCACTCTCATCAAACCCCCCAAACTTAAAGTATTGTTCGTCCTCAAACAACAAAACGACAAACCAAGAGAATAATGAGATGGAAAGTCATGTTCAAATGTAAGGATCGAACATCAATTAAGCCTTCAATTGTGTAATTAATCTTAACTTGGTTCACATAACTTCAAATTCAAAAGTATCAATTCATTCAAAACATGCAAGTTAAGACTATTACTTCACCAATTCAAGTGCTCAATCCACCTATGCTCACAGGACATATATAGTGTAACTCTCACGCTCATGGTGTATAAATTGTACACCGCTTTGGGTTAAATATATTTTTGCTCTCAAATTCAATTCAAGTGCATGCGTAACCATAAGCTTGCCTATTGTCTCAACTCTCCTTTTACTTGTAGCTAGCAAATCATGAATCAAAAAGGTCTTTTTTTATTTGGTTGTAACGTAGGCTCTTTGGACAAGGTAGGATAAATATGGATAAGTGACACAACTCGGATCAATCAAGTGGCCATCTATCATGATCTTTCATTCTTCCTCATCACTTTATTTTTTGTACAAATCCTCCTTAACTCCAAATTATTCATTTCTTTCCTTCAACCACAAGAATGAGAGAGTATTTCTCTTATTTTCTTTTAGCATCACGGGTATGTACACTCCCCTATAAATATTTTTTCTTCTCTCTCTATTTATTTTCTTGAGGTACCAGTTTCGGGCACTACCTTTTTTTTTCTTTTTCTCCCTTTTATTTTTCTTTTCAACTCCAAGATGTTCACATTTTTCTTCTAACCACTTCAACAATTACTCAATCGATCCAAGTAACACAAGGAAAAATCAAATACAAATTAAGCTCAAAGGGTTATTCAAAGAATGGATTTTTCAAGGCTCAACGGGTTGACTAAGGATTTAATGAATTCAGGTAAAGTATAGGGAAAAGATGGGCTAAAAATCAAAGATGGCCTAATATCATTTTCATAATCCACTATACTATTCTCGAATATTCAAGGAGACTCAAGGCAAGTTCTAGAATACACGCACAAGAACAATACGCTCAAGAAATAAAAATATCATGCGTCAATGTATCATGATTTAAAGGCTCAAATCTCACTTGGCTTTTTCATAGAATGAACGAGCACTATTCAAGGCTACGCATACATCATAACAAGCACATCAAGAACTTCAAGTACTTAAGAATTAAAGCATGTTTCCCTTATTAATCATAATCAACATCTTAGCATAGGCATGAAAAATAACAACTCAAAGATCCCCATGAAATTCAGGTCATAGAAATTAAAGCTCATGCTCCTCACTTATAAGAATTCAAAACTCACAGAAATTTTAGAATAAGGAACGAAGTAACCTGATTTCAATCTTCTTCAAATTTTGCAAGTTCACTTCCTCACCTTTAATACCTTCTCAATCATAAAAGCTCAACACAAACCATCATCATAGAAGAGATAAAAAATATCGAAGAGACGAAAATCAACGACAGAAAATCACGGGACATCCAAAAATAAATATAAAAAAAACACAGAATACCTGGATAGTTGCAAAAAAATTCAAAAGATCGAATAACATTCGAAAATTCTAAAAAAAATCAACTTCCAAGCACACAGACACTAAACAATGCAGAGTAAACATACCTGGGTGCGGATGGAACAAGGGAAAGAACATCACACACCCCCAAACTTAGATAAAAACGTCAGTTGAATCTAAGTTTAAAAGGATGTTATTACCTTAAGTGTAAGTATGCACCTTGAGTATAATTCACCTAGCACAAGACAAACAAACAAACAAAAAAAATAATAAAACGGTGGGTTGCCTCCAACCAAGCGCTCTTGTTTAACGTCGAGGAGCTCGACGGAATGCAATGTAAATCAAGTCAAGAGATCAACAAACAGAACCTCTACTTCACCGTGATGATGATAATGCTTTAAGCGATGCCCATTAACCGTGAAGAAAGCTCCATCGTTCTTCATGAGTTCAACCATTCCACTTTCATAAACTCGACTAATCTCATATGGACCCATCCACTTTGATTTAAGCTTACCTGCAAAAATTCTCAAACGAGAATTAAATAAGAGTACAAAATCTCCCACTTGAAAATTCTTACTTCGAAGTTTTGCATCATGCCATCTCTTGGTCCTTTCTTTATAGATGCAGGAATTTTCATACGCCTTATCTCTAAACTCCTCAAGTTCATTTAATTGTAGAAGGCGACTACTACCCACTGCTTCAAGATCCAGGTTGATCTTCTTCACCGCCCAAAAGGATTTGTGCTGAATTTCCACAGGAAGGTGGCAAGATTTTTCATACACAAATTGGAACGGTGACATGCCTAGAACGGTCTTATACGCAGTTCTGAATGCCCACAATGCATCATCAAGCTTACTAGCCCAATCCTTGCGACTAGTACTGACAGTTTTCTCCAGAATCTGCTTGATTTGACGATTGGACACTTCAGCTTGTCCATTCATCTGCGGATGGTAAGGTGTGGATACTCTATGTTTCACTCCATAAGACTTGAGAAGATTCTCCATTAGCTTATTGAGAAAATAAGTTCCCCCATCACTAATGAGAATTCTCGGCACTCCAAAACGTGAAAATATGTGCTTCCTCAAGAACGCAATGACCGTTCTTGTATCACTCAACTTGGTTGGAATTGCTTCCACCCACTTTGAGACATAATCAACAGCAAGCAAGATATATAAAAATCCATTCGATGAAGGAAATGGACCCATAAAATCTATGCCCCACACATCAAAGAGCTCCACCTCATACACATTCTTCAAGGGCATTTCATCTCTTTTTGATATGCCCCCCATCCGCTGGCATCTATCGCAATTCTCTACATAAAATCTACAGCACTTGAATAAAGAAGGCCAAGTAAAACCTGATTGAAGAACTCGTGCTGCAGTCTTCTCTGCTGCAAAGTGACCCCTATTTGGTCCATCATGGAACATACTCAAGACGCTCTCCCATTCTTCCTCAGGAATACACCGGCGTATGATGTTATCCGGACACAGCTTGTAGAGAATTGGATCATCCCATATGTACTTCTTGACCTCAACAAAGAACTTCTTATAATGATACTCAGTCAGCTTGTAAGGCTTTATTTGACCTCCACTAGCCAAAAAGTTGACTATATCTGCATACCATGGTGCTGGAGGCTTCTTTACCATCTCTACTAACTCGAAGCAATCAACCACAAGTATGTCTTCATCAGGAAAGACCTCCTTAATGAATTCATACTTCTCATCACAATGATCCCGCGGCTCAAGTCTAGAGAGATGATCAGCTACCACATTCTCACTCTCATTCTTATCTTTAATCTCAATATCAAACTCTTGGAGAAGTAAGATCCATCTGATTATTCTTGGCTTTGCATCCTTCTTTTCCATCAGATAGCGGATAGCTGAGTGATCCGTATATACCACTGTCTTCATGCCCACTAGATACGGGCGGAACTTATCAAAGGCATACACCACCGCAAGAAACTCCTTCTCTGTTACTGTGTAATTTCTTTGAGCTGCATCAAAGGTCTTGTTGGCATAGTAAATAGGTCTGAATCTCTTTTCCCTAATCTGTCCAAGCACAACCCCCAATGCCATGTCACTAGCATCACACATCAACACAAAAGGCTGCTTCCAATCCGGAGTGATCAGAATTGGAGCAGTTATCAAAGCCTCTTTAAGTACCTGAAAAGCATGTAAGCAAGTATCATCAAAGTCAAAAGGTACATCTTTCTCAAGCAAATGAGATAAGGGTTTAGAATATTTAGAGAAATCCTTGATAAATCTGCGGTAGAAACCCGCATGACCAAGGAAAGATCTAACCCCTTTCTCATTAATCGGTAGCGGAAGTTTCTCAATGGCTACCACCTTTGCTCGATCAACCTGCAGCCCCTAGAAGACACATGATGCCCAAGTACTATACCTTCTCTTACCATGAAATGACATTTCTCCCAATTCAGAACAAGGTTAGACTCTTGGCATCTCTCCAAAACAACAGTAAGGTTAATAAGACAAGAATCAAAAGAAGATCCAAAAACAGAAAAATCATCCATGAATACTTCCATAATTCTTTCAATCAAACCCTCAAAAATATACATCATGCATCTCTAAAAAGTAGCAAGAGCATTGCACAAACCAAAAGGAACCTTCCTAAATGCAAAAGTACCATATGGGCAAGTAAAGGTAGTCTTCTCTTGATCCTCCAGTGCAATCATTATCTGATTGTAACCAGAGTACCCATCTAAGAAACAATAAAACTCATACCCCGCAAGCCTATCAAGCATCTGATCCATGAAAGGTAAAGGAAAATGGTCTTTGCGTGTGTTTTCATTTAGTTTCCTATAATCAACACAAACACGCCAACCTGTAGGTATCCTAGTAGCCAAAGTCTCTCCATTCTCAGATTGTACTATAGTCATGCCCCCCTTCTTAGATACCACATGCAACGGACTCACATAAGGGCTATCACTAATAGCATAAATAATATCAGACTTCAACCACTTAAGTACCTCTTTCCTAACTACTTCTTGCATCGCAGGATTTAAACGCCTCTGATATTGCACAGAGGTTTTCTTTTCATCTTCTAACCTGATCCTATGCATGCAAATAGATGGACTTATACCTTTCAAATCTTCCAAAGACCATCCTATGGCAGACTTATGCTCCCTAAGGACTCTAAGCAGTTTATCAAGTTCAAGTTCAGTTAAGGCAGATGATACAATTACCGGATATGTTTGATTTTCCCCCAAAAAGGCATATGATAGATGATCCAGTAAAGGCTTCAATTCCACCTTCTTCTTCTCTTCAGCTTCAGGTTCCTCCTTCTCCAGTGGTAAGAATCGTGGTGTCCACTTTCCTCCTTCAATTTTGAACACCTCTCTTTTATCTTCCCTGCAAGCATTCAAAGCATTCAAATATCCTTTAAATTCATCATCAAAATTATTACCTAAATAATCAGATAAAAAATCAGTTGCAAGAGTAGGGAAAGAAAGACTGTTGTTGATGCATGTCTCCAATGGATCCGTAGATAGAATCAATGGCAATTTTTCCTCAATGATCTCATCAACAACATCAATGAACTTGCAGTTTGCTTTTTTAGCTGGCCACTTCAATGCATTATCAAGAGAAAATACTACTTCATCATCTCCCACTCTGAGCCTCAACTTTCCGTCTTCAACATTAATCAGAGCTCTAGCAGTGGCTAGGAATGGTCTCTCCAAAATCAAAGGCACATTGTTATCCTCTTCCATATCAAGCACCAAGAAATCGACCGGGAAGATGAACTTATCCACCTTCACAAGTACATCATCAATAACTCCTCTAGGGTGCGTAAGAGACCTATCAGCTAGCTGCAATGTCACCGAAGTAGGTCTCACCTCCCCCAAACCAAGACTTTTGAATGTATTTAGGGGCATCAGATTGATGCTCGCCCCCAAATCACACAAAGCTCTGCATGTGGCGTTCTTCCCAATCTGAACAGGAATAGTAAAACTACCCGGATCTTTTAGCTTGGCTGGCAACTTCCTCTGGATGATGGCACTATATTCCTCAGTCAAGTTCACTGTTTCCTTATCCCCAATACTCTGCTTCTTGGACATGATTTCTTTAAGAAATTTTGCATAGTGAGGCATCTGCTCAATTGCTTCAGCAAAAAGAATGTTGATATGGATCTTCTTGAATATCTCTACAAATTTCTGAAATTTTTCATCAAGACCCTTTTTCAACTGCACCGTAGGAAAAGGAATGGGATACTTTGTTTTTGGAATACCCAAACTGTTTCTCTCTAATTCTTCCTTTTTATTCCTTTCTCTTTTAGCTTTTTCCCACTTCTTTTCAGTCACAACTGGATGATCAATATCACTCTGGAAACCAACTGTATCAGTATGGTGAGGAACATACTCAATTGGGGCAGAATTAGGATCACACAGCATATTGCCCGTCGCACGCACGACGTCGTGTGAACCACCGTACGTGGTGCATGGTTCGGGCACCATAGCACGGTTGCCGTCGTGCGAGAGCCTGGACGTGTCTTCAGTTCCGTGCGAGAAGTATGTTGGTGATGGTGCACGGCTGTCGTCGTGTGTCACACCCCAGCGCATGGCATCGTGCGTCCTCGCACGGTCCTGACCGTGCACCAACTCTTCATGCACGACGTCGTGTGTGCTCACACGGTTCTGGCTGGGCGTCCACTCGGACGCGTGCGTATACGCACGACTGTCCCTGTTAGTTTCCCCAGACCAATTTTCTCTGTACTCTGCATCCGGCAACCTAGGCCCTTCATACTGTTTACCACTTCTCAAAGTAATAGCATGACACTGATGTTCTCTCAGATTCAACTCAGTCTGTGCAGGAAATTTTCCTTGCTGTTGCAACTTACCAACCGCAGCATTCAACTGACTGATAGCAAGATCTGTTTCTTTCTGCTTCTTCTCTGCTTCCTTATACCTTGCTTCAGCCGTTTCTTTGTTTGTGACCATCATCTTGAGCATCAAATCAAGCTTATCATCCATTGATGGTTTCCCTTCGGCAGGTTTCTGAGCTGGCTCAAATCCCGGAGGTGATGCAACTGCACTGTTAGGATTAGAATAAGACAAATTTTCACTCTTTCTCTGGTTATTGAAGTTCGAATTTCCTTGGTTCCAACCCTGTTGATACTGACGATTGTTACCTTGGTCATTCCTCCCCCCAAACTGATTGCTCGGTCTGAAATTTTGTCTATTTCTATTATCTCCTCCTTGGAACATAGCATAATATGCCTCTTCAAATTCTTCCTCATCTCCAGCTTTAGTTATCTCCTCTCTGTTTCCTTTCGTGAGGCGATCCATCTTATTATTCAACTCATCGAGTCGATCATGGAGAGCTGACACTTCAATATTTCCGGCTTGTATCTCAACCTTTGCCACTTTGTCAAAAGAACCCTCTCCATCTGCTCTTTCTGCTGGCCAATCATAAGTGTTTGCAGCCATCTCCTCAAATATCTCTTCAGCTGCCTCTGCAGACTGCTTAAATATAGATCCACCTGCTGTCGCGTCCACCAACACTCTTGAGTCTCTTCTCAAGCCTTGATAGAAGAAGCCTAAGTAAGTATCCTTTGAAAATCCATGTTTGGGACAGCTCCGCAACAATTCTTTGAACCTCTCCCATGCCTCGTAGAAACTCTCCAAGGATCCTTGTTTGAATTGTGTGATCCTTTTCTTTATCAATAAACTCTTGGATGGAGGGAAGTACTTATTCAGAAACCTATCTGCCAATTGTTCCCAATTAGTACAACATCCTTGAGGAAGGTTGTTGTACCACTCCTTGGCTTTCTCCGTAAGTGAGAATGGGAAAAGCCGCATCCTGATAGCATCCTCCGGAACATTCCTGTGCTTCTGCATTCTTGCATACTCGTCAAATAACTGCAGATGCTCACTAGGATTCTCCAAAGGTGTCCCACCAAACTGCTGCCTCTCTACCATCCGGATCAGTCCGAAAGGTAGCTCAAAATTCTCTGCGGTGATCGCAGGTCCATTCAACCCAGCATTCGTAGTGTGCTTCAGTTTGTATTGATCTCGCATAGGCGTCGGAGCTTGCTGATCATCAGCCATCTTCCTAGTCTCAGTATCTTCAACTAAATCAACTCCGTTAAATTTCTGTGAAAGCCTTTCAACTTCCTCCTCTTCTGACGAAAGAAAACTATCCGAATCCGAACTAGGAATAGGTGTAGCAGGTTGCTTTCTCTTCCTTCTGTTCTCTCTAACAAGTGCTTCAAGCTCTAGGTTTAATGGTATGATTGCTCCTCCACTAGACCTAGTGATCATACACCTGCTCTCACTCAAAAGATCAGAATTGTTTGGATCACAAATAAAATTAAAATAACGCAAGTAAAATTTAACGTCCTATAAGAAAATAAATCACAATAGAATTAAATTTAAATCTATAAACTATCCCCAGCAACGGCGCCAAGAACTTGATCGCTATTTTCTTTTACCCTCAAGTATAAGGGATCAATTGTAGTGCGCGTGACCAAGTGAAATATCGTTCCCACAAGATAGTTATAAATTTAACAAGTAGTTCTATATGATAATTCCAATGTAAGATAAATCTGGGGGTTTTTGGAAAAGATAATTAATTAACTAATAAAAGCAAAATTAAATAATTAATCTAATTATGCAAATAAAATAAATCACGCTGAGAATACGATTTGGAATTCAAGAATGGAGAATTGGTAATGCTCGGGCAAACAATTTAACTATGCGACTAATTTATCTAGACCCAAATTAATTACCTGCAGACGTTTATAAGAGGATCACTAAGCCTAGTTAAATCACCTTGATCGGGTAGGATCTAACACTTATAATGAGCTGAAAATCCTAAGATCAATAAGAAATTAACTCCCTCTCCCTCTATAGGTACTTCATGCTAAATTCCAATTAAGGCTAGAGCACTAGACTTCCCTTTCTAGGTACGCGATTGTTAACCCTTTTTGTCTCCTTATTAATTACCTAATAATGATGTTTTACCACGTAATTAATATTCCAAATTGATTGTCTAACACTCTTAGGTATTATAGGCCAATTCCCTAAGACTGTCATAGGAAACAACAATTATTATGCAGAAATTAAGAATCCTAATAACTATCAATCAGTGATACCGTCATGAACAATTAAAGGAATCAAAACTCAAAAACACGATAATATGAAGTCTCAAAATATCATCTTCAATAAGGAAATAAACAATCTGCAGAATAATCAATCCAAATCTAGGGCAAAATCAAATCACATAGTCAAAACTGTATTTAGCCCTAACATTACCAACAAAGAAGCTTAGCCCATGGATTTATGGGGGCAAATCACAAAGATGTAATTAACCCTAACTATTATGCTAAAATAACAAAAATAAATAATTAAAAATAAAGAACCCTTTTTGGAGGACTCCATCTCTTTAATCTTTATCTCCGTCGAAATCTCCGTCTCCGATGGGTGAATGATGGAAGGATGAAGGGTGAAGAGTTGGTGAATGGCGTCGTGCGATTTCTGGGCATGAGGAAAGTGATGGTGCGGCGTGGCTGATTTTGGGCGAGAGAAAACCCTCCCTGTTCAACCAAGACTTTTTTTCTCCCAATTAACTGTTGTGGACGTGAATAGCAGTGGAGATTGGGCTTCGAATCCAATTGGGCCTGGAATCAAAAATTGAAGCATTGAGCTCCTAGGCCCACTATGCCACCTCTCTGCCAATTTATTTCAGAAGATGTATTTAAGCAATGAACTTGGCCCCACCACTATCAAAACATAATTTCACAAATTCCTTTTTCTGTCAATTTTTTGCCCCCATTTTAGCACCCACGTGGCACTCCATATCTATACCCAATTCAGTATAACTTTGCATGTGTGGGGCAAGTTACTTTGCATGCATGAGCCCCAAAATTTCGAGAGTTTCTCGAGAATCTCGTCTAATACTGCAGGGCTTCGCCGTTTTGACCATAAATTCTTCATCCGACCTCTGATTGAGGTGATTTTTGCGCTCACGCGTTCCTCTCTTCCGTGGCTTTCCAACCATGAATCACAAGACTGATTTGGACCTCCACACGAATCCAGAAAAATTATAGAAAATGGTCCTCTGTTTTTACACAAATTCACCTTTCACCCCAACTTTGTGTTTGTATCCATTTTCCTATCAAAACAGAACAAAATACCTCTCAAGCACCTTTTAGTCAATAATAATTTAAAGTATTAATATTTGTACAAATAATAGTAATTAAATACTCAAAGAGGTATAAAATTGAACTCGAAAATACATGAATTTCCACTCTCATCATTTATCACAAGTAACGAATCACCATACACTTTAAGGTGTAATTGCTTTATATCGATGGCCATCTCTAAACCAAGTATGAGTGCTTGATACTCGGCTATATTGTTAGAGCAGTTTTCTGTTAAGGAAAATAAGAATGGCAAAACTTCACCACTGGATGTTACGAATACGACTCCAGCACCGGCCCCTTCCCTATGAGATGCTCCATCAAAATACATTTTCCAAGGAGAAGCTATCTCCACAGTGAAAGCATCTTCATCAGGGAGTTCATCAGACAGTTCTCATTCTGCAGGCATTGGATGATCAGCTAGAAAATCTGCCAACACTTGTCCTTTTACGGCCTTCTGAGGGACATATACAATCTCAAACTGTTGAAGTTGGAGATACCACCTGGCAAGCCGATCTGAGAGTACTGGTTTTGACATGACGAACTTTAGTGGGTTAACTTTTGAAACTAGCCGAACTGTATGAGCTTGGAAGTAATGTTTCAACTTCTGAATCACGAAGATAAGGGCCAAGCAGATCTTCTCAATTGGTGAATATTTCAACTCGTTTGGAGTCATGGTTCTACTCAAATAGTAAAGGGCAGTTTCTTTGCCATCATCATTCTCTTGTGCGAGTAAAGCTCCAACAGAACGTTCTTGAGCAGCTAGGTAGAGAATTAACGGACGTCCAGGTATTGGTGCACACAACACTGGTGCCTTCATCAAGTACTCTTTAATGCTATTGAAAGCATTATTGCAAGCTTCATCCCATTCAAATATACTGTCTTTCTTCATGAGATGACTAAACGGTTGACATCGACCGGCCAAGTTTGATATGAATCTTCTCAAGTATGCCAATTTTCCTTGCAGACTTTTGAGTTCATGGATGTTCCGAGGCACATGCATCTTCATGATTGCATCAATCTTCGCCTTCTCAATCTCGATTCCTCGACGGTGAACAATAAATCCAAGAAATTTTCCGGATGTAACCCCAAATGCACACTTGAGTGAATTCATCTTGAGTTGATGCTCCCTTAAATGCTCAAACACTCGCCTTAAATCATGGAGATGATCTTTCTTTTTCTTTGATTTCACCACAATATCATCAATGTAGCATTCGACGATCTTATGAAGCATGTCATCAAATATCTTCTGCATGGCTCGTTGATAAGTGGCACCAGCATTCTTTAAGCCAAATGGCATCACATTATAGCAATATATTCCTTTCGGAGTACGAAAGACTATTTTCTCTTGGTCTTCGGGAGCCAGACCAATCTGGTTGTAGCCAGATGATCCATCCATAAACGAAAAGACCTCATGCCCCGTTGTTGCATCTATCATGAGCTCAGGAATTGGCAGTGGGAAGTCATCTTTCGGACACGCCATGTTCAAATCCCGAAAATCAACACATACTCTGATTTGCCTATTTTTCTTTCTCACTGGCACGATGTTAGAAATCCATGTAGGATACTTGACTTCTCTGATCTTGCCTGCTTCAAGAAGCTTATTAATTTCATCTTCAATTAATGGAATTAACTCTGGTCGAAATCGACGCTGCATTTGCTTAATTGGCCAGTTCCCTTTTTGATGGACAAATGATGCACTGCGATCTTTGGATCTAAGCCTGGCATTTCTTTATGCGACCATGCAAAGACATCCCGAAATTCTCGTAAAAGGCTGATATATTGTTCTTCTTCCTCATTACTTAGCAGGGCACTTATGTAAGTAGGACGTGAGTCGCTTTCGTCACCTAAGTTGATTTCTTTCAACTCATCAACAGTGGCTTTCACACCCTCCTCAAATTGCGGAGGGGCATCCTCGGCATCCACTTCCTCCACTTGAGAATCCTCAAGAGCAGTGATATGGTTGTTAGAAGCTACACTTTCTTTATCATCATCATTGTCTTCTTTAGTAAAGACAATTGTCTGCATCTTAGCTTTCAACTCTCTTCCACATGAGACTATCAAGATATTTCGCCTCTTCATCCGAGAAGGGATTCGACTTCGGAGTTTTGGGAATCTAGGAGACTTGAAATTATTTTTCTTCCCAATCTTGTTCCCTTCACATGGTCCGAGCCTTTCGAAAACACTTCCAAGCCTTTCGAAGACAGAACTCCTCTTGATTTTTCTTCCACTTTCATAAAAAATGTCTTCTGTGGACAAACTTCTCCTTCTGTGATATAATTTGTGTTTGCTCTTCTGATTTCTATGCGGACTAGCTTTTGAGGGACATATCCCAAACCTGGCTTAGCATTCTTGATAGTGTAGCCACTATTTTTCAACGTTTTCTGAGTGGCATTGAGCCCATGTTCAGATGAGATGACAGTCTCTTGAGGCAACTTGCTCATCACCGGTTTCTCCTTCGGTTCATACCCAGCCTTCTTGAGGAGTTTGAAAGCTTGCGGGCCATATGACTTAGATATTTCTGCTTCAAATACTTCACCATGCTCGGTTTTTGCTCCTTCAATAGGACGTACGAATCCTTTGAGCTGTGGAGAAGAAGTCTTACCTTCATCAATTTTTGTTAAAGGCAATGTTAATTCTTCCAAGGCCTCAAGCTCTTTGCCTTTGTTCTTCTTGAGAGTGGTGGATGATGTGCTACCTTCCTCCTTTATTTGTTTACTGCCCCCATTATCTTGTGCTGGGGCTTCTTCTTGGTTCACTTCCTTTGTATTCTTGAAGAAGTATTTAGCATCAGCAAAGTAAGATTCAGCTTCAGTAAACGGCTTATCATCGCCGAATACCCTTTTCACACTATTGCCTTCACTATACTTGAAACACTGGTGTAATGTAGAAGGGACCACACCATTCTTGTGCAGCCATGGGCGCCCCAAAAGCATGTTGTATGAAGTTTTTGTGTCTATGACATGGAAGAGCACCGTTGATCTCATCTCATCAATCATCAAATCAAGAACAATCGTGCCCAGAGTCCTTTGCCCTTCATGATTGAACCCTTGGATCATCAATCGGCTATAATTGAGTTCATCCACTGGTATCTCTAACTTCTTCAACATCCTTAAAGACAGGATGTTTACTGCTGAGCCTCCGTCAACAAGTATACGCTTTACTTGCAGCCCTTGCGTATAACCAGTTACAAATAGAGGTCGGTTGTGAGGCTGTGAACCCAACAACATGTCTTCATCTGTGAAGGTCACCTTTATAAAATAAGCTTTTTCCTTGTTCTCAACTCGTTCATCTTCATTGCCCTCCTCACTCACCGCATGACAAAAGCCTTTATTGTGAACTTCTTTTATGGAAGGCGAAGTTTACGGCCGCTTCATCCTCCAATACAATCTTTCCCTCCTTGGCCAACTGCATGATCTTTTCCTTGAAGATGAAGCAATTATGAATGGGATGGCCCACCAATCTATGGTACTTGCAATATTTTGGGTCATTGGTTCGATTCACTTCCTCTGGACGTTTCATTTCGGGGAGTTCGATGAGTTTGTCTTTCATCAGATCATCAAATATGCCAGAAACATCAGAGTTCAGAAATGGATACTCTTTTTCTTGCATCTCCTTCAGGGTCAACCTTCTTTGCCCCCACTCTTGGGTAACTTGTTTTCCTTTATCTTTCTTGTCATCTCCATTCTTTCGAATCTTGACTGTAGCAGTGTTTATGGCCATTGATTCTTTATTGGAGTTTCTTGCATAAGGCTTGCCCCCTTTCTTGGCTTCTTGTCTGTCTCTGGACTTGTAAGAATCCGACACTGGTGAGTGTTTGATTCCACTGGCTGCCATGCTCAATTCCATATCATGAGCTCTCGTAGCCAACTCCTCGAAAGTCTTTGGCTGAATCCCTTTGAGTATGTAGAGTAAATTCTATTCCATCCCTTGGATGCACATTTCGATAGCACTCTCCGGATAATCGGTCTTTGCAATTTAAACTCAAGTTTCTCCATCGATTGATATAATCAATCACAGGCTCGTCCTTTAATTAGCGAGTATTAGTTAGTTCAGTCATGCTAACGGTTCTCCTCGTGCTGTAGAAATGATTGAGGAATTCATGTTCCATTTGTGCCCAACTGTCGATGGACTCAGGCTGCAAGTCGATATACCAATCAAAGGCATTTCCTTTGAGAGAGCGGACAAATTGCCTCACCATATAGTCTTCATAAGTACCAGCATCATTGCACGTCTCAATGAAATGTGCCACATGCTGTCTGGGGTTTCCTTTGCCATCAAATTGCTGGAATTTAGGAGGCTGATAACCAGGTGGTATCCTTAAGTTATTCACTCTTTTTGTGTAAGGCTTAACATAAGTGACGGTATGCTTGGCATTCTCTTCAAACCTTTCTTTTATTGTTCCAAGTATAATATCTTTGAGTTGATCCACTTAGAGCATTCCATCAGCCGAAAGTTGCACTCCTCTTTCAGTTTGCTCTTTTTCAGTAGTTTGGCGTTTTGTGAACTCTTCCACCTCACTCTCGTCCACAACTCCTTTTCCGTTTGCACGGCTAGTCTCCGCAATGTCTCTTTTTCCATCAATTGGGAGATCTTGGTGTCTTGAGCTTCTATATGTTTCGTGAGCCCTTCGATAGCTTTCATCATATTTGCTAATTGCTCCTCAATAGTTGTAGTGCCGGCCATCATTACCGGGGCTGCAATTGAGTCCGATGAAGAGCTTGAGGATGAACGAGGGTGTGAGCATGCAGAATCTTCATCACTATCCTCTTTCATGGGTAGCTATTTTCTTGAAGCCATTTCAACCGAAAAGTTAGAGCCGGAGGAGGCCTCTGACTGAGCTTTCATTGACATACTCCTTGTAACAACAGCAACTTGTTCACTCAACGAGGCGGAGAGCTTGGAGGCAGAAGTCCTTCCCACTGTGATCTTGACAGGAGTCATGTTGTATCTTTGTAGAGAGAAGAGATGAGAGGTAGAGATGGTCCCACTGGGCGTGCCAAAATTTGTAACAACAAATTTTGTATTTATAATAAAATAAATACAAGTTAATTACAAAGGTAATCCGGATGGATTGAACTTAATAATTTAGGAAATAATCTCTATCGATCCTCTGATTCTTCTCTCTCGAACCAACTTGGACTTTGACTTTGACTGGTTGTGTCGACTGGAGTGTACGCTGACTGTGTTGACAGCGTGTGTGGAGTCGGATCTTCAATTGAAGCTTGTCCGAACTCGAATTTAGGACTTTGTAACGTTTATCCAGAGGCGTCGAGCCTTTGTTTGGATTAAACGTACTTGATGTGAAAACACTCGATCTGGGGGGCTCAGCACCTTAATCCCGGGTCGTATGCTGTTCTTGTCTCGAAGAACACTGAAGAACTTAACGTATGCAAAACACTCGATTTGGGGGGCTTAGCACCTTAATCCCGGGTCGTTTGCCGTTCTTTTCTTGAAGAACACTGAAGAACTTAACGTATGCAAAACACTCGATCTGGGGGGCTTAGCACCTTAATCCCGGGTCGTTTGCCGTTCTTGTCTTGAAGATCTTGAGGAGCGTTGCTCGTGTTTCAACCTCTTCAGAGTGTCTGTGTCTTCAGATGCTTCAGTGTGTCCGTTGAATGAAGGGAGGAGACCCCTTTATATAGGTGAGAGGTGAAGACCCCTCATAAATGTCCTGCATTCTGATTGGTCCAGAGTTATTTGGGCCATATCCTGTGGGCTTGGGCCTCCACTTGTTTGGGCTGTAATCAGGCCTATTTTATTTGGGTCTGATTTAATTTGTATGGGCTTGTTTGACTTCAGTCAGACCTCCTTTAATTTGGGGCTTATTTGACTTGGGCCAGGCCTCATTTAATTTAAGCTCCATTTAATTTGTTGGGCCCAAATTATTTATTAATTTACTTTAGGAATTAATTTATTTAAATTCCAAAATATATTAATATTTAATTAATAAAATCCACATGTCGCCATTTAATTGGACCGTAAATTTTAATTGCTTACAGGAGGATAATCGTTTAATACTTAATCAAGTCACTTTAACACGCCACCTTACATGCAGGCGGGTTAACTTTTGCTTCAAGCCTTGCATGTGGAATTTTCTCATAAATGGGTGGTGGTGAGGTTCGAACTCTAGACCTTTGTTAACCATGGACTCTGATACCATGTTAAACGACCACCTTATCTAAAAGCTTAAACTTTTAGATGAGGTGGTCGTTTAACAGTACAACTGGTAGTACTAGTCTAGTTCTTTCATATTTGTACGTAATATGATGATTTTATAAAGGAAATTTTTAAAGGCAAAAGCTCATGTGCGCCCGGGGACACGGAAAGATGCTCCGTGTCCCATGTGAACACAACCCTCCCCTCCAATCCTATTTAAACCTATGTATTGCTAGGTGTTTAAATTGTAAAGGGGCATGAAAATTGTAAAGGGGCACGGAATGTGTTCCCGGGTGCACAAGAGCCTCACCCATTTTTAAATAGGAATGTTCGTCCATGATTGAGAGCAGGAGGTTATTGATACAGACATTGCGCCACCCCCCACCCACCAGAACCTACTCCTCCACGGTTGCCACCGGTGGCAGATGGAATACGCAGCTGAGAGAGCTCTCAAAACAAGGCAAATACGGCCAGGCCCTCACCCTCTATCGTCAAATGCTGCGATCTGGCGCCACTCCTAACGCCTTCACCTTCCCCTTCATTCTCAAGTCCTCCGCCGCTCTATCCCTCCACTTTCCCGGAACACTCCTCCATTGCCACGTCATCAAATCCGGCTGCCACCTCGAACCCTTCGTTCAGACGGCTTTGATCTGCATGTATTCAGTTTATGTTTACTCGGGAATGCGTACAAGGTGTTCGACGAAATTCCTGACTCGAATAGACCCACGGTTTGCTACAATGCCTTGATATCTGGCTTAGTTCGGAAATCAAGACTCCATAATGGGTTGCTTTTGTTACGTGAGATGAGGATTAAAGGAGTAGCACTTCACTCCGTCACCATTCTGGGGTTGGTCCCCGGTTGCACTATTCCGCAGCATTTGAATTTAGGAAGATCTTTGCATTGCTTAACTTCTAAACATGGTTTTGGCAATGATTTGTCTGTTGCGAATTGCCTTTTGTCGATGTATTCGCACTGTGGATCGATTGAGTCGGCCAGGAACTTGTTCAACGAGGTGTCTGAGAAGTCTGTAATCACCTGGAATGCCATGATCTCAGCATACTCACAAAACGGACTTTGTGCAGAGGTTTTGGATCTTTTCCATAGTATGCAATCCTCAGGTGTTTGCCCTGACGAGGTTACATTTGTTGGTGTCTTGTCCTCTTGTGCTAACCTTGGCGCGAAGAGAACAGGACAAGAGGTGGAGGTGATGATAGATCGTTGTGGATTCGCGTTTAATCCGTTTCTTCTGAACTCGTTGATTAACATGTACGCTAGGTGTGGTGACCTGGTGAAGGCTCGATCGATTTTCGAGGCTATGCACGAGAAGAATTTGGTTTCATGGACCGCGATCATAGGTGGCTACGGAACGCATGGACATGGGGAAGAAGCCGTGGAGCTTTTCGATCAGATGATTATAAGAGGAATTCGACCAGATAAAGCTGTTTTTGTTTGTGTTCTTACTGCTTGTAGTCATGCAGGGCTGACAGAAAAGGGGTTGAGTTATTTTTACTCTATGGAGATGGTTCATAACATGAGCCCTGGTCCAGAACACTACTTTTGTGTTGTGGATCTCTTGGCCCGGGCCGGTCGACTGATAGAAGCCCGTGACCTCATCGAGTCAATGCCAATGCAGCCAGATGGCTCTGTCTGGGGAGCCCTTCTGGGTGGTTGCAAGATACATAAGAACGTGGCAATGGCGGAGTTAGCCTTTAATAAGGTTGTTGAGCTTGAACCTAGAAACATAGGCTATTATGTCCTGCTATCAAATATATACTCCGAGGAAGGCAACATGGAGAGCATGTCGAGGATACGAATAATGATGAGAGAACGGAGACTGAAGAAGGATCCGGGTTACAGCTATGTCGAACGTAAGGGGAGGATTCATCTCTTTGTTGCCGGGGACAGAAGCCACGGTCAGGCGAAGGAGATCTACGCGATGTTAGAAAAGTTGGAAGAATTAGCAGGAGTAGTTGGTGGAATAGAGCAGAGAGATGCAGTTGGTAGTAATGTTCACAGTGAGAGATTGGCGATTGCATTTGCACTCTTGAACACTGATATTTCAGTTTCAAATTCGGACATTCTTGTGATTAAGAACTTGAGAATATGTGGAGATTGTCACATGTTTGTAAAATCAGTTAGCAAATTTGTGAATTGTAAGTTTGTAGTTAGAGATGCCACCAGATTTCATCATTTCAGTGGTGGTTCTTGTTCTTGTAACGACTATTGGTGAAATGTTACTTGCCATAGTCACCATGAGCAAAAGCATGCCTCTCTTATGTATTGGTAAAACTGGTATCAACTGCGATGGCGACGCCCACGTCTGTTTACCATATATTATAAATCAGTGGTTAATTTTGGTATCCGAATTCTGTAATATTTGTGTTTGATTCATGGTTTTGTTACAGTTCTGTGATTTTTTGTGCTTAACAGAACTGATTTGTGCTAGCTATTGTTATTTTTACATCCCTTGATTTAACTGTAGTGAAGTTCAACAGACATGCTTGCATATATCAATTCTTTGTCTTTATGGTTCATCAAATCCTTAGATTATGGCCTACTGAATTTTATTTTGTTGTATTGTAATCATCAGTTCCAGCTGATATACTTAGGTGTAAGATTTCAATTTCAAGATAAAATTTTTTGACAGTGATGATTCGTTGATAGAGATTCTCCTTTGGGTGCCTTCAAAAATCCATTCCAGTATTCTTTTTTCACATAAATTTAGACAAGGGTATGTTTTTACAAGAGCTTACAGAATCCATAGAGTTATTCGTTGGTTTCTAGGAAAGACGAAGAGAAGTATATCCAGTAGCTCGTGGTTTAAATCCCTCATTTTGTATTTCATAACTTATTTTATACTCTCTCGGTCCACTAATGGCGTTTAAAATATAATATTTAATATATAGATGAAAGAGAAAAATAATATTCTAATGTATAGTGGGTAGGTGTATTGGTGTGATGTATGGATCACATGGAGTTATATTAATTGTTTTTTTTTATCTATTTATTAAAAAAATAAATGCACCTCTTGTGTTGGAACAAACGAAAATAGCAAAATGTACTCCTTGTCTCGTGTTGGAACAAACAAAAATAGCAAAATACACTCTTGTTGTGGGACGGAGAAGCATTAAAATAGTATATCCTAACTAATAACCATTAAATCCGAATAGAATATGTGATCTGTCACTGATCTCATTTGAGTAGCTCTTTAATACTCTCATTTAAAACCTCACTCTTATTCTCTTTAGTTATATAATAATATAAGAAAAGTGTCTCTTTAATTATATATAATATTAATAATTTATAGTATAAAGTATTACTTTTTATCTTCAAAAATTTATCAATATTGTATAAATTTTAAACTATAATAATAATTATTTTTTTATAATATTGATAATTTTTCAAACCATAATGAATTTTTGGGTACACCCTATAGGTTAAAATAGGGGTAGTGGGTAGTTTTTATAAAAATAAAATTAATTATATTATTTTATTTAATGATTAAGATTAAGTTAAAAAATAATCTAACTATTAAGATAATGCAAGTTAACCGGTTGGACTCTTAATTTTTTTTATATAATATGGGAACACATTATTTCACCGTCGATCATCGAGCCGAAACAGAAAAATATTCTTTCGCCACCCCCATTTTTTTCACATATGACAAGAATTTAATAAGTGCGTTAAGATGAAATATAAGAATGAAATGAATTAGAATATGAAACATAAAATGAAATATATGATACATTTGAGTACCTTATTCTTTTTAATTATATAAGTATTATTCTTTAATTATATAAAATATTAATATATAGTATAAAGTGTTACTCTTTATCTTCCAAAATTTATCAATATTGTATAAATTTTGAAATCATAATTAAAATTTTTTTATATATAAATAAATATGCGAACACGTTATTTGATGACTTAAATCCGATAGGCTGCCTGCCCCTCCAAAAGTAAATAGCAACCCACTAGTCTAAATATGCTATGTAGTATTGATTTATTAAGATTAATATTATTATAATAATAATAATTTGGTAACGTTCATGAATGCATTTGAAGAGTATATATATTTTATCAAATTCTCAAATTTATCTTTTTAACATTTATAATTCAATAATGTCAATATATAAATGAGGTGAATCATATAAAATTTCAAAATATAAAATATAAATAAAGAAACTTTATAATAATAATAAATGTAACCATATTCAAAATATATTCGTATTATATAAATATAATTGAAACAAAATACTTTTATAATAAAGTATGAATCTAATATGAATATAATTTTAATTATAAATATATCGATATTTAATAAAGTTCAAATGAAATAAGAGTTGGTCTCCTGTGTCTCCGGGCGTAAAAAATGGGTAAATGTTTAACATTTTATTCTAAAGGGTATATATTTTAGTTAATAAGGGTTTTGTTCTGAATGGTATACACTTTCATTAAAAAAAGAAATTTTCAAAAAATAAAGAGTACACATCCATTTGATTAAGTATTCGAATATTCAAATTCGAATTCAAAATCGAATTCGTATTCGATTCGAAAATAATAAACGAACTATTCGAATATATTCGAGTATTCGAATTTAAACATTCGAAATTGAATATTTGAATTCGAATTCGGTTCGAAATTATAAATTCATTTTTTTAAATAATATTTTTTTTATTTCTTGTACTATTAATATATTTAAGAAGAAATACTCATTAAACACATCAACCATTAAATTATAAAAATTATAATTAAATAATTCACATTATATATATATAAAAATAAAATATGTCTTTTCCTCTTTATTTTAAGAGAGTAATAAATTGGATAATATACATATTATTTATATTTATAAAAGAAAATATTATATTTAATATATAAAATATATAATTATTTAATATTAATAATATATAATTAATATTAATATTCGAATATATTCGCAAATATTCGAATCGAATATCTTATGAATCATATTCAATTCAAATATTATTTGAACTAAAATATTTATTCGAATTCACATTCAAATTCAAATACCGAATCGAATTCGAATTATATGATTCATTTACAACCTATCTACACCTACGGGTTGACAAACCTTTCAACTTACTATATTCATTAATCACATAACCATAAGAATTTATATTCATGTAAAAAGCAAAGATAATTATTAGAATTGAACAGAGAGATTAACTTACTATGTTCATTATTCTCGGGTAAAAAAACAAACATAACTATTAGAATTTATATTCATTAATTTTGTGTAAAAAGCAAACGTAAATTGAAATGAGAAATTATAGGTTAGTAAGTTTGCAAAAAAAAAAAAAAAAAAAAAAATATATATATATATATATATATATATATATATATATATATATATATATATATATATATATATATATATATATATATATATATATATATATAACAAGTCAAATATCTAATATCTTATATGAGAAGTTTTCGTGGGAAATTTTTAGTGATAAGGAAAATCATAATATTTAAAAGGCTAAAATTTGTGTGTCTCCAAGAGTACACGTGTGCCCATACCTTTTAGTATTAAATTATATATTCTTTAGTATAAATACGTGCTCTTTATTTTCTGAAAAATAAAAATTATTAATGAAAAGTGTATACTCTTTATAACAAAATGTTGTACCCTTATTAATTAAAAGAGTTGATCTCTTACGTTAATATTAAAGAGTATGGGTGCACGGTGTACCCCTGGGACACACAAGTTTTTTACCTAATTAAAATGTATTCTTTATAACAAAATGATATACTCTTATACAATTTGTGCACTGAAAACACAAGAGACTAACTCTATTTAAAATCCTTACTCTTTAGTTATAATTCATCCGTCCGGTTCTAAGGTATCCATTTGCTTTTTGCACGTATCCGGTTCTATGGTATCCATTTGTTTTTGCACGTGGATTAAGAAGTATTATTATTATATGTAAAGTGGGTAGTTGTATTAGAGGGAAGTGGTGGGTGTAGTTTTTTACTAAATAGAGGAAATTGATATCTTTGAAGTGGACGCCAGAAATAGTAAAATTGATATTTTAGAAGCGGACAAAGGGAGTATAAGGAAAGTATCTCTCTTTAGTTATACGAAGGAGATTCTTTAGTTATATAAGGAAAGTATTACTCTTTAGTTATAGTCGTAAAAGATTTTTGAGGGAAGATAAGTGATACAGATAATAAGTAATAATATTTAAAAACCTTACTTTTTAGTTATATAAAGAAAATGTTACTCTTTAATTATACGATATATTATTTTATACTCCCTCTGTACATCCCTAATCTATTAATTTGTTTTTTGCGCGTGAATTAAAAAATATTATTATTTAATGTGTAATGAGTAATTGTATTAGTGGGGTGTATAGGTCCCATATTTTAATTGTATTAGTGGGTGGGTGGGTCCCTAGTGTCTAAAGTGGAAATAAATAGATTAAGAGTGGACGTCCCAAAATGATAAAATGAATAGATTGACAGTGAATGGAGGGAATATTATAAAGTGTTACTTTTTAGATATATAGAGTGTTACTCTTTCGTTATACAAAATATCTGTCTCTTTTTTCTTTTTCTTTTTTTGTTATTTACTTATTTATTATTTTGTTTTTTAGATATATAGAGTTACTCCTTCGTTATACAAAATATCTATCTCTTTTTTCTTTTTCTTTTTTTTGTTATTTACTTATTTATTATTTTGTTATTAAAAGGAGTTATTCTTTAATTATAAAAATTGTTACTTTAGTTATAGTAAATGTTACTCTAAGAACTGCTGCTACTCTTTGGTTATAAGAGGTGCTACCCTTCAATTATATGAACACTATCATTTAGTTATGAGAAATTCTACTTTTCTATTAGTGCCAATAGGCAAACATACTCAAAACTCCATATACAAATATCATAACCAACCACTCAAAAAATTTCTTTCTTTTTTAACAAAATCTATCTAAAAAACCATTATACCCCTTCCCCAAATTTAAAAAAAAAAAATCTAAGTAAATCCACTCAGCCACTGCCACCGGCAACCACCACTGGTGTGGGTGACCCACACCCACTGCCGGCCGCAGCCACCGGTGTGGGTGACCCACACCCTGACCCACACCCACCGCTAGCAGCCGCCACCGGTCGCCGGTGTGGGTGACCCACACCGTGACCCAACTTGGGTGGGTGTGTGGGTGGGTGTGGAAGAGAGATAATAGTGTCATAAAATGTGTAAATTTATAGAAATGATAACAAACATATTGAAGTGTTGATAAAGATTTTATATATTGAATTTAGTGTATTATTTCAATTTTCCCTTTCTATTATACGTTACTCTTCTATTATTATATGAACTTTTACGCTCTTTTTTTTTTCATTCGAAAATATATGTTGAACTACAAAGGTATTGGCAAAGACTTGAATGAGACCGTCTCACGGATCCTAATTCGTGAGAGGGACTATCCATTAATATAATTGGATATATTTTAAATTAAATTAAAATATAACTGTAAATAAAAAAGGCTTGTGTTTGGCATAAAGTTAATTGTTAAGCCGCCCCTTTTAACTCAAATTATCAGTAATTCTTCTGCCGCTATCATGATGTATGATTTAACTTGAATTGGGTTTTTTTCTTTTAATTATATTAAAATTTTCGTTATTAATTACTTTTAATTAAAAATATATATATAATATTTATTATTATTATCATCATTATTAATCGTTTAATAGATAGTTTAACTATTCAGTTCTCACTCTATTTTAATCGAGTATCACTTTATATTAAATATGTTATCACTTTTTATTTATTCTATAAATTATTCATAAAATTTCAATTAAACGTTTATTATTTTTTCTTTATCATTTATCATTTTTTCTTTATCATTTATCACTTTTTTATTGTTCAGATCACTTATTTTTGTTAGAATCACTTTTTATTACAATATTATTACATTTTATTCATTCTATATATTATTCGTGAAATAAATTTTTGTAATTAGTTACCACTTTTTATTAATTATGTTATAACTTTTCTTAAAATGTTATCTCTTTTTTTTTATTACTATAAATTTTTTATAAAATAATTCACAACACTGTTATCATTTTCCATTAATTCAATATCACTTTTATTATTTATAAAAATTAGAAAATTAAAAAAATTAATTAGGGAAGAAAATTAATTAGGATTAAATCATTTTTAAGGCCGTGTTTGGTTGACATTAAATTAAAAAAGTAATTATGAAAGTAAATTAATTGACCTTCATGTATTATTTTACATATTTTTAGTTAATATATATTTTTTAATATTTTAAAAAGTGATAATTTAAATTTTGTTATTTACTTAGTTTATTTTTAATTTACATTAAAAATTAAAAATTTTTACAATGTGATATCCAATTGATGAAAATAAATAATAGTGATATGAACTATTTCATGAATAATTTACAATAATATAAATAAGAAGTGATAATATTTTATAAGAAAAGTGATAACAATTTTAATAAAAAGTTATATCTAATTAAATTATTTCACGAATAATTCCTTGAAATAATAAAAAAGTTGATAACATTTTTAATAAAAAATAATGCATAATAAAAAAAATGATAATCGTTTAACTAAAATTTTATGAACAATTCGTAGGATGAATAAAACGTGATAATATTTTTAATATAAAGTAATAATAGTATAGTTAAACTATCTAGAATAATAATAATAATAATAAAAAATTAAATAAATAATAGTAATAGTTTTTTTTTCTTCTTTGTTTTTTTTAATTAAAATTGCTTACGTCCGATTTTGAGTTTTCAAAACTAGTGCGTAAGAGCTTGCACAGTTGCACTTCTCAAATATTTGAATTCTTCAAATTTTATTTAATAGCCAAACTGTCGCATCTGATTTTTCACAATTAAAACTTATATTATTTAAAAGAATTGAGCGGAAGTTTAAAAGAAAATAAATATTTAATAAGATTTGAATTTCCATAAATTAAAATTTAACTGTAAAATATTGAAATAAATGCTTAAACTTAAATATAAAATTAAACGTCCAATCCCATCACGTCAACTCCTTCATCTGAAAATGGGAAAAATAAGGGATGAGCAAAACACAGCTCAGTGAAAATCACTACTTATCAAACCAAACATCATATACAATAACAAATAAGCCACGTAATTACCTCAACCGCATTATAATACTTTCCTTATTCATATCCTCTTTTATATATTCATAGGTCATAAGACCCCTCCTTTATTAAGGTCCGAAAGACCTCCTCCTTTATAAAGGACCTAGGTACATAAGACCTCTTCCTTTAAAGTCCAGAAGACTTATTTTCTTTTCATGTCTCACAAGAAGACTTATTTTCTTTTCATGTCTCACAATTTTATATATATAAGTTTTGATATATCATAAAAACTCAAATACCTTCACATATCCGTAAGACACATTTACTTTATAATTCAAATATCTAATTTAATAATATGCTTCAAATAATATAACATGAGCTCAAAATCATCGCATATAATACTCAGTAAAAATAAGTAATAAATCTTTCACCTCAAATAACTCTATTTGACCATAGAAAATATCAACGTGGTTAATCTCTCTACTTCACCACAAGATGCTACTATCATTTCTTAATGGAATCTACTTCACCACAAGATGCATGATTGCTACTATCATTTGCATGATTGCTACTATCATTTCTTAATGGAAAAGATCGTGCTTGATTTTATTTTGAGATTTTATTTTTCATTGAAAAACTCAGAAAAGAATTGGGAGAATTAGCTTTTTATTTTGAGATTTTATTTTTCATTGAAAAACTCATAAAAGAATTGGGAGAATTGTAAGCTAATAGGGTGGGGTATTTATGCGTGTGTGTTGAACTTGAACTGTGTGATAGGAGAATAAACTTATATGAATATTATATATGCACGCATTGAACTGAATCCCCGTTTAAAGGAGAATAAACTTATATGAATATTATATATGGAAGTGGATCCCTGTTTAAAGGGTGAGATAATGGATAATCCCCAGGTGAGATAATGGACAAACTAGAAGACATAATAAATTTGAGATAAAAATATAATTACGTAATATTTTATTATAATAATATCAATGATCATATCATTAATAATAATAATAATAATAATATAATAATAATAATAATAATATCTACTAAAAATATCATTAAAGGATATGTCTATCATATAAATATTAATATTAATTCTAATACAGACAAGAGATTATTTTTCTTTTAAAATATTAAAAGATTTTATAACAAATAAATTAAATGACACAAATTGCAAATACTGTTATATATATAAGTGTATATATATACACACATGTATACACATTTATTTTGTTAATAATGAAAGTATTATTATAAAATGTGTTGATATAGATATTTTATAAATAATGGAAAGTATATGTATATTTTTTTATATTTAAAAAATTACGGTTATTACATTTCTATCACGTTACAAAAATTCCGTCCTCGAAATTCAGATTTTTTTTTTAAAAATAAAATTTATAACACATTTATATGCGTGAAAGTTTTTTTTCATAAAACATATAAACAAATATAAATATCACGATTATTTTATAAATAGTTAAAATATATTAAAATCTTTACAAATTGGTAATCTTCCGAACTAATGGATGTTGGATGCTAGGTTTTTTTTTTTTTAAAAAAGAAGAAACGAGTATACAAAATCGTATAACCGCTCTGATACCATTTTGTCAGATCCTGATTTTTCAGGATTAAAACTTATATTATTTAAAAGAATTGAGCGGAAGTTTAAAAAGAAAATAAATATTTAATAAGATTTGAATTTCCATAAATTAAAATTTAACTGTGAAATATTGAAATAAATGCATCACATCAGCTCCTTCGTTTGAAAATGGGAGAAATAAGGGATGAGCAAAACCACATCTCAGTGAAAAATCACTACTTATCAAACCAAACATCACGTAATTATCTCAACCATATTATAATACTTTTCTTATTCATATCCTCTTTTATATGTTCATAGGTGTCATAAGACCCCTACTTTATTAAGGTTCGAAAGACCTCCTCCCTCCTTTATAAAGGTCCATAAGACCTACCTCCTCCTTTAAAGTCCAGAAGACTTATTTTCTTTTAATGTCTCATAATTTTATATATATAATTTTTGATATATCATAAGAACTCAAATACCTTCACATATGCGTAAGACACATTACTTTATAATTCAAATATCTAATTTAATAATATACTTCAAATAATAAGGTTCGAAAGACCTCCTCCCTCCTTTATAAAGGTCCATAAGACCTAGGTACATAAGACCTCCTCCTTTAAAGTCCAGAAGACTTATTTTCTTTTAATGTCTCATAATTTTATATATATAATTTTTGATATATCATAAGAACTCAAATACCTTCACATATGCGTAAGACACATTACTTTATAATTCAAATATCTAATTTAATAATATACTTCAAATAATATCAAATGAGCTCAAAATCATCGCATATAATACTCAGTAAAAATAAGTAAGAAATCCCTCACCTCAAATAACTCTGATTTGACCATAGAAAATATCAACTTGGTTAATCTCTCTACTTCACCACAAGATGCATGATTGCTACTATTGGAAAAGATCGTGTTTGATTTATTTTTGATTGGAAAACTCAAAAAAGAATTGGGAGAATTGCAAGTTGTGTTTATTTTTGATTGGAAAACTCAGAAAAGAATTGGGAGAATTGCAAGTTAATAGGGTGGATTATTTATGCGTGTGTGTTGAACTTTAACTGTGTGATAGGAGAATAAACTTATATGAATATTATATATGCACGCATTGAACTGAATCCCATTTGAAGGAGAATAAACTTATATGAATATTATATATGCACGCATTGGACTGAATCCCTGTTTAAAGGGTGAGATAATGGATAATCCCCGTTTAAAGGGTGAGATAATGGACAAACTAGAAGACTAATAATAAATTTGAGATAAAAATATAATTTTGTAATATTTTATTATAATAATATCAATGATTATATCATTAATGATAATAATAATATCTACTAAAATATCATAAAAGGATATGTCTATCATATTAATATTAATTCTAATACAGCACAAAACACACGACAAGAGACTATTTTTCTTTTAAAATATTACAAGATTTTATAACAAATAAATTAAATGACACAAATTGCAAATACTGTTATATATATAAGTGTATATATATACACACATGTATACACATTTATTTCGTTAATAATGAAAGTATTATTATAAAATGTGTTGATATAGATATTTTATAAATAATGGAAAGTATATGTATATATTTTTTTTTTATTTGAAAAATTAAGGTTATTACATTTCTATCACGTTACAAAAATTTCGTCCTCAAAATTCAGATTTTTTTTTTAAATAAAATTTATAACACATTTATATGCGTAATGTTGGAATGAAAGTTTTTTTTTTCATAAAACATATAAACAAATATAAATATCACGATGCACATAAAATTTTAAGTCTAACCAAATTTTATTTTATAAATAGTTAAAATATATTAAAATCTTTACAAATTGGTAATCTTCCGAACTAATGTAAATGTCATACCTCAATGGAGCTGTCGCAGTGTGATGATGGATGGATGCTAGGTTTTTTTTTTAAAAAAAAAAAAGAAGAAATGAGTATACAGAATCGTATAACCGCTCTGATACCATTTTGTCACATCCTGATTTTCCACAATTAAAACTTATATTATTTAAAATGTATACAATTATGAACAAAAATGTATACAATTTATTTGTTAGCTTTTTAATGAAAAATTGAGTGTAAAAAAATATACAACTATTAAAAAATATATACATTATTGAATAAAAAGTTATACACATATGGATGCTAGTATTTTTAATGAAAAATTGAATATGAAAAAAGTATACAATTATTAAGAAACATGTATACAAAATAAAATAAAAATCTATACACAGAGTTAGGCTCTTGTACCCCGGAAACATCATGCCCCTTTGCAATTTAAACCTCTAGCAATACATAGGTTTAAATAGAATATGAAGGGGGAGTTGTATTTCCATTAGGGCACAGTGTATCTCCGGAGGAGGAGCAGGAACTTTTGCCATACACATATGTGAACCCTTCACCTATCAACTCTTTAATTTAATTGTGCACCCCGGGCAAGAGACACACCCAAATAAATAATCTAAAGTTGTTGAGGTTTATTTGGAAATTATCAATCATGAAAGATAACTATTAAACATATCCATAACTCTCTCGACAATTATTACAAATGTCGTTTCGTCTCACCGAAGACTTAAGTAATAGTAATACTCCATTCGTCCCATCCAAATGATAGCTTTTATTTTTTGCACGTAAATTAAAAAATATTATTATTTAATATATAATAAGTAGTTGTATTAGTATTTGTAAATCTCATATTTTAATTGTATTAGTGGGTGTGTATAAATCACATGTATATAAAAAAAAAAAAAGAGAACTCTTTAGGTGAGACGCCCAAAATAGAAAAAATAGGCTCTTTGGTGGGACGAATGAAGTATTTTAATAAATAATAATACTCGAATTAGTAAAAAATAATAACAGCGCCATAAATCATTTCATAAGTAGTATAAATAAAAAGTAATAATATTATTAACTAAAATGATAATATCTTTTAAAAAAATTATTATTGAAAACATTAAAAAAAAAGTAAAGAGGATCTCTTCCAAGTGTTTCACTATTACAGAAGATATGATTGATCATCCATTTAATTGTATTAGTGGGTGTGTGTGGATCTCATGTATGTAAAAAAAAGAAGAGAACTCTTTAGGTGAGACGCCCAAAATATAAAAAATAGACTCTTTCGTGGGACAAAAGGAGTATTTTAATAAATAATAATACTCAAATTAGTAAAAAGTAATAACAGCCCATAAATCATTTCATGAGTAGTATAAATAAAAAGTAATAATATTATTAACAAAAATGATAATATATGATTGATCATCCATTTATAAATTTTTTAGCCAAGGCGCACACATAAAATACTTGACTCCACAAGAAAAAACATAAGTTTGGGAGTTGGATGGGCGATTCCACTTTTTCCCTAACTAAAAACATTAGTTTGTTCTATTATCAAACTATAATATACATAGCACACAAAATATGCTAACCTACTACCTAGTGAACCCCAATTTTAGACTAAAAAGTCCACTGTTACTATTAAGATACTCATGAAGGCTCTCATTCACACTTGTATAAATACCCAATATGCAGTGTTAAGGCACAAATTCTGTGAATGGATTTTCATATCATGATTTCCACGTGAAACAAAGAAGACGAATTAAAATGAATAAGAGCGTAAAGAATGGCAGAGAATGTTTAACCAAAGAATGGATTCAGCTTTAATATGGATCAACAGTTTTTTTCCTCAAAACTTTCGCACTAACCGAAAAACAGAAAGACGGAGGGAATACAACCTTTGAATAGCAGTCTATATCTAGCAACCAGAATGGTTGAGACTATAAAAGGAAATTTCATTTAATAAATGAACTACGCTCTCCTATATAAAACAATATTAGTCCGATTATGATAGAAGGGACAAGAAGGATAATAGCCAGCTTAAGATCTGTTGAGTAGGCAGGTTTTTCAGATGCAATTTCCCTCTTAGATAAGACTGAATTATCCGACTTACTTGATGGTGACGAGTACTCAGTTGCAATGGACCAAAAAGTTTTGGCAGCTGTAGCTACTACAGTGGGGGTTTCGGATTCAGGCTCCAAAATTTCAGAAGCATCTGTTGGAGCTTCTACAGACATCAGCTCCACACAATGATCTTTAAGAACCTGAAAAATAGAATAATTAAAGAGTTAAAACTAAGAAATAGTGTCTCCTTGCACTTGGGGGTACGTACACCCAAGTCAACTATTACGCTAATCATTTACCTTAGTTCATTGCATTTTCTTATTAGAGGTTGAATCGTCAATCCATTCAAAGTTAAATCAATCACTTTGGAAGCATGAAGCATTGAACATGTGATAGCTTATCTTTTACACTTATGATTTATTACATTTTTTCTCCCAAGAGTTATTAAGGTCTATTCAATTCAAATCAAATGGGTCAACCTGGGTGTATGGACTTATGCTCCGTACACCCAGGGGCACTAGAGACTCACTCTAAAGCTATATAAAATATTGTTGCTTTAAAGCTAGTTAAACCTCAATGCAGTGAAAGCAAATGATTCCACAGTAGGAAGTGATCATCTCATTCCCACTTTTAACAGCCAAAAGAAGTTTATAGTGGAAAACACTAATTATTTACAAAGTAAAGTGTCTTATAGGGAAATTAATTGAGAAAGGAAATTACAGTTGACATAGAGAATTGACTGGAAAATGCACTTGTACACAACTAAATCAAATGACATACACCAGAAAGTTAAATATTAAAAACATACTTGTGTCAAAAAGTGTGTTTTCAGAGCTGGATTGAGATGCAATGATGGTGTGTTATGAGTCGTATATAAATTACTCATAAAACATTTGATCCTTTATGACGTGGCAGCTGAAAAGTTTTCAATTTTGGGGGCGGGGGGGAGCTAGGAGTAGAACCTCCAATCTGATCTTAAATAGAGAAGATCAGGCACCTAGCTTGAGTTGGAGTGCAAATGGGGTATTAAATTGGTGTTATCGAAGGTCTAGCTTAGAGTGTGAAAATCAAGCAGGGAGAGACAGCTAACAAAAAATAAATAAATATCTCAATATCAGTTGTATAAATAACAAATCAACATTTAATTTTGAAATCCTTCCCCTTTTCTGTCCCTTACCCTCCCCTAAGTCCTGACCCAAACATAAGATTAAAATGTAGATTCCAGGAATGGTTAGAGTAGAGTGATTATATAAAAGGATAACTATGAAAAAAGAAGCATAAGATTAAAATTATCGAGTTTTCAGGCTTATATGCAATGCATCTATATATTCGTTAAAGTGTGTCTAAAGGAATCCATATTTATAAATAAATGAGAAGTATTCTCACTGCCATACGCTAATGTCAAGCAATAAACATCCATTATATATATTAACTTTTATTTTATATTGGATAGGCAAGTAAACACATTGATAAAATGAAATGGTAGAAGCAAACCTCCAATGACTCGGTTGACTGAATATAATCACAGATGTAAGTACCCTCCAGCCAAGGAACAAACACTCTTCTAGGGAATGATATGTTGCATTGTTTTCTGTAGGACAGACAATAAGAAACTTTCACTTAGTTCAAAGAACCCATAAATTGCTTCCCAGTATCTTGAATTCTTACAAGGCTCATTGGCTATTTGGTTTTGTAAAGGGAAAAAAACATGACTCAGATGAAATCAATTCTAGAATAATATGTACTGAACATTCACATGGAGAAGCAGAATTGTAGGTAATGCCTTTACACAGTAGTTGAAACTTGTTCAGAATCATGTGTTAATATAGCATACCTATAATTTCAACACCATTTATGCAACTTCCGTTAGTTTTTGAGGTTTATGGTACCTTAACAGACAACTTTTATTTTAATTCTAAAAAAGAAAAGAAAAAAGTGGGCTTGCTAATATAATGAAGAGCTTGATCAGCATTAAATACAACTAATTCTGCAACACAGAATGTAATAGTTGGGTTCACAGAACAAACTATGGCTCATTTATATTCTTTCAGCTTATTTTTACCTAAAGGAGTACTAGGAAATAGAATTCTCATCTTTTCTTTTTTTTTAACGGAAAATAGAATTCTTATCACATGGGAATGCCTTAAGAGTGGAAAATGGATGAAGTGGAATGCGACAAAATGAAGAGTAGAGGTAGAAGATCTAGGAGTAGTTTTTCTTCCAAGATTTGAGAGTTTCTTTCTGTTTTTCCTAATTTGATATTGAACAAGAGTTTGCACGAATTCTATTCATACCTATGACCTAAACTCTTTTTTTGGCCATGACACAGCATATTTATGCTTTGATCTTCAAATCAGTGCGTGTTTTATTCTCTAAGTTGATACCCTACATCAATTTATTATTTGATAAATAATCAGATGATCTAAAAATTATACCACTGGGAAGTGATGAGTGTAGAAAACATAACTCAAATGCAAAATATTGATACTTGTCTCATTTCTCACCTTGTGTAGCCTCCACCCAATGAATAATTATACGTCACATTAAGATATATGCGTTTAGCAACTAAGACTTTCGTTAGACATCAGAAGAGCAAAGGAATAATTGAGGAATTCTTGATATCAAATAAACTTATGGCAAAAACTTGCAGGAGAGACTGTCTGAAGGAACACGTTCCATGGGACGTAAAAGAAGCAACATCCTATCAATGGAGAAGAGAAAAATAAACTTCCTTTCTCTGGAGAAGAGAAAAATAAACACTTTTCCCATTTCTTTCCCGTCTCATGGAAAGTGCTCCATTAGACATTCTCATGCAAGAATTGCTAAGAATTAATTAGCCTTGAGAGATGAGATAGAACACACAGATCAGATTAACTACAAAGGAATCTGAAATAATTAGATCTGATTGATTACTTGTTATTTGCTTGCTTAATTTTTTAGTATTATCATCATGTTCATCCTTTGATGATCAAATAAAGTTAAAGTTTAGTATCATTTTGGTAGTCAATAAACTTCAGTTACCTGATTTGTTCATTATACAATAATGAAAACGCAGTCTTCATTCGTAAGATTCACAACTATCTTGGCATTTAATTATACATAGTATGATACATAAATTCATCCATCTAAAGAGGCATCTAATGTTGTTGAAGTAGAGAAGCATTTAAGAATTAGAACTGAACCATCAAACCAAAATTTAACCAGGACTCTGGAACACTAACAACAATTTTCATAAGGCAATGATAATGAACTTCAGTAAACCCCCAGTGTCAACGGAAATAAAAATAATGACAAGCACATGAATGCGAATGTGAAAATAGTGGGTAAGGCCCTTTACTATAGAACGAGTTACACACTTAACTACCCTATCCTGCTTCAAAATTCAGTCATATTGAAAAGTATTCAAGCCACATACCATATGTTTGATCTAATTAAGTGAATCAGCAAAATAGAAACTTAAACAAAAAAGATTATGAACATGCACAGTTGCAAAATAATGGAGAAAAGTGGAACTATTTTTTTTTTAATGATACCCATTTACAATACCTCTGTGCTTGAAGGTCAAAATGTGGAACAGGGGTCTCAGATGATGTAGGCTGGTTTATTTCCTGGCCTTCATCACTTGTGGATTCTATGTTCCTGTCAGCCTCATCACAGATAATCTCAATTCTACTTTGCAAACTCCTTATAATGTCTTCCTAATAACAAGAATATTCAAGATCAAAAATTGAAGGGACATAGAGGGAATATCTGATGATTTGACTTCATATAATTCTTTTTCAGCTTTCATCTACGGGCCAAGGAATTATATAAAACCTATTTCTAGAATTTAAGAGAATAAATTTAACAAATGTTTTGGCCTATTTTGGCTGATTTACATTTTTCTACTTTGCTATCATCATTATAAAAGAATATCATGAGCAAAGAGGATCAAATTTGGTGACCTACAATGAAAATTAACAAAGTCAAATAACATGGTGAATTTACACGGAGGAAATTTAAAAGAATTGACATTGGTTTTAGATTATTGAACTTGCTTAGATAAACATAAAAATACTGCAGAACAAAACTTCCAAGGCCTCTAACCAGAAATATATTTTCCTGAAGTACAAAGAGATGAAGTCACCTTTATATCAATCAAAGCTTGCGAAACAGGTTCCTTTGAATTAAGGTATGAAAGAGAACATACAGAACCTCTAAGGACAAGAACACCAAGAACTTCTTTTTGGCTACAGGCTTCACAAACAAAGAAAAACTATTTTAAAAAATATAAATTTGACATAGATGTTAGCAAATTCAGCATACAGCTAGAACTAAATCAAACCTTCTAAGTATTTATCTTGTGAAAAAGGTAGAAGAAATTCAACATCATGAAAATCATCTGATAAACTTGCATCATCCTCGGCCACCTACGTAACAACAAAGGAAAAGAAGAAATAATCTTTCACATATCTTTTAACAAATAACCTCCAAATAATCACAATATCCAAAGTAAACTCATATTTACAGGAAAACAGAAACTATATATAATTTTACATTAACAATTAGACAATGAACCTATATATGCATAACTGTTTTCACATTTTCCATTTTCTCCCATCTCGTAAAAGTTCACATTCCTAAAATGGTAAAACAGTCAAAACAACTAACCTCCCCCATACACTTCATTTACAAAAATACCTCTATCTAACACATCTAACATACTTTATCATTTATTATTACCAAAAATTACCAAAATATCCCAAAAGTAACAACTTTCTTAATCTACATATATAATAAAAGTGATAACAGTGATGGTAAAGAGGAAATATAATATTATGAGAAACCCTGGGAATATAAAAGTTGTCAGGGTTGTGAGCAGAATGAGAGAGAGAAAGAGACGAGGTAGAACTAAGCAGTTGTAGAAGCATTAACCAATCTTATAACCTTAACCAATAATATTTACATCTTTTGATTGTTCCACACCATCCAGTTCGTATCCAGAATGCAGAAGGCTAGAATAGATTTAATAGCACTTGCTCACTAATTTCTGACATCAAATCATACAGTGAATGAATGATAGGAGATTAAACATGATACAGTATTCACATAATATAGTTCCATATTTTTGTAGTTTGCTGAGTGACTAGAATAGTTTGTATTACTATCAAAGTTAAATGAGTATTATTAGAAGACTACACCTTTCAGCAGTATGCAAATTGAGAAGTTTGAGGCCTCTTACGGCTTACCAATTTGCCATTTATCAAAGCCTTGGCACCAGCAAGTTCCTTCTTGTGAACCAAGATTTCATCCCGAATAACATCAGAAAATCTTTTAATATCCAATCCATCAGCATGGGGTATTGGAAACCTGGGGTGAGGAAGCTCATAACAATTCAAACATTCACATCAAAGAAAATATAGAATTCTAAAACATTATTTAATTAAAGAACAAGCATTCTACTAACTTAATCATGTCAGCATAGTTATTAAAGGCGCGCCTCGGGCGAGGCTATACCCTTGGCGCCTCGGTATAGGTTTTTCAAGGCACGCAGTATCAAGGCGCGCGCCTTTGTGCGCCTCGGCGTGTGCGCCTCGGGCGCGCCTAAGGCGCGCCTTGAGTATTGTCATGTATTTGTGTTGTTTTACATTTTTAATAGTTGAAGTAACACTTTTATAAGTGAAATAACACTTTTTGTTATCTTAGCAACTTATCAAATAAATAAAATAAAATAAATAAACATATAATAAATATTAGATGAAGGATTTAAGAAGTTAGGGTTCCCATTCATTTCACTCCAAGCCTCCACGACGCAAACTACTCCAGCCTCCAACTTCCAACTGCCGCCGTCCCGTCTGGTCGTCGTCCGCCGCGTTTCCGACCGCCGCCGCCACTTCGCCGCCGCGGGTCAGCCTACAGCTACTGGAGCAGCCGAGCATCAAGCACAACGGTCAGCAGATTTGTTACTTTGTTTTGGTTTTCTTTTTTTATTTTTTTTTTCTCTTTTTTGTTAGTTTTGCTGTTTTGTTTTTTTTTTCTTTTTTTCTCTCTTTTTAATGTTAATATTTTTTATTTTTTTCCTTGATATATAATACTATAATCTGACTTTTTTTTTCCAGCATCCTTTTTTAAATTACTAGGCTACTAGTACAAGCATAATATTAAATTTTGCTATTTTATACTTTAAAATATGATTAGTTGCATTATTTCTTGATTTTTATTAAATTTATTTATCTTTTTTATTCTTCAGATAATCAATGGTTTGTAATTTTGTGAGTTGTGAGAGTGAGACTTGTCACTTATGGATGAAAATCAAAGTTGTAGTGGTGTGGGATCGACAAATGAAGCAAAAGATCCGGGATGGAAATATTTTGTGAAGGTAAATCCAAATACCAATAATGACTTGAAGTGCACTTTTTGTAATCAAGTTCCAAAAGGAAAGGCAAAGAAGTAATGAAGGAAAAGGGAACTAATCTAAGATTATTAGATGAAGAGGATGAAGAACAAGAGGAAGATAATATTGGGTTTGAAGAAGAAGAAGATTTTAATGGGGAAGAAGAACAATTTGATGATCAAGACTTGGAGTTTGATGATGAAGAAGATGATAATTAAAATATATTTGTTGCTATGATTGTGTTTAATGCTTTGATTGACTTATTTTATTTCAAATATTAGGAATTTTCATATGTGCATGTTTAACTTTGGCTTAAATGGCTTAGTTTATATGTCATACTCTTATAAAATGTTATATTATATGCCTTTTAGACTTATTTTATTAGGTAAATGTGTTGTATATAGGTTATATTTAGTATAGAATAAATAATGGTGTTATATTGCAGATTTAATTTCGAGGCGCGCCTCAGGCGTGCGCCTTGCGCCTCGGGCACAGATATGCCTCGGTGCGCCTCGGTGCGCCTCGCGCCCTTAATAACTATGCATGTCAGCCAATAGAGTGGAACTATATTTCATAATTTTCTTCTCAACCCAAAAAAATAATTAGAATTTGGATAAATTTTCAACATTTAGACAAGATTTGTCAAACAATAATTAAACAGCAAGACAGCAGAATCTTCATGTGAATGTGCACATACGTTGACTCACAAAATTTATTAGGAGAACAGCTGAGTATCGTAACCAGTTATACAAATTAATCAATATCCCGGAATTTAGATCACAGTCAGTAGCTATCATTATTTAGACACCCTTTTCTTTAAACTACGTGGCTTTTTTTTTTTACTTTGAGAATATTTCCCAAATCATGCAAAATCTGATGCCAAATTATCAGCACCAGAATTTTATAATTTGTAATTAGCCACATGATTATAGGTTTAAAAAAAGGTAAATTCAGTGGCTATTCAAACTAGAGAGGAACCAAGTCTAGCTGAATATTTCATGATATGTTTAAACCCAACGCATTGAGAGCACCCCTGGTTTCAAATCCTAAATCATAGTACCAACTACCAGTTACAACTATGCAATAGAATAGATAAGGAAAGATTTAGATCAAATTCAAAATTAATAAATAAAAGCTTATAACTAAATGTAATCTTGGCTGGTAGAGGTAATGGTGCAGGGAAAAGGAACAAAATTTTAGATCTGGGGTGTGTGTATTGACAAGGAAAACAACATTCTCAAAATTATAAGCATTGTGAAGGACAAGCAGAGTGAAAGATATTTAGGCTGACATAAGGGTGAGGAAGTGGGGCAACTTCCTTCTATCCTGCATATGTCATACAAATAGCCAGGATAAAATATATAAAGTCTCTGACTTCACACCCATTATGGCACACAATAGGAGGAAGGAGCTCAAATATTCTTAAAGAATAATATTATGGAAGAAAATATATTCAGATACCAAAGGTTTTGAAAAGATATAATCACCTTACATCAAAATTGTATGTGCATCTGAATGTTTGAAGGGAACCCAAAACCTTCCCCATTTTGAAATCACAGGGACGTAGACTGTTAGAAGTTATATTTGCTGCAAGTGAGCAATTTCGGCATGTCCACCTGAAATTTAAGTTTAGCTAGTGATCATACGTTGAGAATTCCAGAAATATCCAAGAGAATAAATTTATGCTCTAGAGAGTACCTAAGAGGGCTATAACTAATATGAATTAGCAGTCTCTCATTCCAACCATCCATCATTGAGGAGGCTGCTTCAGCAACTCCTATTACAGTCTGTAAAAACAATACGAATTCAAGATATCAGTTGTTACAATTTTGTATTAGCAGGACAATGTAATACACTGGTAGTCATATGCCATTTCTACTTCCCAAAAGTGCCTCCAGGTTAGTATTTTTATAACTCCTACTCTTTGTTATATAAAGTGGTCTCTATTTCTGTTCCATATCATGGAGGAAGCCTCCATCCTCACACTTTCAGTATAAAAATAAGACTAATAAAAAATTTGAAAATTGATCGAGCAAAACAACAAAATCCATATTATGACTGACCAACTACGTACAGTGCTAGACTGAAAATGGGAGAGTGACTAACTTTATATTAATAATGACACACATCTTTAAATCTATAATAAAAACTACAGAGGATAGAAAGTAGAATTGGGGGGTTCCTAACATGCTCAGAGGGTACAAAAATATATAGTAAAGGACTAGATGAAAAAACCTGGCATATAGTTAAAGTTGAATTCTTGAACAAGCTCTCATTGACCCATATGTAGATGCCAACCACCTTCATGCCACCCAATAACATTCTTGAAACCTAAAAGAAAAGGTTAGCATGATGAGGCATTAGGATGTCAAAGCAAAGATGATTAATTTGATAAGTATGAGAGAATCCATATCATTATGCCCAAAAAAAAAAGGCAAAATGAGATGGTTGATATCTGCATTTTCCACTTAGTTTCAGAAGTTATTAAGGTATACATATAGAGAAATTGATCCATCTGATGGCTGACATGAGAAGAATAGAAAACATTCCTGAGTTGCACAAAAAAAATTAGTAGAAAAAATGCTTCACAAATGCTTTTTCACCAGAAAAGAATCTGTCTAGTACGACCAATTAAAACCTAATGGGAAGTCAATGATTGAAACGATTATCAAGGTCCCAACAATGTTGAACTGTTTCCAGCTGAATACCAATTATTGTGATCAACGGCTTCCACAATCAAACTTGAAGACCTAAACAGCCAATTTATTTGTATCGATTTCATCCAGATAAAAAGGATATTTTATCAGCCAATTGATTATATTTTTTAGCACAAAGATCTTTTTTTTTTTTCATATCATATAACAGTAAAAGTGAGAAGTGTAGAAATGATAAAGAGTGTCAATGGGGGAAAATTGAAAATCAGGTTAAGTTGACTAATCGTTGAGACTTTCAACAATCACAGAAACAAATTCTAAATTCAAGCAAACAAAAAATAAACTCATGATGACGGAACAGCTATAGACATTTTTACAGTATTAATAAGAACAATATTGAGCAGCAAAAGTATTAAAAATGCATTACATTACTGCTAATAACAAAGTCGGACCTGACGCGCGTGCTCAGAAACCCAGTCCTTATCAATAAAGAGAGAAGAAGACTCGGACTGAGATTGAGCTCTGGAGGAAGTCTTTTTCTTAAATTTGTTGCTTTCTCCGCCACCATGGAGTACCGAACACGGCGGCTCTCCGGCGTCATTTGGTGGCGTCGGAACCAAATCATAAACGAATCCTCGATCTAACTTCGAACTCAGTTTCCCGATCACTAGCCCAACCTGGCAAATTAAATAGAGAAAACCAGATTCATAAGGTAACAAATTCTTTAAATTAACAATCAAACTTCAAGTCAATCCTCAGGAAGAAAAAGATAATAAATAATTGGAGTGAAATCAAACCTGAGAAGGAAGGGCAGCGCGAGTGAGGCGATCTTCGGCCAACTTGAGCTGATTTTCATCTCCAATTACAGCTTTCACCATAACTGAACCCTGGATCCGATTTAATCTTTGAGGGAATTATAAAATGATAACGAGTGTGAATTTTTTTTATTAAACTATTGGTTGCTTCCAGTCAATTGGTAATCAATATTATCCAGCGAACAAATTCCATTTTCGTTCGTCTAATTACATTACGAACATCTATCTAGACGTGCACCCCGGTTCGGAACCGCCGGTTTCGGTTCCGAACCGGCGGTTCCGGTTCCAACGGAGGGGAACCGGAACCGAACCGGGGGATAGGGGGTTCGGTTCGTGAACCGGCGGTTCCGGTTCCGATTCCAGTTCGGAACCGCCGGTTTTTCGGTTTTTTTTATTTTATTTTTTTTTGTTTCTTTATGTTATATTTATACATCATACAATGTGTTATTCATCAGTTATTATGTGTAATTTATTTATTAAATAAATGAAACATGTGTAATTGAAAATGGAAATATTGAATTTGAAATAATGTAATAATAATATCATTAAAATTGAAAACATGATGTATGTATGCACTATGCAATATTCAATAATGCAAGTAAAAATTTCAAAGTTGATATTAAATTCATAATAATCAAACAATATTAATTAATGTGATCACATAAAAAATTTAATTATTAAAGTCTAAACCATTACAATGTACAAATGTAGAAGTGTAGAGAACACTACAAGTTTACTTCCATGTCAACTACTCTATTGTTACACTTCAAATATTTAAAAAATACAAACTTTATAAGATAAAATACAACAATATAATAGAGAAAAAAAAAGTAAAAAAAAGGACTTGAGCTTAAATTTAGGGTTAAACTTGAAAATTCAAGTTCAACTTAAATTTAAGTTGCCTACGTATCATCGAAAGGAATCAAAGCCCACGTAGTTCTCTTAACTTACCTCTTTGGCTCCGTGGAGGTGAATGGTGATGGCTTTTTTTGTTTACTCTACCAATCTAAATCGCTTCCATATTCCGTAATTTCATCATCCGATCGGTCTTCTTCAATTTGATTTTGAATCCGTCTTTCCGCCTTTGACCAATCATCAAGCAAACACAAATTTTCTAAATTTGTCACACTTAAATTGGATCGTGTCGGATCCAAAGTGAGATTACCAAGACTAAATGCTTGTTCGACGGCAACCGTAGAGGCGGGAGATGCAAAAACCTCTTTTACAATCAATGATAAAATAGGGAATGACTTTGTTCTCATTGACCACCACTACAAAATATCAAAACTAGTTCCGCTTGTTTCAAACTCAAAAGTGTTAGTAAAATAAGAATCAAGTTCTTGAAAAGGATTAGATATAACCCGTGCACGTTTTTGAGATCTAGCATCATAAAAACTATAAAATTTTTGAAGAGCATCATATTTCCTAGAATTATCAACACTATCACTACTATCATCACCACTAGATTGATCATCATTTGTACCATTTTGTTCTTTATACTCCTTAAAAAGTTCCTTTAGTAGATTATAAGTACTTGCAACTATGTCTTTAGGATTAGGAGCTTGTTGTCTAGTAGGAGAATCACAATTAGCATACAATGAATCATAGTAAAGCGTTAACAATTCTTCTAAACCATCCGTTCTAATACGTGGGTCCAACAATTTAGCAACTAAACACAAGTCCGGGATTTGAAAAAAATATTTTAACCACTTAGATTTCATGAAAAGAATAGCATTTGACAACAACGGGTGTGCTTCATTAGCACTAAAAATCATAGCAATTTTAACACAATTATCAACAACTAAATTTAAAGTAGGATAATAAACACCGGATAGTTATTCCGTAGCATCATTAAAAATTTGCAAAACATCACATAGAGTGTAACATGTGTCCCATTGATTAGCAAACAAGATTTGACCACCCGCATCTTGTGAGTAAAAAGCACAAATATGATCTTTATAATCAAAAGAGTCATGCAACATTTTATACGTCGAATTCCAACGAGTTGAAACATCTAAAGGAAATTTTTTTGGGTGAATGTTCACAGATTGACAATATCTTTTCCACCTTTTAGTAACGGAAGGGTTTCTCATTATATACCATATAGCACTTTTAATAGGTTGAATGTGTGTTTTCAAAGCATTTATACCATCTTGAACACATAAATTCAATATATGACAAATACATCTAACATGAAAAAATCTACCACCAATTGAGGGTTTGCAAATATCAATAAGACTTTCTAAACTAGCCGTATTAGCACTAGCATTATCAAATGAGATTGTAAAAATCTTTGTAACTAAACCATATTCTTGCAAAATAGTACTAATTTTGTGAGCAATATTAACGGCGGTATGAGGAACATCAAATGATCTATAAGCAATTAATCTTTTTTGCAAATTCCATGAACTATCAATCCAATGACAAGTAATACCCATATAATCCGCTTTTTGCCAAAAATTACTCCAAATATCCGAACATATAGACACTTTATGAGGTAATTGTTGCAAAATTTGTTTTAAAATCAAACCATACTCTTTAACAACTTTAGCAACACCAAGTTTATATTTATTACGATGCAAAGGTGGGGCTTGAGGATTTAAAGTGAGATTTACCCAATCTTGAAAAAAAACATTATCGGCAAAGTTAAATGGCAAATGTTTGGTGCACATAAGTTTAAGGTATAATCTCAAATAATTAGATTCATCAAATTTAAAAAGAGTGTTACCCGACGCCGATGAACCTTCTCCTCCGGAAGAGGCCGTGAACCCTCGTCCTATTTGTGTTTGACTGGTTGAGATGCCAATCTTGTCCGGATGCTTCGAGTTGATGTGCTTGATGAACGTTTCATATCCTCCGCCATGCTTGAATTTATACTTAGTGCCACAATAGTTGCAAATAACTTTGAATTCATTCGAATCTCAATCGCCTCCTTCTTGAAATGAATGGAAAATATATCGGAACGTAACACTTGTTGGGAACTTCGAGTCGATCCTCCGCCTCCGCTAGAGCCTCCGGCTCCGTCTCCGGTACCCGTACCCGTACCACCCGAGGTTGGTTGACTTCCACTCGCCCTTTGTTGTGATTGACCTTGAGTATTATCGTTGTCGTCGTCGGAGGGGAAATCATCTCCAAGTATCTCCCTAACATTCAAGTTGAACAAATGAGGGGAGATTTCTTCATCCGAAGGAATATTTTCAAGTTCAATATCTTCTAGAGTTGGTGGAAGTTGGCGTGGTCCGCGTGGAGGTGGTGGAGGACAATTTAAGGTGTTGGGTATGGATTTTCCTCTAGAAGAAGAAGGTGAGGCACCGGATGAAGAAGAACCTCTTTTAGACATTTTTTTTAGATTAAAAAAAGGATGAATATATAGGATTTATGAACTAAAACTAAGAGAGTAGAAGTAGAAGTATACTATTTAGTAGTAGGAAAGAATAGAAAATTATAATGAGAGAATTGAAATGAAAGTGATAATAAGAGAATTGAAATAAAAGACTACAATTTTTTTTTTTAGTTTGATATATATGAACTAAAAAAAGAAAGTTGAGACTTGAGAGTTGAGATGAGATGAGATTGAGAACTTGAGTAGTTGAGTAGAAATGTAGAATCAATCAAGAATATGGAATAGAAGAATAAGTAGTGACTAGTGTAGAGAAGAGAGTGTAGTAGTAGTAGAAGTAGTAGATTGAATGTGAATGTTGTGTGCTCAAATTGATCACACTTGGGGGTATTTATAGAGGATTGGAAGTGATCTCATTCATCCATTTCAAATTTTAAACACAAAAAAAAATCTCAATCCTTGAATTTAAAAAAAAAAAAATTCGGCCGGAACCGCCCGTTCAAACCGGAACCGCCGGTTCCTCCGTCCATCTCAACCGTTGATCTTCAACGGTCACTCGATCTCGGCCGCACGTTTGAATTTTCAAAATTCAAAAACACCCGCCCATCCCGCCTGAACCGCCGGTTCGAACCGGAACCGCCGGTTCACCGCCCCAACGGTCACTTTTTTTGGGCCGTCGATCTCCAACGGACAGTCGATCTTGGCCGTTCAAAAAAAATAAAAAAATAATAATAAAATAGAGGAACCGCCGGTTTTAACCGTGAACCGGCGGTTCGAACCGGCGGTTCCGGTTTGTGCTCGGCTGGAATCAAAATCGAACCGTGTTCTACCGGTTTTGGTTTCATTTTTCACGGTTCCAGAACCGCCGGTTCCGGTTCCGGTTAAAACCGCCGGTTCTCCAGTTGGAACCGGCGGTTCCGGTTTATCGGTGCATGCCTACATCTATCTATAGTAATAATAATAAAAGGTCAAAATTGAATTTATTTATTACCACCAACCTACCATACTATCTATCTATATTAGTATATATAATAATATAATAGCAAAGTGAAAAAGACAAAATTAAGGTAACTTTTAATTTAAACAATTGGATGTGATTACTAAATCATTTTGATTCTCAACGACATTACATTATTTAATCTCATCCATTCATTACAATTATGAGATAAAATCTTGACCATTTAATTAAATCACCTTATTTAATTCCTAAATCCGTTTAATTATATTATTTATTTATGGTTTAGGATTTATGATTTTTATTCCTAATATAGTTGATTATTTGTAATACATTTTTTAAGGTTTATTTTTTAAAGTCGATACCTTATTTAAAATCCTTATTTAATTTTTGAAATAATGATACCATATTTAATTAATTTTATCAATTAATTTATTATTAAATTTTTTTCTTCATTATTAATAATTTTGAATTAATACTGGTCCTAACATCTTAATAATTTTAAATGGGTATATGTGTAATCAACGGGTAATGATAAACGGGTTTGGGACGGGTATGATCAACGGGTATTGATAAACGAGTTTTGGACGGGTATGAGTAGTAATATATTTTTTTAATGAAACAGGTATGAATATGAGTAGTTTACATTTAAATGGATACGAGTTAGCAAAGTGAAAAAGTCAAAATTGAGACAACTTTTAATTTACACCATTGGATATGATTACTAAACCATTTTGAATCTCAACCACTCATTACATGACTTAATCTCATCCATTCATCACAATTATGAGATAAGATCTTGGCCATTTAATTAAATCACCTTATTTAATTCCTAAACCCATTTAATTATATTATTTATTTATGATTTAGGATTTATGATTTTTATTCCTAATATAGTTGATTATTTGTAATACTTTTTTTAAGGTTTAGCGATACATTATTTAAAATTCTTATTTAATTTTTGAAATAATGATATCATATTTAATTAATTTTAACAATTAATTCATTATTAAATTTTTTTCTTCATTATTAATAATTTTGAATTAGTACTGGTCCTAACATCTTAATAATTTTAAATGGGTATGTGTAATCAACGGGTAATGATAAACGGGTTTGGGGCGGGTATGATCAATGGGTATTGATAAACGAGTTTTAAACGGGTATGAGTAGTAATATATTTTTTTTAATGAAACAGGTACGAATATGAGTAGTTTATATTTAAATGGATACGAGTTAGCAAAGTGAAAAAGTCAAAATTGAGGCAACTTTTAATTTACACCATTGGATGTGATTACTAAACCATTTTGAATCTCAACCACTCATTACATGACTTAATCTTATTCATTCATCACAATTATGAGATAAGATATTGGCCATTTAATTAAATCACCTTATTTAATTCCTAAACCCGTTTAATTATATTATTAATGGTTTAGGATTTATGATTTTTATTCCTAATATAGTTGATTATTTGTAATACATTTTTAAGGTTTATTTTTTAAAGTCGATATCTTATTTAAAATCCTTATTTAATTTTTGAAATAATGATACCATATTTAATTAATTTTAACAATTAATTAATTATTAAATTTTTTCTTCATTATTAATAATTCTGAATTAATACTGGTACTAACATCTTAATAATTTTAAATGGGTATGAGTAATCAACGGGTAATGATAAATGAGTTTGGGACGAGTATGATTAACGGGTATTGATAAACGAGTTTTGGATGGGTATGAGTAGTAATATATTTTTTTTAATGAAACATGTACGAATATGAGTAGTTTATATTTAAATGGATACGAGTTAGCAAAGTGAAAAAGTCAAAATTGAGGCAACTTTTAATTTACACAATTGGATGTGATTACTAAACCATTTTGAATCTCAACCACTCATTACATGACTTAATCTCATCCATTTATCGCAATTATAAGATAAGATCTTGGCCATTTAATTAAATCACCTTATTTAATTCCTAAACCCGTTTAATTATATTATTTATGGTTTAGGATTTATGATTTTTATTCCTAATATAGTTGATTATTTGTAATACATTTTTTAAGATTTATTTTTTTAAGTCGATACCTTATTTAAAATCCTTATTTAATTTTTGAAATAATGATACCATATTTAATTAATTTTAACAATTAATTTATTATTAAAATTTTTTTCTTCATTATTAATAATTTTGAATTAATACTGGTCCTAACATCTTAATAATTTTAAATGGGTATGTGTAATCAACGGGTAATGATAAATGAGTTTGGGACGGGTATGATCAACGTGTATTGATAAACGAGTTTTGAACGGGTATGAGTAGTAATATTTTTTAATGAAACAGACACGAATATGAGTAGTTTATATTTAAATGGATACGAGTACGTAATAATTAATTCATTATTATTTTTTTTTTGGATGGGTATGAGTAACATAATATATATTTTTAATGAAACGGGTACAAATATGTGTAGTTCATATTTAAATGGATACGAGTACGTAATAATTAATTCATTATTAAATTATTTCTTCATTATTAATAATTTTGAATTAATATTATTGGTCCTAAAATTTTAATAATTTTAAATGGGTATGTATAATCAACGGGTAATGATAAACGGATTTAGGACGGGGAGTATTATAATATATATTTTAAATGAAACATGTACGAATATGTGTAGTTTATATTTAAATGGATACGAGTACGTAACAATTAATTCATTATTAAATTATTTTATTCATTAATAATAATTTTGAATTAATATTATTCGTCCTAACATCTTAATAATTTTAAATGGGTATGTGTAATCAAGGGCATTAATAAACAGGTTAGCTACGAGTATGAGTATCATAATATTTTTTTAATGAAACGAGTACGAATATGGATAAACAAACATTAGGGATGAAAACATGACGGATATTTTCGAATATCTGATTTACCCAAACCCTAAAAAAAGGAGTACGGGTAGTTCAAAAAAATTTCATTAGAATTTGATCAGGTATTCACAAATATTAAAATTATACAAAATATTTTATCTATATTAATATATAATATATTATGAAATAATTATATAATTAATTAATAATTATGAGTACGGGTATTTCGAATATGTTATGTTATATAATTAATTAATAGCTATAACTTTTATTTGATCATTTTAAATATAATAAAGTGAATATTATATTTAAATCTATAATTAATTAACAATAATATAATTTTTATTTCAATATTAATTTTAACACTAAAAAATATACTCCATATACATATAAATTAATTTATACATTAATTTAAACACTAAAAAATATAAATACATTATAAATATATATTAATAATTATATTTTTTATTTAATCATATTTATTTTAAATATAAATATTAGAAATGCATAGTTTGATCTTCTTATTATTGCTAAAAAGTAACATACGTAGCATTAAAGTGATTTTATTATATACTAATATTTAAATTCAGATAAATTTTAAATCAAGATATACTTATATTTATTTTATAAAAACGTGTGATCATGCGAGACGTGTATTACTAGACTTCTCTTTCGGGTATAGATAGAATGATTTATCTAAAATGTATGATTTAAATTTCTCCTTCGAGTTTAAATAATATCAGAACACCTTGTCCCGTGCATCGCACGGGTTCAAACTCTAGTTTCTAAAACTAAGTCAAAAGTGACTGAAAATAAATTTGGGATGGAGGGAGTAATATCTTATTTAAAATGAATGTATCTCATCCATTCATCACAATTTGATATTAGCTCTTAGCTATTGATTTTTTGGTAATACATTATTTAAAATTATTCTTATTTAATTTTTATCATAATAATAATACCATATTTAACTAATTTTAACATTTTAAGTTTCTCTCTTATTTATTTCAGTAAAATTTAATTTATTATTTATTTATGGTACTAATAATTAAGTTTATATTACGATTTATTTTTGTAATTATAATTTTAATAATGTAGTATTAACATTATAATGTAGTATTAATAATTTTGAATGGATATGTGTAATCAAAGGGTATTGATAAACTGAGAGAAATAATATTTAATGTAAAGTGGGTAGTTGTATAGTATTGTGTGTGGGTCTACATGGAATAATTAATTATTTTGTGTGGGACTAAGTTGACAAAAAAGAAAATGTAAATCTTAACGTATTTTTATATTTTAATATTCTATCTTTTGTTCTTCTTTTTAATCTTCTTTTTGTTTTTTCTCCTCTAATGCTTCTTCTTTTTCTTCTCTTTTACGGATTCTACTTTCATATTATTTATAATTTAGGTTCAATCATTATCCTTAAATTTAAAGGTTCAATCAATCTATCTATCTATCTATCTATCTATCTATCTATCTATCTATCTATCTATCTATCTATCTATCTATCTATCTATCTATCTATCTATCTATCTATCTATCTATCTATCTATCTATCTATCTATCTATCTATCTATCTATCTATCTATCTATGCATATATAAAAGCAAACCTAAAGTTCTACTTTTGTTGGGATAATTTCATATTTAATCCATAAGAATTACTCAATGCCAAAAAGGTCCCAAAATTGACAGATTTAGTCCATAGGAATTTTTCATCAAAATCTGTTAATAGTTGATGAAATATTCTGAACCATTAACAAGACCAAAATGGACTATGTCTATTTTGAAAGACAGAAAATAATATAAATCTGGTAGTTATATTAATATAAGTTAATTTGGGATGAAAATTTTCGAAAATTATGATTATAATATTCTTATAGGACCAAAACCGCTAGCTATGGGACCAGTGTATTCCTACGGGATTATAATTGAATTAAAGGAATTCTTATGGGACCAAATATGATATTTTCCTACTTTTGTTTTCAATTTTTTTTTCAATTTTACTCTATTTATAAATAATTTAATTTTAATCTTGACCGTCCAACTTTGATTTCAATCATAAAATTTAATTATACTAATAATGGATTTTATTATTTAAATTTTACTTTTTATTTTACAATATAAATTTGGTTAATATGAGATATATTTTTGGCATATTTGACTAATTTTTAATAAGCTTAATATATATATATATATATATATATATATATATATATATATATATATATATATATATATATATATATAAACAAACTTAATTTTTATTTTTATCTTCAATTTTAATCTTGACTGATTTATTACTTTCGATCTCAATCATAGATTCTATTTATGCTAATAATAAATTATTTATTTATTTTTTAATCAACAATATAAATTTGATAAATATGAAAAATATTATTGGCATATATTCTACTAATTGTCAATCAATATACTAATTTTCATAATATCAAATCTTTCAATGCTATCTTTTGTAATTTTCCACCTTTTTTCCTACGTCGTTGATTGCTTTCAATCACGATCGTTTATTCTTTCAAATTATTCTATATAAACCTTTTCATTACCTAATCAAATTCTTACTCTTTTCTTCTTCTTTTTTTTTTCTTCTCTATTTCACTTTCATACTATTTCTAATCTACTTTAATTTGTTTTATCTTTTATATTTTACTTTGATTTTATCTAATGTGCAGGTTCAACCATTTTGAGGTGTCATTCTTCTTTTTTTTGTTATCTTTATTTTATCTTTTATACTTTTATTTTATCTTATTTTTATATTCAATCATTCTCATATTTGATCTTATGTGCATGTTCAATCATTCTCATTTGAAGTATCATTCTTCTTTTTTAGTTTTTGTTATCATATTTTCGTTTCTCTATGATTTTTTATTTTCTTTTTAATTCTATAAATCTTATTTATATGCTTTAATTTATTTGATCTTTTATACTTTTATTTGATCTTATTTTCAGGTACAATTATTCCATTTGAGATATCATTCTTCTTTTATTATGGGCATGGGTGGAATGGGGTGGCGGGGGGGGGGGGGGTTTGGGGGTGGGTAAGGGGTAGGGCTGAGTGGTAATACTTTTATTATTTAAATATTAAAATCTAAAATTTTATTTTAAAAAAAAATCTTTTTAGGGGGTGGGTAGGGATAGGTTGGGTGGTAGAGTTTCCTCCACAAAAAATTATTTTTGATAAAATTTTAGATTTTAATATTTAATATAATAAAATTTTGTTATTTTTATTTATCATATATAAAATTCTATTTTAAAAATAATTTTTGAATTATGAATTTGAAATTCTTTAAAAAATCCATAATTTATTCAACTGGTGGAATTCAAATGAAATGATTTAAGATTCAAGGAATTTAAAATCCACTCATTTTCGATTTGAAATAACTCAATTGAAACCCAACCTAAAATTATATAATTGTAATATAATTTAATTATTTTCGTGCAACGCACGGATGAGTAATATCTAATATTAATAATTTTGAATGGATATGTGTAATCAAAGGGTATTGATAAACTGAGAGAAATAATATTTAATGTAAAGTGGGTAGTTGTATTAGTATTTTGTGTGGGCCTATATGAAATAATTAATTATTTTGTGTGGGGCTAAGTTGACAAAAAAGGAATGTAAATCTTAACGTGGAATAACCCAAAATAAAAAACGTAAACGTTATTGCGGGACGGAGGGAGTATAAGGTACGTACAATGGGTATGTGTAATCTACGGGTATTATAAATAGATTTGGGACGGGTATGAGTATCATAATATATTTTTTTAATGAAACGGGTATGAATATGAGTAATTTATATTTAAATGGATACGAGTACGTAACAATTAATGGGAATATAAGATACGTATAATGGGTATGTGTAATCAACGAGTATTGATAAACAGGTTTGGAATGGATATGAGTATCATAATATTTTTTTTAATGAAACGAATACGTAACAATTAATTTATTATTAAATTATTTTCTTCATTATTAATAATTTTGAATTAATATTATTGATTCTAACATCTTAATAATTTTAAATGGGTATGTGTAATCAACGAGTATTGATGAACGGGTTTGGGACGGGTATGAGTATTGTTGTGAAATATTTAAAATGGCCATTACTCCTTACTAGCTACCGAACCCGTGCGTTGCACTGGAAGATGTTTTTTTAAATGTAATGTATGTATTATAGTTTGCAAGGAAAGACGCAATATTTGTATTTTTTGTAAATTTAAAAACTTTTGTTACATGTTAGTTAGTTTGCATTATTGTAAATATTAAAAAGAGATTAAGGTTTTTTTAACCGTGCATTGCACGGGATTAGATTATCACAATACTATTCGTATTTTATTTAAAATTTTAGAGTTATGCTTGACCTATTATTTGGAACTTTGAGATTGTGATATGTACTCTCTCAGTCAGTAAGGATTTTATTAAAAAGAAATCAACATTTTCAAAATTTGCGAAGATCATTGAATCGCCAAGATCAAGATTATATTGAAACTCAAGAATTTGGTTACATTTGCATGAAGGTCAAATAAAAGCTGAACACAGTCAAGATATCCATTCAACAAATGCATATATGGAGCACTAATGCCACCATTTGAAGAACTTTAATTTTAAAGTGCAGACAAAACCCAGCTAAAACACTACAACATAACTTTTGGTATAAAAAATTAAAACTAATTAATGAAGACAAAAATATTAAAATTAAAAATTCTAATATCATATAAACAATGTCAAGCCATCACTGTTTGTTTCTAGAATATACAACTCAAAATTTTTCTAAATGCCAAATTACCAACATAATATAAATCTAAGATGTTTAATAATTTTAAAATTGGAACATATAGCAATAAACCTTACCTTGATGAAGAAGGCAATGCAACATCAATTCTCAATCAATAAATTGCAGATCGCCCTTCAGCACTCATGCAGCAAAATTTAACCTGTAAAAATGCCATGCAATTAAAGAAAAAAGTCACCATCACATATTTCGACGAATAGAGAGAGCCATGATAATTAACATCCAAAATAATAGTAATTTCAAAATACAATTTAAACCGATATCCAATAACAAACAATAACACACACGCATACACACACATATAAATATATAATTCTTAAGAAAGTTATTTTGTGTATGATTGTTATGATTATATGTAGACGTGCACTAATAAATTGATTCAATAGTTTATAAGTGTAGAGGCATACAACAAATAGCAAGGAATTACTGATGAGAATAGCTAAATTATTATGTATATTTCCTTAACTGTGTCTTTGCTAGCTGCTACACGTATAAAAGATAAAGACTAATATTCTCATGCTTTTAACTGTCTCAAGGGAAAGCTATACCGGTGAATTAGTCATCCAACTAAGTAAAGTTCCAACAAATTTCTAAGGAAAATGAGAAATACCCTGGAGATATTCCTCAATTGAGTTCACGTTCATATCAACACCGTCAATTAGAATCTTCGTCAATTAAAATTTCAATGATTACCACATAAAATCTGAAAAAAACAATTACCGGTATCGCCGCCATTCGAGAAATATGTAAGTACCACATCAAATCTGAAAAAATGAACCAAAATTTCAGTAATTACCACAAAATCTGAAGGAAAAAAATTATAGCGGTATCGTCGCCCTTTGAGAAATCCGCAAGTTACATCAGAGGGATAAACGCCACAATTATGATGGAGTTGGAAGAAATCCAATACCTTGTCGTCAGAGGAGAGGGAACGGAGAAGCAGAACATTGTTGAGTTTATTTTGTGAAAACAGATGAGAGAGGGGAGACGTAAACGTGTATAAAGTTGATTTCGTGAGTGGATTGAATAAAATCAGAGAAATTAACTCACAATTACACCGAAAAAAATGTGAGAGACCGCATTAAAATTTGATTCGAATAAAAGAATGAGATATTGCAGAAAAATTGGGTTGTACATGTCCAATAAAATTTGTGTTGATGTTTCATAGTTATGGTAAGAATTTTGGGCATTTCCATTAAAGAGAGAGGCCACGTGAAAAATCAATGAATTTAAAAAACTTTCCAATCAAATCAATATTTTGTAAATCAATATTTTGTATAATAAATATGGTAAGGTAAATTCAAGATTTTGTAAGGATATTACATCCCTTATTAAGGACACCTAACAATTACCGGTATCGCCGCCATTCGAGAAATATGTAAGTACCACATCAAATCTGAAAAAATGAACCAAAATTTCAGTAATTGCCACAAAATCTAAAGGAAAAAAATTACAGCGGTATCGTCGCCCTTTGAGAAATCCGCAAGTTACATCAGAGGGATAAACGCCACAATTATGATGGAGTTGGAAGAAATCCAATACCTTGTCGTCAGAGGAGAGGGAACGGAGAAGCAGAACATTGTTGAGTTTATTTTGTGAAAACAGATGAGAGAGGGGAGAGGTAAACGTGTATAAAGTTGATTTCGTGAGTGGATTGAATAAAATCAGAGAAATTAACTCACAATTACACCGAAAAAAGGTGAGAGACCGCATTAAAATTTGATTCGAAGAAAAGAATGAGATATTGCAGAAAAATTGGGTTGTACATGTCCAATAAAATTTGTGTTGATGTTTCATAGTTATGGTAAGAATTTTGGGCATTTCCATTAAAGAGAGAGGCAACGTAAAAAATCAATGAATTTAAAAAACTTTCCAATCAAATTAATATTTTGTAAATCAATATTTTGTATAATAAATACGGTAAGGTAAATTCAAGATTTTGTAAGGATATTACATCCCTTATTAAGGACACCTAACCCATATTAAGGACACTTAAGTTAAGCGGGAAAAAAATTAAAATTTGATTCGAAGAAAAGAATGAGATATTACAGAAAAATTGGGTTGTACATGTCCAATAAAATTTGTGTCGATGTTTCATAGTTATGGTAAGAATTTTGGGCATTTCCATTAAAGAGAGAGGCCACGTGAAAAATCAATGAATTTAAAAAACTTTCCAATCAAATCAATATTTGTAAATCAATATTTTGTATAATAAATACGGTAAGGTAAATTTAAGATTTTGTAAGGATATTACATCCCTTATTAAGGACACCTAAACCATATTAAGGACACTTAAGTTAAGCGGGAAAAAAAATGGGACAATTACTGCTTTTATATAGATAAAGATAACATTAGAATAGGAAGAGAGATCATTTACTATTGTACCCCTTTATCTTCTCTATATAAAGAGTAGAGATAGTAGGGTTATACAGACATTGAGATATACGCCGTTAATAAGAATCTCTATTTCTTTCTTATTTTCCGTGTTCTTCTATTTCTTTTATATTCGTCTTACAAAATCTGTTTACAGCACGCTTTAACCAACCAAGTCATCAATTGAAGGGAGCTCTAGAAACGATTCCAACATTACCAATTGAAAGTGAGCCATAGAAAAGAATCATGTCTTTTATGCAAGGTAATAATAAAAATCTTAAATATTTGTAATAAAAAAATCTAAATTTTATAATTGTTCTTACCCTTAAAATTTAATTTAGTACGTGAAAGATTCATATCATGCTTTTGAATTCATTGAAATTATGCCGTGAAAGATTTAATTTCTTTTATGACTAATTTTTTTTATTAATTTGGTTAGAATAGAAAGAGTTAATTATGCATATTTAAATAAATTTGATTAATTCAAACAAAAAATCTTCTTACACTTACAGCTATAATATTTTTTTTCCATATATTTTTATATAAACTTAATTGATGTATGATTAAAAAGTATATGATTTCGGTAAGAATATTATTATTTTTTGCTTACTTGTTGGGATTTATTTTTCGAAAATCTTGCACTTATTTTCCGTAAATCTTGAATATTTAAATATAGTTACCCGAAGGTTTACACCTGCTATATATTTCTAAAAATCATGTTGGAATTACGTTACGTTAAAATCTTAATGTATATATATATATGCATAGATTTGTGTGATTTTCTTGTCACATTTATATGGAAAATTAAAACTCAAATAATTTTTTTTACTTTGGTTTAAGGCTATGAATTACGTGAGTCAGACACACCATATTATTTTTTAATAGAAAAATGACTCGCCTAAATTAATAGGGTATAATGATTAAGAATTTCAATTAGATCATTAATTAATTTTTTTTTAATTCTAGATGGCCCACATGTTTTATTTTTATCTCACACGATAGCAAATTTTATTTCAAAACTTTCTAACGCAGATTTTTTTACTTATTTAGAAGATCTTGAGATTTATTTAACAAATAAACCAAAGTAATTTGATACTGTCATCATATGATTGAAGATTATGGATACTTGATAATTGCACTTTATCTTTTAAGTTTATGTGAATAATAATTTCTATAATTGAATGTATGCAATATAGAAAACATGTGCATATTTTTGAAAGCATGGATAAGTATATTTTTTTTAGATCTTCTATTGAAAACTTTGATTGCATGATTAGTTTACGGGCATTTTAATTACGAGAATAAGTTAATTGATTCTTATTCTTAAATAATCATGATTCATTAAAAATATTTGACATCACTAAAAGATAATATATCGAGTTTATCTTTGATTTCAATAACTATATACTCATGATCAATAATTATTAATCTGACTTTACACGTTGAAAATTCATCTCCTAAGATATAAGTAAAACTATTTCAAAAGATGAATATAATCCTGCCCAGAAGGCTAAAGCACTAATATTTCTTCGTCATCATCTGAACGAAGATATTAAAAATAAGTATCTAACAGAAATTATTCTCTTATTTTATGTCAATTCCTGAATGATTGCTTTGATCAGCAGATTGTGATGATAGTTATATTTTTTTTATCATTTCACTTATCTCAATTTTGAGAATACGAAATATTTGAGAATATAATATTTCACTTCTTTTCAGTTTGTGTGACATCTGTGCGTTAATTGGATGAAACTTTGATAATTATGAATGTGATCATGCATTGCTTATTTAAATTTGAAATATATTCTTATGGCTTTCATGATAAAATATTATAATAACATATTTATTGAACTAATCATGGTTGTAATTCATTATGAAAGCTAAATTTGCATCCAAAATTGAAATCCAAATTTTTTTTTGTCATTATTATGACTAGATATGTTGTACATACATACACATTAATATATTGATTTTTTTATATATTAAAATATTATTTTTTTTAAAAAAATTATCACTGCATAATTCATTAATTTTAATACTATTGTCTTCAATACCTCACTATTCATAGACTTAGAGAAAAATCCTTTAAAATAATCTAAATTTGGATTTATATTAAATATGATTTATGAATGAGAATTTAACAAAAAATGATCGGCAATCCCTGAAGGATCGTTTCGATATGCATATTATTATAATCCTCTTTCAAGCACAATATGACTGGCTGAGTCTAAGATTTCGAGATTTTAAATCTGTAACATAATACCATTCCACTTTACACTATATTGTCTCACAACTGATATGTAAGCAGAACATTACATAATCTGAATTAATTAGAAAAACTCTTTCCACCTTCCATGCTAGCAACCTCGTACTCCAGTAACAGTACAGAGTTAAAAATTATATTAAGCATTCAGAGCTTATCTCTACATTATTGGTAGCAGAAAAAAATAATCAATATTTGATAAAAAAAAAACCACAATGCAAAACAAGTAGATTCAAAACTTGTGCCTGAAGCACATGATATATTCCCAAAGTATTATATTAATTATATATGGCATGGAAGGGCAAGGAAGAGTAAGAAATAATTATAGTTGAAGAATGAATTCACATTGACCTTTTCGTATATCGAGGAGGAAATTAAAGATTTAACCACAACCTAGCAGAAACAAATTTGTTACACATCAATGTGTGGTCTTGTAAATAATGCACAACAAATAACTTGGTTGTGGAATATCAAAATATGCGAAAAATATTTGTGGAATAAAAATGGAGTAAATAAAAATATTTATTTGCCTGAAGCAAATAACAATATTGGTATAGTCAATGAAGATAATTTGAGACCTAAGCTCGAAAACTATTGTGACCAAGTATGCTATATAATTTAGCTATATTTCTTTGCATAAAAATATTTGTTTAACATTATTTCTTTTCTAATATATTATATTGTTGTTGTTGTGCTTATTTTGTTAATATATATATTGTATATTATATTTATAAATGATTTTGTTTAAATTTTACATGTTTTGTAAGTTGATATCTAGAATTGATATGTATATTGTTGTGATATTGATATTTGGAAACCCAACATTTTTAAATATGACATGAGTAATTGGGTTATTTTGGGCAAACAGATGAGCTAGATAATTTAAATTCTTTTAATCATCATCAAATATAAAATGAAACATATTAAGTTTGTGTGGAAATTTTATGGTATGATATTTACATGCTAAAGTTGGAATTATTTCTCCTAATATGTTCAAGAGATTCAAGAAGAAAATTTGGTCAATCGATGGGCTTGTTCTTCTATTGTTGGCGTCTAACGCCTACAGTTTGGACACTCGTTATTTTCCGGTTGGCCGCTGTTAGTTTTGATTTCTGGAGAAATGCACTACACCAAATTTGCTGATAGATATCACCAAATAGACATCGATTATTTATAAATTACGATGTCTTTTAATTAAAAACCGATGTCTTTTCCTAAACCGATGTCTATTAGCGAAAATGTACGCTGATAGACATCGGTTTTCTACGAAATTGCACTGATGGACATCGGTTTTCACCAACCGATGTCTTTAAACCGATGTGTATTCTGAACTCTTTAAAAAAGACGCTGATAGACATCGGTTCTAAGAACCGATGCCATTTTACCTGATGTTAATTCACTGTTAGACATCGGTTACGAGACACCGATGTCTAATCTGTGATGTCTTTTAATGGTTTATTTTATTTTTAACATTTATTTATTTGTTTTATTAATTTGAAAATTTATACTAAAAAGCGTTCTTTTTATTCTTAAATCATTTTTTTCAATTAATTCTTTCATCCTCATCTACAGAATTCTGAGTCCTAAATTAACTGAAGCCCTAATTTCATCGTTTCGCACCCAAATGGAGACATCAAAAGTCCCTAAATTTTGAAGAATGGTATTAGCTAACGAATCTAGCTCTTTAGAATCAAAATTCACTTAAATCTAGGGTTCATCAATCTTATCCTCGACTTCATCGTTGGCAGTGCGCGATATCCGACGACTGGTAACATCACGTTTTGTGAATCAGGTTGCCAGAGAGATTCGATCTGCCTTGCCATTCTGTTCTATCAACCACCGATACTCCCTATTCTTCTTCCCTATTAATGAGTGTCGCTAATTCTTCAGTGGATCAACGAGAAAATCTTCTCGAGATCAAATTTCTACTCCTTTATTGAGAATCGTTGTTTTCAGTCTAGTCCTTGATTCAGGGTGATTCTGCATCTCGAACCCACCAGCGCGGTGCTAACCCTATTGGGGACTCGATGTGCGACGTCGATGGTAGCCCTAGCCCCTGCCGACTAGCTCCTAGTGGTGTTCAACCTCTACTAGAATCGCAGTCTAGGGCTCAGTCTCGGTCCATTCAACGGGACCCCAACAGTAGCAGTCTAGGGCTCGAAGCTAACGCCGAAGACGACGATAGTCCCTATTGAGAAGCTTGAGTGGAGCGCCTCCTGTTCTCTGGAGGATTCTGTGCTTCCCGCCGACATCCAGATCCTTCAACAAATCAGAACACTGTCTACCTAGAATACTCATACAGAAGCCTTTTTCTGGAATTTGGGGCTATGGTACCTACTGTATTCTTGCTCTTTTATGAGTATTGCTGTGAGTTGCTGGTTATTTTCTTTTGATTGCTGAATTTGATTAAGTTCTGACAAATAAAAAATTTAACCTAAAAGGGTAGTTTGCAGTGATGGTTGTGGCTTTGTGTTCCTATCATCAAAATTTATGTGCTGGCAATTCTGAATTTCCTTTAATTAAAATTTACACTCTACTTCAGAGATTGCTTCATAGTACTGTGTAATATTACAGCTTCGTAGTTAGTGACCTTTGTACCCTTCTGGAGTCGTAACAATGGAAGTTATTGTAATTTTTTGGACTTCACTTGTTCAGCACTTAGTTATGAGAATTACTTTTATTTAGTTTAACCAGCCAGTGGGTCATCATAATTCCCTATTTTATATCGAATGCTTTCTTTCTTGGCAGTTATAATGATAGTATCTCGGACATGTGTCTTTGGTTCCTGAAATTTATGATAAGTTTGTCATCACATTAAAAAGGAAAAAATAAAGTATTTCATTCAATTTTATTGGGTTGAGATGCTTGTCATCTACCAAAACATGTTGTTGTTGCACATATGCTAGCTGCTTCAATTGTAAAGTTCAATAAAATATTTTCTCCTTTTGCAGACCAATGAACTTTATCTATTTGCTTTAGTTGCATTTTGCCTACGTATGGCCTGGGTTAGTTTCCTTATCATGGTTTCCTTATTTAATTATTGAGATGATTTTAATGTTCCACAGTTCCACTTCCTGATTGTCATTGAGATTTCACGAGTTTTGTGAATTGTGAAGAATTACAGCATATTATTAGCTCATTGTCAATTTTTTTTTCTTAACTTAAACATCTATTTTTATATGGTTCCAGTTATGATAAGCTTGGTCTTAGTCTAGAATTGGGTTTCTTTGCTGCTGGAGTGATAATAGGAACAACTGATCTCGCTCATCATACATTTGACCAAGTATGAGTACTTTTAGCACTCGTTTCGTATTTTCCTGTCACATGTATATTAACCCAATGCTGAAGTTATAATCTCATCTAAATATATTATGTGATATTAAGATGATGTCTTACAATGTAGTTAAAATACTCAAGAGATGAATATAGTTGCTCCTAATATAAATGATTGGATTCTATTAGTGCTTTTGAAAATCTACAAATTGTATGCACCTTTTTTCCCTTTAATTTTAATCTTATAAGTTATTTATCAATTTTGATTGATTTCTTGCTGATGATGATCCAAGATCTTTTTATAATTTTTTTACCATGTAATGATCAGTAAGGTAGTGGATATACTAAATGGCATTAGAATTTTTTAATGTCACCTTAAGTCCTTATTTCTGCTTCACGATTTTCTCCTTAATGTGTGTTTGGAGAGTTTCTTTCATTACAGATAGCTGATATCAATTGCTCTGTTACAGCACATGTGATCGTGGCTTTGTGAGCTTATAACCAATACTCTTGTAGATGGATTGTTGTTGATATCTATAGAAACTGATGTTTCTCTTTGATGAATAATTTAAGTAGTTGTTTAGTAGTTGGCTGCATGGACGTGGTTTTTTAACCAATACTCTGGTTCCGGTTGAAGTGACTAAAAAGATTGAGGGTCTGACTTTAAAAGTGGAAAACTTGAAGGTAATACTAATGAATGCAATGCCAGCTTCTTGATGTGCTATTTCATAAATTCAGCACTCTCCACAATCACATTTCAGCTATTTAAATATGAATCTGAAGATGTATGTGGATGAAATATTGTACTCATAATTATCTTTCCTAATAATCTCCAATTTCACACAGTTACTTTTGTGTGTTCTAATCTTGTTTCATCAAATTCATGGATACATATAAAATTTTTAGACATGTTTTTCTTTACTTGCATTATGAAGTACATCTGAGAATTTAGAATGAGTAGTTGAGTACATTGTAAAAAAATAAAAATTATTTGGTTCTGCTCCTGGATAATTTTATGTAGTTAATCAACTACATGCAGTGCATTGATTATCTATATTATTTTTCTGCTTTTCAAAACAAGAAAGCCAGTTGCTTTATCGCCAATATATGTTAATTTAATGTTCTTAATTAGACTTGTTATGTTCACAGCTGTAGCAATCTGCATGAACATAAACTTACAGTTTGATATGTATTTTACAGAAAGGTCACTTGTCTAATTTCCTGAAAGGTTGGAAGTGGAAAATGAGTATAAACATTTGGAATATTGCATTAATTTCCGAATGCTTGCATTTCCAATAACATTCATAATCACAGCTGGGTGTATTTTAGGTCTAACTACAGTTGATGTTGGGATTGATATTATGGAACTACAGCATGTTAGCAAACTGTGTGTCTCTGACTCTACGCATGTGTGGAGTTGGATCTGGATTCTTTTACTCTTTTTAATTGCGACTTGTGAGTTTGATGGTGTTTCTCTTGTGATAGTGTGTAAGATTCTGATGCAGCAGGTACATGCATTAGTTGATTTTGTGATTAATACTTATTCCTTTTTAAGAGTTTCTTTTACTTCTGTATGCATGAAAGATGTTTTTTCATCTTTTTTATTTATCCTGAATTTGTTCTTAACTTCTATACTTTGTTAATACGCATACAATATTCTCAACCATTCTCACAGTCACATGATAGGACTGTAGCTAGAAGAATTCAGAACATGGGCTGGAGCGCTGAAGGTGGCCTTTGCCTTCTAGTTCGTGGTGGGGGAATATATCTCAGCAAGGGCACATGGGTGAGTTTTATTTGTTTAGGCTTTTTTTTCTTATTATCTCCATACATATTATTAGGCCCTAGCGAAAAATCCCTATCACCTATTACTCTGATACTGTTTGGTTGATAGACAACTCTTCTAAAATGTTAAGTTTTTAGAGAAATTTAGTTTTTTGTATTAATATCTTCAAGAACTTGACCTGTTTTATTCTCTTTATTTTTGATGAAAACATATGTCTACCTTTTTGATGGGATGAATGAGGTAGAAATATGTTTGCTTAATGCCTTAGCTATGCTAAGCATGTAAAATATTTTCCCTTTGGTTCATGTGACATGGCTACATTTATTTTCCTCTGGGTCTAGTATTCTTATTGTTGAAAATTATCACTTGCATTTGAATTATATAGGGAATAGATTCATTAATATGGGAATTCTTCATTTAACATTCAATACATACTATTCCAAATGAAGTTTCAATCTGCAGCCTGCAGGTCAATTTTCTAGAATCGGATCATGTTAACTGATCCAAGTATAAAGTGGCTTGTTATTCTATTGAATCTTATCTTATATTTCCAATATATTGCCTAGTGATTTTTATGTTACTAGAAATTAATTTACAGCATTATGGAGTCCACTCTTCAATCAACGTAAAGAGTGTAATGAGATTATATGAAAACTGAATTAATGAATTGCATGTCATCTGTCTTATTAATAAACCAGTATTTCCGTATATACACTATGCTGCACCATTTTTTTTTTTTGCCTTTTAAAGTTGAAGAAATTGTTAATGAATTGATATTTACAAGGTTCTTACTCTCTCTTGTTTTCACTGAAATATTAATATTTGCAGGTGATTTTGGAGATATTGCAGCAAAAGAGTTGGAGCATACTTATTTCCATATTTAGGTTCTATTTATGTAAAATGAAGTTTGTATTTAATTAGGTAGTATAATCTTTTACTTTTAGATTTAAAGGATGATTTTTCTATGTATTTTTTAATTAAATATTTGAAATTCTAATAAAATTGGTAGTTTTTGTAATTTTTTAAATTATATAGCACGATTGCGTTTAGTTTTATTTTAATAATAATATAAATTTTTTTATAAAATTAAATAAAAATAAAAATAAAATATAAAAGACATCATGTAAAAATCGATGTCTGTTAGTGTGAAACTGATGTCTATATTATTAAAGACATCCGTGGAAAAATGACGTCAAATAGGTGTCAATCGATGTCTTTACATGGAAAGACATCGGTTAATAATTGATGTCTTTTTGTCATATTTGATGTCTTTTTTAGAAAAGACATCGATAAATATACGATGTCTTATGTTATCAATGATGTCTTTTCGTTGTAAGACATCGGTGGATAACCGATGTTAAAGGATTCAACTGATGTTTATAAAAGGGAAAATACATCGGTTAAAAATCGATGTCTATCAGCGCTCACTATTAACATCAGTAGCTTCAACATCGACTGCTTGGTGAAATAGACATCTGTTTTTAACCGATGTTTATCAGCATTTTTGGTGTAGTGATGTTGGAAGTATATACTAGTGGACAGTTGGAAGTAAAGGAATTGAAGAGCTGAATCAAGTGTCGGATGTGAGGAATCTATTTGCATCGTTGGCTCGTTTGCCGAATCTTGTTCGCTTGAACTTGAGAGGTTCTCAATTCAATAGCACGCCGTCGTTGAACAAGGTTGGTTATTTTAAAAAAATTGTTCTTTTCAAAGAGTACTGTGAGATATTTTTATGTAATATTCCCTCTAGATTAACTTATGGACTTTTTCAACATTTCTCCAGATTAACTTATGTGACTGCAACTCTGTCATCCCGTCTCTCCAATTATCGGATGGAGTTTTGCCAGTGCTGTCACTGCCATCACAACAAGACGACAGTGTGTTGTTTGCTTTTTTCGGCTTTTCAGTTCTCACCTCTGCTCTAGTCGCTCTTTCCCATCAGTCTGCAGCTTTCCCTTTTTGGGATTTCTTTTCTTGCAATTTTGCAGAATTTTTAAAACTAGCCTATCCTAGAATGAAAAGGGGTCTCGCTAGCTACCTTACATTGAAAATGCAAAAGATTTTTTTACCTTGTGACAAATCTTTAGTATACCTTTATTGCAATGTTTTTATTATTTTGTACTCTTGAGTATAAATTTTTTGTTTCATTTACAGAGAAATTGTAATTTTGGAATTTATAATGCATAAAATTTAATAAATGGGTTTATATTTTTAGAAATCAGAGTTGAATAATATTCTTATTGATTTAAAAGAGTAACCCAAATTATTATAAAAAGTAATTTAATTAAAAGAAATTGTAGACCAAATAGATTCTTCGGAAGAGTAACCCAAATTATCACAAAGAGTAACCCAAATTATTATAAAGAGTAACCTGATTAAAAAAATTTTTTAGACCAAATAGATTCTTTTATCTGAAATTGAGTAACCTAATTAAAAAAATTTTTTAGACCAAATAGATTTTTTTATCTGAAATTAGAATTTCAAATTAAAGAGTAACGCAAATTATTATTATGAGTAACCCAAATTATTATAAAGAGCAACCTGATTTAAAAAAAATGTAGACCAAATAAATTCTTTTATCTGAAATTAGAATCCCAAATTAAAGAATTACCCAAATTATCATAAAGAGTAACCTAAATTATTATAAAGAATAACTAATTTAAACAAAAAAAATTGTAGACCAAACAGATTTTTCATATTACATGAATTTATTATCTGAAATTAGAATATCAAATTAAAGAGTAATCCAATTTATTTTATGTAACCCAAATAAATAAAAAAAATTGTTAACCAAATATATTCTTCCGAATACATAATCACCACAAAAAAAAAACGCCTTGCAAACTCAATTTATTTCCATTTCACCCTGCAAATGGAGCAAACTTGGTTGTCATGCTTCAAGTATGGGACCAAGTTGATGGAGCATTTCTTGCAGGATTTCTACCCACCTCATCTTCCCCTGAATCGAACATAAGACTACCCTCATTCACAACCCACAATAATCCAATCCAATAATATAATATTTATTTCTCTCTCATCCACATATACAACCAACAATCCAACCCAACCTCAACTTTTTTATACTCCATCAACAACCCAACTCAACCTAACTTTTTAATAAAATATTCATTTCTCTCTCATCTATATATATATATATATATATATATATATATAATAATTATAATTAAATTATTTATTATCATTTTGAGATTTTTTAGTAATTATATTAAAAATTAAAATAGTTTTTTAATAATTATCATGTGACACATGTCACTCCAAAATTACTTTGTGGATGGGTTGTAGATAAAGTTGGAGGGTTGTGTCATGAAGAGATTCCCCAACCGGTTGGCATGTTAATTTCAATTTTCAATTTTTTTTATTGTTTTTTGTCTCTTGTGTGCGACCCATGGCACATGGTTGCCGATGAGAGTGGTCTAAAGACTCCTTATTCTTAATTTAGAATTAATTTCATTCTTTTTTTTTTTTACAGAATAAACCTTCAACAGCCTTGATTTTGGCAGCATCCACAGATACAATCAGCTGGTTCATGAGCTGCCTTATAATATCTTCAACTTCAAACTCACTTGTAACTACAACCCAAGCTCGTTGCTCGAATCCAGCACCATCAATGGCAGTATGGTTGTATATTTTTCTAGCCAACGTAGACTTCCCAATCCCACCCATTCCCACAATGGCAGCAAGAGAGAGCTTCTTCTTCTTCTTCTCATCCCCACAATGTAAACTCGTCTTGATACATCCTTAAGCTTTACAATTCAAATCTATGATTTACGTACTACTCCATGTTAACAGTATAATTACAAGAATCCAAGTAGAAGATGGAACCCATTAAAGTTTCCTTTTAACATCTAAAACATCTTCACAAATCATGCGACTAGAAAATGGTAAGCCTGAGTTTTAATTCAAGCAAACAACCAATATGATGATCATCAAAAGTAGTAAATCTTCCAACAGTACAATCCAAAATATCATAAAAAATAAAGCTTGAAAATTCCCAGAAGCGAGAGACCTCCAAGCATAATACCAATAATAACATGAAAAAACATTAGGAAAGTTGTTTTTGCTGTCTTTGAACGGCTGATTGAGTCCCAGAGTGTGGTAGAAATCCCAGAACAGTGGCAATTGCTCAATGAGCAAACTCAAATCAATGAAATCAAAATGGATTGGGAAAAAATCTATCAAAATTCACGGCGAGAACCCATTGATCTATGAAAGCCTCTTATACTGCTGAATTCTTAAAAAATTAGAACATTGAAATAACTCCAAATAGGAGTAAAAACCTGAAACTTCCAGAATCAAGTTTGATAACTTCACGGGAGGGTATACGCTGTTACCATCGTGCACAGGCATCGGAGTGTTCGCCTTTGAAGGTAGTCCAGTCAGCCGCCACGAAGTTTCCTTTTAACATATTATTATTGGATGATGTTGGGCCCATTGGGCCTATGTTGGCCCAAAGTGTTGGTCTTCATTACACCACAAGCCCTTATCATCCCCTAATTTGTTAACCCTAGGGGGTGGGAAGTAGATACGATTCTTTGTGAGTTGTTGAGAGAAAATCTGAGCACCACGTTCCACTATCTCCGGCGAAGCTCCGGCGACGTCAATCGGCACGACGACGAGGACGACCGCATCCACCCAACAGTGGTATCAGAGCCGGTCGGTCATCCGCCATTGCTCGTCGCTGCAGCTCGACCACCGCCCGTCGGAGGTCATCACCGCTCGTCGAGTCCGCTGCCCAGCCGCTGTCCATCGTCGATGCGAAGAGGAGAGGTGCTGCTGTGCACCACCGTTCGCCTACCTTCGCCGCTGCTGTCCGTCAGCCACCGCCGCCGGAGGAAGGAACGGGTCTGTTCACCCGCCACCGAGCAGCCGCCGCTGCTGGAATCGCGGCCCGCCGGGAACGCGACGCCACCGCTGTACGTCAACCTTCGTCGCCAATCGGAGCCGCACATCACGATTCGTTCGTCGAGTCAATCGCCGACGATTGAAGCCCACCTTTCAGAACGCGTTGCCGCCAAAGATTTCCAGCTGCTGCCCGCCGCCAGTCAGTCAGCTCGTTGCCTCCAGCCCGCCTGATGAGTGATATTTTCACCTAGATTTTAGTGTCTTTTTATATGTGTTTTCGTATTTTTTTATCCGTATTTTATGTGTTATTTGGTTGTGTTTTGTGTTTTCATGGAAATGTGTGTGAATGAGCTTAAACCTACTATTTTCACTTTTTATTTGATGCTAAATAGGATAAGGAAGATGTAGGAAAAAGCGGAACTCAATTTGGAGTTGAAACGAGGGAGAACGAGCCAAAACAGTGAAGGAATCAGGGCAGCAGCAACACGACTGGCCGTGTCGGTGGCACGAGCCGTGTCGCAGTACACGACTCGTGTAGCTAACACGGGCCTGTCCAGAATGGTCGTGCGGCAACATCTATTCATCCAACACGACCACCACTTGGCCGTGTTGCGGAGCTCGACTCGTGTTGCAGCACACGACCCGTGTAGCCAACACGGGCCTGTAAGCGATGGCCGTGCGGGAGCATCAGTTCACGCAACACGGGCACCTCATGGCCGTGTTGCGCCACACGACTCGTGTCGTGTCTTGGATCAGAAAAAAATCAGAATCCTTCTAGAAGGCCCAAAAGGGTATAAATACCCCTCCATTCATATTTTATAAAAAAATCCGATTTCCACCCCTTCCACACACACCTCACACACCATTTCTTCCATTTTCCACCATCATCTTCATCCATTCTTCATCCACCCATCTACACTTGATCCCCTCCATCAAATCCACCATCCAAGTGATCAAGGAAGCAAGGGAGAGTGAGATCACAAGAAGAAGAAGGAGATCTCCATTGAAGCACTTCAAAGGGGGAATCTAATTCTAATTTTTGTGCATTTCTTTATAGATTGATCATGTTTTGTAAGGATCTTAATGTCTATGTTAATTTTCTTATGGATATGAGAGGCTAATCTCCTTTGTGAGATTAGCTCCATGATTGGTGTTGGATAATTTAGTTTTTATGCAAATTGATTTTATTCTTGAATGGGCTTTGTGTTATTTCTATCATTGATTGTTGATTGCTTGATGTATATGATGATTTGTGTGATTAATTGTCATGGGCATGTGATTAGATTGAGAAATCAATTATGTGTTTAGGATAGTTCATTGAATCATTTCATCATACACTTCATGTGCGTTAATTTAGAATGAGATAGAGATATCCTTCTAGATTTAGAACCCTTTGATAGAACATTTGATTAGCTTAATCGAGAGATTGGTTGATTAGGTGAGGAGACCCAAACAATTAGTGAATTCATAGTACCTTAAAAGGGAATATTGCTTATGATTTAGTACCTAATTAGGGAACTCATAGAGTAATTAGTACCTAGTGGGAGGTGTTTGCTATTGTCTCGATCCTATGTGCGTTTGGGAGCCTTGTTGAGGGCCTACATCCTATCCATCTCGAGAGAGAGTTTAGGTGGAATTAGTGATCGCTTCTATACCTTGTCCATGAGAGATTAGAATTAATTGCATGATTACTTAATTATCTATGCCATGATTGTTGTTAATCTCATCCTTGCATCATTTGGAACCCTTTTATCTTTGCATTCATTTTATCTTTATTTCTTGCTTTAGCATAATTGCATTCATTTGCTCCTATCCTCTCTTCCGTCGTCCTTATAAAATCACGATAAGCTTGAGATCGCTTAAACTCTAGTACCTTCCTCCCTGTGGTTCGATAATTTCTTTAATTGGTCATGCCCACTATATTATGGCTAATCAAATGGCGCCGTTGCCGGGGAGGTAACGGTCGCTAGTAGTTTGACGAAGGATTGTTTAGAGTGGTCTTAATAAGGATATTTTTTTTTTTTTGCATCTTATTTTTGCTTTGGAAAATTTTGTTCTAATTTTTCTTTCTTTTATAGGTGCATACCTTGAGAAGGAAGAAGAAGGAGAGCAACCCCAAAAATATGAACTACATGGATAATCTTCGAGATATGGTGAATAGAAGTGTTCATTCCGCTATGAACACACAAGGAAATTTTCAAGGATTTCAAATGCCAAATTGGGAGCCTAATTTGCAACCGGATTATGGAGTACAAGATATGCAATTCCAACAACAAGGTTATGAGAATTTGGGAGTTCCTCATCAAATGCATCATCAAGTATACCCTCAAGGTGTGGAAGATGGTTTTCAAGGAAATTTTTCTAGAAATCAAGATGGAAATCAACCACATCTATGGGGCGATTTTCAAGACTCCAACACCTCTTATTCCGCCCAACTTGACTATAGAGAGAAGCTTAGAAATGAGTTGATCGAAAAGATTATGGAGCGCATGGAGAAGGAGAGTAAGTATAATGAAGCTTGGATGGATCGAATCGGAAATTGGTGTGACAGGGTGACAAGTGCAATAGTAGCATTCGGTGCTAGATTAGATTCCATTGAGCACCAAGTTAGTCAAGTTGTATCCACCGTTGAGAACAACAAGCCTTCTACCTCCGGAACGAATCTATGCATGGCCATTAAAGATCGAAAAGAGGATGGTTTAGAAAGGTTTGATAAGGTTATGAAGGAAAAGAGAGAAAGGGTGCCCAAGTGGGTGAAAGCTAAAGAGTTGAAAGAAGAGTTGACGGAGGAATTCGATAGATTTGTCGAGTCTCTTGAAGAGATGGTAGAGAAAGTCAAGATTCAAAATCAAAAAGAGATTCATGCCATTATGGAAGAAAAGAAACCTCCGGAAACTAAGATCATGGATTCTACTCCCCACAAGCCAAAACCTTCTCATTCTATTGAAATTTCAAATTCTCTTAAAAACTTCCATGATTTCATTGATAAAAATTTGTTTGGTGATTGTAGGAAAAAGGTTGCAAGAGGGCACCAACACTTGTCAATGCCCGAATTCTTACCGGGGGATGTGGTTGAAGTTCAAAATGCATATAAAGCCCCATGGAAAAAGTGGAACAAGTGGAAAGGGCCATTCCTTGTGAAGAACGCCTTCGGAGACCAATTGCTTGAGCTATTTAACAAGAAGGGAACCGTTCTAGTGGTTGAACGGGAGAGCACAAGGCACTACTTCAAGAAGAAACCTATGAGAGTGCCTAAGGACTATTCAAGACCACCATGAGCTAAAGACTATCGTCCGGCTTGAAGACGTTAAACTTAGCGCTCGATGGGAGGCAACCCATCATTACCTTTTATTGCTTTATTTAATGCTTTCAATAAGGTTGATGGATTTGTTTGTTTGCATTTTTGGCATGTAGATTGATTGTGTTCATGAGGAGAATGTGTATTGGAGAAACGATAAGTGCTTGATTTGAAGTGTGAAAGTAAGTCACACCACTTTTTGCAAACTTACCTCGAAACTCTTGTTTCAATTTAAGTTTGGGGGGATATGGCATGGTGTGACATACTTTGTTTTGAAGCCATATACTTTTCGTGTTTTTTTGGCTAATTTTGAATTTTTCTCATGAGCATTGGTTTGATTTTGGTATGATTGGTCGTGTTGAAGTGCATGATAGTCCATATTTTTAATGAAATTGTTGAGCTAATGGTTTTGTTGAGCATGTATGAAGGGTATTGGAAGCACGAATTGAGCTCGGAGCTAACAACTTCCACTATCAAATGCTTATTGAGGGAGTTCATTCTACACCCTACCACTTTTACGTGCTTAGCATAATTTGATTTGATTTGTATTGATGTGATTAGCATGCTACTTAATTTGTTATGTTTTGGGATGTTTACTTTTCGTAAGTTAGGATTTTCTTTTCAATCAAAGGTTGGGATGATTGTGAGCTTACATTGTTATGGATGATTTGAATGTGTGCTTCATTGTTTTATGATGGTGATTTTTATTCTTGCATGTTATGTGTTTTTGGTTATTTCTTGTTTGTTGAGTCTTTATTTTATGTTTCGTGTGCATTTTTATTCTTGTTTAGGGAGTGTTTGGTGGATTGTTTTTGGGATGTCGTGAGTCATTTTTGAACATGAATGGTGATATGTTGTGGTAGTAAGTGATGACAAGTTATGATTAAGAATCTCTACACTTTCGAATTGTGACATGTTTTACTTAACTTGTTCAATTTTGAGATGGATGTGGTGTAATAAGTTTCTTAAGGTCCGAGCACAAGCTTGTGAGCGTTTGAGCCTCAACCGTGCATACATGGTATTTTTCTTCATGAGAGATTGGTTGTGTTTGATAAGCTAGAACTTGCTCAAGGACTATAGGAACGAGCCCGATTTGTGGAGATTAGTGAAATGATCTTAGGCCATCCTTATCATCTATAGTCATTACCATATATTTCCCTACCTTGAACATCATCCCTAGTCAACCACTTTGAGCCTTAAAGCCTATTTATTGTGATATAAGCACATTACAAGCCATGATTACCCATTTAAGCCTTACATATATACCATTTGTGTGGGTGATTGAGGAGATGGTAACTAGAAAGGTTTGATAAGGAAGAAAAAAGAAAAAGGAAATGGTAAACAAGCAAGAAAAAGGATGAAAAAGAGCATAAAAAAAGAATGAACATGCAACCTCAAAACAAGAAAAATGAGTAAAGCAACAACAAGATGCTCAAGGAAATAAAAATTCAAAGAAATGAAGCATGCATCATAAGAAGCTCAATCCAAAGGAATGTTGATGAGTAGTGCTTGTGAGTACCAAAGTTGAGAAAGGAAGAAAGAAAAGTGGAGAAGTTGAGGAAGTTGATCATCTCTTCGATTACTTACACTTATTAGTCACTATTATCCATACTCTTCCTACCCTACCAAAGAGCCTATCATTACATCCTTAATGAAAGACCTTTTTGATCATTAATGGAAACCTTGGCGGTTTGTGAATGTAGTCCACGAGCAAGCTTATAGCGAGTCAAGCCAATCAATTGATGAGTGTTGATTTACCTACTTTAAAGAGTGTCGAGTGCAATTGATAAACTATTGTGAGGTTTGGACTAAAAGGGATTATATTACACTTTATTCTCTTTTGATTGAACTTGTTAATTTCTCATGTTATGATTTTATTGATGTAGGATGCCTTAGCATAATTTGTAATTCTTGTTGCTAATGATGTGTTGTTACTTATGTTCGTTTAGTCTTTTCCTAGGTGAAAATCACTCTCCTTGGTTTATCATTTTCATTGTGCGGGGACGCACAACACTTTAAGTTTGGGGGTGTGATGAGTGATATTTTCACCTAGATTTTAGTGTCTTTTTATATGTGTTTTCGTATTTTTTTATCCGTATTTTATGTGTTATTTGGTTGTGTTTTGTGTTTTCATGGAAATGTGTGTGAATGAGCTTAAACCTACTATTTTCACTTTTTATTTGATGCTAAATAGGATAAGGAAGATGTAGGAAAAAGCGGAACTCAATTTGGAGTTGAAACGAGGGAGAACGAGCCAAAACAGTGAAGGAATCAGGGCAGCAGCAACACGACTGGCCGTGTCGGTGGCACGAGCCGTGTCGCAGTACACGACTCGTGTAGCTAACACGGGCCTGTCCAGAATGGTCGTGCGGCAACATCTATTCATCCAACACGACCACCACTTGGCCGTGTTGCGGAGCTCGACTCGTGTTGCAGCACACGACCCGTGTAGCCAACACGGGCCTGTAAGCGATGGCCGTGCGGGAGCATCAGTTCACGCAACACGGGCACCTCATGGCCGTGTTGCGCCACACGACTCGTGTCGTGTCTTGGATCAGAAAAAAATCAGAATCCTTCTAGAAGGCCCAAAAGGGTATAAATACCCCTCCATTCATATTTTATAAAAAAATCCGATTTCCACCCCTTCCACACACACCTCACACACCATTTCTTCCATTTTCCACCATCATCTTCATCCATTCTTCATCCACCCATCTACACTTGATCCCCTCCATCAAATCCACCATCCAAGTGATCAAGGAAGCAAGGGAGAGTGAGATCACAAGAAGAAGAAGGAGATCTCCATTGAAGCACTTCAAAGGGGGAATCTAATTCTAATTTTTGTGCATTTCTTTATAGATTGATCATGTTTTGTAAGGATCTTAATGTCTATGTTAATTTTCTTATGGATATGAGAGGCTAATCTCCTTTGTGAGATTAGCTCCATGATTGGTGTTGGATAATTTAGTTTTTATGCAAATTGATTTTATTCTTGAATGGGCTTTGTGTTATTTCTATCATTGATTGTTGATTGCTTGATGTATATGATGATTTGTGTGATTAATTGTCATGGGCATGTGATTAGATTGAGAAATCAATTATGTGTTTAGGATAGTTCATTGAATCATTTCATCATACACTTCATGTGCGTTAATTTAGAATGAGATAGAGATATCCTTCTAGATTTAGAACCCTTTGATAGAACATTTGATTAGCTTAATCGAGAGATTGGTTGATTAGGTGAGGAGACCCAAACAATTAGTGAATTCATAGTACCTTAAAAGGGAATATTGCTTATGATTTAGTACCTAATTAGGGAACTCATAGAGTAATTAGTACCTAGTGGGAGGTGTTTGCTATTGTCTCGATCCTATGTGCGTTTGGGAGCCTTGTTGAGGGCCTACATCCTATCCATCTCGAGAGAGAGTTTAGGTGGAATTAGTGATCGCTTCTATACCTTGTCCATGAGAGATTAGAATTAATTGCATGATTACTTAATTATCTATGCCATGATTGTTGTTAATCTCATCCTTGCATCATTTGGAACCCTTTTATCTTTGCATTCATTTTATCTTTATTTCTTGCTTTAGCATAATTGCATTCATTTGCTCCTATCCTCTCTTCCGTCGTCCTTATAAAATCACGATAAGCTTGAGATCGCTTAAACTCTAGTACCTTCCTCCCTGTGGTTCGATAATTTCTTTAATTGGTCATGCCCACTATATTATGGCTAATCACCGCCGCCGCCATCCGCCAGCCACCGTCGCCGCCGCTAGGCTTCTAGCCGCCGGTGGTTCAGACAGCAGCACAATCGCCGCTGAAGGGTTCCAGTCGACTTCCAATCGCTGACCGTCCTCTGGCCGCCTACTGACCGCCGCCCGTTGACCGCCGCCGGCCACCGCTATCGGTTCCGGTCAGATAAGTTCTGACCCTCGGCGATAGGGGAGTTTCTCTCATCCTCTTTGTTATAGATTTGTTCTATTTTCTATCTTAGATATATCTTTGTGATACCCTGAGGCGGTTGGTCCTCCTTTGTGATGCTCTGAGGCGGCTGGTCCTCTCTTTGTGAGATTTTTCTGTGATATTTGTTATCCTACTTCCATTGTGTGTACTCTTGATTGTCATTTCATTTCTTCGTGTGGTGTGGTTTTTGCTTTGTGCTTAAAGAATGGCTTCCAATTCCTTTGGCATGACTCCTTTTGATGGTAAAATTGATTTCAAAATTTGGCAACAAAATATGAAATGTGTTTTGGTTCAACAACGTGTTTATAAGGCCATTGATGGAACACATGCTGCCACTGTAACTGAAGATAAGAAAACTGAAATGAATGAGCTTGCTTTGTCATCCATTACTTTAAATCTCTCTGACTCTGTGATAAGAAAGGTTGGTCAATTTGAGTCTGCTGAAAAGATGTGGAAAAAGTTGGATGAATTGTTCAATGTGTCATCTTTGCCTAGTAGGATGTTCTTGCTTGAAAAATTTTTCAATGTCAAATTGGATTTGAATAAGGACATTGATGAAAACTTGGACATGTTTACAAAGCTCATTATTGATATTAAGCAATCTGGTGATAAGCACATTGATGAGTATTCCCCCATTGTCTTGTTAAATGCTATTCCTGAATCTTATTGTGATGTCAAATCTGCTATTAAGTATGGTCGTGATGATGTTACTCTAGATGTGGTGGTTAATGCCTTAAAAAGCAAAGAGCATGATTTAAATCACAATGGGGGTGATAAGAATTCTGGGGGTGCTATGTTTGTTAAGGGAAGGCATACTAATAAGTTTAAGGCTAAGAATCGTAGATGCTATAATTGTAACGAGCGTGGCCATTATGCTAACAAATGTCCCCACCCCAAGAAGGATAAATCTAGTGAACAAGCCAATGTTGTGACTGAAACTGAGTGTTTTGGTGAGGTTTTCTAGTTGTGCTTGTATGAATTGCTTGAGCCTTTAATTTGTTGTTTAAATGGCTTTGAAAAATTTATTTTTATTGTGTTATTTTTCTTTAAAACTATGTGTTTTCTTTGTGTGAAATCTTGTTAGAAATGTGTTTTCTACGTTTGTGCTTGTTTATGTGTTAAACTTACTAGGTTTTAGGCTGCTCCTAGTGAGGTGGAGTATGTGCATATGTGTTATCTTTATGCTTTTGTGCCTTGTTTACATGCTTATTTATTTCTCTTAGTGAGGTGGAGCATGTTGTGTGCTTTCAAATGTGGAGTAACATTTGATTGTTGTTAACTGTGTGTGCTTCTTTATGGAGTGTCCATGTGATGTTATGTGATAGCTAGCTTGTGTTTCTTTGTGATTAGATTGTGTATCTTGGGAATTTTGTATTCCATTCTTGGTGATAAAGTTACGAATTGTGTATTCATGATCTAGGTGATCTTATGTTAGCTTTGTGCTTATGTTATTGCTTTCTATGTGAATTGCTTGTGTGTCGTGAGAACTGTAAGTTCTAATCTATATGATTACACTATGTGAACTTTGTGTTTGAGAGCTTTGTGCTCTATTCTTTTATCATTGTGATAATGTGCCTTTTGTGACTGTGTCAATCTTGTGTGACTTACTTTGTGTTTGTCAATTTCTGGATCTTGTATCTAACTTTGTGTTTTTCCATTTTGCAGGTGTCCGGGGAAAGGTGCGATGATGAATTCCTAAATTTTTTTATCACGAAGGTGGATGATTTGGGCCAAGGTGGAGATTTATTGGGCCCATTGGGCCTATGTTGGCCCAAAGTGTTGGTCTTCATTACACCACAAGCCCTTATTATCCCCTAATTTGTGAACCCTAGGGGGTGGGCAGTAGATACGATTCTTTGTGAGTTGTTGAGAGGAAATCTGAGCACCACGTTCCACCACCTCCGGCGAAGCTCCGACTACGTCAACCAGCGCGACGACGAGGACGACCGCATCCACCCAACAGATGATTCTCCAACTCCTTTTTCCCATCAACAACATCACACTTGAATCAATTGAAGAGAGAGAGAATCATGAACCTTAGATGAACATCTACTCAAACTCTTAGAAAGCCTCACCTTGGAAGACGGCGTCGCCGGAGCAGAATTCTAATCACCCGGTGGCGAGAGGAGAGCGGCGTTTGACTGCCTCTCAAACTGCGGCGTCGGATTGCCTCTCAGACGGCGACAGGGAGCCTCATTGCAGCCTGTAGAAGATGCGTCCCTGGAGGAAAAGCCCAATCATCCGACGGCGAGAGGAGGATGGCGCTGGACCCCTCTCAGACGGCGGCAAGAAGTCTTCATCATCATAATTATCAGCCACGTGATTTCTGCTCCACCATCTAATCTAACCGTGAGGAAAGAGAAAAACAAGGAAGAATGTATATAGAGAGAGAGAAGAGACGTGTGTAGGGAAAGAAAAAAAATGAGAGAGAAAACTTGTATATGGAAAGAGAAAAAAGAAAGAAAAATCAAATGGAAGCCGCGTATTATACTTGGATCCGCATAAAATCCGGTTCCATGAATTAAAAAAAATAAAATGGGCCCAAGCTAGTCATTGTCATATTTGATTATGCATTAAAGTATGATTTTTGGTTATTATATTATGATTTATTATTAACATACTTTAACTACAAATAAGCATACTTTATTTATACAATAAGTACTCCCTCCGTCCCAAAGACAAGTTCCAGGTTATTGTAGATACGGAGTTTAAGAAAAAATTACTTTTTGCTTTACTTTTAGGGGTAGTTTGGTATTTTTAGGTAATAAATAAATTATAAAGTAAGTTATTGAGTTGTAAATGGGTGACAATTTTGAAATTTAAATATGTTGTGGGGTTATTGATTTGTGTGTATTTTCTTATTTGGGGGTATGGACTTGTTTTTGGGACGAACATAAATAGAAAGTGTGAATTTATTTATGGGCCGGAGGAAGTATACTTTAGTGATGGATCGATCCGTCTCACGCTCGTCTCACAAATAATCCGTTTTACAAGAGAGTGTCTCAAAAGAAAAAAAAAGTGACTCAATTAGTAACCATAGAATTAATTTTAGGAAATTGACAATTTTCTCATAGGATTGGGTCTGTTAATGGGAGTGTAGCCACGTCATCACCATAGCTTTCCCTTTCTACAATAAAATGAGGGAACATTTGAATCAAATACTCTTAAGACGAACCTCAAAAAAAGAGAAAACCACTCCTCACTTGTCCCCTTTTTCAAATTTGTTTTCATTTACTACACCTCCTATTGATTTCTTGCTCTGAAAGGGAGAAAATAATGCAGCCCACTTCATTTATTCTTCTGATTTTGTTCAATTTTGCGTTTTCACTGCCAACTTTATGCTTAATTTTCCTTCAGTTTGATGCAGGGTTCATGGGTTTGCGCCTTCTTGCTGTATTTTATTTATCTTTCTTCTTTATCTTTTGTGCATAATGGAACCATCCTCTTTGCGAGTTATCTGTATATTCTGTGCTGCTTTACTTCAACTTTTGGTTTTACTGATGTTGTTTGTGCTATTAATTCTGAAGCCATTAACCCTTTCTTTCTTTTACTGAAAGAATGTTGTTTGAAATATTCAATTAGACATTTGCATATAATAATTCTAAAGGAATTTACACTGAGAATCATACTACAAAACAGTAGATTTATAATAACATAGTTGATGCAGCGAACATGCTAATCCTGGTAAGTGGTTGGAGGCATGTTAAAAGTCTCTCTACTGAGGACTAAACTTCACAGCAGTAGTAGTAGTAGAAGGTGAAAAGTAAGATACAATATTTCCTTCTTCTAAGGTTCCAAACAGTTCAAATCACAGTGCTGTTCTCCAAATGAAAGACTATGCAGCATTAGACATCCAAGAACAGCACGTAATTTGTCAAAATCCAACTTTATAAGCTGCATTAATGTAGTAAACTACTGGTTTTTATCTTGAACTCCATGTTCAGTATTAATTTAAAAAATTTCAAGTTACATCAACTTGCACAAAATATTTGAATATTAAATAAAATTATTATTTTAAAGATATCCAACTTAGTATATACAACACCTCTTCACTAAATTGAACAAATCCAAATATCGTTCATATGATTTGAGCTGACATGCTAGTAATGAAAGAACAGATATCAAATACAAGAAGCAAGACAGTGCATGAAAAAGAAATAATACATACAATTATGTCCTGCTTGATAATATTCCATTTAAACGAGAATGGATGCAAAAAAAAAAAACTTCCCCAGCAGCATTCAATTTGCATAATCTTTAACGGGGTGGTTTCAGTGAAAATTTGATCAAATTAACTAATTTTCCCGGGAAGACCCACATCAAAGTGAACCCCAACAATAACTATGAAAACTGTAGTTGATTCTTGGTAATTCACTCATCTAGGAAATGAAATACCTTTCAGCAGCTGTTGTGATACAGACTGATTTGTCTTGATCTTCAAACAAGACACTCGATCACACACACGAACTTCTCAGTCATTGCTTCTTTGTTGAATAATTGATCAACACACGCACACACACAATGAAGAAAGATCAGCAAAACCCTAAATGAAAGAAGAATACACAAGAGTATTATAGTGGTTCGATCTTCATGATCTACGTCCACTTTCAGGAAAAGATAATCTTCTTATTGATAGACGGAATACAAGATGAACAACTAACTCTAAAACTATAGAATCAGCTCAACAATAGTTGCAAAAACCAGATGAAGAAGAAGTAATGTAAACTGAATATGATGATGATCAGCAGGTGTTAGTGTGTGAGCTTTATATATTGATTCCCATCTCATAATCGACTGCTATGCGCATCAACTGATGACCACACCTCACGTGCCTCTCAGTTAACCAACCCGAAAGAATCACATGCTCACAACTAACCAAATAACCACCTTAACAACTTAACAAACTGATGCATCCACCACATGTGATCACAAGCTGGTGCATTGTCTTGCAGCTGATCTATTCAACTAATCATGAAGTGTATAACTCATGCAACACGTTCATCAAGTACTTTAGTCACTCAGCTTCACAGCAACACTCCAAACTCACATGATGGATCAGGATTTACACACCATACTTCAACATACTCCACCTTAAATCAAGTATCCATCTCCAACTAAGATTGATATCCTTCCCTTCTTACTGCTCTTATTGAGCAGTACTTCAGATTTCATTACACATACCAACTAAGCCTAAGCTTAGTTCAAATTTAGAACTAGGCAAGGCCTTAGTTAGACAATCAGCAGGATTGACAGAGGTGTCAATCTTACACACCTTGACAGCACCACTTTCAACAAGATCTCTCACAAAATACATCTTGACATCAATGTGCTTTGTTCTCTCATGATAACCCTGATGTTTTGCTAAATGAATAGCACTCTGATTGTCACAGAACGCCTTCACTGTTTCTTGCTTCACACCAAGCTCTTCAAGCATACCACTGATCCATATTCCTTCCTTAATAGCTTCAGTCAATGCCACAAATTCAGCTTCAGTTGTGGACAAAGCTACTATGGATTGATGACTAGCCTTCCAACTTATAGCAGTTCCATAAAGAGTGAAGATATAACCTGTTAAAGACTTTCTAGTATCCATGTTTGCAGCAAAATCTGAATCAACATATCCACACAAAACTTCACTGTCTTGATTGACTTTCTGAAACTTCAATCCTCTACTGACAGTGCCTTTTATATATTTCATAGCCCACTTTGCTGCTTCCCAATGTAGTTTACCAGGAGATCCATGAACCTGCTCAAAACACTAAGTGTAAAAGCCATGTCTGGCCTACAGCAGACCATACAATACATTAGACTTCCTACTGCACTAGCATAGGGAGTCTTGTCCATATTCATAACTTCTGTTGGAGACTTTGGTCCCTGCTGTAGAGTCAACTTTACACCTTGTTTGAATGGGTAGTGACTGTCTTACACTCATCCATATTATACCTTTTAATAACCTTTAACATATAAGCTTCCTGATTCAGCATTAAAGTTCCACTAATCTTGTTTCTGTCAATTGACATTCCTAGGATCATCTTGGCCTCTCCAAGATCCTTCATGTCAAATTCAGCTTCTAACATTCTTTTCACTTTCAGAATACCAACCATTGTATGACTAGCCAACATCATATCATCAACATGCAATAAGAGATATGTGAATAGACCACTTTCTTCCATAAAGTATACACAGCTGTCATGTAGACTTCTCTGGAATCCACACTTAACTATATACTCATCAAATATCAAGTACCATTGTCTTGGACTTTGCTTAAGACCATAGAGAGATCTTTTAAGCAAACAAGCTTTTGAACTTGAGTTTTGAAGTTCAACACCTTCTGGTATGGTCATGTATATCTGCTCCTCTAACTCTCCATGTAGAAAAGCTATAGTAACATTCATCTGATGAAGCTCAAGATTCCATTGAGTAACTAATGAGATAATGATCCTTATAGAACAATGTTTAACTACAGGTGAGAATATCTCATTGTAGTCAATGCCTTCTTTATGTGAAAAACCCCTTGCAACTAATCTTGCCTTGAATCTAATTTCCTTCTTCAACTGTAGATGGTTTCTTTCTGAAAATCCATTTACAACTTACCAACTTCTGCTGCTTTGGCTTCTCCACTATATCCCATGCGTGATTCTTATCCAAAGATAAGAGCTCTTCTTGTATAGCCATTATCCACTGATCACTGTCAATACTATTTATAGTTTCCTTGTAACTCCTAGGTTCAAGTGATTCAATTTCAGATGCAGTATACAAAGCATAAGAAACAAGATCAGCTTGGATGTATCTTGCAGGTGGTATAATTTCGCTTCTTTGTCTATCTCTAGCAAGATGATAGGTGTTCTGACCTTCCAAAATGCTGTCACCACCACTGCCTGTCTTGCCAGACTCCACCTGAGGCTCAACATCATGATCAGAACTAGTTGTAGTTTTGATCTTTTCAATCAGTGGCATTTTCCCTTCATCAAAAGAAACATCCCTGCTGATTAGAATCTTCTGTTGGTCTGGACACCACAATTTATAACCTTTTACTCCAGATGGATAACCAACTAGTACACACTTCAAGGCTCTTGGTTCCAGCTTTCCTTGTTTTATATGTGCATAAGAAAGACATCCTATTACATTCAAGCTACTGTAATCTGCAGGTTTACCACTCCACACTTCCTCAGGAGTTTTAAAGTTTAGTGGTGATGATGGACATCTATTTATAAGAAATGCTGCAGTAGTAGCTAATTCCCCCCAGAAACTCTTAGGAAAACCTCCACTACTTATCATACATCTAACTCTTTCAAGAATGGTCTGATTCATCCTTTTTGCTGTTCCATTTTGTTGTGGAGTTAATGGAACAGTCTTATGCCTTTTAACTCCTCTATCCTTATAGAACTGATTGAATTCATCAGACAGATATTCCAAACCATTGTCAGTCCTTAAACACTTCAATTTCTTATCAGTTTGATTTTCAACCTCAACTAACCACTCTTTGAACTTGGTGAAGGCTTCATCCTTGGATTTCAATATATAAATACATACCTTTATTGAATAATCATTTATAAAGGAGATGAAATATTTTCCACCTCCCTTTGTGATGTTCTTGGCAGGTCCCCAAAGGTCAGAATGAACATAATCCAACACAGATGAGGAATTATGTTCTCCAATACCAAATTTTAACCTTTTTGCCTTTCCCATCACACAATGTTCACACTGATTCAAAATAATGGAGGTGTGACCACATAATAGCTTCTGTTTAGCTAATTCTTGCAGACCCCTCTCACTTATATGACCTAACCTTCCATGCCATAGTATAGAATTATCTATTTTGCTAGTGCTATAAGCTTGATCAGTGACAGTATTTCCACACAAGAAATATAGGTCATGTTTCCTAATACCTTTCAAGAATACATCATTTCCCTTTGTGACAGTCAAACAACCATCAGTTGACTGGAAACTATATCCCATGGAATCAAGATTTCCAAGTGAAATAAGATTTCTTCTTAGATCAGGAACATACCTTACATCATGAAGCATTCTTACTGTGCCATCAGACATTTCAAGCTTGACAGATCCTCTTCCCATGATCTTACATGTTTGATTGTTTCCAAGAAGTATAGAGCCCTCATTCTGATGTTTAAACCCTATCAACCAATGCTTGACAGGTGTCATATGGAAGGTACAGCCAGAATCAATCACCCATTCAGAGGAGACTTCAGATGTAGTGACTGTCAATACTTCAACAAACTTTGTAGTATCTTCTTGTGCAGGAGCAGTTTGATTTACTTGGTTTTGTTGATCAATTTCTTTCCCCTTTTCAATGCCTTTACCTTTGCTAGCTTTCCACTTGTAGCAATTCCTTATCATATGGCCAGGTTGATTACAGTGATAGCATTTCCTTACTTCACCTTCTTTGGCATGCTCTCCTTCCTTTCTGTCTTGTTTGTTTCCATCAAAACCTCTCTTCTTCTTGTTATTTCTTTTAGCTTGATTGTTCTTCTTGACAATCAAACCTTCTCCTCCAAAAATCTGAGTATTATTAGTTACTAATTGTAATTCTCTAGACTTGAGTGCTAGTAACACATTATCAAACTTGATGAAACTCTGATTTCCATATAGCAAGGTATCTTTGAAGCTTTGAAAGGATTTTGGAAGAGCTGTCATCAACATGAGAACTTTCTCTTCCTCTGATATCTTTGAATCAACAGTTTCAAAGTCATCCATGATCTTGACAAACTCATCAACTTGATCCAAAATAGGCTTTTCATCAGTCATTTTGTATGCATTCAGTTTCTGCCTAATGTGAAGTCGATTTGCTAAAGTCTTGATCATAAACATAGATTCTAACCTTTCCCAGACTCCAATTGCAGTAGTCTCCCTAGCTACTTCCCTTAGTGCCTTATCCCCCAAACATAGAATGATAGTAGAATGAGCCTTTCGAAGTACCTCATCATCTACTTGTACTCTTGGGGGTCCAGCTGCTGATGGATCTTTGATGATCTCTGTCTTGACAGGTGGAGGTGGCTTCAATGCATCAATGAGCCCTTGCTGTGTCAAGATCGCCTTCATCTTGAGTTTCCAGAGACTGAAATCCATTTTTTTCAGTGAGCTTCTCAATATCAAACCGTGTGGTGTTCATCTTCTCTGAGTTCAGCTGCTGATTGATGGTTTCTTTCCCACAGACGACGCCACTTGTTGTGATACAGACTGATTTGTCTTGATCTTCAAACAAGACACTCGATCACACACATGAACTTCTCAGTCGTTGCTTCTTTGTTGAATAATTGATCAACACATGCATACACACAATGAAGAAAGATCACCAAAACCCTAAATGAAAGAAGAATACACAAGAGAATTATAGTGGTTCGATCTTCATGATCTACGTCCACTTTCAGGGAAAGATAATCTTCTTATTGATAGACGGAATACAAGATGAACAACTAACTCTAAAACTATAGAATCAGCTCAACAACAGCTGCAAAAACCAGATGAAGAAGAAGTAATGTAAGCTGAATATGATGATGATCAGCAGGTGTTAGTGTGTGAGCTTTATATATTGATTCCCATCTCATAACCAACTGCTATGCGCATCAACTGATGACCACACCTCACGTGCCTCTCAGTTAACCAACCCGAAAGAATCACATGCTCACAACTAACCAAATAACCACCTTAACAACTTAACAAACTGATGCATCCACCACATGTGATCACAAGCTGGTGCATTGTCTTGCAGCTGATCTATTCAACTAATCATGAAGTGTATAACTCATGCAACACGTTCATCAAGTACTTTAGTCACTCAGCTTCACAGCAACACTCCAAACTCACATGATGGATCAGGATTTACACACCATACTTCAACAGCAGCAAATCTGAACTTCAAAAGAAACATAGTAGTATTGGGCAGGAGAATCAGCTACATAGAATTATGGGTGGTAGAGAGAGGGAGAGGAGAGATTCATGAAAATGATGAGGGGAAAAGGAGATAGACCTCAATAATGACGGAAGAATAAATGGAAACGGGCACCTCTGTTAGACTTATTAATTATCGATGAAATAGAAATTTGTAATGACTGCGAAGTTGAAGCAAAATGTGCTCACGTGTTTCTGTGTTTCTAAACCCACTAAAGAGAGAGTGATCGGGGAGTTTTAAGGGTGGTTGCCCCACTCTCTCTCTCTCTCTCCATGATCTCTCTATGCTTAAGAGGGAAAAATAAATAAAGAACAACCACTGCAACTTTTGTTGTCTAATTATTTCTTGGGTCTTCAACTGTGAACAATCCTCCTGTATCTTTTGTTGTTGTCTGTAGGTATTTAAGATAGGAGGATACGGGTTTTATACGGGGAGAGGTCGTAAATATCAAATAATTGATATGAATGGAAATATGCAATCAAATGGGTGAGAGAAGCAGGGGATTGAATTGGAAATTTGTTGGAATAGAATTGGTTCCTATGCTTTTCACTACTCAATTTTACAAGTACACCAACTATTTATACATAATTTTAACTTGAAAATTATTTGTTTAGTTTGTAGTACTTCATTTCCGACATAGTTGTATTTACTACTTGGCTAAAAATGCACAAATGAAGTTTCTGTATATTAATAATATTTTCCAACACTCAACATTAAGTTGTTCATTTAGTTTTTGTTCTTGTTAACATGACCATTCATGGGTAGCCAATGCATTTCTACAGTTTTAGGATAGAATAGCCCCAAAAGCTGCAGAAGTATTTTTCTGGATTAGACAGAGAGATATTTAATTTAAGATTTTCTATGCATCTCCTTTTTCTTCCATTATTCACCACCATATACCACCATCTTCAACCAAAGAGTATTAAACTACCTCTTTATGTACCCAACAATTCTTGACCTTGGCTCCAGTTCTCCACAAATGAAGTTCACTACAGTAACTTTGTATTATGTCCTCTTAACAACTCTAGCAATACTGATTTATAATTGTATGTTTGTTCAGCCATTGCTGAATGTGTTATGTACCACTTTATGTTCATTAGGCTAATTCATTTGGTATGAATAATCTATTACTCAATCTTTTGTTTGGCAATTTGCAGTGATTGAGTTTGAGTTAATATTCGCAGTTTTTAGTTGGGTTACAACTGAATCTACCCACATTGTCTTCGTATAACTACTGATTCATTATTGGTTTCTACATTTTGAGAAATGTTCTTCTTTAGCTGTGCTATTTGTGCTTACTTCCAGTAATTGAGATATATTTATACTGTGAGCTATTAGTTACTCTTATTCTCTATACATATTAGATAAATGTATCTTTTTTATGTCATCGTATATTATAAGGTCACGTAGGAGGTAAAAGTTTAGCTTTTGGAGCTGGTGGCGCATAAACTCTTCAATTTTCAGTATATTAATATTATGAAGTTAGACTAAATATAATTGAAGATGGATTGTAAGCTTGCATGATATCCTGGAAATTCTAAAGCATCGCTATGCTTTTTTTCCTCATAATATTTAATACATGCTGAATTCTGAACACTGCTTTTATAATGTGCGCTCCTCATTTATTGTGTGCACTTGCAACTTTTCTTTTGCTCCTTTTATGTAGAAATGCTGCTGAGTATGATGTACTGAATTCCTTGCATGAATAATGGGTCCGCACCTAATGAATGGTTTTTCTCTCTGACATCGATTCTTCCAGTTATCATCATCACGGAACAGCGATTTATTCGAACTGAAAATAAATCTATCTGAAACAAAAATGGTTTTCGGTCAGGTGGTTATTGGGCCACCTGGCTCCGGCAAGACCACCTACTGCAACGGCATGTTCCAGTTTCTCCAGCTCATCGGCAGGTAACCTTCCGAAGCTCATTCATATCTTGAATTTTTTCTGCTATTTCTTCCACCTGAAATTTCATGATATGGTATTAAATGATGCTATGATGAGTACGTTGTGTTTTCTCTGATGCGAAAGTGTGAGGAGTGTTCAGAGGAAGTTTTATCCCTCTTCTTTGTTGAGGATTCGGCTTGATTGCATTATATGTTGATTTGTTTTCATTTAGAAAAGTCTTATGTGTTGATGGTTGTAGGAAGGTTGCAGTTATCAATTTGGATCCCGCCAATGATGCTTTGTCGTATCCATTCATTAGTTATAGTATTTATTTGCTAGGGATTAGCATTTTGTTATATGCCTCTTGTTGATTAAATTTCGTGTGTTCTATGTGGATTCTAGTGTTGGATGAGTCTTTCCTTAGTTTGATGAAGATATGAATGTGCTATAAATATTGAGGAATTGATTAAGCTCGAAGATATTATGATTGAGCATTCCCTTGGTCCTAATGGAGGTTTGCATTCTATACTTATATGCATTTCTGGGTAGTTTTTTCTGATTTCTTCACCTGCCAAATGTACCATTACATATTTTAGTCTATTTGAATTATCAATAAATGGATTTCGTATATAGTACATCTCCTGACATTCGACAAAACATTCTTATCATCATGTCTTACAGGTCTTGTTTATTGCATGGATTATTTGGAGAAGAACATTGATTGGTTAGAAGACAAACTGAAACCCTTGCTTGAAGGTTTCCTAGTCTTTTGAATTAGTGTGCATGACTTATTTACTTTATGCATTCTTATCCGTTGACTGTTATTGCACCTGAAATGTACTGAATGATTTTATGAATTGATAAGCCCTTTTTTTCTTTTGTCCTGCATCTTTCAGTAAAGACTAAAGAGAATTGATTTTTGGGTCCTCTTAAACACTGTACTTATGGCTCACTAATTGATTTACTTGCTTTGAAAAGGTGAAAGCAACAGATTACATAGGCCAATAATAATTTTGAATCACCAATTCAAATGCCCTCCATAAATTCTCTGCTTTCCTTCGAAAGAATGGGTTCACAAAAAATTATTTATGATTCTTAAGTTTGTTTGGATTGAGGGATTCAAATCGTGAGCTATTGTGTTTGGATTAAAATTGAAAGAGAACACTATTTTTGTGGTGCTTTTTCATTGCCTCTGGACAATGCTTGAGCGCTTTGGGAAATACATTTGTCATTTTAATGAAAAATAAAGTTCCTTTTCTTGCTCTGTTGTATGTTTGTCCACTTAGTTCTATTTCGATCTAGTGGTTATGTTATAGTAATCCAAATTATTATTTTTTTCCTTGTGTTGCAATCAAAAGCTATTCTGTCCCTCATGAATGCTAACTATTATTATTGCAGATCACTATCTTCTCTTCGATTTCCCTTGCCAAGTGGAACTTTTTTTCATTCACGAAAATGCTAAGAGAGTAATAATGAAACTTATAAAGTTGAATCTCAGGGTATTCTTTTAATCTCTTTAACGAATAAGACTCTTGCTATTTGCTTATGATCACCACGACTGATTTCAGATTTTATTATTTCTCCCACTTTGCAGTTGACTGCTGTACATTTAGTCGATGCCCATCTTTGTAGTGATCCAGGAAATTATATTAGTGCTCTGATGCTGTCGCTGTCAACCATGCTACACTTGGAGCTCCCTCATGTCAATGTTTTGTCTAAGATTGATCTTATAGAAAATTATGGCAAGCTAGGTTTGTGCAATTTTATTAGTTTCTTTGACTTGGAGCCTATTCTTAAGTTTCCACATCATGTTTGAGCTTACTCATTGCTTGTTTTGCAGCGTTCAACCTTGACTTTTACACTGATGTACAAGATTTATCTTATTTACAGCACCATCTTGATCAAGATCCTCGATCTGCTAAGTATAGGTATGATATCTTGTCTGAATTGTGTGCATGGTGACCACTTGGCTTAATTATACTGAAGATGCTATGGATGGGTTTTCTATTTGGCATCTGAATGTATTCCTTTGGTTCTTTAAAATTGCATGAATGTGATAATTTTCAAACTTCTTCAGAAAAATTTCCAGCCATTAAAAGGTAACTTAAATCTCACCCGAGTCCCAGAGAAGTGTTTTCCCTGGGATTTTTCCTTCTTTATCTTAATCTCACGTTATTATTCGTCCTTCCTACGACTCTATTTTTTTATTAACACTATGCCTTGATATCAGGGCATTGAGCACTCATGATATGCATAAAATGAAAGAGGGCCTTTTATTTGGCAATTTTAATATCATGTGAAATGACCACCTCATAAAAAAAAATTAAACTAGAGAATCTTTTGATGTTCAATAACTCCATGCGATGGAAGAGTGTCATGTATTAGTTTCATGTACATTTTGTAGCATTTACTTTTGTTGCAAAGATATCATGGAGAATTCAGATATAGGCAGTTTCCAAGAACGTGATACTCACTAATATTAGACTCATTTTTCACTTTTTTATTTTTATCTATTAAAATTTTATTTTATTACTTAAGATTAATCCAATCCCAACATTACAAACAGTAGCTGCTCTATTCTACCCAATTACAACAAACTTTATTACTTGTGCAGAAAACTTACAAAGGAGCTCTGTGAGGTGATAGAAGATTACTGTCTCGTAAATTTCACCACCTTGAACATTCAGGCATGTTCGAATCTCTTCTTGGTGCACTCCTGATTTTTATAACTTTGTTCTCCTAGTTCTTGATCCATGGTTGTTTCAGGATAAAGAGAGTGTTGGAAATCTAGTTAAGTTGATTGACAAGAGCAACGGGTATATATTCGCAAGCATTGATGCCAGTGCAGTTAAATTTAGTAAAATCGCAGTGGGTCCAGTTGATTGGGATTACTATAGATATCCTTATTTTTTATGTTGGAATTTTTTTTTTATCAACATCTATTATCTTCTTTCATATCAGCCCTTATTTTTCCTCATATTTCCTTAAAAATGGTTCACAGTTGCAACCGTACAGGAGAAGTACATGAAGGACGATGATGTCTTTAATGACGATAATGATCCTTAACGACTGGATCGATCATTCAACCATAATCATCTGTGTTCCATTTCAAGATCTTTGGTAGGATGAACTGTTGGGTATATCTCTCTTCGAAAATCCTTTTTATGATTAGTTTTGATTTGCCGTAGCATCTAACAGTGTGAATTTGCATCGAAGATATCTGAGTTATTTCATGTGCATGGTTTTGTAGATGCCACACCATTTGAAATGAACAATTTTAGTGCAAACTATAGAGTTTTATTTATTTATTTATGGGTTAATTGCGTAAAAAAACACGAACTTTCAACGGATTGCAAATTAATCCTGACTTTTATAAAATTGCAAAAAAAAACACGACCTTTCATATTTGTGCAATTCGCACCCATCGGGCAGCTTAAGGCTGCCCGACCGCTGACGTGGCGTTGACCTTGCCACGTCAACTTTTAGTTGATTGCAAAAAAAAAACCCAACCTTTACTTAAATTGCAATTTAATCCCAACCTTTGAAATTTTAGCAAAAAAGATCATAAATTTTTATTTTTATTTTTAAATTGCATAATCTAATAAAAATTTATACAGTATTTTATTTTTAAATTTAAATTCATAACTAAAGATTATATTAAATTTTTATTTTTATTTTAATTTTGTATTTTCATATTAAATGTTATATTAAATATTTATTTTTTACAAAAACTTTAAAATTTTTTATTTATTAATTTTTTACTACTCCATAAAGTTCAAAGGTATAAGTCTTTTATTTAATACAAAATTTTTTTATTATTTAAGTATGAGATTGGTTTGTATAAATTAAATCTTAATGAATATTTTTTCTCACTATAAAATTTGAGTTTATAAATTAATTTTAAATCATTTTTTTAATAAATTATAAAATTCCTTAAACATTTCATAGGTATATTTGTCATTCTTTTATATACAATGTGAAATTACGAAAAGATATCAAGACATGGTGAATACTTTGATTTTATAAATTATAATAATTTTATAATGTATAAAAATATTTTAAAAATTAAAAGAATTTAAATATTTAGAGATTGTATAATTTTTTTACTACTTAATAGATATAATTAATTTTATTCACATAATTTAAGTAATAAACATTTATTCATATAATAATTTTATTATTTTATTTAATAATATTTTAGAGTTTAAATTTAAAAATAAAATACTGTATAATTTTTTATTAGATGATGCAATTTAAAAATAAAATAAAAAATTTATGGTCTTTTTTGCCAAAATTTCAAAGGTTTGGATTAAATTGCAATTTAAGTAAAAGTTGGGGTTTTTTTTGCAATCAACTAAAAGCTGACGTGGCAAGGTCAACGCCACGTTAGCGGTCGGGCAGCTTCAGCTGCCCTATGGGTGCGAATTGCACAAATATGAAAGGTCATGGTTTTTTTTACAATTTTATAAAAGTCAGGATTAATTTGCAATCCGTTGAAAGTTCGTGGTTTTTTACGCAATTAACCCTTTATTTATTAAATCGATTTTAATTTATTACATGTTTTATTTAAATAAAAGGTATCTCAATGCAAGAATTTTTATAGTTTTGTGTTACATTTGAAAGATTTAAACTTTCGTTATTTTTTTTCCCCTTAAATCCTAGATTTGTATATATTTCTCAAATAAAAATTTGTAAAGATTCGGTTCAAATAGAAGGTTATTAAGGATATGAATCTTGATTATGAGAGTGAAGAATTAGGGGTTATGATTTATACTCCTCCTCAGGTCTCTTCCAGCTAAAAAGAAAAAAAAGAAAAGAAAAATCACGAATTTGGATTTTTTGCAAGTGATCGTGCGTTCTTCTCCGTACCTTCATGGTCGTGCGTTCATCAGCACAACGCAAGATGATATTTGCGCTTGTGCGGTTGATCAAAGCAAAATGCATGATGATCTTCTCTTTTATTTTCACCTTATCCTTAGTCCTTCTCCCCCGCAACCAAGCCTTAAGGGCTTTGCTCCCCTTTACAATATGAAGAAAGAAATAAGGATCGAAGTTTAGACCGCTCACAGGAGTTCTACCTATAGAAAGGATCATGAAAGAGGCGATCAGAATGGTACTCGTGGCATTAGCCGGTGCAGACCCATCATGAAGAAGAGGGCAATTGGAATCACACAAGGGTAGATTAGAAACCATGAACCTTCTCAACCTCAAGTGACCATTGACCCTTGCTTAGTCTGCAGTTGAAGAGTTCCAATAGAAGCGCCAGTGGAAATTCTCTCTCGTATCATAAGGCGGGAATTGGATCAAAGTATCAAATTAGGAGAGTAGGTGAGAGCCTTTCAAGGGAGTTGATGTTCTGTTCGGAAATGAAACCAGTTTGCTTAGCCGTCGCGCCTATTCGGCCCCCGGGATAATAAGCTGGAAAAGAACTTTTTTTGTCTTGGTCCCAATTCAATACTAAACAAGTCCGAACTAATTGAATATTTGTATCAGAAATTCCTCGAATTGGTTTACCATTTCCATAAAGGATTTTTACTTGTTTTGTCATAAACCCAGATAATAGATCCAGTCGCTCAAACCCGGCAACTTTTACACGAATTTTCAAGTGGATGAGATCGGTCGAGTGGTCTCAGTTGCCCTTGTTTTCCACATCAAGCGTGGATACCGGTAAAACAGCAGTAGCCACAGATACGATTCTCAATCAACAAGGTCAAAATGTAATATGTGTTTATGTAGCTATTGGGCAAAAAGCATCTTCGGTATTTTCTTTTTTAGAAGTTGTTTTTCAACTGTACTGAATCACTGAGATCAAACTTTCTCCATTCGTCACGGGCTTTTTTCACTCCTCAATCATTGTAGTGGGAATACCCGGTACGTCGGTATCATTTAGCTTGAGCCGGGGACTCCTGTCTAACTTGCGACAGAAATTCATACAAAAATTGTCTAATTTTCATTTCTTCATTCTTGTTTGTTGCTTGTAACTGACCGGTTGGTTCATCGATTTCGAGTCAGTAGGAATGATAAAAAGAATGGGCCAAGCCGATCCGTTGTTGGCTCAGAAAGTTCATTTGCTAGTTCGAAAGAAGCTGCTACAAAGATGATTCTTTGGCCTTTAGACCCTTCCCGTACTCCAAAAAGGGAGGGAAGGGGAGCATTCATGGCTTCTATCTCTTTCTTCTAGGAGTTAGCTGGGATTGAGAAAGCTCCGCCCAAAGGTGCTACGCCGCTTCGCAGCTACGGCTTAAAGCAGGGAATAGAAAAGTAGCTAAATATGAATTTCTTTTTCCCTCTCTTTTTTTTTATATCATTCCTTAAGTCCCATAGGTTTGATCCTGTAGAATTTGACCATTGAACGAAGGGTACGAAATCAATCAGATTTCTATTCCATCTCCGTTATCCATTGAGCCTGCCCTGAATAATCCTCCTTTTGCCGGATTATTGCCGATATAATCATAAAAAACTAATTTTCAGGAATTTTAGACCAGGCTTCTGATAAACTTTTATTTTCTGCTAGCCCGGCGCTAACTCTTCGATATATCTCTTGCTGGAGTCCAAAAAGCTCAAGAGATCTATTGGAAGCTTAGTCTTTTCAAAGTCGAGAAGGGGTGTAGCCATCGGCTGCTCAAATGAACCAATTCAATGCTCTACCAAAAATCACTTAAGTCACATCTTTGTACATTTTATTATAATAAAGTAGTATATCCATTTAATTAATAAGGATATTGTATTTTTCAATGAAAATAGTCAATTGAAATATAAAGAGTATTAGTATTTAACTAAGAAAATTATTAAACTCCTTTCGTTTTGAGTATTTTTACCCGTTTGTACAAGCAAGAAGATTAAGAATAGTTTTTTTTTTCAATATATAATGTAAAAAAAGTAGGGATAAATTAATAATTTTGAGAGAAAAAGTATATAAAGAGAAAATATATAAAGTTGTCGGGAATGATGAATAAAATGTAAAAAAGTAAACTTGGTAATTTTGAGAGAGAAAAATATATAAAGTTGTCGGGAATGATGAATAAAATGTAAAAAAATAAACAAAATTGTTGGAATTGATGAATAAAGTGTAAAAAATAGGTGAGAAGTATAGTGTATTATTTCCATTAATGGAATGAGTAAAAATACTTGGGACACCCCCACTATAGAAAGTGAGTAAAAATACGTGGAATGTAAGGAATATTTTTTTTTTCCAAAAAATTAAGAGTATAAGTTTCTATACTAAAATACTCTCTCCGTCCTGCACCAAGGGTGCATTTTGTTTTTTTGCACGTAGATTAAAGAATATTATTATTTAATGTGTAGTGGATAGTTGTATTAGTGGGAGTGTGGACCCCATGTTTTAATTGTATTAGTGGGTGAGTGTGGGACCCATGTGTATAAAAAAGGAAAGAGAACCCTTTGAGTGGGATGACCAAAATGGAAAAAAGAGACCCTTGGTGCGGGACGGAGGGAGTATGAAGTAACATTAAATAAAAAAGGGTTAATTGCGCCAAAAGTCCTGACCTTTTTGTGAATTTCAAATTAGTCCAAACTTTTCAATATTTACAAATAAGTTCTCGACCTTTAACCCTTTTTTCAAATCAAGCCACCGGGCAGCGGGAGGCCTGCCCGGTGCTGACGTGTCCATCTCTCTTCCATGTCACCTTCCACGTGTACAAAAAGACGTCGTTTCAGCCTTTCACCTGTCGAAAAGTTAATTGCATGAAAAGTCCCAACCTTTCCGCCAATTGCAAATTAGTCTAAACTTTTGAATATTTTGCAAATAAGTACCTAACTTTAAGCCCGTATTGCAACTTGAACCACCGGGTGGAGGGCTGCCCGGACGCTGACGTGTAACTGTATATGCCACGTTACTCTACACTAGTTAACAAAAGGACTTTTTTTTATTAAAATTAAAATTCGCGTAAAGGTCAGGACTTTTGGCACAATTAACCCATAAAAATATATACATTAATGAATAAATATGTTGTAGTTAATTGCTAATATTTCCACAAACAAATCCATCCTTCTTTTCATTTGAAAGATCATGAATGATGGTCATTGAAATTGAGAATAAAATCATAAACTTACTAAATTTAAGTTCAATAACATTTAATAAGAGTGATGGTCATTGAAATTGAAAATAAAATCATAAACTTACTAAATTTAAGTTCAATAACATTTAATAATTAATGTAGCACGTTAAATAAAATAAATTAATGGTGATAATCATCATCTCATAAAAAATCAAAGATGAAGATTGCTTCACAAATATTACTTCTTTTTGGATTACGGAAATATGAATCACACTAACATTATTCGATCAAAATATGAATCACGGCAGTAGATGGGGAGAGAAAATCCGACAATGTACTTATGCATGGTTAAGGCCAAGAACATATCAGCCACAGAATTGAAGGAGCCGATTAATCACTATTCTTTTTCCCAAAATCTTTTTCTACTCTCTAATTGTTCTAATAACAACAACAATTATCGTATGGATCATCTAATCAAAATTCAGAAGTTGTCTTCCACAATCCCTCACACATGGCGGATTTTGATAGATAATGTTAATATGTGATATATGAGGACGTTCTTTTGGATATACATTAAATTTTAATTTAAAAAATCAAAACTAAGTCGTGTTGTTAACAAATACTCCCTCCGTCCCAGGCAATGAGGGTCAGAGACCTTATGTTTAACTTAAGGTCTCTGACCCTCTTAACCTGGGACAGAGGGAGTATAGAGTGACTTGGCCTATACAATGACACGGCAGCATCCGGACAGACCTCCAGCTGCCCGGTGGTTCATTTGCAATACGGGCTAAAGTTGTGTACTTATTTGCAAAATATTCAAAAGTTTGGACTAATTCGCAATCGACGAAAATGTTAGGATTTTTCATGCAATTAACTTTTCGACATGTGGAAGGCTGAAACGACGTCGTTTTATATACGCGGAAGGTGACGTAGAAGAGAGATGGACAGGTCAGCACCGGGCAGACCTCCCGCTGCCCGGTGGCTTGATTTGAAAAAAGGGTTAAAGGTCGAGAACTTATTTGTAAATATTGAAAAGTTTGGACTAATTTGAAATTTGCGAAAAGGTCTGGACTTTTGGCGCAATTAACCCAACAAAAAAGATGTACTTCTTCAGTCCCACTAAAAGGTCCACATTATATTACTCCCTCCGTCCCCCAAAGTATTTCACACTTTCCTTTTTCATCCGTCCCACAAAGTATTTCACACTTTACTTTTACTAAAAATGGTAAAAAATACACTATAACAATACATACTTTTTACACACATCCCAACATAATACTCATTTTTTCACACATTCCAATAATTTTACATACCCTTTTTCATTAAATTAATTAAAATACTTCTTCTCTTTCTTACTTTATACATAATAAAATAACAATTTTTTCTTAAACTCCGCGCACAACAATACGTGAAGTACTTCGAGGGACGGGGGAGTATATTGCATATTCCACTTAAAAGTCTCTATTTTTTCTTTTGTAAAATGATTCTATATATGACCCACCACTCACACTACCCACTATATACAATAATAATAATATTTCTTAATTTACGAAAATAAAAGGAAACTTTTGCTAAATGAGTAAGAGATCAATAATAGGATCTAGGCGCACTGACCTAGATTCATGTATTGGGCACACGTAAGATGTTGACTTTATTAAATGAGGGAGTGTCCCATAGAACAATTTCACACTGTTTGTGTTGTTAATTACTCATTTCGTCCACCAAAGTACTTCATGTATTATTGTGCGTAGAGTTTAAGAAAAAATTATTATTTTATATATAAAATAAGAAAGAGAAGAAATATTTTAATTAATTTATTGAAAATGGTGTGTAAAGTTATTGAAATGTGTGAAAAAGTGAGTATTATGTTGGAATGTGTGTAAAAAGTAGGTATTGTTATAGTGTATTTTTTACTATTTTTAGTAAAAGTAAAGTGTGAAATACTTTGTGAGACGAATGAAAAAGGAAAATGTGAAATATTTTGGAGTGACAGAGGGGTACATTATATTCTCAATATATTTTAAATAAATATTAAAAATAAAATCTAACAGAACAATTTTTTTATGTATTGTCCATAGAATCTCATTCTGGTGTCCCAGCTTAAATTGGAAGCCCCTAAAATTACAAGTTACACCGCAAACCCGACTATCAGTCTCATTCTCTCACGCGATTCTGAGGCATTACAGAAGCTATGGTTTCCAGAAGTTATGCTCGTAGTCGTGGAGCAGCTTTGGCTACGACAGCCCTTCTTTCCGAATCATCAGAAAGAGGTATGCTTTCAACGATCATGATACATCCTCGCAGTTTTACATCTTTAAATTTCGAAAAGCAACCTCAAATCCCACTTGTGAAATCTCTTAGAAGATATGAGAAAATTAACGTATCTGATGCGTTAGAAGAATTCAATAGCATGCTTCAGTTGCAACCGCGACCACCCATTTCATCATTCAACAAGTTGCTAGGTCCTGTTGCCAAAGCCAAGAAGTACCAAGATTTGATTTCCATGTGCAATCGAATGGCGGAAGTTGACCTATTGCCTGATTACATCGGAATGAATATTTTACTTAATTGCTACTGTGAATTGAAAAGAGTTGGTTTCGGTTTTTCTGTTATGGGTGGAATTTTGAAGAGGGGCTATAGGCCAAATGTTGTTACATTTACTTCACTGATCAAAGGTTTGTGCCTTGAAGGCAAAATTGATGATGCGGTACGGTTGTTGAAGAAAATAATCGTTATGGGTTTTCATCCTAATGTTAAAACTTGGGGTACTTTGGTTGATGGGTTGTGTAGAAATGGAAATGCAGATGTTGCTTTAAGGCTACATCAGGAGATAATCAATGGCGATGTGGGGTTTGGTGTGAGATTTAAACCAAGTTTGATTTATTATGGTTGCCTTATCAATGGCCTATGTAAAGCGGGAATGGTGGAAAAGGGTAAAAAAATATTTATTGAAATGGAGGAAAAGGGTATTTCGCCAGATGTGGTAGTGTATGGCACACTAATTCATGGTTTATGCAAGATAGGTGATTGGGAACATGCGAAAGAGATGTTCTTTCAAATGATGGATAGAGGTATACGTCCCAATGTTATCACATTTAATATATTGATAGATGCACTTTGCAAGGAGGGTAAAACAGATGAAGCTAGTGGGATGTTGGATTTTATGATTCAGAGAGGTCAGGAGCCTGATTCTATAACATTTAACACTCTACTTGACGGGTACTGCATTGAGGGACGAATAAATGATGCAAGAAAGTTGTTTGTTTCAATGGCAGCTAAGGGCAATCAAAGAGATGTTGCAAGCTATAATGTGTTGATTAATGGGTATTGCAAGTGTCACAAAATGGAAGAGGCAATGATCATTTTTAAGGAAATGCTTAGCAAGGGATACGAGCCATCAGTATTGACTTTCAACACATTATTAACTGGTTTATTTCAAGAAGGTATAGTTGATGATGGACGAAATTTTTTTTTGAAGATGAAAGATCATGGCTTGACACCGAATTCTGTTACATATAGTATATTATTGGATGGTTTTTGCAAGAATGATTGCCTTGTAGAGGCAATAGAATTGTTCCAAACTCTAGAAAAGTCTGGTCATAAGTTTAACTGTACAACTTGCAACTGTCTACTTGATGGATTGTGCAAGGCCGGAAAGCTTGATCTGGCTAATGCATTGTTCCAGAGATTTCTGGAACTGGGCTTGGTACCAACGGTTTTTACTTATTCAATTATGATTAATGGGTTTTGCAAGAACGGACAGTTAGAAAATGCTAATAGTCTGTTTTTGGATATGGAAAACAAAGGTTGTGCACATGATGTAGCCATTTACAATACCCTGATGCGTGGATTCTGCAATAATAACGATGCGCCAAAGGTGGTTGAACTTCTTCATAGAATGGCAGAGAGAAAACTTGTACCAGATTTATATACAGCTGCTATTATTGTGGACTTGCTGTCAAAAGATGAAAGTTATTCGAAGTATTTAAAATTGGTTCCCACATTCTGTTAAGAAATTACAAAGATGATTTGCCGACACTGTGCTTCAATTTTTTACAAATTGGTTAAATTAGTTCTTCCATTAATGTTCTACTAATAATCCGAAAATGATCTCATGTATTGCTATCAGTGGACAAATTATTAAATGATCTTTCTTTGGTATTAAACGTTAGGATTCTCAGGGATTTTGATTATCATTTGAACCAAGTCTCACAATCTAATTGGATTTACATGACCATGAACCTTGATAGGCTATGACTATTCCATGTGATTCTATACGTTGGGTAAGAATCTTATCTCTTCTACTCCATGTCATACAAAATACTCCCTAGTCCCTCCGTCCTGCAATTGCGTTCACGTTTACTGTTTCACATGGTTTAAGAAAAATTGCTTTTTTGACCAACTTTATTGCTTTTGGGGATATTTTAGTATTTTTAGGTAATAAATAAAATGTCAAGTAATGTTACGTGTATTAGGTAGGAGTGACAATTTTGAAATTATAGTAACTTTTGAGGTTATTGGATAAAGTGTTGTTTCCTTTTTTTTGTTTGGGGTGTGAAGGTTATTGTGGGACGGACGAATGAAGAAAGTGTAAACATTTTTTGGGATGGAAAGAGTATTCATTATTAGTTACTATCTTATTTGCTGAAGTTATTCCTTGTCATGCAGGCTTTCTATAATTCTAAATGCATAGATGCTTCCATAATTCTAAATGCCTCATTTCAAGAATTTGAATGTGTTTTTTGTGTGTGGTCAGTAGCTCTACTTTATAGTCCATGAGGATTTCTGCAGAATGTTTCTGCATGTAAGTTTCTCTTTTTAGTGATTCTGTATCACTTCCATTATTATATTTTCAGTTAAATCAACTCTTATACTTTCAGTTAAATTCACAGATTTGGGGCCATATTGGGCTCCTGCTTTAGAGAGCTATTGCTTCTTGCGTTTTTCTCCATTCTTGGTGGATTATGTTTTCAATATTAAAAGAAAACTCTAGGTAAGGTGTAGGGTTTCTCACTTACTTCCACTCCTCTGCTTGTGCTGCGTCCTTCTTGTGACGCTTTGGTGCTCTCTCTCCACCCTCTCATCACCTACGACGTTGAAACCCTACATTTGTGGATGGTATCCTCTTATTTACTGACATTTGTTTGATTTTTTAAAAAATGGAAGCTCCAAATACACTTTAGGGTCTACTAAATTTTTTGATGTTACTCTTTGGGTTTTTTTTGTACAGAGCCATCTCCATAGGGAGAGACTCCTCACCAGGTGTAGCTTCTGCTGTTCTTCTTGTCTTGCGCGTATTCCGTTTCCCCAATCTGTTCTTAGGCTTGGACTGCATGCATTGCCACTAATATCTGTTGTATGTGTTATTTTTCTTATGCATTATGATGCTCCTTAATCCCAAAATGTTTTTGGGCTATAACTATGAAATTAGGTTATTTTGGTATTTTTTTAGAGTAAATGTCATTTTTCTTTAATCTCTCTCTCAAAGAAAATCGTGAAAATATTGTCTTTAATCAACCAAAAAAAATAAAGAAGGAAAATGTATGCACATTGAACAATCCTGTCATAGCTGAGAAATCAAAGGGATTTGGCGTCCCACCAACCGATGGAGGGGTTGCTCTTCGGGGTATAGCTTTTTTTTGTGGGTCCGATAGAAACTTCAATTTGATTTTGCTAAGCTATGAATGTTGTAGGTCACAATTCATACCTACTACTGTAAGTTATGGAGTAGTATTTTATACTTAAATAGCGTAGTAATGTGATGCCTGTTGCACTTGCTTGGTTCTTCACTTTTAATTTTTCAAAAGTATTTGGGTAGATAAATGAAATTAGCGTTAATTAACTCGGACTCTTTCTCTTGAACTATAATATGTTGATCTTTAATTGAAAGTTAATTTCCCACTAAATTCTTCTACATGTATGTGTACGAAGCTTTAAAAAAAATTGCAGGCAAGAAAAAAGAATTTATGATGCTTACTTCAGCGTCTCAAAGCCATCCTGTCATCTAATCTCTGATTTCGCAGTCTGCAAGGAAACTCAGGCTGGATCATTCCTCCCTCCATAGGCCACTCTTCTTTACCTGGATTGATATTGTACAACTGTTCCTGTAAGTTCTATTTTTTTCCCTTGTAAAGGAAATAAACATTATCTTTTCAAGTGCTAGCACAAAGTTTTATTAACTCTCTTTTTGTTGTTTTTTTCTTTTCTTGCCATATATGTATTTTTTCAACTCTGCGCACTGAGTTTTCATTACATATCTGGAGTGTTGGATCATCGAAGATAATTCCGAGCACCCATTTCCAGTGAAAGGCTGAGTGATTTTAAATGTTATGCCAAATTATTGAACCTTTTTTTTTTAATTGAAAATCAAAAAATAAAATTGTCATCAAGTATTACTAATTAAGATATTAGTGTAGGAATATGTGGAACTTATCTATCATGCTATTGGAATTTTGATAGCTTAATACATCAATAGAAAATACACTGTGTAGAGAATATTTTTGAAGCTAAACTGCTTAGAATTTTCTTATTGATAATATATACATTGTGTACACCATAAAGCTTAACTCACCATACTTAGACCATTCTAAAAATTATGTATTCACCATACTACTTGACCACATAATGTCATCAATAAAGATAGCTACAAAAAACTTCTACAACAATTAAACAAAAAATCTTAAACCTTAGTCTAGGAAACCTCAGTTATTTCCAAATACAGGCAATAAAAATTCAGATAGAGAAACTAAAAGAGTGTTGGTGATCAACTTCTCTATAAAATTTCAGTCTATTGCTCTCTGCTCCATGAGCCTGTTTGCTTTTTTTTTTTTTTAACGAAGTTTTAGATGCCACAATTCCCAATATTCCATCTACTTTTTTATAAGTCTACTGTGAGTCTGTGATTGATCTATAAAGATACATAAATTTATTAAGGGATACTTGGCATTTCAGGTATTTTTCATGATTTGGCATTTTTAATAAATGAGATTGTGTGAAATGTAGTTATCAGTGCTTGATGCCAAAACAACTCTTACTTATACTTCTTTTGCAGGTTATACTAACATCTTTGGTTTATGAAAAGCAACACATACTAAGAATTATGATGAAAATGCATGGGCTTGGCGATGGACTTCTGGATGATATCTTATGCATATTATCTTGCAATATCTTCAATCTGCATGATATGCTTTGTGATATCATATGTTATTCATTGCTAGACCAATGGAGAGGAAACTTGTTGTCCCCAAACTTTTGTCTCGGGCACCCACCCCCCCCCCCCCCCCCCCCCCCCCCCCATCTTCCTCCTCTCTCTCCAATAGTGTGAGGTGGGAGTTGGAAAGTGGTTTTATTATAATTAAGTTGCAGTAGTTCCTAATTTAGATCTTGTATTGGATGTTAACACATAATTTCTCAGAAATAAGAACATTCGGTATATAGGAGTATTTGTTTTTACAGTACCTGAAAGAGCATGAAGACCCTGTGTTGCATAGGTTTTGATTGATATAGATCACGTGGCTCACGGGAGGATGGATGTACCTCTCACCTTATGCTTTGCAGTTGGAAAACAGGTTGATCACTTATTGCACCCCCTGTTAAAATGAGGCTTGGACCCAAATGAACTAGAGAGTTGGGTACCCAATTCACAACAAATTCCACCCCTGGTAGAAAGTTGTACCCAATTCTGACGATGGAAGACGAATCTGGAGATCAATACCGACAGTATGAGTGAACTTCCTCATGTCAATCATAGTATTGCTCCAGAACATACAGCCAATGGTGGGTTCGTGTGCATAAGCTATTCAAGAACAGTTTCTGGAACATCTGCTTAAACATTCATCTTCTTGACTCGAATGGAACTGTTCAGCCAAATCAGGAACTTTCATGTACTTATGGTTCAAAATTCCATCTGAGCCACACTGCGACTGATTCCTCCTCCACTCCAGTTCCCCCTCTCCCACTCATTCTTATCCACATGCTCAAACCCTCTCAAACAAGAACAGATTGGTGAATATTGAAGGCTGCAGCTTCCGAAGGGACCACACCTCCCATAAAATTCACATTCGTCTTCCAGACTGAACCATGCACTAACCCAGCCCTTCTTCTGATCATACCACAGGGATTGCATGATGAAACCAGAAGCATTCAGGCAGAGCTTCATCAGGGAATTCCTAGGAGATGCCGAGAAGGAGAAAGTGCCAGCATGGTCATCCTCCACAGTGAAGGGATCGAGGTACGCATCATGCATTGTCTCTATCCCCACAAAAATCTTTCCATTCCATGGACCACTACTCCAGACAGGGCTGCCATTCTTTCTGATGCAGATTTTTGGGATATTCCAAGCTTCAAGCCCACTTGTGTAGCTTCCTACTGCAGGGTCGGAGTCATTTTTCCATGAGGTATTGATCACCCTCTTTCCTGTTCTTATGTTGTGGGTTATTCTCACAGTGGGTAGCATACAATTGCAAGGGGTGTGAGAAGGATTCCCATATCGTGGCTCCAGTTGCAAGGTCTCGCAGGACAAGATTTCCAGTGTCCATAATCTGAAGAGTGGTATTAATCCTGGGAGAAGTTGGTGGCAACACCGGTCGACCACACGGTTTGATTTCTGCAAATGATGAGCTGGAGATTGCCCTGTTTTGATATACTTAGGAAGCTGGAAGAATCATGGAGGGGGTGTTCCTGTTGGCAACCCAAACGGGCGTTTTTCCGGAGAAGATGTGGAAGACAGCCAAGTAGCGGTTGGTGGTGTTGTGTGGGGTGAAGAATCCCAGTTTGAACACCTGACCACCACCAGATATTAATGCTGTCTGTCTGGATCTTTAAGAATTGAACCACTTGACATGGTATCTGTTTCTAAGCTAAAACAGCTCACACCAAAAGCCAGGAAGATAAAAATCAATAGTTGAGTGGCATTCTTTGTAACGACCCAAAATACCAATAAAATTTCCCTAGAAATAAATTTTAGAAAATATGGAAATTCATTAAAGGTATGGCTAATTTTATTTAAATATTGAACCAAAAATATTGGACTAATATATTGTAAATTTTGTAAGCAGCAGCTGCAGAATAATTTTCATAAGAATAATTTAGGAATGACTTTAGTTCCCACCTTGTTCACACATTAGCATACTGACACGGGAGAGAGAGAGAGTTCTTGCTTGTGCAAAATTTTCGGACCCCTTATCCCAAAATTCGCTCTCGAGCTTTCTACGTTTTCCTTCTTGCGGTTGTCGGTGCCACCCACCCACGGCTGTGGAGATTCTCGGTTGCTTCAGTTTTGTGCTCGTCCGATCTCTTGTTGTTGTCGACGGCTGTTGGCAGCCACCGTTTGATCTCACCACTCCCCACGGTGGTGGTAGAGGTTTGTCACTTGTTCATGTGATTCCCCTTGAATCTTCTCATGGGAAAGAAGACAAGGAGTAAGACGCCGCCTAGGGTGTCGCCGGAGTTATGTGTGAGTGAAGAACCGTTCAAATCGGTCAAGGATCGAGCTATGGATATTGAGCAAAGGAAGTCGGTGGTTGAAGCGACGGTGTCTGCCGGAGCTGACGTTGTTGGTTCTATAGCGGCGGATCGTTTGGAGATGGAGACGGAAGTCTTAGTTGGTTCCATGGCATTATCGGTGCTCAACGGAAAGGAGGGTGGCGGTTCCGGTAGTCCTACCCATGGTTTAGTTGACTCGGTCATGATTGACTCACTTCCGGTGGGACCGGTGCTTCGCAGCTCCGTCGCCAAGCGGAAGTCTTCGGTGGACAGGCGGCGTAGTGTCACGCCTGGACCCAGGCGGAGGTTGGGGGATCAGCCCGTGTTGCCCTCCCCTCGGCAGTCGGCTGAGCATCGTCGACCTGCTGACGTCACATCCCCCCAGGTCGGTGGTGAACCTTCTGGAGCCACCGACACCAACCGCCATACCCCTGCGCCAATTCCTCGGCAGGTGGGCGAGGAGACTCGGCAGGGTGTTGTCCCTCCGCAGGGCGGTGTGGAAGATTCTGGACAGGCCAGGAACCCTCGGCGGGAGCGCACTCCAGTGCGCGCGTCTTCGGATCCCGCTCGGCAGGTGCCGTCAGGCTCGGCAGATAACGCTGGGCGCGGTGCGGATGAGTCTCGGCGTCCTCGGCAACATGGTGGTCAGCGTGTGCGGCAGGGTCAGCCGGGTACATCTGCCCCTCCCAAGCAACCTGTTAATTATGATAAGTTTGTTAACCAAGGCAATATTGACCCAGATAGAAAACTTGAGTATATTGCCCCCTGTGACGGGATAGCATATCTGGATCCGAAAGATGATTCGGATACATGGAAACATTCGTTGGTGGGATATTTTTCGGGACGGTTCCTGGGGATGCAAGAGCTCCATGCTATCTGCCGGGCATGGGGAGTAAGGTATACTGTCATTATGCATCAATCGGGGTGGATAATCTTTAGACTCTTCTCGGAGGATGATGTGCAGAAGGTGCTGGATGGTGCTCCTCATTCTATATGGGATCGGTATCTCATGCTTGAAAGGCTTCCGCAAGCTTTTCAATTTGATGATCGTGAAATCTCTCACGTTCCGCTCTAGATCCGGTTACCTTCTTTTCCATTGGAGCTGTGGACAAGGAATCATATTAGTAGAGTGGCTTCATTGATTGGCAGACCAATCATGGTGGATGAAACCTCCATTAAGGCGGACAGGGTTTCCTTTGTTCGGGTGCGGATAGACATTGATGTCTCCCAGGAGCTACCCAAGGAGATCACATTCAATTACCGAGGGACTAATTTCACCCAATCGGTCTTATATGAACGTCTCCCGGCGTACTGCACTAAGTGCAGGAAATTTGGTCACTTGGTAAATGTCTGTGATGATCTCACTAGAGAAGATAAAGGAGAGGGAGGCAACAATAATCCTCCGGAGGGCACAGCTGCTGATGACACTGTTGATGAGGAAGGTTTTCAGCAAGTTGGACCTAGAAATACGAGACCTAGAAAGAAGAGGAATAGAGGTGGGAGGAGGAACATAGCCGGACCTGTTCTAACCCAAGAGCAGAAGCAGAAGCAGAAGGTGATGACTGGGAAATTTCAGATTCTTGATGATCTTGATCCAGACGACTGGAGGATCAACAGACCAGAAGGTAGTAGATCTACCCAGACCATTGCCAGGAAGAGTTGGGCATCTGAAACAGAGGGGGAGGAACCGGTGGCGGTAGGGCGGACGGGGCGCACTCTGTCTCCCAGTCCTTCCTACAGGTTGGGCGGTATAAGGGTAGGTTCTGGTATTAGCATTCAGGAACCGCTAGGCACGGGTAATGGTCCAGGGGGTGGGAGCTCTTCCCCTGGGGTTCCTCTATGCGGTGCTTAGTATGGAATGTGCGAGGGCTTGCAGCCCCTCGCGCACAGCGGGCTACCCGACGGTTAGTTCGCAAATATAAGGTATGTTTAGTAGGCTTTATCGAAACTAGATTGTCTGTGGATAATGTGGTTGATATTGTGGGTAGGATTGTTCCTACTTGGAATAATGTGAATAACTTTGTGAATGTGGCGGGAGGTCGTATTGTGGTGGCGTGGGATCCCGCTTTGATTTTGTTTAATAATGTTGTGTTGCATGAACAGTGTATTTCTGGTATAGTTCGCTGTTTGATCTCTCAGCGGGAATTCTATATCAGTGTTGTGTATGCCTGCAATGGCGTAATTGACAGACGTCGGTTATGGGAGCATCTCTCTTCAGCTGTCCCGACGGTTAACTCTCCTTGGATGCTTCTTGGAGACTTTAACTGTGTTAGGAAGCCTGAAGAGAGATCCGAGGTTGTTCCGTCTCATCGGAACTGGTATAGGGTGGACTTTGAGGAGTTTTGTGTTGATCAGGGTTTAGATGATGCGAGGTCCAAGGGGTGTTACTTCACCTGGACGAATGGTAGAGTTTGGAGTCGGATTGATAGAGTATTGGTGAATTCGTTCTGGGATTCTACTTCAGGAGTGGTGGAAGCTGAGTTTTTGCCCATGGGAGCCACTTCGGATCACTGCCCTATTTTAGTGTCAGTACATCATACTGAGCACTCAAAAGGGCACCCGTTCAGATATGTGAATATGTGGAAGACCAGTGGGACATTCATGGAGACGGTGCGCCAGGTGTGGGACATGCCGGTGTGGGGAACTGCTCAATTTGGTATGTGTCGGAGACTAAAGTTACTCAAACCAAAACTTCGTCAACTTGGTAAGAGGGACTTTGGTCACATTGCGGAGAGAGCAGAAAGGGCAAGAGTAGAGCTTGATAGTCTGCAGCTGGCTAGTCATGCTGATCCTGGTGATATTGAGAAGTGGGACAGGGTTTGTGAGGCAGCAAAGAGGGTGGATTTCTTATGTCATGCCGAGCATCTCTTTTTTCTCAGATGGCCAGAGCTGATTATTTGATTGGTCAGGATAAGCCCACCAAGTTTTTCTACAGGAAGATCAAGTCTAAGAGTGTGAGAAATGTTATTACCTCCATACGAACGAATTCTGGGCATACCACCTCTCGGGAAGAAGTCGTAGGGGAGTTTCTCTCATACTATGAAGACTTGTTGGGTACTGCGAGGGATTGTGAGATGATTGACTACACGGTTTTTGATTGGGGAAATGTGGTCAGTATTGATCAAGCGCAGCACCTTGAGCTTCCAGTCACAGCCGAAGAAGTGAGAGCGGTGGTGTGGAATATGAATGGTGATAAGGCTCCCGGACCGGATGGGTATACAGCTGCTTTCTTTAGGGATGCGTGGGATGTGATAGGTTCAGATGTCGTAGCAGCTGTTCAGGAATTCTTCCAGTCTGGACAGTTACTAAGGCAGATGAATGCCACATTTATTACACTTATTCCTAAAGGTAAGCATGATCCTGCTGTTACGGACTTTCGACCGATCTCTTGCTGCAACGTCATCTATAAAATCATATCACGTATTATTGCGAGGAGATTGACAGATCTGATGGAGGATTTGGTATCTGAAAATCATTTTGGGTTTGTTAAAAACCGTAGAATGAGGGATTGTATTATGCTCGCTCAGGATATTGTGAAGAATTATGGGTGGGCAAAGCATCGTCAGTACAGGAGGATGGCGATCAAGATAGACATCAAGAAGGCATATGATTCTGTTGATTGGGGTTTTCTGCGTGGAGTCCTTACAGGTTTGAAATTTCCTCCTCGTATGATTGGGTGGATTATGGAATGTGTCACCACCACTTCTTTCTCCATTCTTATCAACGGGTCTCCAGAGGGGTATTTTGATGGCAAGAGAGGTTTACGTCAAGGTGATCCTTTGTCGTCCTTGCTGTTTGTTTTGTGTATGGATTTCTTCTCACGACTTTTCAGGAGCATGATCACGACAGGGAATTATAAATATCACTCCAGGCATTGTGAGAAGGTAGGAGTTACTCATCTAGCATTTGCGGACGATTTGATCATTTTTGCTTATGGCAACCGATCTTCGGCAGAGGTGGTAGCCACGACACTTAATCGATTCGCTCGCATGTCTGGTTTGGAAGTTAATGTGGATAAGACTCATATGTTTATGGCAGGAGTTCCGGAGCAGGAGGAGCATATCATTCGGGAAATACTGCCTTATCAAGTGGGCTCCTTTCCTATTCGCTATTTGGGTGTGCCGTTACAGGGGAGCAAACTTCGGGAGTCTGCGTTTGAGCCGCTCATCGAGCAGATCTCAAATCTGATTAGAGGTTGGTCCACTCATCTACTATCATATGCAGGTCAACTGGAGCTTATTAGATCGGTTGTATATGGAGTGATGAACTTCTGGGCAGCCATGGTGAAGATCCCCAAGGGAGTTGTTGACAGAATAGAGAGGATGATACGTAAATTCCTTTGGGGAACTGTAAGGGGAGCGGTTAGGTGGGAAGAGATCATTCTCCCTAAAGAACAGGGAGGTCTGGGGCTTAAAGGAATTGATCTGCTGAATGATGTTGCTTTGTGTGGAGTACTGTGGGATGTTCACCTGGAGAAGAATTCGTTATGGGTTAAATGGATTAATGCCATCTATTTGCAGACGGATTCTTGCTGGGATGTTGAGGTTAACTATAGTGCCTCAATTGTGTGGAAAGACATCCTCCGTGCGAGGGATAGGGTCAGGGCACGAATTGGTGGGGACTTGGTCTCCACGTTGGCTTCGTGTTCAGAGTTGGGAAAGTTTCGTGCAGGAAGGATGTATTGGCTTGTTTCACATTCTATGCTAATACAGCCTATCTACAGGAAGTTATGGAGTCCATGGGTCCCTCAGAAGCATTCGTTTAGGATGTGGATTGCAGTTCGGAATCGCCTGCTCACCATGGATAGATGGAGAAGCTATGAAGGCCCGGTAGAATGTGTGTTTTGTGTTGGGACCCCCGAATCGAGAGATCATCTATTCTTTGGGTGTCCGTTCACAAAACATGTATGGAATCAGGTTAGATCTGAGGTAGAGTGGAGGAGACAGGTAACCACTTTGAAGGCAGGATTCAAATGGCTTCGAAAAGATCGCCGGGTGCAGGTTCGTAATAAGAAGAGATGGATGCTTGCTTTATATGGGAGTGTCTTTTTTATTTGGAAAATTCGAAATGAAGCTCTCTTTCAGGGTGTTCGTCCTACTATTACTAGTTTGGTTAACTCCATAATCATGCATGTAATTAGGTTTGAGCATTTGTTATCTAGATAGGGGTTTTCCTCGTCGGTTAATCCGTTTTGTTATCTAGATAGGGGTTTTCCTTTTTGGTTGCTCCATTCAGGAGTTGTAATTATTTGTAACTTGGCTTCGGCCTATTGTTTTGGTTAATTAACATATGATTCAAGCATACTGACACGGGATTAAAGGTAGAGCTGTCAAAGGTGGGTTGAGCCCACGGGCCAACCTGACCCAACCCACCTAAACCCACCAATTACCTAGCCCAAAATTAATCAGCCCCATAAAAATTCGCCCTACTCAAAATCCACTAAAGTATGGGTTAACCCACACCGCCCCACCAACCCAACATCAACCCACCTTTATAAATTAAAAATTGGGTTAATTACAAAAAAAATTATGAACTTTACTCCTATTGCAAATTAATCATCACTTTTGAGAAATTACAAAAAAAATCACCACCTTTAAGTATTGTTGCAAAAAATCCCAAAAAAAACCATACTTTTAATTAGAAATTGGGTGCGTTTTGCAACACTACTTAAAGGTTGTGGTTTTTTTTGCAATTTCTTAAAAGTGAGGATTAATTTGCAATAGGAGTAAAGTTCATGGTTTATTTTGTAATTAACCCATAAAAATTTAAAAAGTGTCATACAACTTCTAAATTTTAATATTTAAAAAATAAAAATATTACCATCCTGCCCTACCCCCTACCTACCTGATTAGCCATAATTTGTAGTCGGGTTGACCAATTCAAGAATTTATCGAACCACAGGGAGGTAAGTACTAGTGCTTAAGCGATCTCACGTTTCTTGTAATTTTATAGAGACGAATCATCAATGGATATGTATTCAATCAAGTAATAAAATCAATCAAAACAAACAAGCAAGCAATGATCAACAAACAAGATAGATAAATGGATGAGTGGTTTTCCAAGTTAAGTAAAAGTGAGATTAACAACAATTAAGAGGTGGAAATCGTAGGATACATGCATCAAATTCATATGAATAATGGACTTAAGACTAAGAGTCAACACTAAGTTCACCTAAACTCCCTCTCGAGATGAATAGGATATGAATCTCAATTAGCTCAATGAATTGGTTCTCACTCAAACAATTCCAACTAGGTACTAAGCTTGAAATGAGAGTCCCTTCACGCGATTAATCAACCTCTCGATCAAACCAATCGGATGTCCTATCAAAGGGTTCTAAATCCTAAAGGACTTCTCAATCTCTTTACAATTTATAATACACATGATGTGTATGACAAAATGATTCAACTAATTATCCTAAATATGCAATTGACTTCTCAATCTAATCACATGTTTAAAACAACAAACCACACAAATAATCATAATCATCAAGATCTAAAGCATCAATAATAGAAAATCAATTAACCCAATCAACATATGAATTTTAATACATAAATCCCAAAATTATCCAACAACTCTCATGTTGCTAATCTCACAAGGGAGATTAGCCTACCATATTCAAAAGGAAATCAACATAGACATTAAGATCCTTACAAAAATGATAAACAATAAGGTTTCACTACAAAGTATGGATGAAAACTCCCTTGAAGCTTCAATGGTAATCTCCTTCCTTCCCTTGCAATTCTCCTATTTTCCTTGCTTCTTTTCCTCAATTGGATAAAGGTTTTGATGGTGGGATGATGGTAGATGGAATAGATGGAGAATGGATGAAGATGATGGTGTAAAATGGAGGAATTGGTGTGTGATGTATGTGCACAGGGCCAAAACCACGAAAAATCTGATGAAATATTGAAGTAATAGGTATTTATACCCATTGGAAGCTTCTAGAAGGTTTTTGAATTTTTACCAGAATTTTACACAACACGACTCGAGTGCATGCACACGGCTCGAGTCATGTCAGGGTTTCTGGGTCAATGCGAACTTACGACGGTACACGAATCGTGTGCTGCAACACGGCTAAGGGATGGTCATATTGTGCGTTCTGATGTCGTCGCACGGCCAATCTGGACAGGCCCGTGCGCGACGCTCGACTCGTGCTGAGCCAGCTCGACTCGAGCTGAAGCACTCGAGTCATGCTTGGTCGTGCCCTATTTTTCTTCTTTGTTTCATCTCCCTTATCCGTTTTTGCTCCGTATTCACCTGTTTTACATACATTTAAGCTCATTCTCACATATTTCCATAAAAACACAAAACACAACCAAATAACACATAAATACGGATAAAATACTACGAAAACAAATATAAAAAGATACTAAAATTTAGGTGAAAATATCACTCATCACTACCCCCCACCCAACACCACCCCCCTAAAAATTTTTTTTTTTCAATAAAACTTCAGATTTTAATATTTAAATAATAAAAATATTCCACCCAGCCCTACCCCTACCTACCACCCTACCTCAACACCAACCCCCACCCCCCACTCAAAATTTTTTTTAATAAAATTTTAAATTTTATTATTTAAATAATAAAAATATTACCATCCAACCCTACACTCCTTACCCAACCACCCACCAACCACTACCCCCCCCTCAAAATTTTTTTTTTAAAATTTTTAAAATTTAATATTTAAATAATATAAATATTATCACCCAGCCCTAACCACCCACCCCCCACAATTTTTTTTAATTTTAGATTTTAATATTTAAATAATAAAAATATTATAACCCTAAACCCACCCACCCACCCCCAAAATATTATAATAAAAAAAAATTTTGGGAGTGGATAGGGGGTAGGGTTGAGTGATAATATTTTTATTATTTAAATATTAAAATTTAAAATGTTTATTTTTAAAAACAAAGTTTTGGGGGGTGGAGTGGGGTGAGGGTGGTGAGGGGTGGGTAGGTCAGAGGTGGATAGAGGATAGAGTGTGGGCTAACCCACGGCCCGCCCCACCATAGCCCGCCCCCACCAGTGCCCCACCGGTAGCTCGCGCTGCAAGTGATCCGCCCCACTTGAGCCCATCAAAAAGTGGGTTGTGGGATAAACCACCAACCCATTCTGACAGTTCTAATTAAAGGTAAGGAATTTATATGCATATTCATACTTAGGGGTGGGTAATATCGGTATACCAAAAAATTCGGTATGGAAAAATTCATACCGATACCGATACTGAAATTTTGGTATATCGATTTTTCGGTATACCAAAATTTCAGTAAATTAAATCGGATGCCGATACCGTACTGAAATTTACATCATACCGATTTTTCGGTAAATACCAATTAATACCGAAATGTTGACATACCGTTTCATACCGAAAATTCAACATACCGAAAAATACCGATTTACCGAAACCATACCGAAAAATAATATTTAATTTTAATCAAAATAATAAAATCATTATAAAAATATTTTAAAATAATTAAATTTTCTAATCTCAAACATTCTACTTTAATGACACTTAAGTTGCTTTTAATTTATTCATGATTAAATAACAAATTTTTTATTATTATATTTTTATACTCCTATATTTTTATTTAGATGTGTATTATATTTTTATTTATTTTTATTAGAGCTTATTTTAAATTTAAAAAAAATATATATGAATAAATGTAATACATAATAAAATAAAAATAATTTAAATATATTAATAATGTAAAATATACTTAAATATTGTATTATGTATAATTAAATTAAAAAAAAAAATTAATATAAAATTTTCGGTATATCGATATCAGTATACCGATATCGAAATACCGAAAATAATTTCGATATATCGAAATACCGAAAATTTTAATATCCTATACCGATATCGTACCGAAAATTTTGGTATGTTGAATCTTCGATATTTTTCGGCATTTTTCGATATGACGAGCGTCGTATACTGAGTTTTCGGTATTTTTCCCCACCCATATTCATACTTGTTTGACCTGCTCATTGTTTCCAGTGGCGTGCCACCTTAACAAGCCCATCAGGTTACCATTATTCATTAACGCACCAAATCAAACGAAACAAACCCAAGCCTATAGCTATTTAATTAGCAACAATAAAAGATAAAGCTATTCAAGAGAATTCAAAGAAACATCCTTACAGTTTATCAATTGCTCATAATAGCTCTCTAACGTCCCAAAATTTAAAAAGAAAGAATAATCCAACACATAAAGAAGCATTTGTCTAGACAATTATATATAACTCATAAATTTAGAAATTCATAACCAGAACTCCACTAGTCATACCTCGCCTTACTCCAGAGGCGGGTGCAGTTAGTTATACCCAAAACAAAAAAATTTAATACCTATATATTACTCCCTCCGTCCCATAGAAGTTGACACACTTTCCTTTTTGGTTTATCCCACTAAAGTTGACACATTTTCTTTTTAATAATGAGACCCACACAAAAACAATTAATCTATTCTCATGGGCCCCACATATCACCTCTAATACAACTACCCACTACACATTAAATATTATTTCTCTCACTTCACTTTACATTAAATTATTATCTCCGTGCCCAAAAAAAATTATACTAACTTCTCCGGGACGGAGGGAGTAGATAGTTACCAATCAATGGCCAAAGCTTAGACGTTAGGCGGCCAATGTTGCATAAGCAGGTCAATGGTTTGAACCTTGTGTTGATTTTTATCCGTCTCACAAATTCAATTTTGGTAATTAACAATATAAATTTAGTAAATATGGAAGATATTTCTATATAAATATAATTTAGACTTTTTAAAAATATTAATTTTATTTTTATAAATATGAGATGTGTATTTAATAGGAGGAGGTGTGCAAATAAAATTAGACTTTCTTTTATAATTATTTTTTTACGGGGCGGCTATTCGTATCCCCGAAATTGCTTAGAGATACTCCAAAAAGAATTTAAATTTAAATATTTTAATTCACATGACTTAAATATCCTTATAGAAATGTATATTCCTAAATACATTACTAAATATACCACACCCCTTAATACATTGCTAAACATACCCTACCACTACCGTAACCTTTTAGTCATAAATGTGAGTTGTATACTTGTACCCATGGCGATGTTCATCAGTTCTCGTCAAATTTTAAATCAATATATCAATTAATATATTTTAATTAATCTATATCTATCTATATAAATATAATTTAGACTTTTTAAAAATATTAATTTTATTTTTATAAATATGAGATGTGTATTTAATAGGAGGTGTGCAAATAAAATTAGATTTTTTTATAATTATTTTTACGGGGTAGCTATTCGCACCCTCGAAATTGCTTTAGACATGCTCCAAAAAGAATTTAAATTTAAATATTTTAATTCACATGACTTAAATATCCTTATGGAAATGTATATTCCTAAATACATTACTAAATATACCACACCCTTTAATACATTGCTAAACATACCCTACCATTATCGCAACCTTTTAGTCGTAAATGTGAGTTGTATACTTGTACCCATGGCGATGTTTATCAGTTCTCGTCAAATTGTCGAAAAACTGCATAAAAATTGAATTGTTGAACACCAACACAAAAAATTTAGATTTCTTCAACTGTTACCGATCCAAATCCGTTAACAATTTCAATTCAAGACAAATGGCAAATAATATAACAATCCAATCCTCAAACAAAAAATCTAACGAATAATCGTCATTAAAAATCGGTGATAATACTATATCTCTAAAATTAAGACCAAATAACAAAAATCCTCACAAACCCATGTAACTAAACCAAAGCTCCAATCTCGCATTGGTTTCCCAACAGGATTAGAATTTAGATCTATCAATACAATCCTCAATTAGAATAATTACCACTGTCAAATAGCGTAGACGGAAGAACACCAAACGCCATGAATACAACTTACATTTAAGATTAAAATATTGTAGTGGTGGAGTATGTTTAGCAATGTATTTAAGGGATGAAGTATGTTTAGTAATGTATTTATGAATAGTATACATTTATATAAGGATATTTAAGTGCAGGGAGATTTCCCCATGTAAATTCTAAGTCATTTGCTTAGAAATATCCTCGGCATAGTCGTCATTTGCTTGTTCACCTTTTCGCATGTGTCTCCAAGTGTAGGGAATCAATTGTAGTTCAGCGTGTGACCAAGTAAAAATATCGAACTCAAAGGATAATTCTAGACTTAATATAAAATTCTATTTATGACTACTCCAACTTAAGACAAATCTGAATTTTCAAGAGAATTAATAAACTAAAGATGCATAAAATAATTACTAAAAATAATAAAATAACACGTAAATAAATATAGAAGTGTTCAAGAGAGAAGATAGATAGATCTAAGCAATCTTGTTTAAATTGGTCAACCTAAATCACTAGACAATTGGTTAAAATTCCTGCAGATCTGCAATCACTTAATTATGTTTAATCCCTTCATTAAAGTGAACTTAACACATAAAAGAATAATTCATATTCCATTTCTAGGTACTTCATGTAAAATTCCAATAGAACACTAGACTTCCCTTTATAGGTACTTAAGAATTAATTTCCAATTCCCAACTAACAATCTAAGAAACCAAATCATCTAGAATGGTAATTAATAGATATATTAAGTGTTCAATATTAATTATTCTAATGAATAAATGTTATATGATTAAGTCCCCTTTACCCATAACAGGTTGACAAATATAATTATTATATAATACAAGCAATAAACATAAACATGCATATGGTAATGTCACATTCATGAATAAGGACAGATCATATAAGACAAAAATATAAGTCTCAATCAAAGCAGTATTAATATTGAAATAAGTACACTGTAGAAATCCAACCTAGTCTAGGGCATCAAGTCAATCCAGTTAAACCTTCAAAACCTAGAACTATTCAAGAAATACTAGCCCATGGTGTTACAAGCAACACCCATGGTTAGAGTAGAAAACAAATCCATAGGTTTATTCAAAAGTAAGAAAGAAAGAATAAGAAAAATCCTAGATATGACATGATTCTCCGTTCTCTCTTCCGTGGTTCTGAACCTTCTCGTTCTCCTTCTCAGGTAAGCAACATTGATGAATTTTCCGGGATGGGCGGATGGAATGGTGAATCTTGATTTCGATATGGTGGCAGAAAAAGGGTATGAAAAAGTATGAAGGGTTATGGAGAGTTACGTATAAAATTCCCAAAGTGTCTCTTTATAGTTGAGGATTGATAATTCTCGAATTCTGACTCAAAAGTGGGTATTTTCACATCAAAATATGAACGGACCAAGAAAACAATGAAAAACAATGATCGGACCTTGCTGGACATCGGCACGAGTCGTGCCAGGTGTGGCACGAGTCATTCCGGCAGATGCGTGCGAGATTCTTCGGCAGCTGCTTGGCACGACTGGGCGGCATAGGCGACACGTCTCGGCGCTCTCGACAGCTCGCTCACGGTAGGTTTCGGCGACACCAGACGCTTGCGACCGCACATCTTGCGGCATGATCTAGCGATCTTGGCAATACGACTACCCTCTCCTGGCGGGAACGAGTTGTATCGGCTATTCCTGATTTCGCTTTTGACTTTCGTTTTTGCTCTTTTTACCTTGTTTTCCACCTAAAAATATGAAATAACACCTTACATGCATTTGTAACACAAATATATGTATTTAACCACAAGATGCTCAAATAAGGATATAAATACTACAAAACTGTGCTAAATCGGACCCTAAAACACACAGATTTTCACACTAATCAAACCCCCAAATTTAAGATGTTGTTCGTCCCCAAACAATGAAAAGAACAAAGAAGAAGAAAGACAGTGTGTAAATCTAAGGGAAGTCAAAGGATATGACAACTAGGCCATTCAACACACAATTGTCATTAACTCCGGTCATGCACTCTCATTACATGCAATAATTCAGTCATAGTATACAAGTTAAGACAATTACTATCAATTAAAATGCTCCATCAACTTATTCTCACGGGAAGTATATCACTCGCACTCAAGTATAAAAGATTTACACTTATGGGATATGGTGTTTACGTTCAAAGTCAATTCAAGTGCATGCGTAACCATAAGCTTGCCAAATGTCTCAAACTCTCCACCACTTAAAGTATGATTCGACAATGGGATCAAAAAGGACTTTTAATAGGAAGTAATGTTGGCTCTTTGGTAAGGGTAGGAAATATATGGATAAAGTAACTCAATTAGTAGAGAATTAAAACTAGAGATCTTTTGTACTGCAGATTTTTACACTTCAAGGCTATCCAGCTTCATACTTTCTAATTTTCTTTTCTCTCATTTCCTTCAAGCTCAACATTCTTTTTCTTTTCCCTTTTTTCTTTTCTTGAGGTACTAGTTTCAGTCACTACCTCTAACATCTCGGGATATCAGTTTCGGGTACACCCCTAAGCATTAATTTTTCAGCTCATAATCACTTGTACAGCTCCAAATATTTTATTCCTTCCAAATTCCATGAAAATTAACTTCACACACTTTGACAGCATTTAATTCTCCACTAAATATAGGAATTCAAGGCTCAAATAGGATATCAAAGTGGCTATCTATGTAAGTTGCCAAAGAAATAAGACTTTTAGGCTCAAAAGGGCTAACTACGGGTATATTATTTGGTAGGAAATTATTTGGCAAAGTGACTCATAAAAATCAAGGATGGCCTAAAATCATCTCCAATCATCTAACATACATGCGGTCTCAAGCAAGACAAAAGGCAAGTTCTAGAATACACACATAAGAACGATACTCACTAGAAAGAAATATCATGTGTTTATGTACATGATCTAAATGCTCAAAATCTCACATGGTTTTATAAGTAATAAAACACTCTTCATGGTAAGCACTATCCTCACAAGTACACATAGAATTTCATATCACAATATAACTTAAGTGCAATTCCTTCATCAATTTCAAGAGCATATGAATTTATGGCAGAAATCTAACAAATAAAAGCACTAAGCACACAACCAGAAACTCAAACATAAGTACTTCAACTACCAGATAATAAACTCAACACAATATCCCCACAAATATCCAACAATACAAATTAAGATAAGAATGATACATGGAAGATACAAATACATTTGAAACATACCAAGTAAAAATACCCATAAATAAAACCTAGGGATGGCAATGAGACGGGTCTTTTTGGGTACCCAGTCTACCCGAACCCTAATACGTAGGGTACGGATAGTTGTAAATGAGTTTGGGATGGGTACGGGTAGTCGTAAGAAATACCATTAGGGTTTGGGATGGGTACGGGTAATGTTTCAAAACCCCTGGGTACCCCAATTATATATATATATTTTTATAAAATTTAATATATATTATATAATTTATATATTATAAGATATTTTATATATTTAATTAATAGTTATAAGTTTTATTTAATTATATTTATTTTATATTTAATAAATAATAATGTGATTTTTATTATTATAATTATTTAGACAATGAAAAAAATATAAATATATTATAAAATAAATGAATATTAAACGGGTATGGGTAATCGCGGGTATTGCTAAATGGTAATGGGACGGGTACGGATTGTTGGATTGTATACTAAAAGTCTAGCTTTTTGTATGAACAATGTTATAACAATTAATTTGAAATGAGAATCATATGATCAAATGATTGCATCTTATAATTTATTTATATGTTCGATGCAATAGTCCACTTACTTTATACTGTAGATAATATGTTGTGCGACAACACGCGGAAGATCATATTATCGGTTTCCTTATAAAGTATAAACAGATGCTCACAATCGAGATAGACGGGGACTCTCTATCGGGATGGTTGTAGTGTGGTTTGGTATTAGCTTGTCTTGACTATAGAATCACATTAGTGCACTTGTGTGTATTGAGCAGGACCGCTTGAGATCGTTCGATTTATACTGACTTATATGAGAACTTGATCTCAGTTATTATGGATGTTCGTGCTCTTAATCCCTATACAATAACCTCGACACATAGGGCAGTATGTATTTCTTTGATTCATCAATGGGTGAGATTTACATGCAATTAAATCAATAAACTCGGTGAGTTGGGAAGTAGTGCTGTCTCTATGGTGTGCTGTTGATTGTAGAAGGAATCCGTGTCCGTCATAGGTTGATGATGTCCTCTTGAGGAGCTCATAAGGATTATCATATAAACCCTGCAGGTGGAATTTATTCCGGCATGATAATGAGGTTGAGTGGTACTACTCTTGGATGAGATATTAATTAATTGAGTTGTCAGTAACTTAAATTAATTAATGGACATTGTATATCTTAAACATGGGGAGACTAATGGACTCATAATAAGAAGGAGCCCAAAACGTAATTTTGGGATTGGTATGGTAGTGCAATAATAATATTTTAGTGGAATATATTATTATTATTGGACTTAAGTATAAGCTTTGGGCTAAGCTTGGATACTTAAGCCCAATGGAGGCCCAACCCAATTTCTCCTCCTGGTCCCTGCTGTAGCCCATGTATATAAGTCACCTCAACTTATCTGGAACCCTAATCTAATTCATTATTCACGTGTGATGAGGGTTGAGAGCAAATTGAGTAGGTCTCATAAATCATCGCCCACACGACGTCGAGATCGGACTTGGGACATACAGCAGAAGACCGGAAGGTCGTTTGTTGCTGCAATTTGTCATGTTCCAAAATTCATATAAAATCGTACAATTCTTCGATTTTGATGTATTATATACTGATGGAAAGCTGTCGAAGAGAGGATCGTCTGAGCACAAAGATCACTCAATTCTGACATCAGAAGAGGAACTTATGTCTATTCTCGTGGGACTGCGCAGACTACCAGCGAGAATTCAACCTCTACATCAACCCTTGGTGAAAGGTAATGCGTTTCATGTTTACTTGCTTCCGCTGCTTGTTAGTAATACATGGAACCCTAACGGGGCACGTTAACCAAACGATCGAATGCCAACAATTGGTATCAGAGCTTCGGTTTCGTGGTGAACCGTGACACGTTAGGCTAGGGTTTATGTGATTAATTTTTCGGAATTAGGATCACATGTTTAGGGTTTTGGTTTTATTGCGCAAACCATGAATATCCCTATGTAATATATACCCTATATCATATCTATTCGTCCATGGTTGTGTGTGAGAGGATTCGACGAAAACTGTTCGTCAATTTCACATGCAAGGAAGAAAGAGAGGGCAAAAAAAATAGAATCACGCTTTTGAGAGAAAATCCAGCGTAGTGATATTGCAGAGGCAATAACTAGAGTTTTAACGGTTGGATTGATCTGTAATTTGGTCAGCACGTTCAGACCTTGTGGATGTACATTCTGAACGGTGAAGATCGAATTTGGAGCTTTTCTTGCTGGGAGTACGCTGAAAACAGAAGCAGATATTTGGGCGATTCTGTTTTGCGCAGTCCAGGGAAAAGTGCCGTTTCTGACAAACTAATCGTTGGATCGCACTGTAATTTGGTCAACACGTTTAGACCTTGTGGATGTACATTCTGAACGGTGGAGATCGAATTTGGAGCCTTTTCTTGCTGGGAGTACGCTGAAAACAGAAGCAGATATTTGGGCGATTCTGTTTTGCGCAGTCGAGGGAAAAGTGCCGTTTCTGACAAACTAATCGTTGGATCAAGCTTTAATTTCGTCAGCACATTCAGACCTTGTGGATGTACATTCTGAACGGCGGAGATCGAATTTGGAGCCTTTTCTTGCTAGGAGTACGCTGAAAACAGAAGCAGATATTTGGGCGATTCTGTTTTGCGCAGTCGAGAGAAAAGAGCTGTTTCTCACATAATAACCGTTGGATCGATCTGTAATTTGGACAAAATGTTCAAGACTTATAGTAGTAGATTCTGGACGGTGGAGATTGGATTCTGAGGTTCATTCAGTTTCGAACTACGAACGACAGTTGGTGTAGTTTGGTGTTGCGCGTTGGGCTGAACTTAGTTCCATGCAAGTAGGCCCTTGGACGAGCGACAGTCCGGGCGAGGGGCGCTCGTCAAGGCACTTGGGGCGCTCCCTGACATAATTGGCGGTGGGATATGACGATGGACGTCTTGGGGCACAAGCAATCCTGCTTGTTGCGTAAGGGATCGATTCCACAGTAGGAGTGTCGGACAAGACATTAAAATTTAGAGGCGTTTTTATTCCTAATATATATAACTGTCATAATTGATTTAATTGTCTATTATTGTTATATATATATATATATATATATATATATATATATATATATATATATATGGATGCCTGATCTCTATGATTTATTGTCTTATATAGAAGCATGCTAGATTGCGTATTATATTTGGTATATTATATGCATGTATTGCTAGAGTGTTGGATAAGACATCCAATTTTAAGAAAACTAATTCCTAATATATAACTGCCATAATAGATTGTATATTATTGTTATATATGGATGTCGAATTAATTCCTAATATATGACTGCTATAATTGATTTAATAATCTATTATTGTCATATATGAATGTCGAATTAATTCCTAATATATAACTGCTATAATTGATTGTCTATTATTGTTATATATGGATGTTGAATTGATTCCTAATATATAACTGACATAATTGATTTAATTATCTATTATTGTTATATATGGTTGCTCATCGATATCGATGATTTTGATAATCTAGACGATATGACGATCGATATCGATAGTTTCAGAATTTTGATAATCTTGATGTTTTTCGAATATTTGATAATCTAGTCGATATCGATGATTTTGATAATCTGGACGACATCGACGGTCGATATCGATGGTTTCGAAAATTGGACAATCTGGAAATTTTGAAAATTTGATAGTCTGGAAGTCTTTGCTGATATTCGTGCCTGGTGGCGAACAATCGAATTCGCTGATATATAACTGTTAATGATTGATTTAATTATTGATTATTGTTATATATGTATGCATGACTCTCTGTGATTTACTGCCTTATGTGCCGTAATAGAAGCATGCTAGCGTTGCGTATTTTATTCTGAATATCATATGCATGTAAAAACCCTCGGTGTTAAATTACTAAGTGGGAGAGGGGATTGGTAAATATTCCCGCGGCCTCCATTATTGGTTTGTAAGTGATGTGAGTAAACTTGCGTGTTGGCAATAGGCCTTCCTCCCTAACGGATGAGTTTATTCACGGATCACTGGTACAGACTTCATTACATAATTATTGTTTGTAATGTGGTACATGAACTTGCGTGTTGGCAATAGGCCTTCCTCCCTAACGGATGAGTTTATGTGGGGCTCACTGGTACAAACTTATAATTGATGATTGTAGGAAGCTATCCGAGCGCGTGTGTACTTCTCCAACTGTAAGGCACACAAGCTCGCGCAGTGGACTTGGGATCAAATAATGGTGTACACTTAGGTGTAAATAATTAGTATCCTCCCCAACGGAGTCACTGCTATTATTTGCATGGCTAAAGAGGAACCGACTATTAATTATTTTGTCATAAAGTTAGGTTGACAAATGAAATTAATGGGTAAAACCTTCTCTTGTAAATGTTTGGGTTTGTAAACGTCCACACTAACGTGGCTTGCAGACTCACGGTGCTTGAGATGTCGGTGAATTTTATTTTTATATAGTTTTGAGAAAATCAATATAAAAAGATAAAATTCGAAGTTTTGATCGGTAAATTAATTTATGATTCTCTAAATTTCAAATAGTTTTATTTCACTTATGGTTGACTAAAAGAAATTATATTTACTGGTCCAAAATTAGATGATTAGAAAAGAATCTTGGTTTTGAATTTTACTGCTTAAGAAAATACATGTGTGTTCTCACAATGGACGTCTCATGATGCCTATTAAAGTCTCTAGTGAAGAGATGAGAGGTTCATAGAAATATAATGGTCTCATGTAACTCTTCGGATACTTGAGTAAGTTAAAAGACAGAAGATCATGATTTAATTTGATGAATGAATTGGGAAAGCATGGAGTATAAATTGAAGGGAAACCTAGATCAATTTAATTCTTTGTGAATTGCCTAGATGTTTTTGAGTAAGTTCCACCTGAATTACAATAGGATGTATATGGTGGAAAACTTTTGGCAAAACATGTGGCAAAGGAAAGCCATTTTCATCATAATGTGAACAAGTTTTATATCTTATTCACTAGTTGTTTAAAACATGATTAGTGATGGCATTTACTGACACGAAGTGTGTAGATACTGGAATCACTAAATGCTTATTACTAAGTGAGGATAAGATTGTTATGACATGGGTAAAACTACAAGAGTAGTGGCTATTGCAGTGGGAGTTGTCTATTTATCTAATGATATGAGTAGACGTTTGATTTTATGAAATTGTCTTTACGTACATTTTCATAGAAAGAATTTGATTTCGGTTTCTATGCATTAATAGATGGATACTCCATTTCATTTAAATGACATGGTCATTATAATGAATGATAGAGTTGTAATCTGTTATGGTACGTTGGTGAACAATTTGTACACTCTTAAATCATGTTTATCCCCTCGATGCGACAAATAGTAATTAATAATGAGTCTTCTAATCTAGTAAGAGAAAGGTACATTCGGAAATGAATTTCCCACCTTAATGGTGTGACGAATAGAAGGAATAGCACTCTTATGGTAGTGATTAGATGGATGATGAATTATTTGGAATTACTAAATTCATTTTATGGATATGCCCTAGGAACAGTAATTCGTAAGAATGTTTTTCTATTTGTGGGATATCCTAGAAAAATGAAGGATGATTTATTTAGTCCACAAGATCGAAGAGTGATTGTTAACATAAACACTAGATTTTTGGAAAAAGGACTATGTAATAAATCAAATACCCATGTATAAGTTGTTCTAAAGGAAGTGAGAGGAAAACACAAAGTATAAGTACCAAGTGTACGAGAGGATATACCACAAGGTAAACTGCAACGCGTGTCACGTCTGATATACAATTGCATGTAGTGCCTTGTCGTAGTGGGAGGGTTCTTCGACAACTTGTAAGATACATGTTTTGGGAAAGTCGTGAGACTTGGTCCCTCGCAAACATGAAATGGACCCACGGATACGACGAAGCACTACAAGTTAGAAATGCCTAATCCTAGCAAAGTGCAATGAATATTAAAATAGAACGATTTTAAATTAGGTCTGGATGCTTGTTGAACCGCTAAATGGCGTAAAAGCCATTGGAAGCGGGCATGCAAGAATAAAAGAGGATCATAGAATAAGGTGAAAACCTTGGAAGCAAGCTTGTTGCGAAAAGGTATACTCAGAAAGAAAGGGTTCGATTATGAGAAAACCTGTTCGCCGGTAGCTATGCCTAAGTTGATCCAAACTCTTTTATTTGTTGCTACTCATATGAAATATGAGGGATAGCAAATAGATGTCGAGACAGCTTTCCTGATTGGAAGTCTTAAGGGAAACATCTATGTGAAGCAACCAGAGTGATTCATTGCAAAGAGCTAAGAGCATTGTGATAGTGAGCTTAAAAGTGTCCATTAATGGACTAAAACAAGCTTCAAGATCATGAAACATCCGTTTTGATGAGGTAATCCAATGACATGGATCTAATCAATGATCGGATGGGTCTTGTGTATTGAAAAGAGTGATGGAAACGTGGTGGTATTTCTTGTACTATACGTAGATGATATATTGCTCATTGGAGACAATGAAAGAGTATTGTCGGGCGTATGTGTATGGATAATAAAGCGGTATGAAATGAAGGACTTAAGAAGAGCAAAAATATCCTTTTGATCACGGTAATACGGATAATAAGAAAGGATATTATGCTTGTCTCAAGCTTCATGAATTGATACGATCCTTACTTGTTTTAGCAAGTGACTTTATCTAAGAAAATATGTCTTGAGACACAAAAGGAAGATAAAGGTGATGAAAGCGGTTTCTTATGCTTCGGCGAATAAGGAAGCTTAATCTTAGGAATGCTATGCGCGAGAATGGATATCTATTTTGCTGAACGCATGAACAGTGGGTATCAACGTAACCCGGAACAAGAATGATGAACTGTGGTAAGACATATATGAAGTGCCTGAGAAGGACTGGAAATTATATGTAAGCTTACTGAGCAAATTCACTGCTTCTTGTGGATTACGTAGATTCGGATTTTTTAGTTAGATTGGACGGCAGTAAATCCACCTCAAGGTTATGTATTTAACTTTAGGAAGTTGAGTCATAATGTGGAGGAGTGTTATATAGAAATATATTTCAGACTCCGGACTCCATCATGGAAAGATGATAAATTGGAGCCTATGAGGCAGCCAAAGTATCTGTATGACTCTAGAAACTTCAAGATAGACTTCGAAGTGTTTCTAAGTTTGCCCAAGGATATCACAATTTATATTGATGATATTGGTGCAGTTGCAAACTTGAAGGAATCACGAGCCCATTAGGCAATTAAACACATGGAGTGCAAGTACCACCTGTTACGAGAAATCGTATGATGAGGGGAAGGTTGTTGTCGCCTAGATTGCATCGGATGATGACCTAGTAAATCCATTTACAAGGATATTAAGGCGAGAGCTTTTAATGGTCGTGTAGTGGGAGTGGGAATCAGATGTATGGCGGAAGACATGACATCATAGTCTTTTAGTATAAGTGGGAGATTGTTGGATTGTATACTAAAAGTCTAGCTTTTTGTATGAACAATGTTATAACAATTAATTTGAAATGAGAATCATATGATCAAATGATTGCATCTTATAATTTATTTATATGTTCGATGCAATAGTCCACTTACTTTATACTGTAGATAATATGTTGTGCGACAACACGCGGAAGATCATATTATCGGTTTCCTTATAAAGTATAAACAGATGCTCACAATCGAGATAGACGGGGACTCTCTATCGGGATGGTTGTAGTGTGGTTTAGTATTAGCTTGTCTTGGCTATAGAATCACATTAGTGCACTTGTGTGTATTGAGCAGGACCGCTTGAGATCGTTCGATTTATACTGACTTATAGGAGAACTTGATCTCAGTTATTATGGATGTTCGTGCTCTTAATCCCTATACAATAACCTCGACACATAGGACAGTATGTATTTCTTTGATTCATCAATGGGTGAGATTTACATGCAATTAAATCAATAAACTCGGTGAGTTGGGAAGTAGTGCTGTCTCTATGGTGTGCTGTTGATTGTAGAAGGAATCCGTGTCCGTCATAGGTTGATGATGTCCCCTTGAGGAGCTCATAAGGATTATCATGTAAAACTTGCAGGTGGAATTTATTCCGGCATGATAATGAGGTTGAGTGGTACTACTCTTGGATGAGATATTAATTAATTGAGTTGTCAGTAACTTAAATTAATTAATGGACATTGTATATCTTAAACATGGGGAGACTAATGGACTCATAATAAGAAGGAGCCCAAAACGTAATTTTGGGATTGGTATGGTAGTGCAGTAATAATATTTTAGTGGAATATATTATTATTATTGGACTTAAGTATAAGCTTTGGGCTAAGCTTGGATACTTAAGCCCAATGGAGGCCCAACCCAATTTCTCCTCCTGGTCCCTGCTGTAGCCCATGTATATAAGTCACCTCAACTTATCTGGAACCCTAATCTAATTCATTATTCACGTGTGATGAGGGTTGAGAGCAGATTGAGTAGGTCTCATAGATCGTCGCCCACACGATGTCGAGATCGGACTTGGGACATACAGCAGAAGACCGGAAGGTCATTTGTTGCTGCAATTTGTCATGTTCCAAAATTCATATAAAATCGTACAGTTCTTCGATTTTGATGTATTATATACTGATGGAAAGCTGTCGAAGAGAGGATCGTCTGAGCACAAAGATCACTCAATTCCGACATCAGAAGAGGAACTTATGGCTATTCTCGTGGGACTGCGCAGACTGCCAGCGAGAATTCAACCTCTACATCAACCCTTGGTGAAAGGTAATGCGTTTCATGTTTACTTGCTTCCGCTGCTTGTTAGTAATACATGGAACCCTAACGGGTCACGTTAACCAAACGATCGAATGCCAACACGGATAACATAATAATTTTTTTAAACGGGACGGATACGGATACGTGTAGTTATTTTTAATCGTATACGGGTACAGGTACTCCCAAAACAAGTGGGTATCTTACCCGTTGCCATCCCTAATGGAACCCAAAGGAAGTATATTCATACCAAGCAAATGACGCCGTTGCAGGGAGATACAAATACATCAGAAACATACCAAGTTAAAGTTCCCCCATGTATTTAAGTCATATGAATTAAAATATTTAAATTTAAATTCTTTTTTAGGCTATCTCTAGCAATTTCGGGATGCAAATAGCCATTTTTTTTAAAAAATTTCAAATGTATTTCTTTATTGTTTCACTTATATATATACACAACATATACGTATTTATATTTCATAAAATCATTCACATTTTTCTCTCGTTTGTACCCTTAAATTATTAATTACAATGCAAATTTACACTAAAAACACTACTACTTTTTTAAATTTATGATAATAATGTCTTAAATTTATTTAAAAAAAATTTCACAAAAATTATAATTTTAAATAATATTTTTAAATACATGTCGTACCCCAAATTTTTTTTTTCTGGATCCACCCCTTCCTTACATCTCAACCTGTAAAGATAATTTTTGAAAGGGGTGAGTAAACAATAACTCAATAGGAAAATTATTCGTATACCATAATAGGTACACTATTCACATAAACGAAATCATATACCATGAAATTTTCTGTGAATGTGATGATCGATTATAGAACTTTGCGGTCATTGTTCGAGGACCACTTAAGAATCCCAATATCTGAAATTTTCTGTGACTGTAATGATCGATCATGGAACTTTGCGGGCGTTATCCGAGGACCACTTAAGAATCCCAATACCTGAAAGTGCCCTAGTTTATATAATTGTGATAGTACTACGGGAGTATTCTATGACCGTGGGACTAAAATAATTCATTAAAAAACACGTAAGCACATACAGTAGTCAAAAAGATTTTAGAATTCCTCACATGAAATCTGTAGAAACTAAAATTGATGCAAATGCACGCCCTTAATTTTATTCCTCACAATGTTCGTCACCTAGCCATAGCAATTAAAATATGTATATAAATAATATGATAATGATTAAAAATAAAATAAGATACTTATAATATTATTAAAATCTGGAGTAGTGGGTCTAAGAATGGGAATAAGATTTCAGCATAAGAAACAAAATTTCTATAAAGATAGGACTGATTATAAGGGAAATGATTGATTGCTGGCAAGATAGACAGAATTGTTCTAGCCACGGAAATGAGCCGAGCAAACGTTCTAATACCTACATGGGGTAGTATATTTTAAATGATGTAATATGGATATATGTAGTGATCACTACCAGCAACCAACAATGAAACTTATCACTTATTCCATGTTCTATGAATAAATTCTAAGGTGTGAGATGGCATTGCCGTGAGAACTCCCAAATAACCCATTCATATCCTACCAATAATATTCCATTTTATTTTAACATTATTTTCTTTAAGGAATTCATGCAACAGGATGCACATTTGACAGGTAGAGTTTCACTAATTATCTATCTCATGATCATGCTTCCTATAAATGACATGTGTCTCAAATTTAACCATCAATTTTGCTAAATTAAATTCACACATACACGTTGGCCTTAATACATGTAAATTGCACTTATGTGTAGTTGTAATAGGTTATCCTGACCATTATTAAATAATCTAAAACGTACATACATGATTTGAAATTTGTAGACAAGCTATTTCCCTTTTTCCCTTTGGTGATGAAAGTAATTCTATTTCACAAGAATGAGACCAACGTCAAATATGTAACTTATAAATACATACGTTACATCACGTAGAACTGGCTAGCTATGTTTTCATACACGAATTCGGTGGTAAAACTTAATGAAAAATAAATAGTAGCGTGACATTGTTACACTGAGAAGAGGTATGCTACAAGAAACGCATCTGAGGAAAACAGTGTATTGGTTACGACAGAATACTAATTACTAAGGCCACCAGAAGTCTGAGGCGGAGGAGAGCTCTTTCTTTCTCTCTCTCATGTGTTGAAATGAACGTGAGAGAACAAAATGAATACTAAAGAGTATAGATATATAACTTGAAATCCCTGCTATATGTTGGAATGGGTCTGGATCTTCTGTGCCATTTTGGTGTGACATCTCTTGTGCCACTCCGTTGGATGAGTGACACGTATGAGAGATAAGGGAAACTATACTTAAGTCAGTGCCACATGTCATTCAATAAGAAGATGTTACAGGAGATGTCACACCAAAGTGTCACAGGACATAACTTACCGAAATGGAGAGGGATTTAGTATCCTACGATTGTTGGAGATATTTGTGGGAATGAGATTTAAAAAAAAAAAAAAAAATCAAACCAGATAATCCAATTTGAATAATTTAACCCCTACAATTGGAACTCAGAAACAAACCCCTACAATAGTTATTGTATACTTACATAATAATAATTAAAATAAAGAAAAGTGTATACTTACATAATAATAATTAAAATAAAGAAAAGTGAATAATTTAAATAGACAAATTCTCTTGTGAGACGTTAATTAGGTGAGACGGTTTGTGAGACGTGTTAAAATATGTTTATTATTTAGATAAATTATGTTTAATGGATGTTAAATTATGTTTTATAAAGTATGTTAGATTATGCATTAAAGTATAATTTTAGTTAGTGGCGGACCTATGTAGGAGGTGGGGGGGGGGGGCACTGGGCCGCTGAACTTTCAAAAATAAGTAGTATATATATATAAAGTATTTCTAAATTATTCAGTTGTGAAGTGGTTTGGCAAACGTATTAACTTGTTGAAGGTTTTGTGTTCGATTCACAATCCAGACAATTTTTTTTATTTATTTTCTCCCCTCTTCTCCCCCTTTTATTTTAGTTGATATTTATTTTCTCTTGCAGTTTTTCAATAGAATTGTACTAAGACAACATGTATTTTTTTTCCTCTTTTAAAAATTGTAGAACAAAAAACGCGAATCATTGTATGAGAAGAATTGGGGCCCCTCAACTTTATTTTCTCCCTTTTATTTTAGTTGATATTTATTTTCTCTTGCAGTATTTCAATAGAATTGTTTCAAGACAACGATATTTTTTTACCCCTTTTAAAAATTGTAGATCAAAAAAACGAGAATCATTGTATGAGAAGAATTGGGCACCCTTCGATGGAAATCCTGCGTCCGCCACTGATTTTAGTGTGTTATAATTTAATTTATTATTGACATATTTTTACTGCAAATAAGCATACTTTATCTATACAATAAATATACTTTAGTGATGGGTCGACCCGTCTCACAAATCACCCGTCTCACAAGAGAGTATCTCATTTAAATATGTATATATACATATACATATGATTATCACATTTATTAAAAATTATAATGCACATTTCTAGAATATTTAAGAATAGTTAGGATCATAATTCTACTAAATTCTAGAAAAGATCAATTAGCACTAGAATTTTATTTATAAATTGTAAACTATCAAATGTAATCTAGATTAATTTAGGAAATTAAGAAAAGCCACCGCCAATCTACTTCCATCACTTCCATTCCTATTACAGTTGTTTCATCAACGATCATTCCATACTCTCCCGTTAAATCATCTCCTCGCAAAACATCTCACTCTACCTCAGCCCATGATTCTATGGAATTTGATAGCTCTTTTTTAGTCACTATCCCTATTCTTCTCGATTCTCCAGCCAGAAAAACAAGAAAATTCACTCGCACAAGAGATAGTCTTCTCAAAAAGTCTATCCTTTCAGCCATGGATCTCTCCTTAACCAAAAAATAAATAAAAAATAGCAAGTATAAATAGATGGTGATGTATGACATTTTATGTATGAAAAATTCAATCAAACTAATTCACTTTCCTAATCAACCTATATACCCCTGCCTCTCCTCTGCTTCAGACATTATACCCTACTATCTTCTACCAATTAATTAAAACTTCTAACTACTCACATATACAACCACTAAATCCCATATCCTAAATTTCTAAAAACCATCAACATTCTTTAATCATCATGCTTAATAGAGCTTGGTCTTTTTTTTTTTCCTTTGTATACAAGGGAAATAATTTCATTCGTCTCTTTAATTAATCAAGTGATGTATTCAAAATATGATACTTTGTTAAATTGTCATCATTTTTTCTTCATTTCATGAATAGTCTTGATTTGTCTTTTTAAGTAATGAAAACTAGAATACGATATTGCGTTGTTTTTATTGTCTTTTTTTCTTCATTTTTTCAGTCTTGATTCTTGAAAGTAGTCCTTATTGTTTTTTCTTATTTTTTCTCCAATATTCGTGATTATTCTTGACTTGTCATTTTAAGTGATGAAATCCAGAATGTGATGCTTCATTCATTTTCAATCTTCATTTCCAGGCGACTTGCTATTTGGTCTTTCCAGCCTTTGGATCTATAATTAATTTTTTTTCAATCAATAAAGGCCATAGGTGAAGAAAGTATGTCACATCCTTCCCCAGTAACTCTTTGTTTTAGTCCACAAGATGGTCCAACTTTGATTGAGTAGTGAGTACCATTCAGAAAACACCATCTCTCCTCTACTCCACTCAATTAAACATTCTATCTTTGGTTCATTTTCAAAAACAGTGGTTAGAGTAGAATAGTTATGAAACGATTTATGATTAAATGAAGTTAAATTCATCAATATATCACTCTGATAATTTATTTGGATCAATAATTTATTTTTGACAATGTGTTTTATTATACTATGATATATTGATATTTCGGTGTGTGCATAGAATAAGACGCATGGGATAGGAGCTACAATGTACAATTTATCCGTCATTATATCAGTAAAAATGAAGGTTTAAATGGGCCTACAACACTAATCACACAGTATTTGATAATTGATGTATTAGCCCTATCACCGACCTTCAACCATGGTGATGGAAACATTATTCAAAGAACAACTGGTCTTCTGGCTCCGCTGAGATGAACTACTTGCTGTATGCCCCCAATTCCTGGTAAACGCACATTGCTTTGGCTTTGGAATATCTGCAACTTCACTACCCAGCATTGACAGCACACATGAAACCGATGGCCTGTCTTTTGGAAGTTCTTGGACACACAATAACCCGATGTGCATGCAGCGTATCACCTCAGCCTCATTCTCAGGACTCGAGATCCTTGGATCAATCGAAGCCACAACATTGCCTTCTGTCCACAGATTCCATACCTGTAATTTCAGCATTGGAGGAACATGTTGGAGAATCATTTGCTGATTTGAATGAAGTATGATTACTGAAAATTGATCTATCATAGTGGATATCGGTTTAAGATGGCTTACATGTGCCATAAGGCTTGGTTCATCTTCACAGTTGAAGCTTGAGTTCCTTCTCCCCATCGCAATCTCTAGCACTAACACTCCAAAGCTAAAAACATCAGATTTTTCTGAAAATCGACCTTCTATTGCATACTCAGGAGCCATATATCCACTGTAAGTAGATCAAGTCAGCTACCCATCTTAGACAGAGAAACCATATATTTACAAAACTCGAATGTGCTTACTAAGTGCCAACCACTCTTAAGGTGCTGACATGATCTTGCTTGGTTCCATATATTCTGGCCATGCCAAAGTCTGAAATCTTTGGGTTCCAATCATTATCTAGCAGTATGTTGCTGGGCTTGAGGTCTCGATGGATTATCCTCAATCTAGAATCCCGGTGAAGGTAGAGGAGGCCTCGACAGATACCATCAATAATGTTGAAACGCTTTCTCCAATCTAGGATGTCTAGTGATGGATCTAGATGTACAAAATATATATGTCAAGGGAATAGAATTACACATTCAAAGCTACCGTGTAACGTAATAGTCATTGTTGAACTTACTGAATAAGAAAAAGTCCAAGCTTTTATTAGGCATGTATTCATATATCAGTATCATCTCTTTAACCTCAACACAACATCCGAGTAATCTAACAAGATTCCTATGTTGCAGTTTTGTAATCAGGACGACTTCATTCATAAATTCTTGAATTCCTTGTCCGGATGCCTGCGAAAGCCTCTTCACTGCGATTTCACGTCCATTCGCCAACTTTCCCTGGAATCGCAGCAGTTTTAACTCGACAAAGAAGATACATACTTTGCATAAGCATGAAAGTCTACCTTGTAAACAGGACCAAAACCACCCTTTCCTAGCTTGTTGGCTTCGCAGAAATTGTTGGTCGCTTTTGCAAGTGTGCCAAAATTAAACAATGGTAAGTCTTGAATATTAACTTGGCTCAATGCAAGCTGAAGAGAGCTATCTACTGCATTTCCATGGTCGACAGAATTTGTTGTTTTGCCTAATTCACGAGGAAACATATGACTATGTGTAAGGTTAAAGTAATCTGTAATAAATCAATGAATCTAGTATAAGAAAGAGAACAAACCTGTGTGCTTACTAATCCATCTCCAAGAAAAATAAGTGATAATGGACATGACAAGGAAGCTAACAACAACAGCCAGAATTATGATCAAATTCTTAGAGTCTTTCTTTTGATTTGCAACTACAAAGAGAGCGAAGAAACACATCATTTACCACTAAATATACCACCGTAGTCCATGCTACAGAAATTTGAAAAAATTACCTAATTCAGAATTTGCGAGACGAATAAAAATATCAGAGCCGGAGCCAGTGGAAATTTTCTGAATATCGACCAAGGTCCCACTCCAGAGCATACATTCAGATCCGAATTGAAACCCGTAAGCTAAGCAGGAACAATTGCTCAGGCATCGGGATTTACACTGATCTGACGGGAAATACCGTTATGTACGGCCCGTGTTCATCATAATCGAGAGCTTCTGAAACCCATCTGCACTTATATTCCCAAAATTTTCACAATCCAAAGACGCCGTCCTCTGGCACCCACTGCTCCAGTTGCCCGAATTCCATTCCTGATTATTGCGCGGGTCGAATCCGGGCAAACAAGTACAAATTGGGGAATCCTGTGGGTCGCACATCGCAAATTCTCCACACCTGCTGCAGTTGTTGTTGCTCTGCGATATGCAGAATCTGGAATGCAGGACGACGACGGCACTGGTGAACGCAAGAACTAATTTCAGATTCATCCTGATTTCTACACACTTCTATCAACCCAATTTCTTATACACACCCACCGTAGATATTTTAACCTCCAAATTTGACGTTTTAGAGAGACAACTGTTTAAATCACAGCCCCTAAATAAGGTGTTCGATTGTGTTCTCAAATGAAATCACCATATCAAAAATATGCATACTTCTGATTCACGTTGAAACTTTCACTAAGACGAGACTGACTACGATTTGATTTCGAATTTTGTGTGGACACACGAAATCGAAGATTTGCATGGAAGTAGAAATCGGGTTTTATGTATTACCATTACGCATGTTAATCAGGCTTTTAAATAGGGACAACACTTTTTTCTGCCCTATATGACACATGCAACATCTTTTTTGCCCTATATTTTTTAAAACATGTAATTTGTCCTTTTTTGGTGTGTATTCCTAACTTACCCCCTGACACATGTTATATCTTTTCATTTTTTTTGAAATCTCGTGATTACTGCCCAGCGGTTAAAAGTACCACTTTTAATGGCATTGAATTTGGGGAGAGAATCTTTGACCCCTTTATCTCAATTTTTTTTGTTATTTACTCCCTGTATCTCTCTCTCTCTCTTTTCATCGGCACCATTCGCACCATACTCTCCCTTTCTCTCTCTCTCAAACTCGATTTTTCTGTCGAACACAGCTCTCCGTCCGGGCCTCCGGCGTGTCGTTCAATCCATCGTCATCTCCACGTCGAAAATTAGCAGTAGCAAATATGGATAACCAGGTATTCCGTCTTTAGGATTTTAGAGTTTTAGGATTTTTGCGATTTAATGGTAACTGTTCTTGTCCCCCGAGGAAGTAGAGTCTGCACCGTATGAATTTGCCGTGTCTGTTTGAGTATAATTGAAAATTTCATTGTAATTTGTAGTGTAATTGAATTTGTCGGCATATTTGTTCTAATATTTTTTAGCTTGTCCGCCAATTTTTTGGCCCAGTTTGAGCTTGTCCGCCGATTTTATGAGTTTTTTGAGCCTGTCCGCCGAGTTTCTGAGCATTAAATAGCATTATTTTGCCATTATTTCTGCTTAAAATAGCTTGTCCGCCGTTTATGTGCCTTTACTGTGCTTGTCCGCCAAAAATTGTAGTACAATAAAGCATGTCCGCTAACTTTTTGTCACTGTTTGAGCTTGTCCGTCGAATTTATGAGTTTTTTGAGCCTGTCCGCCGAGTTTCTGACCATTAGTTAGCATTATTTTGAGCCTGTCCGCCGTTTTTGTGCTTTTAATGTGCTTGTCCGCCGATTTCTCTAGTGTATTTGAACTTGTCCGCCGATAATTGTACATAAAGTGACCTCGTCCGTCAAGATTTGTAGTACAAAATAGCTTGTCTGCTAATTTTTTGGCCATGTTTGAGCTTGTCCGCCGAATTTATGAGTTATTTGAGCCTGTCCGCCGAGTTTCTGACCATTAGTTAGCATTATTTTTCCATTATTTCTGCATAAAATATCTTATCCGCCGTTTTTGTGCCTTTGATGTGCTTGTCCGCCGATTTTTCTAGTGTATTTGAACTTGTCCGCCGAATATTTGTAGTACAACATAGCTTGTCCGCCAATGTTTTGGCCCTGTTTGTGCTTGTCCGCCGATTTTGTCCGCCGAGTTTCTGACCATTAGTCAGCATTATTTTGCCATTATTTCTGCATAAAATAGCTTGTCCGCCAATTTTGTGCCTTTAATGTGCCTGTCCGCCGATATTTCTAGTGTATTTGAACTTGTTCGTCGATAATTGTATGTAAAGTGTCGTCATCCGTCAATATTTATAGTACAAATAGCTTGTCCGCCAATTTTTGTGCCTTTACTGTGCTTGTCCGCCGATGTTTTTATGTATAAAATGTAGTCACGTCTTATATCTAATCGAGTTGGCATGCACTGTAGTGGATCTGGAAACGCAGTGGACTTCAAACTCGAAAAGTAGGGATTAAAGGTTATTGTAGGCCTTCCAAAGCTCTTAATTGCATACGCGAGGTGCTTACAAAGAGTGGCGATCAAACAGTGCAGAGGTTCCGAAGATCTTGTTTAGGGCATTTCTGAGATTTGGATTCAGATTACGGGTCTCCTAAAGCTTTATTTTAGCTGATGGCTCAGGAGGTTGTAATCCCTGGTTCAGATATGTACTCCCGGTACTTCAGGGTGTCTGATACAATTCTTAGCTTCACACCCATGGAGTTTATGCGTGTCATGGGACTAGGATTTGAGGACCGTGGGGATATTGACCCGAATGATTCATATCTGCCACTTGCACACAGTTTGTTTGCTACGTTTCGTACGAAGAGGGTCCTGGTTGATGAACTTATGCGAAGATTCAGTGAAAATAAATATAAGGGCCACAATACGGTGAAAGCGGCCAACATTCTACTGCTGTACTACTTTTTGCTAGGCCGGGATACGCCAAAAGCATACATAGAGCCCTGGGTATGGTACTTAGCTGAAAATGATGACCTGTGGAACTCTTTCCCATGGGGTAAGTACACATACCTAACCCTACTGCACCATATGGACTCTGTAAAAACTACGGTGCAAGAGTTAGGCAAACAGCAGCGTATCAACTTTTATGGATGCTCATTTGCCCTAGCAGTAAGTGATACTGATTTTATTGTACCAATTTTATTCTTAAACTAAATGCATTTAAAAAGATATATGTTGACATGAACTTACTTTGATGTTTGGTCACATGCTTGGGCCTCTGAGCGCATCGCAGGTTTTACAGCAATGTTGACCGATGGTCAGCCTGATCCGGATGTCAGACCTCTGTGTCTTCGCTGGACATATACTGTTGCTAAAAAAATTGACGACACTCAGTTTTTTAGACAGGTTTGTCACTTTTATGTGTACGCGATTAAGATTTTGTTTATCTAAGTTGGATGCATTTGGAGGCATTTTTTTGTCACCTAAGTATATGTATTTATGTTTTATTATTTTACTTTCAGGACCCAATAGTGGTTGATTTACCTGCCATCCTCCCTGAGGAGTCCCGCCGATCATACTTCAGGGGAATACATTCTGATTGGAGTTCTGGTTTTCAAGTGACCTTTAGGGTATTTGGGGATCCAAAGCTAAAAGGGAAGGCTAAGGGTAAGAAACAGGTGCAGCGCTCTAGTTCAGATTCCAAAGATGAAATACGTGGTCAAGGTGCCATTCCGGTTGCTGATACATCATTCTGGGGACAACAAAGAACAGCAGCACCGGAGGACTTACTACGTGATTTTCATGCCGTCGGAGGGGACGACGACGATGATGATGATAACGAGGTAATGAGTGATCATGATGACAGATCCTACATACCCTCTGAGGATTCGCCCCCGCGGCCATCTCAGTCTGGCCCCCATAATGCTGTAGTACCACATCCGGTAATGGCCATTCCGGAGAGATCATATCCTCCTGTGTTTGGAAGACCATACTTCCCTTCAGCTGGATTTCAGCCACCAACGTACTCTACTTCTTTTGGTGGATATCAGGGACCAAATCAGTTTAACTTCGGTGGATTTCAGGTCCCACATCAATCACATCCGTATGGTGAAAGTGAAGGGACACAGCAGGGTCAGTATAGTGGCTATGGAGGATCTGTCTATAGCCATGTAGGGCTAGGGTTTCACGGATCACCTGGTAGCCCTCCATCTACCCACGACGATGTCCATCCTCAATCCAGGTCAAGTCCACAGTGGGATCACTCTGTGCCTCATCAGCAGAGAGAAGACAGTGGGGGTATGTCTCAAGAACATTACGATCGAATAATGAGGAGAATGGATGATCATGATCAAAAATTTTTCGAACATGAAGCCCTTCTCACTCAGCTGTTGGATCGAGACGACAGACTAGAGAAGAGATTTGAGAAACTGGATGCAGAGCTCGCTGATATCCGTAGGAGGCAGGAGGATAGCCGTGGTGAATTTAAAAGGGTTGCTGGATGGTTGATTGGAGCACAGACCCGTGTGCACCGTAGCCACGAGAGGTCAATTCTTGGTAGCATATATAAAATGTTTAAGGATGGATTTAAGGGTCCACCACCTGAGCCATCTACATACGAAGTACCAAGTGTTCCAGATACCTTTGAAGAACAAAGGAGTGCACAGACTACACCCCCACCTAGTAGTTATGCAACACCAGGGGGTCTATTTGCCGGAGATGTGGAATTGGTACCAGGTGACTCAACAAGATTCCCTGAGGCATCCGGACCATACAGACAGGCTAGTTATTCTACTCCCGGAGTCTCAACTCTTGTAGGGCCTAGTTATTCTACTCCCGGTGACACTGGGATCAGCATGGTGTCCGCAATGGACATGTGGCCGTAAAGAGTGGGATAAGGTTGAACGGGTGAGTATGCCATCATTATTTATTTTTTTGTGAAGAACTACATCATCACTGACATTATTCGGACTTCAATCTACAGTTGCTCTTCTTAGAGTGTTCGCATTCGCACCATTCGCTGTGTGTGTCTATATTAGGTCGATGAAGATCGCCGTCTTCGACTCTTTGTTTCATACGTGGGATGAAAACAAGGCCATTGAAGATAGTAGAAAGGAGAGCACTATTCACTTGCGACGATTACTGCCTTTGATGTTCCACCGAAGTGGTGCCATCTATGACAGTACTGAGCAGAAGTTCAGAGCCACTCTGAAGTGGGCTAGACCACAACCATCCACGTGCTACGTTTAGGATGACAGTTGGTGTTGTGGTCAGGCATGCGTCAGAGAAATACAATATCTACTCACTGGGGACGATTCATGGGGAAATGATCCACACCTGATGGAGTACCGGAGAAAATGGGCTCGAGATATTTTTTCGTACAACCTTTATGGGAGAAAGGGTGCGAATACAGACCTTTCTTTTCGTTAGTTAGTTTGTTCTTTCTTTTTCATGATGTATTATATGAGGTGCTGTACTAAACCATTTTGAGAACGAAAGGTAGAAAAAATAATATTAATATTCAAATCATATTACATCGTACTTAAATATTGGCTCGACATTTCACTTTATTGTGTCCCGGCTCTCCGCATCTGCTGCAATGCTGACGCACCCGAGTTCCCCTCGAAGTCTCTGCTGCACTACGCAGACGGGTGGTACGAGGTCTGCCTGCTTGGCGATGTGCTGGTGGCTCATTCACACAGACACTACTCACATGCTCAGGTGTTGACCAATCGGATGGATCGGGCACAGTCATCACAACATCTTGCCATAATGAAATGATAGCCGTTTGATGATACCACGGTGCAACAAATGCACTAGTCGCAAGTTTGCAATGGCTGTTACATGCACATTGATAATAGATAATTCTTTTACTAATGGCAGTATTGAATATGAAAGATTATATTATACGCATGTGAACTTACTCTATCGCCTTCAATGCGTGAATGCATGGGTATTGATGGTGTTGGCATTCGATCGTTTGGTTAACGTGACCCGTTAGGGTTCCATGTATTTCTAACAAGCAGCGGAAGCAAGTAAACATGAAACGCATTACCTTTCACCAAGGGTTGATGTAGAGGTTGAATTCTCGCTGGCAGACTGCGCAGTCCCACGAGAATAGCCATAAGTTCCTCTTCTGATGTCGGAATTGAGTGGTCTTTGCGCTCAGACGATCCACTCTTCGACGGCTTTCCGTCAGTATATAATACATCAAAATCGGAGTACTGTACGATTTTTTATGAATTTTGTAACATGACGAACTGCAGCAGCAAACGACCTTCCGGTCTTCTGTTGTATGTCCCAAGTCCGATCTCGACGTCGTGTGGGCGACGATCTATGAGACCTACTCAATCTGCTATCAACCCTAATCACACGTGAATAATGAATTAGATTAGATTAGGGTTCCAGATAAGCTGAGGTGACTTATATACATGGGCTACAGCAGGGACCAGGAGGAGAAATTGGGTTGGGCCTCCATTGGGCTTAAGTATCCAAGCTTAGCCCAAAGCTTATACTTAAGTCCAATAATAATAATATATTCCACTAAAATATTATTATTGCACTACCGTACCAATCCCAAAATTACGTTTTGGGCTCCTTCTTATTATGAGCCCGTTAGTCTCCCCATGTTTAAGATATACAATGTCCATTAATTAATTTAAGTTACTGACAACTCAATTAATTAATATCTCATCCAAGAGTAGTACCACTCAACCTTATTATCATGCCGGAATAAATTCCACCTGCAGGGTTTACATGATAATCCTTATGAGCTCCTCAAGGGGACATCATCAACCTATGACGGACACGGATTCCTTCTACAATCAACAGCACACCATAGAGACAGCACTACTTCCCAACTCATCGAGTTTGTTGATTTAATAACATGTAAATCTCACCCATTGATGAATCAAAGAAATACATACTGCCCTACGTGTCGAGGTTATTGTATAGGGATTAAGAGCACGAACTTCCATAATAACTGAGATCAAGTTCTCCTATAAGTCAGTATAAGTCGAACGATCTCAAGCGGTCCTGCTCAATACACACAAGTGCACTAATGTGATTCTATAGCCAAGACAAGCTAATACCAAATCACACTACAACCATCCCGATAGAGAGTCCCCGTCTATCTCGGTTGTGAGCATCTGTTTATACTTTATAAGGAAACCGATAATATGATCTTCTGCGTGTTGTCGCACAACATATTATCTACAGTATAAAGTAAGTGGACTATTGCATCGAACATATAAATAAATTATAAGATGCAATCATTTGATCATATGATTCTCATTTCAAATTAATTGTTATAACATTGTTCATACAAAAAGATAGACTTTTAGTATACAATCCAACAATCTCCCACTTATACTAAAAGACTATGCTGTCATGTCTTCTTCCATACATCTGATTTCCACTCCCATACACGACCATCAAAAGCTCTCGCCTTAAGGTCCTTGTAAATGGATTTACTAGGTTATCATCCGATGCAATCTAGGTGACAACAACCTTCCCCTCATCATACGATTTCTCGTAATAGGTGGTACTCCCGCTCCATGTATTTAATTTTCTTATGGGCTCGTGATTCCTTCAAGTTTGCAACTGCACCAATATCATCAATATAAATTGTGATATCCTTGGGCAAACTTAGAAACACTTCGAAGTCCATCTTGAAGTTTCTAGAGTCATACAGATACTTTGGCTGCCTCATAGGCTCCAATTTATCATCTTTCCATGATGGAATCCGGAGTCTGAAATATATTTCTATATAACACTCCTCCACATTATGACTCTACTTCCTAAAATTAAACGCATAACCTTTGAGGTGGATTTACTGCCGTCCCTATCTGATATGAAAAATCTGAATCTATGTAACCCATAAGAATCAGTGAATTTGTTCGGTAAGCCCACATATAGTTTCTAGTCCTTTTCAGGTACATAAGTATATGTCTTACCACAGTTCAACATTCTTATTTTGGGTTACCTTGATACCCACTGTTCATGCCATCGGCAAAACAGATATCCAATCTCGTGCATAGCATTCCTTAGATTAAGCTTTCTCATTTGCCGAAGCATAAGGAACCGCTTTCATCTTCTTTATCTACTTTTGTGTCACAAGACACATTCACTTAGATAAATTCACATGCTAAACGAGTAAAGATCGTATCATTATATGAAACTTGAGATAAGCATAACATCCTTTCTTGTGATCCGTATTACCGTGATCAAAAGGATATTTTTGCTCTTCTTAAGTCCTTCATCTCATACCGCTTTATCAACCATACCCATACGCCCGACAATACTCTTTCATTGTCTCCAATGAGCAAGATACTATCTACGTATAGTACAAGAAATACCATCACGTTTCCATCACTCTTTTCAATACACAAGACCCATCCGATCATTGATTAGATCCATGTCACTGGATTACCTCATCAAAGCGGATGTTTCATGATCTTGAAGCTTGCTTTAGTCCATGAATGGACACTTTTAAGCTCACTATCACAATGCTCTTAGCTCTTTGCAATGAATCACTCTGGTTGCTTCACATAGATGTTTCCCTTAAGACTTCCAATCAGGAAAGCTGTCTCGACATCTATTTGCTATCCCTTATATTTCATATGAGTAGCAACAAATAAAAGAGTCCGGATCAACTTAGGCATAGCTACTGGCGAACAGGTTTTCTCATAATCGAACCCTTTCTTTCTGAGTATACCTTTTCGCAACAAGCTTGCTTCCAAGGTTTTCACCTTATTCTATGATCCTCTTTTATTCTTGCACGCCCGCTTCCAATGGGTTTTACGCCATTTAGCGGTTCAACAAGCATCCAGACCTAATTTAAAATCCATTGATTCTATTTTAATATTCATTGCACTTACTAAGATTCCGCATTTTAATTTTGTAGTGCAACGTCGTATCCCTGGGATAATACCATGTTTACTAGGGATCAAGTCTTACAACTTTCCCAAAATATGTATCTCACGGGTTGTCGAATAACCCTCCCACTGCGACAAGGCACTACATGTAATTGTGTATCAGACGTGACACGCGTTGCAGTTTACCTTGTGGTATATCCTCTTGTACACTTGGTACTTATACTTTGTGTTTTCTTCTCACTACCTTTAGAACAATTTATACATGTGTTTATGATTTAATACATAGTCTCTTTCCAAAAATCTAGTGTTTGTGTTAACAATCACCCTTCGATCTTTTAGACTAAATAAATCACCTTCATTTTTATAGCATATCCCACAAACAGACAAACATTCAAATGAATTACTGTTTCTAGGGCTTATCCATAAAATGAATTAAGTAATTCCAAATAATTCATCATCTATCTAATCATTACCATAAGAGTCTTATTCCTTCTATCCACCACACCATTCAGTTGGGGCATGCCCGGTGTAGACCACTTGAGATTTAATCTCAACCTCTGATTAATAGCTCATAACTATCCTAAGAGGTACTCGTAATGACGATTAAATCGTCATTACTTGATATATTTTCCATGACGCTTCACTGTACCAGCCTTACAATTCTTGAATTAATCAAAGAACTTAGACATGCAGTGCATCAAATAAATATATCGGTATCTAGAATAATCATCGATTGACGAATATTCATATCCACCTCTCATCCGGACAATCTTAGGACCACATAAATCATAATGAACTAATTCCAACATATATATCTTTGGTTCTGCACCCCTTTGCCTTGAAAAAGCAATTAGTCATTTTTACTCCCAAGCAAGACTCGAAAGTCAGATAGTTTTCACTTCAGATAAACCTAAGGGTCTATCGGCTATCAACTTTTGAATCCTACTCAAGTAAAATGATCTAGTCTTAGATGCCAAATATATGTTTAGTTCATATCCGAAGGTATCTTTCTCTTACTAAGATTAGAAGATTTATTATTAATTACTATTTATTGCATCTATGGAATATACATGATTTAAGAGTATACAAATTGTTCACCAACGTACAATAACAGATTACAACTCTATCCTTCATTATAATGATCATGTCATTTAAATGAAATGGAGTATCCATCTATTAATGCATAGAAACCGAAATCAAATTCTTTCTATGAAAACGTACGTAAAACAATTTCTCATAATCAAATGTCTACTCATATCATTAGATAAATAGACAACTCCCACTGCAATAGCCACTACTCTTGTAGTTTTACCCATGTCATAACAATCTTATCCTCACTTAGTAATAAACATTTAGTGATTCCAGTATCTACACACTTCGTGTCAGTAAATACCATCACTATTCATGTTTTAAACAACTAGTGAATAAGATATAAAACTTGTTCACATTATGATGAAAATGGCTTTTCTTTGCCACATGTTTTGCCAGAAGTTTTCCACCATATACATCCTATTGTATTTCAGGTGGAACTTACTCAAAAACATCTAGGCAATTCACGAAGAATTAAATTGATCTAGGTTTCCCTTCAATTTATACTCCATGCTTTCCCAATTCATTCATCAAATTAAATCATGATCTTCTGCCTTTTAACTTACTCAAGTATCCGAAGAGTTACATGAGACCATCATATTTCTATGAATCTCTTATCTCTTCACTAGAGACTTTAATATGCATCATGATAAGTCTTTTGTGAGAACACACATGTATTTCTTAAGCAGTAAAATTCGAATCCAAGATTCTTTTCTAATCATCTAATTTTGGACCAGTAAATATAATTTCTTTTAGTCAACCATAAGTGAAATAAAACTATTTGAAATTCAGAGAATCAAAAATTAATTTACCGATCAAAACTTCGAATTTTATCCTTTTATATTAATTCCCTCAAAATAATATAAAAAAAAAATTCACCGACATCTCAAGCACCGTGAGTCTGCAAGCCACGTTAGTGTGGACGTTTACAAACCCAAATATTTACAAGAGAAGGTTATACCCATTAATTTCATTTGTCAACCTAACCTCATGACAAAATAATTAATAGTCGGTTCCTCTTTAGCCATGCAAATAAAAGCAGTGACTCCGTTGGGGAGGATACTAATTATTTACACCTAAGTGTACACCATTATTTGATCCCAAGTCCACTGCGCGAGCTTGTGTGCCTTACAGTTGGAGAAGTACACACGCGCTCGGATATCTTCCTACAATCATCAATTATAAGTTTGTACCAGTGAGCCCCACATAAACTCATCCGTTAGGGAGGAAGGCCTATTGCCAACACGTAAGTTCATGTGCCACATTACAAACAATAATTATGTAATGAAGTCTGTACCAGTGATCCGTGAATAAACTCATCCGTTAGGGAGGAAGGTCTATTGCCAACACGCAAGTTTACTCACATCACTTACAAACCAATAATGGAGGCTGCGGGAATTTTTACCAATCCCCTCTCCCACTTAATTATTTAAAACCGAGGGTTTTTACATGCATACAATATTCAGAATAATATACGCAATCCTAGCATGCTCCTATCACGGCACATAAGGCAGTAAATCCCAAAGAGTCATGCATACATATATAACAATAATCAATAATTAAATCAATCATTAACAATTATATATCAGCGAATTCGATTGTTCGCCATCAGGCACGAATATCAGCAAAGACTTCCAAACTATCAAAATTTTGAAATTTCCAGATTGTCCAATTTTCGAAACCATCGATATCGACCGTCGATGTCGTCCAGATTATCAAAATCATCGATATCGACTAGATTATCAAATATTCGAAAAACATCAAGATTATCAACATTCCAAAACTATCGATATCGATCGTCGATATCGTCTAGATTATCAAAATCATCGATATCGACGAGCAACCATATAAAACAATAATAGATAATTAAATCAATTATGTCAGTTATATATTAGGAATTAATTCAACATCCATATATAACAATAATAGACAATTAATTATAGCAGTTATATATTAGGAATTAATTCGACATCCATATATGACAATAATAGATTATTAAATCAATTATAGCAGTCATATATTAGGAATTAATTCGACATCCATATATAACAATAATATACAATCTATTATGGCAGTTATATATTAGGAATTAGTTTTCCTAAAATTGGATGTCTTATCCAACACTCTAGCAATACATGCATATAATATACCAAATATAATATGCAATCTAGCATGCTTCTATATAAGACAATAAATCATAGAGATCAGGCATCCATATATATATAACAATAATAGACAATTAAATCAATTATGACAGTTATATATATTAGGAATAAAAACGCCTCTAAATTTTAATGTCTTGTCCGACACTCCTACTGTGGAATCGATGCCTTACGCAACAAGCAGGATTGCTTGTGCCCCAAGACGTCCATCGTCATATCCCACCATCAATCGTGTCAGGGAGTGCTCCAAGTGCCTTGACGAGCGCCCCTCGCCCGGACTGTCGCTCGTTCAAGGGCCTACTTGCATGGAACCAAGTTCAGCCCAACGCGCAACACCAAACTACACCAACTGTCGTTCGTAGTTCGAAACTGCAAGAACCTCAGAATCTAATCTCCACCGTCCAGAATCTACTCCTGTAATCCATGAACGTGTTGTCCAAATTACAGGTCGATCCAACGGTTATGTTGTGAGAAACATGTCTTTTCCCTCAACTGCGCAAAACAGAATCGCCCAAAAATCTGCTTCTGTTTTCAGCGTAATCCCAGCACGAAAACGCTCCAAATTGAATCTTCACCGTTCAGATTGTACATCCACAAGATCTGAACGTGCTGACCAAATTACAGCTCGATCCAACGGTTAATTTCTGAGGAATGGCTCTTTTCCCTGGACTGCGCAAAATAGAATCGCCCAAAAATCTGCTTCTGTTTTCAGCGTAATCCCAGCAAAACAAAGCTCCAATTCGATCTCCACCGTTCAGAATGTACATCCACAATATCTGAACGTGCTGACTAAATTACAGCTCGATCCAACGGTTAGTTTGTGAAAAACGGCTCTTTTCCTTCGACTGCGCAAAACAGAATCGCCCAAAAATCTGCTTCTGTTTTCAGCGTAATCCTAGCAGGAAAAAGCTCCAAATTCGATCTCCACCGTTCAGAATGTACATTCACAAGATCTGAACGTGCTGACCAAATTACAGCTCAATCCGACCGTTGAAACTCCGGTTATTGCCTATGCAATATCACTGCGCTGGATTTTCTCTCAAAAATGTGATTCTATTTTTGCCCTCTTTTTCTTCCTTGCAAGTGAAATTGACGAACAGTTTTCGTCGAATCCTCTCACACACAACCATGGACGAATAGATATGATACAGGGTATATATCACATAGGGATATTCATGGTTTGCGCAATTAAACCAAAACCCTAAACATGTGATCCTAATTCCGAAAAATTAATCACATAAACCCTAGCCTAACGTGTCACGCTTCACCACGAAACCGAAGCTCTGATACCAATTGTTGGCGTTCGGACCGTTTGGTTAACGTGAGCCGTTAGGGTTCCATGTATTTCTAACAAGCAGCGGAAGCAAGTAAACATGAAACGCATTACCTTTCACCAAGGGTTGATGTAGAGGTTGAATTCTCGCTGGCAGACTGCGCAGTCCCACGAGAATAGCCATAAGTTCCTCTTCTGATGTCGGAATTGAGTGGTCTTTATGCTCAGACGATCCTCTCTTCGACGGCTTTCCGTCAGTATATAATACATCAAAATCGGAGTACTGTACGATTTTTTATGAATTTTGTAACATGACGAACTGCAGCAGCAAACGACCTTCCGGTCTTCTGTTGTATGTCCCAAGTCCGATCTCGACGTCGTGTGGGCGACGATCTATGAGACCTACTCAATCTGCTATCAACCCTAATCACACGTGAATAATGAATTAGATTAGATTAGGGTTCCAGATAAGCTGAGGTGACTTATATACATGGGCTACAGCAGGGACAAGGAGGAGAAATTGGGTTGGGCCTCCATTGGGCTTAAGTATCCAAGCTTAGCCCAAAGCTTATACTTAAGTCCAATAATAATAATATATTCCACTAAAATATTATTATTGCACTACCGTACCAATCCCAAAATTACGTTTTGGGCTCCTTCTTATTATGAGCCCGTTAGTCTCCCCATGTTTAAGATATACAATGTCCATTAATTAATTTAAGTTACTGACCACTCAATTAATTAATATCTCATCCAAGAGTAGTACCACTCAACCTTATTATCATGCCGGAATAAATTCCACCTGCAGGGTTTACATGATAATCCTTATGAGCTCCTCAAGGGGACATCATCAACCTATGACGGACACGGATTCCTTCTACAATCAACAGCACACCATAGAGACAACACTACTTCCCAACTCATCGAGTTTGTTGATTTAATAACATGTAAATCTCACCCATTGATGAATCAAAGAAATACATACTGCCCTACGTGTCGAGGTTATTGTATAGGGATTAAGAGCACGAACTTCCATAATAACTGAGATCAAGTTCTCCTATAAGTCAGTATAAGTCGAACGATCTCAAGCGGTCCTGCTCAATACACACAAGTGCACTAATGTGATTCTATAGCCAAGACAAGCTAATACCAAATCACACTACAACCATCCCGATAGAGAGTCCCCGTCTATCTCGGTTGTGAGCATCTGTTTATACTTTATAAGGAAACCGATAATATGATCTTCTGCGTGTTGTCGCACAACATATTATCTACAGTATAAAGTAAGTGGACTATTGCATCGAACATATAAATAAATTATAAGATGCAATCATTTGATCATATGATTCTCATTTCAAATTAATTGTTATAACATTGTTCATACAAAAAGATAGACTTTTAGTATACAATCCAACAGATGGTACTGGAATCTTCCACACGAACAAGTACACTCCACTAAATCAATTGTGAAGGTTTTTGAGGTGGAAGTGACCTGGAATTTTGTCGCTGTAATATTCTCCACTTTAAGTTTTCACGCCTCAGCATTCAACGCAGCCAACTCGCTGTGTACTCGTGTGCAAAGAATATCCCGACTGTTCTCTGCACTCGTTCTTCTTTCATAAAACCATCTTTGAATGAGAGCACGTACAACCTCTAACAAATTACAAATGGGTAGTGTCCTGGCCCAAAGGATGGCCTTGTTAAAGGTCTCAGCGGCATTCGATGACGTGAACTCGTAACGACTGACCGGACAGTGAAACCTTGACCATTTACTGTAACCCCACACCTCCAGCAAAGCCATCAATCGAGAATTATTATGGTTGCGTAGCTTCCCTTCCCATCTGTGCAGCACGGTAATGTCATAAAACAAATAAAAATTACATACTAATGCTAAAAAGTGACCATACCTCTTAAATTCATTATTAGTGTATGCCTCCAAGGCCATATTGAACTGAAACAACACATCATTTCTGAAACCTTTGAGCCGTTTCTTTAGATGATACGAACATAAACTATGGTGTGCCTCAGGGTACACAGTATGTATAGCGTGTGATATACTTTTATGTGCGTCTGAGACAATTACTAGGCCATGCGGAGCTCCGTACGATTCTTTCAACCTTTGAAAAAACCAGCACCATGACTCATTATTTTCAGTGTCACCTACACCAACGGCCAGGGGGAAAACATTGTGGTTACCATCTTGTGTGACTGCAACGAACACGATCCCACGGTACTTGGCTCTTATGTGTGTACCATCAATCACAATCACGGGATGGCCGGCTCGTGCAAAACCCCGTATCGAAGCACCAAGTGCGTAGTAGACATACCTACATCGAAGTACTTAGTACACAGATATATCTCATAATATAGAAGGGTTGTGTATTGACTTACTTGAAAGAGTTGTCATCTGCAGTTGCTAGTGCTGTATGAGTGCCTGGATTTTCCAACTTTAGGTGATGTAAATACGAAGGTAGGGAACTGAAGGATGAACTATGGTCTCCGTAAGTGTGTCCTACAGCAATATGTTTTGACTTGAGGGCCAAGTTATAGGAGATGTCGAAACCAAATTCTTTACGTATCTCATCTGCCATTCCAACAGGACACAATGACGTGGTTTTATTGAACTGTCGAGCTGCGTAGTATCTGCCAATAGTTTTCGAACTAACTTGCCTTGGCGCATTAGTGTCTGGGTTCAAACGACATACATGTGGAGGTCCGAACTTGATTACCCTCCATACTCCACCTAGGCCACTAGAATGCATCTCAAACATACAATGCTGCTCCACTCGATACTTGCAGGCGACGTTGAGCCTGTAGGTGTCAGATTTCTTGACACGTGTCTCAACTTGATTCCGCAAGTTGTACATACCCAACGCATACTGGCAATCACCTTTATTATCGAAGACACTTTTTTCATGAATCTCCACTGATGTATCAATGTTGTTGTTGTCTTCAATTTCATTGTACACATTACACTGTTCCAAGAAACCTGCAACGATGGATTAGTTATTATTCAATTGGTATTAGAATATAATAAGGTGCAGTAAATTACCGGGTACTATATTCAACACATACCTGGAATGCTCCATGGACGGCTGCAAGACCTATCTGTGTCTTGACTAGGACGTACCGGTGTGGGCATCTGCATGTGTGTGGTAACGGGTTCCAGGAAACTCATTCATCCTTTGGCTCTGATGTAGGAACAGAACCTTTCGAACATAGCAGTTTCAGGATCCTCATCTGCAGTATTGGGTTGATCAGCATCGCGCTCCTCATCTTGCGAAGCATCAGCACCCTCAAAATCCTAACGATGTGGACCCTCAAATGAATCATTCCCATGGCCTTGCGATCCATCGGACCTATAGTCTTGAGAACCAGCAAAACCATCAAACCCATCACCCTCTGAACCCTCAAACCCAGCAGATGAGCACATCTCATCTCCATTCTCCACCTCTTATTCGTCCTGCTGTTCGCTAGCATACTCAATGTTTAAATCAATATTTGTCGTACGACTCGACACGCCCACGCCCACACCTATACTCGTGCTCGGTCCGGCCAAATCTTCGGGACAATGAATATCGACAGATGGAATTTGTGACCGAAGCAAGTGGGTCCAATATCTGCTCCCCACTGGCGCCGTACTAGTGCAACCATTATCAACTGATTGATGTGGTATGGCCTTAACTGTGACAAACAACATCGGCTCATCAACCTGCTGATACAACCCTCTTATATCCATATCATCCTTCACCTTATGTTTTGTTATACAACCACCGATGTCCACAAGTGTGTGTATAACATATTTGAAATGATTCAAATCGATGCAAACTAAACTGTGCACATGCCCAAGAATAAAATCCAACGTCAGCTGATCTGAATCTAAAACTAAGCTCGTCTGTTGGCCACGTACATACTCTAAACCTTGCCACCAGCCGCCCCACCATATACAAAAATTTCTCATTTCAAATCCAACGCCTAAATCTTTTAACAAAACGATAATTAATTGTTATATTTACACAGAATTCATAAAAAATAATACGCCAATTTAGTAGGTACACACAAATTAAGCATTAAATTATCAAGCACACATGAAAGTTAAACATTAAGTCGTACGTACGTGGACAAGCTTAATTAAGTTCCTAAATCGACGAACAGGTCTATTATAATCGAAAGACATCATATAATATGCTTAAAAAATAGCCAAACATGCTCAATAATGCATTACAAATCGGCGGAGATGTTCAAAAACCACCAAATAATCTGCGGACATGCTCAATTAGGATGAAAATATCGGCGGACATGTTCACTTAGGAAGGAAAAATCGGCGGAGAAGACCATTACGGGTGAAAAAATCGGCGGACATGATAAATTAGGGTGAGAAAATCGGCGGACATGCTCATATATGGTGAAAAAAATGGCGGACATGATAATTTAGGGTGAGAAAATCGACGGACATGCTCATATAGGGTGAAAAACACGGCGGACATGATAAATTAGGGTGAGAATATCGGCGGACATGCTCATATAGGGTGAAAAATCAGCGGGCAAGCTCATATATGGTACAGATTCGACGGACATGCGCAAATATGGGGAAAACATCGGCGGACAGGCTCAATATTCGGCGGACAGGCTAAATTTTCGGCGGACAGGATCTACTAGCCACCTACTTTTGGCGGACTCCTTAAATTGGGCTACTATTTTCGGCGGACAAGCTGAAATACTGTCAAATAATAGGCGGATATGGACTATAAGTCTCAAATAATGGGTGGACATGCACAATTAACCCATGCATATTAGCGGAAAAGTCTACGATGGGTGTACGTAATGGTATTCATGCATATTACATGCATACTTCACCATTTTCTTTGGCGGACATGGATATATATAACTTACTCACCGGACATGCGTTTTTGAAACCCTAAAGCCCTAAAAACCCTAAAACATTCAAAGAAAGTAATAAATAAAATACAATGCAAACAGCGTTCGTATCTTACCTTTGGCTCTAACTATGGATCCGTCGACAAAACCGGTGGGTAAATGCGGGAGCCGATGACCTTTTTATGCTCCAATAATTTGTGGATACAGATGAATGAAGTTTGAATCCATTGTGCCCAATTTTTATGTTTGTTGGTGGTGAAGTTATTTGGTTGGTGGGGATAGTTGAGAGTTTAATGTGACAAGAATTTACATAAATGAACTGATTGTGAAAACAGGGCCTTTTCACCCCATTAAATGAAGTGTGTTTCAGTGGAGTGGTAGGTAGTTGCATGTGTTTAATCACCTAAATACTACTGCATGTGTTTATTAATAAAAAGCCTATTATAATATAACAATTTAAGGAATTTAAAAATTTCATTTCGTGCATTTTAAAATTTGGCTTTTGCACTTCATTCAGCTTGTCCGCCGAATTAGTGGTTATATTTTAGTAGACTTATTTATTTATTTCTTCTTTAATTAATGTGTCAACCCTAAATAATCAACATATTCCCTGACACATCTATTTTGCCTGCAACTGTACTTGTCAACTCATTCCCAATACAAAAGGTGGACCATCCTTGAGGATATTCATGGCATTGCATGTATTTTCAGGGCAATTTAGATGTATTACAAAATGTAGGGCAAAAAAGATGTTGACTTTCCCATATAGGGCAAATTGTGGTATTTCCCTTTTAAATACTACCGTTATGGCGTTATGTATGCTAATTGATACTCCCTCCATCCGCAAGGGTATTGTTTTTCTATTTTGGAAATCCGCCCTCACGTGTATCATTTTTTTTATACATATGGGACTTACACACACCCACTAATACAATTAAAAAAATAGAACCCACACCTCCACTAATACAACTACCCATTACACATTAAATAATAGTAATACTCTTTAATTCAAGTGCAAAAAACAAATAACACCCTTAAAGGCGGACGGAGGGAGTATTTTTTTACTCTCTCTGTCCCAAAATACATTCACACCTTCTATTTTGGTATGTCCCAAGAATACTTTCACACCTTAAAAGTGAAAATAATACACAATATCAATAACTTTACAATACTATAATATTACAAAAATGCCACATTCTTTCTACACACAATCTAATCAAAGTCAACTATATCCTATTCCCTCCGTCCCGTTTAATAGTTACGTTTGCATTTTGCACAAAGATTAAGGAGTATAGTATTTTAATGTGTATTGAGGTAAGAGAAATAATATTTTAATGTATAGTGGGTAGGTGTATTAGTGTGATGGGTAGGCACTTGGAGAGAAAATTAATTAATTTGTGTGTGTCTCATCTGCCAAAAAGGAAAATATAACCGTTAGAATGTGACGCCAAAAAAGAAATATATAACCATTGGGATGGAATAGAGGGAGTATACTTTATTATATTCAATTATCTAAAATACCCCCCTCTCTTTCTTACATCACTATGACAAAAAGTTATTTTCTTAAACTTCGTGCCACCAAATACATAAATGTATTTTTAGAACGGAGAGAGTATCATTTTACTCACCATAATAATTAATTGGGTGCCTCGCAACTCTGAATTCACTAAATGTACCCCATAATCTTTAAAATTAAAATATTTTAATATGATAAAGACTTAAATACCCTTATATTAATAAATACTCCATCCGTCCCGGCGTAAGAGAGTCATTTACTTTTTTGCACGTAGATTAAGGAGTATTATAATTTAATGTGTAGTGGGTAATTGTATTAGTAGGAGTGTGGGTCCCATATTTAATTATATTAAAGAGGGTGTGTGGGTCCCATGTGTATAAAAAAGAAAAGGGGACTCTTTAGATGAGACGACAAAAATGAAAAAAGAGCCCTTTTAAACTGGGACGAAGGGAGTACATCTTTAAATCATAAAAAAAAGTCAAATTACATCCATTTTTATATCTTTTCATCTTCTTCCATTTCATCTCAAAAAATAACTTTTCCAAATCATCTTCTGATTTTGGTTCCAGAAATTTTTTATATATTACCATTTAAATAAATTAATCATTATCTAATCCACCATTATCAATACAGAACCAATTCAAAACACATAGACTTATTTGGAGTAAAGTGTCGTGTCCTCCCAATCTATATAAATCAAAACCCTAACAAACAAAAATCCTTAACCTCCAAAGCCGTAGAGAGCGCGGCCTTGCCTCTTCAGTTCATAAACGACGTCCATCGCTGTCACCGTGTTCCAGCGAGCGTGCTCAGTGTAAGTGATGGCATTACGAATGACGTTCTTCATAAAGATCTTGAGAACACCGTGAGTCTCCTGGTAGATGAGGCTGCTGATGCACTTGACGCCGCCACGATGAGCAAGACGACGATCGCCTGCTTGGTGATGCCCTGGATATTATCCCTCAGCAGTCAGCACTTTCCGGTGCCTCTTGGCTCCGCCTTTTCCCAAATCCCTACCTCCCTTTTCTCGTCCTGACATTATCGGTTGCTCGATCTATTTTGTGCAAAGATGATTTCTTTTGAGTTGAGCTTGATTGTTATGGAGGTGTGTATTAAAGAGATTGTTAAATTAGTTTCAGAAATTAAATTTGAGTTGATCTAAAAAATAAACAAACTAAATTACAGAAGCATGAATGTAATATTTTTTTATTTTTTTATGTTATAAATATCTATTCATTAATATAAAAATATTTTAGTTTTATTATACTCCCTCCGTCCGCTTCTAAGGTATCAATTTTACTATTTTGGCGTCCGCTTCAAAGGTATCCATTTTCCCTATTTAGAAAAAAGTACACAATATAGTTCACCACTTCCTTCTAATACAACTACCCACTTTACATATAATAATAATACTCTTTAATCCACGTGCAAAAAATAAATAAATACCTTAGAACCGAACGGAGGGAGTATTAAAACATACTCCCTCCGTCCCCCTTCAAAGAGGGTCTTTTTTCCATTTTGGTCGTACCACCCAAAGAGCCCCCTTTCCTTTTTTACACACATGGGACCCACAAACTCCCACTAATACAACTAAAATATGGGACACACACTCCCACTAATACAACTACCCACTACACATTAAATAATAATACTGCTTAATCCACGTGCCAAAAAGCAAAAGGATCTCTTAATGAGGGACGGAGGGAGTATTAATTTTAAAAATGGGGTACGTGAAGAAAAATGGGATATTAATAGCCCACCCTTAATTAAAAGGTTAACTGAAGTTTTTTTTAATAAAAGGATAAAATGATTCAAATTGGGGTATAATTAATAATTAATGTACATATTTTTAATTTTATTGGATACGCTTAGTAATTGGTGTGCGTCTAGTAAAATCGGGTGGGTATAGCCGTGCCCTAATTAATTTTTAAAAATTGAGAATAAAAGTGGATAAAAATATACTCCTTCGGTGCAGTCGTATTTGACAAGGATATATCAGAAACCAATCGTTTTTGATGTTTATATATGGAATTATATGAACGACCTTAATTACGCCAATGAGTGGTCATTAACCAGAGCAGACAAATAACACCTTGTCATCTTCTATGACATTTTGCCAATTTCTAGAGTAAATTTTGGGAAAGAGAAAAATAAATTACGTGATGCTACAGCTTCTAGAATAATGCCTCATTTCGTGAATTTACTTAAAATTTTCCAACACCTTTTCCTCCACCCGAACCACCACCGTAACTGGAATCAGAACCACCACCGACTCCCACCACCAGAACTAGAACCACCACCGCTCCTACCACCGGAACTAGATCTTGGCTGGCGCAGACAACGGAGATTGATCGGTGTGAAGATATAGACCATGCATACGTAGGTTCGACTTAGGGTTCGACATGTTTGAACAGGTCGAACCAAATACGTCGTGGTCGAACCACAGAAGATTGAGGTAGGTTCGAGGTTGGTTCGACATGTTGAACAGATCGAACCAAAGGCAGCGTGATCGAACCATAACAGATTAACTAGGATTCGACTTGGGTTCAACTTCCTAGAACAGGTCGAACCAAACATGTTTTGGTCGAATCTATCAGGTTGCTTGAAGGATCAAGTGATAAGTGATAAGATTGTTTGCATGCAGAAGTAAAGATAGACCATTCTGATTGGTTGGTAAGTGAGGGATCGGATTGGTGACATGGCAATGGAATCAGTTGGAAAGGGAGCAACTGGAAGCATCACTCAGTTAGAAAATCAGTTGGTTATAACTGATTCAGTGTGCATGCTTCTGGTTGGTTGAAAGAGTATCCAAAGCATGGTCACACACATCCGTATAAGAGAGATCAGTCTGTTAGTTAAGTGATTTATTCATTTTTCAGATCATCTTCATCATCATCTTCTTCACATATCAGTTTCAAGCATTAGGGTTTTATAAGTGTGCTTGTAAGTTTGTAACCATCATTATCATCATAGTGAATTCTTCTCCTTTGGAAAGTGGATGTAGATCATTTGGATCGAATCACTATAATTCTTCTCTTCATACTTCAAGTTTTAGTTTCTGTTTTAATCAAATCAACACAACAAATTGAGTTGGTTAAAGTGTAAGAAAATTTGGTGATCAAAAGCTTACTGCATTCATAAGAATTGGCGCCGTCTGTGGGAAGCCAAAACCAGAAGAAGAAGAAGAAGACTCAGTGGAGAAGAAGAAGATCAAATGGTTACCACAAAGTTTGATATTGAGAAGTTCACAGAGAAGGCAGACTTCAGCCTGTGGAGGATGAAGATGGAGGCCATTTTGGTTCAACAAGACTTATCAGATGCCATTAAACCATTGCCTGAAGGTCAGATTACAGGAGTTGATGCTGCGGTTCTTGCAGCAGATCAAGATCAACAAACTAAGACCAGAAGTGCTCTCATCTTGTGTCTTGGAGTTAAGGCCCTAAGGGAGATTTCAAAAGAAGTTACTGCAAGAGGAGTTTGGAAGAAACTGGAGGAGCTGTACATGGTTAAAAGTATAGCCAACCATTTGTACATGAAGCAGAAGTTGTACTCCTTCAAAGTATCAGAAGATAAGTCTATAATTGGTCAGTTAGATGAGTTTAACAAGATCATTGATGACTTAGAAAACATAGATGTGGCCCTGTCAACTGAAGACAAGGTTGTCATTCTCATGTCAGCACTTCCAAAGTCTTTTGAAGGTTTGAGAGACACTTTGTTGTTTGCTAATGCTGAATCAATCTCACTAGAGCAAGTGTTGTTGGCAGTTAAGGCAAAGGTACTTCACAAGAATCCAGAACAACAAGCAAGTGCAGAAGGATTGACAGTGAAGAAACATAACCAGTGGAGCAAGAACAACAAGAATAATAAGAGTAATGTTGATAAGAGGAAGCCAGAAAAGAACTATAGTGCACCAGCAGATGAAGAAGAAAACAAGAATTGCTTCCACTGCAATAAGCCTGGACATTACAAGAAGCAATGTTTCAAATGGAAAGCAATGGTAGCAAAGAAGATAGCTGAAAAGGGAGGAGATAATAGGCCTCATGCAAATCAGGTAACAACAAATCAAGTTGCTACAGATTCTGATTTCATTGAAGCAATGTCTGTATATTCTAGTTCAGTATCAGAAGAATGGGTTATGGATTCTGGATGTACTTTTCATATGACTTCTAGGAAAGATTGGTTAACTGAATTGAAGTCACAAGATGAAGGATCAGTAATGCTAGGTGATGATCATACTTGCAAGATTGTTGGAATTGGTTCTGTCAAACTTAGAATGTTTGATAGAAAAGTCAAAATGTTAAATAATGTTAGATATGTATCAAACTTAAGGAGAAATCTAATATCTCTTGGAATGTTAGTTTCTCAAGGATATGAGTGCCATTTAAAAGGAAATACACTTGCTGTCTTGAAAGGAAAGTTAGTAGTTGTTAAAGGATTCAAGAGGTCTGATCTGTACTTTTTGGATGGTTCTGTAGTAACTGGACAAATTAACACAACTAAGGATGATAGTAGTGTTAAGGTTTGGCATGGGAGGCTTGATCATATAAGTGAAAGAGGTTTACAAGAACTTGCAAGACAGAAGATTCTTGAGATCAGCTCAACCTGTAAGTTGGATCAATGTGAAGCTTGTATATTAGGAAAGACAAAGAGATTGCAGTTTGGTGCAGCTGAACATAATACCAAAGCTAGGTTAGAATATGTTCACTCAGATCTTTGGGGGCCTTCCAAGACTTCAATAATAGGAGGTGGGAAATACTTAATTTTATTCATTGATGATTATTCAAGAAAGGTATGGATTAAAATTCTGAAAACCAAGGATAAAGCACTGTCAGTGTTTAAAGTATGGTTGACAGAGGTAGAACTACAGACTGGAAACAAGGTCAAGTGCTTAAGAACAGACAATGGTCTTGAATTTGTGTCACGTGAATTCAATAAGTTTTGTCAAGAGAAGGGTATAAAGAGGCACAGGACAGTACCAGGTACTCCACAGCAAAATGGAGTGGCTGAGAGAATGAATCAGACACTTCTTGCAAGAGTTAGGTGTATGATGAGTAGTGGAGGTTTCTCAAAAGGTTTCTGGGGTGAGCTAGTATCTACTGCAGCTTACTTAATCAATTTGTCACCATGCACAACACTCAAGTTTAAACCACCTGAAGAAGTATGGTCTGGAAGGGTACCAGATTATAGTCATTTGAGGATTATTGGTTGTCTGGTGTATTCACATCAGAAACAAGATAAGTTAGATCCTAGAGCAGTTAAGTGTGTGCTAGTTGGCTATCCTAAAGAGGTAAAAGGGTATAGACTATGGTGTTATGAGAATAACAAGCTCATAGTTAGTAGAGATGTTACATTCAATGAAAAAAGGATGCCTTTGTTGGAGAGAGGGTCTGATAAGGTGATAACTGCTGATAAGTGTGAGTTTGAGGTGGAGCATGATGACAAAATAATTGTACAGCATGGTCAAGATCATAGAGAGCATAATGTACCAGAAGAAATAGCTGCAGAAGAGAGGTCTGAGTCATCTGGTTCAAATGAAAGCAGAACTCTAAGTAGCTATCAATTGGTTAGGGACAGATTGAGAAGGCAGATCAAAACACCTATAAGATACATAGAGGCAGACACTGTATCATATGCATTATATGTAGCATCAGATGTTGATGTCTATGAACCTAGGACATACTCAGAAGCAGTTTCAAGTAAGGAGAGTGTGCATTGGTTGGATGCTATGGAAGAAGAGTTGCAATCTTTAAAAAGGAACAATACTTGGATGATTGTTGACAGGCCTGCTAACCAGAAACTTGTAGGTTGTAAATGGATATATAAGAAGAACCCAGTTACAAGCAAGGAAGGAGGAATAAGATATAAAGCAAGGCTTGTAGCAAGAGGGTTTTCACAGCAAGAAGGTGTGGATTATAATGAAATTTTTTCACCAGTGGTTAAACACTGCTCAATAAGGATATTGCTGTCATTAGTTACTCAGTTGGATTTGGAATTACATCAGATGGATGTAACAACAGCTTTCTTGCATGGAAATTTAGATGAGAAGATTTACATGAAGATTCCTGAAGGTGTTAGTCTACAAGGAGCCGACTCACATGCTTGTTTATTACTTAAGTCACTATATGGTCTGAAGCAAAATCCAAGACAGTGGTATCTCAGGTTTGATGAGTACATTACTTCTAATGGTTTTGTCAGAAGCATGTATTATAGCTGTGTGTACATAAGATGTGATAAAGGAAGCTATACTTATCTACTACTCTATGTAGATGATATACTGATAGCTTGCAGAGATATGGTAGGAATCAATTCAGTAAAGGATACTTTGAGAAAGGAGTTTGATATGAAAGATCTTGGTGAGGCAAGGATGATACTTAGAATGCAAATAGAAAGGAATAGGTCAGCTGGACTATTGAGGTTGTTTCAAGAGTCATACTTGGATAAAGTGCTAAAGAGATATAATATGAACCTTTGTAAGAGTGCATCAGTACCAGTTAAGCAAGGGATGAGTCTGTCATCTCTTCAAGGGCCTCAAACAGATAAAGAAAGGTTTGAAATGAGTAAAATACCATATGCTAGTGCAGTAGGCAGTCTGATATATGCTATGGTATGCTGTAGACCAGACTTAGCTTATGTGATGAGTGTGATCAATAGGTTTATGAGTGATCCTGGTCTGGTTCATTGGGATGCAGTGAAGTGGGCACTGAGGTATGTTAAAGGAACTATGTCATTTGGATTGAAGTTCCAGAAGCAAGATGTTTGGGATGAGGCCGTTGTTGGTTATGTGGATGCAGATTATGTAGCTAACCTTGATACAAGAAAGTCCATGACAGGTTATGTGTTCAACTTATTTGGAATAGCAATAAGTTGGAAGGCTACACATCAACACATTGTAGCACTTTCAACCACAGAGGCAGAATTTGTTGCTCTCACAGAAGCAATCAAGGAGGGTGTTTGGTTAGTTGGAATTTTGGGAGAGTTTGGTGTTCTGCAAGACACTATTGAAGTGTTTTGTGATAACCAAAGTGCTGTACATCTCTCAAAACATCAGGGGTATCATGAAAGGACTAAACACATTGATGTGAGACTCTATTTCATAAGAGATATGATAGATGAGAAACTAGTTGCTGTCAAGAATATTAAGACAGCTGAGAATCCTGCTGATATATTTACTAAGGCTCTATCTATTCAAAAGTTTGAATTGTGTAAGAGTCTTATTGGTATTTCCTAAAGATGGAGGAAGAAAGGTGGGCTGCAGCCTGTAATAGCAGCAAGGTGGAGAAGATAAAGCTAGTATGATGATGCAAGGTCTAAGGTGGAGATTTGTGAAGATATAGACCATGCATACGTAGGTTTGACTTAGGGTTCGACATGTTTGAACAGGTCGAACCAAATACGTCATGGTCGAACTGCAGAAGATTGAGGTAGGTTCGACATGTTGAACAGATCGAACCAAAGGCAGCGTGATCGAACCATAACAGATTAACTAGGATTCGACTTGGGTTCGACTTCCTGGAACAAGTCGAACCAAACATGTTTTGGTCGAATCTATCAGGTTGCTTGAAGGATCAAGTGATAAGTGATAAGATTGTTTGCATGCAGAAGTAAAGATAGACCATTCTGATTGGTTGGTAAGTAAGGGATCAGATTGGTGACATGGCAATGGAATCAGTTGGAAAGGGAGCAGCTGGAAGCATCAATCAGTTAGAAAATCAGTTGGTTATAACTGATTCAGTGTGCATGCTTCTGGTTGGTTGAGAGAGTATCCAAAGCATGGTCACACACATCCGTATAAGAGAGATCAGTCTGTTAGTTAAGTGATTTATTCATTTTTCAGATCATCTTCATCATCATCTTCTTCACATATCAGTTTCAAGCATTAGGGTTTTATAAGTGTGCTTGTAAGTTTGTAACCATCATTATCATCATAGTGAATTCTTCTCCTTTGGAAAGTGGATGTAGATCATTTTGATCGAACCACTATAATTCTTGTCTTCATACTTCAAGTTTTAGTTTCTGTTTTAATCAAATCAACACAACAAAGTGAGTAGGTTAGAGTGTAAGCAATTTTGGTGATCAAAAGCTTGCTGCATTCATAAGAATCGGCGGCGGTGGCTAAGACAATGCAAATCGAGTAGGAATCCCGTTCTTCTATCCATGGCTGCAGAGAGAGAGTGTTTAGAGAGGTGGGGACAGAGAGGGTGCCGCCGTGCATTGGTGGCGGAGTCACTGATGAGAAGAAAGACAGGAGGTGGAGGCTATCTTAGAGTGATTTCAGAGTCTGAAATGGCTACCATTACGTCCTAAATTTCTAACTATTTAAAACATCATATTTAAATAAATAAATCATTTTTAGCGGAAGCTTAAAGTAAATAAAATTTAATACTCCCTCCATCCCATAGTTAAGTTCACCAACACTGTAGATACGAGGTTTAAGAAAAGTTACTTTTTGACCAACTTTATTGACTTTTTAAGGGTATTGTGGTATTTTTAGGTAATAATTAAATTATAAAGTATGTTATGTGTGTTAGGTGGGAGTGGTATTTTTGAAATTAAGATAACTTTTGAGGTTGTTGGTTAATATGAAGTTTTCTTTTTTGGGTGGTGAAGAAAAGTATGAGACGGACGAAAACGAAAAGTGTGAACATAAGTGTGGGACGGAGGGAGTATATCAAATTCCAACCTGATAAGTTATAAAATTCAAATGTAATTCTTGAAATAAATTGCATAAGTTCATAAGTCTAGCAAAATTTAGAAATAATAATTAAGTCTTAATGAAATGAAACTGTGCTAAGCATCATCTTTATGTCCTACCACGCCAGCTCCTCCATTTGAAATGATAAAATATTTGGGGTGAGCAAAGCCACAAGCTCAGTGGAGAAATGTACTTGGCAAAATTAAATACCACATGCAAATACCAAATTAAGTAACATAATTCATGTAAATGTAAATATGCTGCATAACTGATTTCTCAATTATTCGAGTAGTAAAAGCCTCGTTTATAAAGGTTAGGAGACCTATCTGTATGTCTCGTTTATAAAGGTCAGGAGACCTATGTCTTGTCATGTCTCATTTATAAAGGTCATGAGACCTATATCTCGTTTATAAAGGTCGTGAGACCTATCTGTACATGCATGAACTTAAAGATACCACAAGCAGCAGTTAATAAAGTCAAGTAAGAATTTTCCCACCATTAAAATGAAACTGAGTTGACTGTAGTCCAAAATATTGATGCAGCAGAACTTCTAACTCACGAACTTCTCATCTCCTATACATAATAAAATATAAATAAGAATATAGTTCTAATCCTATTAAGGAGGAAACTAACTAAATAGTAATAAGATAATTCTATATGTACGTGTATTACACGGTTGAACTACTTAAAAAATATGGATAACCAAAACTGTAAATAATTAACTAGGTAAAATAATGTTATAAATAACTTAACTAAAAAAATAATATTTATAATAATTATAGATCAACCAGTTACATACGTGGGTATGTATGCATAGTTATGTTTAAAATAAGTAAATAGATGGAACTGATATTTAAGGTAATTGCAACCAGATTGCCTACTATGATCATATGTGGTCCCCGACAAACAATTAGAAATAATTATAAGTAGAATAAAAAAAATAAAATAAAGGCTATGATACTTATTTGTCAAATATACAGACTTTGCATATAAACTAGGATTGGGAAGTTTAATTAGAACTTTGAAACAGAGGAGATTTGAAATCAGTAATAGGGAAAATAAAATGAAAGAGGAAAAGAGAAAATAAATATTAAATAGATGGTAATTTATTAAAAAGAATGAGTTAAGAATCAATATTTCTAACAAGTAGATACCAATGACAGTAATATATATTTAGCAAACCAACAATGGCACAGTGCATCTACGTGGACTGTCATCACAAGTTCTAACGTTGAGAAAGATGGCGAATAGTCGAAATATGATGTTAATAAAATGAAATAAAATATAAGAAAATAATTCATAGGATAATTACTAGGCTGACAAATAAAAGTGCGATTAAAATACCCGGTGCTAGACTTTGATTTCTTGTATTACCCTATAGTGGAGAACGTTGAATAGCATGAAGTAGTTTTCTGGATTGTACAATGTGAAGTGAACTCGTATGACCAAATAGAAAGATCCGATGTATATTATGATAGAGAATGGGATTTTATGTGTACGTAGGAAATTAGTTCCTACTCTCAAGGGATTAGGGATGGCTTATTGAGTGAAAAGTAGAAAAGGATATCTATCTTCTAAATTTGAAATTTATAATAATAAATAAATAATGATCATAAATAATTAATATATGTGGTCGCTACATCCTACCCCTCTAAAAATAAATTTCGTCCTCGAAATTAAGTAATGTACCGTTTTGCTCTTTTTTCTCATCGATCATAGCAAACATCCTCGGTTTCTCACCTGATCTCTAAGTAAGTCCACTAGCTGTAGGTTGTGCTCTCGACTTTGAACTCATCTGTGCTCCCTTAGGGCAATTATATGATGCGTGCACCGGCTCATGATATCTGTAGTATCTCCCTTGACCATCTAAATACGCTACCCTATGGTTCTTTTCACATGTGCTGCAGATAGGCTTAGGTGTCTGATAGTTGGACCCAGTATACTTTCCAGTGTATACATGCCTAGACTGATTTATGCTTTTGCTTTGAGTAGTACCTTCCCACTTTCTTTTACCTGAAGTCTCAATTTTTTCTGTCTTGCTTTCTCCATTTCCATGTTCGAACCTATTTTCTCTGCCTTCCGATAAGTCTCAGTAAAAGGCAATGCACCATGACTGGCGACGATATGGCGTATCTCAGGTCGAAGCCCCTTCATGAATCGTCTAGTCATCTTACGATCCGTATCGACCAATTCTGGAATGGATCTACACAGCTGATTAAATTTCCTCTCATACTCAATCACAGTCGTATCTCCTTGCTGCAGTTCAAGAAACTCAGCTTCTTTCTTATCACGGTAAGAGTTGGGGTAATATTTATCCATAAAAATATTCTTAAAATCATCCCAAGCAAGAGCTACCCTATCCTGTGCTGGTCTCATCCTCCAATAGCCATTCCACCAATGATATGCATCCTCAACTATCAGAAAGGAAGCCAGGAGAACTCGTTGTGCATCATTACACTGCATGACATCAAAGATCCTGTCTAACGTTATGAGCATGTGTTCTACATATTCTGGCTGCTCACGTCCTGTAAGTTTAGGTGGGTTGTACCGCTGAAATTTCTTCGATAGATCACCTTGAGGATTTCCCAAACCTTGATTTGGAACTTGTTGCGGAGCTTGGTTTGGAACTTCATGCGGAGCTTGGTTCTTATTAGGGTTCTGAACCAAACTCGGCAAGGCATTAGTATCAGCAACATTAGCAATAGCATTTCTATTGGCGTTTCTACGAGGAGTTCTAAGTCAACGTCTGGCCTGCATCCTGCATAAAATTCGAGCTACTAATACATTAAGCGTTTTACTAATGATATATATATAATAATTCTAATTAATAGGCTCTAAGTACTATAAATGACTTATCCTTACTGCATCAATACTTGAATTAAAATCATTTAAAAATGTTTTAAACTCACAGGAATTCGTAAAATAATAAACTTGCATAAATATAATTTCTGTAAATGTCATACCTCATTAGAGCTGCCGTAGTGTAACGGATAGATGCTAGCATTTATTTTTAAAACGGGTATACAGAATCGTATAACCGCTCTAATACCACAATGTCACATCCTAAATTTCTAACTATTTAAAACATCATATTTAAATAAATAAATTATTTTTAGCGGAAGCTTAAAGTAAATAAAATTTAATATATCAAATTCCAACCTAATAAGTTATAAAATCCAAATGTAATTTTTGAAATAAATTACATAAGTTCATATGTCTAGCAAAATTTAAAAATAATAATTAAGTCTTAATGAAATGAAACTGTGCTAAGCATCATCCTTATGTCCCACCACGCCAGCTCCTCCATCTGAAATGATAAAATATTTGGGGTTAGCAAAGCCACAAGCTCAGTGGAGAAATATACTTGGAAAAATTAAATACCACATGCAAATACCAAATTAAGTAACATAATTCATGTAAATGTAAATGTAGTGCATAACTGATTTCTCAATTATTCGAGTAGTATAAGTCTCGTTTATAAAATCAGGAAACCTATCTGTATGTCTCGTTTATAAAGGTTAGGAGACCTATGTCTCGTCATGTCTCATTTATAAAGGTCATGAGAACTATGTCTCATTTATAAAGGTCATGAGACCTATCTGTACATGTATGAACTCAAAGATACCACAAGCAGCAGTTAATAAAGTCAAGTAAGAATTGTCCCACCTTTAAAATGAAACTGAATTGACTGTAGTCCAAAATATTGATGCAGCAGAACTTCTAAGTCACGAACTTCTCGTCTCCTATACAAAATAAAATATAAATAAGAATATGGTTGTAATCCTAATAAGGAGGAAACTAACTAAATTGTAATAAGATAATTCTATGTGTACGTGTATTACACGGTGGAACAGTTTAAAAAATATGGATAACCAAAACTGTAAATAATTAACTAGGTAAAATAATGTTATAAATAATTTAATTAAAAAATATTTATGATAATTATAGGTCAACCAGTTACATACGTGGGTATGTATGCATAGTTATCTTTAAAATAAGTAAATAGATGGAACTGGTATTTAAGGTAATTGCAACCAAATTGTCTACTATGATCATATGTGGTCCCCGGAAAATAATTAGAAATAATTATAAGTAGAATAAAAAAAAGGCTATGATACTTATTTGTCAAATATACAAACTTTACATATAAACTCGGATTGTGAACTTTAATTAGAATCTTTGAAACAGAGGAGATTTGAAATCAGTAATAGGAAAAATAAAAGGAAAGAGAAAAATAGAAAATAAATAATAAATAGATGGTAGTTTATTAAAAAGAATGAGTTAAGAATTAATATTCCTAACAAGTAGATACTAATGAAAATAATATATATTTAGCAAACCAACAATGGCACAGTGCAACTACGTGGACTGTCATCACAAGTTATAACGTTGAGAATGATGGCGAATAGTCAAAATATGATGCTAATAAAACGAAACGAAATATAAGAAAATAATTCGTAGGATAATTACTAGGCTGACAAATAAAAGTGCGATTAAAATACCCGGTGCTAGACTTTGTTTCTTGTATTACCCTCTAATGGAGAACGTTGAATAGCATGAAGTGGTTTTCTGGATTGTACGATGTGAAGAGAACTCGTATGACCAAATAGAATGATCCGATTTATATTATGATAGAGAATGGGATTTTATGTGTACGTTGGAAATTAGTTCCTACTCTCAAGGGATTAAGGATGGTTTGTTGAGAGAAAAGTGGAAAAGGATATCTATCTTCTAAATTTAAAATTAATAATTATAAATAAATAATGATCATAAATAATTAATATATGTGGTCACTACATCCTACCCTCTAAAAATAAATTTTGTCCTCGAAATTAAGTAACGTAGCATTTTGTTGTTCTTCCTCATAAATCATAGCAAACATCCTCGATTTTCCACCTGATCTCTGAGTAAGCCCACTAGCTGCAAGTTGTGCTCTCTTCCCTGAACTCATCTATGCTCCCTTAGGGCAATTATATGATGCGTGCACCGGCTCATGACATCTAAAGCATCTCCCTTGACCAGCTAAACACTCTACCCTATGATTCTTTCCACATAAGCTGCATTAGGCTTAGGTGTCTGATAGTTGGGCCCAGAATACTTTCCAGTGTATACTTGCCTAGACTGATTTAAGCTTCTACTTTGAGTAGTACATTCCCACTTTCTTTTACCGAAGTCTCAATTTTTTTCTGTCTTACTTTCTCCATTTCCATGTTCGAACCTATTTTCTCTGCCTTCCGATAAGTCTCAGTAAAAGGCAATGCACCATGACTGGCGACGATATAGTGTATCTTAGGTCGAAGCCCCTTCATGAACCGCCTAGTCATCTTACGATCCGTATCGACCAATTTTGGGACGGATCTACACAGCTGATTAAATATTCTCTCATACTCAATCACAGTCGTATCTCCTTGCTGCAGTTCAAGAAACTCAGCTTCTTTCATATCACGGTAAGAGTTGGGGTAATATTTATCCATCAAAATATTCTTAAAATCATCCCAAGCAAGAGCTACCCTATCCTGTGCTGGTCTCATCCTCCAATAGCCATTCCACCAATGATATGCATCCTCAACTATCAGAAAAGAAGCCAGGAGAAATCGTTGTGCATCATTGCACTGCATGACATCAAAGATCCTGTCTAACGTTATGAGCATGTCTTCCACATACTCTGGCTGCTCACGTCCTGTAAGTTTAGGTGGATTGTACCGCTGAAATTTCTCTGATAGATCACCTTGAGGATTTCCTGAAACTTGATTTGGAACGTATTGCGGAGCTTGGTTTGGAACTTCATGAGGAGCTTGGTTCTGATTAGGGTTCTGAACCAAACTCGGCAAGGCATTAGTATCAGCAGCATTAACATTTCTATTGGCGTTCCTACGAGGAGTTCTAAGTCTACGTCCGGCCTGCATCCTGCATAAAATTCGGACTACTAATACATTAAGTGTTTTACTAATGATATATAATAATTCTAATTAATAGGCTCTAAGTACTATAAATAACTTATCCTTACTGCATCAATACTCGAATTAAAATCATTTAAAAATATTTTAAGCTCACACGAATTCGTAAAATGATAAACTTGCATAAATGTAATTTCTGTAAATGTCATACCTCATTGGAGCTGCCGTGGTGTGATGGATAGATGCTAGCATTTATTTTTAAAATGGGTAAAAAGAATCGTATAACCTATCTGATACCACAATGTCATATCCAAAATTTCTAACTATTTAAAACATCATATTAAATAAATAAATAATTTTTAGCGGAAGCTTAAAGTAAATAAAATTTAATATATCAAATTCCAGCCTAATAAGTTATAAAATCCAAATGTAATATTTGAAATAAATTGCATAAGTTCATAAGTCTAGCAAAATTTAGAAATAATAATTATGTCTTTATGAAATGAAACTGTGCTAAGCATCATCCTTATGTCCCACCACGCCAGCTCCTCCATATGAAATGATAACATATTTGGGGTGAGCAAAGACACAAGCTCAGTGGAGAAATGTACTTGGCAAAATTAAATACCACATGCAAATACCAAATTAAGTAACACAATTCATGTAAATATAAGTGTACTGCATAACTGATTTCTCAATTATTCGAGTAGTAAAAGTCTCGTTTATAAAGGTCAGGAGATTTATCTGTATGTCTCGTTTATAAAGGTTAGGAGACATATGTCTCGTAATGTCTCATTTACAAAGGTCATGAGAACTATGTCTCATTTATAAAGGTCATGAGATCTATCTGTACATGCATGAACTCAAAGATACCACAAGCAGTAGTTAATAAAGTCAAGTAAGAATTTTCCCACCTTTAAAATGAAATTGAGTTTACTGTAGTCCAAAATATTGATGCAGCAGAACTTCTAACTCACGAACTTCTCGTCTCCTATACATAATAAAATATAAATAAGAATATGGTTGTAATCCTAATAAGGAGGAAACTAACTAAATAGTAATAAGTTAATTCTATATGTACGTGTATTACACGGTGGAATAGTTTAAAAAATATGGATAACCAAAATTGTAAATAATTAAATAGGTAAAATAATGTTATAAATAACTTAACTAAAAAAATATTTATAATATTTATAGGTCAACCAGTTACATACGTGGGTATGTATGCATAGTTATCTTTAAAATAAGTAAATAGATGGAACTGGTATTTAAGGTAATTGCAACAAAATTGCCCACTATGATCATATGTGGTTCCCGGAAAACAATTAGAAATAATTATACGTAGAATAAATAAAACAAAATAAAGGCTATGATACTTATTTGTCAAATATACAGACTTTGCATATAAACTCGGATTGGGAACTTTAATTAGAATCTTTGAAACAGAGGAGATTTGAAATCAGTAATAGGGAAAATAAAAGGAAAGAGGAAAAGAGAAAATAAGTAATACATAGATGGTAGTTTATTAAATAGAATGAATTAAGAATTAATATTCCTAACAAGTAGATACTAATGACAATAATATATATTTAACAAACCAACAATGGCACAGTGCATCTACATGGACTGTCATCACAAGTTCTAACGTTGACAAGGATGGCGAATAGTCGAAATATGATGCTAATAAAATGAAACAAAATATAAGATAATAATTCATTGGATAATTACTATGCTGACAAATAAAAGTGCGATTAAAATACCTAGTGCTAGACTTCGATTTCTTGTATTACCCTCTAATGGAGAATGTTGAATAGCATGAAGTGGTTTTCTGGATTGTACAATGTGAAGAGAACTCGTATGACCAAATAGAATGATCTGATGTATATTATGATAGAGAATGAGATTTTATGTGTACGTAGGAAATTAGTTCTTACTCTCAAGGGATTAGGGATGGCTTGTTGAGAGAAAAGTGAAAAAGGATATCTATCTTTTAAATTTGAAATTAATACTAATAAATAAATAATCATCATAAATAATTAATATATGTGGTCGCTACATCCTACCCCTTTAAAAATAAATTTCGTCCTCGAAATTAAGTAACGTACCATTTTGCTATTCTTCCTCATCGATCATAGTAAACATCCTCGATTTTCCACCTGATCTCTGAGTAAGTCCACTAGCTGCAGGTTGTGCTCTCGACCTGAACTCATCTGTGCTACCTTAGGGTAATTATATGATGCGTGCCCCGGCTCATGACATCTGTAGCATCTCTCTTGACCAGCTAAACACGCTACCCTATGGTTCTTTCCACATGTGCTGCAGATAGGCTTAGGTATCTGATAGTTGGGCCAGTACACTTTCCAGTGTATACTTGCCTAGACTGATTTACGCTTTTGCTTTGTGTAGTACCTTCCACTTTCTTTTACCCGAAGTCTCAATTCTTTTCTGTCTTGCTTTCTCCATTTCCATGTTCGAACCTATTTTCTCTACCTTTCGATAAGTCTCGGTAAAAGGCAATGCACCATGACTGACGATGATATAACGTATCTCAGGTTGAAGCCCCTTCATGAATCGTCTAGTCATCTTACGATCCATATCGACCAATTCTAGGACAGATCTACACAACTCGTTAAATTTCCTCTCATACTAAATCACAGTCATATCTCCTTGCTGCAGTTTAAGAAACTCAGCTTCTTTCTCATCACGGTAAGAGTTGGGGTAATATTTATCCATCAAAATATTCTTAAAATCATCCCAAGCAAGAGCTACCCTATCCTGTGCTAGTCTCATCCACCAATTGCCATTCCACCAATGATATTCATCCTCAACTATCAGAAAGGAAGCCAGGAGAACTCGTTGTTCATCATTGCACTGCATGACATCAAAGATTCTGTCTAACGTTATGATCATATCTTCCACATACTCTGACTGCTCACGTCCTGTAAGTTTAGGTGGGTTGTACCGCTGAAATTTCTCCGATAGATCACCTTGAGGATTTCCCGGAACTTGATTTGGAACTTGTTACGGAGCTTGGTTTGGAACTTCATGCGGAGCTTGGTTCTGATTAGGGTTCGGAACCAAATTCGGCAAGGCATTAGTATCAGTAGCATTAGCATTAGCATTTCTATTGACGTTCCTACGAGGAGTTCTAAGTCTACGTCCGGCCTGCATCCTACATAAAATTTGGGCTACTAATACATTAAGCGTTTTACTAATGATATATAATAATTCTAATTAATAGGCTCTAAGTACTATAAATGACTTATCCTTACTGCATCAATACTCGAATTAAAATCATTTAAAAATATTTTAAGCTCACATGAATTCGTAAAATTATAAACTTTCATAAATATAATTTCTATAAATGTCATACCTCATTGGAGCTGCCGTAGTCTGACGGATAGATGCTAGTATTTTTAAAACGGGTATACAAAATCATATAACCGCTCTGATACCATAATATCACATCCAAAATTTCTAATTATTTAAAACTTTATATTTAAATAAATAAATCATTTTTAGCGGAAGCTTAAAGTAAATAAAATTTAATATTTCAAATTCCAACCTGATGAGTTATAAAATCCAAATGTAATTTTTGAAATAAATTGCATAAGTTCATAAGTCTAGCAAAATTTAGAAATAATAATTAAGGCATATTGAAATGAAACTGTGCTAAGCATCATTCTTATGTCCCACCCGCCAGCTCATCTATCTGAAATGATAAAATATTTGGGGTGAGCAAAGCCACAAGCACAGTGGAAAATTGTACTTGAAAAAATTAAATACCATATGCAAATACCAAATTAAGTAACATAATTCATGTAAATGGTAATGTACTGCATAACTGATTTCTCAATTATTCGAGTAGTAAAAGTCTCGTTTATAAAGGTCAGGAGACCTATCTGTATAACTCGTTTATAAAGGTCAGGAGACCTATGTCTCATCATGTCTTATTTATAAAGGTCATGAGACCTATATCTCATTTATAAAGGTCATGAGACCTATCTATACATGCATGAACTCGAAGATACCACAAGCAGCAGTTAATAAAATCATGTAAGAATTTCTCCACATTTAAAATAAAACTGAGTTCATTGTAGTCCAAAATATTGATGCAGCAGAACTTCAAACTCACGAACTTCTCGTCTCCTATACATAATAAAATATAAATAAGAATATGGTTTTAATCCTAATAAGGACGAAACTAACTAAATTGTAATAAGATAATTCTATATATATGTGTATTACATGGTGGAATTTTTAAAAAAATATGGATAACCAAAACTGTAAATAATTAACTAGGTAAAATAATGTTATAAATAACTTAACTAAAAAAAATATTTATAATAATAATATGTCAACCAGTTACATACATGGGTATGTATGCATAGTTATCTTTAAAATAAGTAAATAGATGGAACTGGTATTTAAGGTAATTGCAACCAGATTGCCTACTATGATCATATGTGGTCCCCAGCAAACAATAAGAATTAATTATAAGTAGAATAAAAAAAATGAAGTAAAGGCTATGATACTTATTTTTCAAATATACAGACTTTGTATATAAACTTAGATTGAGAACTTTAATTAGAATCTTTGAAACAGAGGAGTTTTGAAATCAGTAATAGGGAAAATAAAAAGAAAGAGGAAAAGAGAAAATAAATAATAAATAGATGGTAGTTTATTAAAAAGAATGAGTTAAGAATTAATATTCCTAACTAGTAGATACCAATGACAGTAATATATATTTAGCAAACCAACAATGGCACAGTGCATCTACATGGACTGCCATCACAAGTTCTAACGTTGAGAAGGATGGCGAATTGTCAAAATATGATGCTAATAAAACGAAACGAAATATAAAATAATAATTCATAGGATAATTACTAGGCTGACAAATAAAAGTGCAATTACAATACCCGGTGCTAGACTTCGATTTCTTGTATTACCCTCTGATGGAGAACGTTGAATAACATGAAGTGGTTTTTTGGATTGTACGATTTGAAGAGAACTCGTATGACCAAATAGAATGATCCGATCTATATTATGATTGAGAATGGGATTTTATGTGTACGTAGAAAATTAGATCCTACTCTCAAGAGACTAGGGATGGCTAGTTGAGAGAAAAGTGGAAAAAGGATATCTATCTTCTAAATTTGAAATTAATAATAATTAATAAATAATGATCATAAATAATTAATATATCTGGTCGCTACATCCTACCCCTCTAAAAATAAATTTCGTCCTCGAAATTAAGTAATATACCATTTTGCTCTTCTTTCTCATCGATCATAGCAAACATCCTCGGTTTTCCACCTGATCTCTGAGTAAGTCCTCTAGTTACAGGTTGTTCTCTCGACCCTGAACTCATTTGTGCTCCCTTAGGGCAATTATATGAAAAAAATGCAAAGTTCGAATAAAAGGTGTACTTGTGCAACATGCAAGAAAACAGATGACTAATTTCTATAATTTTTGTATATTCTTGTGAAAGCACAAACTAGTTGTGTAATATAGGTTTGAAAATCCACGAGAAGAGGGTCACGTGGGCGTAAGAATCGCTTATATCAGAGTTTTTATGAAAAAGTTATGCTCAAAATCGTGAGATCGCACAGCTGCTAGCGAGAATTCCAAAAATACATGAAAATTACCCTCTATTTCCTATTTTAGTGGAGGCCAAGTTATTTCCTACTCTCACATGCCTCATATCTTCCGTAATTATATTTTCTCTAATATTTCATGATCTTACACCTCCTACTCCTTATTATCTTATTCCATTCTCATACCTATTTATACTCCATTCTAATCACCACATAAAAGTGGGGAGTAATCGCCTAATCTACCATCACCACATCACTTAGGGTTTTGAACCCTAACCACCATATCCGTCTTTTATCTTCTACCCATCATCCGCCATCCACCATCTGCAGAGGATTCAAGAGAGTATTTGTCTACTTGATCGGAGACGGGAATTCTGGAGAGGACGGAGTTGAAGAAAGAGAACCAAACAAATAAGTTTTTCTTTCTTTACTTTATTCTTTCTAGTTTTTAGACTCATGGATAAATCTTCTTTCATAGGCATGGTTGTTGCTTGTAACACCATGGGTTATGTCTTTTTGGTAGTGTTAGAGTTTTGATGGTTTAATTCGTATCTGATTTGATTGCCCTAAACTTGGATTTCTTATACTGCAGATTATTTATTCCTTATTGAAGAAGAGATTTTGAGACTTCTAATTATTGTATTTTGAGTTTTGATTTCTTTTATTATTCATGACGTTATAGTTAATATGATTCTTTTTTTCTGTATGATAATTGTTGTTTCCTGTGGCAGTCTTATGGCATTGACCAATATAACTTAAGACAGCTAGACAATCAATTTGGAATATTAATTACTTGATAAATTATTAGGTAATTGGTAAGGAGACATATGATTAATAATTTAGTACATAGAAAGGGAGAATCAATTAATTAGTAAGTACCCTTTAAGGGAAACACGTTAGTTGCATTAGTATCATTATAAGTGTTAGATCTTACTTGATCAAGATGGTCTAACTAGACTTAGCGATCCTCCTATAAATATCTGCATTTAATTAATTAGGGTTTAGAATAATCTGTCACGTGGTTAAACTAGATTATCTTATCATTATCAGTCTTTTATCTTGGAATACTTAATTATTTTCTCGCCATCGTATCTTATTTTATTTTATTAGTTATTCATTAATTTTTCTAAATTGGGTTTGTCTTAAATAGAAATAGTCATATTAGATTTATTTCTCACTCTGACACTATCCCATGGGTTAGATAATTTAACTTGGTCACATGCGCACTACAATCGATCCATTATATTTGAGGATGAGATTCATATTTTTGAAAGAAAATAGTGAACATGCAATCATGGAGAAATAAGGCACGTCATCCTTGGAGATGGTGGTGCTTGATTGGTGTTAAATTCACTTAAATTGGATCAATTTTATGGCTTTATTTAATAATTAAGTATGATTTTACTTGTTAAATCTATTAATTTGCATGATTATTTGGAAAAAATATATATTTTTATTGATTGTTGCAAAAATATGATGATTTTGATAAAATTGGATTCTACAAGTAAAGAGGAAGATATGGGCGAAAACGACACTCGATTTGGAGTTAAAAGGGTGAGAATGAACTAAAATAAAATTTGCTAAAGATTCTCATTTTTTGCCCATGAAGTAAATTGACCCACATGGAATAACCTATTCCAAATTTGAGTAAGATCTTTACATAATTCATGTTTAATAATTTACACTTCATATTCTACATCACATTTGAGAGAGCTTTTAAGTAAGATCTTCATTAGTAGAGATTTCTTCTCCCTTTGGGGAAGGAATCGAAATTTCTTTAATGTAATTTTTTTATTTATAGATTATGATTTTAATATTTTCCAAGAAGGTGGAGACACCAAGAAAAGGATGATGACACCAAGGAAATGATGAACTACATGGGTGTAAAAACTACATTTGGTGAAATCTAATCTTACATATTATCTTTTTGTTTTTTATGTTTTGGATGAATTATGAATAAATTTGTGATATTGTCCAAATTGTATTCCCAACTTTGATTAGTTTCATTTATAGATGCTTAATCTATATTTTTGATTTGTGTGTTTAATTGTCTATTAGATATGGTTAGAACAGAGTTCATGATGAGCGTTTCTTTACGTGCAAAATTAATTCCCAAGTATTAAAGATATCAATTGCAGCTTAGACAAGCGACCAAGTTAAATATCGAACCCAAAGGATGGCGTATTATCAATTTAATTATAAGCTAATTAATTAAGACTTGATTCTGCAATAAAAATTTGTGGAATAATTTTTAATCTACTAAACAAGTAATTAAATAACAAGAAAAATAAATCAAGCAGTAAAGATAAACGAAAGTGGATCAAGTGAGAGAGTAGGTGGCTCTAGAATAATCTAGGTTTACTAAATAATTTTCCTCTCAAGTGTACTATCCGAATCTGCCTTGTGAATTGTGGACGCATCACTAAACAATGCATATCTACTCTATAAACACAAGTAAACATGCGTTTAACACGTGTGAGTAACCTTGGAGCAAGAGAATAATTTCACCCCCCTTTCTAGGTACTATCAGTATCAATTATTTTACGCGCGCCTGGTACTCTAACCCTATATGATCTCCCTTTATAGGTAATATAAAATTAACCTCTTTATCCTTTTTACTAACCCGAATTTAATTTAATTAATAAATATTCATATATGATAGTTCTAATGAAGTTTCGGAGTCCCCTCACTTAGAATCATAACATAAAACTCTGTTCAGCGGTAAACGCACTTAATCAACTACCAAGATATATATTCAGACTCTATATAATAGTTGAAGATGCACAAAACGATCGTGAATATGGATTAAAATGCACAATCATATATAAAATAAACCCACAAGTATTGTACGGAGGATACACAAGAGAATTTAATTAATTCATATAACCTTCAAAAACCCTAGAACTACCAAAACGGTTCTAGCCCATGATGTTGCGAAGAACAATCATGGGGTTGGATAGATCTTACCCATATGTCTGGAAAATTACAAGATAAATTAGGAAACAAAGTAAACCCTAGATGCGGGAGTCGTCGCTTTCTTCTCCATCTTGAATCTTCCTCTCAGTTCTCCACTTGATTCAACAGACGAATCTCCACAGCTCTGACGGATGGATGGAGGAAGGGATAGATGTAGAGGATGGTGTGGGGGGTGATCCCCCTTGTGGGGTGGTGTAGGATGTTATGTTTCTGAATGTGAATTATGTTCCTTTTATACTTGGAACTCTCTTAATGAACCTTGGATGAGCTTTTTTGATGAAAATATGCACATACATGCACTGAGGATGTAAAACCATATAGATCTGGAAAATCGCAATGCCGTTCAACTAGAGTGATTTTGGTCAAACAATGGTCGAACGGACCACCTGTACGTGCATCAATTTTTTCACGCTGTTCGACCACCGTTCGACTAAAATGTCTTGGTCAAATGGCCTTCTCTTTACTCGAATGGCCTCAAACAGAGGATCATTTTTGCGCAAGAATCGCCTCAATCGAAGTTTGGATGTGAAAGTTATGCTCAAAACTGTGAGATTGCACAATCACGCCCAAGAGGTCCATTTAACCAGCCGTTCAAGTCGGATTTAAGATCTTACCCATATGTCTTGGTCGAATGGCCTTGTACTTGGTCGGACGGCCTTGTACTTGGTCAGATGGCGTCTTGAATTCTTTCCCTTCCGATTCTGAGCGCTTCTGTCCTGTCTTCCTGTGAAAGTAAGCTCAAACGACCTCAGTAGCACCAGATTTGTGACTTTTCCATGCATAACTCAATTCATCTCGATTTAAGACCAAATCGCACACAATTATCACATAAATCAGAGCTCAAATTACGTGAAAATTTTCACTCTTTTCAGGTTACTTATGTGTCTTAACCAGATGGGCTAGCTCATCTGGCCACTGGGCTCTTCACTTAAGTGCGAGTCCCAGGTTCGATTCCCATTGGAAACGAATTAGGGGAGAGTATAAGGAGGCTTGGAGAAAGGGAAAGTATGGGTGTTTGGTGAACTAACTACTAACTATACTAACAACTAACATTTACCGATAAAAAAAGTTCACTTATGTGTCCTCATCTGGCCACTGGGCTCTTCACTTAAGTGCGAGTCCCAGGTTCGATTCCCATTGGAAACGAATTAGGGGAGAGTATAAGGAGGCTTGGAGAAAGGGAAAGTATGGGTGTTTGGTGAACTAACTACTAACTATACTAACAACTAACATTTACCGATAAAAAAAGTTCACTTATGTGTCTTAAGAGTTAATTGAATCATTTTATCATATGGGTTATGTTGATTAATGTGAGAAGAGTTGGAGACAACCTCTGATGTTTAAACTACATAAATGAACACTAGAAATATTAGATCGAGAAGTCAGTCAATCTAGTGGGGGAACTCAACCTTAATACATTCATAGTACCTAACAAGTGAATTTACCTATTCCCTTCGTCTCACCCAAAGGGTGCATTTTGCTTTTTGGTACGTGGATTAAGGAGTATTATTATTAATGTGCAGTGGGTAGTGTATGAGTGTGAGTGTGGGTCTCATATTTTAATTGTATTAGTGGGTATGTGTGGGACTGATGAGCGTTTTCTCAACACACAAAATTAATCCTCAAGTATAAGGATATCAATTGTAGTTTCGATAGGTGACCAAGTGTTTATCGTACCCAAGAGATGGATAATTATCAATTCAATTATATTCTAATTAACTAAGATTATGTGGCAAATTGGTTTTGATTTTGTTATGAAACTAAATAACATATAAGTAAAAATAGTAAGGTAAATAAACAAGCAATAGATAAAATTTAGTTGTGATCAAGTAAGTAATAGAGTAGTTCTTCAGGTCATCCATTTTTACTTATTAATTTTCTTTTCATGTGTTGATGTCCGACTCTACCTTGTAGTTTATGGACGCATCACTAAGCCATGCAAGCGTCTCTATAGACACAAGTAAACAAGCGTATAACACATGTGAATATCCTCGTAGCAAGAGATATACTTCACCCCCTTTCTAGGTACTATAATAATCAATTATTTCCCGTGCACTTAGTACTCTAACCTTATTTGATCTCTCTTTTTAGGTACTATAAAGTTATACTCTTTATCCTACTTATTAACCCGAATAAGATTCAATTAACAAGTATCTATATAAGATAGTTCTAATAAGACTTTGAAATCCCTTCACTTAGAATTATAACATGTAATCCTGCTCAGCAGTGAACGCACTCAATCAATAACCAAGAGATGTATTCAGACTCTACACAACTGTTAATGATGCACAAAACGACCGTGAGTATGAATTTAAAAAGCACAATCTATATAGAATAAACCACAAGTAGTGTTGTACGGAGTCTACACATGAAAATTCAATTAACGCATAAAACTTTTATAACCCTAGAACTACCAGAGCGGTTCTAGCCCATGATTGATTTAGGAACAATCATGGTAGGGTTTGATGATGGATGGATGATGAATGATTCCTCTTTCTCCTGCGAAAGCTCTCATTTTATACTTGTAAACTCTCCTTACGGGCTTTGGATGGGCTTTTTAAGCGAACACATGCACTAACGGTGTAAAAATATAACTTTGGTAAGTTTTCGTACGTCAGTTCGACCAAATAGATTAGTCGAACTCGCCCAGGCAGGTCGAACTCCAGGTCGAATCCACCTGTAACTCGGCCTCTGATTCTAAATTCGACCAGAGTCCTGATCGAACTGGATACTTCCTGGTTGAATTGGTACTGCTTCTGTTTAGGCTTCTAGTTCGACTAAGGTTCGACCAAGTGGTTTGGTCAAACTCTCCTATCGTGGTCGAACGGCACTTTTCCATGCTAAGTTCGACCAGCAGTGCTGGTCGAACTCCCTCCTTCTTGGTTGAATCCGACCCCTACTTGCTCGAATCGCATGCCTACTTTTTCCTATTTTCGGATCTGATCACTTCCAACTCGTTTTTCTTCGAAAATTAACTCAAATAGCCTTGTATACACTTGATTCGTGACTTTTCACCATGTATATCGATTCACATCGAATTATAACTATTTAACATACCATAAGTACACGAATCTAAGCTCGAAACTAGTGAATTTACACATGATTAGAGCTATTTTCACCTAGATTTTAGTGTCTTTTTATATTTGTTTTCGTATTATTTTATCCGTATTTTATATATTATTTGGTTGTGTTTGGTATTTTTATTGAAATGTGTGTGAATGAGCTTAAACTTAAGATTTTCACTTTTTATTGGATGCTAAACATGATAAGGAAGATGTAGGAAAAAGCGGATCTCAATTCGGAGTTGAAACGAGGGAGAACGAGCCAAAACAGTGAAGAAATGAAGGAGCCAGCACACGAGCCGTGTAGCCAACATGGCCCTGTAAGAGTTGGCCGTGCGGCGACATCTAGTCACTCAACATGGGCAACTTCAGGTCGTGTCCAGTTGCACGAGTCGAGTCGGGAGCACGAGCCGTGTCGCCAACACGGCCCTGTAAGAAGTGGCCGTGTGGAGACATCAGAAGAGCCAACACGATCACCCTGTGCCCGTGTTACAACACACGACTCGTGTTGCAGCACACGAGCCGTGTTGCGTAACACGGCCCTGTAAGGCGAGGCCGTGCGGCAGCATCAGAAGACACAACACGGCCACCTCGTGGCCGTGTTGCATAACACGACTCGTGTTGTGTATTTTCCTGCAGAAATTTTCAGATCCTTCTAGAAGCCTCCAAAGGGGTATAAATACCCCTTTATTCAACAATTGGCAGGAGATCCGAGATTCCGATCATCTACACATACATCACACACCATTTCTTCCATTTTCCACCATCATCTTCATCCACTTTCATCCATTTTGATCCATCTTCATCATCTCCATTAATTCTCCATCAAAACTTCATCCCTTCCATTGGGTGTGAGAGATCTCAAGGAATCAAGAGCTAGAGGTGGAGATCAAGAAGAATAGAAGATTCTCTTCAAGAAATTGATAGGGAAGAATCCATTCATTTTGTATTTCTTTAGATTTAAGACTATGGGTATTTGTAATGAATCATTTATTTGTTTTATTACTTTTATCATGTTAGGCTAATCCCTCTAGTTGGATTAGGAATATGAAGAGCATATTAGATTTATATTATCATGTGGATTAAATTGGTTTTTGATTTAATTGATGTTGATTTCTATTCATGGAGTTTAATTGTCTTGATGTTGTGATGGCATAGTTTGTTATTCATGAATGTTTATTGGTTTAATGGATTGTTGATCAATGGATTATTTGTGGTAATTAAATGCTGTCATGATGTTCATGTATGTATTGCTTGGAGTGAGACGGAAATGACCCTCTATAGTATTAGGAAGGCATGAATAGACTTTGAGTTTGGGTTTGACCGAAAGGATATTTGAATTCAATGAGGGGAACCAATCCATTCGTTGGCCTTAGTACACAAAAAGGGAGAGTTTAATCTAACTAGTACCTAGATGGAAGGGGTTAATGTTGGGCTTTGATCTTAAGTGCTTTTGGGAGTCTAAAATGGATCAACAACCTTTGTAACCCGAAAGGGAGCTTAGGATACAATCGTGATCACCCTTAGTCTACATCAATTGAGTTGAATTCCGTTTGCATGATAATATGAATCGTGTGTGCTTGGATGTTTCTAATCCCATGTTTTTTCATACTTGAACTTTAGTACCCATTTTCTTTACTTGTCATTTATCTTATTTGCTATCTTATTTACTTGCTACTTGTTTTAGTTGTTAATCAATCTCAAAACCCCCGATCATCTTTACAAAAACAACATGAACATGAGCTCACGTATTTTGCTAGTCCGAACATAACTCCTTATTGGATTGATAATTTTTCTTGGGATATACTAATACAACGATCGAGTATTCTTACTCGTGAGTGCTATAAAAATAGGCAAACAAGAAAATGGCGCCGTTGCCAAAGGGGAGTTTGACGGACTAGTCGAGTACTGTGTTATTGTTTTAGTTGTTGTTGATAAGGATTTTTTTTTATTTTTTTTATTTACTATTGTTGTTTGTGGTCTCACTCTTGGCCTTTTCGTAGGTGTTTTATGATCACAAGATCAAAGGGAAATCAATCGATCATTCCTTTGAATTTGGAGATTGAAAGGACCGCACGACAAAGGAAGCGAGAGAGGCGTAAAGCTAGAAAAGAAAAAAAATATGGAGAATCAACGGGGAGACAATGCTAATTATAACCCACCCCAAGATCCTTTACAAGATCAAAGGGGGGTACAAGAAGGAGTGCAAGAGAATCAAGCGGAGATAATGAGGAATGTCTTTGCTCAAAATAAAGAGTATATGCAATTGCTTGCCAATCAAGAAGCTCAAATGATATTTCAACAACAATAGTTGCCAAGGCCTAGAGCAATTCGGGATTACTTCCAACCGAGGGCCGTGCACAATATGGTTCCTCCGGTTCAAGCCAATGATTATGAAATCAAGACCGGATTGATCAACATGGTCAAAGCAAATCAGTTTGGGGGAGGTCCTCTTGAAGATCCGAACACTCATCTATCTACTTTCTTGGAAGTTGCAAATACCGTCAAGATGAAGGGAGTGTCGGAGGATGCTATTCGAATGAGGTTGTTCTCTTTTTCTTTAAGAGACAAGGCTAAAGCATGGTACAATACAATTCCTTTGGGAAGTTGTAATACATGGGAAGATCTTGAGCAAAGGTTCCTAAACAAGTACTTCCCTCCTTCAAAGACGCTCCAATTGAAAAGCCTTATCACTCAATTTAGGCAACTTCCGGATGAAAATTTTTATGAAGCATGGGAACGCTACAAAGAGGTGCTCCGAAAGTGTCCTCAACACGATTTTCATGAGAATCAACAAGTGGCTTTCTTCTATCAAGGGTTGAGTGGACAACATCGGATGCATGTAGATGCCTCATCCGGAGGGTCTATATTTGGAGTGGATGCTATGAAAGCCATGGATATTTTTGAAGACATTGCGATGAATGCTTATCAATGGCCTTCCGAGCGAGTAATGGGAGGTTATGCCTTTGGAAAAGTAGCTCAAGTGGAGAGTGTGAACAAAGTGAAGAGTGATATGTTCCAAAGTGAGGGAATGAAAGAATTCAATGAGAGCATTCAAGCTTTAACAAAGCAATTGAATTTGATCACTCAAGGAGTAACGCAAGGGGGAAGCACAAGTGCTATTGTGAATGATGAGAGCCATGTTATGCAAAGTATAGAGGATGTTGCCTACTTAGATAGGAGAAATTACCAAGGAAATTTTCAACGTCAAGGGAATTTCCAAGGTAATTATCCTTCTAATCAAGGTAATTTTCAAGGAGGATATCAAGGACAAGCTCGGGGAAGCAATTTCAATCAATCAAGTGGAAATTATCAAGCTCCGAGGAAGCATGAAAATCTTTCTTACTCTAATCCTCAAGCCGCCGTGTCATATCCTCCGGGATTCGATCCGAGTGCTAAACCACCAAATGGAGAGGGGAAAGCATCGGTGGAAGAGACATTGCTAACATTCATGAAAAAGATGGAGGCTAGAATGGAGGAAAATGAGAAGAAATCCGACAATAGGATGAGAGCTTTTGAGTATCAACTGGGTCAAATTGCTTCTTCCGTGGGATCTCAACACCAACAAGGAAAGTTTCCATCTACCACGGTAACTAATCCTAAAGAAGATTGCAAAGCTATCACTCTTAGAAGTGGAAAAGAGTATGAGGAACCTCCTATGCCTAAAGAAGATAGTATTGTCATTGAAAGGGAAGTGGAAAGCAAGGTGGAAGAAGGGTTGGTGCAAGAAGAGATTGAAATGGAGGAAATAAGAAAGAAAAAAGAAATTGTTGAGCAAAAGAAAGATGAAGAGAAGATAGAGAGAATTCCAAAGTGGAAAAAGGCAAAGGAGTTAAGGAAAAAGGAAGTTGAAGTTGAAAGGGATAGTTGGGGAATACCCAAGACTCAAGTACCGGTTCCTTTTCCTCAAAGGTTCTTGAAGAAGGGTTTGGATGAGAGGTTCAAAAAGTTTCTTGAAATCTTCAAGAAGATTCAAATCAATATCCCTTTCGCCGATGCTTTGGATCAAATGCCTCATTATGCTCGTTTCTTGAAGGACATCATGGGAAAGAAAAGAAGTCTTGTGGACAATGAAACGGTTAATCTAACCGAAGAGTGTAGTGCCATTCTACAATGAAAACTTCCACAAAAATTGAAGGATCCGGGTAGTTTCATTATACCATGTGAAATTGGAAAGAACAAGAAGAACAAGGCTCTTTGTGACCTCGGTGCAAGCATTAATCTAATGCCTCTCTCCATATTCAAGAAGCTTGGATTAGGTGAAGTAAAACCAACTTCCATCACACTTCAATTGGCGGATCGATCTATGACACATCCAAAAGGAGTAGTTGAAGATGTGTTGGTAAAAGTTGATAAGTTCGTCTTTCCGGTGGATTTTGTTGTTCTAGACATGGAGGAGGATGAAAATGTGTCATTGATTTTTGGGAGACCGTTTCTTGCTACCGGGAGAGCTCTTATTGATGTCTACAAAGGAGAATTGAAGTTGAGGGTTAATGATGAGGAAGTGGTATTCTCTCTACACAAGGCCATGCAATATCCAATGAATGATGAAGAATGTAAAAGTGTGGATGTTGTAAAAGGAAGTGTCGAGGAGAGTTGGCCTTCCATTGTAACCAAGGATCCACTTGAACTTTGCTTGAGCAATTCTCTATCTCTTTCTAATATTTCTACAACTTCTCTTGATTTGAATGAAGAATTGATTAATTGTTTGCTTGATCTAGGTGATTGTAGTGAAGCTCAAGAGGTTGCAGCCGCCATATCAAGGGGAAATGAAAAGTTCTTACCACTTAGAGATCCACTCGAACAAGAAGAGAAAAAGGAAAAGAAGATGGAGTTGAAGCCTCTACCCGATCATCTTGCTTATGCCTACCTTGGTGAAAATGAGACATATCCGGTAATTGTATCATCATCTCTAACCTCAAGTCAACTTGATAAATTGCTTAATGTCCTTAAAGAGCATAAGTCGGCTATTGGTTGGTGTATTGATGATTTGAAGGGAATTAGTCCAACAATTTGCATGCATAAAATAAGACTTGAGGATGAATGGAAAGTTTGTGTTCAAAACCAAAGAAGACTTAATCCTATCATGCAAGAAGTGGTAAAAAAAGAGGTTCTTAAGTGGTTAGATTCGGATATGATCTTTCATATTAGTGATAGCCCTTATGTGAGCCCGTTGCATGTAGTATCTAAAAAAGGGGGTATGACTATAGTGAAGACCGAGAAAGATGAGACCATAGCCACTAGGACGGTGACGGGATGGCGTGTGTGTGTTGATTATAGGAAGCTTAATGAAAACACACGTAAAGATCACTTTCCCTTACCTTTCTTGGAACAAATGTTGGATAGGTTGGCCGGGTATGAGTTTTATTGCTTTCTTGATGGGTATTCCGGGTATAACCAAATTCTCATAGCACCCGAAGACCAAGAAAAGACCGCTTTCACTTGTCCCTATGGAATATTTGCTTTTCGAAGATTGCCATTTGGACTTTGCAATGTACCGGCCACCTTTCAAAGGTGTATGATGGCAATCTTTGAAGGATTAATTGAGAATATAATGGAAGTGTTCATGGATGACTTTTCGGTGTTTGGTTCTTCTTTTGATAATTGTTTGTCTAACCTTACTATTGTTTTGAAGCGATGTCAAGACACTAATTTAGTGTTGAATTGGGAGAAGTGCCATTTCATGGTAAATGATGGCATTGTACTTGGACATCACATCTCTTCAAAGGGATTGCAAGTTGACCGAGCCAAAGTTGTTGCTATAGAGAAGCTTCCACCGCCAACAAATGAGAAGGGAGTACGATCGTTCCTTGGTCATGCCGGGTTCTATCGTAGATTCATCAAGGATTTTTCTTCATTTTCTAAACCTCTATCTCATCTCCTTGAAAAAGATGTGCCATTTAAGTTTGATGATAATTGTTTAAATGCTTTTCAGGTACTAAAGGAAGCTTTGATTTCATCACCCATCTTAATCACCCCCGATTGGAAGGAGCCATTTATATTGATGTGTGATGCAAGTGACGTAGCTCTTGGAGTGGTTTTGGGGCAACTAAGAGAGAAAAAATTCCGAGCTATTTACTATGCAAGCAAGACATTTGATGCGGCTCAAAGGAACTACACTACTACCGAAAAAGAGTTCTTGGCGGTAGTATACGCATTTGATAAGTTTCGTCCTTATTTGGTAGGAACGAAAACTATTGTATGCACCGACCATGCCGCTATCAAGTATCTCATGGCAAAGAAGGATGCAAAGCCAAGGGTGATAAGATGGGTACTACTTCTTCAAGAATTTGATATTGAAGTGAGAGATAAGAAGGGCACGGAGAATGTGATAGCCGATCATCTTTCAAGGTTAGAGTCGAGGGAGCATTGTGAAAGTACTTATGAGTTAATCAAGGAGGTTTTTCCCGATGAAGAAATCTTGGAGTATGATTGCTATCAAATTGAGGCTTTAGTGGAGCAAGAAGGAAGCCCGTGGTATGCGGACTATGTGAATTACTTGGCTAGTGGAAAGAGGCCTTATGAGCTTAATAAATATCAATCCAAGAAGTTCTTTCATGATGTTAAAAGTTACTTATGGGATGATCCATTCTTATACAAGATGTGTAATGATTCTCTTGTGCGAAGATGTATGCCCGAGGAAGAATGGAATAGTGTGTTGGAGTTTTGCCACTCTTCACCTAGTGGAGGCCATTTTGGAGCTCAAAAGACCGCTGCAAAAGTCTTACAATCGGGGTTGTATTGGCCATTTTTGTTCAAGAGTTGTAAGAAATTTGTAGAGGGTTGTGATCGATGTCAAAGGATGGGAGGAATCTCCAAGTGGGATGAGATGCCCCTTAAGAGCTTTCAAGAAGTAGAGATATTTGATGTGTGGGGCATCGATTTCATGGGACCATTTCCTCAATCGAATGGATTCCTATACATCCTATTGACAGTTGACTATGTCTCGAAATGGGTTGAGGCCATACCTTCAAGAACAAGTGATGCTAGAGTGGTCATGGGGTTTTTAAAGAAGCATATCTTCACAAGATTTGGAGTACCTAGAGTGTTGGTAAGTGATGGGGGTAGTCACTTCATAAATAAGCTCATGGAGAACATTCTCAAGACTTATGGAGTGAAACATCGAGTGTCTACTCCGTATCACCCTCAAACGAATGGTCAAGCTAAAATTTCTAATCGACAAATCAAACAAGTCTTGGAGAAAACAGTGAGGGTGAGTAGAAAGGATTGGTCAAATAAACTTGATGATGCATTGTGGGCCTTTCGAACCGCATTCAAGACCACTCTTGGTATGTCTCCTTTTCAAATTGTCTATGGCAAGTCTTGCCATCTTCCCGTGGAGTTAGAGCATAAAGCTTATTGGGCCATTAAGAAGTTGAATTTTGATATGAAAGCTTCGAAGAAGGTAAGATTCTTACAATTGAATGAGCTTGAGGAATTTAGAGAAAATGCTTATGAAAACTCAAGGATTTTTAAGGAGAAAACCAAGAGGTGGCATGATGCTCGTTTGAGGAAGAAGAGCTTTGAAAAGGGTGAGAAGGTGTTGGTATTCAATTCTCGACTAAGACTTTTCCCGGGCAAGTTGAAGTCCAAATGGAGAGGACCTTATGTGGTAAAGGAAGTACTTGATGGGGGAGCTCTAAAGGTTATGGATGAGAATTGGGGAGAGTTCTTGGTCAATGGTCATCGTGTGAAGCACTATGTGGATCCATCACAAAGGGAGACCCTCTTTGTGGATGTGTTATTTGAAAGATGATCTCAAAATTCGTCTAGCTTGAAGACGTTAAACTTAGCGCTCGATGGGAGGCACCCCATCACTATCTTTATTGCTTTATTTTTGTTGCTTGTTTGTTTTGGCCTTGTAGGTTGATTGTGCTCATGGAGAAAAATGCATATTGAAGAAAAGAAAATTGCTTCATGGATTCAAGTTGACATGTTCCACCATTTGTTGCAAACTTAATTCGTGACTCTTGTCTCGAGTTAAGTTTGGGGGGTGATAGTGCGTGGTGGACATCGCTTGAGTCGTGTGGATGCGGTTACTTCTCAACAAGAAGATCATCAATGGAAACTACAAGGGTAAGTCTCACCACTTTTTGCAAACTTAAGTCTCAACTCTTGTTTCGATTTAAGTTTGGGGGGAGAGTGTGTGGTGTGACTCACCACTTGAGTATGATTCTTGTAAAATTGGACAAATTTTAAAATTTTTCTCATGAGTTTGGGTTGATTTTGGCATGATTGGTGGTGTTGAAGTGCATGATAGTCCATATTTATAATGAAATTGTTGAAATAATGGTGTTTGTTGAGTGTTTGAGCATGAATGAGAGGTATTGGAAGCATGATGGAGCTTGGAGCTAACGCTTTCCTTACCAAATACCTATTGAGGGAGTACTCTACACCTTATCATTTTACTACTTGAAATGAATTGAGTTTGATTTGGATTGTTGTGACTAGCATGCTACTTCATTTGTTATGTTTGTGAGAGGTTTACTTTCGTAATTTAGGATTTTTTTAAATAAAGGTTGGGATGAATGTGTGCTTAATTTTCTTATGGATGATGGTATTTTGTGTTTTTGCATATTTTGTGTTTTTGTTGTGTCTTATTTGTTGAGTCCTTATTTTTATGTTGTGTGTATTTTCATTCTTGTCTTGGGATATTTGGTGGTTTGTTTAGGGATGTCGTGAGTCATTTTTGAACGTGAGTGATGATAGGTTGTGGTGATAAGTGATGACAAATTATGATTAAGAATCTCTACACTTTCAAATTGTGACATGTTTTACTTAACTTGTTCAATTTTGAGATGAATGTGTTGTAATAAGTTCCTTAAGGTCCGAGCACAAGCTTGTGAGCATTTGAGCCTCAACCATGCATACATGGTATTTCTTCATGAGTGGATCGGTTGTGTTTGATAAGTTAGAACTTGCTCAAGGACTATAGGAACGAGCCCGATTAGTGGAGATTGGTGAAATGATCTAAGGCCATCCTTGTTATTATAGTCATTGCCATATATGTTCCCTACCATGAATATCATCCTTAGTTAACCACTTTGAGCCTATAAGCCTATTTCTTGTGAATTTAGCACATTTCAAGCCTTAATTACCCATTCAAGCTTATATATACCTTTGTGTGGGTGATTGAGGAGATGGTAGCTAGAAATGATTGATTGATTAGCAAAAGAAGAAAAGGGAATGGTAAACAAGCAAAGAAAAGGATGAAAAGAGCAAAAGTAAAAAGGCACATGCAACCTCAAAGTAAGAAAGGAGCAAATCAACATCAAAATGCTCAAATAAACAAAATTCAAAGAAAGGAAACATGCATCAAAAGAAGCTCAATCTAAGGAAAGTTAATGAATAGTGCTTGAGATTGTAAAGATAAGAAAGGAAGAAAGAAAAGTGGAGAAGTTGAGGAAATTGGCCATCTCTTTGATTACTTACACTTGTTGAGTCACTCTTATCCATATACTTCCTACCCTACCAAAGAGCCTATCATTACATCCTAATTAAAGACCTTTTTGATTACTAATTGAAACTTTGGTGGTTTGTGAATATAGTCCACGAGCAAGCTTATAGCGAGTCGAGCCAATCGATTAATGAGTGTGATATACCCTATTTCAAAAGAGTGTTGAGAGACATTAATATCCATTGTGAGGCTTGGACTTAAAAGGGACTATATTACACTATTACTATCTTTTGATTGAACTTGTTAATTTCTCATGTAATGATTTTAATGTTGTAGGATGACTTAGCATAGTTTGTGGTTATTATTGCTAACGATGTGTTATTGCTTATATTCGTTTAGTCTTTTCTAGGTGAAAATTTCTCCTTTTCATTTGTCATTTTCGTTGCTCGGGGACGAGCAACACCTTAAGTTTGGGGGGTTGATTAGAGCTATTTTCACCAAGATTTTAATGTATTTTTATATGTGTTTTCGTATTATTTTTCCGTATTTTATATGTTATTTGGTTGTGTTTGGTATTTTTATTGAAATGTATGTGAATGAGCTTAAACTTAAGATTTTCACTTTTTATTGGATGCTAAACATGATAAGGAAGATGTAGGAAAAAGCGGATCTCAATTCGGAGTTGAAACGAGGGAGAACGAGCCAAAACAGTGAAAAAATGAAGGAGCCAGCACACGAGCCGTGTAGCCAACACGGCCCTGTAAGAGTTGGCCGTGCGGCGATATCTAGTCACTCAACACGGGCAACTTCAGGTCGTATCCAGTTGCACGAGTCGAGTCGGGAGCACGAGCCGTGTTGCCAACACGGCCCTGTAAGAAGTGGCCGTGTGGAGACATCAGAAGAGCCAACACGATCACCCTGTACCCGTGTTACAACACACGACTCGTGTTGCAGCACACGAGCCGTGTTGCGTAACACGGCCCTGTAAGGCGAGGCCGTGCGGCAGCATCAGAAGACACAACACGGCCACCTCGTGGCCGTGTTGCATAACACGACTCGTGTTGTGTATTTTCCTGCAGAAATTTCCAGATCCTTCTAGAAGCCTCCAAAGGGGTATAAATACCTTTATTCAATAATTGGCAGGAGATCCGAGATTCCCATCATCTACACATACATCACATACCATTTCTTCCATTTTCCACCATCATCTTCATCCACTTTCATCCATTTTGATCCATCTTCATCATCTCCATTAATTCTCCATCAAAACTTCATCCCTTCCATTGGGTGTGAGAGATCTCAAGGAATCAAGAGCTAGAGGTGGAGATCAAGAAGAATAGAAGATTCTCTTCAAGAAATTGATAGGGAAGAATCCATTCATTTTGTATTTCTTTAGATCTAAGACTATGGGTATTTGTAATGAATCATTTATTTGTTTTATTACTTTTATCATGTTAGGCTAATCCCTCTAGTGGGATTAGGAATATGAAGAACATATTAGATTTATATTATCATGTGGATTAAATTGGTTTTTGATTTAATTGATGTTGATTTCTATTCATGGAGTTTAATTGTCTTGATGTTGTGATGACATGGTTTGTTATTCATGAATGTTTATTGGTTTAATGAATTGTTGATCAATGGATTATTTGTGGTAATTAAATGCTATCATGATGTTCATGTATGTATTGCTTGGAGTGAGATGGAAACGACCCTCTATAGTATTAGGAAGGCATGAATAGACATTGAGTTTGGGTTTGACCGAAAGGATATTTGAATTCAATGAGGGGAACCAATCCATTCGTTGGCCTTAGTACACAAAAAGGGAGAGTTTAATCTAACTAGTACCTAGATGGAAGGGGTTAATGTTGGGCTTTGATCTTAAGTGCTTTTGGGATTCTAAAATGGATCAACAACCTTTGTAACCCGAAAGGGAGCTTATGATACAATCGTGATCACCCTTAGTCTACATCAATTGAGTTGAATTCCGTTTGCATGATAATATGAATCGAGTGTGCTTGGATGTTTCTAATCCCATGTTTTTCCATACTTGAACTTTAGCACCCATTTTCTTTACTTGTCATTTATCTTATTTGCTATCTTATTTACTTGCTACTTGTTTTAGTTATTAATCAATCTCAAAACCCCCGATCATCTTTACAAAAACAACATGAACATGAGCTCGCGTATTTTGCTAGTCCGAACATAACTCCTTATTGGATTGATAATTTTTCTTGGGATATACTACTACAACGATCGAGTATTCTTGTTCGTGAGTGCTATAAAAATAGGCAAACAACACACTCATCAAACCCCCAAACTTACATGTTGCTCTTCCTGAGGCAACGCAATCAAAACATAGAGTAGTGTAAAGTTCACCAACTGCCTATACAATTCATACTCACACATGCAATTCATCAATCAAACACAAGTATTACCAGCTTCATATGCATCATTCATGCAAAACATCACTCAATTACAATACCTTTCGGAGTACAAAATCATCTAGCTCACAAGATAAATATTTACTCTCACTCTCAAGTGTAAAAGATGTACACTTTAACAGGTTAGTGTTTACGCTCATATTCAATTCATACTTCCGTGTAACCATAAGCTTGGCAAGGGTCTCAAAACTCAACTTATAATCAATTCCTTACTAGGATCACAAAGGACTTGCTTTTGAGTTGTAATGTTGGCTCTTTGGTAAAGATAGGAGAATTTAGGTAAAGTGACTAATTCACTAGTAGAGAATTACCTTGGAGTATTGCTTTTTATCATACAGCTTCATCTGTTTCTCTATCTTCGTCTCATAAACTTCGTAGTGTGAATTCTCCTTCTTTTCGTTAGCATCAACATCATCTTTCTTTAGTGAGCACGGGTACCAGTTTTGGGCACTACTCTTCTAAGCAGTCGGGGGTACCAGTTTCAGGCACTATCCCTAAATAAAATTTAACCATATTTCTTTCTTTTTCATACTTCTCAACCAAGCCTCTACCTTTTTATTCTTTCAAGCACTTATGCACCTCAACTCTCTACTAATGAATAGGGTATTCAACAAGGCTCAAGTAAAGGTTTAATAAGGCTTTTTATCAAGGCTTGCCAAAGAAAAGGCTTTTTAAGGCTCAAAAGGGCTTACAATGATACATATATTGACAGGTAAGGTAAAATTTTTTCTAAGTGACTCAATTACACAATAATAGCCTAAGATCATGTCCTAGCAATTCATCAATCATAAGCTTCACACAAGATGCCAAGCCAAGTTCTAGATTACGGTCATATGAATGATTCCCTCAAGAATAAATTATCATGATTAAACATGATTTAAACGGCTAAAATTCTTACATGGGTAAATAGATTCCTAAGTAATCTTCAAAGTAAATGACCAAGATCAATTTCACAATGAATCCACATTCTTATCAAGCATACATGCTTCTAATCAATAAAAATTAACACATGTAAAATACGTATGCATCATACTAAACTAAGAACCCTCATAGCAAGACAATCCATACAAGTATAACCACCCTCAAGTATCAATCATCACTTCTCAACCTAACATCCAATCAATTCAATATACGTACATGCCACTCACACCACACATACCCATCATGTAAAGAGAAAAAGAGAAGGGAGATGAGATAAAATAGACAAAGAACAAAAACTTGGTGCCTCCTACTCCTCCGGAGCATCATCATTGCTCGCACCCTCTTCATCTACAATCCTCTGAAGCTCCTCCATCATTCCCTCAACATACATCCGAGCTACAGTCCTCCAATCACCTTTTATCAAGCAAGTGACGGAGAGAGCAGTGTGCCCTAGTGTGTTCATCAATATGTTCCCCTCAGTCCTGATAGTAGTCAACATACTCACATCAAAAGGAAACATGAAAGTAAAAGGCTTCGATTCCCTCGTGAAGAACCAATCTCCATCCCTCAAATGGGCGAATCCACCCTCCACACACGTACTCATCACCAAATCGGGATCCTCCAGGATGGGTGAAATGCCTGTGAAGTCCATATGATAGTATTCAGCTACCGAAATAAGCAATCCTCCTATATTCACTCTCTGAAATAGAGAGCACCTGAATCTCCATAGCTGATTAATTAAATAAGAGCCCACATTGAACCTCACTCCATTGAGCATGCACCAGAGAGCATACAAATCTCCCCTCGCCACACAACTTCCTTCAGAACGGGCGAACAAAGTATTGCTCAATATTCTATCCATATACCCGATCACTGGATTCTGAATCAACAAAGCACGAGCACTGCTAGTCTTATAATCCACATCCTTACCAGAAATCACTCTCTAGAATCTGTTTGCATTGAAATACCCATTCTCATTCCTTGAAATTCTCCTCGGAGTCTGAAACAAGATATTCAAATCCTCCACTGACCATGTCCTCTTCTCACCTACGAGCTGGAATGAACACTCATGTGAAAGATGTGTCGAACCCTTCTTCACAGTAATCGAACAAATTACTTCCACAGTCACATGGAAATAAGTAGGCTTTTTCAACTGCATGAAGTAACGAATACCAACTTGATCAAACATCTACTGAACATCATCACGAATGTGCATAGTAACCATCGCTCCATCATCTTGATACCTCATTCGAGCAATCTTATTTGACACTTCTTCCCATTTTTCTTTGATCTTATCCCATTCATTCATCTAAATCTTAAAATTCAAGGGCAACCGCTCTTTAAGCCTTAGCTTCTTTGTCACTGCATCTTCCCGAGACTGTCTATCTTGCCTTTTCTTGGATCGAACCTCGGCTTCCTTTTCTTTTTCTAAAAACAATACTTCAATACAAACAACCAAGGAAGAAAAACCAAGCTAATCCATTTAACTCTACTCAAGACTTCAAGTTTTTAATGCATAGACGAACCGAACAAGCATGTTCCATCCTAGTGATCCAACAATTCAATCCACATGCTTATCATCCTCATTTCAATCATAAATAAGATTAGCAAGCGATTAAACTAACCACAAGCATGCATTACTACTCAAATTCAAGCAATCCAACATGAAAACTACTCAAACTCAAACGCTTTTCCCGAAATTCAACATGCTTCATCCCAAACTACTCACATTCCTCATAACTTTACATAATTAACAGGTTTTAATACAATTCAAACAATCAAAATCAAACCCATCAATAATTCATATGAAATTATGCACAGAAATTCAAACCACACCATGAATCCATATAGAACTTAGTTTAATCAACATACCCGGTTATAATCAATGATTAGAACTTCAATCCTAGGGCAAGAGGGTTGAGAAAACATTCCTTTTGAACCGGACATGGCTTAGAATGAACAAATATGATAATCCTCCAAAAATCGCGTCAAACCCTAGTTTTTCAACTAGATTGTTCCAAAAACGCGATGAATTGAGTGGAAAGAGTGTGTGATGTAGTTTAATCGGAGCAAAATCGCATGTAATCAAAGATTGGAGGAGAGGATTTTTGATTAGGGAGGGATTCGGGTGAAGGTGGTGTGCAAATGTGACCGAATAGGTGAAAATGGGTTTAAAATAAACTTACCTGGCCTAGATTTGACCTACCCGAGTGGTTGAACTTAAATGCCGTGGTCAAATCCATGCTCAAACTCCCTTTCTGGATAACCCATAATCGCTATTCGACCACCGTTCGACCAAGTGCTTTGCTCGAACTTTTAGGTTCACAATTTGACCTCGATTCGACCAAACCGTTTGGTCAAACCAATCACAACTTGGTCGAATCTATCTGTACAACTCTCTGATCTCCAGTTCGACTTCCTTCTTTGGTTGAACCTATGGTCGAACTCTCCACTGCTTGGTTGAATCGACCTGTAATGAACTCTCTGATCTCAAGTTCGACCAGGGCTTCCACGTTAGACCTTCATGTCTAGTCGAACTAACCACCTGATGCTCTAAACTCAAATTTTCTTCATTCCCTGCACACTTTAAGCTCAAAAACGAACCTTAGGTACCAAAATAGATCAAAATTAACTCGAGAATCAATCTTAAACTTGACATCCATGAGTAACTCCGCATATGAGACTCAAAAACAACACCAAACACCACAAAATATTAGGCAAATTGTAAAAAAATTGACACACCGCAACCGATAAAAGTTTTGATATGCCGCAAAAAATTAACTCCCCTAACAAACTTCACAAAGAAAAGATTATACTCTCAGTGCTTTAATGAGGTAAGTATATCACACCCCCCAAACTTAGTAAAAACTATAGTGGAACTAAGTTTGCAAAGAGATGTAATTGCCGATAAGTAAGCACGTCAAATATAAAATTTTTTTACTCACACAAAAGAAATAATAAAGCAATAAAACAGGAGGGAAAGCCCCCAACAGGTGCTCATGTTTAACATCGGAGAGTCACGACGGTACCAATCTAGTACAAGGTATCCTCAAAGACGACGCAAGCATCATCCGTCAACTTGTAATGCTTCAATAGATGCCCATTCGCTGTGATAATGTCCCTATCTTTGTCCATAAGCTCAAAACTACCCCCTTCGCAGGCTCTATGAATAATGAACGGCCCTGTCCACTTTGATTTCAATTTTCCTACGAAAAGCTTCAAACGAGAGTTAAAAAGTAATACCTCATCACCTTGCATGAACTCTTTGTATGAGATCTTTGAATCATGCTATTTCTTCATTCTCTCCTTGTAGATCTCCGAGTTCTTGTAAGCTCGATTTCTGAACTTATCCAATTGATTAATATGAGTCATCCTCAACTCCTTTTGATCCTTTAAAGACAAGTTCAAACTCCTCAATGCCCAAAAAGCTTTGTGCTTAATCTCTATGGGTAAGTGGCATGGCTTTCCATTGACGATTTGGCATGGTGACATATCCAACACCGTCTTATAAGCAGTCTGAAACCCCACAACACATCATCGAGCTTCATAGCCCAATCCTTCCTATTGGTTCCGACTACCTTTTCTAAAATTTGCTTCACTTATCGGTTGGAGACTTCAGCTTGCCCATTCGCTTGAGGGTGATAGTGTATAGTAACCCTATGCTTGAATCCATAATCCTTAAGCACCTTTTCAAGAAGTTTGTTGATGAAGTGAGACCCTCCATCACTCACTAGTGCTCTAGGAACTCCATAGCGGGCAAAGATATGTTTCTTCAAGAAAGATAAAACAGTCCTTGAATCATTCACGCAAGTAGGAATGGCTTCCACCTACTTAGAAACATAGTTCACTGCTAAAAGGATATAAAAAAATCCATTAGATGGAGGAAAATGCCCCATAAAATCAATCCCCCATACATCAAAGATCTCAACAACCATTCTTGGTGATTGTCGTCATTTTCACCTAGGTTTTAGTGTCTTTATGTGTGTATTTTCGGATGTTTTTATCCGTATTTATGTTAATTTTGGTGGAGTTATTGTTGTTTTGAGGAAAGTGGTACGAACTGATATAATTGTGTAAATGAGCTTAAATATGTGTAAAACAGGTCATGGAACGGACAAACACAGAGTCGGGAGCGAAAGGGAGACGAAGAATAGGCCATGCAGCTGCACGGGCCGTGCGCGGAACACGGCCCTGTAGCAGCTGGCCGTGTAATGTCATCAGAACACGCTGCTCGGCCAGAGATTCGGCCGTGCGCTGGTGCACGGGCCGTGCGCTGCTGCACGCCCCGTGTGCGGAGCTCGGCCCTGTAAGAAGGAGCCGTGTATTGTCGTCAGAAAGTGCTGCACGGCCATGATCAAGGCCGTGTATTGCAGCTCGAGCCGTGTCCGGAAGCACGCACAAAACGCCGAAGTAGGTGTGCCCTACACGGGCCGTGTACTGCAGCACGGGCCGTGTAGGTGCAAAATCCTGTGTAATTTTCAGAATGTTCCGGAAGCTTCTAGAAGGTCCATAAGTGATATAAAACCATGATTTGTGCGAAATTAGAAGGGGGAGATACAGATTATATCAGATTGAGAGCAGTTACACACAATCCACACCACATTTCCTCACACACTAGATCTACAAGCCATCTACACCATCTAAATCCATCAATTCACCTTGATCTTCATAAATCCATCCATACATCCATTCATTCCATCATCTAAGAAGAGAAAATCAGATTTGTTTGAAGAATTTGGCATGATCAAGGAAGAAGGAGTCTACCTTCAAGGGGAAGCTCAATCTCTTTTATTTTGCTACTTTCTTCATTTTATTGCTCATATGGAGCTTGTATTGGATTGTAGCCAATTTGCAATGAATATTTGTGGCTAGTCCTCAAGTGAGGCTAGCAATATGATTGGTTAGGAAATATGTAGATTTTTGCACTATTAAAGCTTGATGAATTGATTGTTATGATTACTTTTTATCATGAATGCTTATTCTCATTTGATGCATGATGTGTGTGGTTAAATTCTCTATGCATAGTGTTAGGATGGCCATTCCAATATTATGTGTGGTAGTTTAATTGAATCATTGATTGTATTAGGTGACTTGGTTAGTATGAGGGGAGGAAAGCCATTCCCTCCAAGTGCTTAGAACCTCATGATAGAACATTAGTGATGAACTAGTGAGGGGAACCAACTTATGATCATAGTACCCATGAGGGAATTGAGAGTAAGACAATCTTAGGAGATTTAAACTTGTAAAAGAGTTGAGAACCTAATCACCTTGGCCATAGGGGTTAGGGGTACAATTGTGATTGCCCTTAGTTTCATAACTTGAAAGTCATCAATGCTTGAGTAAGTGTGAAGTCTACATAAGACCTTGACCATGATTTTGCTAGCCTTGCTCTCTTTTTAGATACACTTCATCCATTCCATCTCATTCTTGCTACTTTATTTGATTGATACTTGTTATAATTAGTTGCTTGTCTAGTTTATTAGTTAATTGATAGAGTAATCATAGTTCTTAAATCAAAACCTTATCTTGAACATCCTTACAAAACATAAATCAATGGAAAATCCGGATACAACTTGAGTTTACCTTTTCCCTTGGGACGACAATACTATAAATTTTGCACTTGGTCACGCGTATACAACAGCGATAGAGTACACTTACTCTTGACATTTCACTAGAAATGCGACTAAGTTCATGGCGCCGCTTGCCGGGGAAATGTTAAACTTGTGGTTGTAACGAGTTTGAAGTTGATTAGTCTTGATAAGGATATTTCTTTCATTTGTATAGTTGTTTACTTGTCTTAGTTACTTGGAGAGCTAATTTTGGAATTCTTGTAGGTACATGCAAACTCGTTCAAGGTCTCAATCTATTGAACCTTTGAATTTGGAATTAGAAGCTACCTTAAGAAGACAAAGAAGAGGAGTGTTGGAACCAACGGAAGAAAATATGGAAGAAGTAAGGGATAATGCAAATATGGTTGATGAAGAAGGTAATTTGAGAAATTTTCAAGGTGGTGATAATGCTAGAGGAGGTTTTGGTAATCAAGAATATGTGCCACAAGTTTATGCTCAACAAATGCACTTGCAAAACCAACAATTGCAAGCTATTATTCAAAACTTGTTGGCACAACAAGAAGCAAGGAATGATCCTCCGATGGTGCAAAATCAACCTCGTAGAAATGGGAATAATGGAGTGGGAATGAACATCCGAGATCACTTCCAACCGCAATATGGAAACTATGTTGTGGGACCACCGGTGAATGTTAATCATTTTGAGATCAAGACGGGATTGATCAACATGGTGCAAGCAAACCAATTTGGTGGTGGTACTATGGAGGATCCAAATGCTCACTTAGCCCAATTTACGGAGTTAGCAAATACGGTCAAGATAAATGGGGTAAGTGAGGATATTATTAAATTGAAGCTCTTCTCGTTTTCATTACGAGATAGAGCTAAGGCTTGGTATCATACTTTACCACCGGGATCCTACAACACATGGAGAGAGTTGGCACAAAGATTCTTGAGCAAGTATTTCCCACCATCGAAGATGTTGCATCTCAAAGGTCAAATATTGCAATTTAAGCAAATGCCTCTTGAAACTTTTAGTGAGGCTTGGGACCGATTCAAAGAAATGCTAAGAAAATGCCCACAACACGGATTTCTCGAAGATCAACAAGTAGGATTTTTCTATGCCGGTTTGAATGGAAGTGAAAGGATGCTTGTTGATGCTTCATCGGGAGGTTCGATTTTGGGGCAAACTCCGGAAAGAGCAATTGCCATATGTGAAGAAATAGCTTTGAATACGGGACAATGGGCCATGGATAGAGTTGCAGGCTTATATGAAAAAGAGAAGATTGCTAAGATGGAAGAAGTGTGCTTGCAACAAGTGAAAAAGGTGGAGGTGCCTAATGAAGATGTAACCGACAGAGCAATAACTGAGATACTAAAAAGGATGAATGCTAGTATGCAAGTGACTCCAACATCTACACCAATGGTGAATCAACAAGTGCTAGCTAATCCTCCGCATGTGATGTCATTACCTTTGATGAATCAACAAGTGTTTCCTAATTTTCAACAAGGTGTATCTACACCAAGTATGGGTCAATCTTCTCAAAGTTGTCAAATGCCTACGTCTATACCTCAACAAGGTATGTCCCCTAATTCTTGGAGCCCATCGGAGATGACACTTGAGGAAGTTGCCTTCATGCAAGGAAGGAACTTCCAAGGAAATTACGGTGGGAATTTTGGGAATAATGGAGGAGGATATCCACAAAGGCAAGCAGGTTGGGGGCAAGGTAACTTTCAAGGGAATTTCAATCAACCCCGGAGATATGAAAATTTGTCGTATGGGAATCAAAGTAATGCACTCACATTGCCACCGGGCATTCATCCGGGGGAGAAGGCTCCAAATGAAGAAGGAAAGTCAACATTGTCTACATTGGAGGATAAAATGACTAAGATGTTTGAGTTTATGAAGCAAAGAGATGAGGTAAATGAGAATCGATTCAAAGCAATTGAGACTCACATTAGTCAAATTGCAAGTGAAAGGGGTAATGTTCATCACCAAGGGAAGTTTCCATCCACAACCATTACTAATCCGAAGGAGCAATGTAAGGTGATTGAACTTCGTAGTGGAACAAAATACGAAGGGCCTTCAATGCCAACGGAAGTAGAGGAGGTGGATTGTGAACTTGAGCCTATGGAAAGTTTGGGTGAAGAAGGGAAAGAGAAAGAAGTTGATATTGTTGAAAAAGGTGAAAGTACCCCTACACTTGAAGAAGAAAAAGTAAAGTCTCCAAAGAAATGGGAAAGATGTAGAGAAGCAAAACGGAAAGAGAGAGAGGAAAAGTTTGAAAGAGATGAATGGGGGATTCCTAAGTTGCCCATGGCAATCCCGTTTCCACAAAGATGCTTGAAAAAGGGATTAGAAGAGAAATTTGCCAAGTTTGTTGAAATGTTGAAGAAGATACATGTGAATATGCCTTTTGCGGAGGTCTTACTTCAAATGCCCAACTACGCCAAATTTTTAAAGGATATCTTGTCAAAGAAAAGAAGCTTGGGAGAGTTCGAAACGGTGAACCTTACGGAGGAATGTAGTGCAATCTTGCAAAAGAAACTTCCCCCTAAATTGAAAGATCCGGGGAGTTTCACTATTCCTTGTGAGATGGGAGAGCAAAGGAACTACAAAGCTTTATGTGATCTAGGGGCAAGCATTAACTTAATGCCCTTATCAATCTTCAAAAAGTTGGGTATTGGTGAGGTCAAACCAACGTCGGTTACACTTCAATTAGCCGATCGGTCATTGACACATCCCAAGGGAATAGTGGAAGATGTTTTGATCAAAGTTGGCAAGTTTGTGTTCCCCGTTGATTTTGTGGTACTAGATATGGCTGAAGATGATAGTGTCCCATTGATACTTGGACGTCCATTTCTTGCCACCGGGAAAGCATTGATAGATGTGGAGAAAGGGGAGCTAACTTTGAGGGTGAATGAGGATGAAGTCATATTTTCTTTAAGTGAGGCTATGAGGTATCCTAGGGAGGAATGTGGAAGAGTGGAGGTTATTGACGACATGGTTGAAGAGCATATGTATCACCTTCACTCCAAGGACCCTTTGGAAATCATCATAAGCCACTCTTATTTTCTTGAATCTATAAAAGCTAAATCTTCTTTTGGTGTAGAAAATGATAAAATAATTGATGAATTGCATGGCTTAAATGCTTGTAGGGCACTCACAAAAGAGGAAGCAAAGGAGGTAAAGGTAGAGAAACTTGATGAAAAGCCATTTTTGGAAGTGCAAGAGAAGAAGTTTAGAGCAATCTATTACGCCTCAAAGACATTGAATTCGTGCCAAATTAACTACACCACAACGGAGAAGGAATTTTTAGCCGTAGTGTATGCTTTTGAGAAGTTTCGACCATACTTGGTTGGAACACAAACGATTGTCTACACGGATCACGCGGCTATAAAATACCTCATGAGTAAGAAAGATGCTAAACCTCGTTTAATTCGTTGGGTGTTGCTTTTACAGGAATTTGATGTGGTCATCAAGGATAAAAAGGGCGTGGAGAATGTGATTGCGGACCATTTGTCTAGGTTAGAAAATAGGGGTGCAAATGAAGATTTGAAGCCCATTGGGGATGAGTTCCCGGATGAGGACATTTTACTACTAGAGGTCAAGCAAGTGAATACTCGCATGGTGAATGTGCCGCCTTGGTACGCCGATTACGTCAATTTCTTTGTGTGTGGAATCAAGACCACGTTGCTTAATGAGTACAAAGAAAAGAGGTTTCATGTTGAAATTAAGAAGTATTTTTGGGATGAGCCGTATTTGTTTAAAATTTGCAATGATGGAGTAATAAGGAGATGTGTAGCTGAAGAAGAAGTTATGGGGATTCTTGAACTTTGTCACTCGTCTTTGTGTGGAGGTCACTTTGCTCATCAAAAGACGGGGGCTAAGGTTTTACAATCGGGCTTCTATTGGCCAACATTGTTTAAGGATGCAAAGAAGTTTGTTGCAAAGTGTGATAGATGCCAAAGGATAGGGGGAATTGGCAAGAGAGATGAAATGCCCATGACTTTAAGGATTGATGTAGAAATTTTTGATGTATGGGGGATTGATTTTATGGGACCATTTCCCTCGTCTAAAGGATATGTGTACATCTTGCTAGCTGTGGATTATGTGTCCAAGTGGGTGGAGGCAATTCCCACGAAGACTAATGATGCTTTGATTGTGCAAAGGTTTTTGAAAAAGAACATTTTTGCTAGGTTTGGAGTTCCACGAGCTTTAGTGAGTGATGGAGGATCACACTTTGTAAACAAGTTGAAGGAGAGTTTGTTGAAAAGATATGGAGTGAAACATCGAGTGGCTACACCTTACCACCCTCAAGCAAATGGTTTGGCGGAGGTCTCAAACCGCCAAATCAAGTTAGTTTTGGAGAAGACCATCAATGGAGGGAGGAAGGATTGGTCGGACAAGCTTGACGACGCTTTATGGGCTTATCGGACGGCTTTTAAGACCATTCTTGGTGTCTCACCGTATCAATTGGTCTATGGTAAAGCTTGTCATCTCCCCGTGGAGCTTGAACACCGTGCATTATGGGCTATCAAACGTCTTAATATGGACGAGGGGGAAAGTGGTCAAGCACGGTTGTTGAAGTTAGTTGAGTTGGAGGAGTTTAGAGGAAGAGCATTTGAAAACTCAATTATCCATAAGGAAAATATGAAGAGATGGCATGATGCTAAGGTCAAGGAGAAGACGTTTGCTCTCGGGGATAAAGTGCTTGTATTCAATTCGAGGCTCAAGTTGTTTCCCGGAAAGCTTAAATCAAAATGGATGGGACCCTATGAAGTGCTTGAAGTGTTGAATGGACATACATTGAGGTTAAAGGGTCCAAATAATGAATTTGTGGTAAATGGTCATAGAGTGAAGCATTACCTATCTCCTTCTCAAAAGGAGACGGTGTATGTGGTTACTCTCTCTTCTTAAACTTCTTTTGAGTATTGGTTTAGTGTAGATTTTTTTTTAGTTTTCTTGTAGATTTGGTATGAAGGTGGTTAAGCTCATGAGAAACGCATAAGAGAAAAGACACGGATGAGGTTGCGTGGTGGTCACACTTGATCAATTGGAGCTTAAAGTAGGCATAAGAGGTGGAGAAGCATGAAGAGCATTGAGAAAACGAATAAGGTATGTCTCACCACTTTTGCAAACTTAATTCGTAACTTGTTTCGATTTAAGTTTGGGGGGAGAGTGCGTGGTGTGATCTATACTTTGTTCAATTGATTGTGTTATTTTGTGTATATATATCATCATTGCAAATTGATCATTTTTGAAAAATTTTGAATATGTTTCTCATGAGTTAGGATAGTTTTGGTGTGTTTGGTGGTGTTTTGAGTACATTCTAATCCATTCTTGGTTATGAGTGTAGCATGGATAACATTGAGTAGTGTTTAAGCATGAATAGGGTATGTGAAGAGTGAAAAACAGGGCAAGGATGGAGTGAAGCAAGAAAAATGAAGAACAGGGCAAACTGCTACACGGGCCGTGCGCCGTGCACGGCCCTGTAGCAGTTGGCCGTGTAGCGGGATCAGAACATGCTACACGGCCAGGATGATGGCTGAGTTACGCAGCTCGAGCCGTGCAGGAGAAACGGTACACGGGCCGTGTTCCGCACACGGCCCTGTCACAGGTGGCCGTGTAAGGGGATCAGAACACGCTGCACGGCCTCACTTGAGGCCGTGCTGCGTAACACGGGCCGTGCAGGGCTTCGACCAGGTTTTTAAAAGGGCTTTTCCGTAAGCATTCTACACACTCCCTTTCATCCGTACACATCCAATTCACTCCTCCAAGTACACAAATCTTCCACCAGGTTAGTTTTTTTGAAGGATTGTGAGTAAAGTTTGTCAAGTTTGCACACCAAATCACTTCTCCACATCCAATTGTTGAAAGGTATGACTTCTTGAACCAAAACTTTTGAATTTTGATATGAATTTCGTAAATTGATATATGGGTTTTGTTCTAATGTGAATTTTATGCTTAATTGATGATGTTCATACATGTTTTGAATAGAATTTTTGAATAAAGTGAATTAGGGTTCATGAGAAATTTGGGGATTTGTGTGAGAATGTTGAATTTGAATAATTGTGTTGTGCCAATTGATGAATTACATGAGTATGATGTTTATTTGTAAGAGATTAACTTTAGATATTGAGGATTTGGGCATGAGGATATGCAAATTTTATGTTGAGAGGATGTTTAAATTTTGTGCATGCCAAGTGTTCGATGAAATGTCTAAGAGAGGAATTCGTTGGAAATTGATGGTCAAATGTGAATAGCATTTTAAGATGATTGAAGTGAGGATTCATATGTGTGATCATGAGTAGAAATTGGTTATAATTGTTGATAGTTGAGATGAATGGTGATAAGTTGTTAAGTGTGAATATATTTGATAAGTTGTATATTGCTTGTATATTGTAGATGGCTGAGAGGAGAGTTCGCCCAAGGACCGAGGATTTCATTGTGATAACCGACCCTGAGGAGTTATCTAACTTGGATGCCCAGTTGTTTATTGAAGGAATTCATCCACAAGAATTTGGAGTTGAGTTCGAGGATTATTGGGGAAAGTATGTGATTCGCTGGCAAGTGCTAGCCCCGAAGGTCAAGGCTACTCGTTTCCAAGATACGGAAACGATGAGGGGATTAGGTATAGAGGAAGATCTGAGGAAGTTATTTCGCTTCTCCCAGATGGAAGCTTTCTTCGATAAGAGGCCGCCAACCTACTATCATCTCACTGCGGAATTCATGAGTACTTTACAAGTGAAGAAAGATAGGAATGGGTATCCACTGTGGGTGACTTTTCAGCTAGATAATGTGTTGAGGGAAAAGGTTCCATTGGCATTTTTGAATGAGTGTTTTGGGTGCCCGCCATGCGAATTCCATCGGAGCTTTTATGCCGGAGGAACTTTCAATCAACAGGAATGGTGGTCAAGCCTTGTGAATGATGGAACTGAGAGAGCAGGGTACGTCCCTAGTGCCTCAAAGGGAACAGCCATCCGGAATCCGGTAATGAGGTATTTGGAGAAGATCGTCTCCAACACTATACTGGGAAGGTTTGAAGGAGGCTCAGTTGGAGAAAAGCAGCTCTACATCATGTATTGTATGTATAAAGAGCTACCGCTTAATGTTGCAGCACACTTTGTGCAACATGCGGAGAGAGTTGCAAAGAGGCAGAGTTCTCAAGGGTTGATGCTAGGAGGGATGATTACAATGATAGCTCAAGGAATGGGAGTTAACTTCGCAGGAATGGAGAATCGTATGGTTAGTGAAGGGTTGAATTACTCACAGCTGATGAGGATGGAATTTTTTACCATGGTAGGAAATCAATACTGTTTAAGGCAGGAGAAGGGAGCTCCATTTCCGTTGCCAATGCCGGAGCTCACTACTTTTTATACAAGGAGAAGGCTTGCAAATTTGGCTATGGGAAGCGTGAACCATTCCAGAGTTGTTAAGGCATTTTATAGAAGAAACAGAGATGAAATGGAACAGGTTCTGAGGCAGGTTAGAGTGGAAGAAAATGAAGAGCTAGCCAATTTGAGGGCCGAGCAAGTGCCCATGGAGGGTGATGAGCAAGGAGAGCAACCGGAGCAGATTGAGTTTGAGGAGCAAGGCCCTGATCCACCACTGTTTGAGGAAGAAGGAGCACCGCCACCAGTCGCACCGGGCCAAGGAGATGAAAGGTGGAACTATATGATGGATGAGGTACGTGACATGAGGCATGTGCAGCAGACATATGGGACTCAGATCAGGGAGATTCGCGAAGTCCAGCAAGAGCATGGAAGACATATTGAAGAGTTAAGAGCTGGACAACGAAGGAGGGAGTACTATGAAGAACAATCAAGGGCGCACTCCAACAACATGGAGGAGATGTTGACCATGATGTTCAACTTTCAGTTTCATGCGAACCCTCGAGCCTACATCCCATGGAACACCTATCATCCACCTCCTCCGCCTCCGGAACAATGAGGGAGTATTTTGAGTGCTTGGCACTTTTGTCCATTCATCTAGCTATTAGTTAGAATTTCGGTATTATTGCTTAGACATTTGATTTGATTTGTTAGGATTTGATTGGATTGTACTTAAATTGTTGGTTTTTGGGAGGTTTTAATTTGGGATTTTATTTTCAGTTTTATGCGTTTTTTCTTTTCGGTATATTGGATGCGATGGGAAATTGATCTGTATTGTTATGGATTTGATTTGAGGTGTTTTATTTTCTTTTGATGGATGATTTGATTTATGCTTGTTATATGTTTGTATTGTTGGTTGATCCCTTGATTAGTAGGTGATGTTTGTTGTTAGTTTAATTCTTGTATAGGTGTGGTTTTGGTGGTATGTTTTGGGAAGGAGTTGAGTAATGTTTTTGAGTATGAGCTATGATGCATTGTTTGTGATAGGTGATGGCAAGCAAGTTAATGGTTTCTACTTGTTAAAATTGTGACATGGATTACATAATTTGTTCAATTTTGAGAAGTATGAAGGTTAATTGAGTTTCTTTTGGTCCAAGCAAAAGCTTGTGAGAGTTGAGCCTCAACCGTGCCTCCATGGTTAGTTATTGAAGAGAGGACCGGTTGAACTTAGACAAACTAGAACTTGCTCTTGGACTATAGGAACGAAGCCCAAATGGTTGAAATTTGTGAAATGATCTTAGGCCATCCTTGTTGAGAAAGTCATGGCCATAAAATTTCCTTACCAAAAACATTATCCCTAGTAAGCCACTTTGAACCTTTAAGCCTATTTCTTGTGATATAAGCACATTACAAGCCTTGAAAACCCATTTAAACCTTATATATATAACCTATGTGTGGGTAATTGAGGATGATGATGGTTTACAAGGGAATATGTGGAAATATGTGCAAAGAAACGTATATGGAAAGAAAGGTTGAGTCAAGAAAAAGGATGAAAGAGCTTAAGAAAAGCAAGTGCAACTTCAACAAAAGTGAAAAAGGAGCAAAATAGAAAAATATGCTCAAGGAACACAAAAGTCAAAGAAAAGAAGTATGCCATTCAAAAAGAAGCTCAAGAAATCCAAGGAATAATGATGCTTAGTGTTTGTGATTAAAGTAGAAAAGAAAGGAAGCATGAAAGTGAGGATGTTGAAGAAAGGAATCATCTCTTCGATTAACCACATTTGAAAAGTCACTATGATCCAAAGTTTCCTACCTTACCAAAGAGCCTAAACATTACATCCAAAGATAAAGACCTTTTTGATCACTTATTGAAACTAGGGTGGCTTGTGAACATAGTCCATGAGCAAGCCTATGGTGAGTCGGTTACAACCGGTTGATGAGTGTTGTTCAAAACCTTACTTCAAAGAGTGTTGAGCGAATTTGATATCCTATGAAAGGCTTGGATTGAAAGGGATTTGATTACTCTTTTGTCATGCTTGAGATTGAACTCGTTAATCTTTCATGTTACAAGTTTGATTATGTAGGGATACTTAACTTGATTTTGAAGTCCTTATTACTTGTGATGTATTGTGGTTTATGTTCGTTAGATGTTCTCTAGGTGAAAATTTCTCCTCTTGTTTATCATTTTTAGTTGTTCGAGGACGAACAACACTTTAAGTTTGGGGGGTTGATTGTCGTCATTTTCACCTAGGTTTTAGTGTCTTTATGTGTGTATTTTCGGATGTTTTTATCCGTATTTGTGTTAATTTTGGTGGAGTTATTGTTGTTTTGAGAAAAGTGGTACGAACTGATAGAATTGTGTAAATGAGCTTAAATATGTGTAAAACAGGTCATGGAACGGACAAACACGGAGTCGGGAGCGAAAGGGAGATGAAGAATAGGCCATGCAGCTGCACAGGCCGTGCGCGGAACACGGCCCTGTAGCAGCTGGCCGTGTAATGTCATCAGAACACGCTGCTCGGCCAGAGATTCGGCCGTGCGCTGGTGCACGGGCCGTGCGCTGCTGCACGCCCCGTGTGCGGAGCTCGGCCCTGTAAGAAGGAGCCGTGTATTGTCGTCAGAAAGTGCTGCACGGCCATGATCAAGGCCGTGTATTGCAGATCGAGCCGTGTCCGGAAGCACGCACAAAACGCCGAAGTAGGTGTGCCCTACACGGGCCGTGTACTGCAGCACGGGCCGTGTAGGTGCAAAATCTTGTGTAATTTTCAGAATGTTCCGGAAGCTTCTAGAAGGTCCATAAGTGATATAAAACCATGATTTGTGCGAAATTAGAAGGGGGAGATACAGATTATATCAGATTGAGAGCAGTTACACACAATCCACACCACATTTCCTCACACACTAGATCTACAAGCCATCTACACCATCTAAATCCATCAATTCACCTTGATCTTCATAAATCCATCCATACATCCATTCATTCCATCATCTAAGAAGAGAAAATCAGATTTGTTTGAAGAATTTGGCATGATCAAGGAAGAAGGAGTCTACCTTCAAGGGGAAGCTCAATCTCTTTTATTTTGCTACTTTCTTCATTTTATTGCTCATATGGAGCTTGTATTGGATTGTAGCCAATTTGCAATGAATATTTGTGGCTAGTCCTCAAGTGAGGCTAGCAATATGATTGGTTAGGAAATATGTAGATTTTTGCACTATTAAAGCTTGATGAATTGATTGTTATGATTACTTTTTATCATGAATGCTTATTCTCATTTGATGCATGATGTGTGTGGTTAAATTCTCTATGCATAGTGTTAGGATGACCATTCCAATATTATGTGTGGTAGTTTAATTGAATCATTGATTGTATTAGGTGACTTGGTTAGTATGAGGGGAGGAAAGCCATTCCCTCCAAGTGCTTAGAACCTCATGATAGAACATTAGTGATGAACTAGTGAGGGGAACCAACTTATGATCATAGTACCCATGAGGGAATTGAGAGTAAGACAATCTTAGGAGATTTAAACTTGTAAAAGAGTTGAGAACCTAATCACCTTGGCCATAGGGGTTAGGGGTACAATTGTGATTGCCCTTAGTTTCATAACTTGAAAGTCATCAATGCTTGAGTAAGTGTGAAGTCTACATAAGACCTTGACCATGATGTTGCTAGCCTTGCTCTCTTTTTAGATACACTTCATCCATTCCATCTCATTCTTGCTACTTTATTTGATTGATACTTGTTATAATTAGTTGCTTGTCTAGTTTATTAGTTAATTGATAGAGTAATCATAGTTCTTAAATCAAAACCTTATCTTGATCATCCTTACAAAACATAAATCAATGGAAAATCCGGATACAACTTGAGTTTACCTTTTCCCTTGGGACGACAATACTATAAATTTTGCACTTGGTCACGCGTATACAACAGCGATAGAGTACACTTACTCTTGACATTTCACTAGAAATGCGACTAAGTTCATTGCTTGGCTGAAGTGACATCTCATCTCATCGACTTATGTTCCCCATATTTTGACATCTATCGCATGTTGCTACATAGGTTTCACAATCTTTAAACAAAGTTGGCCAATAAAGAGCAGATTGAAGTACCTTTGCTGCTGTCTTTTGAGCTCCGAATTGCCCCCCATTAAGTTGTGCATGGCAAAAATCAAGAACACTCTCCATCTCCATCTCAGGCACACACCTACGGACTATGGAATCCGTACATATCTTGTAGACAAACGGATCATACCATATAAATGTCTCAACATCCCTCTTGAATTTAGCAAGTTGATACTGGTTGAGATCTCTCAGAATTTCTCCTACGGTAATGTAATTCACATAATCCGCATACCATGGATCCATCCCTTGGGCAGCCACAACACATGCTCTTTCTGCCCCTTCAACAAGCACTGCCATTATCTTCTCATCAGGAAACATCTCTTCAATGTAATCGAAAGAATCATCATAATGCTCCCTTGTCTCCAACCTTGATAGGTGATCCGCCAAAACATTTTCAGTACCCTTCTTATCTCGGATCTCCATATCAAATTCCTGCAGAAGAAGAATACATCTAATGATCTTTGGCTTTGTTTTCTTCTTTTCCATCAAGTACCGAATCGCAGAATAATCCGTATACACTATCGTCTCATGCCAATCAAATACTGTCGAAACTTGTTGAATACGTACACCACAGCTAAAATCTCCTTTTCAATCACCGTGTAGTTATTTTATGAGCATCAAAAGTCTTACTCGCATAGTAAATGACAAAGAACTTCTTATCCTTCAACTGCCCAAGCATCACTCCAAGTGCTAAATCACTCGCAGCACACATAAGTACAAATGGCTGAGTCCAATCCGGTGTGATCAAGATAGGTGCAGTAATAAGCACCTCTTTTAAAGCCTGAAAAGCTATTAGGCATTCTTCATCAAAAATAAAAGGATCATCCTTTTCAAGTAAATGAGATAAGGGCTTGGAGTATTTCGAGAAGTCTTTTATGAATCTTCTATAAGAACCGGTGTGTCCATGGAAGGACCGTACTCCCCTTTCATTAGTAGGTGGAGGAAACTTCTCAATTGCCACCACCTTTGCTCTATCCACCTACAATCCCTTGGCCAAAATATGATGGCCAAGAACAATCCCATCTCTTACCATGAAGTGGCACTTCTCCCAATTCAAGACAAGATTAGTATCTTGGCATCTCTTCAAAACATTAGCAAAGTTAGATAAACAAACATCAAAAGAGGAACTAAACACAGAAAAATCACCCATAAACACCTCTATGATCTTTTCTATCAACCCATCAAATATGGCCATCATGCAACGCTGAAATGTAGCAGGTGCATTACATAATCTAAAAGGCATCTTCCTAAAGGCAAAAGTTCCATAAGGGCAAATAAAAGTAGTATTTTCTTGATCCTCGGGTGCAATCATAATTTGATTATAACCCGAGTACCCATCCAAGAAACAATAAAACTCATACCCTGCAAGACGATCAAGCATTTAATCCATGAAATGAAGGGGAAAATGGTCTTTGCATGTATTTTCATTAAGTTTCCCATAATCCATACACACACACCATCTCGTAGGAATCCTAGTGGCTAAGGTCTCACCATCTTCGGCTTTCACTATAGTCATGCCCCCCTTTTTAGCAACAACATGCAATGGACTCATGTGGGGACTATCATTATTAGGATAAATAATTCTTGCATCAAGCCACGATAAGATTTGCTTCCTAATCACTTCTTGAATAGCGGGATTCACTCTCCGCTGATTCTGAATACTACTCTTGGCCTCATCTAACAATCTTATTCTATGCATGCAATAGAAAGGACTAATCCCCTTTAAATCATCAAGAGACCAACCAATCACAGATTTATACTTTCTAAGCACATCTAACAATTTCTCAAGTTGATCGTCATCAAGGGAAGAAGATAAAATTATCAGATATTTTTCATTATCACCTAGGTAGGCACACTTCAAGTGTTCCGGTAGCAGTTTCAACTCCTTTTTCTTCTCTTCTTGAGGTGCACTCTCTCTATCCAATGGCAAGTACTTCCTAGTCTACTTGACCTCTTCAATGTTGGTCCTTGTTGACTCATACCTGTCATCACCCAAAGCAAGCAAGTTTTCAAGAAATTTAATACATACCTCATTGGAGAGTTCATCTAACTCAGTAGTGGGAAAAGTAAGAGACTCCATCAAGCATGTCTCAAGAGGATCCTTAGAAAGAATCAGAGACATGTCTTCACTAACGATCTCCTCCACCACATCAATACTGTCACACTGTGTCTCCATTGACATCTTCATTGCTTTGTCAAGGTTAAATAGAACCTCTTCTTTATCCATCCTTAGTCGCAACTCACCCTTCTGCACATCTATCATGGCTCCCACAGTAGCAAGGAAAGGTCTTCCTAAGATAAGAGGGACATTATCCTTGTCATCTTCCATCTCTAGCACAAGAAAATCCACAGGAAAGACAAGCTTCTCTACTCTGACAAGAACATCTTCAATAATACCCTTCAAAAAAGTCATAGACCTATCCGCTAGTTGTAGAGCAACTGTTGTGGGAGTTAATTCCCCCAAACCAAGCCTTTGAAAAGTGGACAACGGCATCAAGTTGATGCTTGCCCAAAGATCACACAAGGCTCTACGTGCCGGCCCCTTTCCAATCTCACATAAGATAGTGAAGCTTTCCAGATCCTTCAACTTAGTTGACAGCTTCCTTTGAATGATCGAGCTGCAGTTCTCAAACAAATTCACCATTTCAATTCCGTTCAAGCTTCTTTTCTTTAAAGAATATCCTTCAGAAAGCGGGCATAATACGTCATCTCCAATATTGCTTCAGAGAAAGGGATGTTCAAGCTTATTTTGTTTATGATTTCTGAAAACTTCTTGAACTTTTCCTCCAATCCCTTCTTTACTAGCTTGAGGGTATCCCTCATTCATCACATTCAGCCTTCTCCGTCTTATCCTTTTTGGCTCTCAATCTCTTAGCTCTTTCCCACTTTTTTTCTGCTATAATCTCAGTATTCTATTCTTTGAAAGGTACTGAAGTAGCATCAACATCACGTGAAGCATTTAACGCGGAAAATGGTGTAGAACAGGCGGGTTCGACCTGGGTAGGTGGTCAAACTAGGTGAATAATGGTTGAACTGAATATCTGAAAGTTCCTTCTCCCCCTTACAAGCCGGTTCGACCATGGTTTGACCAACAGGATTGGTTGAATCCAAGCGATCATGGTCGAATCGAGCTTCAGACAAAACAGAGTGCTCTGGACAGTGGTGTTCGACCTCAGTTCGACCAAAGGCTTTGGTCGAACTCAACTGTTTTTGGTCGAACTGACCTTCTGACTCCTCCAGATGTCACCCAGGTGCCCTGTTCGACCTCCACTGCTCAGTTCGACCTTGGTAGCTGGTCGAATTAGGCTCCTGACACTTCAGAATTTGATTCCAACTTCATCGGTCCCTTATATTGCGTTCCAGACCTCAATGTAATGGCGTGACAAGACTTTAGATTTTCAATACTTTGAGACAGAAGCTTTCCTTTCTTTATAGTTTGAGTCAATTTGTTTACATTTCCAGCCATCTCCCCCATTAACAATGTAAGGTCTTTTACTTGTGTAGACAAATCCTTATGATGATCATCAATCTTCTTCTCTAACTTAGCCTCAAGATGGTCTACTCTTGCATCATTCCTCACCATGTACCTGTTCACAGTATCCTCAAAGCCAGGCTTCATTCTTCCACCTTAGCTCCCGGATCATCACCGATAAGAGGTTGTACAGCATTATTCAGATTGCTCCATAAAAACTCTGACCTCCTTGGTTGTTGATAAGCACCCGGGGGAACACGATTGTTGTAGTTCCCTTGATAGTTCCAGTTTCCTTGATTTGGGTACCTAGTTCCTTGAATACTTTAACCCATGTCGTAATTTGCCTCCTCGATCTCCTCTTGGTACTCTCTGAGATAAATCTGTGATCTGCTTTTGCTGAGACTCTAGTAGCTTGCTAATGTTAGTCAGACTAGAGACAATCTCATCATATCTTCCTGACTTCACCATAGTATGCTCGACCTGTGCTACTTTACCAAGGACATAAATGCCTCTCACTCTATCAGTCGGCCAATCTCTTGAATTCATCGAAATATCTTCAAAAAGCTTCTCGGCCTCATTGGGTGATTTCGTAAGTAGTGCTCCATTAGAAGAAGCATCAAGTAAAACACGAGAATCGCAATCCAACCCATTATAGAAAATACTGATATATTGAGCTTTAGATAGCCCATGCTGAGGACACTTCCTGAGCATGTCCTTGAATCTGTCCCAAGCTTCATGAAACTTCTCATTGCCATGGATAGAAAATTGATTGATTTCTTACTTCATCTTAAACACCTTTGAAGGTGACATGTATCGCTCCAAGAATTTCACTTTCAACTTCTCCCATGTATCACATTCAGCAGTATCAAGATTATCGTACCAATCTCTCGCCTTTTCATTCAACGAGAAATTAAATAATATGATCTTTCTCGTATCCTCATGAGCTCCTGCATCTTTTTGTGTGCTTGCACACCCATGGAACATATTCAGATGTTGCCGAGGATCTTCAAATGTTCCCCAGAGAAGGGACTCCTTTCAATCATGCTGATAAGAGCAGGGTGTAAATCAAAATCAGCTCCAGTTCCCCTTGCTCCTAACAGTCCAGCATTGCCAGATCTGTTGTTTTTAAAGACTTCCCAGATGGCAAGTGTATCAGGATCTGCTGCCATGTTGATTGCTTCTACTTCTAAATTTACTTTGGTTGCAGCTTCAATCGTTTACGAATTTAGCACGTCAAATTTAACTCCTAAGTTAAGAGCTTCAATTGGATCTACTTTCTTGTTCTTATTCTTTTTCTTTCTCCACGATGCTCCGATCTCTGGATTATACGACTCTAATTCACCTTTCTTTGATCTTGTGAGCATACACCTAAGAAAAATAAAAGTTAGAAATTAAAGACAAGAATAATATAAGCTCAATTAAACTAGAAATAATCAAAAGATAATTAATGTCGTCCCCGGCCAATGGTACCAAGAACTTGATGAGCGTTTTCTCAACACACAAAATTAATCCTCAAGTATAAGGATATCAATTGTAGTTTCGATAGGTGACCAAGTGTTTATCGTACCCAAGAGATGGAAAATTATCAATTCAATTATATTCTAATTAACTAATATTATGTGGCAAATTGGTTTTGATTTTTTTATGAAACTAAATAACATATAAGTAAAAATAGCAAGGTAAATAAACAAGCAATAGAGAAAATTCGGTTGTGATCAAGTAAGTAATAAAGTAGTTCTTTAGGTCATCTAGTTTTACTTATTATTTTTCTTTCCATGTGTTGATGTCCGACTCTGTCTTGTAGTTTATGGACGCATCACTAAGCCATGTAAGCGTACTCTATAGACACAAGTAAACAAGCGTATAACACATGTGAATATCCTCGGAGCAAGAGATATACTTCACCCCCTTTCTATGTACTATCATAATCAATTATTTCCTGTGCACTTAGTACTCTAACCCGATTTGATCTCCCTTTTTAGGTATTATAAAGTTATACTCTTTATCCTACTTATTAACCCGAATAAGATTCAATTAACAAGTATCTATATAAGATAGTTCTAATAAGACTTCGGAATTCCTTCACTTAGAACTATAACATATAATCCTGCTCAGCAGTGAACACACTCAATCAATAACCAAGAGATGTATTCAGACTCTACATAACAGTTAATGATGCACAAAACGACTGTGAGTATGAATTGAAAAGCACAATCTATATAGAATAAACCACAAGTAGTGTTGTATGGAGTTTATACATGGAAATTCAATTAACTCATAAAACTTTCATAATCCTAGAACTACCAGAGCAGTTCTAGCCCATGATTGATCTAGGAATAATCATGGCTAGTTGGTATGATCTTACTTGACTCGCCAGATGAATCTCTCCTCATGACTCCTTCGGATGATGGTAGGGTTTGGTGATGGATGGATGATGAATGATTCCTCTTTCTCATGCGAAAGCTCTTCTTTTATACTTGTAAACTCTCCTTATGGGCCTTGGATGGGCTTTTTGAGCGAACACACGCACTGACGGCGTAAAAATATAACTTTAGTAAGTTTTCGTACGTCAGTTCGACCATATAAGTTGGTCGAACTCGCCTAGGCAGGTCGAACTCCAGGTCGAATCCGCCTGTAACTCAGCCTCTGATTATAGATTTGACCAGAGTCTTGGTCGAACCGGATACTTCCTGGTCAAATCGGTACTGCTTCTGTTTTGGCTTCGAGTTCGACCATAGTTTGACCAAGTGGTTTGGTCAAACTCTCCTGTCGTGGTCGAACGACACTTTTCCACGCTGAGTTCGACCAGCAGTGCTGGTCGAACTCCCTCCTTCTTGGTCGAATCCAACCCCTGCTTGGTCAAATCGCATGCCTGCTTCTTCCTCTTTCCGGATCCGATCACTTCCAACTAGTTTTCCTTTAAAAATCAACTCAAATAGCCTTGTATACACCTGATTCGTGACTTTCCACCATGTATATTGATTCACATTGAATTACAACTATTTAACACACCATAAGTACACGAATCTGAGCTTGAAACTAGTGAATTTACACATTCTTCAGGGACCCATGTGTATAAAAAAGAAAAGAGGACCCTTTGGGTGGGACGCCTAAAATAGAAAAATTGACCCTTTGGGTGGGACGGAGGGAGTATGATTTAGTACATATTTAAGGAATTCGTACGTGCAATTAGTACCTATTGGGAGGTGTTCACTTTGGTCTTGATCTTATGTGCTATTTTGGGGCTTTTGTAAGGGCATAGATCCTCTTCATCTAAAGAGAGAGTTTAGGTGGAAATCGTGATCCTTATTATCAAATCCAATGGTCACATCAATTCACATAAAGACGCCTTTAAATCTATAAATAAGCCCTCCCATTCTATAATCCATCACTCCGAAGTACTCGAATGTCACTTGAAAATGATTCTGAATACACACTCACACACACATGTCGTGGATGTCCAATGATTTCGAGTTGTTCAAATAGTTTGTAGTGTATTCCTATGTCATTCTACTCCTAAGGTGAGTTCATAATATCGGTTGGTTCATTGTATCTTGTAATTTATAGTACTACTATCACAAGATTTGAGTCGTTGTATCTTAGAGATGATTGTCGTCGAACCGTAAGCACCAGAGCAGGGCAATTTCGTCTTAAGGAGAAAGAGTGTAACTCTTGACTCGACTCAAATTCCATTCTTATTATTTCTATCACATTTTTCTAGTTAATATATTATACCAAAACCCAAATATACCCAACAATCTTACCCTCAAATTCATCTTTGGTTTGAACCACTATTGGACTCGTGGATCAGAACTGACCCGACCCGACGACTAGGTTCTGAAATGATTGTCGAACCCAACCAGTTTGCCCTAATCGAATTCGAATCAGGGTGACCCAACCTGGCCGATGGACACAGACCCACCCAATCCGATCGGCGGACCAAGTTCAACCCAACCCAGACCGAACCGTCAGCCCAAACCAGCCCGACGATCTAGACATGCCGGTGCACCCCACGTGCACCAAGGTCTCACCCATCGGACCCTAGTTCGAGTCCAAAATGAGTGCGACTATGTGCGAGCATGGGTGCTGCTCGTGGCTTGGTTGGTTGCACTGTGTGATCCACACATTTAATTTAATTCAATATTGTGTGTAGGTAATAATAAGGAGTTCAATTCTTCCATGTTTTTCAAATGTAGGACAACTTCCCACTTCAACCTTTACTCTTCACTTTTCTTCTTTTTCTTGTAAATAAATTGCAAACTTCATGTATTAATTACTCATTCACCTGAAATTAGATTTAAGCAAACTTATACATTAAATTCATCTACTCGAAACGTAGATTTTGAATATGCAATTTGTTTTTATTTTTGACAAATAAAAATTACAAGAACATTGGTCAAAGTTGGGCTTGACCCACTTCTATTACTTAACCAATTTCAACAATTCCCCACATGAATGTAATTAATGCATGTAGACTCTATCGAAAGTTCCGACGAACTGCTATTGCATCAGGATAGGTAGCTTCCGACTTTGAACCTTCCTTAGTAGAATGCCATCAGATTTACTTGATACTTAGTGAATATGATGTCTTGGACTAGTCAGCGTTTTGGGTAAAACAAGACAATGACACCCACACAATAATAATTTAATATTCTTCGTTCTCACATTATGTCCAATTTGGCCCTGGACCATCATGGATTCATAAGTGTTTTTCTCATTTGAAGTGGCCAAAATTCATACTTATATAGGTGATCTCCTATATAGAGTATCCTGCTATATTCCACCTTTAAGGTATATGAGTCATTAAAAACTTTTAAGGCTTACCCTCCTTTAAGGTATATGAGTCATTAAAAACTTTTAAGGCTTACCCTTTACCACACTTCTGCAGGCTTGCACTTGATTTGTTTGAGAATGAGTTGAAATTATATTTCAAGTGCTAGTTTGGACATTTATAACTTGGTTGTCTTATTGAACCATGTTCTCAGGATCTCCAATCATCATGATTAAGTTACCGCTATAAACGTTCTTTAGTGCGTGGATTTTAAACTCATTCCCATTACTGTACTTGTCATTAGATCTCTATTTATGCCTTTTGTCAGTGGATCCGCGATATTTTCCTTAGACTTTACATAGTCGATGGAAATTATCCCACTAGAGATCAATTGTCTAACGGTATTATGTCTCCTTCTTAGGTGTCGAGACTTACCGTTGTACATATTGCTTTGTGCTCTCCCAATAGTTGTCGTGCTATCGCAATGTATCATTATAGGATGCATTGGTTTGCTCCAACAAGGAATATCCTCTAAGAAGTTTCTAAGCCATTCGGCTTCTTCACCAGCTTTGTCTAACGCAATGAACTCCGACTCTATTGTGGATCGAGTTATGCATGTTTGTTTAGAGGATTTCCAAGATACTGCTCCTCCACCTATGGTAAATATGTAACCACTTGTGGATTTGGAGTCTTTTGAATAAGTTATCCAATTAGCATCCGTGAATCCTTCGGCAATGGCTGGATATCTTGTGTACAGTATGCCATAACTCAGAGTATATTTCAAGTACCTAAGTACTCTTGTCAATGCTATCCAATGTTCTTTATTTGGATTGCTTGTGAACCTACTAAGTTTATGAATAGAGTATGTTATATCCGGATGTGTACAGTTTGTTAAGTACATCAAGCTTCCAATAATTCTTGCATATATCTGTTGTGATATTGGTTCACCTTCATTTTTGGCTAAATATAGATTCACATCCACAGGAGTTTTAGTCGGGGGTAAGTCAAAGGCATCGAATTTTTTAAGTACATTCTCTACGTAGTGAGATTGTCTTAAGACAATTCCGTCCAGTGATCTAGAGATTTTTATCCCTAATATAACATCAGCCTCACCCATATCCTTCATGTCAAAATTCCTATTCAACATGTTCTTAGTATTCACAATCACTTTGTGATTGCTTCCTATTATGAGCATGTCATCTACGTATAGACATACAATTACATACTCATTAGGATTACCTTTTATGTAGACACATTTATCACATTCGTTGATTTTGAATCCATTTGATAGCATAGTTTGATCAAACTTTTGATGCCATTGTTTAGGTGCTTTTTTTAATCTGTATAAAGATTTTATTAACTTGCACACTTTCTTTTCTTAGCCAGGGGCAACAAACCCTTCAGGTTGTTCCAGATCCATATTTTTACACCTTCAGTACGTGTTTTTGCTCAAAAAGCCCATCCAAGGTCTATAAGGAGAGCTTACAAGTATAAAAAAAGACCTTACGCAGCAGAACCATACGACATTCATCACCTTCATTCTACACAACATCCGAAACCCTACCATCATCCACAGAGCTATTCGTCTATCGAATCAAGTGAGAACCAAGTGAAGATTCAAGACGGAGAGAGACGCGACGGCGCCCACATCTAGGGTTTACTTCACATCTTAATTTATCTTATAATATTCATGACTATGGGTAAGATCTATCTAACTACCATGATTGTTCTTCGATCAACCATGGGCTAGAACTGCTTCGGTAGTTCTAGGGTTTATGAAAGTTTTATGAGTTAATTGAACTTCTGTGTGTATACTCCATACAATACTACATGTGGTTTATTTTATATAAAACTATGCCTTTTTAATTCATACTCAGAGTTGTTTTGTGCATCATTAATTATTATGTAGAGTCTGAATACATATCTTGATTATTGATTGAGTGCGTTCACTGCTGAGAAGGATTACATGTTATAATTCTAAGTGAACGGACTCCGAAGTCTCATTAGAACTATCTTATATAAATACTTGTTAATTGAATCTTATTCGGGTTAATAAGTAGGACAAAGAGAATAACTTCATAGTACCTATAAAGGGAGATTATATCAGGTTAGAGAACTTAGTGCATGGGAAATAATTGATACTGATAGTACCTAGAAAGGGGGTGAACTATATCTCTTCCTCCAAGGATATTCACACGTGTCACATGCTTATTTACTTGTGTCTATAGAGTAGATTTGCATGGTTTAGTGATGCGTCCATACTCCACAAGGTAGAGTCGGACATTGACACACAGAAGGGAAATTAGATTTGCTATTTAAATTATTTGTTTATTAGTTACGTAATTCATCACAACTATATTGCCAACGTAGTCTTAATAAATTAGATAATAATTAAATTGATAATAATACATCCCTTGGATTCGATAATCACTTGATCGCTTATCAAAGCTACAATAGCATCCTTCACACTTGGAGATTAATATTGTGTGTTGAGAAAACTCTCACAAAGTTCTTGGCACTGTTGCCGGGGACGGCATTAATTATTAGTTTATTATTTTTAGTTTAATTAAAACTATTTTATTCTTGTCTTTATTTTCTAACGCTTATTTTTCTTAGGTGTATTCTCACTAGATCAAAGGTAGGAGAGTTAGCACCTTATAATCCGAAGATCAGAGCATCGTCAAGGAAGAAGAAGAACAAGAATAAGAATGTGGAACCGAGTGAAGCTCTTAATTTAGAAGTTGAAGTTGACGAGCTGAACTCGCAAGCGATTGAAGCTGCAATTGGAGACAAGTCGGAAGCAGAAGCAGTCAACATGGCAACGAATCCGGATAATCTTGCCATTCGTGAAGTCTTTAAGAACAACGGAGGAGGCAATGTGGGGCTGTTAGGAGCAAGAGAGGCCAGAGCTGATTTTGATCTTCACCCTGCTCTGATCAGCATGATTGAAAGGAATCCCTTCTCTGGGGGAACCTTTGAAGATCCTCAGCAGCATTTAAATAAGTTCCTTGGTTATGTAAGTACACAAAAGGATGCAGGAACTCATGAGGATGCGAGGAGGATCATCTTATTTAAGTTCTCGCTTACTGAAAGAGCAAGAGATTGGTACAATACTCTTAATACTGCTGAATGCACTACCTGGGAGCAATTGAAATTGAAGTTCTTTGAGCGATACATGCCACCTTCAAAGGTGTTTAAGATAAAATAGGAAATAATCAATTTTCTATCAGTAGTAATGAGAAATTTCATGAGGCTTGGGACATATTCAAGGACATGCTTAGAATGTATCCACAACATGGGATATTTAATGCTCAATATATCAGTATTTTCTACAACGGATTGGATTGTAATTCTCGAGTTTTACTAGATGCTTCATCAAACGGAGCATTGCTTACAAAGTCATCCGTTGAGGCCGAAAAGCTCTTTGAGGATATTTCGATGAATTCAAGAGATTGGCCTACTGATAGAGTGAGAGGCACTTATATTCTTGGAAAAGTAGCGCAGGTTGAGCATACTATAGTTAAGTCGAGTAGAGAAGATGGGATCATCTCTAGTTTGGCTAATATCAACAAGTTAGTTGAGTCTCAACAAAAGTAGATTACTGACATAGCTCAGCGAGTACCTATTATGCAGCAGGATGTTTGTAATGAAGGAGCTAGCCAAGAGGAATTGGAAGAGGCAAACTACGCCATGGGTTAAAGTATTCAAGGAACAAGGTTCCAAAATCAAGAAAATCAAAATTACCAAGGGAATTTCAATAATCGTGGTCCTCCTAGTAATTATCAACAACCAAGGAGGTCAGAGTTGTCATGGAGTAATCCTAATACAGCAGTACAACCTCCTGTTGGTGTTGATCCAGGTGCTAAGGTCAAAGAAGGAAAGCCTGGTTTTGAGGATACGGTGAACAGGTTCATGGCGAGGAATGATGCAAGAGTATATCGCCTAAAGGTGAAGCTTGAGGCAAAGATTGATGTAAATCATGAGGATATATCTAAGCTGATGAAAGACTTGCTATTGTTGATGGGGCAGATGGTCGGGAATGTAAATCAGCTTACGCAAACCATAGAGAAGGGTAAGTTCCCATCTCAAAGTATAACAAACCCAAAGCAGTACAATGCCATCACGTTAAGGTCTGGAACGCAGTATGAGGGACCAATGATGCCGGAAACAAATTTTAGAGCTCCAAGAGCTTGATTCGACCAGGGTTCGACCAAGCCAGCAGGTCGAACCACATCGTGGAAGTCGAACCAAGCACCTGGGCAACCTCTGGAGCATCCAGATGAATGGCTTGACCAAGAGCACCATGGTTCGACCAACACTCAAGGTCGAATCGAGGTCGAACCAACCTATCCGTGACCCTTTATTTTTGTTGAAGTCGGGTTCGACCCAGACCTACCTGGTTCGACCAACCCTGTTGGTCGAACCATGGTTGAACCAACCTGTCCGGAAGAGAACATACTTTCTGAAGCACGATTCGACCATTACACACCTGGTTCGACCAGTACCCATGGTCGAACTGTCTCGTCCAGCACCATTTTCCATGCATAATATTTTACCTAATGTTAATGCTACTCCAGTGCCATCCCAAGAGCAGAATATTGAGCTTATAGCAGAGAAGAAATGGGAAAGAGCAAAGAGATTGAGAGTTGAGAAGGACAAAGTAGAGAAGGTTGAAAGTGATGAATGGTGGATTCCCAAGACAAAGATACCTCCTCCATTTCCTTTCAAGCTAGTTAAGAAGGGATTGGAATAAATGTTCAAAAAGTTTATAATATCATAAACAAGATAAGCTTGAGCATTCCTTTCTCTGAAACAATCTTAGAGATGCCCTACTATGCCCGCTTTCTTAAGGATATACTTTTGAAAAAGAGAAGTTGAACGGAATTGAAATGGTGAATTTGTCTGAAAACTACAGCTTGATCATTCAGGAAAAGCTACTAGCTAAGTTAAAGGATCCGGGAAGCTTTACTATTCTATGTGAAATTGGAAAGGGGCCGGCATGACGAGCCATGTGTGATCTTGGGGCAAGTATGAATTTGATGCCATTGTCAATATTTCAAAGACTTGGTTTGGGAAAGTTAACTCCCACAACAGTTGCTCTACAATTGGTGGATATGTCTATGGCCTTTTTGAAGGGTGTGATTGAAGATGTTCTTGTGAAAGTAGAGAAACTGGTCTTTCCTATGGACTTTCTAATGCTCGAGATGGAAGATGACAAGGATAATGTCCCTCTTATCTTGGGGAGACCATTCCTTTCCACTGCTAGAGCTATGATTGATGTTCAAAAGGGTGAGCTAAGGCTGCGGATGGATAAAGAAGAGGTTCTATTTAATCTTGATAAAGCAATAAAGATGCCGATGGAGACGCAGTGTCACAATATTGATGTGGTGGAGGAGATAGTGAAGGAAGATATGTCTTTGATCCTTTCAAAGGATCCTTTGGAGACATACTTGGCGGAGTCTCTTACTTTTCCCACCACAAAGCTAGATGAGCTCTCTAATGAGGTATGTATTGATTTTTTTTTTAAATCTACTTGCTTTGGGTGATGACAGGTATGAATAAAAAAGAACCAAGTTTGAAGAGGTGAATGGACTATGAAGTACTTGCCATTGGATAGGGAAATCACAGCAAAAGATGAAAAGAAAGAGGAGTTGAAATGGCTACCGGAGCACTTGAAGTATGCCTATCTAGGTACAAATGAAACACATTCGGTAATTTTATCTTCTTCTCTAACTGATGATCAACTTGAAGAGTTATTAGATGTGCTTAGGAAGTATAAGTCTAAAATTGGTTGGTCTCTTGATGATTTAAAATGCATTAATCCATCATATTGCATGCATAAGATAAGATTGTTAGATGAAGCTAATAGTAGCATTCAGAATCAGCGGAGGATGAATCCCGCTATTCAAGAAGTGATTAGGAAGTAAATCCTAACATGGCTAGATGCAGGAATTATATATCCAATTAGTGATAGTCCCCATGTGAGTCCATTGCATGCTGTAGCTAAAAAGGGGACATCACTATTGTGAAAGCCGAAGATGGCGAGACTTTAGCCACTAGAATTTCTACGGGATGGCGTGTGTGTACTATTACAGGAAAATGAATAAAAATACATGCAAAGACCACTTCCCTCTTCCTTTCATGGATCAAATGCTTGATCATCTTGCAGGGTATGATTTTTATTGTTTCTTGGATGGGTACTCGGGGTATAATCAAATTATGATTGCACTCGAGGACTAGGAAAAGACTACTTTTACTTGTCCTTATGGAATATTTGCTTTTAAAAAGATGCCTTTTGGATACATTTCAACGCTGCATGATGGCTATTTTTGATGGGTTGATAGAAAAGATCATGGAGGTGTTTATGGATGATTTTTCTGTGTTTGGTTCCTCTTTTGATATTTGTTTATCTAACCTATCTACTGTTTTGAAGAGATGTCAAGAAACGAATCTTGTCTTGAATTGGGAGAAGTGTCACTTCATGGTAAGAGATGGGATTGTTCTTGGGTATCATATTTCGGCTAAGGGATTGCAGATGGATAGAGCAAAGGTGGTGGCGATTGAGAAGCTTCTACCTCCTACTAATGAGAAGGGAGTGTGGTCCTTCTTCGGACACACAGGATTTTATAGAAGATTTATCAAAGACTTCTCAAAATACTGTTGGATTGTATACTAAAAGTCTAGCTTTTTGTATGAACAATGTTATAACAATTAATTTGAAATGAGAATCATATGATCAAATGATTGCATCTTATAATTTATTCATATGTTCGATGCAATAGTCCACTTACTTTATACTGTAGATAATATATTGTGCGACAACACGCGGAAGATCATATTATCGGTTTCCTTATAAAGTATAAACAGATGCTCACAACCGAGATAGACGGGGACTCTCTATCGGGATGGTTGTAGTGTGTTTTGGTATTAGCTTGTCTTGGCTATAGAATCACACTAGTGCACTTGTGTGTATTGAGCAGGACCGCTTGAGATCGTTTGACTTATACTGACTTATAGGAGAACTTGATCTCAGTTATTATGGAAGTTCGTGCTCTTAATCCCTATACAATAACCTCGACACGTAGGGCAGTATGTATTTCTTTGATTCATCAAATGGTGAGATTTACATGTAATTAAATCAACAAACTCGATGAGTTGGGAAATAGTGCTGTCTCTATGGTGTGCTGTTGATTGTAGAAGGAATTCGTGTCCGTCATAGGTTGATGATGTCCCCTTGAGGAGCTCATAAGGATTATCATGTAAACCCTGCAGGTGGAATTTATTCCGACATGATAATGAGGTTGAGTGGTACTACTCTTGGATGAGATATTAATTAATTGAGTTGTCAGTAACTTAAATTAATTAATGGACATTGTATATCTTAAACATGGGGAGACTAACGGGCTCATAATAAGAAGGAGCGCAAAACATAATTTTGGGATTGGTACGGTAGTGCAATAATAATATTTTAGTGGAATATATTATTATTATTGGACTTAAGTATAAGCTTTGGGCTAAGCTTGGATACTTAAGTCCAATGGAGGCCCAACTCAATTTCTCCTCCTGGTCCCTGCTGTAGCCCATGTATATAAGTCACCTCAGCTTATCTGGAACCCTAATATAATCTAATCTAACTGATTATTCACGTGTGATGAGGGTTGAGAGCAGATTGAGGAGGTCTCGTAGATCGTCGCCCACACGACGTCGAGATCGGACTTGGGACATACGGCAAAAGATCAGAAGGTAGTTTGCTGCTGCTATCTACCGCCTTGCGAAATTTATATAAAATCGTAATGTGCTCAGAATTTGATGATCAATATACTGACAGAAAGACGTCGAAGAGAGGATCGTCTGAACATAAAGATCACTCAATTTCGACATCAGAAAAGGAAGTTATGGCCATTCTCGTGGGACTGCGCAGGCTGCCTGCGAGAATCAATCTTCATCAACATACCTTGGTGAACGGTAATCGTTTCTATGATTTATTGCTTCCGCTGTGATAGAAACGTATGAATCCCTAAAGGATCACGTTAATCAAATGATCCAAGCACCAGCAATTGGTATCAGAGCTTCGGTTTCGTGGTGAAGCGTGACACGTTAGGCTAGGGTTTATGTGATTAATTTTTCGAAATTAGGATCGCATGTTTAGGGTTTTGGTGTTACTGCGCAAACCATGAATATCCCTATGTGAAATATACCCTATATCATATCTGTTCGTTGATGGTTGTGTGTGAGAGGATTCGACGAAAACTGTTCGTCAATTTCACATGGAAGGAAGAAATTGAGAGAAAATCCAGCGCAGTGATATTGCAGAGGCAATAACCGGAGTTTCAACCGTCGGATCAGGCTGATTTTTGGTCAGCACGTTCGGATTTTGTGGATGTACATTATGAACGGTGAAGATCATATTTGGAGCTTTGTGTTGTCGGGAATACGCCGAAAATAGAAGTTGTTATTTGGGCGATTCTGTTCTGCGCAGTCGAGAGAAAAGAGCTATTTCTCACAATCTAACCGTTGGATCGACCTGTCATTTGGACAGCATGTTCAAAACTCATAGGCGTAGATTCTGGACGGTAGAGATTGGATTTTCAGATTCCTATAGTTGCGAACCCTGAACGACAGTTGGTGTAGTTTGATGTTGCGCGTTGGGCTGAACTTGATTCCGTGCAAGTAGGCCCTTGGACGAGCGACAGTTCGAGCGGATTTGTATCAGGTTCGATTGGTCTGCATCAGGTTCGATTGATGCTACACCAGGTTCGAGCGGATTTACATCAGGTTCGGTTGGTCTACATCAGGTTCGATCGATGCTGGAACAGGTTCAAGCGGATTTACATCAGGTTCGATTGGTCTACATCAGGTTCGATCGATGCTGTACCAAGTTCGAGCGGATTTGTATCAGGTTCGATTGGTCTGCATCAGGTTCGATTGATGCTACACCAGGTTCGAGCGGATTTGCATCAGGTTCAGTTGGTCTGCATCAGGTTCGATCAATGATGCACCAGGTTCGAGCAGATTCACATCAGGTTCGATTGGTCTGCATCAGGTTCGATCGACTCTGCACTAGGTTCGAGCGGGTTTGCATCAAGTTCGACTGGTCTGCATCAGGTTCCACGTGAGTCTTCACAATATGATCGGGCAGGGTGCCAGAGTGGTGCAGCAGGCTGCAGGGAGGTTGATCCCCATCGCAGTTGTCCGCATTCGTGATTGGTGGCGAACAATCGAATTCGCTATTATATAACTGTTATAATTGATTTATTAATTGATTATTGTTATATATGTATGCATGATTCTCTATGATTTATTGCCTTAAATAGAAGCATGCTAGATTGCGTATTATATTTGGTATATTATATGCATGTATGTTGGAGTGTTGATCAAGTCAACTTATTTTTGGCAATTTATTTCCTTATATATAACTGCTATAATTATTTTATTGGTCAATTATTGTTATATATTTGGAAGTATGAGCATGCTAGGTTGCATATTTTATTCTGAAATATTATATGCATGTAAAAACCCTCGGTCTTAAATAACTAAGTGGGAGAGGGGATTGGTAAAAATTCCCGCTGCCTCCATTATTGGTTTGTAAGTGATGTGAGTAAACTTGCGTGTTGGCAATAGACCTTCCTCCCTAACGAATGAGTTTATTCATGGATCACTGGTACAGACTTCATTACATAATTATTGTTTGTAATGTGCCACATGAACTTGCGTGTTGGCAATAGGCCTTCCTCCCTAACGGATGAGTTTATGTGGGGCTCACTGGTACAAACTTATAAATGATGATTGTAGGAAGCTATCCGAGCGCGTGTGTACTTCTCCAACTGTAAGGCACACAAGCTCGCGCAGTGGACTTGGGATCAAATAATGGTATACACTTAGGTGTAAATAATTAGTATCCTCCCCAACGGAGTCACAAGGGACGTCTCATGATGCCTATTAAAGTCTCTAGTGAAGAGATGAGAGGTTCATAGAAATATGATGGTCTCATGTAACTCTTCGGATACTTGAGTAAGTTAAAAGGCAGAAGATCATGATTTAATTTGATGAATGAATTGGGAAAGCATGGAGTATAAATTGAAGGGAAACCTAGATCAATTTAATTCTTCGTGAATTGCCTAGATGTTTTTGAGTAAGTTCCACCTGAATTACAATAGGATGTATATGGTGGAAAACTTCTGGCAAAACATGTGGCAAAGGAAATCCATTTTCATCATAATGTGAACAAGTTTTTATATCTTATTCACTAGTTGTTTAAAACATGATTAGTTATGGCATTTACTAACACGAAGTGTGTAGATACTGGAATCACTAAATATTTATTACTAAGTGAGGATAAGATTGTTATGACATGGGTAAAACTACAAGAGTAGTGGCTATTGCAGTGGGAGTTATCTATTTATCTAATGATATGAGTAGACGTTTGATTATGAGAAATTGTTTTACGTACGTTTTCATAGAAAGAATTTGATTTCAGTTTCTATGCATTAATAGATGGATACTTGATTGTCGTTATTTTCACCTAGATTTTAGTGCCTTTTTGAGTGTATTTTGCGTATTGTTTTATCCGTATTTTTGTGTATTTTGGTGGTGTTATGTATTTTCATAGGAATGTGTGAGAATGATCTTAAACATACATATAACAGGTGAAAAGGGAGTAAAAATGAAGAAGGAAGATCAAACAAAGAAGAAGGAACAAAGGTGCAAGAACACGGCCGGCCGTGCTGGCAACACGGCTCGTGTTGCAGCAAAACGGCCCGTGTGCCAGACACGGGCCTGTCCAGAATGGTCGTGCGGCGGCATCTATTTATCCAACACGACCACCACTTGGTCGTGTTGTGGAGCACGACCCGTGTTCAGAGCACGACCCGTGTACAAGACACGGGCCTGTAAGCGGAGGCCGTGCGGCGACGTCTAGGCATTCAACACGGCCACCATTTGGCCGTGCGACGCAGAACGACTCGTGTGCCGCATGCCCTGACACGACACGACCCGTGCTACGTGACACGACTCGTGTCGGCACCAGAACAGGATATTTTTTTTTACAATTCTTCTAGAAGGTCTCCATGGGGTATAAATACCAATCCATTCAACATTTTTAGGGAGATCCGAAATTCTACTGTTCCCACACACCTCACACACCATTCCTTTGATTTCACACCACATTCTCCATCCCATTCATCCATTTTTGAGATCTACATCATCTCTCCATAATTTCCTCCATCCAAATCAAGTGAAGAAGCAAGGAAGCTTGGGTGATCACCAAAGGAAGAAGGGAGATTCAATTGGATCCATTTCCAAGGGAGTTTTCATTCCAATTTTGTGTTAATCCTTTAGTTTATCATGATTTGTAAGAATTATAATGTCTATGTTATGGATCTTATGAAGATTGTAGGCTAATCTCCCTTGTGAGATTAGCAACATGAAGGTTGTTGGTTAATTTGTGGATCTATGTAATTAAATTCATATGTTGATGGGGATATTTGATTTTCTATCATTGGTGCTTATATATCTTGAGATCTATGATGTTTTGTGTGTTTGATTGTTCTAATTATATGATTAGATTGAGAAATCAATGATGTGCTTAGGATAGTCAAGTGAATCATTTCATCAAACACCTCATGTGCATTATAGATGGTAAAGTGATTGAGAAGTCCTTTATTATTTAGAACCCTTTGATGGAACATGTGATTAGTTAGATTGAGAAGTCAATTGATTATATGAAGGGATTCTATAATTGAACTTAGTACCTAGTTGGAATAGTTTAATTTAGAACCAACCTTTGAGCTATTTTGAGATTGTGCAAATGATCTACATCCTATTCATTTCGAGAGGAAGTTTAGGTGGTATAAGTGTTGGCCCTTAGTCTTAACCCTTGATACATATGAGTTTAATGCATGAATCCATAAGTTGCCACTTCATTAGTGTTGTTAATCTCACTTCTACTTAATTTGGAAAACCACTCATTCATCATTTTTATCTTGTCATTGGATTATTGTTTGTCTACTTTCATTTAATTACTTGTTACCCAAACCATCCATCTATGATTCGTCTCTATAAAATCGTGATAAACGTGATATCGCTTAAGTGCTAGTATCGACCTCCCTGTGGTTCGATAAATTCTTGAATTGGTCAACCCGACTACAAGTTATGGCTAATCAAATGGCGCCGTTGCCGGGGAGGTAACGGTTGCTAGTAGCTTAAAGAAGGAACGTTTAAAGCGATCTTACTAGAGACATTTATTTTCTTGTATTTATTACTTGTATTTGCTTTGTGAAAATTTGTTCTAATTTTTCTTGTCTTGAAGGTGTATGCAAACGAGGTCAAAAGGGAAGCAAGTCGAACCAATTGATCTAGAGCTTGAAAACACTTTGAGGAGAAAGAGAAGAGAGAACAAAACCAAAAATAGTAATTCAATGGAGAATTTTCAAGGAGACAATCGTGTTGGGATAGAGCATGATGGGGAAGGAGGACACAATATGAACGTGCATGACAACGCACATCAATTCAATGAGAATCCTCCTCAACAAGCCTATCAAAATCATGGAGCTATAAACAATCAAGCTTATATTCAACAACTGGTGCAACAAGCGATGATTCAACAAGGTTTTCAACAACCTTATCCTCCTCAACAACAAGCTTATGTGCCACCACCTCCACCTCCGGTTCAACATGGAGTTCAAAATGATCAAAGAGTGATACGGGACTTCTTCATGCCAAGGGCAATTCCACAAATGATGGGACCACCAATTCATGCTAACAATTTTGAGTTTAAAATGGGCTTGATTTCATTGGTGAGAGAGCAATAGTTTGGTGGAGCTCCGAATGAAGATCCTAACGCTCATCTAGCTCAGTTTGTGGAGATTGCCAACACAGTAAAGATGAACGGAGTAAGTGAGGATTGCATAAAGATGAGGTTATTCCCATTTTCTTTGAGGGATAGAGCAAGAACATGGCTCTCCACTCTTACTCCCGGTACGTGCAACACTTGGGATGAGCTAGCGCAAATGTTTTTGAACAAATACTTTCCACCTTCTAAGACGCTTCAAATGAAGAGCTTGATCACACAATTCAAGCAAATGCCTCAAGAGAGTTTTTATGAAGCGTGGGAAAGGTTCAAAGAAATGCTACGCAAGTGTCCACAACATGGCTTCCCGGAGAATCAACAAGTTGGATTTTTCTATCAAGGACTTGTGAACGGACAAAGAGTGCTTGTTGATGCCTCGGCAGGAGGATCCGTACTAGGTGTAACTCCGGAAAGGGCTATTCGAATTTTTGATGAGATTGCTACAAATGTCTATCAATGGCCATCGGAGAGAGTTAGTGGAAGCTATGGTTTTGAAAGCTATGATAAAGGACAACAGTTTAGTGTGAAGAGTGTAAGTGTTGAACCAAGTATGCTAAGCATGGAAAAGATAGTGGCGGAAGTTGTTAAACAAATGAGCTTGAATCAATGTATGAACAATCAAGGAGTGAATATGGTTGAGGGGCTACAAGTCGAGCAAGGTGTGCTACCTCCGAATGCTGTGAATGGTGAACAATGGACCAACTCTATGCCCCGTGTTGAGGATGTGTCTTATATGCAAGGAAGAAATTATCAAGGTAATTATCAAAACAATTACCAAGGTAATTTCAATCAAAATCAAGGAAGTTATCCACAAAGGCAAGGGGGATTCAACGCTCAAAGTAGTGGAAGTTCACATTCACAACATCAACCAAGGCAAGGAGGGTTCACTAGCCAAGGAAGCGGAAGTTCTTATCCACAACAACCAAGGAGGCAAGATAATTTTTCTTATGCAAACCCAAGTAATGCGATTGCTTATCCTCCGGGGTATCATCCGGGAGCTAAAGCGCCAAATAATGAAGGGAAGGCGACTACCGAAGAACTTCTTGAGAAATTGATTGCTTCCAACAAAAATCAAGAGGAAGTAATTGAAAGAAAATTCAAGGCTTTTGAGGAAGTAAATGAAAGACGATTAAAAGCCATTGAGGAAAACAGTGATAGAAAACTCAAAGCCTTGGAGTATTCATTTAGTCAAATGGCGAGCTCAATGAGTGCTAATGAGAAAGGAAAATTTCCTTCCACTACCATTGTGAACCCAAAGGAACAATGCAAGGCAATTACCTTGAGAAGTGGAACAAATTATGATGGACCATCTATGCCATTAGAAGATGATAAGGTGGAAGAGAAGGAAATGGAGAAAACCTTGGTTGAAGAAGAAATCGATGTTGAAAGTGAAGTTGAAGATAAATTGAATGAGGAACTAGAATTGATTGATAACAAGGTTGTTGAAAAGAAATGGGAAAGAACCAAGGCGATGAAAAAGAAAGAGGAAGAAATTGAAGTGGAAAGGGATAGTTGGGGAATTCCAAAAACACAAGTACCTATTCCTTTTCCACATCGATTTTTGAAGAAAGGCTTGGATGAAAAGTTTGCAAAGTTTTTGGAAATTTTCAAGAAAATCCACATTAATATACCCTTTGCGGATGCTTTGAAACAAATGCCTCACTATGCGAAGTTTTTGAAGGACATTATGTCAAGGAAGAGGAGCTTGATAGAGAATGAGACCGTCAACTTGACGGAGGAGTGTAGTGCAATAATTCAAAGGAAGTTGCCTCCAAAGCTCAAAGATCCGGGGAGTTTTGTTATTACATGCGAAATGGGCAAGAGTGAGGTTCATAAAGCTCTTTGTGATCTTGGAGCAAGTATTAACTTGATGCCTATGTCCATTTTCAAGAAACTTGGTATAGGGGAAGTGAAACCTACATCCGTTACATTGCAATTAGCGGATAGGTCTTTAACCTACCCTAGAGGAATAGTGGAGGATGTGTTAGTCAAGGTTGGAAAGTTTATATTCCCGGTTGATTTTGTAGTGCTTGATATGGACGAGGATGCAAATGTTCCATTGATATTGGGGCGTCCATTTTTAGCAACGGGAAGAGCTTTAATTGATGTACAAAAAGGGGAGTTGAAGTTGAGAGTAAATGAGGAAGAGGTGGTTTTCTCGTTGAAGAGTGCTATGAGATATCCAAATGAGAAAGAAGAATGTAGAAGGATCGACATGATTGATGAAGTTGTTGAAGAGAACCTACCATTCATCTTAGCTAAAGATCCTCTTGAAATGAGCATAAGCCATTCTCTTACTTTATCTTTAAACTCTAATCATTCTGTTCATTGTTTGGAAGATGAAGATATTAATGATTGTTTACATGAATTGAATGCTTGTAGGGAAATGCAAGAGGGTGAAGCAAAGTTGGCATACTATGGAAAGAGGGAATACCTTCCATTAGAGATGGAGATTGAAGAGTCAAAGGTTGATAAAGGAAAGGAAGAATTGAAGCCTCTACCCGATCACCTTAGGTATGCATATTTGGGGGACGAGAAGACATTTCCGGTAATTGTATCATCATCCCTTTCTCCTTTAGAACTTGATAAATTGTTGAGAGTACTTAGAGATCATAAGAGTGCTATAGGGTGGAGTTTGGATGATTTGAAGGGAATTAGTCCTACAATTTGCATGCATCACATAAGGTTGATTGATGAGAACAAATCATGTATACAACCTCAAAGACGTTTGAATCCTATTATGCAAGAAGTTGTTAGAAAAGAAGTTTTAAAATGGTTGGATGCTAAAATTGTTTATGCCATTAGTGATAGTCCTCATGTAAGTCCTTTGCATGTTGTGGCTAAGAAAGAAGGGTTAACCATTGTTAAAACGGAATTTGATGAAGAACTTGCAACAAGGGTGAAAACGGGGTGGAGAGTTTGTTGTGATTATAGAAAACTTAATGACAATACTCATAAGGATCATTTCCCTTTGCCTTTTATTGATCAAATGCTTGATAGGTTGGCGGGATACAAGTATTATTGTTTTCTAGATGGTTACTCGGGGTATAACCAAATCATGATAGCCCCCGAGGATCAAGAGAAAACAACTTTTACTTGTCCGTATGGCACATTCGCTTTCTATAAATTGCCTTTTGGGTTATGCAATGCGCCCGCCACCTTTCAACGTTGTATGATGGCTATTTTTGGAGGATTGATTGAAAATGTGATGGAAGTTTTTATGGATGATTTCTCCGTGTTTGGATCTTCATTTGATATATGCTTAAATAATTTGTCCATGGTCTTGCAGCGATGTCAAGATACGAACCTCGTCTTGAATTGGGAAAAATGTCACTTTATGGTTCAAGAGGGTATCGTACTTGGTCATCATATCTCCGAAAAAGGTTTGAGAGTTGATAGAGCGAAGGTTGTAGCCATTGAACATCTTCCCCCTCCTAAAAACGAAAAAGGGGTTAGATCGTTTCTTGGTCACGCCGGTTTCTATCGACGTTTTATAAAGAATTTTTCTAATATTGCCAAACCTTTGTGTAAATTGCTTGAGAAAGATACTCCATTTGAATTTAATGATGAATGTCTTGATGCTTTTAGGGTGTTAAAGGAAGCTTTGATTTCTTCACCAATCCTTGTCTCTCCCGATTGGAGCAAGCCCTTTGAACTCCATTGTGATGCAAGTGATAGTGCTTTGGGAGTAGTGCTTGGACAAGTGCGAGAGAAGAAATTTCGAGCTATCTATTATGTATCAAAGACGTTCAATGCAAATCAAAAGAATTACACCACAACGGAAAAGGAGTTTCTTTCCGTAGTCTATGCTTTTGAAAAATTTCGTCCATACTTAGTTGGCACGAAAACCATTGTCTATACGGATCATGCGGCCATTAGGTATTTGATGAGTAAAAAGGATGCCAAACCAAGACTAATTCGTTGGGTTCTTTTATTGCAGGAGTTTGATGTTGAGATACGTGACAAGAAGGGAGTCGAAAATGTCATAGCAGACCACTTGTCACGATTGGAGAATGTTGATGAAAAAGGAACCATGGAGCTCATAAATGATATGTTCCCGGATGAAGAGATACTTCAAGTGGATTTTCATCGGATGTACACTTTGTGTGAGACCGGAAGACCGTGGTACGCGGATTTGGTAAATTACTTAGCGTGTGGTATCAAGCCGGACCATCTCACCGAGTCAAAAAGGAAAAAGTTCTACCATGATGTTAAAGAATATTTTTGGGATGATCCTTTGTTGTTTAAGCATTGTCCGGATGGTATCATACGGAGGTGTATTCCTGAGGAAGAAAAACTAAGTGTCATGGAGATGTGCCATAGTTTACCATGTGGAGGACACTTTGGGTTTCAAAAGACGGGAGCTAAGATCTTACAGTCGGGATTGTTTTGGCCAACATTGTTCAAGGATTGCAAAGAATACGTCATGGAGTGTGATAGATGCCAAAGAATTGGAAGTATTGGATAAAGAGATGAGATGCCTATGAAGAACATCTTTGAAGTTGAAGTGTTTGACGTTTGGGGGATGGACTTCATGGGCCCATTTCCGTCTTCCAATGGTTTTCTTTACATTTTGCTTGCGGTAGACTATGTGTCTAAATGGGTAGAAGCAATTCCTACAAGAACAAATGATGCTCTAATTGTCAAAGTTTTCTTGAAGAAGAACATTTTTGCAAGGTTTGGAGTACCAAAGGCAATCATTAGCGATCAAGGGACTCATTTCATAAACAAGATCATTGAAAAGCTTTTGAGAAGCTATGGAGTGAAGCACAAGGTGTCAACACCTTATCATCCGCAAACAAATGGTTTGGCGGAGGTATCAAATAGGCAAGTAAAGCTTGTACTTGAGAAGACAGTAAAGGGGAATAGGAAGGATTGGTCTTCTAAGCTAAATGATGCGCTTTGGGCTTATCGAACGGCGTACAAGACCACTCTTGGTTTGTCTCCTTATAAACTTGTCTATGGGAAAGCATGTCATCTTCCGGTTGAAATAGAACACAAGGCTTTATGGGCATTGAGGAAGTTAAATCTTGAGGAGAAAGAATCGGGAAAGAAAAGATGCCTTCAATTGATTGAGCTTGAGGAATTTCGTGAGGAAGCATATTCAAACTCACAAATTGTCAAGGAGAAGCTGAAACGATGGCATGATGAAAGAATCAAAGCAAAGGAGTTTATACCGGGGGATAGAGTACTTTTGTTCAATTCGAGATTGAAACTGTTTCCCGGAAAGCTTCGTTCAAAATGGAATGGTCCATACGAGGTGATTGAAGTTAGAGAAAATGGATCTTTGATGCTTGAGGGATCGGATGGGAATTCTTTTATTGTCAATGGTCATAGGGTTAAGCATTACCATTCTCCCTCTCAAAGGGAGTTGGTATACGTTGACACCTTCTCTTCTTGAGATCCGTATCCTTTTAGTAGTTTAGGTTTGTATATATTTCTTTTCTTGTTTTGTTTTCTTTTGGTATCGTAGGTGGATTGTGCTTATGAGGAGAAGATTTTTGTTAAAACATTCTAAGTGTGTGTCATTGATGTGAACGGTTTATCGTACCACTTTTTGCAAACTTTCTTTGAAACTCTTGTTTCAATTCAAGTTTGGGGGATATGATGTGATACGATATATTATATTCTATGTTGACATGCATTCGTGTGTTTTTGAGCCAAATTTGAAATTTTCTCATAAGTTCGGTTTAATTTTGATTCGTTTTGGTGGTGTTGAAGTTGATAGTCCTTTTTGTTTTGATATTACCATGAACTAATGATGTTGATGAAGTGTGAGCATGAAAAGGGAGTTTTGGAAGCATGGAAACAAGGAAAGACAAGAGTTGAAGATGAAAAGTGGAAGATTCAAGGGAGCAGTGACACGCCTCGTGTCGCCGACACGGCCCTGTTAGCTTTGGCCGTGCGGCGACATCAGTTAGTCCAACACGAGCAGGATTTGGTCGTGTTGCGTGACACGGGTCGTGTCCAAGCACGAGACTCGAGTCGTGTCACCGACACGACCCTGTACACTTTAGCCGTGCGGGAGCACCAGAACACGCAACACGGGCACCTTATGGCCGTGTTGCGTGACACGACTCGTGTCGGGTCTGAAGCAGCATTTTAAAAAGCGGATTCTGAACACAGCTCGAAGGCCAAAAACTCATTCCACCGTGAATTTCCAGTCGAAACTCCACCCATCATCCTCTAAACACGAAAGAGTGGTAAGATTGTGAGTGTAGAAGGTGAACTTCAAAGCATAAACAACAATCCCCTACATTTTGTTCAATAGAATTCAAGGTATGTCTTCTTGTGCCCTAATTCTCAATTCGAGGTATGAATGGCGAAATTCATGTATGGGTTTTGAATGATGGAATGTATAAAGCATGTCTAGGATAGTGAAACATGAATTTGTATATTTAATTGTTGGATTGATTGAATTTTGATTAGATTTAGGGTTCATGAAGGATGAATTTGGGGATAATTGTTTTAGGATGATTAATTTAGGGAATGTGATTGTTAAATTGATTAATAATGCTTCTATGATGATTGTATTGATGTGAATTAGTTTAGGTATTGAGGAATTGAGCATGAAAGCATAGTTAAGACTTGTTGAATTGAATTGTGAAATAGGTGCATGCCAAGTGTTTGATGAAATGCCTAAATGAAAATTCAAATTAGAATTCAAAGTTTTTACATGAAGCATTATTGAATTGAATTATGCCCATTGAAAAAGTGAAATGTTATGAAAGAATGAGAGGATTAGGATGTTGAAAGTGAGTGATTGAATGAAATTTTTGAAATAACTTTGTGTTAAGTTGATTGGATCGAAATGTTAAGTCTTTGAAACAAAATGTTTATTGTGCTTGAATATGTGCAAGGATTAACACTTGGTTGAATAACTAGTGATAATTCTAATCAACATGAGACATTTTGTTTTGAGTTAACTTGAAACTAATTTGAATTATGTTGGACATTGTAGATGGCTGAAAGAAGAGTGAGGAAACGCAATGAGGACTTCATTTTCATTGAGTCAGATATGGAACTGTCCAACCTTGATGCCAAACTGCTAATGAAAGACCAACACCCTGAGAATTTTGGAGTAGAGTTCATGGAATGGGAGAAGTACGCATTGAGATGGGAGTACATAATCCCAAAGATTAGGGCAACTCGATTCCAAGATCAAGCAACCATGGAAGGCCTTGGAATAGAAGGTGATCTGAGGACTCTATTCCGACGAGTGGAAATGGAGGAGTTTTTCGATAAGAGACCTCCCACTTATCTCCACCTTACAGCCGAGTTCATGAGCACCTTGGAGGTTCACAGAGATAGGAACAAGTTTCCTATTGCTATCACATTTCAGTTAAACAATGAGATGTGGGAGAAGATACCTGTGAATGAGCTGAATAGATTTTTTGGGTGCCCAATCATGAGAGGCCATCAGAACTTCCTACCACAAGGGGGTTTCAATCAACAAACGTGGTGGAGAAAATTGGTTGAGGATGGGACTGAGCCTCCAGAGTACATTCCAAGTTCGTCTAAAGGGACAGCCATAAGGAACCCAGTCATGAGGTACCTTGAGAAGATAGTATCAAATACTATTCTGGGTCGGTTCGAGAGTGGATCTGTTGGGGAGAAGCAGTTGTACATCATGTACAGTATATTCAAAGAGTTCACAGTGAACATTGCAGCTCACTTCGTTCAGCATGCAGAGAGAGTGGCGAAGAGAGAGAACACTAGAGGGATTATGATTGGAGGAATGGTGACAATGATTGCTCAAGGGTTAGGCATCAACCTTAGAGGGATGCAACACTCGATGATTAGTGAAGGGCTCACGTACAATCAACTCATAAGGATGGAGTTCCTATCATTCATAGGAAATATGTATTGTTTGAAGCAAGATAAGGGAGCTCCATTCCCTCTACCTGCTCCTGAGCTCACCACACTGCAAGGACGAAGAAAGCACCAGAATTTAGCAATGGCAAGTCCTAACCACTCCGCAGTCGTGAGAGCTTTCTACCGAGAGAATAGAGATGGAGTGGAAGCAGTGCTCCAGCAGATGAGAGTGGATGAGAATCCTGAGCTAAGGAATCTGAGAGCTGAGCCGATGGACATGGATATAGGGGAGGAAGAGCAACATCATCAGGTGGAATTTGAAGAGCATGCACCAGAGCCTCCAGCATTTGAGCAAGAAGAAGAAGAACAAGAGGAAGGAGATGGACCAAGAGAGGGGAATGCAAGATGGAATCTTCTGGAGAACGAACTCATGGAGATCAGGCAGACGCAGCAGGCGCTTGGAGATGAGATGAGAGAGTTCCGAGAGGAACAGCAGAGGCAGGGTGCAATGATAAGGGAGATCCATGAAGGGCAGCGTCGTAGGGAGTACTATGAAGAGAATACACGATCACGCTCGAACAACATGGAAGAGATGATCACAAGGATGTTCAATTTCCAATTCCCTACCACACCTCGTGCTTATACTCCTTGGGGATCATGGCATAATCAACCCCCTCCGTCTCCGGATAACTAAGGGAGTACTTTTGGTGTTCGACACTTCATTAGTTCATTTTCTTTAGTGATTTAATTTGTGTTGGATTTGAGACTTCGTATTGTTTTGTTTTGGGATGTTTAATTTCGTACTTTTCTTTCAATTAAGGATTGAGATGATTTTTGTTGTGTATTGATCATGGATGGGGTGAATTTTCTTTGTATTTTTTTTCTTTTATTGTTGTCTTTGTGTTTTTACTTTTGTCGTTTTGATGTTTCTTTGGTTTATTTGTGTTTGTGTGTTGTTTTTATTTTTTTTTCGTGTTTAGGTTTGATTTGGTGGTTTGTTTGGGAGGTTGTGAGTCGTTTTGAATATGAGTGATGATGCATTATGGTGATAAGTGAGGTCGAATTATGATTAAGGAACTCTACGCTTTCGAATTGTGATATGTTTTATTTAACTAATTCAATTAAAAAGAATGAATAAGTTGTAATAAGTCCTTTTAAGTCGAGCATAAACCTGTGAGAATTTGAGCCTCGACCATGTATACATGGTACCTATTCATGAGTGGATCGGTTGAGTTTTGATAAACTAAATACTTGCTCAAAGACTTTAGGAATGAATCCGATTAATGGAGATTGATGAAATGATTTAAGGTCATCCTTGTCATGTATAGTCATTGCCAAATATTTCCTTACCTTTAAAAATCATCCCTAGTCAACCACTTTGAGCCTATAAGCCTATTTATTGTGAAGATAGCACATTACAAGCTTTAATTACCCACATGAGCTTAAGATATATACCTTGAGTGTGAGTAATAAAGAAGATGGTGGCTAAAAAGGTGTGATGAGATAACAAAAGAGAAAGAGGAAATGGTAAATAAGTAAGGAAAAGGATGAAAAGAGCATAAGAAAGAATGGACATGCAATTTCAAAACAAGAAAATGAGCAAGCAACAATAATATGCTCAAGTACTTAAGAGTCAAAGAAAAGAGGCATGAATCTATAAGAAGCTCAATCCAAGAAAGTGATGATTAGTGCTTATGATCAATAAAGAAAAGAAAGGAAGAAAAAGAATGTGAAGGGATGGAAGAAAGTAGCTACCTCTTCGATTACTTACACTCGTTTAGTCACTGTTACCTATATTCTTCCTACCCTACCAAAGAGCCTATCATTACATCCTTAATTAAAGACCTTTTTGATCATTGATTAAATTTTTGGTGGTTTGTGAATAGAGTCTACGAGCAAGTGTATGGTGAGTCGAGCCAATTGATTGATGAGTGTTGATTTACCTTATTTAAAGAGTGTCGAGTGAAATTGATAAACTTATGTGAGGCTTAGACTAAAAGGACTATATTGCTCTTTATTCTCTTTTGATTGAACTTGTTAATTTCTCTTATCATGAATCTAATGTTGTAGGTTAGCTTAGCATGATTTGAAATTCTTGTTGCTAATGATGTGTTCTTACTTGTATTCGTTTAGTCTTTTTACTAGGTGAAAACTTCTCCCTCAGTCTATCATTTTCATTGTTCGGGGACGAACAATACTTCAAGTTTGGGGGTGTGATTGTCGTTATTTTCACCTAGATTTTAGTGCATTTTTTAGTGTATTTTGCGTATTGTTTTATCCGTATTTTTGTGTATTTTGGTGGTGTTATGTATTTTCATAGGAATGTGTGAGAATGATCTTAAACATACATATAACAGGTGAAAAGGGAGTAAAAATGAAGAAGGAAGATCAAACAAAGAAGAAGGAACAAAGGTGCAAGAACACGGCCGGCCGTGCTGGCAACACGGCTCGTGTTGCAGCAAAACGGCCCGTGTGCCAGACACGGGCCTGTCCAGAATGGTCGTGCGGCGGCATCTATTTATCCAACACGACCACCACTTGGTCGTGTTGTGGAGCACGACCCGTGTTCAGAGCACGACCCGTGTACAAGACACGGGCCTGTAAGCGGAGGCCGTGCGGCGACGTCTAGGCATTCAACACGGCCACCATTTGGCCGTGCGACGCAGAACGACTCGTGTGCCGCATGCCCTGACACGACACGACCCGTGCTACGTGACACGACTCGTGTCGGCACCAGAACAGGATATTTTTTTTTACAATTCTTCTAGAAGGTCTCCATGGGGTATAAATACCAATCCATTCAACATTTTTAGGGAGATCCGAAATTCTACTATTCCCACACACCTCACACACCATTCCTTTGATTTCACACCACATTCTCCATCCCATTCATCCATTTTTGAGATCTACATCATCTCTCCATAATTTCCTCCATCCAAATCAAGTGAAGAAGCAAGGAAGCTTGGGTGATCACCAAAGGAAGAAGGGAGATTCAATTGGATCCATTTCCAAGGGAGTTTTCATTCCAATTTTGTGTTAATCCTTTAGTTTATCATGATTTGTAAGAATTATAATGTCTATGTTATGGATCTTATGAAGATTGTAGGCTAATCTCCCTTGTGAGATTAGCAACATGAAGGTTGTTGGTTAATTTGTGGATCTATGTAATTAAATTCATATGTTGATGGGGATATTTGATTTTCTATCATTGGTGCTTATATATCTTGAGATCTATGATGTTTTGTGTGTTTGATTGTTCTAATTATATGATTAGATTGAGAAATCAATGATGTGCTTAGGATAGTCAAGTGAATCATTTCATCAAACACCTCATGTGCATTATAGATGGTAAAGTGATTGAGAAGTCATTTATTATTTAGAACCCTTTGATGGAACATGTGATTAGTTAGATTGAGAAGTCAATTGATTATATGAAGGGATTCTATAATTGAACTTAGTACCTAGTTGGAATAGTTTAATTTAGAACCAACCTTTGAGCTATTTTGAGATTGTGCAAATGATCTACATCCTATTCATTTCGAGAGGAAGTTTAGGTGGTATAAGTGTTGGCCCTTAGTCTTAACCCTTGATACATATGAGTTTAATGCATGAATCCATAAGTTGCCACTTCATTAGTGTTGTTAATCTCACTTCTACTTAATTTGGAAAACCACTCATTCATCATTTTTATCTTGTCATTGGATTATTGTTTGTCTACTTTCATTTAATTACTTGTTACCCAAACCATCCATCTATGATTCGTCTCTATAAAATCGTGATAAACGTGATATCGCTTAAGTGCTAGTATCGACCTCCCTGTGGTTCGATAAATTCTTGAATTGGTCAACCCGACTACAAGTTATGGCTAATCAATACTCCATTTTATTTAAATGACATGGTCATTATAATGAAGGATAGAGTTGTAATCTGTTATTGTACGTTGGTGAACAATTTGTATACTCTTAAATCATGTATATTCCACAGATGCAACAAATAGTAATTAATAATGAATCTTCTAATCTTAGTAAGAGAAAGATACCTTCGGATATGAACTAAACATATATTTGTGTTGGGCAATTGGATCTTGTGGCTCAAACGTGATCGTTAGTAAACAGGCAAACAATAAACAGCGGAAGCAATTAAATCTTGTTTACCGTACTTCTGGGTTGGTGTAGAGGATGAACCGTTGCAGAGAACCACCTCTCAATCTTCTGCAGTATGTCCCAAGTTGAATCCTGCTGTTGTGTGGGCAACAATCCGCAGGATTCTCTCAATCTGCTCCTGTTCTTTCTAACTGTCAAATGAGGCACTGACTTAGGGTTAACAGGAACTGAGATAACTTATTTATAAGGGCTACTGCAGGGACCAGGAGGAGAAATTGGGCTGGGCCTCAATTGAATTTAATTAACCAAGCTTAGCCCAAAGCTTTTAATTAAATCCAATAATAATAATATAGTCCACTAAAATATTATTATTGCACTACCCATCCAATCCCAAATTATGTTCTGGGCTCCTTCTTATTATAAGCCCGATAGTCTCCCCATGTTTAAGATATTCAATGTCCATTAATTAATTAAGTTACTGACAACTCTAATTAATTAATATCTCGTCCGAGAGTAGTACCACTCAGCCTTTTTATCATGCCGGAAATTAATCCACTTGCAAGATTTTCATGATAAACCTTATGAGCTCCTCAAGGGGACATCATCAACCTATGACGGACATGGATTCCTTCTACAATCAACAGCACACCATAGATACAGCACTACTTCCCAACTCACCGAGTTTGTTGATTTAATACTTATAAATCTCACCCATTGATGAATCAAAGAAATACATACTGCCCTACGTGTCGAGGTTATTGTATAGGGATTAAGAGCACGAACTTCCAAAATAACAGAGATCAAGTTCTACTATATAGTCAGTATAAGAAGAACGATCTCAGGCGGTCCTGCTCAATACACACAAGTGCACTAATGTGATTCTATAGCCAAGACAAGCTAATACCAAACCACACTACAACCATACCGATAGAGAGTCTCCGTCTATCTCAGTTGTGAGCATCTGTTTATACTTTATAAGGAAACCGATAATATGATCTTCTGCGTGTTGTCGCACAACATATTATCTACAGTATAAAGTAAATGGACTATTGCGTCATGCATATAAAATAAATTATAAGACGCAATCATTTGATCAATGATTCTCATTTCAAATATTGTTATGACATTGTTCATACTAAAGCTAAACTTTTAGTATACAATCCAACAATCTCCCACTTATACTAAAAGACTATGCTGTCATGTCTTCTGTCAAACATCTGATTCCTATTCCCACTACACGACCATTAAAATATCTCGCCTTAAGGTCTTTGTAAATGGTTTACTAGGTCATCATCCGATGCAATCTAGGCGACATCAACCTTCCCCTCATCATACGATTTCTCGTAACAGGTGGTACTCGCGCTCCATGTGTTTAATTGCCTTGTGGACTTGTGATTTCTTCAAGTTTGCAACTGCACCAATATCATCAATGTAAATTGTGATTACCTTGGGCAAACTTAGAAACACTTCATAGTCCATCATGAAGTCTCTAGAGTCATATAGATACTTTGGCTGCCTCATAGGCTCCAATTCATCATCTTTCCATGATGGAGTCCGGAGTCTGAAATGTATTTCTATACAACACTCCTCCACATTATGACTCTACTTCCTAAGATTAAACACATAATCTTTGAGGTGAATTTACTGCCGTCCAATCTGACTAAAAAATCTGAATCTACGTAATCCACAAGAAGCAGTGAATCTGTTTAGTAAATCCACATATAATTTCCAGTCCTTCTCAGGCACTTTATATATGTCTTACTACAGTTCATCATTCTTGTTCCAGGTTACGTTGATACTCACTGTTCATGCATCCAGCAAAACAGATATCCAATATCGTTCATAGCATTCCTTAGATTAAGCTTCCTTATTCGCCGAAGCATAAGGAACCGCTTTCATCCTCTTTATCTTCTTCTTGTGTCTCAAAGACACATTCACTTAGATAAATTTACATGCTAAACGAGTATGGACTGTATCATTTTATGAAACTTGAGATAAGCATAATATCCTTTCTTGTGATCCGTATTACCGTGATTAAAAGGATATATTTTGCCTTTCTTAAGTCCTTCATCTCTACCGCTTTATTAACCGTACCGATACGGCCGATAATACTCTTTCATTGTCTCCAATGAGCAAGATACTATCTACGTATAGTACAAGAAACACCACCACGTTTCCGTCACTCTTTACAATACACAAGATACATCCGTTGATTGATTTAAATCCGTGCCACTGGATTACCTAATCAAAACAGATGCTTCACGATCTCAAAGCTTGCTTTAGTCCATCGCTGGACATTTTTAAGCTTACTATCAAAATGCTATTAGTACTTTGCAATGAATCACTCTGGTTGCTTCACATAGATGTTTTCCTCAAGACTTCCAATCAGGAAAGCTGTCTTGACATCTATTTGCTGTTCCTCATAATTCAATATGAGCAGCAATAAATAAAAGAATCCGGATCAACATAAGCATAGCTACCAGCGAATATGTTCCCTCATAATCGAATCATTTCTTTCTGAGTACACTTTTTCGCAACAAGCTTTGCTTCCAAGGTTTTCACCTTTCCATATGATCCTCTTTTATTTCCTTTGACCCTTGCAATGGCTTTTACACCATTTAGTGGTCATACAAGTTCCCAAATTTAATATAGAATCTGTAGATTCTATTTCAACATACATTGCAACTTACTAAGATTCCGCATTTTAATCTTGTTGTGCTACGTCGTATCCGTGGGACAATACCATGTTCACTAGGGATTCAGTCTTACGACTCTCCCAAAACATATATTTATGGGTTGTCATACAACACTCCCACTACGACAAGGCACTACATGTAATTGTGTATCAGACGTGACACGCGTTGCAGTTTACCTTGTGGTATATCCTCTTGTACACTTGGTACTTATACTTAGTGTTTTCCTCTCACTACCTTTAGAACAACTTATACATGGGTTTGTGATTTATTACATAGTCCTTTTCCAAAAATCTAGTTATTGAGTTAACAATTATCCTTCGATCTTTTGGACTAAATAAATCACTATCCATTTTTCTAGAATATCCCATATACAGACAAACGTTTCACGAATTACTGTATCTAGGGCATATCCATAAAATGAATTTAATTATTCCAAATAATCCATCATCTATCTAATCATAAACATAAGAGCCTTATACCTTCTACCCACCACACCATTCAGCTGGGGCATGCCCGGTGTAGTCAACTTGAGATTTAATCTCAACTTCTGATTAATAGCTCCTAACTATCCTAAGAGGTATTTACCACCACGGTTAAATCGTAATGACTACCTCTTTCCTGGATAATATTAGGTTCGCTTGAATCAGAATGAACTTATTCCAACATATATATCTTTGGCTCTACACTCCACAGCTTTGAAAAGGCAGTTAATCATTTTTACTTTCAAGTAGGACTCGCAAGTTTGATAGTTTCCACTTCAGATAAACTTTACGGTCCATCGGCTATCAACTTTTGAATCCTACTCAAGTAAAATGAATTAGTCTTGGATGCCAAATGTATGTTTAGTTCATCTCCGAAGGTTCCTTTCTCTTACTAATATTAGAAGATGCATTATTAATTACTATTTCTTGCATCTGTGGGATGAACATGATTCAAGAGTATAATTATTATCCACCAACGTACTATAACGGATTATACCCCCATTCCTCATCATTATGACCATGTCATATAAATGAAATGAAGTATCCATCCGTTAATGCATAGAGACCGAAATTAAATTCTTTCCATGAAAACGTACGTAAAGATAATTTCTCATAATCAATCATTTATTCCTATCATAAGATAGATAAATAACTCCCACTGCAATAGCCACTACCTTCGTAGTTTTACCCATGTCATAACTATCTTATCCTCACTTAGTAATAAACATTTAGTGATTCCAGTATCTACACACTTCGTGTTAATAGATGCCATCACTAATCATGTTTAAACAACTAGTGAATAAGATATTAAACTTGTTCACTTTATGATGAAAATGGCTTTCCTTTGCCACATGTTTTGTCAGAAGTCTCCCACCATATACATCCTTTAGTATTTCAGGTAGAACTTTCTCAAAACATCAAGGCTAAACATGGAGAATAAAATTGATTTAGGTTTCCCTTTCAATTTATACTCCAAGCTTTTCCAATTCATTTATCAAATTCTATCATGATCTTACGCCTTTTAAATTACTCAAGTATCTGAAGAGTTACATGAGTTCATCATATTTCTATGATCCTCTCATCTCTTCACTAAAGACTTTAATAGGCATCATGAGCCGTCCTTTGAGAGAACACATGTATTTTCTTAAGCAGTAAATTTCAAAATTAAGATTCTTTTCTAATCAGTTAATTTGGACAAGTAAATATAATTTCTTTTAGTTAACAATTAGTGAGACTAAAACTATTCGAAATACAGAGAATCACGATTAAATTTACTGATCAAAACTTCGAATTTTATCCTTTTATATTGTTTCCCTCAAAACAATATAAAATAAAATTCACCGACATCTCAAGCACCGTGAGTCTGCAAGCCACGTTAGTGTGGACGTTTACAAACCCGAACATTTACAAGAGAAGGTTTTACCCATTAATTTCATTTGTCAACCTAACTTTATGACAAAATAATTAATAGTCGGTTACTCTTTAGCCATGCAAATAATAGCAGTGACTCCGTTGGGGAGGATACTAATTATTTACACCTAAGTGTACACCATTATTTGATCCCAAGTCCACTGCGCGAGCTTATGTGCCTTACAGTTGGAGAAGTACACACGCGCTCGGGTAGCTTCCTACAATCATCAATTATAAGTTTGTACTAGTGTACCGCACACAAACTCATCCGTTAGGGAGGAAGGCCTATGCCAACACGCAAGTTTATGTGCCACATTACAAACAATAATTATTTATGAAGTCTGTACCAGTGATCCGTGAATAAACTCATCCGTTAGGGAGGAAGGCCTATGCCAACACGCAAGTTTACTCACATCACTTACAAACCAATAATGGAGGCCGCGGGAATTTATTACCAATCCCCTCTCCCACTTTGTTATTTAACACCGAGGGTTTTAAACATGCATATAATATTTCATAAATAAAATATACATCTTAGCATGCTTCTATTAACAGCAATTTAAATAAATAAATCACATAGAACATGCCTTTCACATATACAACAATAATTGACAATTAAATCAATTAATCAGTTATATAACATAATTAATTGTATAAATAGTGGATCAATTAATTTGGGCCTCAAGAGCAACAAATAAGCACAAAATGAGCAGCAGATTAAATAATTAATCATGCCCATTATCCATGGCCCATAAACTTAGCCCAAAATCAAATTAAATCCACCAAGCCCACTAGCACAATTAGTCCATTAATATAATTAATTAATTATGCTTGGTCCATTACCCACAATTAATTAAAATATGATCAAGCCCAATTATCCAGCATGTACACGGCCCAGCAGCCCAACATCATTTAATTAAAATTGGGCCATTTAACTACATCCCAAAACCATTTAATTAAAATTGAGCAGCCTACAAGCTTTATTAATGAAAAGGGCCGATCATATTTCTGGTCCATTAATAAAACAATCAGCCCTTTAGCATTTTAATAATTAGGTCCAGCCCACTATTAAAAAAGGGCCCAACTGCCCAAATTAAAGCCCAGCTAGACAGCCCATAACACAAACTGTTGCCCTCATCATCCCAACAGCCGCAGAAGTCCCTCAACTCCTCAGGCGATAACCGGCGCTACCAGGGCCCGCTCCAGCCGGCGCCGCCGCCAACAGCCCACCGAAAAAATGTCGTTAGCCCGCCGCCGACAGTTCCAAGCCTTGAAGCATCACCATCGCGCCACCAGCTGGCAATCGCCCCGCAGCCGCGCCTGCCCAAACCGCCACCATCGATCATCAACCGCCAACAGGCTGACCAGATCGAAAATCGCGTCTTTCCGGCGAGGTGCGACGCAGTCCAGTGCCGCCGCGCAGCCGCGCGATTCCCACACGCCAGCTTCGTTCCCGACGAACGCCGACCTTAGTCCACCAGATCCGGCCGAAACGTCCAGCGAGTCGTATTCATCTCCGACAATCCACCTGGAACGTTGCTCCCTCAGCCCACCGTCGTCCGCCTGCTTCGAATCCGCAGTCCAGATCGATCTTTCATGGCTGTCGTCGACCGTTTCCGTTCATCACCCGCCGCCGCCTCGACTCCGTCGCTCAGCCGCGTGCCACCACCAGCGCAGCCAGATTCCTCGGCGACGTGCCCCGATCTGAATGGATCTGTCTCGACCTGCGCCGATCTGCCCAGCCGGAGCTTATGTCGATCGAGATCTTAGTGTTGGTTCAGGCATCGTCCAGATGCCTCGCCGTGGAGTCCTAGCCGCTGCGACTCAATCGAACCAGTCGAACCCCGACTAGCGACCCCGGTCACGCATCGATTTTTTTTCGTCGGATGTACACCCACCGTACAGTGTGTGAGTGTGTGTGATTTAAAGAATACAGCAGACTGATTGACTTTATGTGTATTAAAGCAGCATGAACAGTGTATACATTCAAACTCCAACATGCGATTAACCCAGATTATATTCATTTAATCAAAAAATCACAAACCTTACTGATCACGTTTCACCACGAAACCAACGCTCTGATACCAATTGTTGGGCAATTGGATCTTGTGGCTCAAACGTGATCGTTAGTAAACAGGCAAAGAATAAACAGCGGAAGCAATTAAATCTTGTTTACCGTACTTCTGGGTTGGTGTAGAGGATGAACCGTTGCAGAGAACCACCTCTCAATCTTCTGCAGTATGTCCCAAGTTGAATCCTGCTGTTGTGTGGGCAACAATCCGCAGGATTCTCTCAATCTGCTCCTGTTCTTTCTAACTGTCAAATGAGGCACTGACTTAGGGTTAACAGGAACTGAGATAACTTATTTATAAGGGCTACTGCAGGGACCAGGAGGAGAAATTGGGCTGGGCCTCAATTGAATTTAATTAACCAAGCTTAGCCCAAAGCTTTTAATTAAATCCAATAATAATAATATAGTCCACTAAAATATTATTATTGCACTACCCATCCAATCCCAAATTATGTTCTGGGCTCCTTCTTATTATAAGCCCGATAGTCTCCCCATGTTTAAGATATTCAATGTCCATTAATTAATTAAGTTACTGACAACTCTAATTAATTAATATCTCGTCCGAGAGTAGTACCACTCAACCTTTTTATCATGCCGAAAATTAATCCACTTGCAAGATTTACATGATAAACCTTATGAGCTCCTCAAGGGGACATCATCAACCTATGACGGACATGGATTCCTTCTACAATCAACAGCACACCATAGATACAGCACTACTTCCCAACTCACCGAGTTTGTTGATTTAATACTTATAAATCTCACCCATTGATGAATCAAAGAAATACATACTGCCCTACGTGTCGAGGTTATTGTATAGGGATTAAGAGCACGAACTTCCATAATAACAGAGATCAAGTTCTACTATATAGTCAGTATAAGAAGAACGATCTCAGGCGGTCCTGCTCAATACACACAAGTGCACTAATGTGATTCTATAGCCAAGACAAGCTAATACCAAACCACACTACAACCATACCGATAGAGAGTCCCCGTCAATCTCAGTTGTGAGCATCTGTTTATACTTTATAAGGAAACCGATAATATGATCTTCTGCGTGTTGTCGCACAACATATTATCTATAGTATAAAGTAAATGGACATTGTTCATACTAAAGCTAGACTTTTAGTATACAATCCAACAATTTGGCATCTAAGACTAGATCATTTTACTTGAGTAGGATTCAAAAGTTGATAGCCGATAGACCCTTAGGTTTATCTGAAGTGAAAAATATCTGACTTTCGAGTCTTGCTTGGGAGTAAAAAATGACTAATTGCTTTTTCAAGGCAAAGGGGGTGCAGAACCAAAGATATATATGTTGCAATTAGTTCATTATGATTTATGTGGTCCTAAGATTGTCCGGATGAGAGGTGGATATGAATATTCGTCAATCGATGATTATTCTAGATACCGATATATTTATTTGATGCACTGCATGTCTAAGTTCTTTGATTAATTCAAGAATTGCAAGGCTGGTACAGTGAAGCGTCATGGAAAATATATCAAGTAATGACGATTTAATCGTCATTACGAGTACCTCTTAGGATAGTTAGGAGCTATTAATCAGAGGTTGAGATTAAATCTCAAATTGTTTACACCGGGCATACCCCAGCTGAATGGTGTGGCGGATAGAAGGTGTAGCACTCTTATGGAAATGATTAGATGGATGATGAATTATTTGGAATTACTAAATTCATTTTATGGGTATGCCCTAGAAACAGTAATTCGTATGAATGTTTGTCTATTTGTGGGATATCCTAGAAAAATGAAGGGTGATTTATTTAATCCAAAAGATCGAAGGGTGATTGTTAACACAAACACTAGATTTTTGGAAAAAGACTATGTATTAAATCATAAACCCATGTATAAATTGTTCTAAAGGAAGTGAGAGGGAAAAACACAAAGTATAAGTACCAATTGTACAAGAGGATATACCACAAGGTAAACTGCAACGCGTGTCACGTCTGATACACAATTGCGTGTAGTGCCTTGTCGTAGTGGGAGGATTCTTCGACAACCTGTAAGATACATGTTTTAGGAAAGTCGTCAAACTTGGTCCCTCGCAAACACGAAATGGACCCACGGATACGATGAAGCACTACAAATTAGAAATGCCAAATCCTAGCAAAGTGCAATGAATATTAAAATAAAATCGATGGATTTTAAATTAGGTCTGGATGCTTGTTGAACCGCTAAATGGCGTAAAAGCCATTGGAAACGGGCATGCAAGAATAAAAGAGGATCATAGAATAAGGTGAAAACCTTGGAAGCAAGCTTGTTGCGAAAAGGTATACTCAGAAAGAAAGGGTTCGATTATGAGAAAACCTGTTCGCCGGTAGTTATGCCTAAGTTGATCCGGACTCTTTTATTTGTTGTTACTCATATGAAATATGAGGGATAGCAAATAGATGTCGAGACAGCTTTCCTGATTGGAAGTCTTAAGGGAAACATCTATGTGAAGCAACCAGAGTGATTCATTGCAAAAAACTAAGAGCATTGTGATAGTAAGCTTAAAAGTGTCAATTCATGGACTAAAGCAAGCTTCAAGATCATGAAACATCCGTTTTGATGAGGTAATCCAGTGACATGGATCTAATCAATGATCGGATGGGTCTTGTGTATTGAAAAGAGTGATGGAAATGTGGTGGTATTTCTTGTACTATACGTAGATAGTATCTTGCTCATTGGAGACAATGAAAGAGTATTGTTGGGCGTATGGGTATGGTTGATAAAGCGGTATGAGATGAAGGACTTAAGAAGAGCAAAAATATCATTTTGATCATGGTAATACGGATCACAAGAAAGGATGTTATGCTTATCTCAAGTTTCATAAAATGATACGATCCTTACTTGTTTAGCATGTGAATTTATCTAAGTGAATGTGTCTTGTGACACAAAAGTAGATAAAGAAGATAAAAGCGGTTCCTTATGCTTCGGCAAATGAGGAAGCTTAATCTAAGGAATGCTATGCACGAGGTTGGATATCTATTTTGCCGATGGCATGAACAATGGGTATCAAGGTAACCCAAAATAAGAATGTTGAATTGTGGTAAGACATATACTTATGTACCTGAAAAGGACTAGAAATTATATGTAGGCTTACCGGACAGATTCACTGCTTCTTATGAGTTACGTAGATTCGGATTTTTCAAATCAGATGGGGATGACAGTAAATCCACCTCAAGGTTATGTGTTTAATTTTAGGAAGTAGAGTTATAATATGGAGGAGTGTTATATAGAAATATATTTCGGACTCCAGACTTCATCATGGAAAGATGATAAATTGGAACCTATAAGGCAGCCAAAGTATCTATATGACTCTAGAAACTTCATGATGGACTTTGAAGTATTTCTAAGTTTGCCCAAAATTATCACAATTTAAATTAATGATATTGGTGCAGTTGCAAACTTAAAGGAATCACGAGTCCATAAGGCAATTAAACACATGGAGCGCGAGTACCACCTGTTACGAGAAATCGTATGATGAGGGGAAGGTTGTTGTCACCTAGATTGCATCGGATGATAACCTAGTAAATTCATTTACAAGGACCTTAAGGCGAGAGCTTTTGATGGTCGTGTAGTGGGAGTGGAAATCAGATGTATGGCAGGAGACATGACAGCATAGTCTTTTAGTATAAGTGGGAGATTGTTGGATTGTATACTAAAAGTCTAGCTTTTTGTATGAACAATGTTATAACAATTAATTTGAAATGAGAATCATATGATCAAATGATTGCATCTTATAATTTATTCATATGTTCGATGCAATAGTCCACTTACTTTATACTGTAGATAATATGTTGTGCGACAACACGCGGAAGATCATATTATCGGTTTCCTTATAAAGTATAAACAGATGCTCACAACCGAGATAGACGGGGACTCTCTATCGGGATGGTTGTAGTGTGTTTTGGTATTAGCTTGTCTTGGCTATAGAATCACACTAGTGCACTTGTGTGTATTGAGCAGGACCGCTTGAGATCGTTTGACTTATACTGACTTATAGGAGAACTTGATCTCAGTTATTATGGAAGTTCGTGCTCTTAATCCCTATACAATAACCTCGACACGTAGGGCAGTATGTATTTCTTTGATTCATCAAATGGTGAGATTTACATGTAATTAAATCAACAAACTCGATGAGTTGGGAAATAGTGCTGTCTCTATGGTGTGCTGTTGATTGTAGAAGGAATTCGTGTCCGTCATAGGTTGATGATGTCCCCTTGAGGAGCTCATAAGGATTATCATGTAAACCCTGCAGGTGGAATTTATTCCGACATGATAATGAGGTTGAGTGGTACTACTCTTGGATGAGATATTAATTAATTGAGTTGTCAGTAACTTAAATTAATTAATAGACATTGTATATCTTAAACATGGGGAGACTAACGGGCTTATAATAAGAAGGAGCCCAAAACGTAATTTTGGAATTAGTACGGTAGTGCAATAATAATATTTTAGTGGAATATATTATTATTATTGGACTTAAGTATAAGCTTTGGGCTAAGCTTGGATACTTAAGTCCAATGGAGGCACAACCCAATTTCTCCTTCTGGTCCCTGCTGTAGCCCATGTATATAAGTCACCTCAACTTATCTGGAACCCTAATATAATCTAATCTAACTGATTATTCACGTGTGATGAGGGTTGAGAGCAGATTGAGGAGGTCTCGTAGATCGTCGCCCACACGACGTCGAGATCGGACTTGGGACATACGGCAGAAGATCAGAAGGTAGTTTGCTGCTGCTGTCTGCCGCCTTGCGAAATTTATATAAAATCGTAAATTGCTCAGAATTTGATGATCAATATACTTACGGAAAGCCGTCGAAGAGAGAATCGTCTGAACGTAAAGATCACTCAATTCCGACATCAGACAAGGAAGTTATGGCCATTCTCGTGGGACTGCGCAGGCTGCCTGCGAGAATCAATCTTCATCAACATACCTTGGTGAACGGTAATCGTTTCTATGATTTATTGCTTCCGCTGTGATAGAAACGTATGAATCCCTAAAGGGTCACGTTAATCAAATGATCCAAGCACTAGCAAATACTCCAAGATGTTGTCTCACTTACTTGAAAAGGATGCTTCTTTTGTTTTTGATGATGAATGCCTAACAGTTTTTCAGGTTTTGAAGGAGGCACTTATTACTGCACCAATCTTGATCACACTGGATTGGAATCAACCATTTGTACTTATGTGTGATGCAAGTGATTTAGCACTTGGAGTAGTGCTTGGGCAGATGAGAGAGATGAAATTCTGCGCCATCTACTATGCGAGTAAGACTTTTGATGCAGCACAAAAGAACTACACTGTCACTGAAAAGGAGTTTCTAGCTGTTGTGTACGTATTCAATAAGTTTTGACAGTATTTGATTAGCATGAAGACTATAGTGTACACGGATCATTCTGCGATCCGGTACTTGATGGAGAAGAAGGAAGCAAAGCCAATGATCATTAGATGGGTCCTTCTTCTGCAGGAGTTTGATATGGAGATCCAGGATAAGAAAGGTACGAAGAATATGTTAGCGGATCACCTATCAAGGTTGGAGATAAGAGAGCATTGTAATGATTCTTTCGAATACATAGAAGAGATGTTCCCTGATGAGAAGATTATGGCAGTATTTGTAGAAGGAGCGGAGAGATCTTGTGTAGTAGCTACTCAAGGAATGGATCCATGGTATGCGGATTATGTCAATTACATTGCCGTAGGAGAAATTCCAAGAGATCTCAACAGGTATCAACTTGTGAAGTTTAGGAGGGATGTTGAGACATTTATATGGTATGATCCATTCATCTACAAGATTTGTATGGATTCTATCGTCCGTAGGTGTGTGCCCGAGATAGAGATGGAGAGTGTTCTTGATTTTTACCATGCACAACCTAACGGAGGGCACTTCGGAGCCCAATAGACTACAACGAATGTACTTCAATCTGCTCTTTATTGGCCTACTTTGTTTAAAGATTGTGAATCCTATGTAGCGACATACGATAGATGTCAAAGGATGGAAAACATAAGTAGAAGAGATGAGATGCCACTTCAGCCGAGCATTGTTGTTGAAATCTTCAATGTATGGAGAATCAATTTTATGGGGCCATTTCCCCCATCTAATGGATTTCTCTACATCCTTCTAGCAGTGGATTATGTTTCTAAGTGGGTTGAAGCCATTCCTACTCGCATGAATGATTCGAAGACTGTGTTGTCTTTCTTGAATAAACATATCTTTGCCCATTATGGAGTTCCTAGAGCACTTGTAAGTGATGGAGGTTCCCACTTCATCAACAAGCTTCTTGAAAGAGTTCTCAAGGAATATGGTGTTAAGAATAGGGTTACTACACCCTATCATCCTCAAGCTAATGGGCAAGCTGAAGTTTCCAACCGATAATTGAAACAAATTTTGAAGAAGGTAGTTGGAACTAATAGGAAAGATTGGGCTATGAAGCTCAATGATTTTGTGGGGGTTTCAAACTGCGTATAAGACTGTGCTTGACATGTCACCTTATCAAATTGTCTATGGAAAGCCATGCCACTTATCCGTAGAGATTCAGCATAAGGCTTTTTGGGCTCTGAGAAGTTTGAACTTGTTTCTTAAGGATCAAAAGGAGTTGAGGTTGACTCAAATCAATCAACTAGACGAGTTCAGAAATCAAGCTTACAAGAATTCGGAGATCTATAAGAAAAGAATGAAGAAATGGCATGATTCAAAGATCACTTACGAGGAATTCAAGCAAGGTGATGAGGTATTACTCTTTAACTCTCGTTTGCAGCTCTTTGCAGGAAAATTGAAATCAAAGTGGATGAGACCGTTCATTATCCATAGAGCCTGCGGAGGGGGGAGTTTTGAGATCATGGACAATGACGGAGATATCATAGCGACAAATGGGCATCAATCGAAGCATTATAAGTTGTCGGATGATGCTTGCATCATCTTTGAAGGTACCTTGCATTGATATGGTACCGTCGTGACTCTTCAACATTGAACAAGAGCGCCTGTTTGGGGCTTTTCCTCCTGTTTTATTATTTTATTTCATTAGTGTGAGTAATAAATTTTTATATTTGACGTGCTTACTTATCAGAAATTACATCTCTTTGCAAACTTAGTTTCGACTATAGTTTCGACTAAGTTTAGGGGGTGTGATGTACTTACCTCGTTGTAGCACCGAGAGTATAATCTTTTCTTTGTAATGTTTGTTAGGGGAGTTGATTTTTTACGGTATGTTAACACTTTAATTGGTGTTGATGTGTCGATTTTTTGCAATTTGCCTAATGTTCAGTAGTATTTTATTTGTTGTGTCGTATGCGGAGTATATATACAATCATTATTGAGTCTTAATGGTGGTTCTCTAGCTATAGTTTTGCTCTATTTTGGTACCTAATGATCTTTTTGAGCTTGAAGTTTGTAGGGGACGAAGAAGAATCGATTTTGAAGGAACAGGAGCATGGTTCGACCAAGGGAGGAGGTCAAACTAGATGGTTCTAGTCGAACCGGCAATCAGAGAAATTTTTATAGGCCGGTTCGACCAAGTGGCTTGATGAGTGTGTAAATTCACAAGTTTAACACCATGTTTTGTGCTAGTTTTGGAGAGTTTTGAGGTGGAAATAGGTGGAAAACCTATATATATTGTGAATTAGCATGAATCAGGTGTTAGTGGAGCTATTTAAGTGGTTTTCATAGCAAAAACAGAGTGGAAGTGCCAAGAATCGAAGAGACAAAGTCGAGACAACGCGAACTGCCAAGGAAAGAGTAGGGTTCGACCTAATGGAGGAGGGTTCGACCTCTCCTATAGTCGAACCAGCATTGTGGAACAGCAGAAGATGGGTTCGACCACGACTCCAGGGGTTCGACCTGTTCATCAGGTCGAACCATGGTCGAACCAGTGCGTGAGAAGATGAGTTCGACCACGATGTTGGGGGTTCGACCTGACAGTTGGTCGAACCAGGAGCGAAAATTATCCAGTAGCATGGTTCGACCTGGGGTTCGACCAAGACCTGAGTGGTTCGACCTGTGCAAGAGGTCGAACCAAATGCAGAATGTGTCCAGTAACAGGATTCGACCTGGGGTTCGACTTGTTGGCCAGTGGTTCGACCTGTTGACGAGGTCGAACCAAAATGCGGAAACTTACCTTATCCGGATTTTCGAGGCCAAAATACGTGAGATCACTTGAAAAGCCTATTCCAAACCCTAGAGACGTGATTACAAGTATAAAAGAAGGCTCATGCAGTCGAGAGACAGAGAGAGAGACATCGTGATACAAGAGAGGAGTGAAGAAAAGAGATTAGTGATCCATCCGGAGGGCTGTGACAGAGATTCAGCTGGAGATTCAAGTAAGATTGGTCCATCTAACCATGATTGTTCTTAGATCAATCATGGGCTAGAGCCACGTTGGTAGTTCTAGGGTTATGAAGGTTTCATGAGTTAATTTGTATTTCGTGTGTATACTCCGTACAACACTACTTGTGGTTTATTTTATATAAGATTGCACGTTTTTAATCCATACTCATAGTTGTTTTGTGCATCATTAATCGTTGTGTAGAGTCTGAATACATAACATGGTTATTGATTGAGTGCGTTCACTGTTGAGCAGGGTTTATTATTATAATTCTAAGTGAAGGGATTACGAAGTCTTATTAGAACTGTCTTATATGAATGTTTGTTAATTGAATTGAATTCGGGTTGACAAGTAGGATAAAGAGTATGACTTTATAGTACCTAAAAAGGGAGATCGAATCGGGTTAGAGTACTAAGTGCATGGGAAATAATTGATTATGATAGTACCTAGAAAGAGAGGTGGAGCATACGTCTTGCTCTGAGGATACTCACACGTGTCAAAAGCTTATCTATTTGTGTCTATAGAATAGATTCGCGTGGTCTAGTGATGCGTCCATAAACCACAAGGCAGAGTCGGACATCGACACACGAAAGTATGAATTAACAAAGAAAACTGGATGGCCTGACGAACTACCTATCATCTTAATTGATCACCACTATTATTTACTTGTTCTTGTTATTTATTAGCTATTCAAATTGTTACTTAAATCAATTGTTTAATTCAAAATAGTCATAATCTACTAGAACATAATTAAATTGATATTTATCCGTCCCGTGGATTCGATATTTAACTTGGTCACCTTCGAAACTACAATTGATATCCTTCATACTTGGGGATTAATTGAGTGTTGAGAAAACACCCATCAAGTTTTTGGCGCCGTTGCCGGGGATGGCTTAAAATATCTTTTTGTTATTTCTAGTTTGTTAGGGCTATTTAACTTGTTTTGCTGTTTTAATTCTAGTTCTTTTTAGGTGTATGCTCACGAGATCAAAGAAAGGTGAACTTGAACCCTATAATCCTGAAATCGGAGCGTCGTCAAGAAAGAAGAAGAAGAAGAAGAGCAAGGCAAAGACTATTGATCCAACTGAAGCTCTGAATTTTGGAGTTGAAGTTGACGAGCAGATTTCGCAAATGATTGGAGCTACAATTGAAGTTAATTCGGGAGTAGAAACAGTCAACATGGCAGCGAATCCGGATAATCTAGCCATCCGAGAGGTATTCAGAAATAATGGGGCTGGAAATTTTGGGCTTCTAGGAGCAAGGGGAACTAATTCAGTGTTCGATCTTCATCCCGCTCTTATTAGCATGATAGAAAGGAACTCCTTTTCAGGAGGGTCTTTCGAGGATCCGCAGCAGCATCTGAATAAGTTATTGGGCTACGCAAGTACTCAAAAAGACGCAGGAGAACATGAAGATGCTAGGAAGATCCTCTTGTTCAAATTCTCGCTTACTGAAAAGGCGAGAGATTGGTACGACACTATCAACGCAGCTGAGTGCACCACTTGGGAGCAACTGAAGTTAAGGTTCTTGGAGAGGTACATGCCACCTTCAAAGGTGTTTAAAATGAAGCAAGACATTAACCAATTCGCTATGAGTGGAGGAGAAAAATTTCACGAAGCATGGGATAGATTCAAGGACATGCTTAGGAAGTGTCCTCAACATGGGCTATCTAAAGCTCAATATATCAGTATATTCTACAATGGATTAGACTGTGATTCACGAGTGTTATTGGATGCTTCTTCTAATGGAGCATTGCTTACAAAGTCATCCGTAGAGGCCGAGAAGTTGTTTGAAGATATTTTGATAAATTCGAGGGATTGGCCAACTGATCGAGTTAGAGGTACTTATGTCCTTGGTAAGGTAGCTAAGGTTGAACAAACAATGGTTAAAACAAGTAGAGAGGATGAGATCGTCTCTAGCTTGTCCAATATCAACAAGCTACTTGAATCCCAACAGAAGCAAATCAGCGAATTATCTCAGTGCATACCAATCATGCAGCAGGAGTTAAAGAATGAGGGACCAATCCAAGAGGAGTTGGAAGAGGTACACTATGCCATGGGTCAAGAGTATTCAAGGGACTAGGTATCCAGACCAAGGAAACTAGAATTACCAAGGGATCTATTGAGGAAACTTAAATAATCGTGATTCCCCAGATGGTTATCAACAGCCTAGGAGGCCAGAATTCTCGTAGACCAATCCGAATAATGTGATTCAACCTCCTATGGGTGTTGATCCAGGTGCTAAGGTGGAAGAAGGGAAACCGGGTCTTGAGGATACTGTGAACAGGTACATGACCAAGAATGATGAAAGAGTGAACCGCCTTGAGGCCAAACTTGAAAATAAAATAGATGCAAACCATGAGGTTATATCTAAGCAGGTGAAAGTCCTTACATTGCTGATGGGGGAGATGGCAGGGAATGTTAACAAGCTTACTCAAACTCTTGAGAAAGGGAAGTTCCCGTCTCAAAGTATTGAGAATCCAAGATCCTGCAATGCCATCACATTGAGGTCGGGTACGCAATACGAGGGACCTATGAGGCCGGAATCAAATTTGGATATGTCTAGGGACAGGTTCGACCCTGGTTCGACCAACACTGAAGGTCGAACCATACATGGGAGGTCGAACCAACACACTGGACATGATCAGGAGAGATTGCAGCATAGGTTCGACCAAACTGCAAATGGTTTGACTTGGCCTACAGGTCGAACCTTGGTCGAACCCAACAACTCGTAGCACTCTGTTTTTTTAGAACACCAGTTCGACCAAACCAACCTTGGTTCGTCCTATCCAACAGGTCGAACCCAGGTCGAATCGCACCACTTGGAGCACTCTGTTTTGTCACAGCAACGGTTCGACCACGACAGTAATGGTTCGACCTATCAAACAGGTCGAACCTTGGTTGAACCTGATGGTGGAAGAAGTACAGTAGGCCGGTTCGACCTAGGTACCCATGGTTCGACCTATCCCACAGGTCGAACCAAGGTCGAACCTCAAATTCAAAAAGAGAGCTGTTGTCCAGAAGCAAGGTTCGACCAGTACTTACATGGTTCGACTTTTTCCATAGGTCGAACCCTAATCGAACCCCACCAGAAAATGCCTTTTGCCACTCCGAACACTCTCAATGATGTTGATGCTATGTTCGGAATGAACAAAGTACTGAGATAATAGCTGAGAAAAAGTAGGAGAGAGCCAAGCGTTTGAGAGCCGAAAAGGAGAAAGCGGAGAAGGTTGATCGTGATGAATGGAGGATTCCCAAAATAAAGATACCTCCGCCGTTTCCTTACAATCTTGTGAAGAAGGGATTGGAAGATAAGTTCAAGAAGTTTTCAGAGATAATGAACAAAATGAGCTTGAGCATTCCTTTCTCAGAGGCAATCATGGAGATGCCGTACTATGCCCAATTTCTAAAGGACATATTGTTAAAGAAGCGGAGCTTAACCAGAATTGAAACGGTGAATTTATCTGAGAATTGCAGCTCAATCATCGAAAAGAAGCTGCCGCAAAAGATGAAGGATCCAGGGAGCTTCACTATTCTATGTGAAATCGGAAAGGAGCCGGCACGGCGAGCTTTGTGTGATCTAGGGGCAAGCATCAATTTGATGCCTTTGTCCATATTTCAGAGGCTTGGTTTGGGGAGCTTACTCCTACAACAGTGGTTCTCCAATTGGTGGACAGGTCGATGACTTTTCCAAAGGGTATAATCGAAGACGTCCTCGTCAAAGTGGAAAAGCTAGTCTTTCCTGTGGACTTTCTTGTGCTAGATATGGAAGAAGACAAGGATAATATCCCTTTAATCTTGGGAAGACCTTTCCTTGTGACTGCTGGAGCTATGATTGATGTTCAGAAAGGAGAGCTTAGATTGCGGATGGATAAAGAAGAAGTTCTTTTCAACTTGGACAAAGCAATGAAGATGCCCATGGAGTCGCAGTGTTATAGTATTGACGTGGTGGAGGAGATTTTGAAAGAGGATATGTCTCTGATCTTGTCGAATGATCCTCTCGAAACATGTTTGATGGAGTCTCTTACTTATCCCACTACGGAACTTGACGGACTCTCAAACGAGGTATGCATTGAATTTCTTGAAAACTTACTTGCTTTGGGTGATGACAGGTTTGAATCGGAAAGAGCTAAGGTGGAAGAAGTCAAGTGGATGAGAAAGTACTTGCCATTGGATAACGAGAGCTCTCCGATGGAAGTGAGGAAAGAGGAGTTGAAACTTCTGCCGGAACACTTGAAGTACGCCTTTCTTGGAGACAATGAAAAATATCCGGTAATTGTATCTTCTTCTCTTGATGATGATCAACTTGAGGAGTTATTGAATGTTCTTAGGAAGTATAAATCTGTGATTGGTTGGTCTCTTGAGGATTTGAAAGGAATTAGTCCTTCGTATTGTATGCATAGGATAAGATTATTAGATGAGGCGAAGGCAAGTGTCCAGAATCAGCGGAGGGTTAATCCCGCAATTCAAGAGGTAATTAGGATGCAAATCCTTACGTGGTTGGATACCAGAATTATATATCCTATTAGTGATAGTCCCCATGTGAGTCCATTGCATGTAGTTGCTAAAAAGGGGGTATGACCATAGTAAAAGCTAAGGATGGAGAAGCGATAGCCACAAGGATTCCTACGGGATGGCGTACGTGTGTTGATTATAGGAAGTTGAATGAGAACACGTGTAAGGATCATTTTCCTCTTCCTTTCATGGATCAAATGTTAGATCGTCTTGCAGGGTATGAGTTTTATTGTTTCTTGGATGGGTACTCGGGGTACAACCAAATTATGATTGCCCCCGAGGATCAAGAAAAGACCACTTTTACTTGCCCCTACGGGACCTTTGCTTTTCGGAAAATGCCATTTGGGTTATGTAATACGCCTGCTATTTTTCAGAGATGCATGATGGCAATATTCGATGGGTTGATAGAGAAGATCATGGAGGTGTTCATGGATGATTTTTCTGTTTTTGGTTCCTCCTTTGATATTTGTTTGTCTAACCTAGCTACTGTTTTGAAGAGATGCCAAGTGATTAATCTTGTCTTGAATTGGGAGAAGTGCCACTTCATGGTGAAGGATGGGATTGTTCTTGGTCATCATGTTTCTGCCAAAGGGTTGCAGGTAGATCGTGCTAAAGTGATGGCGATTGAGAAGCTTCCACCACCGACCAATGAAAGAGGAGTGCGGTCTTTCCTTGGACACGCCGATTTTTACAAGAGATTCTTAAAAGACTTCTCAAAATACTCTAAGCCCTTATCTCACTTACTTAAAAAAGATGTTCCTTTTGTGTTTGATGATGAATGTCTAACAGCTTTTCAAGTTTTAAAGGAGGCACATATCACTGCACCTATCTTGATCACACCGGATTGGACTCAACCGTTCGTACTAATGTGTGATCCAAGTGATGTAGCACTTGGGGTGGTGCTTGGGCAGCTGTAGGAAAAGAAGTTCTGCGCCATTTACTATGCAAGTAAGACTTTCAATGCGGCACAAAAGAATTACACAGTGACTGAAAAGGAGTTTTTGGCTGTTGTGTATGCATTTGATAAGTTTCGTCAGTATTTGGTTGGCATGAAGACTATAGTGTACATGGATCATTCTGCGATTCGGTATTTGATGGAAAAGAAGGAGACGAAGCCTAGAATCATAAGGTGGATTCTTCTACTTCAAGAGTTTGACATTGAGATCCGGGATAAGAAAGGTTCTGATAATGTGCTTGCGGATCATCTTTTGAGGTTGGAGACTAGGGAACATTGTGATAATTCTTTCGAGTATATTGAGGAAATATTCCCTGATGAAAAGATTATGGCCGTGTTTGTTGAAGGGGCTGAGCGAGCGTGTGTGGTTTCTACGCAGGGAGTTGATCCATGGTATGCGGATTATGTGAATTATATTGCTGTGGGAGAAATTCCAAGGGATCTCAACCGATACCAACTTGCTAAATTCAAAAGGGATGTTGAGACCTTCATATGGTATGATCCGTTTGTGTACAAGATTTGCACGGATTCTATCATCCGTAGGTGTGTGCCCGAGATGGAGATGGAGAGTGTTCTCGAGTTTTGCCATGCACAACCTAACGGGGGACACTTCGGCGCTTACAAGACAGCAGCCAAGGTACTTCAGTTCGCTCTTTATTGGCCTACCTTGTTCAAGGATTGTGAGACCTATGTGGCGTCTTGCGATAGATGTCAACGTATGGGGAACATCGGTAGAAAAGACGAGATGCCGCTTCAGCCAAGCATAGTGGTTGAGATTTTTGATGTATGGGGTATCGATTTTATGGGGCCTTTTCCCCCCATCGAATTGATTTCTCTACATTCTACTTGCGGTGGATTATGGTTCTAAGTGGGTGGAAGCGATTCCTACTCGCTTGAATGACTCAAAAACTGTTATATCTTTCTTGAAGAAGCATATCTTTGCCCGTTTTGGACTCCCTAGAGCACTTGTTAGTGATGGAGGTACGCATTTCGTAAATAAATTTCTTGAGAAGGTGCTTAAAGGGTATGGTGTTAAGCATAGGGTCACTACACCCTATCATCCTCAAGCGAACGGGCAAGCGGAGGTCTCTAACCATCAAGTCAAACAGATTTTGGAGAAGGTGGTCAGAACCAATAGAAAGGATTGGGCCTTGAAGCTCGATGATGTCGTGTGGGGTTCTGAACCGCGTACAAGACGGTGTTAGATATGTCACCGTATCAGATTGTCTATGGGAAGCCGTGCCACTTACCTATAGAAATTCAACACAAAGCGTTTTGGGCTTTGCGTAGCTTGAACTTGACTCTCAAAGATGTGAAGGAGTTGAGGATTGCTCACATCAATCTTTTGGATGAGTTTCGGAGTCGTGCGTACAAGAATTCAGAGATCTATAAGGAGAGGATTAAGAGATTGCATGATTCGAAGATCTCGTACAAGGAGTTCAAGCAAGGAGATGAGGTATTACTTTTTAACTCTCGTTTAAAGCTTTTTGCAGGCAAGTTGAAATCGAAGTGGACGGGACCGTTCATGATTCATCGAGTCTTAGGAGGGGGGAGTTTTGAGCTTATTGACAAGGATGGAGATATTTTTACGGCGAATGGACATCGCTTAAAGTATTATAGGTCGCCGGATGATGTTGGTGTCATCTTTGTGGATACCTTGATCTGATTTGGTACCGTCGTGACTCTCCGACGTTAAACATGAGCGCCTGTTGGGGGCTTTCCCTCCTGTTTTAATGCTTTATTTCATTTATGTGCATAAGAAATTTTTATGTTTGAAGTGCTTACTTATCGGCAATTACATCTCTTTGCAAACTTAGTTTCAACTATTGTTTTTACTAAGTTTGGAGGGGGTGTGATGTACTTACCTTGATAAGCACGGGTGTGATGTACTTACCTTGATAAGCACCGATAGTATAATCTTTTTTTTGTGATGTTTGTTAGGGGAGTTGGTTTTTGCGCCATATTAAAATTTTAATCGATTTTGATGTGACGATTTTTTACAACTTGCCTAATGTTAGTGGGTTTTGGTTGTGTTTTCTTTTATGGAGTTACTAATGAATGATATTTTGTGGAACAAATTTTGGATGAAGTTATGCTTTAGTTGGTACCTAATGATTCGTATTGAAGTTTGAAGTGTATAGGGATTGAAGAACACTCAGTTTTGAACCTTAAAAGGGTGGTTCGACCAAAGCCGTGAGAGGTTCGACCAGTGCCAAAAGGTCGAACCAAGCAGAGGAAGTCGAACCGATGAAGAAAACCATCCAGTGAGGAGGTTCGACCTGATCTTTCTAGGTTTGACCTGTTTAACAGGTCGAACCAAGGTCGAACCCGGGACTTAAATCTTACAGTAGAGTGGTTCAACCTGAGCCGTTATGGTTCGACCTGATCAGAAGGTCGAACCTGAGGTCGAACCAGTCCGTTCAGAGCACTCTATTTTTCAGGTGATAGGTTCGACCACGACACCAATGGTTCGACCACGACACCAATGGTTCGACCTGTTTCGAAGGTCGAACCCAGGTCGAACCACGAGGAGAAGTTGTCCAGAAGGTAGGTTCGACCTCGTCACTCGAGGTTCGACCTGTTCTGCAGGTCGAACCCGTGGTCGAACCCCGTCAGGTAAGCATTTTAAGTTGAGTTTTTAAGAAGGGTTCGATCATATTTTTGTTCACCAAACCTCGAACCTTCCCCGAACCGTAACATCCTTGCACAAATTCGTCAGTTACACTTGATTTTGCACCTATTACACAACATTATACTCTTAATTCTTGAATTGGGCGCGGATTTGGGCGATTTTTGTCGCGAATTAGGGCTTCAATCGCGTTTTTTTTGTGTTGTGTGCAAATTATCGATTTTTAACCATGGGCAAGACGAAAGGTACGTTCTTTCAACTCAATTACCTTAGGATTGAAGTTTATTGCAAGAAATTTGTTGTGGGTAAGTTGATTGATATTGATTTTGGTTGAAATTCATGGTGATAATTGATATTTTTGAGTTGATCCATATGAATTCATGTTTATTGGTTTGAGATTGCTTGATTATGGATAGAACTTGAGTTTTTATGTGGATTGATCAAGGATATGATGCATCTAGAGGAATGAGCATGTTAACTAGGTTTGAATTGTTGATAGTTTGAGTTGTTCATGAAGTTCAATTGTTGAAATTTATGTTGAATGGCTTGAATTGGTTGATGCATGCTTGTTGTTGATAATTTGAAGATTGAAGAAAGTGTGGTTGATGATGTTTTGAGCATGATGGATGAGCAAGTGGTGTTGAGATGATAGTTGAGTTGATTAAGCATGGATGCTTGAAGTCTTGAGTAGAGTATAGGATATGCTAGTCATATACTTGTATTCTTGTCTTGTTGGTTGTGTTGAAATAGTTGTTTTCAGGAAAGGGACAAGGACCGAATAAAGGGAAGGGCAAGGTGGATGAAGCAAGATCAAAGAAGAGGCAAGATAGGCCTTCGAATGTGGACACAGTGACGAGGAAACTGAGGATACAAGAGCGTTTACCCAAAAACTTTAGAATTCAAATGCAAAACTGGGACGAGATTAAAGAAAAGTGGGAAGAAGTCTCAGATAAGATAGCTCGGACAAGATACCAAGATGATGAGGCCATGATACTTATGAGCATTAGGGATGATATGACGATGTTGTTCGATCGAGTGGGGATCCGCAGATTTATGGAGTTGAAGAAGCCGACTTACTTCCACGTTACAGCGGAGGTAGTTTGCTCATTTGAGATGGAAAAGGACCCACTTGGCTACCCGTATCAACGCTCATTTCAGTTAGGAGGAGTCCGAATGAGATGGACGGCAGAGGATTTTAATCAGCTTTTTCAGACGCCTCTATAGATTTCTCGAGTAGAGAATGGACACTTCAACGCTAATAGGTTTTGGAGGGAGATAACTGGGGAGATCAGAGACTATAAGATCAGGCAGGCTCGTGCGACCTCGATCAAGAATCCCGTGTTGAAATATATGGATCGAGTGCTCGAAAATACACTGTTTGCTCATTCGGATGGTGGCTGTGTGTCTAGAGGAGAGCTTTATGCCCTATGGTGTATGATGAATGGGGTGAAGTTCAATGTGGGAACATATTTCATCGTGCAGCTGTATCGATTCAGGACCATTGGATTTCAGAAGGTGAACATTGGAGGGTTACTGACGATTGTAGCTGAGCACTACAATATGGACTTCACCGGCATTACACCTTTTATAGGAGAGCCCGACTTGGTGATGCTCACATGTTTAAAGGGAGAATTCGCATACTTTAGAGATGGTGATTGGTTCTTCACGAGAGGACCAAAGCCATTCGACTTTATGTTTCCCTTTGACATGAGCAACATGACCACTGTCCGGGAGGCGAGGAACTTGTTGATGAACTCCCTAGGACACACTGCTCTGTCCATGACTGTGATGACTAATGGGGATTGGAGAGCCATGGCTAGGTTGTGTGCCGAGGGTAGGTTGGAGGAGCTACAGCAAATTGTGGAACAGGGAGAGTACCATCCGCTACCGCACCAGCCACTTCAGTGGCCACAGCAGCCCAAGGTCGAGCATCGGGAAGATGAGCAGCCAGAGATGGAGATTCCAGAAGAGGAGCAGCCCGACGCACCTCAACATGAGCCAGCACCGCGTCAGCAGCGGGCTGTCCCAATTGATACACGGGAGCAGCTCCGCCTTATTCAGGAGCAGCTGGTCGCAATTGTTGCTAGCCAGCAGGAGACAAACCGGCAGCTCGCACTCGCCAACGCCAACTATGCTACGCTGAATGAGAAGTATACGGCCTTGAATGAGAAAGTTGATAGGTTGGGTGATCGAGTTGATTATTTGGATAGGCACATCGGTGATCTACACCGGATTGTGGAGCGGAGGCTTGATGATGAGGATGATGATGATGAGGGTGATGATGCTCCGGAGGAGTAGTTTTTCAGGTTTTCTTTGGTTTCCTCCGATTCATCTTGATTCCATTATTTTTTTCATTTTATCTTTAGAATGGGGTGTGATTCATGCATGAGTGGAATGTAAAGTGATATCTTGTATGATTAATTGGGTATAAGCTTATTGATGTTTGTGCATTCATATGTTCATGTGTTAATTTTTATTGATGAAAAGCATGTTTAGTTGATAAGTATATTGAGTTCTTGTGGAATTGATCTTAATTATGTGCTATGAGGAGTACTAGGATTACCTATGTGAGGATTTGAGCTTTTTAATCATGCTTGATCATGATTATTTTATTCTTGAGAGGATCATTCATATGAACGTATTCTATAACTTGGCTTGGAGTCTTGTGTGAGACTTATGATTGATAAATTGCTAGGACATGATCTTAGGCCATTATTTTGTGATTAAGCTACTTAGCCAAATTTATCCTTCCTAATGATCTTATTTATCTTTGGATGCCCTGTTGAGCCGTTAAAAGCCTTTTCTTTGGTGGCCGAAGTAAATAACCTTATGAACCTTTACTTGAGCTTTGATTAACCTATTCATTGGTAGAGAGAGTGAAGGTGAGTAAGTGTTGCAAGAAGAAAAGGAGGATAGAACATGGTTGGATTAAAAGAATATGGTCAAATCTTGTTTAGGGGTAGTGCCCGAAATTGGTACCCCGATTGTTTATACGTGTTGCATGTAGCTTAGCAGCTGATGACCTATATATACGAGAAGGGTAGTGCCTAAAATCAGTACTCGAATTGTTTAAGAAGATGAGGTTGATGCCATGAAAAGAAGGAAATTCAGGAATTTTACAAGTTCAAGAGACGACATTGAAGGAGAACTTGCTGTAAGAAGAAGAAATCGAGAACCTCCAAGGTAACTCTCTACTAGTGTCTTAAGTCACTAAGTCCAAATTTTCCTACCTTTTTCCAAAGAGCCAACATTATAACCCAAAAACAAGTCCGTTGTGATCCTAGTGAAGAGTCGATTGTAAGCTGATTTTTGAGACCTTTGCCAAGCTTATAGTTACGCGTAAATATGGATTGATATGAGTGTTTATATTAACCTATATAGTACCTCACACACTTGAGAGGAAGAGAATAAATACTTATCTTGTGAGCGAAATTACTTAGTACTCCGAATGGTATGGATTGGATTGATTTTGCATGAGTGATATATATGAAGCAATTAATACTTGTTTGATTGAATGAAGTTGCATGTGTGATGTATATTGTACTTGATCTTTGGTGAATTATACACGACTCCTGTGGTTTGATTTGGTTGCCTCGGGACGAGCAACATGTAAGTTTAGGGGTTTGATGAGTGTGTAAATTCACAAGTTTAGCACCATGTTTTGTGCTAGTTTTGGAGAGTTTTGAGGTGGAAATAGGTGGAAAACCTATATATATTGTGAATTAGCATGAATCAGGTGTTAGTGGAGCTATTTAAGTGGTTTTCATAGCAAAAACGGAGTGAAAGTGCCAAGAATCGAAGAGACGAAGTCGAGACCACGCGAACCGCCAAGGAAAGAGTAGGGTTCGACCTAATGGAGGAGGGTTCGACCTCTCATATAGGTCGAACCAGCATTGTGGAACAGCAGAAGATGAGTTCGACCACGACTCCAGGGGTTCGACCTGTTCATCAGGTCGAACCATGGTCAAACCAGTTCGCGAGAAGATGAGTTCGACCACGACGTTGGGGGTTCGACCTGACAGTTGGTCAAACTAGGAGCGGAAATTGTCCAGTAGCGTGGTTCGACCTGGGGTTCGACCAAGACCTGAGTGGTTCGACCTGTGCAAGAGGTCGAACCAAACGCAGAATGTGTCCAGTAATAGGGTTTGACCTGGGGTTCGACTTGTTGGCTAGTGGTTCGACTTGTTGACGAGGTCGAACCAAAATGCGAAAACTTACCTTATCCGAATTTTCGAGGCCAAAACGCGTGAGATCACTTGAAAAGCCCATTCCAAGTCCTAGAGACGTGATTACAAGTATAAAAGAAGGCTCATGCAGTCGAGAGACAGAGAGAGAGACATCGTGATACAAGAGAGGAGTGAAGAAAAGAGATTAGTGATCCATCCGGAGGGCTGTGACAGAGATTCAGCTGGAGATTCAAGCAAGATTGGTCCATCTAACCATGATTGTTCTTAGATCAATCATAGGCTAGAGCCACGTCGGTAGTTCTAGGATTATGAAGGTTTCATGAGTTAATTTGTATTTCGTGTGTATACTCCGTACAACACTACATGTGGTTTATTTTATATAAGATTGCACGTTTTTAATCTATACTCATAGTTGTTTTGTGCATCATTAATCACTGTGTAGAGTTTGAATACATAACATGGTTATTGATTGAGTGCATTCACTGTTGAGCAGGGTTTATTGTTATAATTCTAAGTGAAGGGATTCCGAAGTCTTATTAGAACTGTCTTATATGAATGTTTGTTAATTGAATTGAATTCGGGTTGACAAGTAGGATAAAGAGTATGACTTTATAGTACCTAAAAAGGGAGATCGAATCGAATTAGAGTACTAAGTGCACGGGAAATAATTGATTATGATAGTACCTAGAAAGGGAGGTGGAGCATACGTCTTGCTCTGAGGATACTCACGCGTGTCAAAAGCTTATCTATTTGTGTCTATAGAATAGATTCGCGTGGTCTAGTGATGCGTCCATAAACCACAAGGCAGAGTCGGACATTGACACACGAAAGTACGAATTAACAAATAAAACTGGATGGCCTGACGAACTACCTATCATCTTAATTGATCACCACTATTATTTACTTGTTCTTGTTATTTATTAGCTATTCAAATTGTTACTTAAATCAATTGTTTAATTGAAAATAGTCATAATCTACTAGAACGTAATTAAATTGATATTTATCCATCCCGTGGATTCGATATTTAACTTGGTCACCTTCGAAACTACAATTGATATCCTTCATACTTGGGGATTAATTGTGTGTTGAGAAAACGCCCATCAAGTTTTTGAAAGGGATAGATCAGCTGGTCAATTAACATTGTTTCAAGAGTCTTACTTGGATAAGGTTCTCAAAAGGTATAACATGAATCTTTGTAAGGATGTTTCAGTACCAGTTAAGCAAGGATTGAGTCTGTCATTGGCTCAAGGACCTCAAACAGATAAGGAAAGGGCAGAAATGAGCAATATACCATATGCAAGTGCTGTTGGTAGTTTGATGTATGCAATGGTATGTTGCAGGCCAGATTTGGCTTATGTTATGAGTATGATCAGTAGGTTTATGAGCAATCCTGGTCTTGTACATTGGGATGCAGTAAAGTGGGCACTCAGATACATCAAGGGAACTATATCAGTTGGGGTTAAGAGATACTCTCTTGTTTGCTAATGCTGAAGCAATTACACTTGACCAAGTATTGCTGGCAGTTAAGGCAAAGGTTCTTCATAAGAAGAATCCAGATCAACAGGCCGTTGCAGAGGGTCTATTAGTAAAGAAACAGAATCAGTGGAACAGAATAACAACAAGAATAGTAATGCTGACAAAAGGAAGCCAGAAAAGAATCAAGGTGCTCCATCAGATGAAGAAGAAAACAAAAATTGTTTTCATTGCAATAAGCCTGGACACTTCAAGAAACAATGCTTCAAATGGAAAGCAATGGTAGCAAAGAAGATAGCTGAAAATGGAGGAAATAAAAGGCCTCATGCAAATCAGGTAACAACTAATCAAGTTGGTTCAGATTCTGATTTCATTGAAGCTATGTCAGTGTGTTCTAGTTCAGTATCAGAAGAGTGGGTCATGGATTCAGGATGCACATTTCACATGACTTCAAGAAAGGATTGGTTTACTGAATTAAGATCACAAGATGAAGGTTCAGTCATGCTAGGTGATGATCACACCTGTAAGATTGAAGGAATAGGTTCTGTCAAACTTAAAATGTTTGATGGGAAAATCAGATTATTAACCAATGTCAGATATGTACCAAGTTTGAGAAGAAATCTAATATCTCTTGGAATGTTTGTTTCTCAAGGTTATGAGTGTCATCTAAAGGGAGAAACACTTACTATCACAAAAGGGAAGTCGGTAGTTGTTAAAGGTTTTAAGAAGTCTGATTTGTACTTCTTAAATGGTTCTGTGATGGTTGGACAGATTAATGCAACTAAGGATGATAGTAGTGTTAAAGTTTGGCATGGAAGACTTGGTCACATAAGTGAAAGAGGCTTTCAAGAACTTGCAAGACAGAAGTTGATTGAGATCAGTTCAACCTGCAAGTTAGATCAGTGTGAAGCTTGCATATTAGGCAAGTCAAAGAGGTTGAAATTTGGTGCAGCTGAGCATAATACCAAAGTCAGATTGGAATATATTCATTCTGATCTTTGGGGGCCTTCCAAGACCTCAACTATTGGGGGTGGAAGATACTTCATATCATTCATTGATGACTATTCAAGAAAGGTATGGATAAGAATTTTGAAGACCAAGGATGAAGCATTATCAGTCTTTAAAGTTTGGTTGACAGAGGTAGAACTTCAGACATGAGATAAGGTTAAGTGCTTAAGGACAGACAATGGACTTGAGTTTGTGTCAAATGAATTCAACAAGTTTTGTCAAAAAAAAGGGTATTAAGAGGCACAAAACTATACCAGGAACTCCACAACAGAATGGAGTGGCTGAAAGGATGAATCAGACACTTCTTGCAAGGGTTAGATGCATGATAAGTAGTGGAGGCTTCTCAAAAGGCTTCTGGGGAGAATTGGTGTCAACTGCAGCTTACCTGATCAACCTATCTCCATGTACAGCTCTTAAATTTAAACCACCTGAACAAGTATGGGCTGGTAGGATACCTGAATATAGTCATTTAAGGGTGATAGGTTGCCAGGTGTACTCACATCAGAAGCAAGATAAACTTGATCCAAGGGCTATCAAGTGTGTGCTTGTTGGCTATCCAAAAGAGGTAAAAGGTCATAGACTGTGGTGTTATGAAACTAACAAGTTTATTGTTAGCAGAGATGTAACATTCAATGAAGATAAGATGCCATTGTTTGACAGAGGTGCTGAGAAATCCATCATTACAGATAAGTGTGAATTTGAGGTGGAGCATGATGATCAGACAGCAGTACAGCAAGATCAGAATCAGGAGAATAGTGATGAGCATGAAGTAAATGCTGAAGAGGTGAGAGATGTGGGATCTAGCTCAAGTGAAAGAAGAACTTTGAGCAGCTATCAACTAGTTAGAGACAGGATGAGGAGACAAATCAGGACACCTGTTAGATACATAGAGGCTGACACTGTGTCATATGCTCTCTATGTAGCTTCAGACATTGACATCTATGAGCCAAGAACATATTCAGAGGCAATATCAGGAAAGGACAGTGCCAAGTGGCTGGGTGCAATAGAAGAGGAGTTGCTGTCTTTAAAGAGGAACAATACTTGGGTAATTGTTGACAAGCCAGCAAATCAGAAGCTTGTAAGTTGTAAGTGGATTTACAAGAAGAAACCAGTGACAAACAAAGAAGGAGGAATAAGGTATAAGGCATGACTTGTAGCAAGAGGTTTTACACAGCAAGAAGGAGTTGATTATAATGAGATCTTCTCACCAGTAGTGAAACATTGCTCAATAAGGATCCTGTTGTCATTGGTTACTCAATTTGATTTGGAGTTACATCAGATGGATGTAACTACAGCTTTTCTACATGGAAATTTAGAGGAAACTATCTACATGAAGATTCTTGAAGGTGTTAGTTTGAAATGTGTGGATTCAAAGGCTTGTTTGCTGCTCAAATCATTGTATGGACTGAAGCAAAGTCCAAGACAATGGTACCTCAGGTTTGATGATTACATTACATCAAATGGTTTTGTCAGAAGCAAGTATGATAGCTGTGTATACATAAGATACAAGGATGGATGCTACACTTATCTACTACTGTATGTAGATGATATTTTGATAGCATGCAAGGATATGAGAGGAGTTAATACAGTAAAGGATACCTTGAGACAGGAGTTTAACATGAAAGATCTTGGTGAAGGAAGAATGATACTTGGCATGCAAATTGAAAGGGACAGATCAGCTGGTCAATTAACATTGTTTCAACAGTCTTACTTGGATAATGTTCTCAAAAGGTATAACATGAATCTTTGTAAGGATGTTTCAGTACCAGTTAAGCAAGGATTGAGTCTGTCATTGGCTCAAGGACCTCAAATAGATAAGGAAAGGGCAGAAATGAGCAATATACCATATGCAAGTGATGTTGGTAGTTTGATGTATACAATGGTATGTTGCAGGCCAGATTTGGCTTATGTTATGAGTATGATCAGTAGGATTATGAGCAATCCTGGTCTTGTACATTGGGATGCAGTAAAGTGGGCACTCAGATACATCAAAGGAACTATATCAGTTGGTTTAAAGTTTCAGAAACAAAGTACTTGGGACAGAGCTGTTGTTGGCTATGTGGATGCTGATTATGCAGCAAACCTTGATACAAGAAAGTCAATAACAGGCTATGTGTTCAATTTGTTTGGTACAGCAATAAGTTGGAAGGCTACACATCAACACATTGTAGCACTTTCTACTACAGAGGCAGAGTTTGTTGCTCTCACAGAAGCAATCAAGGAGGGTGTTTGGCTAGTTGGAATTTTGGGAGAGTTTGGTGTTCAGCAAGACACTGTTGAAGTGTTTTGTGATAACCAAAGTGCTGTACATCTCTCAAAGCATCAAGGATATCATGAAAGGACTAAACACATTGATGTAAGGCTCTACTATATAAGAGATATGATAGAAGAGAGGTTGGTGACTGTCAAGAAGATCAAGACATCAGAGAATCCGGCTGATGCTTTTACTAAAGCTCTACCAGTTCAGAAGTTTGAGCTGTGTAAGAGTCATATTGGTCTCCAATAAAACAAGGTGAAGAAGGTGAGCTGCAGCCTATAAGTGCAGCAAGGTGGAGGAGTGTATTACTTGTGATGATGCATGGTCTAAGGTGGAGATTTGTTAAGTGTAGATCATACATGGATAAGATTGCGGGGTGTTTTCATACATGCACATGCTTGCATGGTTTGTGGACTTTGATTCGACCAAGGTTCGACCAGTTGATATGGTCGAACCACAAGGGTAATGGTCGAGTCAATAAGAATTTTGAAATAGCCTTCAGTTCGACCTCGGTTCGACCAGTAGGATTGGTCGAACCATAAGTGTCGTGGTCGAACCAATGATAAACTGAAACAGAATGTTCAGTTGATGCAGTTCGACCTGGGTTCGACTTGACACCCAGGTCGAACCAACGATGCTGCATGACAGTTTAAGCTGATTGGAAGTTAGGTGGTTGATCAGTTGCAACCGTTACTTGGAAGCTGGTTAATCACGTTGAATCACACACATGGAAGTTATCAGCTGGTGCATGCTATATATAAGAGAAGGAAAGGCCTCTATCATAATCACTTCTTCCTTTTAGGTTCAGCAAGAAAGATTAGGTTTCAATTCTTCATCATCTCCTTAAGTTTGTAACCATCTCATCATAAGTGATTCAATTCTCCTCAAAGTGGATGTAGATCTTTAAGATCGAACCACTATACTTCCTTGTGTTCTTTCTAGTTTTGTTTCATACTTGTTTGATTCAATACATGTGAGATAAGTGAAGAAAAAAGAGTGTGCAACTGAGATAAATTGAAGTTCGATTTCAATCACATTCACAAGAATTGGTTATGGTTCGACTAAGGGTTCGAGTCGAATCAGCCACCTGAAAATCTATTACAGGCTAGTTCGACCTCGATCTGATGGTTCGACCAATGGTTCGAGTCAAACCATATCAGAAATCTGTCCAAAAGTGTGGTTCGACCATGACGAGATGGTTCGACCACCTAGTTTGAGTCGAACCGCATAGGTAAGTCGCATTTTAAAGTGGATTTTCGTCCCTGTTCCGTACACTTTTCACACCACCCGCACTCGAATCCTCTCTGAACTAAAAACCCTCTCTTCCAAACTTTAATTTTACTTCATTCTACTCCGATTAAATCACTTCCCACCCTTCCTACACTCTATTTCTCATGAATTTGAAGAATTTTTAATTGTAAAACTAGGGTTTTTCATCCAATTTGGGGATTTTCATACATTGTTCATTCTAAACCATGGCTGGATTGAAAGGTACGTTCTCTTGACTCTATTACCCTAGGATTGAAGTTCCATTCCTTGATTTAAAGTGGGTAAGTTGATTGAACTTATTTTTATATGGATTCATGGTGTAATTTGAATTTTTGTTTGAAATTTCTTATGAACAAGTGATGGGTTCGATTTTAATTGTTGATTTGTTGTTAGACCTTGATGTTTACTTAAATTTGTTGAGCAAGTTGAGTGGTGAAGTGAAGCATGTTAGAATATGGAGTTGATTTGTGAAGTTTGATCATTGCATGCTTAAGGGAAGAAAGTGAATTAGTTGATAATTTTTGTTGAAAAGTTGAATTGTGAAAATTGAAATTGGAGTAGCATGTTATGGATTCGTTGTTTAATATCATGAATAGGCATGCTTGTTTGAAGTTGATTATACATGAATAACTTGAAGTCTTGAGTAGAGTTTAGTGTATGATTAGACTTGGAATTGAATTGGTTGCTTTTCTTGTGTTTTGTTTGGTATTGAAATATTATTCTTGTAGGAAAAGGAAAGGTGATTGAAAGAGGAGGGAGGATAGGCAGCCTCGTGAAGAAGAGGTTACGAAGAAATTACGGCTTAAGGAGAGGCTGCCTAGGAACTTTCATATACAAATAGAGAATTGGGAGGAGATAAAGGATAGATGGGGTGCGATGTCTGATAAGATTGCTCGCACAAGGTACCAGGATGATGATGCAATGAGGACAATGAATATCAGGGATGATATAATGTGGATGTTTAATCAAGTGGGTATCTGTCACTTCATGGAGTTGAAGAGGCCGACATATTTCCATGTAACTGTTGAGGTCTTGTGCTCGATTACGTTAAGAAGGGTTCGAGTTCTCTTCCTTATGAGTGCTCATTTCAGCTTGGAGGCGAGAAGAGAACTTGGACAGCTGAGGATTTCAATGTACTACTAAGAACTCCTAAGGGATTTCTAGGTATGAGGACGAGCACTTTAGACCAAATAATTTCTGAAGAGCTATCTCAGAAGAGGACATGGATTTCAAGACGAAAGATGCTCGTTCTGCTTTGATTCGCAACTCTATTATTAGATACATGGATAGAATTTTGGGCAATACACTGTATGCTCGATCTGAGAAAAGTTGCGTATCTTGGGGAGAGCTATATGCTTTATGGTATATGTTGAATGGAGTGTGGTTTAATGTGGGTCGTATTTGATTCAGCAGCTCTACAGATTCTAGAGTTCCACTTTTCTAAGAGTGAATATTGGAGGTTTGCTTACTCTTGTGGCTGAGTCATACCACATGGATTTCACTGGCATTACACCTATTCTGGAGGATTCGGATCTCGTGATGAGTGTTTGTGTTAAAACTAGATTTGCTTATCATCGCGATGGAGACTGTTTTACATTAGGGGTCTAATCCCTTTTCTTTCATGTTTCCATTTGATGCGAGGGCTTTGACTAGGATCCAGTGAGATAGAAACATATTGATGGATAGCTCGGCACACAAGGTGATATCCATTACGTGCTTGAGGTAAGGAGACTGGAGGTCTGTTGCTCAGATGTACGCCGCTGGGATGTATCAGGAGCTGTAGAGGATAGTAGATAATGTGCCGCAGCAGCAGCAGCCTCAACACGATGAGGAGATGCATGGAGTGGAGCTGGTTGAGCATCCTGAGATGGAGATTCCGCATCAGCATGAGATTCCACCACCACAGCTGCCACAACAGCATTGGGGCGGTCCAGATGAGTTTTACAGGGAGCAGTTTAGGTTTATGAATAAGACCTTGTCAACCTGAACAACAATCAGAAAGAGACGAACCACCAGCTGGGCTTTCTTACTACGAGCTATACCGCGCTCGATATGAGATACAACGCGCTGCATGCCAACTACGTTGTGATGGATCAGAGATTTGGAGACTTGAATAACAATTATAAAGCTCTGGATAGGAAGGTGGATACCTTACAGAGAGATTCGATGATTGGCGCCGGGGAGATAGTGATGATGATGCTCCGGAGGAGTAGAGGGCGCCAGGTTTTCATCTTTTTCTGCTTCATCTCATCCCCCTTCTCTTTTTTGGATGGGTATTTGGTAGTGTGAGTGGCATATACTGATTTTATATTGATTCTGATGTTAGATTGGATTGGTGATACTTGATTTAGATTGATATGATGGGTTTTTTATTAGTATGTTGCATTCGTATTTTGCATGTATTGATTTTATTGATGAGAAGCATGTAAAACTTGTTAAATATGTGGAGTTCATTGTGGAATTGATCTTGATTATATGGTATGAGGAGTGCTTAGGAATCTATTTACCCATGTAAGAATTTGAGCCTTATGAAATCATGCTACATACATGCATGATAGTTTATTCTTGTGAGAATCGTTCATATGACCGTATTCTAGAACTTGGCTTGGAGTCTTGTGTGAGACTTATGATTAATTATTAGAGAGCCTTGTTCATCCTTTACTTGAGCCTTGTTGAATATCCTATTCATTATTAGAGAGTTGAGGAGAATAAATGCTAGCTTGAATTTGAAGAAATGAAGAAAAATATTGGCTGAGCGATATGGAGAAAAGAAAAATATGGTTAAATCTTATTTAGGGATAGTGCCTGAAACCGGTACCCCCACTGCTTAGAAGGGTAGTGCCCGAAATTGGTACCCTTGAACTTTGAAGAAATGAGAGATAAAGATGTTGATGCCAACGTGAAGAAGAAGAAAGATGAATCGCAAAGATCATGAGAATAAGAAGGAGAAGAAGAAGCTGTTTGATTAAAAATAAAGTTCCAAGGTAATTATCTACTAGTGATTTAGTCACTTTATCTATATGTTGCTACCTTTACCAAAGAGCCAACATTACAACCCAAAAGCAAGTCCTTTGTGATCCTAGTAACGAAGTGATTATAAGTTGATTTTTTATACCCTTGCCAAGCTTATGGTTACGCGAAAATATGAATTGAGTAAGAGCATATATATTAACCCATAAGTGTATATCTTTTACACTTGAGAGCGAGAGTAAACACTTATCTTGTGAGCTAGATGATTTAGTACTCCGAAGCGTATTATAATTAAGTGATGTTTTGCATGAATGAAATGTATGATGCGAGTGGTACTTGTTTTAAATTGATAGAATTGCATGTGTAGGTATGTATTGTACTTGACTTGATGGCCTTGTGAATTTTATACTTACTCTTATGGTTTTGATTTCGTCACCTCGAAACGAGCAACATGTAAGTTTAGGGGTTTGATGAGTGTGTAAATTCACGTAATTTGAGCTCTGATTTCTATGATAATGATGTATGATTTCATCCTAAGTAGAGATAAATTGAGATATGTAGTGAAAAGTCACGAATCAGGAGCGTTTGAGGCCATTTGTGCGGATTCTCGAAGGAAAACAGGACAGAAGTGATTAGAATCGAAAAAGTGGTGTTTTAGCACCCGGTTCGACCAAAGGAGAGGTGGTTAGACTAGAATCCATGGCCGAACCAGGTGCCTGGAGGTTGTTTCAGAGTGGTTCGACCACGACTTTGTGGTTCGACCAGGCATGGTGGTCGAGCCGTGGTCGAATCAAAAGCCTGAAGATTTGTAAAACACGATTCAACCACGAAGCTTTTGGTTCGACCGGTGGTTCGGGTAAAACCAGACACATGCCAATACATACAGGCTGGTTCAACCAGGCCATGAGTGGTTCGACCAAGAGCCTTGGTCAAACCAATGCACGAAAAGATTACGCATCTGTATTTTTACACCTTCAGTACGTGTTTTTTCTCAAAAAGTCCATCCAAGGTCCATAAGGAAAGCTTACAAGTATAAAATAAAAACCTTACGCAGTAGAACCATACGTCATTCACCACCTTCATTCTACATAACATCCGAAACCCTACCATCATCCACGGAGCTGTGGAGAGAGATTCGTCTGTCAAATCAAGTGAGAACTAAGTGAAGATTCAAGATGGAGAGAGACGCGATGTCTCCCACATCTAGGGTTTACTTCACATCTTAATTTATCTTATAATTTTCAAGACTATGGGTAAGATCTATCCAACTATCATGATTGTTCTTCGATCAACCATGGGCTAGAACCGCTTCGGTAGTTCTAGGGTTTATGAAGGTTTTATGAGTTAATTGAACTTTCGTGTGTATACTCCGTATAACACTACTTGTGGTTTAGTTTATATAAGACTATGCCTTTTTAATTCATACTCAGAGTTTTTTGTGCATCATTAATTGTTATGTAGAGTCTGAATACATATCTTGATTATTGATTGAGTGCGTTCACTGCTGAGCATGATTACATGTTATGATTCTAAGTGAGGGGACTCTAAAGTCTCATTAGAACTATCTTATATAAATGCTTGTTAATTGAATCTTATTCGGGTTAATAAGTAGGACAAAGAGAATAACTTCATAGTACCTATAAAGGGAGATCATATCGGGTTAGAGTACTTAGTGCATGGGAAATAATTGATACTGATAGTACCTAGAAAGGGGAGTGAATTATATCTCTTACTCCAAGGATATTCACACGTGTCACATGCTTATTTACTTGTGTATATAGAGTAAATTTGCATGGTTTAGTGATGCGTCCATACTTCACAAGGCAGAGTCAGACATTGACACACAGAAGGGAAATTAATAAGTAAAATTGAATGACCCGAAGGACTACCTAATTTCTCACTTATTCACTTTCGTTTAATCTCTACTGCTTGTTTATTTTAATTGCTATTTAAATTATTTGTTTATTAGTTACGTAATTCATCACAACTATATTGCCAACGTAGTCTTAATAAGTTAGATAATAATTAAATTGATAATAATACGTCCCTTTAGTTCGATAATCACTTGGTCGCTTATCAAAGCTACAATAGCATACTTCACACTTGGGGATTAATATTGTGTGTTGAAAAAATGCTCATAAGGGAGGCTGACAGTAAAGTGAGTTCAAACGAAAAGATATTATATCGGGATAGGTAGCTTCTGGCTTTGAACCTTCCCTAATTGAATACTATCGGACATACTCGCAGTTTAGTAGACGCGATGCCTTGAACTACTCTACTTTTGTGTATGACAAGACAATAGTACCAACGTAATACCTCTCCTAATACCTTTGGTTCTCATGGTTGTGTCCATTTCGGCTATGGACCATATCTTGGATTCAAAGCACTTCATCGCACTTACATAGGTGACCTCTTAACGAGAGTATCATGTCATACCCCATCTTTATTAGGTACAAGAGTTATTAAAAGCTTTTAAGCTTACCCTTACCACACGTCAACATGTTAATTTGCACTTGAATTGTCTCTAGGAATGGATTCATTTATTTATTTCAAATGAACATATGAACAAATATAACTTAGTTGTCTCATTGAATCAAGTTCGTGGGATCTCCACTCATCATGTTTGAGTTACCGTTATAAATATTCTTTAGTGTGTGGCTTTTTTATTCTATTCCTCTCAGACATGCAACATATTTAATCTCCATTCAATTTTATTACGGATCCGTTTAATTTACTTGAGATCAGTTGCCTTAGCCCAATATAATTTTCACTTTAGGGACTATGCCCTCATGCCACATTTAAATGTCTGTCTACGGAGTTTTTCCCACATTTGAATGTCTATGGGGACCCCCCACATTTGGGTCGATTGGCCTTTCGTAATAATTAATAAATTGATTGATTTTATTATTTGAACTATTTGTTCATTTCTTTTTTAATTTCTTCCCAAAAGTCGTCTTATTTTTTTTCTTCTCATCAAGAGACGTAATTATTTAATTACAACAAGACAACGAGTTTTTATGTGGAGATACGACTCTTCATGAAGAGATACAACTCTTCATCAAGAGATGCTACTTTTAATGAAGAAACATAATCCTTCACAAAGGATCATAACTTTTTATTAACATCCACATCTCTTCATAAAAGATATATAACTCTTCATTAAGGGACACTACCTTTCATTAGAGATAGCATTATGCCTATATTCAGAGTCCTTATCTACTTATCTTTCTCAAAAGCCTTTTCAACATAAAGAGAGAGTGTTGGGTTACTTGCAGTAAAGATATGTCAAAGTCTCATTCCATTTATGCTTCTTTAAAAGACAAAGCAGGCAAATAAGAATCTGAGTTTACGAATTCTTGCAACATTTAAATATACCCCATAAAACCTTCTTCTCTAACAAAGGAATTGCTACATGCATTTTCAGCGAGAATCAATTACGACAGTTATTAAATTTTTATTATTATTATTTAAAATAATCAACAATGTTCAGTTGTGATTACATAACCACCTCAATTGTTAAAACGGTTAGTTTCTCAATTCAGAACCGACACATATTTTCAAGCACCACAAATAGCCCATAATTTATTTCTTTTAATTTAATAAACTTTAAAAATTAAATCATGCATATAATTTTAACTTTAGGGGTTATGCCCTTACCCCACATTTAAATGTCTACGAGAATTCTCTCCACATTTGAATGTCTACGGGGATCTCCCCCACATTTGAGTCGGTTGGCCTTTTGTAATATTTAATCAATTGATTGATAATTATTTGAATCATTATCATTTATTCTAACTTCTCCCCAAAAGTCATTTCATTTTTTACTTCTCATGAAGAAACATAATTTTTTAATTATGATACGACAATAACTTTTCATGGGGAAATAGACTCTTCATGAAGAGACACAACTCTTTCACAAATGATGCGACTTTTAATGAAGAGACACGACTTTTCTTCAAGGAACGCGACTCTTCACGAGACACAACTGTTCTCCAAGAGACACGACTCTTCATGTAAGGATATAACCTTTCATCAAAGACATTACCCTTCACAAAAGATATAATTTACCTTTCATCCACGTCTCTTTATGAAAAGATATAACCCTTCATTGATCAAGCTAACTCGAATTTTTAAATCCATCAAAAATATATTTTCCCATTATCAGTAAAATTAGACAGACAAAGCATATTGGCATACGAAAATAGGGGATTCATAGAATGCCATTTACCCCAACCACAGTAAACTGGTTTACCACATGGAAGAAAATCAAACTTTAGATTGGGAGACAATTCGATGTGTAGCATGATTGATCTATTTGAAGTGCATTATAAAAAAAAAAATTTCATTGAAAATTACAAAAATATTGTAATTAGTTTATTTTCATGCATTTTATCATCTCTCTTTTCGGTTGTCCCTAACTAATACTAAATTATAACTTGAAGGCCACGAATTTTAAATCCCCATGATTCGATAATTTAACTTGGTTGCTTGTGCCTATAAACAATAAGAGTATACTTACTCTTTGCATTAAAAGAATATGTATCAAGTTTTTAGCACCGTTGCCGGGGAATTTAGTTGTATTTGTGATTTTGGGTTTTGTTGAGTGTTAGGATATGGACATTTATTTTTTTTAATTTTGTTGCTTTGATTTTTTTTTCGTTTTATGGTTGTGTTTGTAGGGACGAACGCGTGGAGTCATGGTATTAGTCTTGGAAAGCATAGGAGTGGTGTAAATTGAGGTAACAAACATCTTTTCAATTTAAATTAGACTTTGCCTAATTTAAGTTTGGGGAATGTTGCTTTTGTTACTTGACTTTTTCTACGGTTTGAATCACATAACTTGTTGCAAATTAATCCCCACCTTTGAGAAATTGTAAAAAAGAACACTACATGTAAGTATTGTTACAAAACGCACCCAATTTGTGACTAAAAGTAGGGTTATTTTTTGAAAAAAAATTGGTGTGTTTTAAAACTATACTTAAATGTGATGTTCTTTTTTGTAATTTCTCAAAAATGATGATTAATTTGTATTAGTTGTAAAGTTCGTGGATTTTTTTTCAATTAACCTTTAAAAATATCATATAAAGAAGTACTCATCCATCCTATCCTAATTAGGGATGGCAATGGGACGGGTATTTCCGGGTACCCGGTCTACCCGAACCCTAATGGGTAGCGTACGGGTAGTTGTAAACGAGTTTGGGATGGGTACGGGTAGTTGTGAAAAATACCATTAGGGTTTTGGATGAGTACGGGTAATACCTCAAATACCCGCGGGTACCCCGATTATATTATTTAAAGGGTAGGTCTTGCGTGAGACCATCTCACGTGAGACAATTTTTTACTTTTTAAAATAGTTATCACTTTCGCTATAAATTGTTATCACTTTCGTTATAAAATTTTATCACTTTTTATTTATACTATAATCTGTTCATGAAAGAGCATTATCACTTTTCATAAATTTATTATCACTTTTCTTCGTAAAAGTTATCACTTTCTGGCCGTCCAACGTAAACCCTTAAGTGAGACGGTCTCACACAAGTCTTTGCCTTATTTAAAATAATACAATTTATATTATATTTATTTTATATTTAATTAACAATAATGTATTTTTTATTATTATACTCATTTAGACAATAAAAAAATATAAATATATAAAAATAAATGAATATTAAATGGGTATGGGTACCCGCGGGTATTGATAAACGGTAATGGGACGGGTACGGGTACGATAATAATTTTTTTAAACGGGACGGATACAGATACGGGTAGTTATTTTTTTAATCGAATACAGGTACGAGTACCCCAAAATAAACGGGAACCCTGCCCGTTTTTATCCCTAATCCTAATACTGTTATGTTTGTTTTCCAAGTTTAATATATAGTGGGTTAATAGATGGTGGATAATTGTATTATTATTATTATTATTATTATTATTATTATTATTATAAGATACACATTTTTTACCATTATTATTATAAAATATATGAAAATTTTAATACTCCCTCCGTCCCTCCTTAAGAGGGCCATTTGCTTTTTGGCACGTAGATTAAGGAGTATTATTATTTAATGTGTAGTGTGTAGTTGTATTAGTAGGAGTGTGGGTCTCAACATTTAATTGTATTAGAGAGGGCGTGTGGGTCCCATGTGTGTAAAAAAGGAAAGGGGACTCTTTGGGTGGGACGACCAAAATGGAAAAATGGCCCTCTTAACCTGGGACGGAGGGAGTATTATTGTGCACTACAAAATAATGCACTAAAATCTCATATCTACCCTTATTAAATATACAGAATTCCAACTTCCTTATTCAATTTCAACCCTGTTATTCTCAATTCTCTCCACAAAGCACTGCCATTGAAAACAGTCGCTCGTTGCCGGAGATCCGCCGCCAAGTCGAAAATCCAGTCACATCGCTTATCGGTACTGCTTCGGGGCGCCTTCATCGCACTATCCATAGATTTGCTTGTTGCCTCCGCGCTCAGCAATCCCGATCGACCTTCGCTACCATAGCGTTCTGACCACCATCTACATGGTGGCTTGATTCGCAAAATGACTTAAGATCGAGAACTTATTTATAAATACTAAAAAGTTTGGACCAATCCGCTAAAAGGTTGAGATTTTTAGTGTAATCAACCCTTAAATAAAAGTTTTATTTATTTATACTATAAATCTTACGCAGAATTTCATAAAAAATGAAAACATGACGGAGTATCCAACTTGGAGTTTTACAATTAATAGCATAATATGATCACTATCTAGCGTGAATTGCAGAGAGAGTGAGTTGGTTGACGGAGTATCCAACTTGGTTGGTGGATCGGGTCGCCGTGTCATTCCACTTCTCAGCAAATACGGGTTGCTCCGGCATTGGCAGCTCCACAATTACGCGGCTGAGCATGGACACCACTGTCTGAATTGTGGGTCTGTCTTTGGGAAGTTCATGCACACACAGCAGCCCTATCTGAATGCATCTTACTATCATCTCTTCCTCCATCTCCAACCTCCCTAAACTTTCATCAGCAAAACTGATCCCATTTCCCTCACTCAACAATTTCCAGGCCTGCGATTTCACGAACCAATAAAATTATTTTATCAACGAACACTACATAAGTATTTAATATGGAATGACTGTCTTACACTTCCTAATAGGCTTAGAGACCATTCTTGGTTGTAATAATGTGTATTCTTTTCTCCTTTTACTATCTCCAGCATCATCACGCCGAAGCTGTACACATCTGATTTCTCCGAAAATCTGCCTTCCATTGCGTATTCTGGTGCCATATACCCACTGCAGAATAATTATTTAGTACACACATTAATACAATATATTGCATATTGCCTTGTTGTCTTGATTCATGCTTTCACTTACTATGTCCCTACGAGTCTTGCAGTGTTGGCATGTTCTTGGTTGCTTCTAAACATTCTTGCCATCCCAAAATCCGAGATTTTTGGGTTCCAATCCTCGTCCAGCAATACATTGCTCGGCTTGAGGTCACGGTGAATTATTTTAACTCTAGAGTCTCTGTGAAGATATAAAAGGCCTCGCCCAATGCCCTCAATAATGCTGAATCGTTTCCTCCAATCCAAAATCTTGTGTGATGGATTTGCAGGATCTAAGGAAGATAACCACATTAACAATCATGCATGCATGCTCCCAAGAATAATATATGTAGTGTGGTGTGAGGAATTCGAACTGACCAAAGAGACAAACATCCAAGCTTTTATTGGGCATGTATTCATATATCAGCATCTTCTCTTCCTTCTCTATGCAGCATCCCACAAGTCTGACCAGATTCCTATGTTGGAGTTTGGAAATCATAATCACTTCATTCATGAATTCTTGCATTCCTTGTCTGGAAGCTTCTGAAAGTCTCTTCACAGCGATTGCTCTACCATTTCCCAGAATTCCCTAACAAAAGAAAAGGAACCATGCATATCTATAATTCCATGAAATCAAAACCAAGCAAGGTTACAAAGTGAGAAAGACAGCAGTAGCACCTTGTAAACAGGACCAAAACCTCCCCTCCCAAGAAAACTCCTTTCATGAAATTGATCTGTGGCATTTGCTACAGTCTCCAATGTGAATAATGGCAACTCTTCAATATTCACATTTTCTGATTCATCTTTCAGTACAATTCCAGTTGAATCCGTTGACACCGTTTGCCCTGTTTTAAAGATCTCTCCTTCATTTACTTTGTTACCTGCTTCTACAAACAGTTCACATTAGAGAAAGCTGAGCATTCTAGTACTGACTTGTGCCTACTCTCACCTCTTCTTTTTGCAATCCAGCACCATGCAATGAAGGCAAAAATTGATATAGAAGCAAAACCAAGCACCACTGGAATTATGATATACATCCTTTTGTCCTTGTGGTGATCTGAAAGAAAAGGGTATTGTGTGTTAACATTAATGTAAATTTAAGACATATGTGTGCATGCAAAGACTTTAATAAAGAGATAGAATACTATCTACCCAATTCTGAAGAAGGGAGTCGAATATAGAGATCAAGACCAATATTTGTAGTGAACTTCTTCATGTCAATCAAAGTATCTCTCCACAACATACAACCAATGTTGGGTTCGTGTGCATAAGCTATGCAGGAACAGTTCCCGGAACAACTGCTCCGACATTCTTCAGGCAGACTCGAATGGAACTTCTCAGCAAAGTCCGGAACCTTCATAAACTGCACCCTCAAAAATCCATCAGAACCACCACACTGCAGCTGATTCTTCCTCCAGCAACCACCACTCCAGTTCCCCCTCTCCCATTCATCCTTATTCAAAGGCTCGAACCCTTTCAAACAAGAACACATTGGTGAATCTTGAAGCCTGCAGCTTCCGAAAGGCCCACACCTGTTATAAAGATCACATTCGTCTCTGGGTCCCACCCAGTCACTGTCCCAGCTCTTGCTATGATCATTCCACACCGATCGCACAAGGGTGCCGCTAGTGTTCAAGCAAATTTTCATCAGGTACTTGCTGAGAGGCGCTGAGAAGGCAAAGGTGCCAGCTTGGTCGTCCTCCACTGTGAAGGGATCCATGTATGCATCATAATTAGACTCTACACCCAAAAAAACCACCCCACTCCACTGTCCACTCCTCCACAGAGGGCGCCCGTTCTTCCTAGTGTACACTTGTGGGATACCAAAGGCTTCTAGCCCACTCGTGTAGCTTCCAACTGTTGGGTCGCTCTCATTCTTCCACGAGGTTGTCAGCACCTTCTTGCCTGTCCTTATGTTGTGGGTTAATTTCATTGTAGGTAGGAAACAATTGGAAGGATGTTGAAAGGATTCCCATATTGTGGCTCCAGTTGCAAGGTCTAGCAGGACAAGATTTCCAGTGTCCAGAATCTGAAGAGTGGTATTAATCCTGGGAGAAGTAGTTTCACGATGGGTCGACCACACGGTTTGATTTCTTCCATTGATGAGCTTGAGCTTGCCGTGCTTTGATATAGTTAAGAAGCCGGACGAATCATGGAGGGGGCTGTTTCTGTTGGCAACCCAAATGGGCGTTTTTTCGGAGAAGACGTGGAAGACAGCCAAGTAGCGGTTGGTGGTGTTGTCTAGGGAAAAAAATCCCAGTTTGAACACCTTCCTGCCGGATATTATGCTGTCTGGATCTTTAAGGACTGAACCACTTGACATGGTGTCTATTTGTAAGCTCAAACAGCACACACCAAAAGCCAGGAAAAAGAAAATCAAAAGTTGAATGGTTTTTCTAATCATGCTTTATTCTTAACTTGCTGATTTGCTTCAGTTCAGTTACTGCTGGAGCTTGGCCATTTTATAGTTTCATGAGGATAACATGGAAATACTAAAGATTAAACTCATCCACTTAAATTAAACATTTCTCATATATGAATATGTTGGAAATTTCATTAGTCTCTTTTAAGTGACCAGCTCCAGAATGTGATACTTTGTTGGCTTATTAGTCTTGATTTAACTTCAAGCGTTGAAATCCAGAGTATGATACTTTGTTATTTTGTCATCTCCCTTTCCAGGCGACGACTGGGTCTTTCTACCCTGGGAACACTTCTTCTCACGAAATTAATAATTTTAATCATTTCTAAAAAATTATAGTAATTCAGGGTTTTTATGAATGAAGTTTTCATTAATACTCAGCTCTTGCTCACTTACCCACTAACCAATTTTATATTTTCTTTCTAGTTAAATTACTTATTTTTTACACCTTCTCTTCAATTTTTTATTATTTGCTCTGCTCTTTGAAGATATTATACACTACCCATAAATTAATTACTTCTCTAAAAATTGATCAAGATTCTAAATTAAGTGGCGGGGGAGTTGGGTTGATAAAACTAGGATACCTGATTAATGGTTCTGCTGGTCGAAATATACACATCCAAGCCATGCATTAACAGTGAAAAATAGTACACTATCGCCCTTCAACCACGGTGACTGTAACACTATTTACAGAGGAGCTGCTCTTGCTCTGCTGCGAAGAACTCGTACCTGCATCACAGCGGCTCGACCTCATTGTAAATGCCGGCTGCTTTGGCTCAGCAAGCTCAACGATTTCACTGCTCAGCATTGAGAGCACAGCTGAAACAGAAGGCCTGTTTTCTGGAAATTCTTGGACACACAATAACCCGATATTTAAGCATCTCACCACCTCCTTGGGCTCCATATTCTTGGATCAATAGAAGATACAACATTTTCCTCCTCCCACAGTTTCCAAGTCTGATAATACAATTATCTTGTGTCTTTTGCATTAGATACATAATTTAAAGATAACATCATGAAATGTAAAAAATCAGTATAAGTTGCCTTACATATCCCAAAAGGTTCAAAGGGCCATCTTCATAGCTGAAGCTTGTATTCCTTCTTCCACTAGTAATCTCCAGAATTAGAACTCCCAAGCTAAAAACATTCGATTTTTCTGAAAATCTTCCTCTGAATGCATACTCAGGCGCCATATACCCGCTGCAACAATATCAAATTAGCCTCCCATCTACTTAATTCGGAGAAAATTAGTAAAGTCACCAATATGTACTTACTATGTTCCTACCACTCTTAAGTTGTTGACATGATCTTGCTTGGATCCAAATATTCTGGCCATGCCAAAGTCTGAAATCTTTGGGTTCCAATCGTTGTCCAACAGTATGTTTCCTGGCTTGAGGACTCGATGAATTATCTTCAATCTAGAATCCCTATGAAGTTAAAGGAGGCCTCGGCAAATACCTTCGATAATGTTGAAACGCTTTCTCCAATCTAGGACATCTTGTGGTGGATCTAGACATAAGAATTTGCAGGCTAAACTCACCACAATAAAAAAAGTACAAAACTATCAGCAGCTATGATGTTAATGAGAGAATAGAGCTTGAACTGACCAAATAGGAAAAAATTCATGCTTTTATTTGGCATGTATTCATATATCAAAATCTTCTCATTTTTCTCAACACAGCACCCAAGTAGTCTTACAAGATTCCTGTGTTGGAGTTTAGAAATCAGCATAACTTCATTTGTAAATTCGTTGATCCCTTGTCTAGATGCCTGCGAAAGCCTCTTAACCGCAATTTCTCTTCCGTTCGCCAATTCTCCCTAGAGTCAAACCAGTTTCAACACTCCAAATTCAACCAGAAGGGTATTATACATGTGATGGGATCATGAAAAAGCATTAGACTCTACCTTATTAACTGGGCCAAAACCGCCCTTCCCAAGCTTGTTAGCATTGGAGAAATTGTTGGTCGCATTTGCAACCATCTCAAATTTAAATAATGGCAACTCTTGAAATTAACATGACTCAATCCATCTTGAACAGAAGTATCAAATGCAGTAGCCGTTGATAGTTCAATGGAGTTTCTTTTGCCTGAAAAATAAATGGAAACTCATAAAACTAAGAGAAAGCTGCACATATTACTTAAAACTAGAGACTAGATGTAAGTAAATATTACCTTTGCTTACAATCCATCTCCAAGAAAAAAATATGCAGATGGATAAGAAAACAGAGCCAAGAACAATCAGAATTATAACTATCTTCTTAAAAATTTTCTTTTGACCTGCTATGAACACTCAACAATGAACAACCCATAATCAATCAAGATCAATCACTAAAGAAACGAATATACAATCAATGTTTCAAGTTGGTTGGGGGAAATGACACTTCCATTTCGGTATTCAACTTGGATCACGACATAAAACGTGGGGAAATTGATCTCTCCTTAATTATTATTGATACGCAAAGAATTAGGTGAGACCATTTCACGGATCTTGTTATGTGAGACGGATCCCAAATTGATCCATTTAATGACGCGCGGGTTTGTGAAAATATGGATCATCACGCATCATTTCTTATTTCAGTAATCCAATTGTTTATGTTATTAGGATTTAAAATGTGATAACTAAATGTTACAATATATTTCCTCCGTCCCCCAAAGTATTTCATATTTTCTTTTTTCATCCGTCCTTCAAAGTATTTCACACTTTACTTTTACTATATTTGGTAAAAAATACATTATAACAATACTCACTTTTTACACACATCCCAATATAATACTTACTTTTTCACATCTCCCAACAACTTTACATACATTTTTAATTAAATCAACTAAAATATATATTCTCTTTCTTACTTTATGCATAAAAATACAAAATTTTCTTAAACGCTGCGCACACCAACTTGTTGGGACAGAGGGAGTAGTTTGTAAATAATTAAATAATCTGACCGCTTATATTTTATTATTTTATTCATTTCTAAAAAAAATGTGATGATAATAAGTTATTATTCATTTAATTTAAATTTTTAATTTGAATATTATATATATAATATGGTAATACTTTTAAAAAAAGTCATATTTTTAATAAAAATAATAATACTCCATTAAAGAAAAAGTGATAACTTTTCTTTTTAATTATTTGATAAAAAATTCGAATGATAAATATAAAATGAAAATATTTTTAATAAAAAGTGACACTTGAACCTGAAGAAGTAATGTCCATTCAAATGAATTATTTCCTAAACTATTTATAAAATGGATAAAGAATATAATATTTTAAATGAAAAGTGACATGTAATAAAAAAGAAAGTGATATGCGTACATTTAAACTATTTCAAGAATAATAATTTATTGGGTCCATTACGTATAGGTACAAAAAAAAAAAATATATATATATATATATATATATATATATATATATATATATATATATTACTAGCAGGTACATTATCCAATAATAAATAATATCCACTACAAATTGAACACCTTAAATACCCATTTTAACCCTATTATAACATTTACTGTGTGGAAAAATTAAAATAAAATTAATATCCATGAAACTAGGGAATTAGTTGGCCTAGTCAATCCACTCACACACGGAATACAAATTTACTGTATGTGTTCAATGTAATCCAATACATCGAAACGTCCGCACGATTTTGGCGGAATCCTCCGAGGGATTTATACAGGGCAAAGGTGGGTAGCGGCTGAAGGCTTTGAAGACATTGTATTCAAGTAACTGAGACTCATTTAAGTATTCAGATTTCCTATTAAGTATTCAAAATTTCTTCTAGATTTGCATACCCTATTTGTTGAATGGTTCTGCTGTATTCAATTCCTTCTATTGCCGTTTTAAAGAGAAAGGAGGACGTGATTGCTTCTGGAATTGGCGTTGAATACCCAATTGTTTTGAATTCCCAATTGTTTTGAATCCAAAACCTAGTAATTAACACGTAAGTATTCAGAATTCCCAATTGTTTTGAATACCCAAATTGTTATATGATTCTGCATGTATCCGACTCTGATACGTGGAGGATGAATTCCAAAAATAGATTCAGAGGAGAGATAACATAAAGCAGCCAAAAATCCAACTCTGATACGTGGAGGATGAATTACATAATAGATTCAGAGGAGAAATAACATAAATAGACCTATTCTGGAGAGTAAACTTGAGGATTAATTCCAGAAATAGATTCAGAGAAGAGATAACATAAATAGGCCTATTTGGAGAAAGAAAATAAGTTTACGTATCTTCCTAACTAATCTTTAAATTATGTATTCAGATGACTATTAAAGGGTAATTAAGACTTTACATTGAATATTTTTTACCTAATAATAATTTAATTTATAAATTGTATCTAGTAGTAATATTATCTTATAATTTGTACCTATAAGTAATAATTCCTAATTTATTGGATAAATAAAAAGTGATAATATTTTTAATAAAAAGTGATGCTATTAAATAAAAAAGCAATAACGGTTCAGTTGAACTCTTTTATGAACAATAAATAAAAAAGTAAAAAGTGATAACATTTTTAATAAAAAGTGATACTTGATTAATGAAAAGTGATAACCCATCAATTAAACTATTTCATGTATAATTAATAGGATGGATGAAAGGTGATGATGCTTTATATAAAAGTGATATTTATTAAATGAAAATTGAAAAACTTTTAATTAAATTATTTTATTAACCATTCGAGAGATAAAAAAAAATTGATAACAATAATAACAAAAGGTAATATAATCAATAAAAAAGTGACAACTGTTCAAATAAAATAATTTATAAACAATTTACAAAATAAATAAAAAGTTATAACATTTATAATGAAAAGTTATAGCTAGACATGATAAAATGATAATATTATTTTTATAAAAATAAAATAAAATATGAGTATATAATAGCACATTTAATAATCAATAAAATAATTATTTTTATTTTAATAATAATAGAAAAAAAACTACAGAATTATTTAATGGCATGTGCAAGTTTCAATTAGCGGCAACTTCTTTCTTTCTGTTATCTTAATCAGCAGCGCGGCCCGATTTTAATTATAGGTTATGGATAGTCCGTCTCACGATAAAAGATCCGTGAGATTGTCTCGTGCAAGACCTATCCTTATTGATAAGGTATTTATTTTTCATTTTAATTAATTACTACTTTAAAAATTATTTTATTTTATTTTATTTTAATTAATATGTAATGAATTTAAAAGATATAATATCTAATGGATAGTAATGTTATGTGTGAAATCCATAATTAGTACGAGTCTTTACTTGATAAAAAAGAAAATGTAAATATTACTTTAATACAAATTAAAATAAAAATTGTAAATTTTATTATAAAATGAAGGAAGCATACATTATTAAATAAAATAAAACTGATACAGATTTTATTAACAAATTACCCCATTACCCAATAAAATGTTTGCCTTAAAAGGAAATAAAAGAATTAAAGAACTCGAAATGCTGACTTAGCCCACTATTTGAAAGTTGTCGGATATCTACGCCTCTTTTTTTTTTTACTTCATATACCATTTTCCTAATACACACGCCATGTTTAAAATAATAAACATTATAAAGATAAATACACCCACTTTAAATAACATACATACCCTTAAGGTATATACTTACTCAAAAAAAAATTTTAAATTACTCAAAGGGAAGCTATTTGTACCCGCATCTACTAAATAAACCCCAATTAAATTTTTAAATGCACCCCAAATCCAATAGCTCTTCTCCCTCCCCTAAATCAAACCCCTCTTCTTTGGTGTTAAAATCCAACGCATCTTTTACATATCCTGTTCTTTCCAATCCTCCAAAAACTGATAAGTATATTATTCGTAGGCCATCTTATAACAAGCTCATTAAAAAAATTGTGTGAAATTCCATTAATTAATTAATTAAAAATAATAATAATTAGTTTTTGTCCAACCCAACCAGGGGATGATGAATAATTCCCAAACGAATCACTGACTCTGTGCATACCAACATTGGCAATAATCCGCCGGTCCAAGATGGATATGCAGTTGAGTGGGATTCACATCTTGGGGGGAACTGAACTCCTTATCCCAATTCTAGTCGTCCACCACGATCCGACTCTATCGTGCCACGATGCACAGAAATTTAACCCAGCTAAATTTGCCAAGGGCCTGAAATGGTGAAGGACATCCCCTCTTCCATTGTTTTTCTTCATCTCGGAGGATTGGGAACAACAGGATATGGCAGAAGAGTCTTTGGATTTTACGTCGAAGAAGAGGCGTTGAATTTAGGGAAGCAGAAAATGCGTTGGATTTGGGGTGCATTTAGAAGTTTAATTGGAGTTGTATAATCATTTTTTAAAGGGTAAGATTGTCTTTGCATGTGGTGTATTTAGTAACTTAAATGTATAAATTTTAATTTAACTGGGGTACGTATAATAATTGGGGTTTATCTAACAATTTCGAGGGTGCAAATAGCCACCCCCTTACTCAAATTCTCACTTCACTCAACACTCTCCCCACCGTTTTCATTCAAACACAACATTCATTCAACCAAATTCATACACTTCTATCATTGTCACTGACATTCTCCATTCAATGGGAAGAGGAAGAGAAGAAGAAGAACAATAGTATAAGAGAAACCCAAGTTCATATCCCTACAATTGGAAGAGAAAGAGGAGAAAGAATAAGAGTAGAAGAATTAATATTATTTAGAGTTATAAATTAAGCAAATGTGTTAGAAATTTAGGGTTTTAGTGTCTAATTGTGAAGTTATATAGTTTTATTTTCGTCTAAACACATAAACAACATTATTTTCAATCGAAATATGGTAATTTAGTTGTTGGGTCATCATGATTGAACATGTATTGTGTTGAAATCGAGTATAAATGTTCGACCCTGGTTGGACGCCAGAAACTACATTGTTCGTCCAACATTAAATGAGAGTTTTTTAACTTTCGTCCAACACCGGATGGGAGTTTCTATAATTTTCGTCCAACATTGGACAAATAATCTTAATACTTTCGTCAGACATTGGACGATTGATCTAATAACTTTCGTCTCTCGTTGGTCGTGAAATCCCGACTTCAACAAACTTTAAGTGCTAAAAAAATATTTAAATTAGTCTAAACTTTTAAAATAACACATCTTAGGCCTCTTTGTTGTTATTTCATCCGACATTATATTTTTTGGGTAAATTTTGGGGTTGAGATGGATTGAGTTAGAATTTTCACTCTTTTGCAAAATATAAAAAATGAAGAGGTTGAATGTTTGAGAAGGGAGTTGGTTATTAGAGGTGTAGAGATATAAGAGTGTTATGTTTTTTTGTATTTATTGGTGGGTGTTTGAAGTTGTTTTTTATGAATTAAGAGTGTGTGAGAGAGGAATATTCATTAAGGTTGTGTTTGGATGGAAGGATTTGAGGAGGGATTTATAAATCCTTCCCTCAAATCCTTCCATCATGTTTGGATAACACTTGAAATCAATGAATTTATAAATCCAAGATTTTAAATCAATGGATTTGATTTTGAATTTTTTTAGTTATTTTTTAATGTATTTCAAATCCTCACTGAAATCATGTCATTTGAAATCCTTTCGTTGTTGTGTAATTGATATATTAATATATAAAAATAATATATAAAATTAATAAATTAATTTAAAAATATAATATATATATATATATTTTTTTTTTTTAAAGTTTACCACTCAGCCTACCCCCTACCCACACCCCACCCCCGACCACCCACCCCCAAAAAATTTTTTTTTAATAAAATTTTAGATTTTTAATATTTGAATAATAAAAATATTACTACCCTGTCCTACCCCTTACCCACCCCCACCCCACCAACACCACCCCACCAAAAAAAATTATAAAATTTTATATTTTAATATTTAAATAAATAATAAAAATATTATCACCCAACCTACCCTCTACCCCACTCCCCCTCTACCCACCACCCCCAAAAAAAATTTTTTTTAATAAAATTTTAGATTTTAATATTTAAAAATAAAAATATTACCTCCCAACCCAACCCACCCCCTCGACTACTCCACCAAAAAAAATTTAAATAAAATTTTAGATTTTATTTTTTAAATATTAAAATCTAAATTTTTTTTTAAAAAAAATTTGGTGGGTTGGGGGATGGTGGGGTGGGGTGGGGTGGGTGGATGGATAGGGTGATAATATTTTTATTATTTAAATATTAAAATCTAAAATTTTATGTAAATTTTTTTTTTGGTTGGGGGTGGGTAGGGGTAGGGTTGGGTGGTAATATTTTTTATTATTCAAATATTAAAAATTTAAAATTTTATTTAAAAATATTTTTTTGGGTTTGGGTGGTGAGAGGGGGGTGGGTAGGGGTAGATTGGGTGGTAGAGTTCCCTTTCAAAAAAAATTATTTTTAATAAAATTTTAGATTTTAATATTTAATATAATAAAATTTTATTATTTTTATTTATCATATATAAAATTCTATTTTAAAAATAATTTTTGAATTATGCATTTGAAATCCTTTTAAAAATCCATAATTTATCCAAACAGTGGAATTCAAATGAATTGATTTAAAATCCAAGAAATTTAAAATCCACTCATTTTCAAATCTATTGAATTTGAAATGACTCAATCTAAACACAACATAAGGGTATTACATGTTTTTTTATTTCTTGGTATTTTTGTAAATAAGATGGAGTGGTGTATGAAGGAAAAATATGTGTAGATATCCAGCCTATTTGAAATAGGCTATATCAAATATCTGAAAATTTTCCCCACCATATCCATTCACACTTCTACATTTGGCAACTAAATTTGTTTGTCAATGCCGTTGATTGCATTAAATTAAAAATAAATAAAATAATATAAATAAGACATATCATGTGATGACTACTTTTTTTATTTATGAATGGAATTTTGCTACATTTTTCTTGCTGTTCACAGGGCATAATTAAAGAAGACAATAGGGAAGGAAAGATTGGCTTAAGGATACTTAAAAAAATACATAAGAATGATGGTGGAAGGCTGAATAAAGCTACTTGGTAATAAGAATGAAGACAAACTATAGATCCTCATTTATTATTTATAAATCATAGAAAAGTCCATACAATAATAAGCAACTTAAAGCATAATTTTTGTTCAAAAGGGATAACTTGTTCAAGCAGTGAGGGTTTATGCTTCCCTGCATTCTCGAAGCTTCCATGAGTTGATGCATTCGCCTCTGCATCAACAAAAATACGGCATGCACAATCAACTCATTGCCTAACCCAACCTTCAAAGCAGCAAGGAATAAACATGTGTCTGATTCATTAAAGTGAAAGTTACTCAAAGCTGAGAACTTCATAATTTATAAAATAAACATGGAACGAGACGCGTGTAAGTCTGCAGTTTAGTTATATCCTATGTTGATACCAATCCATGTTTAAAAGTGCATCTGATTGTGCGATATAGCCAGCTAGATCTATGTAGTAAAGATTTTGTCCCTACAATAATGCAAACTAAAAATTTGAATCTTAATGTTGTCTCTTAATCAACAGTAGTCATCCATGGCGTTAACTTGTACTTAGGTTTCACAGAATTGCTATTGAACCTTGCAAATGACAAAAAGCGGAGACTTCCAACCCCTGATTCAGGCTTCAAATAGCGTAAAATTTCTCTCCCAGAGTAAAATCTGAATAAGCCAAACTAGTTGTGGCGAAACTGACAAGACATCAAGAATCTAATTGGGATTTTCTTAAATACTTTACCTTAGAGAGTTCCAGCTTGAATTCAGTCCTTGTATTTCATCGTCTCCTTTTCAAAACCGATTGTAGGAAATTGTTTCGCATAATCCTCAACCGCAAGACGCAACTTTGACAGCGCAGATTGATGGACGTCAGATTCCATAGATGCAACAAAGTCCTTTAATTTGGTGCCTGCTTATTGTAACCAATGACCAATTACAATACAGATGGGAGAATTAAAATTACCAAGATGAGCATGCCAAGCAAGGGAGTAAAGGTCAAATACAAAAGAATAACAGAATTAAGGACCATTTGTGTCGGCCTTTATCTTCAGAGCCAATTTTACAGCTTCATCAAAGAATTCTGCAACTTTGGCAAAATCTTCTTCGATGAATCCCCTTGATGTGAGAGCCGGTGTACCTATTAGATATTAAAGAACTCATTGCCAAGAATTGAAGTAACAAAACAAAAGACTACAGTATAATCACAGGGGAAGCCTTACCCATACGAATGCCTCCAGGTACCATTGCAGAGACATCCCCAGGAACAGTATTTTTGTTGGCTGCTATATGAACAGCCTCCAAAACTTTTTCAACTCTGGATCCATCAATACCCTGAGGAAATGAATTGGTAATCAGAAAGTGAAGAGTATTTATAATTCGTTAGGATCCAGATTTTGCGGAGGAAAGCAATTGGAAATTTTAAAATTTCAAAATGTAGTACTTTCTCTCACTGTCAGGCTCTTCGTAGTAGAAAAACTTGAAATAATAGTTGACTTTCATAAATATATAGTTCTGAGAATAATGGAGATCGCTTCAAAACAAGGCTAGCAAGGCAAGTCAACTTAGTCAAGACTGCTGCAGAAGAAGAGGCATGAAGATGGGGAGTGTTTTCTTATCAGACTTTAGTCATGACAAGGCCCATTTAATTAATTAGTATAGTATTTAATATACTTCCTAATGGTTATTTTGGTATCTTGATTATTGGTTTGGAACGGGTTTTAGGACAGGAATCGTCCCTGTTTTTCTGGGAATATCTCTTTCCATAATATCAATAATATTCCATAATACATTATTTTCCTTGAGGTTTACTTGCAAGAATGGAGTTCAGAAAATTGAGTGTACATGATGGAGTGAGTTATATCAGATACAAAGGGAAAGAGCAAGGATTTAGGGTTTACCTTATCTCTTAAATTGACCAACACAAGATGGTTATCAGTTCCACCAGATACAAGTTCATAACCTCTCTTTAACAGAGTCTGCGCACAGATTGTTATTTTGATATCAATAAGACGGTGACAGACACATTGCAAGCAATAGAACTTCATTTAAAGGTGTATCACCTCGGAAAACTTTGAGCAATTTCTTAGAACTTGCTCCTGATATGCTTTGTATTCTGGTGTCATAGCCTGCAGTCAGAAAACAATCAGACAAAAGGTAAAAAAGGACCACAATAAAATTTTCTGAAACAATCATTATGAATATCAACCTGTTTTAATGCAACAGCTAAGCCAGATATGGTATGATTGTGTGGTCCACCTTGAAGACCAGGAAACACAGCCTGATTAATTTTGTCTTCATAATCATATAAAACCTGTGACACCAAGATCAGTATAAAAAATCGAAGGGCCTACAGAGCAGCCAAGCATTTAAAAAATAAACCATGAAATAATTTGCTTTCATTCTCACGTGCACTTTTCACTTGCACAGCACCTCCAACCTCACACCAAAAGAATTGAAGACTATGGAGGTTGTGGTGGCTAAACAAGATGGTTTATCAGCGAAATCAAGAACACAGAAGAAGATGCAAGAATCGAAAAAATGGCTCTTTTCCATACGAAACTCACTTCTTGTCCTTTTTTATTAATCTCTTTTACACCCTTCCTATAGAATATCATTGCTCCACGTGGTCCACGCAATGACTTGTGTGTTGTGGTCGTAACTACATCTGCACATTCGAATGGTGATGGAATAACACCAGCAGCAACCAATCCACTAATATGTGCCATATCAGCCAACATGACAGCCTTTTGTTTGTCACAAACCTGCAAAATCCATTATAAAGATAAATGATATAACATCAAGATATATATTGTTTAAAAAGAAAATATGAGTCAATTGTGAAATCAAAACATCATTAATCAAGTTAACCTTGCGAATGCGTGCATAATCATACAGACGAGCATAAGCACTTGCACCAGCGACAATCAATTTTGGCCTGTAGAGCACAGCACTCTTTTCCAGCTGCAATAACAAGATTTATCTCTTCATACATGATGGAAAGGGTCTAAGAAACCAGGCCAGGACATAGGAGGAAAAAATAAAATTATGCACGTTCGTGATCTCCTAGGAAATTTTCTTACCCAAATTTTTCTCCTACAAACCAACCAAATTCAAGACTTTTAACAGGAATTCTTCTTAATGCATATCAAATTTCAAAGTCGTGCTAGTGTGATCTTGGGGTACTGATACACCTATAAAAGCTAAACCATTATATTTTAATTAATTAACACACACCCTTGGACTAAATTTTAAAAAAACTTATCTTATGGCAACGGTGCACCAGTTGCACCCTAGAATCACCCCAATTTTCAATATCACATAAAAAACTTTTCACCAAATAATCCATCAAAAAAAAAACCCCACTTTGTAATTGAACACAGCTGCCCAAACAGCTTACCAGTTACCACAATAAAATACCAAAGGAACTAGAATGAAGGTAATAAAGTAAAGTTTTGATAACAAGAAATTGTACATTACTCAGATAATAAAAAACCAAAATATCACTTGGAATAGGTTTTGAAATGGTATTAATTTCAAGGGATACAGAATACTTCAAACCTTCCATGCGTTAATTATAATGTATCAATAACAATGGAACAAACTTTTGAGATCATTATGCTGGTTGCATTTTATTTTATGTTTAATAAAGGGAAGGTATTGAAATTAGACAACTTGGCATCAATAGACTCTGAAAGAAAAATATTTGGCACTTAATATAAGAGTTCTCACTGCAGGAAATTCTACTTGGACCAGCACCAGTACAATAGTCATAGCACAACGTCCAGTATGTTGAGAGACGACGCTGTCTACAGCCTCACCAAATCATTAACAAGTTCCTTTAAGTTATCTAAGTCTAGGAAAATATTCCATCAATAAATAGTATTGCTTACTCTTATCAAGTGAAGGGCTGAATTTGGTTTGGTTTCACAATATATATGAAAGCAAATACAAGGACGATATAAATGATAAAGCATTTCAAATTGAATGAGAATGCTAAGCATTTCGAATTGAATGAGAATGCTAAGCATTTCTCAACCAGTTCTGATTCAGTATAGTTATTATATGAATCAGAAGAAAAATTTCTTCAAGAAAATCTAGAATAAAGAAGATTATTCAAAATTGATGCTTTTGACTATCGTAATTTGCTTATACAAATTGGAATAAATAATTATATGGCCTTGAATCATTACATTCAATATATTTTTATCACGAGGTGATGATATCTAGTTTGCGTTGAAGTTGGACAAAATTTTTATTAGGTAACTTGTACTTTTAAGTATGCTGTAGAAAATTGTTGGCAGTACATGTACTCTAACCTTTGGGCAAACTAGTACATAGAGCTGTCAATTTGGGTTGAACCCAATGGGCCAACCCGCCCCGCCCCACCGAAACCCGCAAGTAACCTGACCCACAAAAAGCCCGGCCCACAGTAACCCGCCCCAAAAAAAACCCGCCCCGCAGTAACCCACTAACAAGTGGGTTGCGGTGGGTTGTGGGTTAACCCGCCCCAACCCGCTAACCCACCATCAACTCATAATTTTCAATTCACATCTTACCCCACCCTCACACTTACCACCCCCCACCCACCACCCACCCTCACCACCCCCACCCTATCGATATCGATACCAAAATTTCGATATTTCGATGAATTAAATTCGATATCGTACCGAATTTATATCGATATTGATATCAATTTTTCAATAAATATTTATTAATATCGATATTTTAGCATATCGTTTCACATTGAAAAATTGACACACCGAAAAAAATATCGATTTATCGAACGATACCGAAAAATGTATTTAATTTTATAATAAAATTGACATTAAATATTTCAAAATAATTTGAACATGTATTCCAAAATAATGTACTTAAATATAGTTTCATATAATTCATTTAAAATAAATAAATAAATTTTTTCGATACTTTTTATACGATAAACACTTGTATGAATCGAGTTTACATAATTGTGTGAACTAATAGTTCATTTTCTATCATCATTAAAATCATAGGAGACATTTGGAAAAATCGAAAAATCAAATAATATTGAAAAATCGAAAAATATCGAAAATTGAAAAATCGAAATATTGTCCACACCAAACTAGTGGGCACACAAAAAAATACATACCCTAATTTAATGTTTATTATTAGAGTTTAAAATATTTTTTTAAGGGTACAAAAGTTAATGTGAAACGTCATAAAAATTTTATTAAAAAAAATTCAAAAAAAAAGAGGAGGAAAGTGGGCCAACCCGCAACTAACCCGCCCCGCGAGTGGCCCGCCCACCAATGACCCGCCCCACGAGTTGCCCACCCACCAATGACCCGCCCCATAAGTGGCCCGCCCCACTTGATCCCATTTAAGAGTGGGTTGTGGGTTAAACCGCCCCATCAACCCATTCTGACAGCTCTACTAGTACAATGTAACAATAATAAGATAATAATCTAAGAAATATGCATCTTATTTTTTTTCCCACTCGTAGATGCTCTAAGGAAAAAATGCCACAGGACTTGCAGGCCCAAGGTATTAGTACCACCTCTATGTTAAGATAAATTATAAATTTATAAAGCCCCAGTGGAGCCACTCACAAGGTAGCAAAGCTGACAAAGTCTTAAGTTTCTAAATAAAATTCTAGATTAAATTGGGGTACCTGGTCGTAGTCAATATACCCAGTGCTTTCGTCCAGTCTGTATGGCATTGTCTCGAAAAATATAGACACTGCACTAATCTTCTTGGTGTCGGTCTGTATCGTAGACATAAAGGAACTTTAACAGTTGGCTAACAAGTTAATATGAATAAAACTTAAAGAGAAAACTATGAGATGCAAGCTAATGAAGTTGGAAGCACCTGATAACCATGTGACAAATGACCACCGTGAGGAAGATCAAGTGCCATTATCCTCTCATGAGGTTTCAATAGAGCAGTATAAACTTGAAAATTAGCAGGCGATCCAGAGAGTGACTGTACATTCACTGCATATATGAAGTATGTTGGTCTCAAATAATTGACTAATAATATCAGAAACTGATGGTAGAATCAATAAAAAGAACATATGCAGGTCAGGATAGAGCTTCAATCCAAATAGCAAGAGCAAGAATCCTCCTCAAAAAGTTTTTTTTCCTTAATGATTATTCTAAAATTGAAGAGCACAAAATTTTAATGTGAAAAAATTATCTGTTGCAGAAGCGTTAGCTAAACGTTGATTAATGTGTTCCAGACTCTTTGTCTTACCCGATATCCCTTCTCTAACTTGATTCTGTTACTTGCCTACATGAGAGTCTTGATTACCTCTTGAATTAATGGCTAATACTTACAAACTTCTTTTAATAAAGTACAGATTTGGATTAGTGTCAAGTTGACTTGTACCTTTAGGTACTACTCACATATGTATACTTGTTCGAAATTCCTGATAGTATTTGTTCTTACTGATGGTTCTTGTATGAAAAGTTTTCTGTATAAATGTTAAAAGAAAATATGATAAATCAAGTCATCGACTCTCACCACTCAAGTTCTTTACTTAAGAAACTTTACACACTAGTGGATATGGTGCTATCATGTCCAGTTACGATTATTTACCTAATTAATAGTCTATTATTTGCTTATATGCCTATTCATTTAATTATAATCTATTTTTATCATATATTTAAATTTTGGGTGCGACGGAATTCCAACTGAGCAGAGATCCCAAGTTTCCATGATTGTAGCCTTACATTGGCACTTCAAGCATCTTTCTATGGCTGTTCCTATGTTTAAACTTAAAATCTGAACTAAGAAGAGAATCCTATAATACCATGCATTGCAATTTGCATCGACTGACCGTCTCATAACATTATATTTGAGTTTTTATATTTCAGCTACTTATGGCAAATCTTTTACCAATGTTCCCTAAACCCTAAATTTCATGTGACAAGAGGAAACAGGAAATTAGCAACTTCAGAGAAAAATAAAAATAAAGGTAATATTAAGGCACTTCCATTCCAAAAGAAGATATTGTAGAGTAAAATAATATGCTATAAATGCATGCACCTCCTCTGTGACACATTTCTTATGATTCTAAACACCAAAATGATCTAGAGAGCAAGTCAACAAAAATGACATTTAGCAATGCACTAAACTTCAAGAACAAATCACTTTGCTTTCCAACAAAAGACTTATTAGAAAAAGACGATGTTTAACAGTGTAGAGAAGTGAGACTTTGATTTGGTACAGATACAGCTCTAGTTATTACCTTAAAGTTCTGCAAAACCTCTTTTGATTATGATAATCAGCATAACCGGAACAAAAAATAAAGCATCCTAGTAAATTCATTCTAGAGTAGGATTACTCCAAAAAATGGACAGAACAAAAAAATTTTAAGTGAGACAATGGATTCAAACACTTTAAACCTATCAATTAGATACACAGAAGCATAAAAGCGAACTGATTGGCAAGTCAAAATACTGCTGGTCCAAACAAGTGGTTGGCAGTTTATTTACATGCTTGTTTTAATGAATTGAAGAGACATCTATACACCATTATAGTCACATTCTCCGTGTAAGATCTAAGGATATTTTTCTCGATTTTAGAAGAATTCTTGGTCTGTCACATACGCAAATGTCAGCTTAAGCAAGTATAGAAACTGACACGAAAGTGCTCACCTCCCCATTTCTCAGGATCCAATTGAAAGGTTTCTAACGCTCGCCTCTGACACAGTCTCTCTGCCATGTCAATATACCTTGACAATAAAGATCAGGAGAAAGTAGTAAAAATATAGGAGAACACTCCCACTATCCACTAAAAGTTTCATATCCTACCGCAAATACAATAAGATGAAAGTTGCAAAAAAGGAAATTATATGGAATCATTATGGAATCATTTTGCAACATTGTCGTCAAAAGTGTAGTTAAAAGATAGCGAAACTAAAGAGAAGAAGATAACATACTCATTTCCTCCATAATATCTGGCACCAGGGTACCCCTCACTGTATTTGTTAGTCATAACTGATCCAACAGCTTGCATCACCGAAGACGACGTGAAATTCTCTGATGGTATAAGTTCCAGTCCCTAAACTCATCATTAATTCAATAATCCAAGATCAAAATAATTCCAGACTGTATCAACAAATTCAAATAAAAAGATTCAGCCAAACAAGAAAACGAGTCCATCCGATAATGATTCAGCATTACATGAATACCTTCCATTGCCTGGCCTTCTCAAGCTCTATAATGTCGGCAATCTCCGGATCCACCTCTTCTAGAGGCGCATTCAATTGCTTTATCCACTGCACACATTCAAATCTAGGTTGGTACAAGATCAAAAAAAAAAAAAAAAAAGAAACTGATTAACGAATCAGAAACGGAAAATGGTAGGAGTAATTACGGTGACTCGGGAAGTATCGTACTGGCTAGCAGCTGGATTGGCGAAAGAGGACTGTAAATCGAAAATAAAATGCATGAAGATCCATAATACATAGGGGGAGCGAATGAGATCACAGAAAACGACAGGGAACACAGATATACAACCATGTAACGACGGGAAGCGGCGTTTGAGAGAGGGGCAAGGGAGGAAATCCGCCGGACAGCCATTGACGCCGCTTGAATAGTGCAATAGACTCACTGAGCGTGTCTCACAATAGTAACATTCACCACTGTGTGTGAAGGAGAGAAATGCAAGTGGAGTGGGGGGGGTTGGTGGGTGTGATGGGTGAACGCACATCTGTTTGCTTGGAGTGGGGGGTTGGTGGGTGTGATGGGTGAACGCACATCTGTTTGCTTGGGGCGTGATGTAAAAAATGACCCGGCCTGCCCGGACTGTGAATTTAGGGCGGACCCGACCTAGCCCGTATCAAGAATAAGGTGGGTCTGGGTAGTAGTAATGTCCCGTTTTGATTTGTTTGGACCCGTTTAATATTTATATTATATAACATCTATATCTATATCTATATCATAATATATTAAAAGTGTCTTAATAGATGTTAACATTTTTTTCCCATTTCACCCCCTTACTATTTTCATATTTACCTTTTTATAGTTTTTATCCTTTAATAAATTACTAAACCAAATCTTCATTAATTATCAATAATTACTTTATCCGTTAAACCCTTAGAATTCAAGATTAATTCGCTGTATTATTCATAAACTCTTGAAATTTCAAGAATGAAACGTCAATCCTCATATCCTGCTCCATCTCAAATTTCATTTTATTTTAGGCTGTGCAAAATCCTTGAGTGCATGTCTAAAAGCTTGAGGTAACGAAGCATTTGGGGAGGTGATGGTTGGTCTCATCGCGAAATTGGAGGCGAAGAAATGCTCTTTAGGAACTCATTTCGGCGACGAGCCATCGAAGAACGCTTGCGCTGTTTATGAGTCGTGATTGCGAAATTTCGAGCAGATGGAAAGGAGCTTCTGGAGAAAACCTGCAATCGAGTTTCACTCAATCTCTATAAGCATTATTGAAAAGTAACCGGATTTTTTTATTGGTAAAGCCTTGATTTTTTTATTTTTAAATTTGGGAAATCGTATTTCAGGATAGGCTAATATAATGGAAATGGATGGAGTGATCGATTGCAAAACTATCCAAGTGGTGTAGGAGAGAGGAGCGGCAGTGGAGGCGTTGCTGGTGGGGGGCGAAGGACAATGCGAGGACACGTTTGCAACTACGCCTTTTAAAAGGATTGGAACATTATAGTAAATATTTTCAGTGAATATCACGTCGCTGTAAGTACTTCTAATTTCTATTTCTCTTTCAATTATGTCCTTTAAAATGGGTGAAAGTAAAAGTAAATGTAGTTGAGGGTTTAGGGATTCAATTCTCTTTCTTTGTAAAAACTCTTAAACATTGTTATAATACTGTAGGTTTTTTTTTTTAAATTTTATTGTTTTGATTTTGTTTAGGGTATCATGAATCATCAACATTCCTTCTAATTATCTAATGATACAAAACTATATTATTTCAGAAGCTGCTACAGGTTAGGGGGTGATGACTGTTGGGATGTTTTTAAATGTAATGAAATGTATACAGCATCATCGTTCAATTTTATTACTATTTTCTAACTTCAGGTAGCTCCGAATTGATTATGCAGAGAACTCCTTTTCTTTTTATTAAAAGTTAACAATTATGTTCACCCTTTTTTCTTTTTTAATTATTATTGAAACCTGTATTTTTAGTGGGAATCTTCATAGCAGGAGGAGAACAGGAGGCGTCGAGAGGAAAAAGTGGAGGAGGAAATAGGAGAAGCAGGATAGGCGGAATTGGGTTTGTTTTCTTCGCTTCATTCTCTCACTATATCTTTTCTTTATTTTCCTTTTCTTTATTAATCACAATAAAGAAGAAAATAGAGGGTAAGAAGAAAAAGAAAGAAAAGGGGAAGAAAGGTGATGCGAGTAATTCATGTGGTAAGTATGGAATTATTAAAGAGACGGATATGTGGTACGTTTCTTTGCTGATTCTATCACCTTTAAGCTTCATTCTTGAAGCAAATGGGTTATGGAATGCTTTTTCTCAATGTTACTTTCAACTTTTGTTTACATAAGGATGACTGAATTGTTGTTTTCTACTTTCATTTGCTAGAGATTTCCAATTTCCAAATTCTATTTCAATGGAAGCACGAGATCTCATTGACAAGTTACTGGTAACACACAAACTTTATTAGCACCGTTCAATATTTATTTGTTTTCAGATGTTCCATTCAGCTTCCAAAGATGCAATCTAATATTTACCCTGATAGACTTGTGTAATTTATATACAAATAGTAGTGATTGAACTGCTGTCTTTAGTTGCAATTTATTAGCATGGAACTATGTGACCAGTTTCACCAACAATGAAGTGATGTTTTATCTCCTATTGTTGCTTCTGACTGTGCAGGACATGGATCCCAGCAGGCGGCAGGGAAGGAGCAATGCCTTCTACACTTACTCTAGAGCCAAGAGTAAGACTTCTCACTATTTTCCTCATATTAGTGTTTCCTTTAAACGTCTTAAGAATACATTGCAGAAAGTAAACACATATATAGCTCCTTGGCGTATCATTGAATAGTTCACAGGGAAAAAGACGAAAGCCTCTTTAGAATTCCTTAGATTTGTTACATTTCAAAGTATAAATTCGTTGTCTCCCACATTGAATGTTTTGAAGTAAATGGTTCATGACATTGCAGTTTTATCATTTTCTTTACACTCTTTAAGTTTGGATTATTGTACCATGTATTTTTTGGGTGATCATTATTTGCTGGTAGTTTTCTTAGTATAATACATATTTTGCTCGAGCAAACGATGAACAATGAAATGCGAATGGTTGATTATGCAGCTCTTTTCAAATTTGTTAAAAATCAGGTATTTATCATCATTTATTCATCAACAATATCTGCATATGTATGACTCAGCTGATGTAGTGTGATGTTTGTTTAGAGGACGGCACCTATGATCAAGACATGGAGATTATTAGAGGTTGCTTTCTACGTTGTATTGGGATTCAAGCGCTCTCTCCTACGGTAAGCTGCGGCCGTTGTATATTTTTAGTTTCTAATAAAGCATAGCTAGAAAAGAAATAATTTTCTTAAAAAACTCTTATGTTGGCATGGGAATAGGCCAATAGGGTGCTACATCCCGCATTTGTGCACTTAATCCATTTCTTTATTCTCACTAGGGCACATAGTTTTACTGATACTTAACTTTGTTTTAAAAGTTTCTATGATACTTAGTAAATGAATAGTTTGTGAGTGATGTTGGAATGGTTCTCAGTTTCTCACATAATTTTCCCTGGGGAGGTCACTGACTAGAGGATTTTGTAGACTTTCATACCTAATAGATTAATTGCACCAACATATTTTGTCTTTATTTTGATTTGAGGTGTCAAAGAAGTTGTTCAGTAAGGTTTAACAGTTGCATGCCTGTTTGACTAATGTTTTTATCCTTTCTGAGATGGATTTTCGTTATCCCCTTCTGTTAGATTATACTACTGGAAGTTGAATATATCAAAATGAATGATTGTAGTTCTCAGATTAACTGTAGCTTGATTGTTGGTAAATGAGCTTCAGCCCGAAATATTGTTCCTTTGCATCTGTTGTACTTTCTGACATATACAACATTCTTTGCAGTGGACCTCTAATAGAAGAGGAGATGTTGTTTCACATGCTCCAGCAATAATCATTCAGGATTGGCCAATAATTTATTGGAGTAGTAAAATCGCATCATATTCGAGCAAAATTAGAGGGGATATTATTAGAATGCTTTCTGCAAAGCATGCTCATATTGGGGCTCTTATAGTGGGTTCAAGAAATTAGCATTTCTTATACAGATAATTGGGCTTACAGCTGCCAAGGATGGGTTGCACTCTATGCATTTCTAAAAGTTAATGGCTTGAAGGCTTACTGTGATGAAAGCATTGAGAATAAAAAAAAATAAAATTATTGTATTGAGGCCCATGATTGCACACTGTACGATAATTATTCTTTGTTCCATTCTGCATCTGCATGCTTCCATGTTTGAACTGTGCATTCACCTGTCTTTTGTGTAAACGTCAAGAACTCACTGCTTCATTATAGTGGCCTAAAAATGTTCTTTATATACTTCAAAATCATTTGGGTGCTTGCGACATGCAATGAAAAATAACTATAAAGTATGACGTGCTTACGACGTGCAACACACGTCTAAAAAAACTAGTATATATAAAAGCACATAGGGTCAACTAAAGTTTTCCCGCTTAAAATTTTGGTCAAAATCTCTCCATAATATCTTTTCAATTTCTCAATTTTCTTCAATTTCTCCTAAATTTCTTCTCAATTTCTCCCATTACAATTATACTAATTTTCCTTTTTAATGTATGATTTAAATATAGAAATAATATTAGGATAAATTATAATGTATGATTTTAATATAGAAATAATATTAGGATAATTTATTTCAACCATCAATTATTTATTTTCACCCTCCTCCACTCTTCTTAACAACAAAGTATCAATGGTTAAAAAAAAAACAAAGAAGTATCAAAACTTACAGAGCCCTAAATTTAATTAATGAGAAATCACAATGAAGCATATTTTTTTGTCTCAGAATGTTCATAGTAGGAACAAAAATCTTGATTATCTATTCAATATGAGTGTCATCTGCATGTGTATTGTGTCGAACCATTTCATAAGAATGGCATTTTATCCTAATCCAAATTTTACATTTGGAGTGATTTGTGTTGTAGTATATTTAACTCTAAAAACACTTTTAATATTTTATCACCATTGTATCAAAATGCAAATTTTGTATAAGTCGTTTTGTATTTTTTTTATTCAATTTAAAATCACTTAATCTCTACATAATTTTAACGAGTAACTATCTTGTGAGACGGGTTATTTGTGAGATGGGTATGAGACGGGTCGGCCCATCACTATAGTATGCTATTGTAGAGTTAAAGTATGTTTATTTATAGTTAAAGTATGTTAACAATAAATCGTAATATAATACTCTAAAATCATACTTTAATGCATAATACAACACACTTTAAAAAATATACTTTAACAACTATCAAACATACTTTATGTATACAATAAACATACTTTAGTGATGGGTCGACCCGTCTCACTAAATAACCCGTCTCACAAGAGACTTTGTCAATTTTAACATATCATTCATGATTCTTTCTATACCTTAATTAAATACACGCATAATTTTTAAAAATTAAGATAATTTTTTTGGGTTATTGATTGATGCGATATTTCTTTTTTGAGTGGTGAAGAGTGGGACAGATGGAAACAGAAAGTATGAAGATAATCACTTACTCTGTTTCAATACTTATGTTTGTTTTTTGCACGTTCATTAAGGAATATAGTATTTTAATGGATAGTGAGTTTAAAAATATACTCCCTCCGTTCCGGAGAAGTTGACGCATTTTTTTTTGCACGGAGATTAAGGAGTATAATAATTTAATGTAAAGTAAAGTGAGAGAAATAATATTTAATGTGTAATGGACAGTTGTATTAGAGGTTGTATGTGGGTCCCATGAGAATAAATTAATTAATTTGTGTGAATCACATGTGTTAAAAAGGAAATATATCAACTTTAATGGGACAAACCAAAAAGGAAAGTGTGTCAACTTCTATGAGACGGATGGAGTAACATTTAACGTAAATGGGTAGGTGTATTATTGTATATGTGGGTCCCATCGTGATATATTAATTGTTTTAGTTGGTCCCATATTCTTATATGCAAAAAAAGGGAATTATAAAGATTGAAATGAGACGTCCAAAATAGAAATATGTAAAGATTGAAATGGGCGGAGAGAGTACATGAACATTTGGTTTGTATAAAATAAAATTATGAGTTTATAAATTGAGTTTAAATGAATTATAAACTATTTTTTTATATATATATTTTTTTGTTTCTGAATATATATAATTTGTCATATTAAATATAACATAAAATTACGAAAAAATACTGAAACGTGTTCAAGAATACTTTGATTTTATAAATTATAAAAAATTTAAAATTTATAAAATATTTTAAAAACTAAAATAACTTTATAATTTTATTTAATAATTTTTTAGAATTTAAATTTAAATATAAAATATAATGGGTGCAATTTGAAAAAAAATAAAAAAATTTATGGTCTTTTTTTCCAAAATCTCAAAGATTGGGACTATATCACAATTTAAATAAAAGTTTTGTTTTTTTTCTGCAATAAACTTTAAGATGACGTGACAAAGGTCGACGCCACGTTGGACGTCGGGCGACCATCTCCTGCGCGTTGGTTGTATTTTGCACGAAACTTAAAGATTGTGGTTTTTTTATCAATTCTTAAATGTTGAGATTTATTTGCAATAAAAATAAATTAAAGGTCAAGATTTTTTTATGCAATTAACCCTTGATTTAATTATTTAATACATATTCCCGTGCAACGCACGGGTCAAATGCTAGTATTATATGTATAACATGTATATTTTATTTATATTTTTTATTATATTCATTATTTATAAGGTATATTTGCTTAATTAATTAATTAATTAGAAAATACATGATATTTCTATTTATATACTAATTAAATGAAATAATATATATTACACATTATTTATAATAGATATAAATATTTAAAATAAAATAAAAAATCAAAATGGGCCAAAAAATGGGGCGGACCCGCCCCGCCCCGTACGGGTCACGGGACAACCCGGACCCGCGCCAAAAGAATGGGTCCGGGTCTGGATACTCAACTACTCGGCCCACCCCGGCCCATTGACATCCCTAGTGTGATGGGTGAACGCACATCTGTTTGCTTTCCCAAAAAAAAACACGTGTATATATATATATATATATATATATATATATATATATATATATATATATATATATATATATACTAATTGCGTGGTTAATTATCGTATATTTTTTATTTTTTGTTTTAATATTACATATATAATCTTTCTACTTTTATTTATTATTATTATTATTATTATTATTAATGTATATCTTTAAATCATATATATCTATAAATTAAATACCACCTTTAATCATTTTTTTATTGGTTAGGAATAGATAATCAATAAAATATATCCAATTTATTATTATTTATTACTTGTTTAGAAATAGATAATTAAATCAATCAATAAAAATATATTTTTTTTAAAAAACTATATAAATAGAGAAAATATTGATTGATACACATAAATCATGCATACTAATTCCTTAAAGCTATTCATGTATATTTTCAAATTAAATACCACATTTAATCATATATTTTGATTGGTTAAGAATACTACTTTTATATATTTATTTATTTACTCCCTCCGTCTTATAATACCTTTCACGTTTACTGTTCCATGTTGTTTAAGAAAATGTGAACTTTTTGACCAACTTTATTGACTTTGAAGGGTAATGTATTATTTTTAGGTAATAAAAAAGTATAAAATAATGATATGTGTGTGAAAAAGTATTGACAAATTTGAAATTAAAGTAACTTTTGAGATTGTTAGATAAAGTGATGTTTCTTTTTTTGAGTGTAAAAGATTTTGTGGGACACACAAATGAGGAAAATGTGAAAGGTTTTATGGGACGGAGGGAGTATTTATTATTATTATTATTATTCATGTAGTATATCTATAAATTAAATACTATTTTTTGATTGATTTTAATAATTCATCAGCGTATTATACTTGTGTGTGTGTATATATATATATATATATATATATATATATATATAGGAGTGCTGCCCGCCACCATCGAGAGGTGCGAGAAAATGACTGTTGCGAGTACGGTGGTGGGCCCAAATCCAACATTTCCTACTCCATTTCTTTATTATTATTATTATTTTAATTTTTTGTTTTTGTTCAGTGATTTCTAGAACTAAAGACACTAGTGAAATATACGAATTCAAGAAAGTATGAACCATTGTCCATGCCAAATCTTTATGCGGAATTCATATTAACTTCTCCACCGTGGTACTACTAAACAAGAATCAAGATGAGGTTACCTTTCAAGAAAATAAAAGCAAGATGAGGTTTTGTTGATCCTAAATTGTGTGAGTACTTCTGATGAAGATGGAATGTCTTAAGGAGGGTCTAAAGTTCCAGGCCCATGTCATAAAATCTGGCTTCGTCGCGAGAATCGTCGCCACCAATCAACTCATGAATCTATACTCCCAACATGGTCTTCTTGAAGAAGCCCATAAATTGTTCGACGAAATGCCTGAGAGAAATGTGTTCTCTTGGAACACCATAATGAACGCTTATATCAAGAAAAGGAGTTTGGGAAAAGCAAAATGTATTTTTGATGCTTCCCCGTTTAGAGATTCTGTCTCATATAATTTGATGATATCTGGTTATACATGTTCTGATGGTTACGCAAGTGAGGCCATTGAGTTGTTCACTCAAATGCAGTATAATCAAGATAACGCTCGGATTGATGAGTTTACATTGACCACAATGCTCAATTTGGTAGCTAGTTTAGGACGTTTGCATTATGGCAAACAATTACATTCATTCATGGTAAAGAGTGGCAATGATTTAAGCAAGTATGCACTGAGTTCTTTGGTAAAAATGTACTCCAAATGCGGGAATTTTTTGGATTCTTACGGAGTTATTAATGGACGTGGTTGTGAAGGCTTGGTAGATGTGGTTGTGAAAAATGCTTTGCTTGCTGCTTGTTGTAGAGAAGGTAAGATTGACATAGCGTGGGAGATATTATCCAGTAATCCTGAGTTGATTGATGTTGTCTCTTGGAATACATTGATCTCAGGGTGTGCTCAGAATGGATACGAGGAGGAAGCAATCGAATTGTTCAAGCGCATGGCCGAGGAGGGATTTCGATGGAATGAGCACACTTTTGCTAGTGTGTTAACAGCTTGTTCTGCTTTGAAGTGTTTGAAGCAGGGAAAAGAAGTTCATGCATGGACTCTTAAAGATGGTATGTGCTCAAATCCATTTATAAGCAGTGGCATTGTTGAAATTTATTCTAAGTGTGGTAATTTGAGGTATGCTGAGAGTGTTTACAACTCAGTTGGAAAGAGCAACGTATTTGCTATTACTTCCATAATTGTTGGATATTCGGCAAAAGGCGATATGTCAGAAGCAAGAATGCTTTTTGATTCAGTAGCTCAAAAGAATTTTGTAATGTGGACTGCTGTTATATCTGGTTATGTGAAATTGCAGAAATGTGAGGAAGCTCTCTCTCTTTTTCGTGAGTACGCAGTAAAGGAGACGACAGCTCCTGATGTAGTGATCCTCGTAAGTTTGCTTGGCGCATGCGCTATACAAGCCAGTGTAGATCTTGGGAAACAGATTCATGCATACATGTTGAGAATTGGAATTGAAATGGAAGCAAAAGCCATTAGTGCTTTGATTGATATGTATTCAAAATGTGGGTATTTACTCTATGCACAAAGAATATTCCAAAGAGTTAGTGTCAGAGACACTATTATGTACAATGTCATAATTGCTGGTTGTGCTCACCATGGTTATGAACATGAAGCTATTCATCTCTTTGAGCAAATGATCAGTCGAGGCCTTTGTCCTGATGGTGTCACTTTTATTGCACTTCTATCAGCTTGTCGCCATTGTGGGTTAGTCGAGGAAGGGGAAAAGTATTTTTTGTCAATGACCAAAGACTACAATGTACCACATGAAATTGATCACTATGCTTGCATGGTTGACTTGTATGGAAGGTCCAATCAGTTGGATAAGGCAGTAGCTTTCATTGAAAACATGCCCATTGAGCCCGATTCTATCATACTGAGCGCGTTCCTGAATGCATGTAGAACTAACAAGAATCTAGAACTCGCAAGAGTGATAGAGGAAAAGCTATTGGAAATAGAAGGAGATAATGGATCAAGGTATTTTCAGTTAGCTAGTGTGTATGCATCGGGAGGGAAGTGGGACGAGATGGGGAGGATGATGAGGACGATGAGAGGGAAGTATGTAAAGAAGCTTGCTGGTTGCAGTTGGGTAATGATCGGTAATGGAGTTCATATTTTTAGATCGGGCGATAGAGCACACTCAGATGCCGAGGCTATATATTGTATTCTAGGATGCTTGATCGAAGAACTCTGTGATAAAGCTAGTTTTTATGAGTATAATATAAATTTTTCTGTGACGGCATCCTGATTCACCTCTCCTTATAAGCATAAGCGAGACCCTGTATCATCTATTAATAGCGAGTTGTCAAGCAGCAGTTGGATTGGAAATAATATTATTTCGTCACAAAAATCCCCATGCTTGAAAAGACTTCCTGGACCTGTAAAATCAACCACGAGCTCCAAGGGACTTCGACTGTGTGGAATTTGCCATCAAAATGGAACTAGTGTTGCTTGACCAGATGGTGCAACTCTTATCTGGAAATAAATTGTTGGAGCTATCTGGATGTTTATGTAAATTGTGGTATTTCATGTTTTTCAACTAATGGTAAGTTGTATATAAGTCTCTTTGTTTATTCACTCTTTCACGTTTCAAGGGTTCAATAATCAACTAATGTCACCTAATTGTTCCACAATAAGTTGGCATCAACTTTCAATTCATAAAGAGGGAATCATATGTTACAAGAACCAGAAGCATGTTATCAATTCATACAAGGTACCTGTTTTGCTGCACCATGGCAGACCCATAGCTGAATCTTTGATCATTCTCGAGTTCACCAATGGCTGCTGGAAGGACTCTCCCAAACTGCTGCCCGAAGATCCCAACGAGAGGGCTAAACTTTGTTTCTGGGCCAGCTACTTCGATCAGAAGGTATGTTAATGTTGACAAAGTATTCCTTGCGCCGGCTTCATCCTGCACTATTATATCCTTTGGATTTAATGTTTATTCTTAGAATTTAGAATATTTAAGGGTATAATTGTTTTTTCAACCAATAAAACATGTTTCACAGGAGACTAGTTCTGTTAATGCCATGTGTGTGTGTGTGTGTAATTGTGCTGTTGCCTAACTGTGTTGCTGTGTTTGGTATGCAGTACTGGCCGAGCATGATCAAGATACTCGAGTCCGGCGATGGCGAGAGAGAGAAGACGATGGAAGAGTTTTCGGAGATGATAAAAGTACTGGAAGAAAGAATTTGGAGGGATCTTCCACCTTTGTATCCCCATAATCCAGTAATCCAGTTGGATATCTTGATATTGTGGTGGGATTAGGTGGATGCAGCTACAGAGCTTTTTATGAGGGTATTGGTTTGGATTATGGGGATGTAATCGAGATGAACTGACGCTACTTCTCTTGGATGGATTCCTTGAGAGACTGCTCTCTTCTGAAAGAAACACTCCCTCCACGCCATAAACTTGTTTCCAAGATTCGGGAAACATACAACAAAAATCCTAAATCCTGATTGTATATCAGTTAAGAGCAGCAGACTAGCTGAAAATATCATGTATATCTACTGCACACTATGTATGCTTCACTTTATGATGAAAAGAAATATGCTAGTTTAAAATTCCATTCTGGTGGGCTGTTTTTACTTTTCATTTTTAGTGGAATGGATCTGTGGAAAAGAAAAAAACAATGACTTATCTTTATATAACTAAATGAGGGTTTCCTCTATCCTACATGTCATCTTCCCCTTGATTCAAGGGCTGATTTGACAACTTCTCTTTCTTATTTTTAGGTGCTTTAACTATTTCATTGAATACAATTTCTTATTCACTTGAAGATCAATCGTCCATTACTCCATTGTTTTGGGTACAATCTATGAAGAAGAAGATCTGCTCAAGACATGTTGATTATTATTGTGCCTGCTGTGGAGGGTAATCCTTTTTATCGTCACTATCTTGATCATTCCTTAATATGAGTTTAAATTTCTTGGAATTTGACTTTTTTTTATACCCTTCCCATTATTTTGTGTAGTTTTGAGTTTGTGATTCTCACTGTTATTGGATTCAAATTCTTAACTTATTAACATAGTAAATTTGGTGTTTATCTTAAATTAGGTTGGGAAGTCCTAGAATGGAACTGCACAACGAGACTGATCTAAGGACTTGCAGATGGTAAATTCTGCAAATTCTTTAATAGTTGGATTGCTTTTCCTTCTCTTTGTTCTTATTAGTCATTTATATATGTAGAATGAATCAAGCTTCCTTGGTTGAATGAGATGCTCTTTTTTGGTTGGTTTATTACTTTATACGGACAATCCCTAAATTCATGAGGTGGGAGGGAAGGACGGGGTTGGGGCTAAGATGGACTCCATGGATTTGGAGAGAGAGAAAGAGATTACCATATAATTTGCTTCAAAATACTGTGGCTAGAAGGATTATCAGGTCTTGCTTTAATTTAGCCATGTTTAATATTTCGAGTAGGAGATGATTTATTGGATAGTTTATATATGTTCTCTAATGGTCGGAATTTTCGCTCAAGTTTTGTAGAATTGATTGGTATGTCAAAATCCGATATTTGCTCACGTCATTAGAATAATTTTGTTGTGCCTTATGTTGGTTTAAGCAACCATTTTTCATGACATGCATTTATTAATTAGCATTTTCTTTCAGCTAGATTATATTAAAATTATATTTTCATCATTCGTAAAAAATTTATGATTTGATCAAGAGATTAAGTTGGATTCTTAGTTGGGCTGCTATATTGTGCTATGATATATTTGCATGTTTTTAGTGATAGAAACTAATACTGTAATGCTTCCGTATTTATTCTTTATTTTTGTATCAGGTTAACAATATTTATGCACCATGTCATGTTGATTTTACTATCGAAGTTGACAGAGCTTTACATTTCTTTATATTAATACATGGTGAAGAGCAACATGAGATTTTTGGTCTAAACAGTCAAGACATTAATTACATGGTGAGCCTATTTTTAAAAATGCATGCACTTCTAAGGTACAATTCGATCAAGCCATTGTATTCTTAATCTTCAATACTGGTGTATATTTGGTAAATTCTTTGATAGTTTGTTATTATTAGCCTTTTATCGTGTTATAGACGTAGAATGGATCAAGCAGAGCATTGGTTGAATTGTTGAGATGCTTCGTGTTTTAATCGTCTTCATTGATTTGTATTTGGTAAATTCTTTGATAGTTGGATAACTTTGTCTTCTCTTTTTTATTATTAGTCTTTTATTGTGTTATATATGTATAATGGATCAAGTATAGCTTGGATTCTTATTTGGGCTGCTATTGTGATATGATATATTTGCGTGTTTTTAGTAATACAAACTAATACTGTAATGTTTCCATATTTATTCTTCATTTGGTATCAGATTAACAATATTTATGCTTCAATAAATTTTTAAATGAAGATAACATTAGTCCACTCTCTTATAAAGCATCCCTGTTTTGGATATCCAGCCAACATGAATTAATTTGCTGTTGATATGGGTTAGATTTCACGCAATAACATCTATGTACTAGATGATAAATGTATTATTTAACATATATTAGCACGTAGTTTGTCCGCTGATCTATATAAAATAAAGGAGAGAGCGTAGCGTGATGGTCTCAAAAATAATGTTGGTGGAACTTTTGTTATCTATGAGGCCTTGCCAATTGTTATACTTCAAAATTTCTTGATGAGATGTTCCATTTTGCTGATTTTTCAGTGAAGTGAGTGCAGTAGATGGTGAATAGTTGATTCTGGGTCTTCTATGTGTTTGCAGGTCAAGCATATTTGTTCCAAATATTAGGAACACAAGAATGGGGTGCTGCGGAACTGTATGAAAAGTGGTGGTTTCTTTCGTAAGGGAGAGGTGGGAGATTGCATACTTTTGGAAAGAAGGGGAAACTATTGGAGGAGGAAATTATTGGCCTTACTGAGTAGAGGAACACATTAATTGAAAAGAAGAGACAGCCTCTCTATAGAAAAGTAAGTTCATGCATCTGTCAACATGCTGCCTAAGCAGCTTGATTGTCTCATGATTCTTGCTATTCTGATGTCTGCTGCTTTCGAAGGTCACACCATGTTAAAGCTGTTTCTCATGTTCACCTTGTCACTGTTTTGCTTTGTGATGTCAAATTACTTTATTTTAGGATTTCTTCTTCTATAGTTTCCGTTTATCCAAGGTGCATTTTATGAGATGCTTGCATGGGTAAACACTTATTTTTGAAATTTGAGATTGATTAAATGATAGCATTTTCATCTGATCAAGTTACGTAACTGTGTTATGCTTTTATTATTTCCAGTTATCCATAGAGTTAGCTTTTGTTTCAACCATGAACCACCATGATTCACCAGGAGTCTCTATTTATGTTTCCAGTCTTTAACTCATGATATGAGTTTTAAGACTTGTATTCTACTATCCTGTTTAGGGGTGAGCACTATTCGGTAAAAACCAAAAAACTGACCGAAACCGAACCGAATCGTTCAAATCGGTTCGGTGACCACACATACGGTTCGGTTATCGGTTTTCAAAAATTGAAAATTGGTATTACGGTTTGGTTATGGTTTTAAAATTTCTAAAATTGGTTAACCGAGAACCAAACCGAAGTTTCCTAATACATATGTAAGAAACCCTAGTCCCACTCCATTCTGTTCAGCCTTCATTTCAAATCTTTTTCCACCGCACCCACATTCTCACCTATGTACTCACTCATTCAAACTAGTGTTCAACCACAAGGTCTCCGCCTCATCTTCTCTTTCCTCCTCCACCTCGACCTCACCCGCCACGTCGACCTCATCGCAGATAATGATTCGAAGAGGCCTCCGTCGCCTTCCGATAGAATGCTGTTGTGGGCCAGTGGCATCAATCGGCGCCGGTAAAAGTGCCAGTGATGCTGCCGCCACATAAGGTAGTGGCGGCCTGACATTCCCCACCGTCGAATCTTTCGGATTCCCTTCTCCCTCTCACCAACTGAGATCTATTTTCTTTACACCCTCAATTTTTCTTTACACTTTCTATTTTTCTCCTTTATCAATAAGTAGTTCGGTTTTTTTGGTTACCGATCGTAACCGAACCGGTAAATCGGTTCGGTGAAAGATTGGTTTCAGTCATATCCGGTTCAGTTTTGGTTAATAATACCCTCAATCCGATTTTAGTCGGTTTTCGCTATTCGGTTCGGTTCGATTAATCGAACCGACCGTTGCTCACCCCTAATTCTGTTGTGAGCTTAATCCAACCTTTTTGAGATGATGGATGGTTTTCTTATCTTTTTTTTTTGGGTGAGTTGGGGGGCCAACTTTGTTTCCTTCCACCTATAGCTCAACTTGCTTTGCTTATTGGTAAATTTGCATTCCATCTCTTGTAGATGTGGTCGGTGGTTGTGTGATATATATATATATATATATATATATATATATATATATATATATATATATATATATATATATATATATATATATAGTAATTTATAGTGTGCACCCGTGTGCACTTAAAGATAGGGTGCACCCATATACAAATATAAACAATACAATTAAGAGTAAAAATGTATACAATTTAATTGTTAATTTTTTTAATGAAAAATTGTACTCCTTCCGTCCGCCCGAAAGGTCCACATTTTGCCATTTTGGGCGTCCGCACCAAAGGTCCACATTTCCCTTTTTAAACACATGGGACCCACACACATCACTAATACAATAAATTTATGGGACTCATACACCCCACTAATACAACTACCAACTATAGCTTAAATAATAATACTCCTTAATCCACATGCAAAAAGTAAATGTCCACCTTTGTGGCGGACGGAGGGAGTATATAATATTCAATAAAAAGTTATACACATATAGATGTTAGTTTTTTTTAATGAAAACTTAATGTGAAAAAAGTATACCATTATTACAAAACACGTATACAAAATAGAATAATATGTATACAAAATAGAATAAAAAGACATATACATATGGGTGTACCTTTGCACCCGGGTGCACCCAATATACACTATATATATATATATATATAAGAACCACTAAGATACCATCGGTCTCATAAAAAATTCATGAAACCGGATCTTATATGAAATCTCGAGGGTACTAAATCTTCAATGATTTTACGTGCCGCAAACATGCCATGTGTCCAACTAATGGAAGTGCCCTCCACCGTCAGTTTTTTCCATTAATAAATGCATGCATGTCACCCTCTCTTCTCTCATCTTCTTATGTAACTTTCTTTTTCCCATTAATAAATGTTGTCAGTCTGTTCTTTCTTCTTATTTTTTTTATATTTTTCCCATTAATAAATGCACGTCACTCTATTTTTTTACTTATAAATTCTGCTTTGTTTTTTTTTTTATCATTTCCTTTTATTTCCATTAATAAATGCATGTCACATCATCTCTCTCTTCTCTTCTTTTGTACTAATACTTCAATGTTGGAATATTTTTTTTAATAAAGAAAATTTTATTTTCAAACGAATTGAATTTGATTTATAACATTAATTTTTTTTAGTTGTACTATTTTAAGATATACTTATACATATATTGTAGAAAAAATAAATTTTTTTGTCCATTAACTTACACATATTTTAAAATTGGTCCATTTATTTTCTCAATTTTGATATTAGTCCGTTAAGTTTATGAAATTTAATTTTTTCGTCCTTCAGCATGTGTAAGGAGGTATCACAACCGGTCATGCTGATGTGGCATTTTATTTATTTATTTATTTTTAATTTGTGCCATGTGGAAAAATGGCATATGACAGGTGATAACCCCATGTGAAAAATAATCAACTAAAAAGAAAATATTTTTTTAAAAAAAATTCATCGATGAAAACAAAGCTTAAAAAAAAGCAACTTTGTTCTTTTACTGTATTCTCCTCCACTCTATCATCTCAGTTAACTTTATTATCGCAATCACTCATCTCTTCGTCAAATCAATCACCGGTGAACACCATTACGACGTCGTTGAAGCAGTCGAGCAGGCGGCTGCAGCTCTTCTCGATCTTCCTTTAACATGGTCTGTCCTCGTCACGCGCCTCCACCAGTATCGGCTGCAGGTAGGCCCCGCCGTGTGCTGCACCAGCGGATCTCTGATTGGGATCTCCTGCCAGCTGTTGCTCGTCACCGACGACACGAAAGGCGGCGATGAGGAGATGACGTCCTTGAGGCTGGTGTAGCTCATGCTCCGGCGGGAGATCAGCTTCACATCGTCGGAGTAGTTAATGCTGGTCGTTAATGGTGAATTGTTGGCGTGATCGAAGGCGGAGGAGAAATTAATTAAAGTGTGATTTTTAATTAAGGGATCTAAGAATATGATTAATTTTAGGTTGGTAGCGGTATTCTGTTATAACAGAAAAAGACTCGATTACTGAGATCATGACAAAAAATAGAGCAGTAAAGAAAAAGAAGCTAAAGAAGAACAATTCTCTCTGTAACGACGTCGTTTAGATAGAGGCTTGGTGGCGACATGTGTGGGTTATGGTTCGGTAATCAATAACGGATTCGATTTGGTGGCCATTGGTCCGTCCAAATACAAAGTGTGCATTTTTCTTTTTGATAAAGAGGACCCACACATATTAATTACTTCTCTCTATGGACCCACATGTCATACTAATACACCTACCCACTTTACATTAATATATTTTTTCTCTCACCACACTACACATTAAAATATTATACTCCTTAATTAATGTGCAAAAAGCAAACGCGTACGTTGTAACGGGACGGAGGGAGTACTTATTAGTATTTATTTCATATCTATTATAATAATGTATTAATTAATATATATATATATATATTTATTTTTATAAAATGTAATAGTAATTAGCATACTACATTCTCTTACATTAGTTATTTTTGTCTAGTAATATCTCACATTCGACTTCAATCGAGCAATTATGATCATAAATAGAAAATTAATGTATATACATGTGTAATACATTATATTTACGTATATATATAATTAGTATATATATACATTATAAGTATAAATATATATGATAATAAACATACACAAATAAATATATATATTACATATAAGGACGAAGGAAGAGATGTGAGATATTAATAGAAAAAAACAATTAATGTGAGAGAATGTAGTATAATAATTACTATTAATATAATTAAATTGCTAAAACATTATATAGATCGTGAAATAAGTAAACAATTAATTGTGATAAATATGAAATAAATAATAATAATAAGTATATATATATATATATATATATATATATATATATATATATATATATATATATATGAGAAACTCTTCTGTGAAATGGATTTTTGTGAGACGGTTGTGAGACGGGTTGACCCATTATTAAAGTATGTTTATTATATAGATTAAATATACTTATTTGTAATTAAAGTATGTCAATAATAAATCATATTATAACATCATAAAATCATACTTTAATTCATCATCCATCATACTTTACAAAACTTATTTTAACAACTATTAAACATATTTTATCTATATAATAAGCATACTTTAACACGTCCAATAAACGGTCTCATAAAATTAATATCTCACAAGAGACTTTGTCATATAAAGAGAGATATGTATACATAACTAAATATTGTGGCTAAATGTTTAAAAAAGAAAACAACCATTCATGATAATTTGTTTATTATAATGAATGCAGAATATATATTTTAACATTATATATTATTATAAGATTTATTATTGAAATATGAGTTACAACATTATATAGTAAAATTATGATATATACAATAAATATTAAATATGAAACAAGAATTATTCTAGCTCAAGTGGCCATCCCTTACCCTTAAAACCCTCCCCACATGGGAGGTCAAGGGTTCAAACCTCCTTAAGGGAGGATGTTCTACCATTATCAAAAATTAAATACAAATTAAAAAAAAAAAGGAGTGAGCCGCTTGGGCCAAGTGGCTCGAGCATGATTCTATTGCTCGGTTGGCTAGGGTTCAAAATCCTTTTTTGTAAAAAAAATTAATTTTGTGAGGGCTTTAGTGATGGGTAATAAGCCATCACTAATTTTCCGTCTACAAAAGGCCGTCACTATAGCCGTCACAAACTTTAACCGTCATTAAAGCCGTCACAATTGTGACGACCTTCCGTCACTAATTTTTAGTGACGACCAACATTGTGATGATCACAAAACCATTACAAAGCCCGTCAAGCCGTCATTAAAGCCGTCACAAACGAGTAATATTTTTGTAGTGGCCAACTCATTAAATAATACACTCATCAAATACTTATAACATTGATTTTTAAATTTAAATCGTTACATTAAAGTAATCAATTTAAATTAAGAATTAATTATTATGTAATTATTGATAACATTGTGTCGTCATTATCAGTCGTAATTACCACCGGTGACTCTACTTATATTTTGATAAAAGTCCATCTAACTTATACACAAAATTTAAGACAATAATATAGCCTAGTAGTATATAATAGATGTGATCATTACTGTACAGAAGAGATGGGAGAAATTAGACAATTAATTAAAGAGAGAAGACTTTCGAAGATGCATATACGTACAACTTTTAAAACCGGCTCACATTCTCTGTGACATTTGGTGCACTATCTCTTATATCACACCGTTACAAGTCCGCATGATTTGTACTAATTTCCTTTGAGGCATAATTATCCCTCCTATGTCCTATCTCCTATCCAACATCTGCATGATTTCTAAGTAAACGGATGAGAAAATTGATATACAAAGGAAGTTTAAGTAGATACAAATTTACAAATACCTTCTTGTTTCACCATGGAAGGATACATCGTCGTCTCATCTTTCATAGCCTCCAACCCAGACTGGTACGGAGTATATAAGAGTTCCCAAGACAAAAGAGATCGTAAAAGTGACTGGTGCATAAGTGTAAGCCCTCCATGGATGCTTGCACTTTCGCATCGCGTGAAATTCAGCAACGAAAGTCGAGATCATGCTCAGACAACCCAGTAGCCCGAATTGGATCCCAGAAGCCATATTATTGCAATTTCTTGTGTTAGCCTACATATAAACAAGGCATCAATTGATATAACATATGGGAGTATACATATAAAGTTAGTCTATCCAAAAATTCTAAAAAAAGGACAAAAAGAAAAAATTACCACTTTTTTCAATGTGGCCAGAGCAGCCATCACACAAGCTGCAAGAACATTGGCTGCTAGTGTGCCAAATGGCATCCATTTCGACACGCTATTTTTTCCCAACCCTTGCCCGTTGAATCGAGCAAGGTACCATTTAGTCCAGACACCGAAAGGTCCAACCATGCAAGCTAAGAACAATTGAGCCTCGCTACTACCAGTTTTGAAGTCTTTCTAGGCTAAACTTCCGAAGATACTCCATAGTAGGATGAGCATCAGCAGAAGCATCATTATAAATGTCAAGAGGCAGCGGTACTTGCTGAAAATACAAGTGGTAACGACACAAAAAGAACGTGTATTTGATTCTTCTGTGAAGCTATTTCAACCCCTTTGTAGTCTCAATACCGAAATGATTGAATAGGCGACTAGAAACAAGCCTGTCAAAGATAAAAAAAATTATTCATATTTTCCATGTTTCAATACAGTTTAAACTGTAGTGCAACTCTTATTTATATGAGCTTGAATATATAATAACCTAATATATAATGTGTGTGACATATTTCAATTACCTAGAGAAATGCCAAGCACAGCAAAAATCCATTGGCCATTAATATTGAGATCAAGCATCTTCTGATTCCAACCACTGAAAGTTGTAAGGCTTCCTATGAAACCCGTAGTTAACCCGATGGCTAACTGATCAGATATTTTCAAGATGTCTGCTTTAAAAACAACTCCGAACCACCCCATCAGAAATGAACCAACCTGAAAGCGTAAAGTTAGCTTCTAATTTAGCATCAATTGATTACTAGTTTTCCATGAGAGAGAGTGTGTGATCAACCATGTTGGAAGGAAGATCAAGGTACATATAACTCTGGTCACTTGTTGCACCAACTACTCCCGGTCCAAAGAGTTTTTGAAGACCGTATCGAGATAAAACCTGACCAAGATTCAAGGAAAGTTAAAGAATAACAGTTAGTTTCACAGTTGGAGTTATTAAACCAGAACAAAGGCCCAAAAGTGGCAGGATATATTTCTTGTAATCAAATCTTGACCACATTTCTACATAGAAAAATTGATTGAAGGTGATATTAAACCTAAAATGTTTATCTTCAGAAACACTGGTTCACATCAGATGTACCAAAATTAATACAGATAACTGCTTTAAAACATACATCTGATAATCAGTATTTTGCAGTTACGTACATCAATAGCAACTCCAGGTTCAGAACTGTGCTTTAATAACATCAGCAGATTCTTATCACTTAGTAATTTAATATCCTAGCATACAAAGAGCCTACAGATGTATAAAAGGTTTAGCAGATTACCCCTAGGATTCCAAATACAGCAAGAGAAAGAAGACAAGTGGTGTATTCTAACAACCAAGGTGCTTCCTCTTCTTCCTGCCAAAAAAAGTTAAGAAATATAATACTACCTGGAATTAACATCAATGAAAAATATATTTAATGCAATCCAATAGGCACCAACTTGTAGTTCAGAGTTAACCACAAAACATAACATTCCCAAAATCAAACTTAAAAGGACATCAAAGAACTTACATCCTTCCTTTCCTCGGATTGAATTGCTGCATTGACAGCAACTGATATGTTGTTCAAAGTAAATGGGGTAACTTAGATGGAGGTACCATTCTCTTGAAGAGGAACTACACTCCACTTGACGGCAAATTATCCAAGGAGAAGTGACTTCTACCACTTATGCTGGTTCTGTTGCTATGAAGTGCCCTGTAACCAATATCCACTGCTTCAGAGGCTGCATCACTTCCAATGTTGTTATCGAATTGCAGTTCCAAAGAAAATGTACTTAAAGAACGCCTCATTGAAGAGCCGGTGTTATTCAATCGTCTAATAGAACTACTCTGTCTAGATTCTAAATCCAGATTCTGATGATCCATAATCTTATATTCTACAGCAACATGGGAACACCAGGTGAAGAGTCTGGCTATTTTCATGTCAACTGAGTATACAGTCCTTTAAAATCACACTTATGATTTTACTTGAGTTGGATTTTAAGGTACACCCACCTAGCCCAGTTTTGACAACTGAAACAACATACTTAATAAAATCTCAATATATCCAAGATGTCAATCTAAGAACATAAACTTGCTGTACAAAAGAACATAAGATATTTGTGATTCATCACAAAGTCAGTTATGAGTTATGACATAAAAGAATTTAACTATTATTAAACCAAATGAAAGAAAACTATGTAAGAGACAAGATGATCAACCAAACCAAACAGGAAAATTAATCAATCAAATTATGAGATTGAACAATAAAGAGTACTCAAATGGGATGTTAAGATTAAAATAAGTAGTGAATAATTAGAAATCTATCAGTGATTAAGCAGATTATAAAGAGAAACCGCATAGAACCACACACAGCATATTTGTGCATAGATGAGTTGCTACATTATGCAATAAAACATATTCAAACTCGATAAGCTTTGTGCAACTCTTTTCTTTGCTACCAGTCCTTAATACCATTACCATTGCTAGAATCCAAAATGGTTCGTTGATGTTGCACATATTATAGAATCATCAGCATGTGCAATGGTTAACTTTAACCATTTGTAAAATGATGAACAAACTTTGAATAATATTAACCTATTTCATCTTCTGTAGTGATGATCAAAAGAAGCAAACAAACAAAGGGCAAAAAAAAAGGTCAGTTTTTTTCTTTGGCAATTTGAACCTCATAAATGGAATCAAAATATGTGGACCTGCACAGTAATCTATCCGTAATTGTCTTTTCAAGAAGAAAAGGCAAAAGTGAAAATAAATAAATAATAACCACACAAACAAAATGTTTAAAAGGATAATCGATTGAACAATAATGATTTGATAAGAATCACTAAAAGTGCATTAATTAATTTAAGTGTTTGGAGAAAATGACTTGTAAGAAATATTATTTCGTCCGGACATTTTAATGGAGCAAAAGAGAGACAGAGGCTGAGCGTCTTTCTTCCAATTCTTATTTAGGATTAGTTCATTCAACTGCCATCAAATCTAACACCACTTGCAAATTCATTTCTTTACAAGAGAAGGGGCTTCGATCATGACCTCCCCTACTTGAATAACAAAAGAATAAAAATTTAAATTAAATAATAAAAGAAAAGAAAAAACCACAACTAATTATAAACTTCAAGGCACTGGGATTCATGCTAATAAATAAACTAGATTTAAAGAGCACCCAACAATCACATCAAATGGTAAAGTTCCTCAAAACCCCTTTCCATAATTATTATTTAAACCGTTTAAATCCAAACAATAGAGCAGTTACCCAGAGAAACAAGACCTTCAACAATTGAAGACTGCGATAAGAAAATATATAAATCGCTGGCTCTACCAAGATTGAATATCAACAATTTTCTTTAGATTAGGTTCAAATGTGAAAACTGTGTGCCTATATGTACATCAACATGCGAAAGGTGAAGGTTTTGTGATGAGGAGAATTATACCAAACTGTGGGTTGTCATTGACGTACAAATCAGTGTCATGATATCAACCTTGCGTGGCTGCCTTACAGTTCAGATTTCTCATAAATTGGAGAGAGAGAGAAGGGTGACAAAATGGATCATTAACAGAAAAAATGTAAAGCTGATAGCAACACCTCACTTCTTTCTCTCTCCGCAACTTTGGCTTCCATTTCTTGAATCTTTGATTAACAGCCGTGACATTTGAGACGATGTAACTGAAAAAATAAAAATATCCTAACTAGTTCTCCGCAGTAACACGAACTTTAAAAAAAGTTATTTTCTCACTAATTTGAAAAAAAAATTATTAACTTTATTTAGGAGGTATTGTATTATTTTTACGTAATAAATAAATTATAAAGTATATTATGTGTGTTAGGGGTGAATCGTATTTTTAAAATTAAGATAAACTTTTGAGGTTGTTAATTGATATAAAGTTTTCTTTTTTAAAATAATTAATTTGGGATGGATAAAAATAAAAGTAAGTCAACGAATTTGGGACGAAGGGAGTAATTTTTCGATTCAAGACATAAAAATAACCCTATGTGATCCATAACAACTTTCACTATTCACTTTAATTGGGGTTTTACTAAATTTATTTACTTTTAAAGGTATGTAGATATTTTGAACTAATAAATAAAATCTAAAATAATATCACAAATATAAAAATAATGATAAATTTGAAATTAAAATAATTACGATTTAGATAAATAGATAAAGTTTTCATTTCCTTTTTAAGAGGGTGAACGATATTGTGAAACAAATGAAAAAAGTGTGCAATTTTTTATTGGACGAGGGAGCATATAATCTAATATAAGTGTGAGCCATGAAAAAAGGAAGAAGAACCATCTAGAGGTTTTTGAACTCACACCAAAAGGCTTAATGTTATGGAGGATGTTATCCACACTTATAAATACATCATCATTTCCACTTCTAATCAATGTGAGATTTTGATTGATGCCCAATCAACACTAATGTCAGGTTCAAAGACAAAGGTTGACGGATCATCATTTAGTTCTAAGTTGGTGTGCGGAAAGGTTATAAGGGATCAAAATCCTCTCCTTTAACCTCACTCAATTTCTATAGCTACAAAGTGAAAATTGAGTGAAGTTTAGGGGAGGATGTGCATCTCGCTGTAAGGCATCCTGAGAAGGGTTCCTTTCTAGGGTTTGGGCCCAAAGAGGTAGTGGCCCACCACGGTGGAGTATGTCATTTGACCATGGATTACCACAGTGCTATTGAGATTCTCTTTCTAGTTTTTACTGGAAGAATGTGCCAGCGGGCCTCAGTGACCATCCATGAAGGCCCAAATAAACTTAATGGGCCGATATTAAATGCGTGATTAACTCTAAAGTATTCAAGAAGTAATTGGATCAAACGATGTCGTACCAAATAAGAATGCAGTGCTGCATTCTTCACACCAGTCAATAAATATTAGGTACTAAACGTATCTTGGCATTACTAATTCATACATTCGGTAAAGAAAATTACACACAGATATAATATTTAATTTTGTTTTTTCATATTATCCATACTTATTGAACATCGGTGTACATCGTGTAAACCAAATTAAAAAAAGAGAGAAAATAATTCAATAAATTATTTAAATGTACATCACTGTACACTCATTTAAGATAAATATTTTTGGAGAAAAAATAATTCAATTAACTATTTAAATGTATATCAGTGTACATCTAGCGTAATTTTGTACATTAACTTGCATTTAGAGAGAAATAATAGAAAGTAAGCAGTGAAAATCATTAAAATAATTTTTTCCAAATTCTTTTGAATAAAATCTGTACATTACCGGGATTTTTTTCAAAATTTTGTAGATATTAATATGTACATTAATGTGCATTTAAAATAAATAAAAGTGACCCCAAGATTTTTTACTAAATTCCCTTCCTTAAAATCTCTCTCCCAATCTATACGCTAGCGTGTAAACCTTCAAACGATTGTTGGTTTTTTTTCGAGATTCCCTCCCCAAAATCTTTTTTAGAAAATCGATACACTGGCGTGCAAATCTTCAAACGATTGTTGGTTTTTTTTCGAAATTTCCTCCCCAAAACCTTTCTTAGAAAATTGGTACATTGGCGTGCAAATCTTATGTACATTGTTAGGTTAAAAGAATAATAAACATCAGTGTGTATACTTAACTTGAAAACATACCCTACAAATATAGAAGTGAATGCTAGTGCCAATGATCGAAAGTTGAGAAAGCTACAGAGGACTTATTCAACTGGAAACTACACCTAATGGAAGATCAATATTGTAAAAGGGCTATAGGTGTCATATCCCATTATAATAATGAGCCTAAGTCCAAAGCAAAAGAATAAAAGTATGACCCTACACTCCAAAAATGCCTCTATATCAGGGAAGATCGTATTGGACTGAGGGTAAAGTTGGCCCAATATAATAGGCTCACTCTATATAAAGGCCCATGAGCCAAAGGAAAGAAAAGTTAGGTAAAAGGCCAAAAGACATATAGAGCCGACCTTGAGAAAGCAAACTCCAGCAGGTGCTATCAATGGCGATATTCGACTTCAATCGAGCAACAACAATGGTACTATGAAGAGGAAGCATTGTCTCTACACTACTCATCACCCACGCAAACCTTCATAGCTCAATCACCAAAACCAGTATTACCTTAAACATCTACATATTTCTACTTAACCATTACAATATCATCTCTACAATTGAGGAAGGTTCCGATCTTAATTCTTATCAAAGATAAATCAAAGAGAATTGACCAAAAATAATGGTCCAGCAGTCAATCCAACCATTGAAAACAGAATTTTATAATTGTCTATAAACAAGATAACCTATATAATTGAAATATAACTTGGCAGAGAAGAGAATCATAAAGGAATAATTGCGAATATACCTTGAAGCGGGTCGGTGGAATTGGTGAGTGGAGGAAGAAGAAGAGGAAGCAGAGGCGTGATCGATAATTGAGTTAGGGCGATTGGCGAGAGACCTTCTACCATCTTGCATTCACTATATTATAATAAACAAATTATCATGGTTGCTTTCTTTTTTAAATATTCAGGCACAATATTTAGTTATGTATACATGTATAATATATACTCCCTCCGTCCTATTGAAACGTACGCATTTTTTCATTTTGGTCCGTCCAAATATAAAGTGTGCATTTTCTTTTTGATAAAGAGGACCCACACATATTAATTACTTCTCTCTCTATGAATACACATGTCATACTAATACACCTATCTACTTTACATTAATATATTATTTCTCTCACCTCACTACACATTAAAATATTATACTCCTTAATTAACGTGCAAAAAGCAAACGTGTACGTTGTAACGGGACGAAGGGAGTACCTATTAGTATTTATTTCATATTTATTACAATAATATATTAATTAATATATATATATATATATATATATATATATATATATATATATATATATATATATATATATATTTAATTATATCAAATGTAATAGTAATTAGTATACTACATTCTCTTACATTAGTTATTTTTGTCTAGTAATATCTCACATTCGACTTCAATCGAGCAATTATGATCATAAATAGAAAATTAATGCATATACATGTGTAATACATTATATTTACGTATATATATATATATATATATATATATATATATATATATATATATATATATATATATATACATTATAAGTATAAATATATATGATAATAAACATATACAAATAAATATATGAAATATAATACATATAAGGACGAAGAAAGAGATGTGAGATATTAATAGAAAAAATAATTAATGTGAGAGAATGTAGTATAATAATTACTATTAATATAATTAAATTGCTAAAACATTATATAGATCGTGAAATAAGTAAACAATTAATTGTAATAAATATGAAATAAATAATAATAATAAGTATATATATATATGAGAAACTCTCCTGTGAAATGGATTTTTTGTGAGACGGTTGTGAGACGGGTTGACCCATTATTAAAGTATGTTTATTATATGATTAAATGTGCTTATTTGTAATTAAAGTATGTTAATAATAAATCATATTATAACATCATAAAATCATACTTTAATTCATCATCCATCATACTTTACAAAACATATTTTAAAAACTATTAAACATATTTTATCTATATAATAAGCATACTTTAACACGTCCAATAAATGGTCTCACAAAATTAATGTCTCACAAGAGACTTTGTCATTTAAAGAGAGATGTGTATACATAACTAAATATTGTGGCTAAATAATTAAAAAAGAAAACAACTATTCATGTTAATTTGTTTATTATAATGAATGCAGAATATATATTTTAACATATATATATATATATATATATATATATATATATATATATATATATATATATATATATATATATACACATTACTTTTTAATATATTAATGTTTAATATACATTATAAGATTTATTATCGAAATATGAGTGTTGTTGAGAGTGGAAATTAGCATGTTTGACTGTCCAATTTAACACATTTTTGATGGAAGTGGAAATTAGTATGTTTGACTGTCCAATTTAACACCTTTTTGATGGAAATTCTTGTTATATATTAGCACAAGTGTCTTATATTCATTATATGTGAGAATCAAGTGCACTTGAGGTGTTTTATTGTGTTTTAGGTGGAAAAATGATCAAAAGTGCAAGGTTGGAGAAAATGTGCAATTTGTGCATGGATGCTGAAAAAACGCATGTCCAACTTTCATAATTTTTTTGTATTTTTGTGGAGATCAAAACTGTTGATGTAATACATGATTGAAAATTCACAGAAGAGGGTCGTTTTGGTATGAAGAACACCCCAATCGGATTCCAAACGAGAGAGTTATGATCAAAGTGGTGACGTCGCGCAAGCTATTCCTATTCAGAATGACTATCCAATTTGCATGACTTGTTACATATTCAAATGTTAGAGTTTCTGTAAGTTCTTTATATGGATAGAAAGACAAGGAAGAGAAGATCGCGTGAGCGTAAGAATCACTCAAATCAGAGCTCGAATGTAGAAGTTATACACGAAATGGTGAGACTGCGCAAGTCAATTCGACTTGATGTGCTGGTTGAATTGAGGTCGAATCGGATGGAAAAAGAGTCAATTCGATCATGACACCTTAATTTGACCTGGCTCCTTGGTCGAATTGACGTGCGGAAACTTACCATATCCATATTTTTACACCTTCAATGTGTGTGTTCACCAAAAAAGCCCATTCAAAGGCCTATAAGGAGAGCTTACAAGTATAAAAGGGGGTGTAGATCACACCACAGGGGGAGATTAGAATAGATTAGAGGAAGAGAGGCCACAACCATACTACACCCCATAAGGGGGGATCACCCCCCAACCATCAATCCTTTCCTCCATCCATCCATCACTTTGAAGATTCGTTTGTGGAATCAAGAGGAGAACCAAGAGGAGGATTCAAGAAGAAGAAGGACGTGACGACTCCCACATCTAGGGTTTATTTTGTTTTCTAATTTATCTTGTAATTTTCCAGACATCCGGATAAGATCTATCCAACACCCATGATTGTTCTTCTTAACATAATGGGCTAGAGCCTTTTTGGTAGAACTAGGGTTGTGAAGGTTTAATCTAGTTAATTGAACTTCCAAGTGTACACTTCGTACAACACTACTTGTGGATTTATTTTATATATGGTAGTGCTTTCTTAATTCATACTCACAGTCGTTTTGTGCATCATTAATTGTTATGTAGAGTCTGAATACATATCTTGTTTTTGAATGAGTGCATTCACTGCTGAGTAGGATTCTATGTTATGATTCTAAGTGAGGGGACTCCGAAGCTTCATTAGAACTATCATATATGAATACTTATTAATTGAATTGAATTCGGGTTATTAAGTATTATAAAGAGGATAATTTTATAGTACCTATAAAGGGAGATCATATCGGGTTAGAGTACCAATTGGCCAGGGAAATAATTGATGCTGATAGTACCTAGAAAGGGGGGTGAAATTATATCTCTTGCACCGAGGTTATTCACACATGTTACAAGCATGTTTACTTGTGTCTATAGAGTAGATATGCATGGTTTAGTGATACGTCCATATTCCACAAGGCAGAGTCGAACATCAACACACGGAAGAAAAATTAATGAGTGAAACTGGATTACCCTAGAGCTACCTATTCTCTCTCTTGATCCACTTTTGTATTCTTTGAGTGATATTTTATTTTATTTGTTATTTAATTTCCAGCATATTTGTTGTTAGATAACAACCATTCAAACGTAATTGCCTTGTCTTAATTAATTTAGATAATAATTAAATTGATAATACGCCGTCCATTGGGTTCGATATTCACTTGGTCACCTTTCGAAAATACAATTGATATCCTTCATACTTGGGGATTAATTGTGTGTTGAAAAAATACGCATCAAGTTCTTGAGTGTACAATATTACATAGTAAAATTATAATATATACAATAAATGTTAAATATGAAACAAGAATTATTCTGGTTCAAGTGGTCATCCCTTACCCTTAAAACCCTCCCCACATGGGAGGATGTTCTACCATTATCAAAAATTAAACACAAATTCAAAAAAAAAAGGAGTGAGGCGCTTGGGCCAAGTGGCTCAAGCATGGTTCGATCGCCCGGTTGGCTAGGGTTCGAAACCCTTTTTTGTAAAAAAAAATAATTTTGTGAGGGCTTTAGTGATGGGTAACAAGCCGTCTACAAAAGGCCGTCACTATAGACGTCACAAAGTCCGTCTACAAAAGGCCGTCACTATAGCCGTCACAAACTTTAACCATCATTAAAGCCGTCACAATTGTAACGACCTTCCATCACAAAAAATTAGTGACAACCAATATTGTGACGGCCACAAAACCGTCACAAAGCCCGTCAAGCCATCATTAAAGCCGTCACAAACGAGTAACATTTTTGTAGTGGCCAACTCATTAAATAATACACTCATTAAATACTTATAACATTGATTTTTAAATTTAAATCGTTACATTAAATTAATCAATTTAAATTAAGAATTAATTATTATTTAATTATTGATAACATTGTGTCGTCATTATCAGTCGTAATTACCACCGGTGACTCTACTTATATTTTGATAAAAGTCCATCTAACTTATACACAAAATTTAAGACAATAATATAGTCTAGTAGTATATAATAGATGTGATCATTACTGTACAGAAGAGATGGGAGAAATTAGACAATCAATTAAAGAGAGAAGACTTTCGAAGATGCGTATACGTACGACTTTTAAAATCGGCTCGAATTCTCTGTGACATTTGGTGCACTATCTCTTATATCACACCGTTATAAGTGTGCATGATTTGTACTAATTTCCTTTGAGGCATAATTATCCCTCCTATGTCCTATCTCCAACATCTGCATGATTTCTAAGTAAACGGATGAGAAAATTGATATACAAAGGAAGTTTAAGTAGATACAAATATACAAATACCTTCTTGTTTCACCATGGAAGGATACGTCGTCGTCTCATCTTTCATAGCCTCCAACCCAGACTGGTATGGAGTATATAAGAGTTCCCAAGACACAAGAGATCTTAAAAGTGACTGTTGCATAAGCGTAAGCCCTCCATGGATGCTTGCTCTCTTGCATCGCGTGAAATTCAGCAATGAAAGTCGAGACCATTCTCAGACAACCCAGTAGCCCGAATTGGATCCCAAAAGCCACAATATAGCAATTTCTTGTGTTAGCCTACATATAAACAAGGCATCAATTGATATAACATATGTGAGTATACATATAAAGTCAGTCTATCCAGAAATTCTAAAAAAAAGGACAAAAAATAAAACAATTCCACTTTTTTCAATGTGGCCAGAGCAGCCATCACACAAGCTGCAAGAACATTGGCTGCTAGTGTGCCAAATGGCATCCATTTCAACATGCTGTTTTTCTCCAACCATTGCCCGTTGAATCGAGCAAGGTACTATCTGGTCCAGACACTGAAAGGTCCAACCATGCAAGCTAAGAATAATTGAGCATCGCTACTACTAGTTTTGAAGTCTTTCTAGGCCAAACTTCCGAAGATACTCCATAGTAGGATGAGCATCAGCAGAAGCATCATCATAAATGTCAAGAGGCAGCGGTACTTGCTGGAAATACAAGTGGTAACAACACAAAATGAATGCGTATTTGATCTTCTGTGAAGCCATTTCAACCCCTTTGCAGTCTCAATACCGAAAATGATTGAATAGGCGACTAGAAACAAGCCTGTTAAAGATAAAAAAATTCTTCATATTTTCCATTTTCCAATACAATTTAAACTGTAGTGCAACTCTTATTTATATGAGCTTGAATATATAATAACCTAATTTACAATGTGTGTGACATATTTCAATTACCTAGAGAAATTCCAAGCACAACAAAAATTCAATGGCCATTAATATTGAGGTCAAGCATCTTTTGATTCCAACCACTGAAAGTTGTAAGGCTTCCTAAGAAACTCGTAGTTAACCCGATGGCTAACTGATCAGATATTTTCAAGATGTCTGCTTTGAAAATAACATCGAACTACCCCATCAGAAACGAACCAACCTGAAAGCGTAAAGTTAGCTTCTAATTTAGCATCAATTGATTACAACTTTTCCATGAGAGAGAGAGAGTGTGATCAACCATGTTGGAAGGAAGATCAAGGTACATATAACTCTGGTCACTTGTTGCACCAACTACTCCCGGTCCAAAGAGTTTTTGAAGACCGCATCGAGATAAAACCTGACCAAGATTCAAGGAAAGTTAAAGAATAACAGTTAGTTTCACAGTTGGAGTTATTAAACCAGAACAAAGGCCCAAAAGTGGCAGGATATATTTCTTGTAATCAAATCTTGACCCCATTTCTACATAGAAAAATTGATTGAAGGTGATATTAAACCTAAAATGTTTATCTTCAGAAACACGGTTTCACATCAGATGTACCAAAATTAATATAAATAACTGCTTTAAAACTTTCATCTGATAATCAGTATTTTGCAGTTACGTACATCAATAGCAACTCCAGGTTCAGAACTGTGCTTTAATAACATCAGCAGATTAGTATCACTTAGTTATTTAATATCCTAACATACAAAGAGCCTACAGATATATGAAAGGTTTAGCAGATTACCCCTAGAATTCCAAATACAGCAAGAGAAAGAAGACAAGTGGTGTATTCTAACAACCAAGGTACTTCCTCTTCTTCCTGCCAAAAAAGGTTAAGAAATATAATATTACTTGGAATTAACATCAATGAAAAATATATTTAATGCAATCCAATAGGCACCCAACTCGTAGTTCGGAGTTAACCACAAAACATAACATTTCCAAAATCAAACTTAAAAGGACATCAAAGAACTTACATCCTTTCTTTCCTCGGATTGAATTGCTGCATTGACAGCAACTGATATGTTGTTCAAAGTAGATGGGGCAACTGGGATGGAGGTACCATTCTCTTGAAGAGGAACTATGACTCCATTTGCTGGTTCTATTGCTATGAAGTGCCCTGTAACTAATATCCCCTGCTTCAGAGGCTGCATCACTTCCAATGTTGTCATCAAATTGCAGTTCCAAAGAAAATGTACTTAAAGAGCGCCTCCTTGAAGAACCGGCGCCAATAAATTGTCTAAAAGAACTACTCTGTCTAGATTCTAAATCCAGATTCTAATGATCCATAATCTTATCCTTATTCTACAGCAACATGGGAACACCAGGTGAAGAGTCTGGCAGTTTTCATGTCAACTGACTATACAGTCCTCTGAAATCACACTTATGATTTCACTTGAGTTGGACACCTAGCCCAGTTTTGACTACTGAAACAACATACTTAATAAAATCTCAATATATCCAAGATGCCAATCTAAGAACATAAACTTGTTGTACAAAAGAACATAAGATATTTGTGATTCATCACAAAGTCAGTTATGAGTTATGACATAAAAGAATTTAACTATTATTAAACCAAATGAAAGAAAACTATGTAAGAGACAAAATGATCAACCAAACCAAACAAGACAATTAATCAATCAAATTATGAGATTGAATAATAAAGAGTACTCAAATGGGATGTTAAGATTAAAATAAGTAGCGAATAATTAGAAATCTATCAGTGATTAAGCAGATTATAAAGAGAAACCGCATAGAACCACACACAACATATTTGTGCATGGATGAGTTGCAACAGTATTCAATAAAACAGATTCAAACTCGATAAGCTTTGTGCAACTCGTTTCTTTGTTACCAGTACTTAATACCATTACCATTGCTAGAATCCAAAATGGTTCGTTGATGTTGCACATATTACAGAATCATCAGCATGTGCAATGGTTTGTTACATGGAAAAATAAACTAAACTTTAATCATTTGTAAAATGATGAACAAACTTTGAATAATATTAACCTGTTTCATCTTCTGTAGTGATGATCAAAAGAAGCAAACAAACGAAAGGAAAAAAAAAGTCAGTTTTTTTTCTTTGGCAATTTTAACCTACATAAATGGAATCAAAACATGTGGACCTGCATAGTAATCTATCCGTAATTGTCTTTTCAAGAAGAAAAGGCAAAAGTGAAAATAAATAAATAAATAATAACTACACAAACACAATGTTTAAAAGAAGAATCGATTGAACAATAATAATTTGATAAGAATCACTAAAAGTGTATTAATTAATTTAAGTGTTTGGAGAAAATGACTTGTAAGAAACATTATTTCGTCCCCACATTTTAATGGAGCAAAAGAGAGACAGAGACTGAGGGTCTTTCTTCTAATTCTTACTTAGGATTAGTTCATTCAACTGTCATCAAATCTAACACCACTTGCAAATTTATTTCTTTACAAGAGAAAGGGCTTCGATCATGACCTCCACTACTTGAATAACAAAAGAATAAAAATTTGAATTAAACAATAAAAGAAAAGAAAAACCCACAACCAATTATAAACTTTAAGGCACTGGGATTCATGCTAATAAATAAACTAGATTTAAAGAGCACCCAACAATCACATCAAATGGTAAAGTTCCTCAAAAACCCTTTTCATAATTATTATTTAAACCATTTAAATTCAAACAATAGAGCAGTTACCCAGAGAAACAAGACCCTCAACAATTGAAGACTGCGATAAGAAAATAAATAAATCGCTGGCTCTCCCAAGATTGAATGGCAACAATTTTCTTTAGATTAGGTTCAAATGTGAAAACTGTGTGCCTATATATGCATCAACATGTGAAAGGTGAAGGTTTTGTGATGAGGAGAATTATACCAAACGGTGGGTTGTCATTGACATACAAATCAGTATCATGGTATCAACCTTGCGTGGCTGCCTTACAGTTCAGATTTCTCATAAATTGGAGAGAGAGAGAAGGGTGACAAAATAGAGCATTAACAGAAAAAATGTGAAGCTGATAGCAACACCTCACAGCTTTCTCTCTCCGCAACCTTGACTTTCATTTCTTGAATCTTTGATTAATAGCCGTGACTTTTGAGACGATGTAACTCATTCTCCGTACTAACACGAACTTTAAAAAATATTATTTTTTCACTAATTTGAAAAAAAAATTATTAACTTTATTTAGGAGGTATTGTATTATTTTTATGTAATAAATAAATTATAAAGTATATTATGTGTGTTAGGGGTGATTCATATTTTTAAAATTAAGATAAACTTTTGAGGTTGTTGATTGATATAAAGTTTCTTTTTTTAAAATAATTAATTTGGAACGGATAAAAATGAAAGTAAGGCAACGAATTTGGGACGAAGAGAGTAATTTTTTGATTCAAGACACAAAAATAACCCTATGTGATCCATAATAACTTTCACTTTTCACTTTAATTGGGGTTTTACTAATTTTATTTACTTTTAAAGGTATGTAGATATTTTGAACTAATAAATAAAATCTAAAATAATATCACGAATATAAAAATAATGATAAATTTGAAATTAAAATAATTAGTATTTAGATAAACCGATAAAGTTTACTTTCCCTTTTTAAGAGGGTGAACGATATTGTGAAACAAATGAAAAAAGTGTGCAATCTTTTATTGGACGAGGGAGCATATAATCTAACATAAGTCTGAGCCATGAAAAAAGGAAGAAGAACCATCTAGAGGTTTTTGAACTCACACCAAAAGGCTTAATGTTATGGAGAATGTTATCCACACTTATAAGTACATCATCATTTCCACTTCTAATCAATGTGAGATTTTGATTGATGCCCAATCAACACTGATGTCAGGTTCAAAGACAAAGATTGACGGATTATCATTTAGTTCTAAGTTGGTGTGCGGAAAGGTTATAAGGGATCAAAATCCTCTCCTTTAACCTCACTCAATTTCTATAGCTACAAAGTGAAAATTGATTGAAGTTAAGGGGAGGATGTGCATCCCGCTGTAAGGCATCCTGAGGAGGGTTCCTTTCTAGGGTTTGGGCCCAAAGAGGTAGTGGCCCACCACGGTGGAGTATGTCATTTGACCATGGATTGCCACAGGGCTATTGAGATTCTCTTTCTAGTTTTTACTGAAAGAATGTGCCAGCGGGCCTCAGTGACCATCCATGAAGGCCCAAATAAACTTAATGGGCCGAAATTAAATGCGTGATTAACTCTAAAGTATTCAAGAAGTAATTGGATCAAACGATGTCGTACCAAATAAGAATGCAGTGCTGCATTCTTCACACCAGTCAATAAATATTAGGTACAAAACGTATCTTGGCATTACTAATTCATACATTCGGAAAGAAAATTACACACGGATACAAAATTTAATTTTATTTTTTCCATATTACCCATACTTATTGAACATCGGTGCACATCGTGTAAACCAAATTAAAAAAAAAAGAGAAAACAATTCAATAAATTATTTAAATGTACATCACTGTACACTCATTTAAGATAAATATTTTTTCGGGGAGAAAATAATTCAATTAACTATTCAAATGTACATCAGTGTACATCTAGCGTAATTTTGTACATTAACTTGCATTTAGAGAGAAATAATAGAAAGTAAGCAGTGAAAATCAATAAAACGATTTTTTTTCAAATTCTTTAGAATAAAATCTGTACAATATCGAGGTTTTTTTCAAAATTTTGTAGATACTAATATGTACATTAACGTGCATTTAAAATAAATAAAAGTGACCCCAAGATTTTTTACTAAATTCCCTTCCTTAAAATCTCTCTCCCAATCTATACGCTAGCGTGTAAATCTTCAAACGATTGTTGATTTTTTTCAAGATTCCCTATCCCAAAATCTTTTTTAAAAAATCGATACACTGGCGTGCAAATCTTCAAACGATTTTTGGTTTTTTTTCAAAATTTTCTCCCAAAACCTTTTTTAGAAAATCGGTACATTGGCGTGCAAATCTTATACATTGTTAGGTTAAAAGAATAATATACATCAGTGTGCATACTTAACTTAGAAACATACCCTACAAATATAGAAGTGAATACTATTGCCAATGATCGAAAGTTGGGAAAGCTACCGAGGACTTATTCAATTGGAAACTACACCTAATGGAAGGTCAATATTTTAAAAGGGCTATGGGTGTCATATCCCATTATAATAATGAGCCTAAGTCCAAAGCAAAAGAATAAAAGTATGACCCTACACTCCGAAAATGCCTCTATATCAGGGAAGATCGTATCGGACTGAGGATAAAGTTGGCCCAATATAATAGGCTCACTCTATATAAAGGCCTATGAGCCAAAGGAAAGAAAAGCTAGGTAAAAGGCCAAAAGACATATAGAACCGACCTTGAGAAAGCAAACTCCAGCAGGTGCTATCAATGGTGATATTTGACTTCAATCGAGCAACCGCAATGGTACTATGAAGAGGCAACATTGTCTCCACACTACTCATCAACCACGCAAACCTTCATAGCTCAATCACCAAAACTAGTATTACCTTAAACATCTACATATTTCTACTTAACCATTACAATATCATCTCTACAATTGAGGAAGGTTACGATCTTAATTCTTATCAAAGATAAATCAAACAGAATTGACCAAAAATAACGGTCCAACAGTCAATCCAACCATTGAAAATGGAATTTTATAATTGTCCATAAACAAGATGACCTATATAATTGAAATAAAACTTGGCAGAGAAGAGAATCATAAAGGAATAATTGCGAATGTACCTTGAAGCGGGTCGGTGGAATTAGCAAGTGGAGGAAGAAGAAGCGGAAACAGAGGCGTGATCGATAATTGGGTTATGGCGAGTGGCGAGAGACCTTCTACCATCATGCATTCATTATATTATAATAAATAAATTATCATGGTTGTATTCTTCTTTAAATATTCGGGCACAGTATTTAGTTATGTATGCATGTATAATATATACTCCATCCGTCCTATTGAAACGTACGCATTTTTTCATTTTGGTCCGTCCAAATACAAAGTGTGCATTTTTCTTTTGATAAAGAGGACCCACACATATTAATTACTTCTCTATCTATGGACCCACATGTCATATTAATATACCTACCCACTTTATATTAATATATTATTTCTCTCACCTCACTACACATTAAAATATTATACTCCTTAATTAACGTGCAAAAAGCAAATGCGTACGTTGTAACGGGACGGATGTAGTACCTATTAGTATTTATTTCATATTTATTACAATAATATATTAATATATATATATATATATATATATATATATATATATATATATATATATATATATATATATATATATATATATATATATATATATATCAAATGTAATAGTAATTAGCATACTACATTCTCTTACATTAGTTATTTTTGTCTAGTAATATCTCACATTCGACTTCAATCGAGCAATTATGATCATAAATAGAAAATTAATGCATATACATGTGTAATACATTATATTTACGTATATATATAATTAGTATATATATACATTATAAGTATAAATATATATGTTAATAAACATATACAAATAAACATATGAAATATATTACATATAAGGACGAAGGAAGATATGTGAGATATTAATAAAAAAAATAATTAATGTGAGAGAATGTAGTGTAATAATTACTATTAATATAATTATATTGTTAAAATATTATATAGATCGTGAAATAAGTAAACAATTAATTGTAATAAATATGAAATAAATAATAATAATAAGTATATATATATGAGAAACTCTCCTGTGAAATGGATTTTTGGTGAGACGGTTGTGAGACGGGTTGACCCATTATTAAAGTATGTTTATATAGATTAAATATGCTTATTTGTAATTAAAGTATGTCAATAATAAATCATATTATAACATCATAAAATCATACTTTAATTCATCATCCATCATACTTTACGAAACATATTTTAACAACTATTAAACATATTTTATCTATATAATAAGCATACTTTAACACGTCCAATAAACGGTTTCACAAAATTAATGTCTCACAAGAGACTTTGTCATATAAAGAGAGATATGTATACATAACTAAATATTGTAGCTAAATGTTTAAAAAAGAAAACAACCATTCATGATAATTTGTTTATTATAATGAATGCAGAATATATATTTTAACATATATATATATATATATATATACACACATTACTTTTTAATATATTAATGTTTTATATACATTATAAGATTTATTATTGAAATATGAGTGTACAACATTACATAGTAAAATTATGATATATACAATATATGTTAAATATGAAACAAGAATTATTATGATTCAAGTGGCCAGCCCTTACCCTTAAAATCCTCCCCACATGGGAGGTCAATGGTTCAAATCTCCTTAAGGAATAATGTTCTACTATTATAAAAAATTAAATACAAATTAAAAAAAAAAGTGAGCCGCTTGGGCCAAGTGGCTCGAACATGGTTCGATTGCCCGGTTGGCTAGGGTTCGAAACCCTTTTTTGTAAAAAAAAAATTATTTTGTGAGGTCTTTAGTGACGGGTAATAAGCCGTCACTAATTTGTGATGGCTTTTTAGCCGTCTACAAAGACCGTCACTATATTCGTCACAAACTTTAACCGTCATTAAAGCCGTCACAATTGTGACGATCTTCCGTCACAAAAAATTAGTGACGACCAACATTGTGACGACCACAAAACTATCACAAAGCCCGTCAAGCCATCACAAACGAGTAACATTTTTGTAGTGGCCAACTCATTAAATAATACACTCATCAAATACTTAAGACATTGATTTTTAAATTTAAATCGTTACAATAAATTAATCAATTAAAATTAAGAATTAATTATTATATAATTATTGATAACATTGTGTCGTCATTATCAGTCGTAATTACTACCGGTGACTCTACTTATATTTTGATAGAAGTCCATCTAACTTATACACAAAATTTAAGACAATAATATAGCCTAGTAGTATATAATAGATGTGATCATTACTGTACAGAAGAGATGGGAGAAATTAGACAATTTATTAAGGAGAGAAGACTTTCGAAGATGCGTATACGTATGACTTTTAAAACCGGCTCGAATTCTCTGTGACATTTGGTCCACTATCTCTTATATCACACCGTTACAAGCCCACATGATTTGTACTAATTTCCTTTGAGGCATAATTATCCCTCCTATGTCCTATCTCCTATCCAACATCTGCATGATTTCTAAGTAAACAGATGAGAAAATAGATATACAAAGGAAGTTTAAGTACATACAAATATACAAATACCTTCTTGTTTCACCATGGAAGGATACGTCGTCGACTCATCTTTCATAGCCTCCAACCCAGACTAGTACGGAGTATATAAGAGTTCCCAAAACAAAAGAGATCATAAAGTGACTGTTGCATAAGCGTAAGCCCTCCATGGATGCTTGCTCTCTCGCATCGCGTGAAATTCAGCAACGAAAGTCGATATCGTGCTCCGACAACCCAGTAGCCCGAATTGGATACCAGAAGCCACAATATTGCAATTTCTTGTGTTAGCCTACATATAAACAAGGCATCAATTGATATAACATATGAGAGTATACATATAAAGTTAGTCTATCCAGAAATTCTAAAAAAAAGGACAAAAAAGAAAAAAATTACCACTTTTTTCAATGTGGCCAGAGCAGCCATCACACAAGCTGCAAGAACATTGGCTGCTAGTGTGCCAAATGGCATCCATTTCAACACGCTGTTTTTCCCCAACCCTTGCCCGTTGAATTGAGCAAGGTACCATCTGGTCCAGACACAGAAAGGTCCAACCATGCAAGCTAAGAATAATTGAGTCTCGCTACTACCAGTTTTGAAGTCTTTCTTGGCCAAACTTCCGAAGATACTCCATAGTAGGATGAGCATCAACAGAAGCATCATCATAAATGTCAAGAGGCAGCGGTACTTGCTGGAAATACAAGTGGTAACGACACAAAAAGAACGCGTATTTGTTCTTCTGTGAAGCCATTTCAACCCCTTTGCAGTCTCAATACCGAAAATGATTGAATAGGCGACTAGAAACAAGCCGGTCAAAGATAAAAAAATTCTTCATATTTTCCATGTTTCAATACTATTTAAACTGTAATGCAACTCTTATTTATATGAGCTTGAATATATAATAACCTAATATATAATGTGTGTGACATATTTCAATTACCTAGAGAAATGCCAAGCACAGCAAAAACCCATTGGCCATTAATATTGAGGTCAAGCATCTTCTGATTCCAACCACTGAAAGTTGTAAGGCTTCCTAAGAAACCCGTAGTTAACCCGATGGCTAACTGATCAGATATTTTCAAGATGTCTGCTTCAAAAACAACACCGAACCACCCCATCAGAAATGAACCAACCTGAAAGCGTAAAGTTAGCTTCTAATTTAGCATCAATTGATTACTAGTTTTCCATGAGAGAGAGAGAGAGAGAGAGAGAGAGAGAGAGAGAGAGAGAGAGAGAGAGAGAGAGTGATCAACCATGTTGGAAGGAAGATCAAGGTACATATAACTCTGGTCATTTGTTGCACCAACTACTCCCGATCCAAAGAGTTTTTGAAGACCGTATCGAGATAAAACTTGAGCAAGATTCAAGTAAAGTTAAAGAATTACAGTTAGTATCACAGTTGGAGTTATTAAACCAGAACAAAGGCCCAAAAGTGGCAGGATATATTTCTTGTAATCAAATCTTGACCATATTTCTACATAGAAAAATTGATTGAAGGTGATATTAAACCTAAAATGTTTATCTTCAGAAACACTGGTTCACATTAGATGTACCAAAACTAATACAGATAACTGCTTTAAAACTTACATATGATAATCAGTATTTTGCAGTTACGTACATCAATAGCAACTCCAGGTTCAGAACTGTGCATTAGTAATATCAACAGATTCGTATCATTTAGTAATTTAATATCCTAGCATACAAAGAGCCTACAGATATAAGAAAGGTTTAGCAGATTACCCCTAGGATTCCAAATACAGCAAGAGAAAGAAGACAAGTGGTGTATTCTAACAACCAAGGTACTTCCTCTTCTTCCTGCCAAAAAAAGTTAAGAAATATAATACTACCTGGAATTAACATCAATGAAAAATATATTTAATACAATCCAATAGGCACCCAACTCGTAGTTCGGAGTTAAACACAAAACATAACATTTCCAAAATCAAACTTAAAAGGACATCAAAGAACTTACATCCTTCCTTTCCTCGGATTGAATTGCTGCATTGACAGCAACTGATATGTTGTTCAAAGTAGATGGGGCAACTGGGATGGAGGTACCATTCTCTTGAAGTGGAACTACGACTCCACTTGACGGCAAATTATCCAAGGAGAAGTGACTTCTACCGCTTATGCTGGTTCTGTTGCTATGAAGTGCCCTGTAACCAATATCCCCTGCTTCAGAGGCTGCATCACTTCCAATGTTGTCATCGAATTGCAGTTCCAAAGAAAATGTACTTAAAGAACGCCTCCTTGAAGAACCGACGCCACTCAATTGTCTAAAAGAACTACTCTGTCTAGATTCTAAATCCAGATTCTGATGATCCATAATCTTATCCTTATTCTACAGCAACATAGGAACACCAGGTGAAGAGTCTGGCAGTTTTTATGTCAACTGACTATACAGTCCTCTGAAATCACACTTATGATTTCACTTGAGTTGGGCACCTAGCCCAGTTTTGACAACTAAAACAACATACTTAATAAAATCTCAATATATCCAAGATGCCAATCTAAGAACATAAACTTGTTGTACAAAAGAACATAAGATATTTGTGATTCATCACAAAGTCAGTTATGAGTTATGACATAAAAGAATTTAACTATTATTAAACCAAATGAAAGAAAACTATGTAAGAGACAAAATGATCAACCAAACCAAACAAGACAATTAATCAATCAAATTATGAGATTGAATAATAAAGAGTACTCAAATGGGATGTTAAGATTAAAATAAGTAGCGAATAATTAGAAATCTATCTGTGATTAAGCAGATTATAAAGAGAAACCGCATAGAACCACACACAGCATATTTGTGCATGGATGAGTTGCAACAGTATGCAATAAAACAGATTCAAACTCGATAAGCTTTGTGCAACTCGTTTCTTTGTTACCAGTCCTTAATACCATTACCATTGCTAGAATCCAAAATGGTTCGTTGATGTTGCACATATTACAGAATCATCAGCATGTGCAATGTTTTGTTACATGGAAAAACAAACTAAACTTTAACCGTTTGTAAAATGATGAACAAATTTTGAATAACTGGACTAAATGTTTGCAATACTAAGCCAATATAGCCAATTAGCACGTGACCAATAATTCTCTTCTAAAAACACAATCATGCGTCTTTGATAACAATCTCAGAGAAAGAAATAACAACTAGTCAAAATCAAATAGGCTAAACAAGTTCAATGAGGGCCAAATTAAAAGGTGAAAATGATAACTGAAATTGTCCTTATCATTTATTTCTGAATTAATTGAATCGTCACAATAAACATATATTTTAGAATAGCATTACAGATGCTACAATCTCAATATTAGCACAAGTAACTGCAAGTGTAATTCTTAACTTCACAAGATTTTCATTTTCTGACAAAAATTGGCAATGGTTTCTCAAAAATTGTTCTATTATGGATCATGCAATCAACATAGATTTCAATATATCAATAAATAAACCAATAAAAAAAACCAAGATAAGTATATAATGTGCAGAAGTTAGTTCTGCATATCAAACACTAATTAAAGGAATCAAAATCAATGAGAGCAAGCAAATGAGCTCCAAATCACTAACTAAATTCAGAATGAAATCCCAATGTTTTATCCCTTGTATAAATTTACTACATCCAATCACACAAAGGAGGAAAAGGGCAAGAGTTTCCTAAGAAAACAAGCAGAATCGCTTAAAATAGTTCATAACTTATGAAATAACTACAAATTCATTCAAAGAATTCACTTCTCCTTTTCTCTCTGCGGCAATCTCCAATAACAAGAATCATCAATAGAAAAAAATAAAGAGAATCAATCCGCAAAAAACATAATTATATATTTTTTGCACATGAAACACAATTAAAAACACACATTAAGGCTTTTGAACAAAAGAGAAGTAAAAAAAAAAGTGAAATTGAAACGATGAAGGCTGTAAGAAGATGAACAGAAGGGAAAGAACCTCCGAAGTAGACTGCCGCAGAGAGAAACAACGGGCCTGGCGGTGGTGGTGGTCGACTGGCGGCGACTGATTTATAAATTAAATTCGGTAGGGATGGTATGGTTCGCCTCACATGGTAACCCTAAATTAACCTTATTTTGACGTTTATAAAGATGTACATTTCCTAAATTAACCTTATTAGCTATTGGCGCTAAATGTATTTTATTCTCTTTCATCCCATTTAACGCTGCTCATTCTTATCTTCCCAAGTTCTAACCCAACATCCATCGATGAAATCTACTCGCATACTGATGATTCCGATAAAATCCACTACCCATCGGAAGTTTTGGCGTGTTGCTGGGTCTACGCCGCAGATGACAAGATAAACATTTGGATTTGTTGGAATATCTGTGTAGTGCTAAAAAAAACATGGGGAGAAAATTGGGACACAAGGTGAAAGCGCCGGATTCTGAGTACGAAATTTGGGAGACCCAGCAGGAACAATTCATCTCATGTTAATTTTTAATTAAAGAAGAAGATGAGGGGTTTCAGGGGCATAGCATAAAGCAAGCAAAAGGTTGATTGGGAGTAGAATACCCTCTGCCCGCGGCCGGTCGGCCCTCCATCTTTTCCGTTTCCGATGCTCGAATATCCTGGGGTTCTAAGACTCAGGTGACACCGCCAATTCTTTCTCGTTATTTTTTTTAAATCCGATGACAAATTGTGTTTAAAATATGAATAGTTGGGTAATTTCATTGTTTAACAGCGAGGGTTGAGAATATTTTGACGGTTTAATAAACCTTGCTACAGTGGTGTTAACCCTCTTGCTTAAATCGAAAAGAAAACGCTGGAATTTAAGGTTTAATTGAGGGAAAACCTTCGCCTAATCTAATAATTTGTGAAATGATTTTGGCCTTCTGTTTCTGTGTTATTTATTGTAAAGAAGGAAAGGATACGTGTATGATTTCTTCTTGCTATAATCTTATGTCTTCAACCCAATCGCCCTCACATGTGCATCTAAAAGATCCTTGATACTATGTCCAATTCCAAAATTAGTTCTATACATATGACCAGCAAGAAGAAAAATAAATGCAATAGCTAAATGAAGGGCGATTCAATTCTTCTGTTCTGTGTTTAAATTTATTTTTATTTTTATCTAATTTTATTTTTAAATTTAGTAACTTTTAAATTTATAATTTTTATCTAATTTATTTTTGACTTGCTCAGTTAATTTGCCCTAGTTCGAAGTTTGAACTCGCTGAGAAAAATGGCGGCAGTGATCAGATGGTACGGACCACTAATTGATCTCTGCAAAGCTTCTTCTTACATTGGAGATTACGTACAACTCTTGGTCTTCATTCACAAATCCACTCCTGTTCAGGTCAATTCACGCTGTCTCTAGATTTTTGAGAAAAATTGGATGAAACTTTCCTCCTGCTCAGTTTAATAACTGTTCGTGCCAAAATATTTATGTGCAGTATAAAATTGCTCGAAATGGAGGAGAGGTGGTGAGGATGGATATTCTGGTGGGGGATGAAACGAGGTCGTATTTTCCAGTAACCATTTGGCAGAAGCAAATGGGGACCCAAATTTTAGCCGGTCATGTTTTTCTGCTACAAAGTATGCTGTTTGCTGTGGTAATTGTGGTAATTTTTTGTCTGTTTTTGTTTAGTTAATCTATCTTTTTTGAGGATCATGAAAGCCATGGGGATGATACTTGATAATATTTCTCTGTGTAAAATTATTGGTTTAATGCATTACTTGGTTGGACATTTGTATCGTGATTAAGGTTAAAGAACTAATTGTTTCAATTTAAGTGTTTTTGTTCTGCATATTCTTTTGGTCTCCAACGTTATAAATAAGATATAGCCATATCAGTCTTCCATGGCTTCAACATAGTAGCTGTCCATCATGGCCTGCAAATGGTGGAATTCCAAGTTGTTCTTTTGTTATATATTTAATTAATTAATGTGTTTTGTCATTTTCTTGGCATCAAATTCTTCCTTAGGATGTGATTTATGTTTCAAAATATTTTGTTGAATGAGTTTATGTATACAGATGTGATGCTGCTTGTTCTTCAATATTTGTTAGTTTGTATGCTTTTTCCCCAATGATTTAAACATGCTGCTTGTTCTTCAATATTTGTATTGAACTATTATGAAGTGAGTTATAGGCTATGTCTTCTCTTATGAATATCTCTTTATATCATGCAGTGTTGTTAATCTTTATATCATGCAGTGGCGCCAAACTTTATCGATCGTACAACTATATTCTTTTAAATCACACTTTTGAGATGGGCCAAGCATGATGTATGCTATTTTTTATCACTTCCGTTTTATGAATACCTATCAAGTGATGCTTATTCCGGTGATTCTTTCTTTACGAAATTGTCTTGCTATTGATGTCATATCAGCACAGGAGGCAATTAAAAATAAATTGGAAAGTGCATGAAGAGATGCATTCCCAAAAATGCTCCTCCCTTTTTGAATTATGCCAATGTGAGAACTCTTCCATGGCAACCTTTCATGCCTCTGTTGGTGAAATATTTCTGCCAATCACTTGGCTAAATGATCGAGAGTTTGAGGCCGAAAGGATGTTTATTAGTAGAAGGTTGCATACACTCGGTCAGATTGGTTTGGTTGAGGATCTCGTCCCCATTTCCGTACATCAAAGTGTTTGAATCTGAATATTCCGACTCCGTTGTCTTCACATAAGGAACGTTTAACTTTGAGGAATAGGGTGATCCCTCCAATGACGACAGTGCTAGAGAATGTGATGCTTTTCTTGACCAATGGATGTTTGTATGGCGGCTCAATCGTGGTGAATCTTCCTCCAGGTGTCTCTGTAGTTGAAAACAGGATCTTGGATGATCCATCAGATCAGGATGATGATGAATTACTTGGATTAAAAGATCTCTTCTATGAATGCAGCGATGTAGAACTTGGATTAAACGATCTCTTCTATGAATCCAGCGATGATGAACTTGGATTAAACGATCTCGTCTATGAATACAGCCCAAGATTCATCGTGGTCCGAAACGAAGAAATCCGATCCATTTGATGAAAGCAATTTTTTTTTTTGGGAAAATATCAAAATTGTTTTTATATGATCATCAATCAATTTTAATTTAGTTATTTTTTTTTTACAATTCTCAATTTTAATTTTAATTCTTTATTGTTTGATTTTTGTTTAAATTTAGTAATTTTTTTTATCCAAATTGGACGAATTATGGAGTTTAACATTGGTGTTCCTGTACAATCTTAATCTTTTATTAACTTTTAGGGAAAATAGATTTTTTTTGTCTTCTAACTTTGTCCAATTTTGAATTTAGTCCATAAGTTTTTCACTTTTTGAAAATCGTCCATTATATTTGCAGAATTTTGAAAATCGTCCATTACATTTGAAAATTTTGAAAATCATCCATCATGTTTGCCAAGTTCAACAAAATCGTCCTTTTCAATAGGTCATTAGCAGGTTATTCTAAAAAAAAAATGTAATATATATAAATATATACTATTTAAAAAAATAGCCTCCACTAAGAATTTATATTATACTCTCTCCGTCCACTCGAAAAAGGGCATTTTGCTTTTGTGCACGTTGATTAAGAAGTATTGTTATTTAATGTGTAGTGGGTAGTTGTATTAGTGGGAGTGTGGATCCCATATTTTAATTGTATTAGTGGGTGTGTGAGGATCTCATGTGTGTAAAAAAGAAAGTGACTCTCTTTGGAACGGACGACCAAAATGGAAAAAAGATCATCTTTCGAGCGGACGGAAGAGGTATCAATATTTAGTCAAATTTGCTCCACTTTAGTAATGAGATTAATATTGTTTGTTTGATATACGGAAGTGAAAATGAAAAATGAGATAAAATTGATTAAATAAAAATATGATATAGATTAATTGGGGTGAAAATATTCAAATGACCCGCCATAGCAGGTCAAAGAACAAAATTGTTGAATTTTATGAAGTTAATGGACTAATTTTAAAATTGTTATAAAATTAACGGACTAATTTCAAAATTAAAAAGTTAATGGACTAATTTCAAAATGAATAAAAGTTAGCGGACGAAAAAATCGATTTTTCCTAACTTTTAATATAATCTACACTATTAAATATAATTATTTTTTTTAAAAAAAATTACCCACTAACTTATTTTACACTATAAATATGCCGAATGACCACAAATTATTATGATATAAAAAACTAAATTTGGAAAAGACAAATTCAATTGAGTTTGATAAAATGACAAAACTTAGAACACAATAAATAAATTATATACTGATATTTTTTTTTAATTAAGATACTTTTTGAGATGGTTGGTTGTTGTGAAGTTTTCCTTTTTAGGTGGTGAAAATAAGTGTGGTATGAACGTAAACGAAAAGTGTGAATTTAAGTATGTGACAGAGAATATTACATTTAATTAGTTTGTGATATTGGTAAAGATACACACTTAATATTTTTCATCATTTTCATGTAGTATCTTCTATATTACATGTTATATGATTGATACCGTAAAGAAATTCAACCATTATCTTAGAATTTATATTTTTTCGTTACAAAATATAATTTTATTTTATTTCCTACATGTCATCAATTAAATGGTTTGACACAAAAATTTATATACCAAAATGATACATGCAATTCGAGTGATGCGGTGCACATACATTTTATTTCCGACTTGACACTGAAAACCTACTCTACATTTCATTTTCGACTTGATGCTGAAAACCTACCTGCGTGAAAAAATATTATATTTAAATTTATATTTTCAATGAAAAAATTATACTTTTATAAATTTAATTTGTATTTTTTAAAATAAAATATTATACCTCATATACCTCGTACACGATACAATACACCTAACACTTTAATAGTATTTGTCCACGACTTACATACACCTAACACTTTTATAGGAGAAAATATCAATTTTAGTCCTGTATCTTTTACAAAATTCAATTTTAGTCCTGTAATTTTTAGTATTTTTAATTTTAGTCCTTTTAGTTTAATTTTAGTCCTATAACTTTTAAAATTTCAATTTTAGTCCTGTAAGTTTCAAATTTAGTCCTGTATCTTTTAAAATTTTCAAAATTAGTCCTGTATCTTTTGAAAATAATAAAGAAAATATCAATTTTAGTCCTGTATCTTTTACAAAATCCAATTTTAGTACTGTATCTTTTAGTATTTTCAATTTTACAAAAAACATGATCTGTGTTTAAAGGTTGCCAAAGACTTGTGTGAGACCACGTAAGGGCTTATGTGAGAGTGACGTGAGACGGTCAGAAAGTGATAACTTTTATGAAGGAAAGTGATAATAAATTAATGAAAAGTGAAAATGCTCTTTCATGAACAATTTATAGTGTAAATAAAATGTGATAACATTTTATAGCAAAAGTGATAACGATTTATAGCGAAAGTGATAACTATTTTAAAAAGTGAAAAATGGTCTCACGTGAGATGGTCTCATGAAAGACCTACCCTTATTATTATTATTATTATTATTATTATTATTATTATTATTATTATTATTATTATTATTATTATTATTATTATTATTATTATTATTATTATTATTATTATTATTATTATTATTATTATTATTATTATTATTATTATTATTATTATTATTATTATTATTATTATTATTATCGGTAACATGAAGACTGCCCAAGACTTGGTTGATTTTATTTATTTATTTTTTGACGTGATGCATTACAAATTATGGCATACTTTATTTGTAAGTTTTCCCCCTCTCAAAAGTTAATTCCGTGTGTATGCAAGATTTTTTTTTATTATCTTTCAGTTACTATTCAAAATTACATTAAATTTTAGAGGACCACTTATGTAACCCGTTGTCACATGTGTGAGGTATGATGTTATTTAACACTTTGGTGTGACATCTCTGTTGGCAATTGGATCGTGCGGTTCAACGTGATCGTTAGGATGAACAGTAAAACAAATCAGCGGAAGCGATTAAACGTGTTTACCGTACTTCTGGGTTGGTGTAGAGGATGAACTGCAGAGAACTACCTCTGATCTTCTACTGTATGTCCCAAGTGTGATCCTGCTGTTGTGTGGGCAACAATCTGCAGGATCTCTCAATCTGCTTCTTTTCCCTTCTCTCACCAGAAGAGGCGCATGAATAATCTCAGGGTTCCAGGAAGTTGAGTTCACTTATATATTGGGCTACAGCAGGGACCAGGAGGAGAAATTGGGCTGGGCCTCAATTGAATTTAATTAACCAAGCTTAGCCCAAAGCTTTTAATTAAATCCAATAATAATAATATAGTCCACTAAAATATTATTACTGCACTACCCGTCCAATCCCAAAATTATGTTCTGGGCTCCTTCTTATTATAAGCCCGATAGTCTCCCCATGTTTAAGATATACAATGTCCATTAATTAATTAAGTTACTGACAACTCAAATTAATTAATATCTCATCCGAGAGTAGTACCACTCAACCTTTTTATCATGCCGGAAATTAATCCACTTGCAAGATTTACATGATAAACCTTATGAGCTCCTCAAGGGGACATCATCAACCTATAACGGACATGGATTCCTTCTACAATCAACAGCACACCATAGATACAGCACTACTTCCCAACTCACCGAGTTTGTTGATTTAATACATATAAATCTCACCCATTGATGAATAAAAGAAATACATACTGCCCTACGTGTCGAGGTTATTGTATAGGGATTAAGAGCACGAACTTCCATAATAACAGAGATCAAGTTCTTCTATAAGTCAGTATAAGTCGAACGATCTCAGGCGGTCCTGCTCAATACACACAAGTGCACTAATGTGATTCTATAGCCAAGACAAGCTAATACCAAACCACACTACAACCATACCGATAGAGAGTCCCCGTCTATCTCAGTTGTGAGCATCTGTTTATACTTTATAAGGAAACCGATAATATGATCTTCCGCGTGTTGTCGCACAACATATTATCTACAGTATAAAGTAAATGGACTATTGCATCATGCATATAAAATAAATTATAAGATGCAATCATTTGATCAATGATTCTCATTTCAAATATTGTTATGACATTGTTCATACTAAAGCTAGACTTTTAGTATACAATCCAACAATCTCCTGTAACATCTCTTAATAGAATGACACGTGGCAGGTTGAATAAATTCTTACCCCTAAAGGTTTATTGGTTAGGGTATAATATCTTTCATCTCTCCTACGTGTCACTCATTTAATTGAATGACACAAGAAATATCACACAAAAGTGGTACAGAAGATCCAGACCCCACATGTGATACCCTCACAGGATGTGCAACATGGGATATGCACTCTATCATGTGAGGGGGTCACTGTAATCACGAGTCATACAAGAATCACTCTAAATTTTGTTATAATGATATTAACTTTCAAAGAGGCATACTTTTACATTAAATAACCTTAAATTCAAAATATTTTGAGTTATGAAGACGATAATTGTTCGCCACAAAATTTAAAATATTTGTTCTTCACTCCTTTTTAGCTTAATTATTTATTTAATTTTGTTGATACTTTGTTCATTTTTATACACTATATAGTTTAAAATTTTATAGAAATGCGACGTTAATGTATGAATATTACAAAGATCAACCATTTCCCTCACTTTTATTTGCTTGGTATGTGTACTATGGTGGTAAGGATAAGACAAATTTTTTATAAGGATATCCACGTCTAACTAAATTAGCAATATATTTATTTCACATGTTCAATTAGTACGACTATTGTGTTCTCAAGCTACGCAAGTTGGGTAAGGATATACTCTCTCCATCCCATAATACTTTTCTCACTTTTCTCATTTGTTTGTCTCATAAAACCTTTCATACCTCAAAAAAGGAAATATCACTTTATTCAACAACCTCAAAGTTACTTTAATTTCAAATTTGCCACTCATTTTCACAAACATATCCTTACTTTATACTTTTTTATAACTTAAAAATACCACAATACCCTCAAAGTCAATAAAGTTGATAAAAAAGTGCACATTTTCTTAAACAACGTGGAACAGTAAACGTGAAAAGTATTATGGGACGGAAGGAGTAATATTTTTTTGTCCCACAAAACCTTTCATACCTCAAAAAAGGAAATATTACTTTATTCAACAACCTCAAAAGTTACTTTAATTTCAAATTTGGCACTAATTTTTCACACACATATCATTACTTTATACTTTTTTATAACTTAAAAATACCACAATACCCTCAAAAGTCAATAAAGTTGGTAAAAAAATATATATTTTCTTAAACAACGTGGAACAATAAACGAGAAAAGTATTATGGGACGGAGGGAGTAATATTTTATTTTAAAAGGTATACACTTTAACATTATTAGTAATATATTACTTCACATGTTCAATTATAGTACACCTCTTGTGTTCTCAACTGTGTTGGATAAAGATATTATATTTTATTTTAAAGGGTATACACTTTAACTATAATGGATATAATTTCTTTCTTATATTTAAGTACCCATTTGAAACTTAAAAAAAATGTAGGATTTTAGTTTTAGCCTCAATGATATCTATCATAGATTCATACATAGTGCAAATTCTGAAATTTTCATCAATTTTGGTATATGTTTGATTAATTTTATAATTATAATGAAATAATATACCAATGTGTTATGTTATCTAAATTAATAAAATATTTGTGAAATGTGAGCGGAGCCGATTCTACCGCTGTATTGAGCAGCTGAATCAAGCTTTTAAATGAGGCCACTGAAATTAATTTATCTTAATTATATGAATTAAAGTTATTCAAAATACTATTTAGAGTTAAACTAATACTACAAATGTATTGATATAAGTATTATTTTAAACAAATTTTTAAGATAAGAGTTAAACTAATACTACAAATGTATTGATATAAGTATTATTTTAAACAAATTTTTAAGTTATCTTATTTAAAATTTCAAGGATAAAAACATAATGTTATAACATTGATATAGAGTTAATATGCAGTGGATCTGGATGTACACGTTTATCTAGTAGAATTTTTTAGTCAAAGTGTATATTATATAGTATTTCTTAATAATTCAATAATTTTTATACATTTAGTTTTTTATTAAAAAACTTAATGGAAAATTCACTAACAAAATCATCACATCTCTCTAATTTAGTTATTAGTATAGTTAGTTCACTAATCACATTTACTTCTCTTCAAGCCTCCTTATATCTTTTTCCTAATGAGAATCGAACTTGGGTTTCTCACTTAAGTGAAGAGCCCAATGTGGTGGGCTGGCCCACCTGGTTATTATTATACTTCATCCGTCCATAGATAATGTATTCATTTATTTTTTGCACGTGGATTAAGAAGATTATTATTTTATATAAAGTGAGTAGTTGTATTAGTAATGAGTGGTTGGTGTGTGTGGAGCCCTTTTACTAAAAATAAAAAATTGATATCTTTGAAATGGACGACCAAAATACTAAAATGAATATTTTATTAGTGGATTGAGGGAGTATATATTTATGGCTAATTATTTTGTGCATTTGGGTACATTGTACCCATTTTAAGAAATATATATATATATATATATATATATATATATATATATATATATATATATGATGGAGTTTAATAACAATATGGGAAGGAATGAAATTGGTGTTGAAATAGTGAGTGATCTTGATAATGCATCTAAGGAAAATCATGAATCTCCATGACAATAAACACCCTAGGGTAGTGTTTAAATCTAGTACCCTATGAAGAATGTGCGAGGTAGTGCCTGAAACTGGTACCTCGAGAGAAAAAAAAAAGAAAGAGAAGGAAAAAAAAGTTGTGCTTGAAAGAGAAATGTGAAAGAGTTGAGGAGGATGTTGTGCTTAATTGAAGTGAGTAAGAAGAATGAAAGATCTTGATAGAATGCGCACTTAATTGATCCGAGTTTTGAGTCACTTATCCATATATTTCCTACCTTAACCAAAGAGCCAACATTACATCCAAAAGAAAAGTCATTTTTGATCCCATTGTCGAATCATACTTTTAGTGGTAGAGAGTTTGAGATATTTGGCAAGCTTATGGTTACGCATGCACTTGAATTAAATTTGAGCGTAAACACCTTGACCCATGGTATGCTGTCGCGGGCGTACCAAAATATAATTTATATTTCCAACTCACACTTATAGGTAGTATAGTAGTAAGTAGGGTCGAACCCAAGAGAGTATAATGAATCCTAATTAAATTAAAGTGTTACTAACATATGAAATAAATAAAAGGGGGGTTTTGTTTGTGAAATATTGATAAATACTCAAATAATAAATCAACTCAATATTTAAATAACAAAGTAGATGAAAATTAATATAAAATTAACCAAGTGATAAAAGCCTAGTTTAGGATGTCGATCCCCTCCCGTTTACTAAATTACTTAATTATCTGAATATAAACATCTAGTATAGTGCACAAACTCAAATCCCTAGATTGACGGTACGACCAATCAACCCGAATGTTCTTACGTTCATCAACTAGGGTACGACCACTAAATTGAACTATCTACGAGTGACCCTATGGATTCGAACTCGTAGATGCATTAAAACTCTAAACATAGGATTACTAGGCTACGAAATCTGGCTAGGTATCATACAACCTAGATTTTATTACACCTAGAGGGAATTATCTCTATTTGTTACTTAATCCAATTCCTACAACGATTACGGATTGTAGGTCATAGAATAACATTCAGCAGTTTAATAATTAAATAGGTGATCAGGCTAGAATAACTATCAAACCACAATTAAGAACATCACTGCATGTAATAAAATAAACTTGCACAAAAGGTTTAATGTAAAAATCATAAATAAATTAAATTAATTATTCAACAGGAGGTTCACGAATCCTAAATTAGAAAAGGGGATTAGCCCCGCATGTTCATAGCAAAAACGAAATTAAAATATAAAATTAAAGAACCGATTGATGTCTTGATTATTCTTCAGCTTCACGTAATCTCCTTGGAATGCTCCTGCTTCTCACGATCTTTTTTGGTGTGGAATTAACGTTAATATGCCCTCCAAATAACCGTGTTCTGCTGCCCAAAAATAGCGTATATTGGCTGTCCCAAAAATAAATATCTCCCATAAATATCTCTATCTTGATCCCCAAGTAATCTTGTTTGATCTCTTTCCTTACTTATCTCTTCTTAAAATATCTCAAGGATCTTTTCTTTTCTTGTTGACTAATCTATCGTGCCTTCTCCACAACATGGGCCTGACTTGAGGGTGATTGAAATCGCTGGATCGTGTGAGAAAATATATGAAAATATTCCAGCTGCACTTTCCTTATTTAAGCTGAATTTTCGCAGGTCCCTTCTGACACTGAGGGGGTCAGTGTCAGTCAATTTGGCAGCACGAATTTCCTGCACAAAACAACCCATTTCTACATCAATTTATAACATTAAATCCTCAATTAATCAAAGACAAGATAAGTCAATTTAGCATCCAAATAAGCATATAAGTCAATCAATTAAATATGAATTTCCACCAAATAATTATGCAAGAATATGACTTATCAAATCTCCCCACACCTAAACTTTGCTTGTCCTCAAGCAAACCAAAATCATAGAGAATAGAAAACCAAGGAACATCTATCAAGACAAATGAAAGTTACACACTTCAAGAGACAAGCAAACAATGAGCATTCGGAACTAAATGAAACATGACTCTTCACTCAAAGTTTGCAACTTTCATGGCTTCAAATGTTTCAAAATTCCATGGCCTCACACAGATTCACTCAATAACACTCATATGTATGATCTAGGTAGCAAGTTCACTCAAAAATTGAACAAGAAAAGTCATTACCATAGGCTTGCTCCCAAATCAATTCTCCACCAATTTTAGATGAATCATATGCAACAATCAAAGGGTCTTCGAGTGGGTTGTAAGGGGGCTTAAGGACAGGGTAAGGTAAATAAAGAGATAAGAATGGCTAAATGCATCACTTCACAACATGTGATCTCTACAAATCAAAACATCCATGATTACCCCTTCTTTTCATTTTCACAACACCCTTTTTCTTACACTAAAAATCTCCCCACACCTGCCCCTTTCATAGACTAGGAACAGCAGGTGTCACACTTACAAGAATCACTGTTTCTTTTTATCCTTTTCTTCTTTTTTTTTTCAAGAACTTTCTTTTTTTTCTTTTTTTTCAAACTTCTTTTCTTCCATTTCTTTTCTAACAGACTTTTTTTCATCAGCCAACCTTCCTTCCTTTTCTTTTTTTTATTCTCCAACTATTTCAAAATTTTTTTCAGCTTTCTCCCCCCACCATCATCAATTCAACCTCAAAGTACTTTCACAAGACTCACATATAGCAAAGTGATGAAGGGTTCAAATGGAGAAGTTTAAGAAAGAAATGAGAATTTAAGGTTCATTTATGTGCTCATAATCCAAAGAAAAGGCTTAGGCTCAACGTGGCTTCCCTAAAGTTTATCATAATCAGGTGGGACAATATAAGCCAAGAGAGTTAAACCTAAGTGCCCTTATCATTTTATCACACACAACCAATCACATGATCTTGAAATGCATTCAAAAGAGCAAGTTCTAGAATGAACAATTCAAATTCAATGCACTCAAGAAAGAAATTCAATAGAGCTTATAGATGATAGCTCGTTATGGCTCAAAAGCTCACAAAAATTGGGTATATTTGCCATGAAATCTAAAAAAAAATGAACCACAAAAATTTTGCAAAGAAAATCAGATTCCAACAGCTCCTAAACATCACTGCTACCCTCTCAATTATGCGTCGCCTCTTTACCTATCAAGATTTTATTCCTCAATTTATCCAACTCCATATCAACACACAATTCAGAGGACAACAAAACTAAACAAGACACAAGACATTGAGCAACTTTATACCACTTTCTACCCCAATTATCATATAAAATCCCTCCCCACACCTGAACGGTTGCTTGTCTCCAAGCAAAACACAGTATAAGAAAGACTAAACATGTAATTGGGTAGAGTACACCTGATTCAATTTTGGGTAGAGCTTTGACCACGATCAACCCTTGCAATTCGTATCACAGCTGTTAATCACAACAGAAAATTAAGATTGAACAATCAGACAATTTATTAAAAATAAAATAAATAAAAATAAAAATAAAGCGAGAAAATTGGGTTGCCTCCCAATTAGCGCCTTTGTTTATTGTCGTTGGCTCGACTTAGGTAAGGTATATCTTTCAAGTATGTGAAATTTCATTCCACTCCATCCTATCGACCTCAACAGTGCGAAACCCCTTATGATATTCCTTGAGTTCATGGTTCGGCCTCAAGAACGAGGACTTCAAGTGTTCGGGGAACACTTTCAACTCTAGCTTAGGCACTTCACCAAGCTTTTCTTTCTTCAATTTATTTTCATGCACTATCATGCTTCCATTTGCAATGATGGTGCCAAAGTTATCCCTGCGAATTAGTTTAAAACAATCATGCACCAAAGGCTCAACAACATTCATAGCAAAAACTGAATTAACGTCTGTAGGAGACTCCACAGGAAATTTAACAGAAGCTACATCTGAGGTGCTTGGACTCTGAGAAGAACCATGCAAAGCATTAACATAGCAATTCTGCTCCTCTTTATCCCAATTTTCAGCATCCTCCTTCATGATTCCATGATCAATTACTGTGTTTAATGCATCCTTGCTAGTGAGCTCGAAGTTTTTCTGGACAGTAGGCTCAATAGTACTCACAACAGAAAGCAAGTTAGCATCATCAGGATGTTTCATAGTATCATATATGTTAAATTTGATGATCTGCCCATCAAATTCCATAGTTAGAGTACCTTCACTCACATCTATCTTAGTGCAAGACGTGTTGAGGAATGGTCTCCCTAACAAAATAGGAGTAGAATTTGATGGGTGGTCATTCATTTCTAACACATAAAAATCAGCAGGGAATATTAGTTTATCTACCTGAACAAGAACATCCTCAATGACTCCATCTGGGTATGCCTGGCTTTGATCAGCAAGTTGGATGACAACTCCAGTCTTCTTCAACTCTCCCACACCCGGCTTCTCAAACACTGATCGAGGCATCACATTGATGGATGCTCCAAGGTTCAACATGGCTCTTTCCACTTTACAACTCCCAATCTGACAAGGAATTACAAACATGCCAGGATCCTTGCGCTTCTGAGGTAACGTTTGCTGGAAGACAGCTGAAACGTTTTCTCCCATCACCACTTTTTCATCTACTTTCAACTTCTTCTTATTGGTGCACAAATTCTTCAAGAACTTGGCGTATCTCGGAATCTGCTTAATTGCCTCAAGGAGAGGTAAATTGATCTGCACTTTCTGAAACACTTCAAGTAGCTGCATATCCTTCTCAGTGGTGTCCGATTTCCTTATTCTGCTTGGAAAAGGTAAACGGTTAATATCAAAAGGAATAGGGTCAGAATTTTTATCCTGATTTTTTTTCGACCTTCTGACACTGATGGGGTCAGTGTCAGTGTTTCGTTTCTGCACGTCAGATTTTTCAGCCCCAAACTGATCAGATTGACCCTCCACTGTTCCAGCAGGTTTTTCATCATCTTTTTCCATGTCTTGGTCAGGCTTTTTGATCGGTGCAACTTCCTCCAACTGTTTCCCACTCCGCAGTGTAATAGCACTCATATTCTTAGGATTAACCTCCGTTTGTGAGGGCAACTTTCCACTGTTTTGAGCTTGCATTTGGCCTACAGTTGTAGCCAATTGGGTTACTTGATTTTCCAAGTTTCTGATTGACGATTGAGTTGTCATCTTCAAGTCCTGAAAAGATGACTGTGTCATCTCTTGAAATTTAAGATTGCTGGCAGCCAACTCTTTCATCATCTGCTCAAATGAAGCTCCGGAACTTGAACCACCTTGTTGGCGATTTCCACCATCTTGAGGGTAATTCTGTTGCCTATTTGCCACTCTCTGCTCTTGAAAATGTTGTGGCCCCCTATTTCCTCCTTGTCCATTTCCATACCTCAGATTAAGATGATCTCTCCAACCCTGATTGTAGGTTTGAGAGAAGGGATCATAGGGTCGCCCCATAGCATTTACTTGCTGCTCACTAGGTGTAACCCTGCAATCAAGAGTAGAGTGGTTGTTAGATAAACAATATTGACAAGATGGAAGGTTTACCTCTTTTCCTTTTGCAAGATTCTCCACAGCAAGTGTTAACTTGTTCAAAGTTTCTTCCAACTTAGAGTCATGGACCTCCTTCACTTCTCTAATCGATGGATCACGTGTGCCAAACTGTTGAGTGTTGGCAGCCATGCTAGCAATCAAGTCTCTAGCAGCAGTAGGTGTTTTCATCATGAAAGCTCCACCGCTAGCAGCATCAAGCATGTTTCGATCCATGATCGACAACCCCTCATAGAAGTACTGCAACATCAACTGATCGCTTATCTGATGCTGGGGGCATGCTGACGTGAGGCGTTTAAACCTCTCCCAATACTCATGTAAACTCTCCCCTTGCATCTGACGAGCTCCAGATATCTCCTTGCGCAACACAGCAACTCTAGTGGCTGGAAAGTACGTTTGGAGAAAAAGCTTCTCCATTCCGGCCCATGTATTAATCGATCCAGGAGGGAGGTAATACAACCAATCCTTCGCCATGTCCTTCACTGCAAAGGGGAATGCCCTAAGCTTGACCATCTCCTCCGTCACTCCGGTTGGTTTCATGCTCATGCATACAACCGAGAACTCCTTCAAGAACTTGTGAGGATTTTCACCTGAAAGACCATGGAAAGCAGGAAGTAAGTGAATCAATCCTGATTTCAATTCAAATACCGTATTATCAGTGATCGCTGGAAAGTTAATGCATAACGGCTGATGGACTATGTCCGGATTTGCCAATTCATTCAAGGTCTTTTCCTCATTATTTCCAGCCATATTCTCCTCTCCTGACTTAGATCCTACAGTATCCTCCTCCTCTAAATCAGAAAAATCAGAATTCTCCTCTTCAAGATGAAATGGTCCAGCTGCAAGTTTGGACTCGGTACGGTTTTTTGCGGTTTCGCCAATGGATGAACTTGTTTCCTTCTTCTTTCGGGACTCTTTTCTCAACCTCCGGCAGTTCTCTCAATTTCAGATATGTATTCAAGTTGTTTTTTACCTGAAGATCGAGTAATCATCCACAGAAAAAGAAATTTCGAAAACAGGGCCTTCTGACACTGATGGGGTCAGTGTCAGTGTAACTGGAAATTTCAAAAATTCCAGAAAAATTCGAAAAAATTCCAGCACCTGTAACAATGCAAAATAATGTCAGAAACATAAAAAATTTAACAAAATTCAATTTTACTCCCCAAGCAAACGGCGCCATATTTGATATGCTGTCGCGGGCGTACCAAAATATAATTTATATTTCCAACTCACACTTATAGGTAGTATAGTAGTAAGTAGGGTCGAACCCAAGAGAGTATAATGAATCCTAATTAAATTAAAGTGTTACTAACATATGAAATAAATAAAAGGGGGGGTTTTGTTTGTGAAATATTGATAAATACTCAAATAATAAATCAACTCAATATTTAAATAACAAAGTAGATGAAAATTAATATAAAATTAACCAAGTGATAAAAGCCTAGTTTAGGATGTCGATCCCCTCCCGTTTACTAAATTACTTAATTATCTAAATATAAACATCTAGTATAGTACACAAACTCAAATCCCTAGATTGACGGTACGACCAATCAACCCGAATGTTCTTACGTTCATCAATTAGGGTACGACCACTAAATTGAACTATCTACGAGTGACCCTATGGATTCGAACTCGTAGATGCATTAAAACTCTAAACATAGGATTACTAGGCTACGAAATCTGGCTAGGTATCATACAACCTAGATTTTATTACACCTAGAGGGAATTATCTCTATTTGTTACTTAATCCAATTCCTACAACGATTACGGATTGTAGGTCATAGAATAACATTCAGCAGTTTAATAATTAAATAGGTGATCAGGCTAGAATAACTATCAAACCACAATTAAGAACATCACTGCATGTAATAAAATAAACTTGCACAAAAGGTTTAATGTAAAAATCATAAATAAATTAAATTAATTATTCAACAGGAGGTTCACGAATCCTAAATTAGAAAAGGGGATTAGCCCCGCATGTTCATAGCAAAAACGAAATTAAAATATAAAATTAAAGAACCGATTGATGTCTTGATTATTCTTCAGCTTCACGTAATCTCCTTGGAATGCTCCTGCTTCTCACGATCTTTTTTGGTGTGGAATTAACGTTAATATGCCCTCCAAATAACCGTGTTCTGCTGCCCAAAAATAGCGTATATTGGTTGTCCCAAAAATAAATATCTCCCATAAATATCTCTATCTTGATCCCCAAGTAATCTTGTTTGATCTCTTTCCTTACTTATCTCTTCCTAAAATATCTCAAGGATCTTTTCTTTTCTTGTTGACTAATCTATCGTGCCTTCTCCACAACATGGGCCTGACTTGAGGGTGATTGAAATCGCTGGATCGTGTGAGAAAATATATGAAAATATTCCAGCTGCATTTTCCTTATTTAAGCTGAATTTTCGCAGGTCCCTTCTGACACTGAGGGGGTCAGTGTCAGTCAATTTGGCAGCACGAATTTCCTGCACAAAACAGCCCGTTTCTACATCAATTTATAACATTAAATCCTCAATTAATCAAAGACAAGATAAGTCAATTTAGCATCCAAATAAGCACATAAGTCAATCAATTAAATATGAATTTCCACCAAATAATTATGCAAGAATATGACTTATCAACCCATAAGTGTACGTCTTTTACACTTGAGTGCGAGTGATATATACTTCCCGTGAGAATATGTGAATGGAGCATTTGAATTGGTGGTGATTGTCTTAACTTGTATGCTATGAATTGATTATTACATGTAATGATAGTTGCATGACCTAAGTTGAGGACAATTGTATTTTGAATGGGGTATTATTGGTCATAGTCCTTATTTCCCTGCTAATTTTCGTACTATCTCTCTCTCTCTCTCTCTCTTTATTTTTATTTTGTTGCCTCAGGACAAACAATTGGTAAGTTTGGGGGATTGATGAGAGGGAAAATAAGCATGTTTTAGTATCCAATTTAACACATTCTTGATGAGAATTGTTGTTATATATTAGCAAAAGTATCTTATATTTGATTTATGTGAGAAAAAGGTGCACTTGAGGTGTTTTATTGTGTTTTAGGTGGAAAAGGGATCAAAAGTGGAAAGATGAAGAAAAGGTGCAACTTGTGTATGAATGCTGAAAAATGCACGTCCAACTTGTGTAATTTTTCTGTGTTTGTGTGAAGATGAAAACTGGTGGTGTGATACATGATTAGAAAGCCACTGAAAAGAGTATCACTTTGGCGTAAAGAACACCTCAATTGGAATCCAAACGAGAAAGTTATGATCAAAATAATGACATCGCGCTAGTTGTACCGAACAGAACAGTTGTGTCACTTTCCATGTCTTTTTACACCTTTAAATCTTAGATTTTTTTGTGAGTTTGTTATATGGATAGAAATCCAAGAAAGAAAGAATCACGTGAGCGTAAGAATTACTCAAATCGGAGTCCGGATGTAGAAGTTATACGCGAAGCGGTGAGACGATGCAAGTGTGGTTCAACCATGATGATGTGGTTCAATTAGCCATGAAGGTCGAACCATATGCCTAAAGTGTGTTAAATCGCTGATTTCGATTTGACCATGGTTCGACCAAGCCAATAGGTCGAACCAAAGGCCTGTGACAGCTCCAAATCCGATTTTTACACCCTAGTGCATGTTTCTGCATGTTTTCTTCTTAAAAAGTCCATCTAAGGTCCATAAGGAGAGCTTACATGTATAAAAAGGGACGTAGATGACACCAAAGATTGGGAGAAAACCACAACACAATCATCCTACAACCTACAAGGGGGGATCACCCCCCAACCATCATCCACATCCTTTCCTCCATCCATCCATCACTTGGAAGATTTGTCTATGGAATCAAGAGCAGAACCAAGATGAGGATTCAAGACGGAGAAGGACGGAATGACTCCCACATCTAGGATTTAATCATTTTCTAATTTATCTTGTATTTTTCGGACATTAAGATCTATCCAACCCCCATGATTGTTCTTCGAAACGTCTTGGGCTAGAACTATTTTTGTAGATCTAGGGTTTTGAAAGTTTTTACGAATTAATTAAACTTTAGTATATATACTCCGTACAACACTACTTGCGGATTTATTTTATATATGATTATGCTTTCTTAATCCATATTCACGGTCGTTTTGTGCATCTTCAATTGGTATATAGAGTCTGAATATATATCTTGGTTGTAGATTGAGTGCGTTCACTGATGCGCATTTTCTTTACACGCAAAATTAATCCCCAAGTATTAAGGATATCAGTTGCAGCTTAAGCAAGTGACCAAGTGAAATATCGAACCCAAAGGACGGCGTATCATCAATTTAATTATTATCTACATTAATTAAGATGAAAAACAATAAGAGTTGTGGAATTAATTATCAACTAAAATACTAAAATTAAATAACAAATAAAATAAAATAGCACCAAGTGAATATCGTTCCCACGAGATAGTTATAAATTTAATAAGTAATTCTATATGATAATTCAATTGCAAGACAAATCTGGGGGTTTTTGAAAAGGATAATAATTAAACTAATTAAAAGTAAAATTAAATAATTAAACTAAATATGAAATCAAATAAATTACGCAAGAGAAAATGACTTAACAGTTCAAGGATGGAGAATTGGTAATGCTCGGGCAAACAGTTTAACTATATATGACTAATTTATCTATACCCAAATTAATTACCTGCAGACATTTATAAGAGGATCACTAAGACTAGTTAAATCACCTTGATTGGGTAGGATTTAACACTTATAATGAGCTGAAAAACCTAGGACCAATAAGAAATTAATTCTCTCTCCCTCTATAGGTACTTCATGCTAAATTCCATTAAAGGCTAGAGCATTAAACTTCCCTTTCTAGGTATACGATTGTTAACCCCTTTTGTCTCTTTACAAATTACCTAATAATGACGTTTTACCAAGTATTTAATATCTCAAATTGATTGTATAACACTCTTAGATATTATAGGCCAATCTCCTAAGACTGTCACATGAAACAACAATTATTATGCATAAATAAAGAATTCTATTAACTATCAATCAGTGATACCGTCAAGAATAATTAAAGGAATCAAAACTAAAAAACACAATAATATGAAGTCTCAAAATATCCTCTTCAATAAGGAAATAAACAATCTGCAGAGTAATAAAATCCAAATCTAGGGCAATCAAATCACATAGTCAAAAATGTCTAAAGCCCTACCATTACCACAAAGAAACTTAGCCCATGGATTTACGAGGGCAAATCACAAAAAATATAATAAACCCTAACCATTGTGCTAAAATAACAAAAAAACTAAAAATAAAGAACCCTTTTTGAAGACTCTGTCTCTTTAATCTTTATCTCTGTTGGAATTTCTGTCTCCAATGAGTGGGTGAATGTTGTGATGATGAGGGACGGAGAAATTGGGCGAAAGATACGAGCGTGGCTGAATGGTGTGAATCCTTTCGATCTGGGAATTGTAATCAGTTATGTATGCGTGAATGGTGGGGTGATAAGCAGCAGCAAGGGCTTTTCTTCTCATGGGCCAATGACGTGGCAAGGTTGTGAAATGAGATGCAAGTTGTGTTGCAAAGTGGGCTCTTCAGCTGCATAGGAGTTCTTTAATTTTAAAATTATTGACCCACTATTATTTTGCACTCAAAAGTCAATCTTAACTTTTCACATGTTGGGCCCGTTAACTCATCACATTTGAAAGCCCATATTTGCATGATACTTAGTACACGTGACATGAGGTGTAATATTGGGCAAACATTTGAGAATTTTTGAAAATTTCGGCAGCAGCTGCACAATCTCACTATTTAATTCATAACTTCTTCATCCGAATTCCGAGGAGGTGATTCTTGCGCTCACGCGATCTTTTCTTCCGTGGATTTCCAATCATGTATCATAAGACTGATTCAGACTTCCACACGAATACAGAAAAATTATAGAAAGTAGTCCTTTGTTTTTACACAAATTCACCTTTCACCCCAACTTTGCATTTTTTATCCTTTTACCTATCAAAACACAATAAAATACCTTTCAAGCAACTTTTAGTCAATAATAATTTAAAGTATTAAGATTTGTATACATTCAAAGAGGTATCAAATTGGACCCTAAAATACATGAATTTCCACTCTCATCAAGCCCCCCAAACTTAAGGTGTTGTTCGTCCTCGAACAACGAAACGACAAACCAAGAGAAAATAATGAGATGGAAAGTCATGTTCAAAGGGAAGGATCAAAACATCAACTAAACCTCCAAAAGATGTAATCAATCTCAACTTGGTTCACATAAATTCAAACTCAAAAGCATCAATTCATTCATAACATGCAAGTTAAGATACTTACTTCACCAATTCATGTGCTCAATCCACCTATGCTCATAGGATATATATAGTATAACTCTCATGATCATGGTGTATAAAGTGTACACCTATCGGGTTATATATATATATGTGCTCTTAAATTCAATTCAAGTGCATGCATAACCATAAGTTTGCCTATTGTCTTAACTCTCCTTTTACTTATAGCTAGCAAATTATGAATCAAAAAGATTTTTTTATTTGGTTGTAACGTAGGCTCTTTAGACAAGGTAGAAAATTTATGAACAAGTGACTCAAACTTGGATCAATCAAGTGGCCATCTATCATGATCTATCCTTTTCTTCATCACTTTCTTTTCAAGCACAACTCCTCAGCAACTCCAAATTATTTATTTCTTTATTCAACCATAGTAATAAGAGAATAATTTTTCTTCTTTTCTTTCAGTATTAGGGGTACTAGATTTGTGCACTACCCCACCAATATTTTTTTCTTTCTCTCCATTTGTTTTTTTTCTTTTTAACTCTTTCTTTTCCATTTTTTCTCTTTTTTCAACTCAATAGAATTTTTATATCCTTTTCTCTTTCTCCTTTCTTCATTACCCTTTTCAACTCCAACAAATTCACATTCTTCTTCTAACTATTTCAACAATTACTCAATTGATCCAAGTAACACAAGAAAAATCAATAATGATTAAGCTCAATGGGTTATTCAAAGAATGAATATTTAAGGCTCAATGGGCTTACTAAGGATTCAATGAATACAGTTAAAGTGTATGGAAAATATGGGCTAAAAATTACAGATGGCCTAATATCATTTTCATAATTCGTTAGACTATTCTCGAATATTCAAGGAGACTCAAGACAAGTTCTAAAATACACGTACAAGAACGATACGCTCAAGAATAAAAATATCATGTATCAATGTATCATAATTTAAAGGCTCAAATCTCACTTGGCTTTTTCATAGAATGAACGAGCACTCTTCAAGGTTATGCATACATCATAACAAGCACATTAAGAACTTCAACTACTTAAGAATTCAAGCATGTTTCCCTTATCAATCATAATCAACATCTTATCAAAGATATCATAAAAGCTCATAGATCCCCATTGAAATTCATGTCATAGAATTAAAGCTCATGCTCCTTACTCATAAGAATTCAAAACTCACAGAAAAATTTAGAATAAGAAACGAAGTAACCTGATTTTAATCTCCTTCACATCTTGCAAGTTCCTCGAATTGTTCAACTCGGTCAGACGTAGGCCTCAGATATAACTCACTTCTCTTCATTCCAATACTCTCTCAATAAATAAAGCTCAACACAAAACTCATCATCATATGAAAGATAAAAATATTGGAGACAGAGTACCAAGGGATACATAAAAATAAACGAAAAACACACAAGACACCTGTATAGTTGCAAAAAAATTCAAAAGATTGAAATAAATTAAAAAATTCTAAAAAAAATCGACCTCCAAGCACATAGACACTAAACAATGCAGAGTAAACATACCTGGGTGCGGATGGAACAAGGGAAGAACATCACACCCCCAAACTTAGATAAAAACGTGAGTTGAATCTAAGTTTCAAAGGATGTTATTACCTCAAGTGTAAGCACGCACCTCGAGTATAATTCACCTAGCACAAGACACAATAAAAACAAAATAAAAATAATAAAATGGTGGGTTGCCTCCCACCAAGCGCTCTTGTTTAACGTCGAGGAGCTCGACGGAATGCAGACTCAGAGATTTTTGGACTCATGCATCAACACTTCTTCTTCATATTTTATCTTCACTTTGAAGTGTTGTTTTGCCATCTTTCTATCCATCCACATTATCTCTCCCTTCTTATTCTCAAGGATCAAATTATCTGGATCTCTATCTTTATATGCTTTCTTCCTATCAACATCAAGATCAGACAAATTAGAGTCACATATATCCGGAGGGACTGGTGGAATTTGAGTCCATGTTCCTCTTTCAATCCATGGCATATTTCTTCTATCATACCTGCAAACATTCACAGTACTCAAACAATCTGTTAGTTCATTAGATAAAATATCAGATGAAAAATCAGATTCAACATTAGTAGCATGAGTAGATAAAGAAGGAATGTTGCTGATGCAAGTTTTCAATTGATCCTCAAGCAAAATCAATAACAGCTTCTCCTCTACACTCTCATCAACATCAATGGACTTGAAGCTGGACTCTTCAGAATGATGATTCAAAGCATCAAGTGAGAACACGATCTCCTCGTCCCCCACTCTAAGCTTCAACTTCCCATCTTCAACATCAATCAGAGCTCTAGTAGTGGCTAAAAATGGTCTACCCAAAATTAGAGGCACATTACTGTCTTCTTCCATATCAAATACCAGGAAATCAACAGGGAAGAAGAACTTATCCACCTTCACTAGTACATCCTCAACAACTCCTCTAGGGTGCGTAACAGACCTGTCAGCAAGCTGCAATGTCATCGAAGTAGGCTAAAACTCCCCAAAACCAAGACTCTTGGACAAATTTAAGGGCATAAGATTTATGCTAAGCCCCAAGTCACACAAAGCTCTGCAAGTGTCATTCTTTCCAATCTGCATTGGGATGGTGAACTTAACCGGATCTTTTACCTTGGTTGGCAACTTCCTTTGAATGATGGAACTGCACTCCTCAGTCAAATTTACCATCTCTTTGTCCACTAAAGTCCTCTTCTTAGACATGATATCCTTCAGAAACTTCATATAGTGTGGCATTTACGCAAGTGCTTCAGCAAAGGGCATGTTGATCTGGATTTTCTTGAAGATATTTACGAACTTTTGAAACTTCTCATCAAGACCCTTCTTCAACTGCACATAGGGAAAAGGAATTGGATATTTCGTCTTTGGAATCCCCAAGCTGTTTCACTCAATTTCATTCTTTTTATTCATTTCTCTCTTAGCTCTTTCCCACTTCTTCTCAATGACAATGGGCTGCTCAATATCTTTCTGAAATCCCACAGTATCAGTATGTTGATGTTGAGGAACAGAGTCGTTACCAAGAGAAAAATCAGGCTCACAAGATTGTGGACGAGTGATAGGCATGTGATCATGCCTAGAGCCGTGTGATGTGCCGTGCATGGTGCTAGGCATGTGCTCGCCATCGTGCGCTTTCACACGGAAGTCACTGTGTGATGCCGCACAGTTCGTGCCATGTAATTCCTCGGGTGCTTCTCTATCAAACTCGATGCCATGCGAGGGGCCATGTGTTGATGAGGGCACTCGGTTGCTGTCGTGCACCTCATTCCACTGGTCGGCATCGAGTGTCCTCGCACAGTGCTGGCCGAGCACCCATCCGGTGGTGTACGGGTGAGCATGGTAGCACCCGTGTGTGCCCTCGAACCTATCTCCACTGTATTCTATATCCGACATCCTTGGTCCCTCGTACTGTATACCACTCCTCAAAGTAATATCATAGCATTGATGTTCTTTTGGATTCAACTTAGTCTGAGCAGGAAATTTTCCTTTCTGTTGCAACTTACCCACTACAACATTCAACTGACTGATAGCAAGATCTATTTCTTTCTGTTTCCTTTCTGCTTCCTTGTACCTTGCTTCAGCTTCTTTATGTCTCACTTCAGATGTTTTCTGATTTGTGACCATAAGTTTGAGCATCAAATCCATCTTATCTTCCATTGATGATCTCCCTTCTACAGGTTTTTGAGCTGGATCAATTCCCGGAGGTGGTGCAACTGTTTTGTTAGAATTTGAGTAAGACAGATTCTCATCCCTTCTCTGATTGTTGAAGTTTGAATTTCCTAGGTTACAACCTTGATGAAATTGATGGTTGTTCCCTTGGTCATTTCTCCCTCCAAACTGGTTGTTCGATCTGAAATTCTGTCTGTTTCTACTATCTCCTCCTTGGAACATAGCATAATATGCCTCCTCGAACTGCTCTTCATCTCCAGCTTTTGTTACCTCTTCTCTATTCCCTTTAGTGAGACGATCTATCTTGTTATTCAATTCATCTAAGCGATCATGGAGAGCGGACACTTCACTATTTCCAGCTTGTATTTCAATTTTCGCTACTTTATCAAAAGAAGCATCTCCATCTGCTTTTTCTGCTGGCCAATCATAAGTGTTTGCAGCCATCTCCTTGAAGATCTCTTCCGCTGCCTCTGCAGACTGTTTAAATATGGATACACCTACTGTCGCATCCACCAACACTCTTGAATCTCTTCTTAGGCCTTGATAAAAGAAACCTAAGTAAGTATCCTTTGAAAATCTGTATTTGGGACAGCTCTGCAATAGCTCCTTGAACCTCTCCCATGCCTCGTAGAAACTCTCCAAGGATTCTTATTTTAATTGTGTGATCCTTTTTCTTATCAGGAAACTCTTGGATGGAGGAAAGTACTTATTTAACAATCTATCTGCTAATTATTCCCAACTTGTACAACATCCTTGAGGAAGGTTGTTGTACCACTCCTTGGCTTTCCCCGTAAGTGAGAACGGAAAAAGCCTCATTCTGATTGCATTCTCCGGAACATTCTGTGCTCCTGCGTCCTAGAATATTCATCAAATAACTGCAGATGCTCACTAGGATTCTCCAAAGAATTCCCACTAAATTGCTGTCTCTTCTGTTGGCGTTCGATCATTTGGTTAACATGAACCGTTAGGGTTCCATACGATTCTACTGTAGCAGAAGCAAAAAAGCAGAATCATATTACCTTTCACCAGGGTTGATGTAGAGGATGATCAGCAGCAGCAGTAAATAACCTTTCGGTCTTCTGCTGTATTTCCAAGTCTGATCTTGACGTCGTGTGGGCGACGATCTTCAAGATCTCCTCAGTCTTCTATCATCCCTTTCCTCTCACGTTTTTAGGCACATGAAATAATTAGTTAGGGATCCAGATAAGGTGAGGTGACTTATATACATGGGCTACAGTAGGGACCAGGAGGAGAAATTAGAGTTGGGCCTCCATTGGGCTTAAGTATCCAAGCTTAACCCAAAGCTTATACTTAAATCCAATAATAATAATAATATATTCCACTAAAATATTATTACTGCACTACCGTTCTAATCCCATAATTACGTTATGGGCTCCTTCTTATTATGAACCCGTTAGTCTCCCTATGTTTAAGATACAATGTCTATTAATTAATTAAGTTACTGACAACTCCATTAATTAATATCTCATCCGAGAGTAGTACCACTCAATCTCATTATCATGCCGGGATAAATCCACCTGCAGGGTTTACATGATATTCCTTATGAGCTCCTCAAGGGGACATCATCAACCTATGACGGACATGGAATCCTTCTACAATCAACAACACACCATAGAGACAACACTACTTTCCAACTCACCGAGTTTGTTAATTTAATACATGTAAATCTCACCCATTGATAAATCAGAGAAGTACATACTGTCCTATGTGTCGAGGTTATTGTATAGGGATTAAGAGCACGAACTTCCATAATAACAGAGATCAAGTTCTTCTATAAGTTAGTATAAGTCGAACGATCTCAAGCGGTCCTGCTCAATACACACAAGTGCACTAGTATGATTCTATAGCTGAGATAAGCTAATACCAAACCACACTACAACCATCCCAATAGAGAGTCCCCGTCTATCTCGGTTGTGATCATCTGTTTATACTTATAAGGAAACCGATAATATGATCTTCCGCGTGTTGTCGCACAACATATTATCTATAGTATAAAGTAAGTGGACTATTGCATCGAACATATAAATAAATTATAAGACGCAATCATTTGATCATATGATTCTTATTTCAAATAAATTGTTTAAATATTGTTCATACTAAAGCTAGACTTTTAGTATACAATTCAACAGGATTCTCCAAAGGATTCCCACTAAATTGTTTAAACATTGGTCATACTAACTGCAGATGCTCACTAGGATTCTCCAAAGGATTCTCACTAAATTGCTGTCTCTCCACCATCCGGATCAATCCGAAAGGTAACTCAAAACTCTCTGCGGTGATCGCAGGTCCATTCAACCAGCATTAGTAGTGTGCTTCAATTTATATTGGTCCCGCATAGGCATCGGGGCCTGATCTTCAGCATCTTAGCTGCTTATACCTGTGCTCACGTAGAATGTCAGAACTGGTTGGATTTAAAAATAAAAATAAAATAAAATAAAAACAAGTAAAATTTAACGTCCTACAAAAAAATAAATCACTATAGAATTAAACTTAAATCTATAAACTATCTCGGGCAACGGCGCCAAGAACTTGATCCCATATTAAGTGCAGCCTTTCAAGTGATATAATAGTTTCTTAAAAGAGAGACATTAAATATATTATGGTTTGATATAATAGTTTATTTTTTTGACAATTTTTTTAAATTTGATCCCGTTATTAAGTGCATCCTTTCAAGTGATAGGTTGGAGCAATGGAGATAGAGATGATAAAGCGAATACGATGATGAACTTGAACATGAAGATGATTGATTTTTAAAGAAAAGTGCAAGAAGGATAAAGACTGAATAATAGATTTTTTTTCAATATGTACTTTGTCATGTTCATGAAATTTAGGCAAATTGTACATATTTGTTATGATTTAAATTTTAGTTTTGATATTTATCGATATATATTAAATTAGATTTATTTTCTATTTTTATTCTACATAGCATGAATAAATAATAATAATAATATAATAATAATAATAATAATAATAATAATAAATATTTCATAAATAACTAAAATATTTTTACTTGTGTTAAATTACATTCTTAAAAGTGATACAATTATTATGTGATTAGTGTTATATTATAATTAAAGAGTTAACAAAACAATATACATAATGTTACATTATACCTAAAAGTGTTAACAATATATTATACATAATATTACATTTATATTGAAAAGTATTAACAAAAAAATGTTACATTAGAAAATGTAAATGTTACATGTAGAGTATATGTAATATTTTTTAAAGTGTTATCATAAGCTAAAATAGTGTAACGTTAGATATTAGGTTACAGGGGCAAAAACGACACCGAAAAAAGTATTACTTATGACGTATAATAATATTTTTAATTGTTAAGTATCATTTTTTGGGTATTACATAATGATATACTAATGTTGTAGTGCAAAGAGTAACGATATCTTGACAAAGTCTCTTGTAAGACGCAGCTGATGTGATATGAATTGTAAAACGCATTAAAATATGATTGTTATATAGCTAAAGTATGCTTGTTGATAGCTAAAATGCACTCCCTTCATCCATCCTTAATGTATCCATTTGCTTTTTACACGTGAATTAAGGAGTATTATTATTTTATATGTAGTAAGTAGTTGTATTAGTGGAGGATGTGGGTTTAGTATTCCAAAAAAAAAATAGATTAATGATGGACGACCCAAAATGGTAAAATGGATATATTGATAGTGGACGGATGTAGTATATTTTAAAAGTATGATTAATAATGCATTATAGTATAATTTTTTATGTTATAATATACTCCCTTCGTCCCACGTTAAGGTTCACGTTTTTCATTTTGGATTGTCCCAACTTAAGGTTTACATTTTTTTTATCAAGTTGGACCCACACAAAATAATTAATTATTCTATATAGGGCCACACACTCCATATTAAATATTATTTATCTTATACCATTACATATTATAATATTATATATCTTAATTACTTGCAAAAAGCAAACATAAGCCTTAACGCGGGACGAAGGGCGTATAAAAATACTTTAACTAAAAATAATAATACTCACTCTGTTCCCTTCAAAATGTCTATTTTTTCATTTTGGGCGTCACACCCAAAAGTTCCCTTTTATTTTTTACGTACAAGGACCCACACAGAACCACTAATATAATTAAAATATGGGGCGCATACACCCACTAATACAACACCTCATTACACATTAAATAATAATATTGCTTAATTCAAGTGCAAAAAATAAGGGGAGTATATATTTTAGTTATATAATAAACCTACTTTAATCATAGGTTGATTGTCTCATATTAAAAAGGCGCCGAATATCTATACTTCTTTTTTTACTTCATACACCCTTTTTTCAATACATACATCATATTTAAAAAAATAAATATTATAAGGATAAATAGACCCACTTTAAATGACACATATACCCTTAAGGTATATACCCACCCAAATTATTTTAAAATTACTCAAATTCTCACTTCACTCATGCATACTTCATACTACTTTCATTTAAACACCACATTCATTCAACCAAACTCGTACACCCCATCATTATCATCCACATTCTCATTCAATTGGAAGAGAAAGAGAAGAAGAACAAAAGTAGAAGAGAAACTCAAACTCACGCCTCCACAATTTGAAGAGAAAGAGAAGAACAAGAATAGAAGAGTTAATATTGTTTAGAGTTAAAAATTAAGTAAATGTGTTAGAAATTTAGGGTTTTTGTGCTAATTGTGAAGTTATATTGTATTATTTTTGTCTCAACACATAAACTATATAAATGTTGGGTCATTGTGATTGAGCATGTATTGTGTTGAAATAGGATGTAACGTTCAACCCTGGTTTTACGCCAGAAACTGACTGTTCGTCTAACACTGTACGAGAGTTCTTATAATTTTTGTATAATACCGGATGAGAGTTTCTATTATTTTCATCCAATAGCGGACGAATGTTTGTATAATTTTCGTCTACATCGGATGAACAATCTTAATATTTTCGTCCAACGTTGGACGATTAATCTACTTTTGTCCCTGGATGGTCGTGAAATCCGCAACTCCAGCTAAGTTCAAGTACTAAAAAGTAATATTTAAATCGGTCAAACATTTAAAATAATATATTTTAAGCCTCTATATTGTTTCTTCATACGACATTATACTTCTTTGATAAGTTTTGGGATTGAGATGAGATGAATTGAGTTAGAATTTTCATTCTTTTGTTAAAATATAAAAAATGAAGAGATTGAATGCTTGAGAGGGTGGTGAATGTTAGAGGTGTGAAGATGTAAGAGTGTTATGTGGGTGTATGAGGTTATTTTTTATGAATTAAGGGTGACGGGGATAATCATTAGGGGTATTATAGGTTTGTTGTTTCTTAGTATTTTTGTAAATATGATGAAATGGGTGTACGAGGGAAAAAAGTGAGTGTAGATATATGCGGACGATTAAAAATTGTCACCTAACCTTACCTAACCTTATTCTTATAAGTTACTAATATATCACGTACTAGCATTTATTACTAGTGTTTATTATTTATTATTATATTTCATTACCATCAAATAGCGGACAACATTGATCAAATATATTTTTTTCTTAAATATCAAGGTGAGTTGTTACTATTAATAAATCATAGAAAAGACCATACAATAAGCAAACTGATAACAGTATAACTATTGTTCATAGGAAATTATATGCATTAGAAAGATATAAATGAAAATACAGTCCATACAGAAATAGAAAAGATGGAAAAATTGCACAGGCAACGAAGCCTTTGCAAAGGCAAAGTAGCAAACTTATCTAAAATGATAGCATGTTCTATTCATATCATTGAATAGGGTAGAATGAATAAAGAATGGCACTGTGTTCATCCAAACCAGCTCTCCTCCTATAGTGGATAGTGCATCTGCTCTATATATGGGCGTGACTTTGAAGCAGATGCTCTCAATGATGTCTTTCACTTCTGCCACCGAGCTATCAGCCTCCAAAGAGATAAATGGGGCCTGTTCTGTAAGGGTGTGCACCACCAACGTTGAAACTGTCTCCAGTCAAAGGGAATGCTGCAGCAAGCTCTGTCTCTAGTTTAAAGCCTCTCCCAAACCTGCTTGTATAATAGCAGTGAACAAACCCCTGCTGTTTCTATATAACTCTCCGCCTGAGATCATGCGGTGAGCCATTCGCATGGCCATCTGTATTTACTTTAATCCAACCCGGGCACAGCAGGATCTACTTGACTGGTGCCTTCCCAGGTGCTCCCGAAGTAATGTAATGTAGTGTAGGTAGATCCTCTTATGAATTATGCATGTTGACAGTATTGTGCATATTTGCCTCCCGAACAAGAGCCATCACCTGATCAGCATGGCAGTGATCTTCGAGACCCTTATCCCCTTGTCATTCATTTGCTGATCTTAGCCATCATAAGCCATATTGTTACAAAATACCAAATGATCCAGATATAATTGACAACTGCCAGCCTCCATATCGATATAACCTGCATGCTCGCTCTCATGTCTATCACTTGCATGATGAAACAAGCAAAGTTTTTATCTATATGAATTTTCCCGCCAAAGTAAAATCCCCCCGGGATGTGCTGCAGAACAAGAGAAGATACCCTGCAATAGATAAAAAGAAGTTCCAAACTCAAATGTCTCCTCTTCAGCCTAACATAAGTAGCACCTAGAGGGGCACTTGAAGCCTCGCTGAGTGAGGGTATCAGTATAATTGTTGTTTATAAGAGACAACAAATTCAAAGATATGCCTCCCTGCACTCCGGAAGCTACCATGAGTTGACGCTTCGGCTCTGCATGAAAAAAATATGCACGGTGATCATGTTTAAGTAACGGGCATGCAAACTCAACTCGCTGCCAAACTCAACCTTCTAAAGCAGTAAGAAATGAACGTGTATCTGATTTACTAAATTGAAAGATGCAGAGTTTTTGAGTAAACCAAGTTGGATACTCCACAAGTCACTGAAGCGGAGATATCCAACCCTGATTCAGGCTTCAAATGTCCTCAAATTACATTTTTCTTGCTGTTCAATTATGGTTCAAATAAAAAGAATTATAGAGAAGGAAATATTAGCTTAAAGATACCGGTTAAAATAGACAAGAAGGCTAGGAAGAAGATACTGGTAAAAATAGACAAGAAAGCCATTCTGTAAGAAGAATATAGAGAAACTACAGATAGATATCATCACTTAATATTTATAAATCATAAAAAACTCCATATAGTTACTCATTCCACACAACATCCCAATACCTATATATTCATTAAAAAAATGAATGACCTTCAAAAGCCGATTCATTCCTCTGCATTATTCCATTTGAGAAACTCAACTAAAGTAATCAAACCATATCACATGACCTATAATTCGATAGGACTTCAACATGAATAGTATTTAAGAATCACAAAATGAGTGCAGGAGTTGCCCTCTGTTAGTCTCATCATTGAGAACTTCCAGCAGATTGTCAAGCAAACTCCAGTAACAATCCCCTCAGGATTCGATAACGTGACTTGTATGATGCCATTATCCAGCACAACCTGAAAGACATTATGGTAAACTCTCAATAGGAAGGTGTTCACAGTAGTAACATCTCATGTCCATCAACGTAAAAGAAGACGGTGTACTTACATGACTATCTTGAATGTATAAACGAATCCCTATAGGCGCCATGATTCCAGCGCCATAATTTTCAGTGTTTTCTTAAGAAAATTATGCGTCATCCCACTAAGCAAGCCACATTTTACAGTTCTTGAGTAAAAGAAAGGTTGTTCATAACCTTCTTACCTTTATGCAACCAATCTTCAGAGAAAGTAAAAGCAAACTTCAAATTGTAATTATCTCAATATGTCATACAAACTTATTAGAATATATACAACTCTCTCTCTCTCTCTCTCTCTCTCTCTTCTCTCTTCTCTCTCACTCTTTCTCTCTCTCTCCCATTTATATGAACTATTAAAGCAACCATTTGGAACTAGTTTATGGGAGTTAGATTACACCACATTATAATAAAAAATCTACTTAATATGACTAATTAAAATACAAATGGAGTAAATAAAAATCAAGCAAGAGAGTAAAAGGTCAAATGCAAAAGAATAGAATTTCAGGTTTATCACCTCTTTGATTAAAGAAAACATTACAAACGATAATTGTAATGATTATACTTAATAAACCTAATCTATTAGGTAGTACTTAATAAACCTATTCTATTCAAGAGAATAAAGGTGAAATGCAAAAGAATAGAATCTCAAGTGTATCACCTCTTTGATTGAAGGAATTGTTATGATTCTACTTAATAAACCTAATCCATCTATCACATATTACTTAATAAACCTGTTTTACTTAGACGTAACTGGATATTATACAACTCAACCTTGAAGAAGCACATGACCGTGCACTCGGTGCTCAAGTCTAAGTTATTGGTGTTGTTCGGATGCACATAAATATATCATTTGAAATCTTTGTAATGAGATGCAAAGTTCCTTGTGCAACGTAAAAGTGACTGCTTATCTGCCCACTTATTTCCCCATTCATCATCTTCACTTCTTAAAATGCAAGGTCGGCCTTCCATACATCTCTTCCAGAGCTTGTCAAATCTACAATCTTTATCTACAAATCGTTGATCCCAATCCTGACATTTAATCATGTCTTTCATTAGAAAATCATACGTTTGTCATCCCAAATCTTTCGAGTTGATGCGCTTTCCGCACCTCAAAATGAACCGTATTACCTCATCATGAGGTGAAATTGACAAATGTGTTTTCAATATGTACCCTCCCGTGCTTTTCTTTGGGATCAACTAATCTTAGAGTACTAAGAAGGTGGTCGAGGACACCATTGTGAGAACTAAACAACTTTGTTATAACACTCTTAGCAGACTCAAAATCTTTTTTCCGAGTTGTATGATTACCGGGATAGAAGCACACTAATACAAACTTCACAGTTTTATTTGGATAGATTCTCATATGATCGATTGAGAATCCATTGACGGAAGAGCCCCCTACATGGATTTCAGAAAGGTATGTGAACATTTCCTGGAGTACCTTTCGAATATCTTGGTGGAAATAATAATGGTAAACAGAATTTCCCCTATGAACCCCAAGCTGGACCTCATCATTTGAAATCCATTTTCCAAGATGGATAGGTAGCCATTCATTCAAAAATATCTTGATAGAAAGACCCACATCAACATAAACCTGATGTTTCTTTACCGTATTGTAAAATGAAGTCTATAGAATGTGAGGGCTTTGAACACTAAATGTCTTCCCCGAGAGTTCCCCGTCCATCACGTAAATACTCACACTTTTAAAGCCCTCGTTCTGTAATTTTCTTTCATGGCTTTTTACGTAGTACTCATACATATATTTACCCGTAATTATTTCTAGTTTATCCGGCTCGCTTGATTCGCCCTCCGATATCTTTGACTCACTTGTTTTACCCACCAATATTTGAGAGAGAACCTCCGACTCGACGAATGCAGGAATTTGAGGCTACTAAACCCTAGACATTTGTTTATATCAATTCTATTTTAGCCGTATTAAAACTTTTAATAATAATAAATAAATATATTCTGATTCTATCTTATCTTATCTAATCTAATCTAATCTAATATAATCTAACCTACACATATATAAAATCAAACATAAATTTCTACTTTTGTTTAACTTTTTTAAATTTTACTTTATTAAAAAATAATTCAATTTTAATCTTATCGTCCAATTAATGCTTTTGATTTCAATTATAAAATTTAATTTAATGTCAAATACTTGGATGAAACTTTCTAACGTCCACTTATTTGAGACAGATTCTACATTGGCTCATTAACCATATTTTAAAGGATCTTGTTTAGTTGTATCAAATCGGTAAATAATTATGGATTTGATTTAATTAGGTCTTTCATATTATATATATTTATATATTACTACATTTTTTTCTTTTGATTTACTCCCTCCGTCTCCTTGATACGTACTCCACCCGTCCCCCAAAGTATTTCACACTTTTCTTTTTCATCTATTCCTCAAAGTATTTCACACTTTACTTTTACTAAATTTGATAAAAAATACATACACATCCCAATATAATACTTACTTTTACTTACTTTTTTACATCATCCAACAATTTTACACACTGTTTTCATTAAATCAACTAAAATATATTTTCTCTTTCTTACTTTATACATAAAAATATAATTTTTTTAAAATTCCGCGAAAACCAATACGTGAAATACTTGTCGGGACAGAGGGAGTATTCATTTTTTCATTTTGATCAATCCCATTATAAAGTATCCATTAGCCTTTTTGAATTGATGTGACCTACAATCACTAGACATGACCTCAAACTCAACAATAATACAAATACCCACTATACATTAAAATATTATTTCTCTCACCTTACTAGACATTAAATTATTAAATTCCTTAATTTACGTGCAAAAAGTAAACAAATACCATCAAAGGGATGGAGGAAGTATATTTTTTATTATTTAAAATTTGTGATTCATTTAATTTAAAATTTTTATTTCTCTCTCTCTCTCTCTCTCTCTGCCGCGCACACATATAGTAAACACCACCACATATATAGTTTTTCTTCTCTTAACAAGAAAGAAAACACTTTATTAATTTAAATTTATCCTTAAGCTTTAGCAATGAAATGCTCTCTTTGTTGTTCCACTAATGTCTGGTGGATTATATATAGCTATCAAGAATGAGTAAGTTCTTAAGATCACTCCCATTTATATGAATTATTAAAGCAGCCTTCTGGAACTAGTTTACTGAATACACGATATTATAACAAGAAAACTACTTAATATGACTAATTAGAATACAAATGGAGAAAATTATAATCAAACAAGTGAGTAAAAGTTCAAATGCAAAAGAATAGAACTTCATGTTTATCACCTCTTTGATTGAAGAAAACATTACAAAGAATAGTTGTCATGGTTATACTTAATAAACCTAATCTATTAGGAAGTACTTAATAAACTTGTTCTATTCAAGAGAATAAAGGTGAAATGCAAAAGAATAGAATCTCAGGTGTATCACCTCTTTGATTGAAGGAATTGTCATGATTCCACTTAATAAACCTAATCAATATATTACATATTACTTAATAAACTAGTTTCACTTAAAAGTAACTGGATATTACACAACTCAGCCTTGAAAAAGCACATGACTGTGCACTCGGTGCTCAAGTCTAAGTTGTTGTTGTTGTTCGAATGCACAAAAATGTATTGCTCGAAATCTTTGTAATGAGATGCATAGTTCCTTGCGCAGCGCAAAAGTGACCACTTATCTGCCAACTTATTTTTCCATTCATCACCTTCACTTCTGAAAATGTAAGGTCGGCCTTCCATACATCTCTCCCAGAGAAAGTCAAATTTACGATCCTTATTTATAAATCATTGTCCCAATCCCGATATTTAATCATGTCTTTCATTAGAAAGTCATACGTTTGTGATCCCAAATCTATCAAGTTGATGAATTCTGTGCATCTCAAAATGAACCGTATCACCTCATCATGAGGTGCAATTGATAAATGTCTTGTCAATATGTAACCCCTGTGCTTTTCTTTGGGATCTACTGATCTTAGAGTACTAAGAAGGTGGTCGAGGACACCATTGTGAGGACTAAACAACTTTGTTATAACACTTTCAGCAGACTTGAAATCCTTTTTTCGAGTTGTATGATTACCGGGATAGAAGCGCACTACTAAAAACTTCACAGTTTTGTTTGGATAGATTCTTATATTATCAATCGGTAATCCATTGACGGAAGAGCCCCCTACATGGATTACATAAAGGCATGTGAATATTTCCTGGAGTACCTTTCGAATATCTTGGTGCAAATAATAATAGTAAACATGATTTCCCCTATGAACCCCAAGCTGGACCTCATCCTTTGAAATCCATTTTCCAAAATGGATAGGTTGCCATTCATTCAAAAATGTCTTGATAGAAAGAACCACATCAGCATAAACCTAATGTTTCTTTACCGTATCATATAATGAAGGCCATAGAATGTGAGCTTTGAACACTAAATGGCTTCCTCGAGAGTTCCCATCCATCACGTAAATACTCACGCCTTTAAAGCCCTCGTTCAGTAATTTTCCTTCATAGCTATTTACGAAGCATTCATACATATACTCACCTGTAATTATTTTCAGTTTATCCCGCTCACTTGATTCGTCCTCTGACATCTTCGACTCACTTGTTTTGTCAGCCGACATTTGAGAGAGAACCTCAGACTCGATGAAGGCAGGAATTTGAGGCTACTAAACCCTAGACATTTGTTTATATTAATTTTATTTCAACCGCATTAAAACTTTTAATAATAATAATTAAATATATTTGGATTCTATCTTATCTAATCTATGCATATATAAAATCAAACATAAATTTTTACTTTTGTTTAACTTTTTTTAAATTTTACTTTATTAAAAAATAATTCAATTTTAATCTTATCCTCCAATTAATGCATTTGATTAAAATTATAAGATATAATTTAATGTAAAATACTTGGATGAAACTGTCTCACGTCCACTTATTTGAGACAGATCCTCCATTAGCTCATTAACTATATTTTAAAAGTTCTTGTTAGTTGTATCAAATTGATAAATTAATTATGGATTTGATTTAATTAGGTCTTTTATATATATATATATATATATATATATATATATATATATATATATATATATATATATATATATATATATATATATATATATATATATTACTATATTTTTTTCTTTTGATTTACTCCCTTCGTCCCCTTGATATATACTCCCTCCGCCCCCCAAAGTTTTTCACACTTTCCTTTTTCATCTGTCCCTCAAAGTATTTCACACTTTATTTTTACTAAATTTGGTTAAAAATACATTATAATAATACTCACTTTTTACACACATCCCAATATAATATTTACTTTTTTCTTACTTTTTCACATCTTCCAACAACTTTACACACTTTTTTCACTAAATCAACTAAAATATATATTCTCTTTCTTACTTTATACATAAAAATACAAAATTTTCTTAATCTCCGCGCACACCAATACGTGAAATACTTTCTAGGACGGAGGGACTATTCATTTTTCCATTTTCGTCAATCCTATTACAAAGTATCAATTTCCCTTTTTGAATTGTTATAACCCATAACTACTACACATGACCCAAAACTCAACACTAGTACAAATACCCACTACACATTAAAATATTATTTCTCTCACCTTACTAGATATTAAATTATTATACTTTATAATCTACATGCAAAAAGTAAACGAATACATTTCAAGAGGACGGAGGAAGTATATTTTTTATTATTTAAAATTTGTTATTCATTTAATTTAAAATTTTTATTTCTTTCTCTCTCCCCCCCTCCCGCTCACACATATAGTAAACACCACCTTACAAAGAGTTTTTCTTCCCTTAACAAGAAAGAAAACACTTTATTAACTTAAATTTATCCTCAAACTTTAGCAATGAAATGCTCCTTTTTCTGTTCCACTAATGTTTGATGGATTATATATAGCTGTCAAGAATGGGTAAGCTCTTAAGATCACTCTCATTTATATGGATTATTAAAGCTGCCTTTTGGAACTAATTTATGGATTACACCACATTATAACAAGAAATCTACTTAATATGACTAATTAGAATACAAATGGAGAAAATAAAAGTCAAGCAAGAGACTAAAATGTCAAATGCAAAAGAATAGAACTTCATGTTTATCACCTCTTTGATTGAAGAAAACATTACAAAGGATAGTTGTCATGATTATAATTAATAAACCTAATCTATTAGGTAGTACTTAATAAATATGTTCTATTCAAGAGAATAAAGGTGAAATGCAATAGAATAGAATCTCAGGTGTATCACCTCTTTGATTGAAAGAATTGTCATGATTCCACTTAATAAACCTAATCAATCTATCACATATTACTTAAGAAACCTATTTTACTCAGATGTAACTGGATATTATACAACTCAACCTTGAAGAAGCACATGACCGTGCACTCGGTGCTCAAGTCTAAGTTGTTGTTGTTGTTCAACGCACAGAAATGTATTGCTTGAAATCTTTGTAATGAGATGCAAAGTTCCTTGCGCAATGCAAAAGTGACCTCTTATCAGCCAACTTATTTCCCCATTCATCATCTTCATGTTGAGAGTAGAAATTAGCGTGTTTGATTGTCCAATTTAACACCTTTTTGATGGAAATTCTTGTTATATATTAGCACAAGTATTTTATATTCATTGTATGTGACAATCAAGTGCACTTGAGGTGTTTTATTGTGTTTTAGGTGGAAAAAAGGATCAAAAGTTCAAGGTTGGAGAAAAGGTGCAATTTGGGCAAGGATGCTGAAAAATACACGTCCAAATTTCATAATTTTTTTGTATTTTTGTAGAGATCAAAACTATTAGTTTAATATATGGTTAGAAAGACACTGAAGAGAGGGTCGTTTTGGTATGAAGAACACCCCAATCGGATTCCAAACGAGAGAGTTATGATCAAAGTGGTGACGTCGCGCAAGCTGTTCCTGTTCAGAACGATTGTTCACTTTGCATAACTTGTTACATATTCAAATGTGGGAGTTTCTATAAGTATTTTATATGTATAGAAAGCCAAAGAAGAGAGGATCGCGTGAACATAAAAATCACTCAAATCAAAGCTTAGATGTGGAAGTTATACGCGAAACAGTGAGACTGTGCAAGTCAATTCGACCAGGGGAGGTCAATTCGACCTGATGTGCTGGTTGAATTGAGGTCGAATCAGACGGCAAAAGAGTCAATTCGACCACGACACCTCAATTTGACCTGCTGTGCTAGTCGAATTGAGCACCTGAAGCTTTCAGTAGGTCAATTCGACCTCCAATTCGACCTGAAGGTAAGAATTCGACCTGACTCCTTGGTCAAATTGACGTGCGGAAACTTATCATATCCGTATTTTTACACTCTAAATGCATGTGATCACTCAAAAAGCCAATTCCAAGGCCTATAAGGAGAGCTTACAAGTGTAAAAGGGGGTGTAAATCACACCACAGAGGGAGAATACAATAGATTAGAGGAAGAGAGGCCACAACCATACTACACCCCACAAGGGGGGATCACCCCCAACCATCATCCACATCCTTTCCTCCATTCATCCATCACTTTGAAGATTCGTTTGTGGAATCAAGAGGAGAACCAAGAGGAGGATTCAAAATAGAGAAAGATGCGACGACTCTCACATCTAGGATTTATTTTGTTTCCTAATTTATCTTGTAATTTTCCAGACATCCGGGTAAGATCTATTCAACACCCATGATTGTTCTTCTTAACATAATGGGCTAGAGCCTTTTTGGTAGAATTAGGGTTGTAAAGGTTTTATCTAGTTAATTGAACTTCCATGTGTACACTCCGTACAACACTACTTGTGAATTTATTTTATATATGATCGTGCTTTCTTAATTCATACTCACAGTTGTTTTGTGCAACATTAACTTTTATGTAGAGTCTGAATACATATCTTAGTTATTGATTGAGTGGGTTCACTACTGAGCAGGATTCCATGTTATGATTCTAAGTGAGGGGACTCCGAAGCTTTATTAGAACTATCATATATGAATACTTATTAATTGAATTGAAGTCGGGTTATAAAGTAGGATAAAGAAGATAATTTTATAGTACGTATAAAGGGAGATCATATCGGGTTAGAGTACCAATTGGTCAGGAAAATAATTGATACTGATAATACTTAGAAAGGGGGTGGAATTATATCTCTTGCTCCGACTTGTGTCTATAGAGTAGATATGCATGGTTTAGTGATGCGTCCATATTCCACAAGGCAGAGTCGGACATCAACACATGGAAGGAAAATTAATGTGTGAAACTGGATTATCCTAGAGCTACCTATTCTCCTACTTGATCCACTTTCGTATTCTTCTAATGATACTTTATTTTATTTGTTATTTAATTTAATTGTTTAGTAGTTGTTAATTAAATCTCAAACATAATTGTCATCTTGTCTTAATTAATTTAGTCAATAATTAAATTGGTAATACGCCGTCCTTTGGGTTCGATATTTCACTTGGTCGCTTGCTTAAGCTGCAACTAATATCCTTAATACTTGGGGATTAATTTTGCTTGCAAAGAAAACGTGCATCAATTTCTTGGCGCCGTTGTCGGGGATAGCTGTTATTATTAGTTTATTATTTCTTGTTGATTAAGACATTTATTTGTGATTATTTATTTCTATCTAACCTTGAATTTTTCTGAGGTACTTGTGCACTAGAAAAATGAGAGGAAGGAAAGAAGGAATAACACATTGAGCTAAACATGGCCGGAGCAAGGCAAAATTCGGATAATGTTACCATACGTGAAATTTTCACGAACTATGGAATTGATAACATGTGGTTGATAGGAGCAAGGGGGGAAGATGATGATTTTGAGATACATCCCGCTCTTATCAGCATTATGGCGAAGAATCCCTTTTCTGGAGGTTGTTTTGAAGATCCATATGAGCATCTCAAAAGATTTCTTGGTTATGCAAACACTCAAAAGGGAGCAGGAGCTAATGATGATGCTAGACGGATTGCCTTATTCAAGTTCTCTTTGATTGATAAGGCAGAAGCTTGGTATGAGACTCTTGATGCAGCTGACTGCACTACATGGGACCAACTGCAGCACTAGTTTTTGGAGAGATACATGCCACCCTCAAGGATCTTAAGAATGAGGCAAGAAATCACCCAATTTGTTATGAATCAGGGTGAGAAATTTTATGAGGCATGGGACAGGTTTAAAGACATGCTCAGGAGGTGTCCACAACATGGAATGTCTAAGACTGACTACATAAGTATCTTCTACTATGGATTGGATTGTGAGTCGCGTGTTTTTATAGATGCATCATCAGGAGGAGCGCTATTATCTAGGACAACACTTGAAGCAGAAAAGTTATTTGAAGACATCTCTATGAATTTACGTGACTGGCCTATAGAGAGAGATAGAGGATGTTATGTACTTGACAAGATAGCTCAGGTTGAACATCAAGTGGTGAAGCCAAATAGGGATGATGAGATCGTTTCTAGTTTAGCTAACGTCAACAAGCTACTAGAGTCCCAGCAAAGGCACATCACAGAAATGACACAAAGGGGGCCTAGTATACAGCAGCAAAAAGTGAAGAGTGTTGAAGATACCTTCAATTGTTACATGGCTGAGAATGATGAAAGGGTTGACCACATCAAAGCTAGAATGAATGTTGATCATGCAGATTAATCTAAGTAGTTGAAGGACCTAACTTTGATTGTGGGGCAGATGACCGCAAATGTGAATCAATTGACACAAATGTTGGAGAATAATGCCATCACGTTAAGGTCTGGAGCACAGTATGAGGGATCGATGATGCCGAAAATGAATTTTGAAGCCTCGGGAGCTCGATTCGATCCTAATTCAACCAGCATGGCTGGTCGAATTCAACAGGGGAGGTCGAATGAGACACTTGGACGTGATTTAGAAGCAGCAGAGCCTCAATTCGACCAGAAACGCTTCAATTTGACCAGACCCTCTGGTCGAATTGAGGTCGAATCCAGCCCTCCGAAGTACTCTGTTTCATCAGAAGCCCAATTCAACCAACCTATATTCAATTTGACCAGACCCTCTGGTCGAATTCAGGTCAAATTGGAGGACAAAAATCATACAGAAGCTCAATTCGACTAGGACCAGACCCTCTGGTCGAATCCTAGTCGAATCCAATGGACACGGTAAGATTGGACTTCCAGGTGCACAATTCGACCATTACATGTCCAATTCGACCAGGAGTCCTGGTCGAATTCAGGCTGAATTGCACCAATCTGCACCATTTTCTGCGCCGAATAATCCTCATGATGTGAACATTACTCCAGTACCATTAAAAAAGCATAATAATGAGCTTATAGTTGAGAAGAAGTGGGAAAGAGCAAAGAAGTTGAAAGCTGAGAAGCTTAGACTGCAGATGGATAATGAAGATGTGGTTTTCTCTCTTGATCAAGAAATGAAGATGCCCATGGAGACTCAATCGTGCAAGAGCATTGATGTGGTTTCTAACTTATTTAATCTTGATTTTTCTAAGACAGAAGATTCTGAATTTAAGTGGAAGATTGACAAGGAGGTGTCTAGACAGCCATGGGAGGAAGGAAATTCCAATGATCATATTTTTGTGACCAAGAAAGGTGAGGTGTTGAGTGTAGACAAGAAGAGGGAAAGAAAGTATTTAATGGTGAGAATGCGACAAGACCGTCCTCCAATCAAGTAGTTTAAAAGGTTACATCTGTCGTGACTCTCCGACGTTAAATATGAACACCTATTGGGGGCTTGCCCTTCCGTTTTATTGCTTTATTTTTTTGTGTGAGTGAGAAATTTTTATATTTATGGTGCTTACTAATCGACAATTACATCTTTTTACAAACTTAGTTTCAACTTATGTTTTTACTAAGTTTGGGGGGGTGTGATGTTCTTACCTCATTAAAGTACCAAGAGTATAATCTTTTCTTTGTAATGTTTGCTAGGGGAGTTAATTTTTTGTGGTATGTTGAAACTTTAATCGATTTTGATGTGTCGATTTTTTGTAATTTGTCTAGTGTTCAGTTGTGTTTCTAGTGTGTTGAGTCGATTAGATAGTCAATTGAGTCTTTCTTATAGTTCTCTTATTTTATTATTGATGAATCCTGTGATGTTGAGTTTATTTTAGTTTTGATGATTAAAAAAGGTAAAAGAGTGGCAAGACGAGTTCTACATTGAGGCTTTGACTCGAGGAGCTCGTGCATACATAGAAGAAAAATCAGATGCCCTTGTTCCCTTATTTTAATTCTTATGTGTGCTTTTAATTCATGGAGTGATGGGTTGAGTTTATGATGGTGATCCATGTGAGCTTATATTTTTTAACTATGCCTAAATTCATATGCTCTTTGTATTGATGAAGGGAGTGTACTTGAGTTATATTGTGATATAAATTTCTATTTGTACTTGTGGGATATTGCTTGCCATGAAAAGTGCTCTGTTACTTGTTAAAAACCCATGTGAGATTTTGAGCCTTGTTGATCATGTTACATAATCACATGATAATTCTTTTCTGGTGAGTATCGTTCTTGTGCGTGTATTTTAAAACTTGTCTTGAGTCTCCTTGAATATTCAAGATTAGTCTAGCGGATTATAGAAATGATATTAGGCCATCTTTGATATTTAACCCATATTTTCCCTTATATTTTACCTGAATTCATTAAATCCCTAGTCAGCCCGTTTGAGCCTTTTTAAATCCATTCTTTTGATAGCCAATAAAGCTTAATTGAAGAGAGTGGTGATTTGAGGGATGATAAGGATGATGAAAGAAAAATCTTAAGGATCAAGAAGAAATTCATGGAGTAGTGCTTAAATCTAGTACTTCATGGAATCAAACACCCTAGGGTAGTGCTTAAATCTAGTATCCTATGGAGGATGTGAGAGGTAGTGCCCGAAACTGGTACCTCGAAAGAGAAAAGAGAAAAAAGGGTGAAGAAAAGGAGAATGATGGAGTTGAAGAGGTAGGAAAAGTTGAAAAAGAAAATATGTTGTGGTTAAAGGAGAAAGATGGGAGAGTTTGAAGAGAATGTTGTGCTTGATTGAAGTGATGAGGAAGAATGAAAGATCGAGAGAGACTACAGCTTGATTGATCCGAGTTTTGAGTCACTTATCCATATATTTCCCACATATTCCAAAGAGCCTACATTACAACCTAATAAAAGACCATTTTGATCCATGATTTACTAGCTACATGTAAAAGGAGAGTTGAGACAATAGGCAAGCTTATGGTTACGCATGCACTTGGAATGAATCTGAGCGTAAACACCTTAACCCATAAGTGTACATCTTCTACACTTGAGTGCGAGTGATATACTTCCTGTGAGAACATGCTAATAGAGCATTTGAATTGGTGGTGAGTGTCTTCACTTGTATGCTATGAATTGATTATTACATGTAATGAGAGTTGCATGACCTAATTTGATGATAATTGTATTTTGAATGGGGTATTGATCATAGTCCTTGTTTCTCCGCTAATTTTCTTACTCTCTCTCTTACTCTTTATTTTTATTTTGTTGCCTTGGAACGAGCAATGGGTAAGTTTAGAGGATTGTTGAGAGTGGAAAATAGCGTGTTTGACTGTCCAATTTAACATCTTTTTGATAAAAATTCTTGTTATATATTAGCACAAGTATCTTATATTCATTATATGTGAGAATCAAGTGCACTTGAGGTGTTTTATTGTGTTTTAGGTGGAAAAAGGATCAAAAGTGAAAGGTTTGAGAAAATGTGCAATTTGTGCAAGGATGCTGAAAAATATACGTCCAACTTTCGTAATTTTTCTATGTTATTGTGAAGATCAAAACTGTTGAATAATACATGGTCGGAAAGCCACCGAAGAGAGGGTCGTTTTAGTATGAAGAACACCCCAATCGGATTCCAAACTAGAGAGTTATGATCAAAGTGGTGACGTCGCGCAAGCTGTTCCTATTCAGAATGACTGTCCAGTTTGCATAACTTGTTACATATACAAATGTTGGAGTTTCTATAAGTTCTTTATATGGATAGAAAGCCAATGAAGAAAAAATCGCTTGAACGCAAGAATCACAAAAAATGGAGCTTGGATGTGGAAATTATATGCGAAACGGTGAGACTATGCAAGTTAATTCGACCAGGGGAGGTCAATTCGACCTGATATGCTGGTCGAATTGAGGTCGAATCGGACGGCAAAAGAGTCAATTCGACCATGATACCTTAGTTTGACCTGCTGTACCTGAAGCTTCCAGTAGGTCAATTCGACCTCTAATTTGACCTGGAGGGGAGAATTCGACCTGGCTCCTTGGTCGAATTGACGTGCGGAAACTTACCATATCTATATTTTTACACTCTCAATGCGTGTGATCACTCAAAAAGCCCATTCCAAGGCCTATAAGAAGAGCTTACAAATATAAAAGGGAGTCTAGATCATACCACAGGGGGAGAATACAATAGATTAGAGGAAGAGAGGCCACAACCGTACTATACCCCACAAGGGGGGGTCATCCCCCAACCATCATCCACATCCTTTCCTCCATCCATCCATCACTTTGAAGATTCGTTTGTAGAATCAAGAGGAGAACCAAGAGGAGGATTCAAGATGGAGAAGGACGCGACGACTCCGACATCTAGGGTTTATTTCGTTTCCTAATTAATCTTGTTATTTTCCAGACATCTGAGTAATATCTATCCAACATCCATGATTGTTCTTCTTAACATAATGGGCTAGAGCCTTTTTGGTAGAACTATGGTTGTGAAGGTTTTATCTAGTTGATTGAACTTCCATGTGTACACTCCATACAACACTACTTGTGGATTTATTTTATATATGATCGTGCTTTCTTAATTCATACTCACAATCATTTTGTGCGTCATTAATTGTTATGTAGAGTCTGAATACATATCTTGATTATTGATTGAGTGCGTTCACTGCTGAGCAGGATTACATGTTATGATTCTAAGTGAGGGGACTCCGAAGCTTCATTAGAAGTATCATATATGAATACTTATTAATTGAATTGAAGTCGGGTTATTAAGTAGGATAAAGAGGATAATTTTATAGTACCTATAAAGGGAGATCATATCGGGTTAGAGTACCAATTGCCCAGGAAAATAATTTATACTGATAGTACTTAGAAAGGGGGGTGGAATTATATCTCTTGTTCCGAGGTTATTCACACGTATTACACGCATGTTTACTTATGTCTATAGAGTAGATATGCATGGTTTAGTGATGCATCCATATTCCACAAGGCAGAGTCTCACATTAACTCACGGAAGGGAAATTAATGCGTGAAATTGGATTATCCTAGAGCTACCTATTCTCCTACTTGACCACTTTCGTATTCTTCTAGTGATACTTTATTTTATTTGTTATTTTATTTAATTGTTTAGTAGTTGTTAATTAAATCTCAAACTTAACTGTCATCTTGTCTTAATTAATTTAGTTAATAATTAAATTGATAATACGCCGTCCTTTGAGTTTGATATTTCACTTGGTCGCTTGCTTAAGCTGCAACTGATATCCTTAATACTTGGGGATTAATTTTGCATGCAAAGAAAACGTGCATCACTTCACTTCTTAAAATGTAAGGCAGGCCTTCCATACATCTCTCCCTGAGCAGGTCAAATCTATAATCTTTATCTACAAATCGTTGACCCCAATCCCGATATTTAATCATGTCTTTTATTAGAAAATCATACGTTTGTAATCCCAAATCTTTCGAGTTGATGCGCTCTCCGCACCTCAAAATAAATCGTATCACCTCATCATGTGGTGCAATTGACAAATGTCTTGTCAATATGAACCCTCCGTGCTTTTATTTGGGATCTACTGATCTTAGATTACTAAGAAGGTGGTCGAGGACACCATTGTGAGGACTAAACAACTTTGTTATAACACTCTCAGCAGACTCTAAATCTTTTTTCGAGTTATATGATTACTGGGATAGAAGCGTACTGCTAAAAACTTCACAGTTTTTTTGGATAGATTCTCATATGTAGATTGGAAATCCATTGACGGAAGAGCCCCCTACATAGATTTCATAAAGGTTTGTGAACATTTCTTGGAGTACCTTTCGAATATCTTGGTGCATATAATAATGGTAAACAGTATTTCCCCTATGAACCCCAAGCTGGACCTCATCCTTTGAAATCCATTTTTCAAGATGGATAGGTAGTCATTCTTTCAAAAATGTCTTGATAGAAAGTCACACATCAACATAAACCCGATGTTTGTTTACCATATTATAGAATGAAGGCCATAGAATATGAGGTTTGAACACTAAATGACTTACCCGAGAGTTCCCCGTCCATCACGTAATTATTCACTCCTTTAAAGCCCTCATTCAATAATTTTCCTTCACAGCTATTTACGTAGTACTCATATATATACTCACCGTAATTATTTTTAGTTTATCCGGCTTGCTTGATTCGCTCTCCGACATCTTCGATTCGCTTGTTTTGCCCGCCGACATTTGAGAGAGAACCTCCGACTCGATGATGGTAGGAATTTGAGGCTAATAAACCCTAGACATTGTTTATATTAATTCTATTTTTACCATATTAAAACTTTTAATAATAATAATTAGATATATTTGGATTCTATCTTATCTAATCTAATCTAATCTAATCTAATCTAATCTACACATATATAAAATCAAACATAAATTTCTACTTTTGTTTAACTTTTTTCAATTTTACTTTATTTAAAAATGATTCAAATTTAATCTTATCATCCAATTAATGCTTTTGATTTCAATTATAAAATTTAATTTATTGCCAAATATTTGAATGAAATTGTCTCACGTTCACTTATTTTAGTCAGATCCTCCATTAGCTCATTAACTATATTTTAAAGGATCTTGTTTAGTTGTATCGAATTGGTAAATTAATTATGGATTTGATTTAATTAGGTCTTTCATATTATATATATATATATATATATATATATATATATATATATATATATATATATATATATATATATATATATATATATATATATATATATATATATATATATATATATATATATATATATATATATATATATATATTACTATATTTTTTCTTTTGATTTACTCCCTCCGTCCCCCTCGATACGTATTCATTTTTCTTTTTTGGTCAATCCCATTAGAAAGTATCCATTTCCCTTTTTGAATTGATGGGACCCACAACCACTACACATGGTCCCAAACTCAACACTAATACAAGTACCCACTACACATTAAAATATTATTTCTCTCACCTTATTATACATTAAATTATTATAATACTTAATCCACGTGCAAAAGTAAACGAATACCTTTCAAGTGGACGAAGGAAGTATTTTTTTTATTATAAAAAATTTGTTATTCATTTAATTTAAAAGTTTTACTTCTCTCTCTCTCTCTCTCTCTCTCTCTCTCTCTCTCTCTCTCTCTCTCTCTCTCTCTCTCTCTCTCTCTCTTTCGCACACACTTATAGTAAGAAAACACTTTATTGACTTAAATTTATTCCTAAGCTTTAGCAATGAAATGCTCCCTTTGCTATTCCACTAATGTTTGGTGGATTGTATATAGATGTCTAGAATGTGTAAACTCTTATGATCACTCCCATTTATATGAACTATTATAGCAGCCTTTTGGAACTTGTTTATGAGAGTTAGATTACACCACATTATAACAAGAAATCTACTTAATATGACTAATTATAATACAAATAGAGAAAATAAAATTCAAGCAGGAGAGTAAAAAGTCAAATGCAAAAGAATAGAACTTCAAGTTTATCACCTCTTTGATTGAAGAAAATATTATAAAGGATAGTTGTCATTATTATACTTAATAAACTTAATCTATTAGGTAGTACTTAATAAACCTGTTATATTCAAGAGAATAAAGGTGAAATGCAAAAGAATAGAATCTTAGGTGTATTGATTGTAGTCATTTTCACCTAGATTTTATTGTATTTATTTGTGGATTTTCGGATATTTTTATCCGTATTTGTGTGATTTTTGGTAGAGTTATTGTTATTTTGTAAAATATGGTATGAATTGATAGAAGTTTGTAAATGAGCTTAAATATGTGTAAAACAGGTCAAGAACTGGACACAAATGGAGTCTGGAGCGAAACGGAGACTGAAGAACACGGCCCTGTAACAAGTGGCCATGTAGTGTCATAAGAAATCACTGCTCACCCAAGAGGAAGGCCGTGCGCTGGTGCACGGGCTGTGCGTTGCTGCACGGCCCGTGTACGGAACACGGTCCTGTAAGAAGAAGCCGTGAATTGTCGTCAGAAAATGCTACACGGCCATGACCAAGGCCGTGTAGCGCAGCTCGAGCCGTGTTCGGAAGCACGCACAACACGTCGAAGTAGGTGTACCTTACACAGGCCGTGTGTTGCTGCACGGGCCGTGTAGGTGCAAAAACCTATGCAATTTTTAGAATATTTCGGAAGCTTCTAGAAGGTCCATTAGTGATATAAAAGGATTATTTGTGCGAAATTAAAGGGGGGAGATCAGATTCATAGTAGTTACACACACTCCACACCATATTTCCTCACACACTAGATCCATATTCCATCTCTATCCATTAGATCCATTCAATTTCCATTTGATTACCACATTCAATCCACAAATCCATTATCCAATCCATCCATCCACCATTTGAGAAGAGGAAAGGTTCAATCGATTGAAGAAATTAGCACATTGAAGAGAAGGAAAGATTCTCCATGCAAGGGAAGCAATTCCACTTTTTATGTGTTGATTTTCTTCTCAATTTGGCTCAAATGGAGCAAAGCTTGATTTGTATTGATTTAAACACCGTGTTTAGTGGCTAGTCCTATAGTAGGGCTAATCATATGAAGGGTTGAGATAAAGAGTTAGATGTGTAGAACTTGAGTAGTGATTTGAATTAATTTGTAGATTTCCTTTTATGATATATCAATCATGTTTCATTTCAATGTTTGTATGGTTAAATTCTCTATTCATAGTATTAGGATGACAATTCCAATATTGTGAGTGGATGTTTAATTGAATCAGTTATTTAAATGTGCATGCATGTTAGTATAAGGGGAGGTAAGCCATACCCTCCTTTGGCTTAGAACATTCATAGAGGGACACTTGAGAAATTGAGTGAAAAGAACCAACTTATGATCATAGTACCTTAAGGGAATTGAGATTAAGACCAATTCTAGGAGACTTAGACTTGTAAAAGAGTCGAGAACCTATTTGCCTTGGCCATAGGGATTAGGGGTAAAATTGGGATTGCTTTTAATCCACAAATCAATGAGAGTTACTATCAAGAGTTTTGCATATCTAGCTCAAGTTTTAACCATGATTATGATTATCCTTGCTTTCTTCTGAAGTGAATTCTATCTTCATTCTATTCGTCATTCGCTTGTCATTTGATCAATTAGTTTGATTAGTTTAAATTCTAGTTAATCGAATAGAGAATTAAGTTGTAGTTTTAAATATCAAACCTTCAAACTATCATCCTTACAAAGCATAAATCAATGAAAAATTCGGATACAAGCCTAAGTTTACTTTCTCTTGAGACGACATTATTATAAATTTTGTACTTGGTCACGTATTTACAACAATGATAGAGTCTCTTACTCTTAAACATTTTACTAAAAATACGACTAAGAACATGGCACCGTTGTCGGGAAAATGTTAAACTTTTAGTTGTAACGAGTTTGAAGTTGATTAGTTTTGATAAGAATATTTCTTTTATTTGTTACTTGTTTACTTGTCTTGGTTACTTGGAGAGCTAATTTGAAAATTCTTGTAGGTACATGCGAACTCGTTCAAGGTCTCACTCTATTGAACTTTTGAACTTGGAATTGGAAGCTACCTTAAGAAGACAAAGAAAAGGAGTATTAGAGCCCACGGAAGAAAATATGGAAGAAGTGAGGGATAATACAAACATGGTTGATGAAGAAGGCAATATGAGGAATTTTCAGGGAGCCGATAATGTTCAAGGAGGACACAATAATCCGGAGTTTGTGACATAAGCTTATGCTCAACAAATGTACTTGCAAAACCAACAAATGCAAGCTATTATTCAAAACTTGTTGGCACAACAAGAAGCAAGGAATAATTCTCCAGTGGTGCAGAATCGACCTCATGGAAATGGAAACAATGGAGCGGGAATGAATGTCCGTGATCATTTCCAACCGCAATATGGGAATTATGGATGGGCCCACCATTGAATGTGAATAATTTTAAGATAAAGATGGGATTGATCAACATAGTGCAAGCAAATCAATTTGGTGGTGGTGCTATGGAGGATCCAAATGCTCACTTAGCCTAATTTACGAAATTAGCAAACACGATAAAGATAAATGGGTTAAGTGAGGATGTTGTCAAAATGAAGCTTTTCTCATTTTCATTACGAGATAGAGCTAAGGCTTGGTATCATACTATACCATCGGGATCCTATACCACATAGATAGAGTTGTCACAAAGGTTCTTGAGCAAGTATTTTCCACCTTCGAAGATGTTGCATCTTAAAGGGCAAATCTTTCAATTCAAGCAATTGACACTTGAGACATTTAGTGAAGCATGAACCGATGGAAGTGTCCACAACACGGATTCCCCCAAGAGCAACAAATAGGATTTTTCTATGCCGGTTTACACGGAAGTGAAAGGATGCACATTAATGCTTGGCGGGAGGTTCGATTTTGGGGCAAACTTCGGAAAGAGCAATTGCCATATGTGAGGAAGTAGCTTTGAATATGGGTCAATGGCATATGGATCATGCAACAGGAATGTATGAAAGGGAAAGAATTGCTAAGATGGAAGAAGTGTGCTTGCAACAAGTGAAAAAAGTAGAAATGCCTAAGGAAGATATGACCGACAAGGCGATCACAGAAATATTAAAGAGAATGAATGCTAACATGAAACTGTCTCCAAATTCTAAAGCGGGGGTGAATCTACAAGTGCTTGCAAGTCCTCAACAAGGTATAACATTGCCTTTGATGAATCAACAAGTGTTTTCTAATCCTCAACAAGGCATGTCTATGCCTAATATGGGTCAATCTTTTCAAAGTGGTCAAATGCCTACATCATGCTTCAATAAGGTATGTCCTCTAATTTTGGAATTCAAGACACATGGTGTATACCGGAGATGACGCTTGAGGAAGTTTCCTTCATGCAAGGAAGGAACTTTCAAGGAAATTATGGTGGGAATTTTAGAAATCATGGAGGAGGATATCCACAAAGGCAAGGAGGATGGGGGCAAAGTAACTTCCAAGGAAATTTCAATCAACCTCGTAGGTATGAGAATTTGTCATATGGGAATCAAGGGAATGCCCTTACTTTACCACCGGGTATTAATCTGGGAGAGAAAGCTCCAAATGGTGAAGGAAAGCCTACCATAGAAGATCAAATGACTAAAGTGTTGGACTTTATGTAAGAAATTAAAGAAGAAAGTAGACAAAAAGATGATGTAAATGAGAGGAGATTTAAAGCAACTGAGACTCATATTAGTCAAATGGCAAGTGAAAGGGGGGATGTTCATCGTCAAGGGAAGTTTTCATCTACAACTATTACTAATCCGAAGGAGCAATGCAAGGCAATTGAGCTTCATAGTGGGACAAAATACGAAGGCCTTCTATGCAAACGGAAGTAGAGGAGGTAGAATGTGAACTTGAGCCTATGGAAAGTTTGGATGAAGAAGGGAAAGAGAAAGAAGTTGAAATTGTTGAAAAAGATGAAAGTACCCATATACTTGAAGAAGAAAAGGTAAAGTCTCCAAAAAAATGGGAAAGATGTAGAGAAGCTAAACGTAAAGAGAGAGAAGAGAAGTTTGAAAGGGATGAATGGGAAATTCCAAAGTTGCCCGTTGCAATTTCATTTCAACAAAGATACTTGAAAAATGGATTAGAAGAGAAATTTTCCAAGTTGTTGAAATGTTGAAGAAGATTCATGTGAATATTCCTTTTGCGGAGGCTTTACTTCAAATCCCCAACTACTCCAAGTTTTTGAAAGATATTTTGTCGAAAAAAAGAAGCTTGGGAGAATTTGAAATGGTGAACTTAACGGAGGAGTGTAGTGCTATCTTGTAAAAGAAACTTCCCCCTAAATTGAAAGATTCGGGGAATTTTACGATTCCATGTGAGATGGGAGAGCATGAGAACTACAAAGCCTTATGTGATTTGGGGGCTAGTGTTAATTTGATGCCCTTGTCAATTTTCAAAAAGTTGGGTATTGGTGAGGTCAAACCGACTTCGGTTACACTTCAATTAGCCGACCGGTCATTGACATATCTAAAGGGAATTTTGGAAGATGTTTTGATCAAAGTTGGCAAGTTTGTATTCCCCGTTGATTTTGTGGTATTAGACATGGATGAGGATTCGAATGTTCTATTAATACTTGGTCGTCCATTTCTTGCCACGGGGAAGGCATTGATAGATGTGGAAAAGGGAGAGCTCACTTTGAGGATGAATGAGGAAGAAGTAATATTTTCATTGATAGAGTCTATGAGGTATCATCGGAACAAGGAGGAATATAGAAGATTGGAGGTTTTGGACAACATTGTTGAAGAACATATGTATCATCTTCACTCCAAGGATCCGTTGGAACTCATCATAAGACATTCTTACTCTATTGAATCTCTTAAATCTAAATCTTCTTTTTGTTTAGAAAATGATGAAATGATTGATGAATTGCATGGTTTAAATACTTGTAGGACACTCACGAATGAGGAAGCAAAGGAAGCAAATGTGAAGAAACTTGATGAAGAACCAAAAGAGGAAGTTCAAGAGAAGAAGAAGATAGAATTGAAACCATTACCGGAGCATTTGAAGTATGCTTACTTGGAGGAAAATGAAACGTATCTGGTAATCGTATCTTCTTCCCTTAATGATTTAGAATTAGAAAAGCTATTAAGAGTTTTGAGAGAGCATAAATCCTCTATTGGTTGGAGCATAAAAGATTTGAAAGGTATTAGCCCATCTATGTGTATGCATAAGATTCATTTGATTGATGATGAGAAGTCTTGTATGCAAAACCAACGTAGATTAAATCCTATAATGCAAGAAGTGGTAAGAAAGGAGGTGTTAAAATGGCTTGATGCGGGAATAATCTTTTCAATAAGTGATAGTCAATATGTAAGTCCCTTACATGTAGTGGCAAAAAAGGGTGGTATGGCAATTGTTAGATATTGTTAGATCCGATACAATGAAACTATTACCACTAGAACTATTACGGGTTGGAGAGTGTGTGTTGATTATCATAAATTGAATAAAAACACTCGTAAAGATCATTTCCCATTGTCATTCATAGACCAAATGTTGGATCATCTTGCGGGGCATGAGTACTATTATTTTCTTGATGGTTAATCCGAGTACAATCAAATATTGATTGTACCGGAAGATCAAGAGAAGACAACTTTCACATGTCCCTATGGTACGTTTACATTTAGAATGATGCCGTTTGGTATATGTAATGCCCCTGTCACTTTTCAGCATTGTATGATGGCTATCTTCGATAGTTTGATTGAAAATACTATGGAGGTATTTATGAATGATTTTTTCGTGTATGGTTCCTCTTATGATATTTGTTTGACTGATCACATTGTTGTGTTGCAGAGGTGTAAAGAATCAAATCTTGTGCTAAATTGGGAAAAGTGCCATTTTATGGTGACCGATGGGATAGTCTTGTGGCACCATATTTCAAAGCATGAGTTAAAAGTTGATAGAGCTAAAGTGATAGCCATAGAACGCCTTCCCCCTCCTACTAGTGAGAAGGGAGTGAGATCGTTCTTAGGCCATGCGAGCTTTTATAGACGCTTTATTAAGAATTTTTCTAAAATTGCTAGACCTCTTTGTAAATTGCTTGAGAAAGATTGTCTATTTAACTTCGATGATGAATGTCGTGTATCATTTCAGGTGCTAAAGGATGCTCTCACTTCATCGCCAATACTCGTCACCCCGGATTGGAGTTTGCAATTTGAACTACATTGTGATGCTAGCGATCAAACCATTGGAGTGGTGTTGGGGCAAACGAGAGAGAAGAAGTTTAGAGCAATTTATTATGCCTCGAAGACATTGAATTCGTGTCAAGTCAATTATACCACCACGGAGAAGGAATTTTTTGCCGTAGTGTATGCTTTTGAGAAGTTTCGACCATACTTGGTTGGAACACAAACGATTGTCTACACGGATCACGTGGCTATAAAATACCTCATGAGTAAGAAAAATGCCAAACTTCGTTTAATCCATTGGGTGTTGCTTTTGCAGGAATTTGATGTGGTCATCAAGGATAAGAAAGGTGTGGAGAATGTGATCGCGGACCATTTATCTAGATTGGAAAATAGAGGTGAGAATGAGGATATGTAATCAATCGGGGATAAGTTCTCAGATGAGGAGATTTTTCTATTAGAAGTTGAGCAAGTATGTACCCTCATGATGAATGTGCTGCCTTGGTATGCCGACTATGTCAACTTTACCCTCATGATGAATGTACTGCCTTGGTATGCCGACTATGTCAACTTTATTGTTTGTGGAATCGAGCCCACATTGCTTAATGAGTACAAGGAAAGAAGTTTCATGTTGAAGTGAAGACGTACTTGTGGGATGAGCCATATTTGTTTAAAATTTGTAATGATGGAGTAATAAGGAGATGTGTGGCTGAGGAAGAAGTTATGGGAATTCTTGAGCTTTGTCATTTGTCTTTGTGTAGAGGTCACTTCACTCATCAAAATACGGGGGCTAAGGTTCTACAATCGGGATTCTATTGGCCAACATTGTTTAAGGATGCAAAGAAGTTTGTGACTAAGTGTAATAAAAGCCAAAGGATAGGGGGAATAGGTAAAAGAGACGAAATGCCCATGACCTTGAGGATTGATGTGGAAATATTTGATGTATGGGGCATCGATTTTATGGGACCATTTTCCTCATCTAAAGGATATGTGTACATTTTGCTAGCCATGGATTATGTGTCAAAGTGGGTAGAGGCAATCCCCACTAAGACGAATGATGCTTTGAGTGTGCAAAGGTTCTTGAAAAAGAATATTTTTGCTAGGTTTAGAGTTCCACGGGCTTTAGTGAGTGATGGAGGATCACACTTTGTCAACAAGTTGATGGAGAATTTATTGAAGAGATATGGAGTGAAGCATCGAGTGGCTACACCTTACCACCCTCAAGCAAATGGTTTGGCGGAGGACTCAAACCGCCAAATCAAGTTAGTTTTGGAGAAGACCATCAATGGAGGAAGGAAGGATTGGTCAGATAAGCTTGATGATGCCCTATGGGCTTATAGGATGGCTTTTATGACCATTCTTGGTGTGTCACCGTATCAATTGGTCTATGGTAAAACTTGTCATCTTTCCGTGGAGTTGGAACACCGTGCGTTGTGGGCTATCAAACACCTCAACATGGATGAAAGGGAGAGTGATCAAGCAAGGTTGTTGAAGTTAGTTAAGTTGGAGGAGCTTAGAGGAAGAGCATTTGATAACTCAATCATCTACAAGGAGAATATGAAGAGATGGCATGATGCTAAAGTGAAGGAAAAGACGTTTGCTCCGGGGGACAAAGTTCTTGAATTCAATTCGAGACTTAAGTTGTTTCCCGAGAAGCTTAAGTCTAAATGGATGGGGTCATATAAAGTGCTTGAAGTGTTGAGTGGACATACATTGAAGCTTAAGGGTCCGAATAATGAGTTCGTGGTAAATGGTCATCGAGTGAAGCATTACCTATCTCTTTCTCAAAAGGAGATAGTGTATATGGATACTCTCTCTTCTTAAACTTTTTTGATTATGGAGTAGTGTAGATTTTATTTTCTTTTTTTTTTGTTTGATAGTTTTCTTATAGATTTGGTATATAGGCGGTTAAGCTCGTGAGAAAAATGCATAAGATGGAATGATGATGTATACCACACCACTCTTTACAAACTTAAATTTTAATACTTGTGTTAATTTAAGTTTGGGGAGAGGTTGCATGGTGGACATACTTGATTATATAATTATCAAATATGCACAAGAGTCATCATGAGGTAAGTGCATGAAGAGCATTGGTGGAAACGACAAAGGTACGTCTCACCACTTTTGCAAACTTAATTCGCAACTTGTTTCGGTTTAAGTTTGGGAGGAGAGTGTGTGGTGTGACTTATACTTTGGATATGCTTTAATGGATGATGAATCATGTGTATTGTATTGTCTTGCAAAATGGTCAATTTTGAAAATTTTCTCATGAGTTAAGATTAGTTTTGGTATGTTTGGTGGTGTTTAAGTACATGATAATCTATTTTTGATCATAATTGCAGTGTAAATCATGTTTTGAAGTGTTTTGAGCATGAATAGGGTGTACGAGATGTCGAAAAATAGGGAAAAAATGAGGTGAAGTGTGAAAGTGTGAAAGTGTAAAAATAGGGCAAAACCGCTACACGGGCCGAGCTCAGTACACGGCCCTGTAAGAGGTGGCCGTGTACTGCATCAGACCATGCTACTCGGCCAGGAGGAAGGCCGAGCTCTGAACTCGAGCCGTGCAGGAGAACAGGCCGTACTCCGCACACAGTCCTATAATGTTTGGCCGTGCAGGAACATCAGAACACGCTACACGGCCTCACTTGAGGCCATGCAGCACAGCACGGGCCGTGCAGGGTTTATTTCCAGTTTTTAAAAGGGTCAATCCGTACTCATTCCACACGCCTTCCTTCGTCCGTACATACTCCTATTCTTCTTCTAAGTGTGATAATCGACCACCAAGGTTAGTTGTGAGAGATTGAGAGTGAAGTTCTTCAATTTTGCACATCTAAAACACTTCTCCACATCCAATTTTAAAAAGGTATGAATTCTTTGAACCCTAACTTGTGAATTTTGATAGGAATTGAATACATTGATGCATGGGCTTTGTGATATTATATGCTTTGAACGAATTCGGAAGTAATGAGCATACATGTGTCAATGTGAATTGTTAATTGAGAATTGAAGTAGGGTTCATGAGAAGTAATTTGGGGATTGTGTGAGAATGATGAATTTGAGTGTTTGTGTTGTGCTATTGAAGTATTACATGAGAATAGTGCTTAATGGTGAATCATTAGACTTAGATATTGAGGATTTGGGCGTGAGGCTATGTGAATTGTATTTTGTAATTATGTTGAAATATTGTGCATGCCAAGTGTTCGATGAAATGTCTAAGGGAGTCTTTTGTTTGAATTTGAGGATCACATGAATGATGTTTGATGATGGTATAATTTGGAATTCATGTGTGTAAGGATGCTTAAGAATTGAGTCATGTATTCATGGTTAGTTGAGATGGATGATGGTGAAGTGCATAATGTGATTAAGTCGAAGTTTTATTGATTAGAATAAGGGATGTTGATGCATAGTATATTTCACACTTAAGTTGAATGACTAGGGTGGAAATTAACTTAGTGCATTAACATTCTTATTGATAAAGTTTAAATGTAACTTGAGAATTGTTGTTTTGTAGATGGCCGAGAGGAGAGTTAGACCAAGGAATGAGGACTTTATTGTTATTACCGATCCTATCGAGTTGGCTAATCTTGATGCACAGTTAATGGAAGACGGAGTACATTCGGACTATTTTGGGGTTGAGTTTGAGGATTATTGGGGGAAATATGTACTCTGTTGGCAAACGTTAGCTCCAAAAATCAAGCCCACTCATTTCCAAGACACGGAAACAATGAGAGGATTAGGACTTGAGGAGGATTTGAGAAAGCTATTCCGATTTGCACAGATGGAAGCATTCTTTGGCAAGAGGCCACCAACCTACTATCACTTAACTGCAGAATTCATGAGCACGTTGCAAGTGAAGAAGGATCGGAATGGGTTTCCTCTGTGGGTGACATTTCAGTTGGATAATGTTTTGAGAGAAAAGGTCACATTGGCTGTCTTGAATAAGTGTTTTGGGTGCCCACCATACGAGAACCATCAGAGCTTCTATGAAGGAGGTGGTTTCAACCCGCAAGAATGGTAGAAGAGTTTAGCTAACGATGGAACAGAAAGAGCAGGATACGTTCCCAGTGCTTCAAAGGAAACTGCCATCCGAAACCCAGTGACAAGATACTTAGAGAAGATTATCTCAAACACCATCTTAGGGAGGTTTGAAGGTGGAGCTGTTGGAGAAAAGCAACTCTATATTATGTATTGCATATACAAGGAGCTACCATTGAATGTTGCAGCACACTTTGTGCAACATGCTGAAAGAATTGAAAAGAGACAATCATCTCAAGGTTTGATGCTAGGAGGGATGATCACAATGATAGCTCAAGGTTTGGGTATCAATCTTGCAGGTATGGAGAATCGAATGGTGAGTGAAGGGTTGAACTACCAACAGTTGATGAGGATGGAGTTCTTGACCATGGTTGGGAATCAATATTTTCTGAGGTAGGAAAAGGGTGTTCCATTTCCCTTGCCAACTCCGGAGCTCACTACGGTCTACACTAGAAGAAGGCTTACTAATTTGGGTATCGGTAGTGTGAACCATTCCAGGGTGGTGAAAGCTTTTTACAGAAGAAATAGAAATGAAATGGAAGAGGTTCTCAGACAAATGAGAGTTGAAGAGAATGAAGAGCTAGCTAATTTAAGAGCAGAGCCAGTGCCTATGGAGGGTGATGAGCAGGATGCACACCCGGAGCAGGTGGAGTTTGATGAGCAAGGCCCTGAGCCACAGCAGTTTGAGGGAGAAGGAGAGCAGCCACCAGTGGGACCAGACCAAGGAGATGATAGATGGAATTATATGATGGATGAGGTGCAAGACATGAGGCATGTACAGTAAACTTACGGGTACAAATTAGGGAGATCCGAGAGATCCAGTAGGAGCATGGAAGATATATTTGGGAGTTGCGAGCTGGACAGCATCGGAGGGAGTACTAAGATGAGCAGTCAAGGGTGCACTCCAACAACATGGAGGAGATAATGACCATGATGTTCAACTTCTAATTCCCCGGGTCCCCTCGTGCATACATCCCATGGAACACCTATCATCCACCTCCTCCGCCTCCAGAGCCATGAAGGGAGTACTTTGAGTGCTACACACTTTTTTCATTTATTCATTTAGCTATGATTATACTTTGTTTGGAGAATTCGTGAATTTGATTTGATTTGATTCGATTGGATTGTACTTAAATTGTTTGATTTTGGGAGGTTTTCTTACTTTGGGATTTTATTTCCAGTTTTATGCGATTTATCTTTTTCGTTATTTTTGGTATTTTGGTTTGATTTTTATTGTTTAGATGTGATGGGAATTTGATCTTAATTGTTATGAACGTGAATTGATGTGTTTTGATATTTTGATGGATGATTTGGTTTATGCATGTTATATGTTTTTGTATTGTTTGGTGAGTCTTTGATTATTGTGTTGTGTTTGTCATGTTATTTTTATTCTTGTAGGAATGGTTTGGTGGTATGTTTTTGGAAAGGTGTTGAGTATTTTTAAATATGAGCTATGATGCATTGTGTGCGATCAGTGATGGCAAGCATGTTAATGGTTTCCACTTGTTGAAATTGTGACATGAATTACATAATTTGTTCAATTTTGAGAAGTATGAAGGGTAATTAGGTTTCTTTTGGTTCAAGCAAAAGCTTGTGAAACTTGGGCCTCAACCGTGCCTCCATGGTTAATTCTTGATGAGAGGACCGGTTGAACATAAACAAACTAGAACTTGCTCATGGACTATAGGAACGAAGCCCGAATTGTTGAAATTTGTGAAATGATCTTAGGCCATCCTTGAAGAATGAAATCATAGCCATAAATTTCCTTACCAAAAACATTATCCCTAGTAAGCCATTTTGTGCCTATAAGCCTTTTTCTTTGTGATTCAAGCACAATACAAGCCTTTAAAACCCACTTGAGCCTTATAGATATAACCTATGTGTGGTGATTGAGGAGATGATGGTTTACAAGGTTTGATGTGAGAATTGTGCTAGAGAAGCAAGGAAATGGTAAACAAATAAGAAGAGGATGAAGAGAGCTATAGAAAAAATGTACATGCGACCTCAAAACAAGAAATATGAGCAAATAAGCAAAAAAGAGATTCTGCTCGTGGAATTCAAAAGTCAAAAGAAAGGAAGCATGCAAATCAAAAGAAGCTCAAGAAATCCAAGGAATGATAATGATTAGTGCTTGTGATTAAAGAAGAAATTAAAGGAAGCTTGAAAGTGAGGAAGTTGGAGAAAGGAATCATCTCTTCAATTGCTTACATTTGAATAGTCACTATTATCCAAAGTTCCCTACCTTACCAAAGAGCCTAAATATTACATCCTAAGATAAAGACCTTTTTGATCACTTATTGAAACTAGGGTGGCACGTGAACATAGTCTGTGACCATATATCACCTCTTTGATTGAAGGAATTGTCATGATTCCACTTAATAAACCTAATCAATCTATCACATATTACTTAATAAGCCTGTTTTACTCAAACGTAACTGTGTATTATACAACTCAGCCTTGAAGAAGTACATAACTGTGCACTCGGTGCTCAAGTCTAAGTTTTTATTGTTGTTCAGATGCACATAAATATATCGCTCAGAATCTTTGTAATGAGATGTAAAGTTCCTTGCGCAACGCAAAAGTGACTGCTTATCTGCCAATTTAATTCCCCATTCATCATTTTCACTTCTGAAAATGTAAGGTCGGCCTTTCTATATATCTCTCCCAGAGCAGGTCAAATCTATGATCTTTATCTACAAATCGTTGACTCCAATCCCGCTATTTAATCATGTCTTTCATTAGAAAATCATATGTTTGTGATCCCAAATCTTTCGAGCTGATGCGCTCTCCGCACATTAAAATGAACCATATCACCTCATCATGTGGTACAATTGACACATCTCTTGTCAATATGTACCCCCCTTGCTTTTCTTTGGGATCTACTGATCTTAGAGTACTAAGAAGGTGTGGTCGAGGACACTATTGTGAGGACTAAACAACTTTGTTATAATATTCTCATCAGACTCGAAATATTTTTTCGAGTTGTATGATTACCTGAATAGAAGCGCACTAATAAAAACTTTATAGTTTTGTTTAGATAGATTCTCATATGATGGATTGGAAATCCATTGACGAAAGAGCCCCGTACATGGATTTCATAAAGGTATGTGAACATTTCCTGGAGTACCTTTCGAATATCTTGGTAGAAATAATAATGGTAAACAGGATTTCCACTATGAACCCCAAGCTGGACCTCATCCTTTGAAATCCATTTTCCAAGAAGGATAGGTAGCCATTTATTCAAAAATGTCTTGATAGAAAGACCCACATCAACATAAACCTAATGTTTCTTTACCATATTATAGAATGAATGCCATAGAATGTGAGGGCTTTGAATACTAAATGGCTTCTCCGAGAGTTCCCCGTCCATCACGTAAATACTCACGCCTTTAACGCCCTCGTTCTTCAATTTTCCTTCACGGCTTTTTATGTAGTACTCATACATATACTCACCCGTAATTGTTTCCAATTTATCTGGCTCGCTTGATTCGACCTCCGACATCCCCGACTCACTTGTTTTGCCCACCGACATTTGAGAAAGAACCTCTGACCTGACGAAGGCAGGAATTTGAGGATACTAAACCCTAGACATTTGTTTATATTAATTCTATTTTAACTGTAGTAAAACTTTTAATAATAATAATTAAATATATTTGGATTCTATCTAACCTAATCTAATCTACACATATATAAAATCGAACATAAATTTCTACTTTTATTTAACTTTTATTTAAAATTTTTTTTAAATTTTACTTTATTAAAAAATAATTCAATGTTAATCTTAACATCCAATTAATGCTTTTGATTTCAATTATAAAATTTAATTAAATGCCAAAAACTTGGATGAAACTGTCTCACATATCCACTTATTTGAGACAGATCCTCCATTAGCTCATTAACTATATTTTAAAAGATCTTGTTTAGTTGTATCAAATTGGTAAATTAATTATGGATTTGATATTATTAGTTCCTTTATAATATATATATATATATATATATATATATATATATATATATATATATATATATATTACTACGTTTTTTTTCTTTTGATTTACTAATCATTTTTCCATTTTGTTCAATAACCATTTTCCTTTTTGAATTGATGTAACACACAACCACTACACATGACCCAAAACTCAACACTAATACAAATACCCACTACACATAAAAATATTATTTCTCTCACCTTATTAGTCATTAAATTATTATACTTATTAATCAACATGCAAAAAGTAAATGAATATCTTTCAAAGGGATGGAGGAGGTATATTTTTTATTTTTTAAAATTTGTTAATCATTTAATTTAAAATTTTTATTTCTCTCTCTCCCTCTTTCTCTCTCTCTTTCTCTCTATCTCCCTCTCCCGCATACACATATAGTAAACACCACAACTCAGAGTTTTCTTCCCTTAATAAGAAAGAAAACACTTTATTAACTCAAATTTATCCTTAAACTTTAGCAATGAAATGCTCCCTTTGTTGTTCCACTAATGTTTGGTGGATTGTATATAGCTGTCAAGAATGGGTAAGCTCCTTAAGATCACTCCCGTTTATATGAACTATTAAAGCAGCTTTTTGTAGCTAGTTTATGGATTACACCACATTATAACAAGTAATCTACTTAATATGACTAGTTAGAATGCAAATGAAGAAAATAAAGATAAAGCAAGAGAGTAAAAGGACAAATGTAAAAGAATAGAACTTCAGGTTTAACACCTCTTTGATTGAAGAAAACATTACAAAGGATAATTATCATGATTATACTTAATAAACCTAATCTATTAGGTAGTACTTAATAAACATGTTCTATTCAAGAGAATAAAGGTGAAATGCAAAAGAATAAAATCTCAGGTGTATCACCTCTTTGATTGAAGGAATTGTCATGATTCTATTTAATAAACCTAATAAATCTATCACATATTACTTAATAAACCTGTTTTACTCAGAGGTAACTGGATATTATACAACTCAGCCATGAAGAAGTGCATGACCATGCACTCGGTGCTCAAGTCTAAGCTGGTGTTGTTGTTCGGACACACAAAAATGTATCGCTTGAAATCTTTGTAATGAGATGCAAAGTTCCTTGCGTAATGCAAAAGTGACTGCTTATCTGCCCACTTATTTCCCCATTCATCATCTTCACTTCTGAAAATGTAAGGTCGGGCTTCCATACATTTCTCCCAGAGCAGGTCAAATCTACGATCTTTATCTATAAATCTATGATCTTTATCTGTACCTCAAAATGAACCGAATCACCTTATCAAGAGATGCAATTGACAAACGTCTTGTCAATATGAACCCCGTGCTTTTCTTTGGGATCTACTGATCTTAGAGTACTAAGAAGGTGTCCGAGGACACCATTTTGAGGACTAAAAAACTTTGTTATAACACTCTCAACAGACTTGAAATCTTTTTCTGAGTTGTATGATTATCGGGATAGAAGCGCAATGCTAAAAACTTCACAGTTTTATTTGAATAGATTCTCATATGATCGATTAGGAATCCATTGACGGAAGAGCCCCCTACATGTATTTCATAAAGGCATGTGAACATTTCCCGGAGTACCTTTGGAATATCTTGGTGCAAATAATAATGGTAAACATGATTTCTCCTATGAACCCCCAGCTGGACCTCATCCTTTGAAATCCATTTTCCAAGATGGATAGGTAGCCATTTATTCAAAAATTTCTTGATAGAAAGACCCACATCAACATAAACCTGATGTTTCTTTACCGTATTGTAGAATGAAGGCAATAGAATGTGAGCTTTGAACACGAAATGGCTTCCCTGAGAGTTCTCCATCCATCACGTAAATACTCACGCCTTTAAAGCCCTTGTTCAGAAATTTTCTTTCACGGTTATTTACGTAGTATTCATACATATACTCACCCTTAATTATTTCTAGTTTATCCGGCTCGCTTGATTCGCCCTCCGATATCTTCGACTCGCCTATTTTGCCTGCCAACATTTGAGAGAGAACCTCCGACTCGACGAAGGCAGGAATTTGAGGCTACTAAACCCTAGACATTTGTTTAAATTAATTTTATTTTAACCGTATTAAAACTTTTACTAATAATAATTAAATATATTTGGATTCTATCTTATCTAATCTAATCTAATCTATGCATATATAAAATCAAACATAAATTTTTACTTTTGTTTAACTTTTTCTCAAATTTTACTTTATTAAAAAATAATTCAATTTTAATCTTATCGTCCAATTAATGCTTTTGATTTCAATTATAAAATATAATTTAATATTAAAAACTTGGATGAAACTGTCTCACGTCCACTTATTTGAGACAGATCCTCCATTAGCTCATTAACTATATTTTAAAGGATCTTGTTTAGTTGTATCAAATTGGTAAATTAATTATGGATTTTATCTAATTATGTCTTATATATATATATATATATATATATATTACTATATTTTTTTTCTTTTGATTTACTCCTTTCCTTGATACGTACTCCCTCCCCCCCCAAAGTATTTCACACTTTCCTATTTCATCCATCACTTAAAGTATTTCACCATTCACTTTTATTAAATTTGATAAAAAAAATACATTATAATACTAACTTTTTACACACATCCCAATATAACACTTACTTTTACTTACTTTTTAACATTTCTCAATAACTATACACACCTGTAAGCACTTGAATTTTATTGCCTATTAAAGAAAAATATGTGGCAAATTAATGCAATAATTATCAATTAATTATTTATTTATTAAGAGATTTAAATAAATAAATTCCTAAAATAGATTAATAAATAATTGATAATTAATTTAAAACCCAACAAATTAAGTTGGGTTTAAATTAAGTAAAACTTGACTCCCAAGTCAAATAAAGTCTGGAAGGTTCCAGAATCAGGTCAAATTAAGCAATGACCATTCAAGCTGTGTTATATTTGGAACGGCCCAAGCCCGCAGAATCGGGTCAAATCTGTCATGGACCAATCAGATTACAAGTTATTTATGGGGTATGCTCATTCCTCACCTATATAAGGAGTCCTCTTCCATTCATTCCAGACACACACTAAAATATCTGAAGACACAAACACTTTGAAGAGATTGAAACACGAGCAACGCTCCTCAAGATCTTCAAGCATCTTCAAGTCAAGAACGGCAAACGATTCGGGATTAAGGTGCGGAGCCCCCCAAATCAAGCGTTCTTCATAAACTAAGTTCTTCGGTGTTCTTCGCGCCAAGAACAACATACGACCTGGGATAAAGGTGCTAAGCCCCCCAGATCGAGTGTTTCTTCTGATCAAGTACGTTTAATTCAAACAAAGGCTCGACGCCTCTGGATAAATGTTATAAGATCCCAAATCTGAGTTCGGATAAGTTTCAACTGAAGATCCGACTCAAAACACACAGTCAACGCTGTCAGCGCGGTCAACACAAGTCAAAGTCAAGCCAAATTGGTCCGAGAGAAGAATCAGAGGATAGTAGAGATTGTTTCCTAAATTATCAAGTTTAATCCTTCTGAATTATCATTATAATTCTTTTATGTTTATTTTATTATAAATACAATATTTGTTATTATAAATTTTGGCACGCCCAGTGGGACAGTCTCTACCTCTCATCTCTTCTCTCAACAAGCTCGAAGATACAAAGTATGACTCCTCTTAGGATCGCGATAAAAAGGTCATCTACCTCAAAGCCTTTAGAGCTACAAGCTGCGAAGATACAAGTTATGACTCCGCTAAAGATTGCGATACGAAGGCAAACTACATCAAAGCCTCAAGAGTTGCAAATTGAAAATGCTGAACTCATTACAAGAAGTATGTCTGAAGCCTCCTCAGAGACAAACCATGTGGTTGGGATTGCTCTTAACAAACCATTGCATGGAGACAAGAATAGAGAAGATGATTCTACCTACTCAACTCCTCACTCAATACCAAGCTCACCATCTACCTCAGCTGCAGCTGCAGTGATGACAACAAATGCTATGACCATTGAGGAACAACTCGCAAGTATGATAAGAGCCATTGAAGGACTCAACAAGCACATGGAAGCTCAAGATATAAAAATCTCCATACTTATGAAGAAAATGGAGAATGTGGAGACAAGTCATGCAAATGAGAAACAAGTTGGGGATGAGCACGAGAAAGAAGACTCATCGAAACTCCATCCTCATGAAAAGAAGCCAGTTGAAGAAGAAATACAAATTTCAACTGACAAAATGCTTTCTGTGAACCAACTGAAGAACATCGTTTTAGAGACGATAAAAGACAAGTTTGAAGGAAGCTCAAAATCTTTTTCAAGATACGCCAAGCCATATACAAAGAGGATTGACAACTTGAGGATGCCAACTGACTACCAGCCTCCCAAGTTTCAACAATTTGATGGCAAAGGCAATCCGAGACAACATGTGGCGCACTTTATCGAGACATGCAATGATGCTGGGACCAACAGAGATCACATGGTGAGACAATTCGTCCGATCTTTAAGAGGAAATGCCTTTGATTGGTACATCGACTTGGAAGCCAACTCCATTGACAGTTGGGGGTAAATGGAAAAAGTATTCCTCAACCGCTTCTATAGCACACGAAGAATTGTTAGCATGATGGAGCTAACAAATACTCGTCAAAGGGATGAAGAATATGTCATCGACTACATCAATAGATGGAGGAGTCTAAGCCTCAATTGCAAAGAAAGGCTATCAAAAACTTCAGCTATAGAAATGTGCATTCAAGGGATGCAATGGAATCTTAGCTACATACTCCAAGGAATTCGACCTAAAACTTTTGAAAAGTTGGCTTCAAGAGCTCACGACATGGAGTTAAGCCTGACATCAAATGACATCGAATGGCCCTCTATTCAAGACTCTTTCGAGGTTGAATATATGTCCTTCAATGAGCCCTTGGAAGAGGAACCACAAACAAAGGCTGCAGTTTCTATAAAGATTAATAGAAATGAAGTTGAAGCAAGAGAAAATAGTGCATCCCAAGATTGGGGGCAATAAACTGTTGATAAATCAAGACAAATGCTCCTTGACATGAGCTAAAACTGTCTGCATTACGCTCCTTGATACGAGCTTAAACTATCTAAAATCTTTCAAGTCAAATCTCCTTGACATGAGCTAAAACTATCTGCATTACGCTCCTTGATACGAGCTTAAACTATCTAAAATCTTTCAAGTCAAATCTCCTTGACATGAGCTAAAACTGTCTGCATTACGCTCCTTGATACGAGCTTAAAATATCTAAAATCTTTCAAGTCAAATCTCCCTGACACGAGCGAAAACTGTCTACATCACGCTCCTTGACATGAGCTAAAACTATCTACAAGTCACGCTCCTTGATGTGAGCTTAAACTATCTAAAATCCTCAAGTCATGCTCCTTGATATGATCTTAAACTATCTAAAATCCTCAAGTCATGCTCCTTGATACGAGCATAAACTATCTAACACAAATCAAATTCAAGGCTCCTCGATACGAGCGAAAAACTATCCACACTATACTCCTTGATATGAATATAAACTATCTACACATCAAATAAAATCTTCTTGGGAAGAGAATAAACTTTCTACACATAAAGCTCCTCGGCACGAGCGAAAACTGTTCATACAATACTCCTCGACACGAGTGAAAAATGTCCACAAAAGGCTCCTTGATACGAGTATAAACTGTCTACAAGTTCAAATTCAAAACTCATTGACACAAGTATAAACTGTCAACAAATTCAAGTCCAACGCTCCTCGACTCACGAGCTTAAACTGTATGTTACTCCTGGCCCGCATGAGTATAAAATGTGTACGGCCCTCCATTCAAATCAAATCATGTCTCTTTGAACTATGTTATGACTTGATCCTCTTCAAAGAGGTACGTAGGCAACTTAACACTCTGCTAAGTTCAGTCATAATTCAGGCTATTCATATCAAGTTGGTGAAGCATGTTGGCAATTGGATCGTGCGGTTCAACGTGATCCATTAGGATTAACAGGCAAACAAATTCAGCGGAAGCATAAAACGTGTTTACCGTATTTTTGGGTTGGTGTAGAGGATGATGATCTGAGAAGAACACCTCTGATCTTCTACCGTTTGTCCCAAAGTCAACTCTGGTGTTGGGTGGTCAACAATCCCCAGAGTTCTCTCAATCTGCTCTCTGTTATCTCCCGTATGTCAAATGAGGCACTGACTTAGGGTTAACAGGAGCTGAGATGACTTATATAGTTGGGCTACAGCAGGGACCAGGAGGAGAAATTGGACTGGGCCTCAATTGAATTTAATTAACCAAGCTTAGCCCAAAGCTTTTAATTAAATCCAATAATAATAATATAGTCCACTAAAATATTATTACTGCACTACCAGTCCAATCCCAAAATTATGTTCTGGGCTCCTTCTTATTATAAGCCCGATAGTCTCCCCATGTTTAAAATATACAATGTCCATTAATTAATTAAGTTACTGACAACTCAAATTAATTAATATCTCATCCAAGACTACTACCACTCAACCTTATTATCATGCCGAAAATTAATCCACTTGCAAGATTTACATGATAAACCTTATGAGCTCCTCAAGGGGACATCATCAACCTATGACGGACATGGATTCCTTCTACAATCAACAGCACACCATAGATACAACACTACTTCCCAACTCACCGTGTTTGTTGATTTAATACTTATAAATCTCACCCATTGATGAATCAAAGAAATACATACTGCCCTACGTGTCGAGGTTATTGTATAGGGATTAAGAGAACGAACTTCCATAATAACAGAGATCAAGTTCTTCTATAAGTCAGTATAAGTCGAACGATCTCAAGCGGTCCTGCTCAATACACATAAGTGCACTAATGTGATTCTATAGCCAAGACAAGCTAATACCAAACCACACTACAACCATACCGATAGAGAGTCCCCGTCTATCTCAGTTGTGAGCATCTGTTTATACTTTATAAGGAAACCGATAATATGATCTTCCGCGTGTTGTCGCACAACATATTATCTACAGTATAAAGTAAATGGACTATTGCATCATGCATATAAAATAAATTATAAGACGCAATCATTTAATCAATGATTCTCATATCAAATATTGTTATGACATTGTTCATACTAAAGCTAGACTTTTAGTATACAATCCAACAAAGCAAGCAATAAAATTCAATCATGTTGATCAAGAATGGATTATCGCAATTTGTTCACTTCAACACAAAGGCGTCCGTGAACAAAATGCGAGGGGGCATTTGTAAGCACTTGAATTTTATTGCCTATTAAAGGAAAATATGTTGGCAAATTAATGCAATAATTATCAATTAATTATTTATTTATTAAGGGATTTAAATAAATAAATTCCTAAAATAGATTAATAAATAATTAATAATTAATTTAAAATCCAACAAATTAAGTAGGGTTTAAATTAAGTAAAACTTGACTCCCAAGTCAAATAAAGTCTGGAAGGTTCCAGAATCACGTCAAATTAAGCAATGACCATTCAAGCTGTGTTATATTTGGAACGGCCCAAGCCCGCAGAATCGGGTCAAATCTGTCATGGACCAATCAGATTGCAAGTTATTTATGGGGTATGCTCATTCCTCACCTATATAAGGAGTCCTCTTCCATTCATTCCAGACACACACTAAAACATCTGAAGACACAAACGCTTTGAAGAGATTGAAACACGAGCAACGCTCCTCAAGATCTTCAAGCATCTTCAAGTCAAGAACGGCAAACGATTCGGGATTAAGGTGCGGAGCCCCCCAAATCAAGCGTTCTTCATAAACTAAGTTCTTTAGTGTTCTTCGCGCCAAGAACAACATACGACCTGGGATAAAGGTGCTAAGCCCCCCAGATCGAGTGTTTCTTCGGATCAAGTACGTTTAATTCAAACAAAGGCTCGACGCCTCTGGATAAATGTTATAAGATCCCAAATCCGAGTTCGGACAAGCTTCAACTGAAGATTCGACTCAAAACACACAGTCAACGCTGTCAGCGTGGTCAACACAATTCAAAGTCAAGCCAAATTGGTTCGAGAGAAGAATCAGAGGATAGTAGAGATTGTTTCCTAAATTATCAAGTTTAATCCTTCTGAATTATCATTGTAATTCTTTTGTGTTTATTTTATTATAAATACAATATTTGTTGTTACAACAATGCATGTGGATTTATTTTATATATGATTATACTTTCTTAATCCATATTCACGGTTGTTTTGTGCATATTCAATTGGTATATAGAGTCTGAATATATATTGGTTGTGGATTGAGTGCGTTCACCGCTGAACATGATTCCATGTTATGATTCTAAGTGACGGGACTCCAAAGCTTCATTAGAACTATCATATATGAATACTTATTAATTGAATTGAATTCGGGTTATTAAGTTGGATAAAGAGGATAACTTCATAGTACCTATAAGGGGAGATCTTATCGTGTTAGAGTACCAATTGGCCAGGGAAATAATTGATACTGATAGTACCTATAAAGGGGGTGGAATTATATCTCTTGCTCCAAGTTTATTCACACGTGTTATACACATGTTTTCTTGTGTCCATAGAGTAAAAAATATGCATGGCTTAGTGATGCGTCCATATTCCACAAGGCAGAGTCGGACATCAACACGCGGAAGGAAAATTAATGAGTGGAACTGGGTTTCCCTAGAGCTACCTATTCTTCTACTTGATCCACTTTCATAATTCTTCTAGTGTTTAATTTATTTTATTTTTATTTAATTTTCGGCATAGTAGTTATTAGATAATTAACCTCAAATGTTATTGCGTTTTGTCTTAATTAATTTAGTAAATAATTAAATTTATAATACGCCGTCCTTTGGGTTCAATATTTACTTGGTCGCTTGCTTAAGCTTCAATTGATATCCTTAATACTTGGGGATTAATTTTACGTGCAAAGAAAACACGCATCAAGTTCTTTGCGCCGTTGCTGGGGACGACTGTTATTATTAGTTTATTATTCCTAATTTGATTAAGATTTTTATTTGTGATTATTTAATTCGATTCCTACCTTGAATTTTTCTGAGGTACTTGTGCACTAGGAAAAGGAGAGGAAAGAAAGGAAGAAGTAACACATCAAACTAAACATGGCCGGAGCAAGGCTGTATCCGGATAATGTTGCCATACGTGAAATTTTCACGAACTATGGAATTGGTAACATGGGGTTGATAGGAGTAAGGGAAAGATGATGATTTTGAGATACATCCCGCTCTTATCAATATGGTGGAAAAGAATCCCTTTTTTGGAGGTTGCTTTGAAGATCCATATCAGCATCTCCGAAGATTTCTTGGTTATGCAAACACTCAAAAGGGAGCTGGAGCTAATGATAATGCTAGACGGATCGCCCTATTCAAGTTCTCTTTAATTGATAGAGTGGAAGCTTGGTATGAGACCTTAATGCCACGGATTGCACTACATAGGACCAACTGCAGCAGAAGTTCTTGGAGAGATACATGCCACCCTCAAGGATCTTAAGAATGAATCAATAGATCACTCAATTTGTTATGAATCAGGGTGAGAAATTTTATGAGGTGTGGGACAGATTTACATGCTCAGGAGGTGCCCACAATATGGGAAGTCTAAGGCTGAATACATAAGCATCTTCTACTATGGATTGGATTATGAGTCGCGTGTACTTATTTATGCATAATCATGTGAAACACTGTTATCTAAAACATCACTTGAAGCAGAAAATTTGTTTGAAGACATCTCTATGAATTCATGTGATAGGCATACGGAAAGAGTAAGAGGAACATATGTACTTGGTACGGTGGCTCAGGTTGAGCATCAATTAGTGAAGCCAAATAGGGATGATGAGACCGTCTCTAGTCTAGCTAATATCAACAAGCTACTAGAATTCCAGCAGAGGCAGATTACAGAGTTGACACAAAGGGGGCATATTATGCAGCAGCACGAAGTGAAGAGTGTTGAAGATACCTTCAATCGATACATGGCTGAGAATGATGCAAGGATTGATTATCTTGATGATACCATGAATGTTGATCATGCAGATTTATCTAAGTAGTTGAAGGACCTTACCTTGATTTTGGGACAAATGGCCACGAATGTGAATCAATTGACACAAACATTAGAGAATAATACCATCACATTGAGGTCTGGCACGCAGTACGAGGGTCCGATGAAGCCGACGAGCAAAAAAGATCGAAGCAGAGATATTGTTCGACTACTCCCAGACCGTTCAACCAGACCTAATGGTCGAACGGAGGTCGAACAAACTCTAGAAAAGTAGAATTTTGATTCTCTATTTCCAGTCTCGCCGTTCGACAAATTCCATCCGTTCGACCAGACCACCTTGGTCGAACGGTAGTCGAACACACTTAGAGAATGGGAGCTTGCGATCAGCAATTCTATTCGACCAAACCCAGTCTGTTCGACCAAACCATCTTGGTCGAACAGAGGTCGAACAGTCTCTTTTTGCACCCGTTTCGATACCGAATGCTACACTTATTATTCTGAACACTTTAGAGCCATCCCAAGAGCAGAATACTGAGCTTTTAGTTGAGAATAAGTGGGAAAGAGCAAAGAAGTTGAGAGCCGAGAAGCTTAGACTGCAAATGGATAATGAAGATGTGGTTTTCTCTCTTGATCATGTAATGAAGATGCCCATGGAGACTCAATCATGCAAGAGCATAGATGTGGTTTCTAACTTGTTTAATCTTGATGTTAAAGGGACAGATGATTCTGAATTTGAGTGGAAGATTGACAAGGAGGTGTCTAGACAGCCATGGGAGGAAGGTAATTCTGAGGATCATATACTTGTGACCAAGAAAGGTGAGGTGTTGAGTGTAGACAAGAAGAGGAAAAGAAAGTATTTGAAGGTGAGGATGCGAGAAGACCGTCCTCTACCGTCGTGACTCTCTGACGTTAAACATGAGCGCCTGTTGGGGGCTTTCCCTTCTGTTTTATTGCTTTATTTATTTCGTGTGAGTAAGAAATTTTTATATTTAAGGTGCTGATGAGTGTGTTAATTCACGAATCTTGCACTTGGATTTGTGCTATTATAAACTGTTTGAAGGATGAAATCAGTTGTAAACTGATATATATTGTATGAAGTCACGAATCAGGTGTTGTTGGAGCCATTTGAGTGGTTTTTCGAAGGAAATCGGAGTGGAAGTGTTGAAAACTGAAGAAAGAAAGTTAAAGCAATCCGTTTGGGCGAAACAGGAGTGCAATTCGACCAGAAAAAGGTCAATTCAGCCAGGCCTGCTGGTCGAATTGGCAGCACAACATGAGCAGAAGGTGGATTCGACCACGATAGGGGAATTCGACCTAGGCATCAGGTCGAATCGAGGTCGAATTGATGGGCAGAGATGCCAATTCGACCTTGTCACTTAAATTCGACCAGGGCAGCTGGTCGAATCAAGCACCTGGGACTTATAGTAGGTCGATTCGACCTCCAATTCGACTTGGAGGGGTGAATTCAACCTGTTGTTGAGGTCGAATTGAGCCTTGGAAACTTACCATATCCGTATTTTTACACCCTCAATGCGTGTGATCACTTAAAAAGCCCATTCCAGGCCCGGGAGGCGCAATTACAAGTATAAAAGAAGACTTGTGCAGCATTATAGAGGGACGACTTGATCAAGAAGACGTGGAGACGTAGAGTTGAGAAGAGATCGATCATCCATCCTCCGGAGGGGCTGTGACACGGGAAATAATTGATACTAATAGTACCTAGAAAGGGGGGTGAATTATATCTCTTACTCCGAGGATATTCACACGTGTCATACGCATATTTACTTGTGTCTATAGAGTGAATTTGCATAGTTTAGTGATGCATCCATAAACCACAAGGCAGAGTCGGGCACCGTCACATGAAAGATGAATTAATAAGTAGAACTGGACTACCTGACGAACTACCTACTATCTTACTTGATCGACACTCACTTATCTCTTCTTCTTGTTATTGTTACTTGATATTTTAATTACTTTTGTTACTTAATCACAACCATTATAATTTCCAACATAGTCTTAGTTTACTAGAGTATAATTAAATTGATATTTATCCGTCCCTTGGGATTGATATATAACTTGGTCACCTTCGAAACTACGATTGATATTCTTCATACTTGAGGATTAATTGTGTGTTGAGAAAATGCACATCAGGTGCTTACTAATCGACAATTACATCTCTTTGCAAACTTAGTTTAAACTTACGTTTTTACTAAGTTTGGGGGGTGCGATGTACTTATCTCATTGAAGCACCAAGAGTATAATGTTTTCTTTGTAATGTTTGCTAGAGGAGTTGATTTTTGCGGTATGTTGAAACTTTAGCCGATTTTGATGCATAGATTTTTTGCAATTTTCCTAGTGTTCAGTGGTGTTTCTAGTGTGTGGAGTCGATTAGATAGTCAATTGAGTAATTCTTATAATTCTCCTATATTATTATTTATGAATCCTGTGATTGTTGAGAGTGGAAATTAGCGTGTTTGAGTGTCCAATTTAACACCTTTTAGATGAGAATTATTGTTATATATTAGCACAAGTATCTTATATTCAATATATGTAAGAAAAAGGTGCACTTGAGGTGTCTTATTGTGTTTTAGGTAAAAAAAGGATGAAAAGTGTAAAGTTGAAGAAAAGGTGAAATTTATGCAAGAATGCTGAAAATGCACATCCAACTTTCGTAATTTTTCTGTGTTGTTGTGGAGATCAAAACTATTGGTGTGATATATGATTGGAAAGCAACAGAAATGAGGGTTTATTTTGTGTAAAGAACACCTCAATCGGATTCCAAATGAGGAAGTTATGATCGACATGGTGACGTCGCGCGAGCTGTGTCGAACAGAATTGCTGTGCTACTTTCCATGGCTTGTTGTATATTCAATTCTTAGAGTTTTCTTCTGTTCTTTATATGGATAGAAAGCCAAGGAAGAGAGGATTTCGTGAGCATAAGAATCACTCAAATTGGAGCTCGGATATGGAAGTTATACGCGAAACGGTAAGACTGCACAAGACAATTCGACCACAACATTTGAATTCGACCTAACCATGTGGTCGAATCCTGGTCGAATTGGATGGCAAAAGAAGCAATTTGACCACAACACCTCAATTTGATCTGATGTGCTGGTCGAATCCAGTGTCTGAAGCTTCCAGTAGGGTGATTCGACCTGCAATTTGACCAGTGGAGGTGAATTCGACCTAGCTTCGAGGTCGAATTGACGTGCGGAAACTTACCATATCTATATTTTTACATCCTGTGATCACTTAAAAAGCCCATTCCAAGGCCTATAAGGAGAGCTTATAAGTATAAAAGGCGGTGTAGATCACACCATTAACAATAGAAAATACAATTGAGTAGAGGAGAGGCCACAAACATACCACACCCCACAAGGGGGATCACCCCCCAAACATCATCCACTTCCTTTCCTCCATCCATCTATCATTTTGAAGATTCGTCTGTGGAATCAAGAGGAGAACCAAGAGGAGAATTCAAGATGGAGAAGGACGCAACGACGCCATATCTAGGGTTTTGTTTGCTTCCTAATTTATCTTGTATTTTTGAGACCACGGGTAAGATCTATCCAACCCCCATGTGTGTTTCCTACAACACCATGGGCTAGAGCCTTTTTGGTAGAACTAGGATTATGAAGGTTTTCACTAATTAATTAAACTTTCGTGTGTAAACTCCGTACAACACTACTTGTGGATTTATTTTATATATGATTGTGCCTTTTTAATTCATAGTCACGGTCATTTTGTGCATCATTAACTGTTATGTAGAGTCTAAATACATATCTTGGTTATTGATTGAGTGTGTTCACTGCTGAGCAGGATTCCATGTTATGATTCTAAGTGAGGGGACTCCAAAAGCTTCATTAGAACTATCATATATGAATACTTATTAATTGAATTGAATTCGGCTCATTAAGTAGGATAAAGAGGATAATTTTATAGTGCCTATAAAGGGAGATCATATCGGGTTAGAGTAACAATTGGCCAGGAAAATAATTGATACTGATAGTACCTAGAAAGGGGGGTGGAATTATATCTCTTGCTCTGAGGTTATTCACACGTATTACACGCATGTGTACTTGTATCTATAGAGTAGATATGAATGGTTTATTGATGCGTCCATATTCCACAAGGCAGAGTCGGACATCAACACACGGAAGGGAAATTTATGAGTGAAACTGGATTAACCTAGAGCTACCTATTCTCCTACTTGATCCACTTTCATATTCTTCAAGTGATATTTTATTTAATTTGTTATTTTAATCAATTGTTTATTAATTAATCGTTTAATCCTCAAATCTTATTGACATCTTGTCTTAATTAATTTACTAAATAATTAAATTGATAATATGCCATCATTTGGGTTCGATAATCACTTGGTCGCTTGCTTAAGCTGTAATTAATATCCTTCATACTTGGGGATTAATTTTGCGTGCAAAGAAAATACGTATCAAGTTCTTGGCGTCGTTGCCGGGGATGGCTGTTATTATTAGTTTATTATTTCTAGTTGATTAAGACTTTTATTTGTGATTATTTATTTCTATCTAACCTTAAATTTTTCTGAGGTACTTGTGCACTAGGAAAAGGATAGGAAGGAAAGAAAGGAATAACTCATTGTGCTAAACATGGCCGCAGCAAAGCAGAATCCAGATAATATAGCTATTCATGAAATTTTCACGAACTATGAGATTGGCAACATGGGGTTGATAGGCTCAAGAGGGGAAGATGATGATTTTGAGATACATCCCGCTCTTATTAACATGGTAGAGAAGAATCCCTTTTCTGGAGGTTGCTTTGAAGATTCATATCAGCATTTCCGAAGATTTCTAGATTATGCAAACACTCAAAAGGGAGTTGGAGCTAATGTTAATGCTAGGCGGATTGCCCTATTCAAGTTCTCTTTGATTGATAAGGCAGAAGTTTGGTATGAGACTCTTAATGCCATGGACTGCACTACATGGGACCAACTGCAACAGAAGTTCTTGGAGAGATACATGCCACCATCAAGGATCTTAATAATTAAGCAAGAGATCACCCAATTTGTTATGAATCAGGGTGAAAATTTTTATGAGGTGTGGGATAGGTTTAAAGACATGCTCAGGAGGTGCCCACAGCATGGAATGTCTAAGGCTGAGTACATAAGCATCTTCTACTATGGATTGGATTGTGAGTCGCGTATCTTTATTGATGCATCATCAGGAGGGGCACTGTTATCCAAGATAACACTTAAAGCAGAAAAGTTATTTAAAGACATCTCTATGAATTTACGTGACTGACCTGTAGAGAGAGATAGAGGATCATATGTACTTGGTAAGGTGGCACAGAGAATATCAAGTGGTAAAGCCGAGTAGGGAGGATGTGCTTAATTAAAGTGAATAAGAAGAATGGAAGATCATGATGGAGTGCACGCTTGATTGATCCAAAATTTTGAGTCACTTGTCCATATATTTCCTACCTTAACCAAAGAGCCAACATTACATCCAAAAGAAAAGTCCTTTTTGATCCCATTATCGAGTCATACCTTTTAGTGGTGGAGAGTTTGAGACTTTTGGCAAGCTTATGGTTACGCATGCACTTGAATTGAATCTGAGCGTAAACACCTTAACCCATAAGTGTACATCTTTTACACTTGAGTGCGAGTGATACATGCTTCCTCCGAGAACATGTTAATGGAGCATTTGAATTGGTGGTGATTGTCTTAACTTGTATGCTATGAATAGAGTATTACATGTAAGGAGAGTTGCATGACCTAAGTTGAAGACAATTGTATTTGAATGGGGTATTGGTCATAGTTCTTATTTCCCCGCTAATTTTCTCTCTCTCACTCTTTATTTTTATTTTGTTGCCTCGGGACGAACAACGGGTAAGTTTGGCAGATTGTTGAGAGTGAAAATTAGCGTGTTTGAGTATCTAATTTAACACCTTTTTTATGAGAATATTATTATATATTAGCACAAGTATTTTATATTTAATATATGTGAGAAAAAGGTGCACTTGAGGTGTTTTATTGTGTTTCAGATGGAAAAAAGATGAAAAGTACAAAGTTGGAGAAAAGGTGCAATTTGTGCAAGAATGCTGAAAACGCACATCCAACTTTCATAATTTTTCTGTATTTTTGTGGAGATCAAAACTGTTGGTGTGACACATTATTGGAAAGCCACAGAAATGAGGGTTGATTTGGTGTAAAGAACACCTCAATCAGATTCCAAATGAGGAAGTTATGATCGAAATGGTGACATCGCGCGAGCTATGCCGAACAGAATTACTGTGCTACATTCTGTAGCTTGTTGCACATTCAAATCTTGGATTTTTCTTGTGTTCTTTATATGGATAGAAATCCAAGGAAGAGAAGATCGCGTGAGCACAAGAATCACTCAAATTGGAGCTCGGATGTGAAAGTTATACGCGAAATGGTGAGACAGCGCAAGATAATTTGACCACAATATTTGAATTCGACCTGACCATGTGGTCGAATCCTGGTCGAATTGGATGGCAAAAGAAGCAATTCGACACGACATCTCAATTCGATCTGCTGTGCTGGTCGAATCCAGCACCTAAAGCTCGAATCCGGTGTCTGAAGCTTCCAGTAGAGTGATTTGACCTGCAATTCGACCAGTGGAGGTGAATTTGACCTAGTTTCGTGGTCGAATTGACGTGCGAAAACTTATCATATTCATATTTTTATACCCTCAATCCGTGTGATCACTCAAAAAGCCCATTCCAAGGCCTATAAGGAAAGCTTACAAGTATAAAAGGGGGGTGTAGATCACACCATTAATAATAGAAGATACAATTGAGTAGAGGAGAGGCCACAACCATACCACAACCCACAAGGGGGGATCATCCCCCAATCATCATCCACTTCCTTTCCTCCATCCATCCATCACTTTGAAGATTCGTCTGTGGAATCAAGAGGAGAACCAAGAGGAGAATTCAAGATGGAGAAGGACGCGACGACGCCACATCCAGGGTTTTATTTGCTTCCTAATTTATCTTGTATTTTCCAGACTAGGGGTAAGATCTATCCAACCCCATGTGTGTTTCCTACAACACCATGGGCTAGAGCCTTTTTGGTAGAACTAGGGTTGTGAAGGTTTTTACCAATTAATTGAACTTTCGTGTGTAAACTCCGTACAACACTACTTGTGGATTTATTTTATATATGATTGTGCCTTTTTAATTCATACTCACGGTCATTTTGTGCATCATTAACTATTATGTAGTGTCAGAATACATATCTTAGTTATTGATTGAGTGCGTTCACTGCTGAGCAGGATTCTATGTTATGATTTTAAGTGAGGGGACTCCGAAGCTTCATTAAAACTATCATATATGAATACTTATTAATTGAATTGAATTCGGGTTATTAAGTAGGATAAAGAGGATAATTTTATAGTACCTATAAAGGGAGATCATATTGGGTTAGAGTACCAATTGGTCAGGGAAATAATTGATACTGATAGTACCTAGAAAGCGGGGTGTAATTATATCTCTTGCTCCGATATTATTCACACGTGTTACATGCATGTGTACTTGTGTCTATAGAGTAGATATGCATGGTTTAGTGATGCGTCCATATTCCACAAGGCAGAGTCGGACATCAACACACGGAAGGGAAATTAATGAGTGAAATTGGATTATCCTAGAGCTACATATTCTCCTACTTGATCCACTTTCGTAATCTTCGAGTGATATTTTATTTAACTTGTTATTTTAATTAATTATTCATTAGTTAATCATTCAATCCTCAAATCTTATTGCCATCTTGTCTTAGTTAATTTAGTAAATAATTGAATTGATAATACGTCGTCCTTTGGGTTCGATAATTACTTGGTCGCTTGCTTAAGCTGTAAATGATATCCTTCATACTTGGAGATTAATTTTGCGTGTAAAGAAAATGTGTATCAGTGATGATGAGGTATGTTGAGCTTTGATGATAGAAACAGGTAAACTGAGGCTTTGACCTAACCGAGTTGAACAACTCGAGGAGCTCGTGCATACGTTTTGAAGGAGAAAAATCAAGTGCACTCATTTCCTTATTCTAATTTTTATGAGTGATTTAAAAGGATTGAGTTTGGTTTTGGTGATCCATGTGAGCTTATATTATTTTTAAATTGTGCCTAAAATTCATATGCTCTTGAAATTAATGAAGGAAGTGTACTTGAGTTATATTGTGATATGAAGTTCTATGTATATTTGTGGGATATTACTTACCATGGAATGTGTTCTGTTAATTGTTAAATGCCCATGTGAGATTTTGAGCCTCGTTGATCATGTACATAATCATATAATATTTTCTTTTCTGGTGAGTATCGTTCTTGTGCGTGTATTCTAGAACTTGCCTTGAGTCTCCTTGAATATTCAAGATTAGTCTAGCGGATTATGGAGGTGATATTATGCCATCTTTGAATAGCCCATCTTTTCCCTTATACTTTACCTGAATTCATTAAATCCCTAGTCAGCCCGTTTGAGCCTTTTTAAATCCATTCTTTTGATAGCCAATAAAACTTAATTGAAGAGAGTGGTGATTTGAGAGATGATAAGGATGATGAAGGAAGAATCTTAAGGATCAAAAGAAAAATTCATGGAGTAGTGCTTAAATCTAGTACTCCATGGAAACAAATACCCTAGGGTAGTACTTAAATCTAGTACCCTATGGAGGATGTGAGAGGTAGTGCCCGAAACTGGTACCTCGAAAGAAAAAAAAGAGAAAAAAATGACGAAAAGGAGAATGATGGAGTTGAAGAGCTGGAAAAGGTTGGAAGAAAAAATGTTGTGCTTGAAGGAGAAAGATGGAGAAGTATTGTGCTTAATTGAAGTGATGAGGAAGAATAAAGATTGAGAGAGACGGTCGTTTGATCGATCCGAGTTTTGACTCACTTATCCATATATTTCCTGCCTTTTCCAAAGAGTCTATATTATAACCAAATAAAAGACCTTTTTGATCCATAATTTGCTAGCTACAAGTAAAAGGAGAGTTGAGACAATAGGCAAGCTTATGGTTACGCATGCGCTTGAATTGAATTTGAGCGTAAATACCTTAACCCATAAGTGTATATTTTTTATACTTGAGTACGATGATATATACTTTCCAAGAGAATATGTGGATGGAGCATTTGAATTGGTGGTGATTATCTTAACTTGTATGCTATGAATTGATTGTTACATGTAATGAAAGTTGCATGACCTAAGTTGAGGACAATTGTATTTTGAATGGAGTATCGGTCATATTCCTTATTTCTCCGCTAATTCTCTTACTCTCTTTCTCTTTATTTTTATTTTGTTACCTCGGGACGAGCAACGGGTAAGTTTGGGGAATTGATGAGAGTGAAAATAAACGTGTTTTAGTTTCCAGTTTAACACCTTTTTTATGAGTATTGTTGTTATATATTAGCACAAGTATCTTATATTCAATATATTTGAGTAAAGGTGTACTTGAGGTGTTTTATTGTGTTTTAGGTGGAAAAATGATCAAAAGTGCAAAGTTGGAGAAAAGGTGCAATTTGTGCAATGATGCTGAAAAATGCACGTCCAACTTGTATAATTTTTTTCCTTTTTTGGAGCTCTGAATTGGAAGTGCGATATATGGTTGGAAAGCCATAGAAGAGAGGGATGTTTTGGCGTAAAGAACACCTCAATCGGATTCCAAACGAGAAAGTTATGATCAAAGTGGTGACACCGCGCAAGCTGTGCCGAACAGAACGACTGTCCACTTTGTATGACTTGTTACATATTCAAATATTGAAGTTTCTATGAGTTCTTTATATGGATAGAAAGTCATGAAAGATAGGATCATTTGATTATAATAATTACTCAAATCGGAGGTCGAATGTGGAAGTTATGCGTTAAACGGTGAGACTGCACAAGCTTACTCGACTTGGAGATGTTGCTCGACCAGCATCATCTTGGGCGAGCAGATCAATCTTGGTCGAGCAAAATGACCAAAAACTTACAGAGAGCTTACTCAACCATTGCTCGACTTGGACGCCTTGCTCGACTTCTGAGGTTTGGTCTAACAAGATGTCGCTGGGTTCTATTTTTGGTAGTTTTGGGTTTCTTTTATCAAATTTGGCGTATGTCTCAAATAAAAGCCCATCCAAGAGAAGCATTTTACAAGTATAAAAAGAGGTGCAGATCACATCATTATTCATATGTGACCACAACACAATCATCCTACACCCCACAAAGAGGGAACACCCCCAACCATCATCCACATACTTTCCTCCATCCATCCATCATTTTGAAGATTCGTTTGTGGAATCAAGAGAAAAACCAAGAGGAGAATTCAAGATGGAGGACACGACGACGCCCACATCTAGAGTTTATTTCATTTTCTAATTTATCTTGTAATTTTCCAGACATCCAGGTAAGATCTATCCAACACCCATGATTGTTTTTCACAACATCATGGGCTAGAGCCTTTTTGGTAGAACTAGGATTGCGAAGGTTTTACGAATTAATTAAACTTTCGTATGTAAACTCCGTATAACACTACTTGTGGATTTATTTTATATATGATTATGCTTTCTTAATCCATATTCATGGTCGTTTTGTGCATCTTCAATTGGTATATAGAGTCTGAATATATATCTTGGTTGTAGATTGAGTGCGTTCACCGTTGAACAGGATTCCATGTTATGATTCTAAGTGAGGGGACTCCAAAGCTTTATTAGAACTATCATATATGAATACTTATTAATTGAATTGAATTCGGGTTATTAAATAGGATAAAGAGGATAACTTCATAGTACCTATAAAGGGAGATCATATCGGGTTAGAGTACCAATTGGCCAGGGAAATAATTGATATTGATAGTACCTAGAAAGGGGGGTGAAATTATATCTCTTGCTCCGAGGTTATTTACATGTCTTATATGCATGTTTTCTTGTGTCTATAGAGTAAATATGCATGGCTTAGTGATGCGTCCATATTCCACAAGGCAGAGTCGGAGATCAACACACGGAAGAAAAATTAATGAGTGAAACTGGATTTTCCTAGAGCTACCTATTCTCCTACTTGATCCACTTTCATAATTCTTCTAGTGTTTAATTTATTTATTTTTTATTTAATTTTCGGCATAGTAGTTATTAGATAATTAACCTAAAATTTTATTGCCTTTTGTCTTAATTAATTTAGTAAATAATTAAATTGATAATACGCCGTCCTTTGGGTTCGATATTCACTTGGTCGCTTGCTTAAGCTGCAATTGATATCCTTAATACTTGAGGATTAATTTTGCGTTCAAAGAAAATGCACATCACTCCACATCTTGCACAGTCACACCACATAACTCAGTCATCAGCAGGCTCACCTACAATGCATAAACTAGTGAGACAAAAATCTCAGTAAGTAGAAATCATGCATGTCGGTGCATGAAAATGCATTTATTTTCTATCGCCTATTTCCTAGTCATTCTAGTTGGTCTCTTTTATTTTGAAAACTGTTCACGTTGCGGGATCCCCATAACACACTTATGATATACACCCCAAATGAGCTCAATGGGGACGATTTTTCTGAACCCCTAATATAAAGTACTGGGAATGATTTTTTCGAACCCAGAATAAAGTGTCAGGAATAATTTTTTAGAATCCTAACAGAGATGCATATATAGTGGATTCACACACTATTAGTATCTTATTAATTTTGGGGAAAACACTTTTCATGATTATGCATGGTATGCAACCAGGCATCATGAACCATTTACAATATCAATATCAACATTTAATCACAATAAAGCAACAACTTAACTTCAATTCACACAGATCCACTTCTGGAATAATAACTTAACCTCAATCGCATAGATCCATTATAAAATAACAACTTTACCTTGGATCACACGTATCCTTTTTTGGAATAACAACTATATCTCGAATCACATAGTTCCTTATAACCAATATCTTCTCAAATCATACAGATATATTTTCAACAATTTCCAATCACATAGATCTATATAGGACAATAATATTATTTCAAATCGCATAGATTCACAACTTGTATCCCAAATTTATACAAATAATTTACAAATAATATTGTTGAATATGAAACCTACTTTCCCCAAATCACATAAATTCACAGCTTGTATTACAAATTAATCCCAAATAATTCATAGCGTAATTAAACTAATAACAAATAATCCATAACATAATTATCACATATTAATCACAAATAATTCACAGACAGCATGTTTATGTATTGTAGTTGGACTTCCACTTACTTGGACTCCGAAAATAGTAACCCTATAGACCCGTGAAGAACTATAACTAATCTTTTCTTCTTCCATTCCAACTACGCACGTTCTGGCACGCTCCCTCATTCTCTCTTCCTTACTCTTTCTCTCTCTTTCCTTCCTCTCTCTTTCTTTCTTTTCTCTCACTTTTTTTTCTTATTCTTTTTCGTGAACCTACTGCTAGTCTTCTCCAAAAATGAGTTAATAACAAGTATATATTGTTAACAAGAGGTACGTCGGCAAGTGTAATTTTATTTATTTATTAATGATACATGTCCACTCTCAATTGTTCATCCCATGCGGCAATACACATGATTTCCAAGTAACTTGATTATCAAGAACTTATCCTACCACTACCATTATAAAAATAATAATAATAATAATAATAATAATAATAATAATAATAATAATAATAATAATAATAATAATAATAATAATAATAGTGAACATACGTGTATATTTTCTTACCACTATTATTATTACGAGAATACGTGTGATACTTAATAATTAAAAAATAATATATTTATACAAATAAAATAATTTAATTATTATTAAATATTCAAATTAATGTACGTAAATATTTATGCACTCATATATATTCACCTATTGTCACCATTTTATCACGTATGTCTCAAATAAAATGAAAAATAAATAAAATGTAAAAACAATTGTCACATAATTATCACATTATTATCACCTAATTGACACATAATTGTCACATAATTATCACATTATTATCACCTAATTGACACATAATTGTCACATAATTATAAAATGCACATAACACAAATTAAATTATATTGGCACATGAGTAGTGAGAAGCTCGGGTATCCCATAAAATTTCTTGTATTTTAGTTAATTATATAATAATCATCAACTTTATTGCCATAATTCGTCTTAATTAATTTAATAAATAATTAAATTGATAATACGTCGTCCTTTGGGTTTGATATTTCACTCGGTCGCTTGCTTAAGCCAACTGATATCCTTAATACTTGGGGATTAATTTTGCGTGCAAAGAAAACACGCATCAAGTTTTTGGTGCCATTGATGGGATGGATGTTATTATTGAATTTATTATTTCTAGTTTGATTAAGACACCTATTTGTAATTATTTATTTCTATCTAACTCTGAATTTTTTTGAGGTACTTGTGAGTTAGGAAAGGACAGGAAGGAAAGGAAAGAATAAAGCATATTTCTAAACATGACCGGAGAAGGCAGAATTATAAAAAATTTTGCAATCCGTGAAATTTTCAAGAACGATAGGATGGGCAACATGAGGTTGATAGGAGCAAGGGAGAAGATGATGATTTTGAGATACATTACGCTCTTATTAACATGGTAGAGAAGAATCATTTTTTGAGAGTTCCTTTGATGATCCATATCAGCACCTCAAAAGATTTTTGGGTTTATGCAAACACTCAAAAGGGTGCTGGAGCACATGACAATGCTAGGCGGATTGCCTTATTCAAGTTTTCTTTAATTTATAGGGCAGAATATTGGTATGAGACTCTTGATGCCACAGACTACATTACATGAGACCAACTGCAGCAAAAGTTCTTGGAGCGATACATGCCACCCTCAAGGATTTTCAGAATGAGGCAAGAGATCACTCAAGTTCTTATGAATCAGGGTGAAAATTTTCATGAGGCATGGGACAGGTTTAAAAATATGCTCAGGAGGTGTTCACAACATATAATGTCTAAGGCTTAGTACTTAAATGTCTCCTACTATGGATTGAATTGTGAGTTGCGTGTTCTTATTAATACATCATCAGGTTGACCATTATTATCTAAGACAGCACTGGAAGTAGAAAAGTTATTTGAAGACATCTCTATAAATGCACATAACTGGCCTACGGAATGAGTAAGAGAAAGTTATGTACTTGGCAAGGTGGTGCAGGTTGAACATCAAGTGGTAAAGCCGAATAGGGATGATGAGACCATGTCTAGTTTAGCTAATATCAACAAGCTACTAGAGTTCCAGCAGAAGTAGATTACAAATTTGATTCAAAGTGGGCCTAGTATGAAGCAGCAAGAAGTGAAGAGTATTGAAAATACCTTCAATCGATACATGACTAAGAATGATGCAAGGGTTGATCATCTAGAGGCAAAGGTAGAGGTTAAAATTAATAAAAATCATGAGGATATTTCTAAGAAGATGAAGAACTTGAGGTTGTTGATAGGGCAAATGACCGGGAACTTGAATCAATTGACACAAACATTGGAGAAAGAAATATTCCCATCTCATGGCATAATGAACCCGAAGCAGCGCAATGCCATAACGTTAAGGTCTGGAATGCAGTATGAGGGATCGATGATGCAGGAAATGAATTCTGAAGCTCCAGGAGCTCGATTTGACCTCAGTTCAATCAAGCCAGCAGGTACAACCACATCCAAGACGTCGAACCAAGTACCTGGGCAACCTCCGGAGCATCCAGATAGCCAGTTCGACCAACACTACAATGGTTCGACCAACCCTGTTGGTCAAACCAAGGTCGAACCAACCTATCCGCAGCATCCTTTTTTTTAAGCATGGTTCGACCACGACCTTCATGGTTCAACCATTCCTGTTGGTTGAACCGTGGTCGAACTGACCTGTCCGGGAGAGAATACACTTTCTGAAGCGCAGTTCGACTGATAAATACCTAGTTCGACCAGCCCTCTAGGTCAAACTGTTGGATTGTATACTAAAAGCCTAGCCTTAGTATGAACAATGTTATATCCATATTTGAAATGAGAATCATATGATCAAATGATTGCATCTTATAATTTATTTTGTATGCATGATGCAATAGTCCAATTACTTTATACTGTAGATAATATGTTGTGCGACAACACGCGGAAGATCATATTATCGGTTTCCTTATAAAGTATAAACAGATGCTCACAACTGAGATAGACGGGGACTCTCTATCGGTATGGTTGTAGTGTGGTTTGGTATTAGCTTGTCTTGGCTATAGAATCACATTAGTGCACTTGTGTGTATTGAGCAGGACCGCCTGAGATCGTTCTTCTTAGACTGACTATATAGTAGAACTTGATCTCTGTTATTATGGAAGTTCGTGCTCTTAATCCCTATACAATAACCTCGACACGTAGGGCAGTATGTATTTCTTTGATTCATCAATGGGTGAGATTTATATGTATTAAATCAACAAACTCGGTGAGTTGGGAAGTAGTGCTGTATCTATGGTGTGCTGTTGATTGTAGAAGGAATCCATGTCCGTCATAGGTTGATGATGTCCCCTTGAGGAGCTCATAAGGTTTATCATGTAAATCTTGCAAGTGGATTAATTTCCGGCATGATAAAAAGGTTGAGTGGTACTACTCTTGGATGAGATATTAATTAATTTGAGTTGTCAGTAACTTAATTAATTAATGGACATTGAATATCTTAAACATGGGGAGACTATCGGGCTCATAATAAGAAGGAGCCCAGAACATAATTTTGGGATTGGACGGGTAGTGCAATAATAATATTTTAGTGGACTATATTATTATTATTGGATTTAATTAAAAGCTTTGGGCTAAGCTTGGTTAATTAAGTTCAATTGAGGCCCAGCCCAATTTCTCCTCCTGGTCCCTGCTGTAGCCCAATATATATAGTCATCTCAGCTTCTGGAAACCTAACTTCCTGCGCCTCTTTTGACGTGAGTTAGAGAGAAGCAGATTGAGAGAACTCTGGGGATTGTTGACCACCCAACACCAGAGTTGACTTGGGACATACAGCAGAAGATCAAGAGGTGTTCTTCTGCAGTGATTCAGACTCTACATCAACCCTGAAGTACGGTAAACACATTATTGCTTCCGCTGATTTTGTTTGCCTGTTAATCCTAACGGATCACGTTGAACCGCACGATCCAATTGCCCAACAATTGGTATCAGAGCGTTGGTTTTGTGGTGATACGTGAATCGTTAGTTTGGGTTTATGTGATTATGTGATATAATCTGTATTATAAACATGTTTATCAACCAAGAAAATATGTGATTATAGTTTTATCTTGGTAATCGCATATTGTTTGATAATCTACTGTTGTGATATGTTGTTGTGTATTTTTCTATGGTTTTATACACTGTACACACTTATCACACACACCAAGACGAATCCACTGCAATCTTTTGTCACGTCGCACACCCTGCTCGAAGTACGGGACTGAACGTGTGAATGAACTGCTGAGAGAAAAATCAACGGCGAGGGTGTGGAGGTGGATTTCTGGAGATTCACGTCAATCGCCGGAGAGACTGACAGCAAGCATCCGGCTTCTGTTCATCGACAACCCACAAGTCTTCGGCTGGACGATTCAGGAGAGATGGTGCTTGCCAAGCGCTGAATGAAGCCGTGACTGAGCAGATCGGGGGCGCGCGATTTGGGGTTCACCTGATGGTGGCCGGCCTGGCGCATCGATGGAGTTCCGAGCGAGATCGGCGACCTGGGCGAGTCCACTGGGAGGAGATCCACGGCGAGGTTTCCTGGCAAGGCTGCAGTGGGTTCAGGCCGGCGAGCCTTCGTCTTCTCCGAGCGGGTCTGCTGTGCGGTTGTAGATCGCGGCAGATGAAGAACGGTGCCTGTCTCGACTGGCGCGTGTGAGGAGTGAGAGGCTGCGCGGATGGATCGGAGCAAATCGGCGGACGACGAGCTTCCGGGCGGTCTGATGGCGCGACAGCATTAGGCTGTGGGCGCAGCCGTCGGTTGAAGCAGCGGCGTTTCGGGCGTGCCGAGCATCGATCCGGGCTCGATTGGTGGCGGCTCTGGCGGAGCTGGAATCGAGGGTGGCGAATCAGCGGGTGGCGGCGCTGTTGGCGGTGGGTATCAGCTGAGCGGATCTGCCAAGGCCGGCGATATAGCAGCGGCGACGGCGACGGCGACGGAATTGAGACGTTGGTTAGCACTGTAGGCTGTCTGTTCCGGATGAGACTTAAAGATGGCGGCGCTGCTGGGAAGTCTCGGTTCGGAGCCACGCACGGCAGGTGGCTGCCAGTGCGATTCCGGTTGACTGTGGGCGCGCAGCCACTGGGAGTAGCCCGTTCTGTCGGTCGTGTCGTCTTCAGCATGCTGTGTGTGTTTTCTCATGCACATGGCGGTGCAAGTCGATGATCGACGGCGCTGGGTGGCGGATTGATTCCGGGGGGCAGGTTCGCCGGCTGTAGCGGCACCGAGATTAGCCGAAGTTTGCTGTGTGAGAGTGAAGGAGCAGGCGGCTGCTTTGTTAGGGCTTGGATAATGGGCTATCCATTTGGCTTCATTCCATTTTTATTGGTTTTGGGCTCCCTGCAAGGCCCAATTTTAATTATGGAGGAAATGGGCTTGTTGTATGGGATGTCTTCATTGGGCCCATTTTTTATTAAATGCAAATGGGCTGTTGGGCCTATTTTTGTATGAAGGGCTGGGCAATTTTTATTGCTGGGCTTATCTGCTGCCTGGGCTTGCACTTATAAGGCTGCTCATTTTTTTAATTTGGTTTTGGGCTATTGGGCTCAATTTTAATTAAAATTGGTTTTGGGCTGCTGTTTTGATTAATTGTGGAAATAATAATGGGTCAAGCATGATAAATTAGTTATTTATTAATGGGCTAATTTAGTGTTAGTGGGCTTGGTGGATTTAATTTAGTTTTGGGCTAAGATTATGGGCCATAGATAATGAGCATGATTAATTAAATTAGTCTGCTGCTCATTTTGTGCTTATTTGTTGCTCTAGGGCCCATTTAATTGATCCACTATTTATTATGCAATTAATTAATGTTATATAACTGATTAATTGATTTAATTGTCAATTATTGTTGTATATGTGACAGGCATGTTCTATGTGATTTATTTATTTAAATTGCTGTTGATAGAAGCATGTCTAAGTTGTATATTTTATTCTGGAATATTATATGCATGTTAAAACCCTCGGTAATTAAATAACTAAGTGGGAGAGGGGATTGGTAATAAATTCCCGCGGCCTCCATTATTGGTTTGTAAGTGATGTGAGTAAACTTGCGTGTTGGCATAGGCCTTCCTCCCTAACGGATGAGTTTATTCACGGATCACTGGTACAGACTTCATAAATAATTATTGTTTGTAATGTGGCACATAAACTTGCGTGTTGGCATAGGCCTTCCTCCCTAACGGATGAGTTTGTGTGCGGTACACTGGTACAAACTTATAATTGATGATTGTAGGAAGCTAACCGAGCGCGTGTGTACTTCTCCAACTGTAAGGCACATAAGCTCGCGCAGTGGACTTGGGATCAAATGATGGTGTACACTTAGGTGTAAATAATTAGTATCCTCCCCAACGGAGTCACTGCTATTATTTGCATGGCTAAAAAGTAACCGACTATTAATTATTTTGTCATAAAGTTAGGTTGACAAATGAAATTAATGGGTAAAACCTTCTCTTGTAAATGTTCGGGTTTGTAAACGTCCACACTAACGTGGCTTGCAGACTCACGGTGCTTGAGATGTCGGTGAATTTTATTTTATATTGTTTTGAGGGAAACAATATAAAAGGATAAAATTCGAAGTTTTGATCAGTAAATTTTATCGTGATTCTCTGTATTTCGAATAGTTTTAGTCTCACTAATTGTTAACTAAAAGACATTATATTTACTTGTCCAAATTAACTGATTAGAAAAGAATCTTAATTTTGAAATTTACTGCTTAAGAAAATACATGTGTTCTCTCAAAGGACGGCTCATGATGCCTATTAAAGTCTTTAGTGAAGAGATGAGAGGATCATAGAAATATGATGAACTCATGTAACTTTTCAGATACTTGAGTAATTTAAAAGGCGCAAGATCATGATAGAATTTGATGAATGAATTGGAAAAGCTTGGAGTATAAATTGAAAGGGAAACCTAGATCAATTTTATTCTCCATGTTTAGCCTTAATGTTTTGAGAAAGTTCTACCTGAAATACTAGAGGATGTATATGGTGGGAGACTTCTGACAAAACATGTGGCAAAGGAAAGCCATTTTCATCATAAAGTGAACAAGTTTAATATCTTATTCACTAGTTGTTTAAACATGATTAGTGATGGCATCTATTAACACGAAGTGTGTAGATACTGGAATCACTAAATGTTTATTACTAAGTGAGGATAAGATAGTTATGACATGGGTAAAACTACGAAGGTAGTGGCTATTGCAGTGGGAGTTATTTATCTATCTTATGATAGGAATAAATGATTGATTATGAGAAATTATCTTTACGTACGTTTTCATGGAAAGAATTTAATTTCGGTTTCTATGCATTAACGGATAGATACTTCATTTCATTTATATGACATGGTCATAATGATGAGGAATGGGGGTATAATCCGTTATAGTACGTTGGTGGATAATAATTATACTCTTGAATCATGTTCATCCCACAGATGCAATAAATAGTAATTAATAATGCATCTTCTAATATTAGTAAGAGAAAGGAACCTTCGGAGATGAACTAAACATACATTTGGCGTCTATGACTAATTCATTTTACTTAAGTAGGATTCAAAAGTTGATAGCCGATAGACCGTAAGGTTTATCTGAAGTGGAAACTATCGGACTTGCGAGTCTTGCTTGAAAGTAAAAATGATTAACTGCCTTTTCAAGGCTGTGGGGTGTAGAGCCAAAGATATATATGTTGGAATTAGTTCATTCTGATTCAAGCGAACCTAATATTATCCAGGCAAGAGGTAGTCATTACGGTTTAACCGTGGTGGTAAATACCTCTTAGGATAATTAGGAGCTATTAATCAGAAGTTGAGATTAAATCTCAAGTTGACTACACCGGGCATGCCCCAGCTGAATGGTGTGGTGGGTAGAAGGTATTAGGCTCTTATGGTTATGATTAGATAGATGATGAATTATTTGGAATAATTAAATTCATTTTATGGATATGCCCTAGATACAGTAATTCGTGAAACGTTTGTCTGTATATGGGATATTCTAGAAAAATGGATAGTGATTTATTTAGTCCAAAAGATCGAAGGGTAATTGTTAACACAATGACCAGATTTTTGGAAAAAGGACTATGTAATAAATCACAAGCCCATGTATAAGTTGTTCTAAAGAGAGTGAGAGAAAAACACTAAGTAAAAGTACCAAGTGTACAAGAGGATATACCACAAGGTAAACTGCAACGCGTGTCAAGTCTGATACACAATTACATGTAGTGCCTTGTCGTAGTGGGAGGGTTGTGTGACAACTCATAAATATATGTTTGGGAGAGTCGTGAGACTTGATCCCTAGTGAACATGGTATTATCCCACGGATACGACATAGCACTACAAGATTAAAATGCGGAATCTTAGTAAGTTGCAATGTATGTTGAAATAGAATCTACGGATTCTAAATTAAGTCTGGGAGCTTATAAGACCACTAAATGGTGTAAAAGCCATTGGAAGTGGTCATAGGAAATAAAAGAGGATCATACGGCAAGGTGAAAACCTTGGAAGCAAAGCTTGTTGCGAAAAGGTGTACTCAGAAAGAAATGGTTCGATTATGAGGACACATGTTCGCTAGTAGCTATGCTTATGTTAATCCAGATTCTTTTATTTATTTATTGCTGCTCATATTGAATTATGAGGAACAGCAAATAGATGTCAAGACAGCTTTCCTGATTGGAAGTCTTGAGGAAAACATCTATGTGAAGCAACCAGATTAATTCATTGCAATGTACTAATAGCATTTTGATAGTAAGCTTAAAAGTGTCCAGCGATGGACTAAAGCAAGTTTTGAGATCGTGAAACATCTGTTTTGATTAGGTAATCCAGTGGCATGGATTTAAATCAATGAGCGGATGTGTCTTGTGTGTTGTAAAGAGTGACGGAAACGTGGTGGTGTTTCTCGTACTATACGTAGATAGTATCTTGCTCATTGGAGACAATGAAAGAGTATTATCGGGCGTATGGGTACGGTTAATAAAGCGGTAGAAATGAAGGACTTAAGAAAGGCAAAAATATCCTTTTGATCACGGTAATACGGATCACAAGAAAGGATATTATGCTTATCTCAAGTTTCATAATATGATATAGTCCATACTCATTTAGCATGAGAATAGACTTACGCGTCGGCATTAGAGCCTTCCTCCCCATCGGATGAGTTTATTCATGGAATGCTATGAACGAAGTTGGATAACTATTTTGCTGTATGCAGAATAGTGGGTATCAACGTAACCCGGATCAAGAATGATGAACTGTAGTAAGACATATATAAAGTGCCTGAGAAGGACTGGAAATTATATATGAACTTACTGGACAGATTCACTGCTTCTTGTGGATTACGTAGATTCGGATTTTTTTTAGTCAGATTGGACGGTAGTAAATTCTCCTCAAAGGTTATGTGTTTAATTTTAGGAAGTAGAGTCATAATGTGGAGGAGTATTATATAGAAATATATTTCAGACTCTGGACTCCATCATGGAAAGATGATAAATTGGAGCCTATGAGGCCGCCAAAGTATCTATATGACTCTAGAGACTTCATGATGGACTTTGAAGTGTTTCTAAGTTTGCCCAAGGTAATCACAATTTACATCGATGATATTGGTGCAGTTGCAAACTTGAAGAAATCACAAGTCCATAAGGCAATTAAACACATGGAGCGCGAGTACCACCTGTTACGAGAAATCGTATTATGAGGGGAAGGTTGTTGTCGCCTAGATTGCATCGGATGATGTCCTAGTAAATCCATTTACGAGGACCTTAAGGCGAGAGCTTTTAATGGTCGTGTAATGGGAGTAGGAATCAGATGTATGGCAGAAGACATGACAGCATAGTCTTTTAGTATAAGTGGGAGATTGTTGGATTGTATACTAAAAGCCTAGCCTTAGTATGAACAATGTTATATCCATATTTGAAATGAGAATCATATGATCAAATGATTGCATCTTATAATTTATTTTGTATGCATGATGCAATAGTCCAATTACTTTATACTGTAGATAATATGTTGTGCGACAACACGCGGAAGATCATATTATCGGTTTCCTTATAAAGTATAAACAGATGCTCACAACTGAGATAGACGGGGACTCTCTATCGGTATGGTTGTAGTGTGGTTTGGTATTAGCTTGTCTTGGCTATAGAATCACATTAGTGCACTTGTGTGTATTGAGCAGGACCGCCTGAGATCGTTCTTCTTAGACTGACTATATAGTAGAACTTGATCTCTGTTATTATAGAAGTTCGTGCTCTTAATCCCTATACAATAACCTCGACACGTAGGGCAGTATGTATTTCTTTGATTCATCAATGGGTGAGATTTATAAGTATTAAATCAACAAACTCGGTGAGTTGGGAAGTAGTGCTGTATCTATGGTGTGCTGTTGATTGTAGAAGGAATCCATGTCCGTCATAGGTTGATGATGTCCCCTTGAGGAGCTCATAAGGTTTATCATGTAAATCTTGCAAGTGGATTAATTTCCGGCATGATAAAAAGGTTGAGTGGTACTACTCTTGGATGAGATATTAATTAATTTGAGTTGTCAGTAACTTAATTAATTAATGGACATTGAATATCTTAAACATGGGGAGACTATCGGGCTCATAATAAGAAGGAGCCCAGAACATAATTTTGGGATTGGACGGGTAGTGCAATAATAATATTTTAGTGGACTATATTATTATTATTGGATTTAATTAAAAGCTTTGGGCTAAGCTTGGTTAATTAAGTTCAATTGAGGCCCAGCCCAATTTCTCCTCCTGGTCCCTGCTGTAGCCCAATATATATAGTCATCTCAGCTTCTGGAAACCTAACTTCCTGCGCCTCTTTTGACGTGAGTTAGAGAGAAGCAGATTGAGAGAACTCTGGGGATTGTTGACCACCCAACACCAGAGTTGACTTGGGACATACAGCAGAAGATCAAGAGGTGTTCTTCTGCAGTGATTCAGACTCTACATCAACCCTGAAGTACGGTAAACACATTATTGCTTCCGCTGATTTTGTTTGCCTGTTAATCCTAACGGATCACGTTGAACCGCACGATCCAATTGCCCAACACAAACTAGCACCTAATTGGGTGGAATGGAAAGCCATGGAAGAGAGAATCATTTTCACGTGAGAATCACCTCAATCGGAGGTCGGATGCAAAAGTTATGCTCAAAATCATGAGACTGCACATTTATGCCATAGAGGTCCATTCAACCAGCCGTTCGATCGAACAATCAAGCAATGAAGATGCCTATGGAGACTCAATAATGCAAGAGCGTAGATGTGGTTTCTAATTTATTTAATCTTAATTTTAATAGGACAGATGACCCTGAATTTGAGTGGAAGATTAACAAGAATGAGTCCAGACAGCCATGGGAGGAAAGAAATTCCAAGGATCATATACTTGTGACAAAGAAATGTGAGGTTTTGAGTGTAGACAAGAAGAGGGAAAGAAATTACTTGAAGGTGCGGATGCGAGAAGACTGCCCTCTACCATCGTGACTCTCTGACATTAAATATGAGCGTCTATTGGGGATTTGCCCTTCCGTTTTTTTGCCTTATTATTTCTTTAGTGTGAGTGAGGAGTTATTGTATTTGAGGTGCTCACGTTTTAGCAATTACATCTCTTTTCAAACTTAGTTTCGACTTACGTTTTTACTAAATTTAGGGAGGGGGTGTGATGTACTTACCTCTGTTGGATTGTATACTAAAAGTCTAGCTTTAGTATGAATAATATTATAATAATATTTGAAATGAGAATCATATGATCAAATGATTGCATCTTATAATTTATTTATATGCGTGATGCAATAGTCCATTTACTTTATACTGTAGATAATATGTTGTGCGACAACACGCGGAAGATCATATTATCGGTTTCCTTATAAAGTATAAACAGATGCTCACAACCGAGATAGACGGGGACTCTCTATTGGTATGGTTGTAGTGTGGTTCGGTATTAGCTTGTCTTGGCTATTGAATCACATTAGTGCACTTGTGTGTATTGAGCAGGACCGCTTGAGATCGTTCGACTTATACTGACTTATAGAAGAACTTGATCTCTATTATTATGGAAGCTCGTGCTCTTAATTCCTATACAACAACCTCGACACGTAGGGCAGTATGTATTTCTTTGATTCATCAATGGGTGAGATTTACATTATTAAATCAACAAACTCGGTGAGTTGGGAAGTAGTGATGTATCTATGGTGTGCTGTTGATTGTAGAAGGAATCCATGTCCGTCATAGGTTGACGATGTCCCCTTGAGGAGGTCATAAGGTTTATCATGTAAATCTTGCAAGTGGATTAATTTCCGGCATGATAAAAAGATTGAGTGGTACTACTCTCGGATAAGCTATTAATTAATTTGAGTTGTCAGTAACTTAATTAATTAATGGACATTGTATATCTTAAACATGGGGAGACCTTCGGGCTCATAATAAGAAGGAGCCCAGAACATAATTTTGGATTGGATGGGTAGTGCAATAATAATATTTTAGTGGACTATATTATTATTATTGGATTTAATTAAAAGCTTTGGGCTAAGCTTGGTTAATTAAATTCAATTGAGGCCCAGTCCAATTTCTCCTCCTGGTCCCTGCTGTAGCCCAACTATATAAGTCATCTCAGCTCCTGTTAACCCTAAGTCAGTGCCTCATTTGACAGAGAGAAAGAACAGGAGCAGATTGAGAGAATCCTGCGGATTGTTGCCCACACAACAGCAGGATTCGACTTGGGACATACAGCAGAAGATTGAGAGGTGGTTCACTGCTGTTCATCCTCTACATCGACCCAGAAGTACGGTAAACACCTTTAATTGCTTCCGCTGACTGTTTGCCTGAATTCCTAAATGGATCACGTTGAACCACACGATCCAATTGCCAACAATGGTATCAGAGCATTGGTTTTGTGATGAAACGTGAGACGTTAGGTAGGGTTTGTGCCTTACGTGTGTTTATTGTACATTTGATAGCATGTATGATATGGCTTTTGTGATTATATGATTTAATCTGGACATAATCACTTGATAATGCTTTGGGTTTAGTATTTTGTCCATGAAAACCTATATGCCATATTTTATCTTGTTATTCGAACAAAGAAAGAAAGTTGTTGCTGCAAATATACAATGATCATAAAACACACGAGAGAGAATTGGTCTCTGGCCAGTTTGTCTATTCGCTGGAGAAGTCAGAACGGTGATGTCGGCTGTGACTATCGCCAACCGGTGAAAGCCCACGGTGGATTTTGGCACTGGTGGCTGTTGCTCGACCGCAATGAATTGGTATCGCTGGACAGTACGATGATGGTCGCTGGGAGACGACGTGATAAGAGCGTGCCTGATAGAGTTACAGGCGAGCTCCTGGTGCTTTCGGATGAGCCTTCGTCTTCTCCGAGCGGGTCTGCTGTGTGGTTGTCGATCGAGGTGGATGAAGAACAGTGCCTATCTCGACTGGTGCACGGCGGATACCAGGCGAGTCCATGGTGCTACCAGATGAGTCGAAGACGGCGGTTGAGCGCTGATACTTTCAGACGACAAGTTCTTGATGCAGGGCAGATGCTGGCAGCGACGGGCGTCGGCACGCTGGATCGTCGCACGATAGTGGGCTGCAGTAGCAGCGGCGCCTATTTGCGCCGGTCGTTTGCTGGCGATGTGTGTAGTCGGCGAATGGCAGCTACATACCTGGCCTCTTCCAAGTGCATCTTGTGAAGCTTTCGGTCCAATTTTCCAAGTGGGTCGCTGAGACCACCGACCGGCGGGCGATGGAGCAGCCTCACGACAAGGTTGCACAAGTCGTCTGCCAGTCAACGTTGGTTGGCGCTGCTGAATCTGGAAGGAGGCAAGGCACTGTCGTGGCTGGCTGGCGCGGCGCTGCTGGAAGGTCTAGCATCCGGTGAGGATAGTTGCAGGCGCGTGTCGAGGGTCAGTCTCGATGGAGTCTTGACGGCGCGTCTCCGGCGGACTGATGGCACGACCGCCAAGAGCAGCGGCGCCGAGTTGTTCGCGTGTCTATTGCCGTGTTTGAAATAGAGTGCGGCCGAAGAATATGGAAGGAGCAGGGTTTCTGAATCCATTCTTGCTTGTTGGGTTGTTGGGCTCAATTTCTTTTTTTTATAATGGGCCGTGTAGTATGAGGATTGGAATTAGGGCTCAAATTCTTATAATTATTTTGGGCTGCTGGGCCCAAATGTTTATTAAGGTGTTTATTGGGCTCTTTTTAGTTTATAGGCTGCTCAATTAATTTTAATTTGATTTTGGGCTGTTGGGCCCAATTTTAATTAAAATAGTAATGGGCTGCTGGGCAATATTAATTGCTGGATTTAATTAATTGTGGGTTTGATGTTGGGTCAGGTTAAATATTGGGCTAGACCTTAATGCATAAATTGGCAGGGCAAATGGGCTTAATTATTTTATTAATGGGCTGCTCATTTTATGCTAATGATGTTTGGGTCAGCTGGGCCTATTTAATTGATCCAACATACTCCCTCCGTCCCTCCTTAAGAGGGCCATTTGCTTTTTGGCACGTAGATTAAGGAGTATTATTAATTAATGTGTAGTGTGTAGTTGTATTAGTAGGAGTGTGGGTCTCAACATTTAATTGTATTAGAGAGGGCGTGTGGGTCCCATGTGTGTAAAAAATGAAAGGGGACTCTTTGGGTGGGACGACCAAAATGGAAAAATGACCCTCTTAACCTGGGACGGAGGGAGTATTATGCAATTAATTATGATATATAACTGATTAAATTGTTTTAACTTGACAATTAATTGTTATATATGAAAGGCATGTTCTATGTGATTTATTTATTTAAATTGCTGTTAATAGAAGCATGTCTAAGATGTATATTTTATTTCTGAATATTATATACATGTTAAAAATCTTCGGTAATTAAATAACTAAGTGGGAGAGGGGATTGGTAATTAATTTCCGCGGCCTCCATTATTGGTTTGTTAGCGATGTGAATAGACGTGCGTGTTGGCATTAGAGCCTTCCTCCCCATCGGATGAGTTTATTCATGGATTGCTGGAACAGACTTCATTAAATAATTACGTTTGTAATGTGATGCATATGAACTTGCGCGTTGGCATAGACCTTCCTCCCTATCGGATGAGTTTATATGCGGTTCACTGGTACAAACTTGTAATTGATGACTGTAGGAAGTTATCCGAGCGTGTGTGTACTTCTCCATCTGTAAGGCACACAAGCTTGGGCCGCGGACTTGGGGTCAAATAATGGTGTACACTTAGATGTAAATAATAAGTATCCTCCCCATCGGAGTCACTGCTTTTATTTGCATGGCTAAAGAGGAACCGACTATTAATTATTTTGTCATAAAGTGAGGTTGACAAATGAAATTAATGGGTAAAACCTTCTCTTGTAAATGTTCGGGTTTGTAAACGTCCACACTATCGTGGCTTGCAGACTCACGGTGCTTGAGATGTCGGTGAATTTTATTTTATATTGTTTTGAGGGAATCAATATAAAAGAATAAAATTTGAAGATTTGATCGGTAAATTTATTTGTGATTCTCTGAATTTCGAATGGTTTTATCTCACTTTTTATTTACTAAAAGAAATTAAATTTACTCGTCCTAATTAGATGATTAGAAAAGAATCTTGGTTTTGAAAATTACTGCTTAAGAAAATAAAAATGTGTTCTCACATAGGACGTCTCATGATACCTTTTAAAGTCTCTAGTGAAGAGATGCGAGTTTCATAGAAATATGATGATCTCATGTAACTCTTCGGATACTTGAGTAATTTAAAAGGTGGTAGGTCATGATAGAATTTGATGAATGAATTAGAAAATTATGGAATAGAAGTTGAAAGGGAAACCTAAGTCAATTTTATTCTCCATAATTGCCTAGATGTTTTGAGTAAGTTCCACCTGAATTACAAGAGGATGTATATGGTGGGAAACTTCTGACAAAACATGTGGCAAAGGAAAGCCATTTTCATCATAATGTCAACAAGTTTAATATCTTATTCACTAGTTATTTAAACATGATTAGTGATGGCATCTACTGACTCGAACTGAGTATATACTGGAATCACTAAATGTTTATCACTTAGTAAGGATAAGATTATTAAGACATGGGTAAAACTACAAAGGTAGTGGCTATTGCAGTGGGAGTTGTTTATTCATCTCATGATAAGAATAAACGATTAATTATGAGAAATTATTTTTACGTACCCTTCATAGAAAGAATTTGATTTCGGTTTCTATGTATTAACGGATGGATACTTCATTTCATTTAAATGACATGGTCATAGTAATGAGGAATGAGGCTATAATCCGTTAAAGTACGTTGGTGGATAATATGTAAACTCTTGAATCATATACATCCCACAGATGCAATAAATAGTAATTAAATAATGCGTCTTCTAATATAAGTAAGAGAAAGGAACCTTCGGAGATGAACTAAAACATACATTTGGCATCTAAGATTAGTTCATTTTACTTGAGTACGGTTCAAAAGTTGATAGCCGATAGACCGTAAGGATTATCTGAAGTGGAAACTATCAAACTTGCGAGTCTTGCTTGAAAGTAAAAATGATTAACTGCCTTTTCAAGGCTGTGGGGTGTAGAGCCAAAGATATATATGTTGGAATTAGTTCATTCTGATTCAAGCGAACCTAATATTATCCAGGTGAGAGGTGGTTATAAATATTCGAAGATTATTCTAGATACCAATATATTTATTTGATGCTCTGCATGTCTAAGTTCTTTGATTAATTCAAGAATTGCAAGGCTAGTACAGTGGAGCGTCATGGAAAATATATTAAGTCATTATGATTTTATCGTGATGGCGAATACCTCTTGGGATAGTTAGGAGCTATTAATCAGAAGTTGAGATTAAATCTCAAGTGGACTACACCCGGCATGCCTCAGCTGAATGGTGTGGTGGATAGAAGGAATAAGGGTCTTATGGTTATGATTAGATAGATGATGAATTATTTAGAATAATTAAATTCATTTTATGGATATGCCCTAGATACAGTAATCCGTGAAACATTTGTCTGTATATGGGATATCCTAGAAAAATGGAGGGTGATTTATTTAGTCCAAAAGATCGAAGGGTAATTATTAACACAAACACCAGATTTTTTGGAAAAGGACTATGTAATAAATCACAAACCCATGTATGAGTTGTTCTAAAGGAAGTGAGAGAAAAATACAAAGTTAAAGTACCAAGTGTACAAGAGGATATGCCACAAGGTAAACTGCAACGCGTGTCACGTCTGATACACAATTACATGTAGTGCCTTGTCGTAGTGTGGGGGGTTGTATGACAACCCATAAATATATGTTTCGGGAGAGTCGTGAGACTTGATCCCTAGTGAACATGGTATTGTCCCACGGATACGACGTAGCACTACAAGATGAAAATGCGAAATCTTAGTAAGTTGCAATGAATGTTGAAATAGAATCTACGGATTCTATATTAAGTCTGGGAACTTGTATGACCACTAAATGGTGTAAAAGCCATTGCAAGTGGTCAAAGGAAATACAAGAGGATCATATGGAAAGGTGAAAACCTTGGAAGCAAAGCTTGTTGCGAAAAAGTGTACTCAGAAAGAAATGGTTCGATTATGAGGAAACATGTTCGCTGGTAGCTATGCTTATGTTGATCCGGATTCTTTTATTTATTGCTGCTATGAGGAACAGCAAATAGATGTCAAAGACAGCTTTCCTGATTGGAAGTCTTGAGGAAAACATCTATGTGAAGCAACCAGAGTGATTCATTGCAAAGTACTAATAGCATTTTGATAGTAAGCTTAAAATTGTCCAGCGATGGACTAAAGCAAGCTTTAAGATCGTGAAGCATCTGTTTTGATTAGGTAATCCAGTGGCATGGATTTAAATCAATGAGCGGATGAGTCTTGTGTGTTGTAAAGAGTGACGGAAACGTGGTGGTGTTTCTTGTACTATACGTAGATAGTATCTTGCTCATTGGAGACAATGAAAGAGTATTATCGGGCTTATGGGTACGGTTAATAAAGCGGTAGAGATGAAGGACTTAAGAAAGGCAAAATATTTCCTTTTGATCACGGTAATACGGATCACAAGAAAGGATATTATGCTTATCTCAAGTTTCATAAAATGATACAGTTCATACTCTTTTAGCATGTGAATTTATCTAAGTGGATGTGTCTTTGAGACACAAAAAGTAGATAAAGAAAATGAAAGTGGTTCCTTATACTTTGGCGAATAAGGAAGCTTAATCTAAGGAATGCTATGAACGAAGTTGGATATCTGTTTTGCTGGATGCATGAACAGTGGGTATCAACGTAACCCGAAACAAGAATGATGAACTGTGGTAAGACATATATGAAGTGCCTGAGAAGGACTGGAAATCATATGTAGACTTACTGAGCAGATTCACTGCTTCTTGTGGATTACGAAGATTTGGATTTTTTAGTCAGATTGGACGGTAGTAAATTCTCCGCAAAGGTTATGTGTTTAATTTTAGGAAGTAGGGTCATAATGTGGAGGAGTGTTATATAGAAATATATTTCAGACTCCGGACTCTATCATGGAAAGATGATAAATTGGAGCCTATGAGGCAGCCAAAGTATCTATATGACTCTAGAGACTTCATGATGGACTTTGAAGTGTTTCTAAGTTTGCCCAAGGTAATCACAATTTACATTGATGATATTGGTGCAGTTGCAAACTTGAAGAAATCACAAGTCCATAAGGCAATTAAACACATAGAGCGCGAGTACCACCTATTACGAGAAATCATATGATGAGGGGAAGTTTGTTGTCGCCTAGATTGCATCGGATGATGACCTAGTAACCATTAACAAGGACCTTAAGGTGAGAGTTTTTAATGGTCGTGTAGTGGGAGTAGGAATCAGATGTATGGCAGAAGACATGACAGCATAGTCTTTTAGTATAAGTGGGAGATTATTGGATTGTATACTAAAAGTCTAGCTTTAGTATGAACAATATTATAATAATATTTGAATGAGAATTATATGATCAAATGGTTGCATCTTATAATTTATTTATATGCGTGATGCAATAGTCCATTTACTTTATACTGTAGATAATATGTTGTGCGACAACACGCGGAAGATCATATTATCGGTTTCCTTATAAAGTATAAACAGATGCTCACAACCGAGATAGACAGGGACTCTCTATTGGTATGGTTGTAGTGTGGTTCAGTATTAGCTTGTCTTGGCTATTGAATCACATTAGTGCACTTGTGTGTATTGAGCAGGACCGCTTGAGATCGTTCAACTTATACTGACTTATAGAAGAACTTGATCTCTGTTATTATGAAAGTTCGTGCTCTTAATCCTTATACAATAACCTCGACACGTAGGGCAGTATGTATTTCTTTGATTCATCAATGGGTGAGATTTACATTATTAAATCAACAAACTCGATGAGTTGGGAAGTAGTGCTGTATCTAAGGTGTGCTGTTGATTGTAGAAGGAATCCATGTCCGTCATAGGTTGATGATGTCCCCTTGAGGAGCTCATAAGGTTTATCATGTAAATCTTGCAAGTGGATTAATTTCCGGCATGATAAAAAGGTTGAGTGGTACTACTCTCGGATAAGCTATTAATTAATTTGAGTTGTCAGTAACTTAATTAATTAATGGACATTGTATATCTTAAACATGGGGAGACCATCGGGCTCATAATAAGAAGGAGCCCAGAACATAATTTGGGATTGGATGGGTAGTGCAATAATAATATTTTAGTAGACTATATTATTATTATTGGATTTAATTAAAAGCTTTGGGCTAAGCTTGGTTAATTAAATTCAATTGAGGCCCAGTCCAATTTCTCCTCCTGGTCCCTGCTGTAGCCCAACTATATAAGTCATCTCAGCTCCTGTTAACCCTAAGTCAGTGCCTCATTTGACAGAGAGAAAGAACATGAGCAGATTGAGAGAATCCTGCGGATTGTTGCCCACACAACAGCAGGATTCGACTTGGGACATACAGCAGAAGATTGAGAGGTGGTTCACTGCTGTTCATCCTCTACATCGACCCAGAAGTACGGTAAACACGTTTAATTGCTTCCTCTGATTGTTTGCCTGAATTTCTAAACGGATCACATTGAACCACATGATCTAATTGCCAACAACCTCATCTTATGTGAGCACTAAGGGTATAAATTTTCCTTTCGTTGGTTGTTTGTTTGTTAGGAGATTGATTTTTTGCGACATATTAATAGTTTAATTGGTGTTGGTATGTCGATTTTTTGCAACTCACCTAATGTTTAGTGTGTTGTGTAGTTGTTTCTAGTGTGTGGAGTTGATTAGATAGGCAATTGAGTCTTTCTTATTGTTTTCTTATTTTATTATTGATGAATCTGTGATGATGAGGTGTGCTTGAGCTTTGATGGTAGAAAAAGGTACTAGAGTGGCAAGACGAGTTCTACACTGAGGCTTGACTTTCCGAGTTGAACAACTCGAGGAGCTCATGCATACGATGAAAGAAAAAGCAGTTGCCCTTGTTTTCTTATACTAATTTTTATGTGTGTTTTTAATTCATGAGAATGGAAGGATTGAGTTCTTGGTTTTGGTGATCCATGTGAGCTTATGTTTTTGAATTGTGCCTAAAATTCATATGCTCTTGAAATTGATAAAGGAAGAGTACTTGAATTATAGTGTGGTATGAAGTTCTATGTGTACTTGTGGGATATTACTTACCATGAAAGGTGCTCTATTACTTGTTAAATACCCATGTGAGATTTTAGTCTTATTCATGTTACATAATCACATGATATTTCTTTCTGGTGAGTATCGTTCTTGTGTATATTCTAGAACTTGCCTCTTATCTTACTTGAGACTACACGTGTGTTAGATAATGAGAGATGATTTTAGGCCATCCTTGGATTTATAAGTCACTTAGCCAAATAATTCCTCACCAAATGATGTTTATCTGTAGTTAGCCCCGTTGAGCCTAAAACATCATTCTTTGGCAGCCTACGAGAAATAACCACTTTGAGCATCTGAATTTTTTTAGCCTTGATTGCCCTTTATCATGATGAGAATTAATGATTTTCAAATTGTATATATATATAAAGAAGATATCCTACGAGATGGGCTTATTTCTTCCCGTTGCCTGTTGTCGTACACTCCACGTGCGTCGTCCTCTTCTCTCAGTCTCTCTCCCTATGCGTCCAACACAGCAGCCTCAACCTACACACAAAATCCAATCACTCCACCGCTTCTCTCGAATATTCTTGTTCGATTCCACCTCTCACCTTCTTTCATTCTCCTCCACACCAACTAAACCTTTAATAATTACGCCATCGTCAATCACCATCTGCTAGTAATTTATGTTCTTAATGTATGTGGCATCCTACTCTTCGGTTTCTATTTTAGAAATTAGTCACTAATTACATTTCTTTCTCCTCAATTGAATTGGGCCTACCCTTAAGAAAAGGCCTAACCGTTGGGTTTCTCTCCAGCACGCCAAAAGTTCTTAATTCAGTTGCTTTTCACTGCAAACGTGCTCACTTGTTTTAGTCTCCCTATTGAACGGTAACTCTTATTGCTTAATTACTACTTGTGTGATTGTTTTTTCTTCAATTGGTTTTCGAATTACATCAGTCAGTTAGGTTTATAAAAATTTATCAAATTATTTGATGAGAGTTGAGTCTACCTGTTCTAAAAGTTTGTGGACGTCAGTTAGGTTTGTTAAAATTTATCGATGATAGTTGAGTCTACCTCTACTAAAAGTTTGTGGACAATAATGAAGAGGAAGTACAAGTCTTTAGATGAGATGTGGAATAGGGTTTAATATTAAAACATTAAGAAATTTACTTATTCAAATACACATGTAGAAAGACAATGTAATAAGTCTCTTATGTTTTTCTATCTTTGTACTAATCTACTGAAGAAGAAAATTCCAACAACCTATAAGTGTGTAGAGTATAATTTTTTATATTAATAACTACTTCAATTTGTGTTGGTAGGTCAAAGAATTACCTGCAAACTCTGTAGGGTTATGGATATATCTTGTGAATAAACAATTGTTGTTTTGCTTGCCCCATATTTTCCCATTTATTTCTATTGATTGACTTAAGTGCACTTCACTAGTTCGCTTCGGTGGTGAAACTGTTCAAAGTCCCTGATTTTGATTTGTTGCATTTTTCAGATTGATTTCATTTGATACAGGTTCAGATATTGATTTGCTTTAGCGGGTAAGCACCACAGGTCCTCCGGATGGGTGACTTTTCTTTAGTGAAAGCAAGAAAAAGAACCAAAAAATAGGAGTACGGGAATTCTTTATTTGCTTCATATTGTTTCTACTCTTGAACACGAAAAACTAATGTTCAAGTAAGTGTGAACACAACCAATCAAAGAAACAAGTTTACAAGTGCAGACCAATGCTGAAATAATTATAGAAGACTCATTCATAGCACTAAACCTTATCTTGATTAACTACCCTTCAATTTCCAATTCTTGCACTATTGGAAATTAGAATATTTTAATTTCATAAGAAAAATTCTCCATTTTAATAACTGGACGGGCCTATTATCTTTAACCAATAAAACATTCAAGAGAATAAATTCAAAACTTTAGTAATGGAAACACTATCAATATTTACAAGTTGTGTGAGAAGACTGGTTTACAATGATTTTCAACATCATTTAGTATCACCAGGTTCTATCTTGATTAACAATACTAAGGTCCTTTATAAAAGGTCATTGGAATTTGGGTTTAGGGGAGAGTATGACGATTGTTTTGAAATTCTTAAAGGTCGCTGAAAGGTGCTTTGTTACTTGTAAATACCCATGTGAGATTTTGACGCTTATTCATGTTACATAATCACATGATATTTCTTTCTGGTGAGTATCGTTCTTGTGTGTGTATTCTAGAACTTGCTTCTTATCTTACTTGAGACTACACGTGTGTTAGATAATGGGAGATGATTTTAGGTCATCCTTGGATTTATAAGTCACTTAGCCAAATAATTCCCTACCGAATGATGTTTATCCGTAGTTAGCCCGTTGAGCCTAAAAATATCATTCTTTGGCAGCCTACGAGAAATAACCATTTTGAGCATCTGAATTTTTTTAGCCTTGATTGCCCTTTATCATGACGAGAATTAATGGTTTTTCAAAGTATATATATATATATATATATATATATATATATATATATATATATATCCTTCTAGATGTGCCTATTTTTTCCTATTGCCCATTGCCTTACATTACACGTGCACCGTCCTCTTTCTTTCGGTCTCTCTCCCTACGCGTCCAACACAGCAGGCTCCACCTACACACAAAATTCAATCACTCCACCACTTCTCTCAAATATTCATGTTCTATTCCACCTCTCACCTTCTTCCATTCTCCTCCACACCAACTAAACATTCAAACAATTACTCCGTCATCGGTTACCCTCTGCTGGTAATTTATATTCTTAAAGCCTGCGGCATCCTACTCTTCGGTTTCTATTTTAGAAATTAGTCATTAATTACGTTTCTTTTCCCTCAATTCAATTGGGCCCACCCTTAAGATAAGCCCTAACTGTTGGGTTTCTCTCCAACACGCCAAAAGTTCTTGATTCGGTTGCTTTTCACTGCAAACGTGCTCGCTTGTTTCAGTCTCCCTATTGAACGGTAACTCCTATTGCTTAATTACTACTTATGTGCTTGTTTTTCTTCAATTGGTTTTCGAATTACATCAATCAGTTAGGTTTGTTAAAATTTATCAAATTATTTGATGAGAGTTGAGTCTATCTGTATGATGAGTGTGTAAATTCACAAGTTCGGCATCATGTTTTGTGCTAGTTTTGGAGAGTTTTGTGGTGGAAATAGGTGGAAAACCTATATATATTGTGAATTAGCATGAATGAGGTGTTAGTGGAGCTATTTAAGTGGTTTTCATAGCAAAAATGGAGTGGAAGTGCCAAGAATCGAAGAGATAAAGTCGAGACCACGCGAACCACCAAGGAAAGAGTAGGGTTTGACCTGGTTGGAGTAGGGTTCGACCTGGTTGGAGGAGGGTTCGACCTCTCCTACAGGTCGAACCAGCATTGAAAAGTTGCAGAAGGAGGGTTCGACCATGACTCAAGGGGTTCGACCTGTTTGATCAGGTCGAACCATGGTCGAACCAGTTCGCGAGAAGATGGGTTCGACCACGATGTTGGGGTTCAACCTGAGGTTCGACCTATGAGGGAGTGGTTCGACCTGTACAAGAGGTCAAACCAAGTGCAGAATGTGTCCAGTAGCAGGGTTCGACCTGTGGTTCGACTTGTGGCCGATGGTTCGACCTGTTTGATGAGGTCGAACCAAAACACGGAAACTTACCTTATCTGGATTTTCGAGGCCAAAACGCATGGGATCACTTGAAAAGCCCATTCCAAGCCCTAGAGACGTGATTACAAGTATAAAAGGAGGCTCATGCAGTCAAGAACAATGGATCACGAAGAAGGACGACGCGAGAACAATAAGAGGAGACAAGAGAAGAGATTGGTGATCCATCCGGAGGGTGGTGACAGAGGTGTAGCTGGAGATTCAAGTAAGATTGGTCCAACTAACCATGATTGTTCTTAGATCAATCATGGGCTAGAGCCACTTCGGTAGTTCTAGGGTTATGAAGGTTTCATGAGTTAAATTTGTATTTCGTGTGTATACTCCGTATAACACTACTTGTGGTTTAGTTTATATAAGATTGCACGTTTTTAATCCATACTCATAGTTGTTTTGTGCATCAATAATCGTTGTGTAGAGTCTGAATGCATAACATGGTTATTGGTTGAGTGCGTTCACTAATGAGCAGGATTTATTGTTATAATTCTAAGTGAAAGGATTCCGAAGTCTTATTAGAACTGTCTTATATGAATGTTTGTTAATTGAATTGAATTCGGGTTAACAAGTAGGATAAAGAGTATAACTTTATAGTACCTAAAAAGGGAGATCAAATCGGGTTAGAGTACTAAGTGCACGGGAAATAATTGATTATGATAGTACCTAGAAAGGGAGGTAAAGTATATGTCTTGCTCTAAGGATATTTACACATGTCAAAAGCTTATCTATTTGTGTCTATAGAATAGATTTGTATGGTCTAGCGATACGTTCATAAACCACAAGGCAGAGTCGGACATCGACACACGAAAGTATGAATTAATGAATGAAACTGGATGGCCTAACGAACTACCTATTATCTTATTTGATCACAACTATTATTTACTTGTTCTTGTTATTTATTAGCTATTTTAATTGTTATTTAGTTTATAAACCAACTATTTTATTTCCCAAAATAGTCATAATCTACTAGAACGTAATTAAATTGATATTTAACCGTCCCGTGGATTCGATATTTAACTTGGCACCTTCGAAACTACAATTGATATCCTTCATACTAGGGGATTAATTGTGTGTTGAGAAAACGCTCATCAAGTTTTTGGCGCCGTTGCCGGGGACGGCTTAAAATATCTTTTTGTTATTTCTAGTTGTTAAGGCTATTTTTCTTGTTTATTTGTTTTAATTCTAGTTCTTTTTAGGTGCATGCTTACGAGATCAAAGAAAGGTGAACTTGAACCCTACAATCCTGAAATCGGAGCATCGCCAAGAAAGAAGAAGAAGAAAAAGAGCAAGGCAAATACTATTGATCCAACTGAAGCTCTGAATTTTAGAGTTGAAGTTGACGAGCAGAATTCGCAGACGATTGAAGCTACAACTGAAGTTAATTCGGGAGTAAGGACAGTCAACATGGCAGTGAATCCGGATAATCTAGCCATCCAAGAGGTTTTCAGAAATAATGGGGCTGGAAATTTTGGGCTTCTAGGAGCAAGGGGAACTAATTCAGCGTTCGATCTTCATCCCGCTCTTATTAGCATGATAGAAAGGAACTCCTTTTCAGGAGGGTCTTTCGAAGATTCGCAGCAGCATCTGAACAAGTTCTTGGGCTATGCAAGTACTCAAAAAGACACAGGAGAACATGAAGATGCAAGGAAGATCCTTTTGTTCAAATTCTCGCTTACTGAAAAGGCGAGAGATTGGTACGACACTATCAACGCAGCTGAGTGCACCACTTGGGAGCAACTGAAGTTAAGGTTCTTGGAGAGGTATATGCCACCTTCAAAGGTGTTTAAGATGAAGCAAGACATTAACCAATTCGCTATGGGTGGAGGAGAAAATTTTCATGAAGCATGGGATAGATTCAAGGACATGCTTAGGAAGTGTCCTCAACATGGGCTATCTAAAGCTCAATATATCAGTATATTCTACAATAGATTGGACTGTGATTCACGAGTTTTATTGGATGCTTCCTCTAATAGAGCATCGCTTACAAAGTCATCCGTAGAGGCCGAAAAGTTGTTTGAAGATATTTCGATGAATTCGAGGGATTGGCCAACTGATAGAGTTAGAGGTACTTATGTCCTTGGTAAGGTAGCTAAGGTTGAACAAGCAATGGTGAAAACAAGTAGAGAGGATGAGATCGTCTCTAGCTTGTCCAATATCAACAAGCTACTTGAATCCCAACAGAAGCAAATCAGCGAATTATCTCAGCGCGTACCAAACATGCAGCAGGAGTTAAAGAATGAGGGACCAATCCAAGAGGAGTTGGAAGAGGCACACTATGCCATGGGTCAAAGTATTCAAGGGAATAGGTATCCAGATCAAGGAAACCGGAATTACCAAGGGAACTATCGAGGAAAGTTTAATAATCGTGGTCCCCCGGGTGGTTATCAACAGCCTAGGAGGCCGGAGTTCTCATGGAGCAATCCGAATAATGCGATTCAACCTCCAATGGGTGTTGATCCAGGTGCTAAGGTGGAAGAAGGGAAACCGGGTCTTGAGGATACTGTGAACAGGTATATGGCCAAGAATGATGAAAGAGTTAACTGCCTTGAGGCCAAATTTGAAAAGAAAATCGATGCAAACCATGAGGTTATATCTAAGCAGGTGAAGGACCTTATGTTACTGATGGGGAAAATGGCAGGAAGTGTTAACAAGCTTACTCAAACTCTTGAGAAAGGAAAGTTCCCGTCTCAAAGTATTGAGAACCCAAGGTCCTGCAACGCCATCACATTAAGGTTGGGAACGCAGTACGAGGGACCTATGAGGCCGGAATCAAATTTGGACATGTCTAGGGCGAGGTTCGAACATGGTTCGACCAACATTGAAGGTCGAACCATACAGGGGAGGTCGAACCAACACACTGGACACGATCAGGAGAGATTGCAGCATCGGTTCGACCAAACTGCAGATGGTTCGACTTGTCCCACAGGTCGAACCATGGTCGAACCCCACAAGTCGGAGCACTCTGTTTTTCCAGAACACCGGTTCGAGCAAACCAATCTTGGTTCGACCTATCCAACAGGTTGAACCCAGGTCGAACCGCACCACTTGGAGCACTCTGTTTTATCACAGCAACGGTTCGACCATGACGGTCATGGTTCGACCTATCAAACAGGTCGAACCTTGGTCGAACCGGATGGAGGAAGGAGTACAGTAGGCCGGTTCGACCTAGGGACCCATGGTTCGACCTGTCTCACAGGTCGAACCCAGGTCGAACCTCAAATTCAAAAAGAGAGCCATTGTCCAGAAGCAAGGTTCGACCAGTATGTACATGGTTTGACCTGTTCCACAGGTCGAACCCTGTTGAACCCCACCAGAAATTGCCTATTTCCACTCCGAACACTCTCGATGATGTTGATGCTACTCCAGTAGTTTGGAATGAACAAAGTACTGAGATAATAGCTGAGAAAAAGTGGGAGAGAGCCAAGCGTTTAAGAGCCGAAAAGGAGAAAGCGGAGAAGGTTGATCGTGATGAATGAGGGATTCCCAAAACAAAGATACCTCCGCCGTTTCCTTACAAGCTTGTGAAGAAAGGATTGGAAGAGAAGTTCAAGAAGTTTTCAGAGATAATAAACAAAATAAGCTTGAGCATTCCTTTGTCAGAGGCAATCATGGAGATGTCATACTATGCCCGATTTCTAAAGGACATATTGTTGAAGAAGCGGAGCTTAACCGGAATTGAAATGGTAAATTTATCTGAGAATTGCAGCTCAATTATCCAAAGGAGGCTGCCAAAAAAGATGAAGGATCCAGGGAGCTTCAATATTCTATGTGAAATCGGAAAGGGGCCGGCACGGCGAGCTTTGTGCGATCTAGGGGCGAGCATAAATTTGATGCCTTTGTCCATCTTTCAGAGGCTTGGTTTGGGGGAGTTGACCCCTACAACAGTGGTCCTCCAATTGGCGGACAGGTCGATGACGTTTCCAAAAGGTATAATTGAAGACGTTCTCGTCAAAGTGGAGAAGCTAGTCTTTCCTGTGGACTTTCTTGTGCTAGAGATGGAAGAAGACAAGGATAATATCCCTTTAATCTTGGGGAGACCATTCCTTGCTACTGCTGGAGCTATGATTGATGTTCAGAAAGGAGAGCTTAGATTGCGAATGGACAAAGAAGAAGTTCTTTTCAACTTAGACAAAGCAATGAAGATGCCCATGGAGTCGCAGTGTCATAGTATTGACGTGGTGGAGGAGATTGTGAAAGAGGACATATCTCTGATCCTGTCAAAGGATCCTCTTGAGACATGTTTGATGGAATCTCTTACTTATCCCACTACGGAGCTTGACGGGCTCTCCAACGAGGTATGTATTGAATATCTTGAGAACTTACTTGCTTTGGGTGATGCTAGGTATGCATTGGAGAAAGCTAAGGCTGAAGAAGCGAAAGGGTCTAGGAAGTGCTTGCCGTTGGAGAGAGAGAACACTCCGATGGAAGAAAAGAAAGAGGAGCTGAAACTGTTACCGGAGCACTTGACGTATGCTTATCTTGGTGACAATAAAAATGATCCATCGGGTGATTTGGAATTCAAGAGGAAGATTGACCCGGAGGAGTCTACACGGCCATGGGATGAAGGTAATTCTAATGATCATATTTTTGTGAGCGAGAAAGGTGCCGTGCTGACTGTATACAAAGGAAGAGAAGATGATGCCTACTTGAAGCCTCCTAACTTACTACCGGATACCAATGAATTTGAAAATCCTTACTCTCGTTCTTATCCTGACTTTGATCTTGATGGAGATAGGAGTTATTCCAAAATTGAGTGGAAGATTGACAGGAATGAGAAGAGAAAGTTTGCGCAAGGAGATTGTACTGATCGTATGGTGCATAAGAATGGTAAGGTGGTAAGTGTGGATGATAAGAGGGGGAGAAAGTATTGGAAGGTGAGGATGCGACATGATCATCCTCTGATCAAGTAGTCTTCTGATTTGGTACCGTCGTGACTCTCTGACGTTAAACATGAGCGCCTGTTGGGGGCTTTTCCTCCCGTTTTAATGCTTTATTTCTTTCGTGTGTGTAAGAAATTTTTATATTTGAAGTGCTTACTTTTCGGCAATTATATCTCTTCGCAAACTTAGTTTCGACTGTCGTTTCTACTAAGTTTGGGGGGGTGTGATGTACTTACCTTGATAAGCACCGATAGTATAATCTTTTCTTTGTGATGTTTGTTAGGGGAGTTGGTTTTTGCGCCATATTAAAATTTTAATCGATTTTGATGTGACGATTTTTTACAACTTGCCTAATGTTTAGTGGGTTTTGGTTGCGTTTTCTTTTATGGAGTTACTCATGAATGATATTTTGTGGAACAAATTTTGGAGGAAGTTGTGCTCTAGTTGGTACCTAATGATTCGTATTGAAGTTTGAAGTGTATAGGGATTGAAGAACACTCAGTTTGGAAGCTTAAAAGGGTGGTTCGACCAAAGCCAGGAGAGGTTCGACCAGTGCCAGGAGGTCGAACCGAGCAGAGAAAGTCGAACCGACGCAGAAAATCATCCAGTGAGGTGGTTCGACCTGATCATTCTTGGTTCGATCTATCTAACAGGTCGAACCAAGGCCGAACCCGGTGACTTAAATCTTACAGTAGGGTGGTTCGACCTGAGCCGTTATGGTTCGACCTGATCAGAAGGTCGAACCTGAGGTCGAACCAGTCCGTTCAGAGCACTCTGTTTTTCAGGTGATAGGTTCGACCACGACATTCATGGTTCGACCTGTTCAGAAGGTCGAACCCAGGTCCAACCACGAGGAGTAGTTGTCCAGAAGGTAGGTTCGACCTGTCACAAGAGTGGTTCAACCTGTTCCGAAGGTCGAACCTAGGTCGAACCCAAAAGGTAAGTTTGTCCAGAAGGTAGGTTCGACCTCGTCACTCGAGGTTCGACCTGTTCCGTAGGTCGAACCCGAGGTCGAACCCAGTCAGGTACGCGTTTTAAGTTATGTTTTTAGAAGGGTTCAATCATTCTTTTTGTTCACCAAACCTCGAACCTTCCCCGAACCTTAACACCCTTGCACAAATTCATCAATTACACTTGATTTTGCACCGATTACACAACACTACACTTTTAATTCTTGAATTGGGCGCGAATTTGGGCAATTTTCGTCGCGAATTAGGGCTTCAGTCGCGTTTTTTAGTGTTGTGTGCAAATTATCGATTGTTAATCATGGGCAAGACTAAAGGTACGTTCTTTCAACTCAATTACCTTAGGATTGAAGTTTATTGCAAGAAATGTGTTGTGGGTAAGTTGATTAATGTTGATTTTGGTTGTAATTCATGGTGATAATTGATATTTTTGAGTTGATTCCTATGAATTCATGTTGATTGGTTTGAGATTGCTTGATTATGGATAGAACTTGAGTTTTTATGTGGATTGATCAAGGATATGATGCATCTAGATGAATGAGCATGTTAATTAGGTTTGAATTGTTGATAGTTTGAGTTGTTCATGAAGTTCAATTGTTGAAATTTATGTTGAATGGCTTGAATTGGTTGATGCATGCTTGTTGTTTATAATTTGAAGATTAAAGAGAGTGTGATTGATGATGTTTTGAGCATGATGAATGAGCAAGAGATGTTGAGATGAGAGTGGAGTTGATTAAGCATGGATGCTTGAAGTCTTGAGTAGAGTATAGGATATGCTAGTCAAATACTTGTGTTCTTGTTTTGTTGGTTGTGTTGAAATAGTTATTTTCAGGAAAGGGACAAGGATCAAATAAAGGGAAAGGTAAGATGGATGAAGCAAGATCGAAGAAGAGGCAAGATAGGCCTTAGAATGTGGACACAATGACGAGGAAGCTGAGGTTACAAGATCGTTTACCCAAAAACTTTAAAATTCAAAAGCAAAACTGGGATGAGATTAAAGAAAAGTGGGAAGAAGTCTCAGACAAGATAGCTCGGACAAGATACCAAGATGATGAGGCCATGAGACTTATGAGCATTAGGGATGATATGACAATGTTGTTCGATCGAGTGGGGATCCGCAGATTTATGGAGTTGAAGAAGCCGACTTACTTCCACATTATAGCAGAGGTAGTTTGCTCATTTGAGATGGATAAGGACCCACTTGGCTACCCGTATCAGTGCTCATTTCAGTTAGGAGGAGTCCGAAGGAGATGGACGGCTGAGGATTTTAATCAGCTTTTTCAGACGCCTCTAGAGATTTCTCGAGTGGAGAATGGACACTTCAACGCTAATAGGTTTTGGAGGGAGATAACCAGGGAGATCAGAGACTATAAGATTAGGCAGGCTCGTGCGACCTCGATCAAGAATCCAGTATTGAAATATATGGATCGAGTGCTCGGAAACACACTGTTTGCTCATTCGGAGGGTGGCTGTGTGTCTAGAGGAGAGCTTTATGCCCTATGGTGTATGATGAATGGGGTGAAGTTCAATGTGGGAGCATATTTCATCGCGCAGCTGCATCGATTCAGGACCATTGGATTTCAGAAGGTGAACATTGGAGGGTTGCTGACGATTGTAGCTGAGCACTACAACATGGACTTCACCGGCATTACACCTGTTAGAGGAGAGCCCGACTTGGTGATGCTCACATGTGTAAAAGGAGGATTTGCACACTTTAGAGATGGTGATTGGTTCTTCACGAGAGGACCAAAGCCATTCGACTTTATGTTTCCCTTTGACATGAACAACATGACCACTGTTCGGGAGGCGAGTAACTTGTTGATGAACTCCCTAGGACACACTGCTCTGTCCGTGACTGTGAAGACCAATGGGGATTGGAGAGCCGTGGCTAGGTTGTGTGTCGAAGGTAGGTTGGAGGAGCTACAGCAAATTGTGGAACAGGGAGAGTACCATCCGCCTCCACACCAGCCATTACAGTGGCCACAGCAGCCCGAGGTCGAGCATCGGGTAGATGAGCAGCCAGAGTTGGAGATTCCGGAAGAGGAGCAGCACGACGCACCTCAGCATGAGCCAGCACCGCGTCAGCAGCGGGCTGTCCCGAATGATACACGGGAGCAGCTCCGCCTTATTCATGAGCACTTGGTCGCGATCGTTGCTAGCCAGCAGGAGACAAACCGACAGCTTGCACTTACCAACGCCAACTATGCTATGCTGAATGAGAGGTATACGGCCTTGAATGAGAAAGTTGGTAGGTTGGGTGATCGAGTTGAATACTTGGATAGACATATCGGTGATTTGAACCGGATTGTGGAGCGGAGGCTTGATGATGAGGATGATGATGATGAGGATGATGATGCTCCGGAGGAGTAGTTTTTAGGTTTTCTTTGGTTTCATCCGATTCATCTTGATTTTTATTATTTTTCCTTTTATCTTTAGGTTGGGGTGTGATTCATGCTTGAGTGGAATATATAAGTGATATCTTGTATGATTGATTGGGTATAAGCTTATTGATTTTTGTGCATTCATATGTTCATGTGTTAATTTCTATTGATGAAAAGCATGTATAATTGATAAGTATATTGAGTTCTTGTGGAATTGATCTTAATTATGTGCTATGAGGAGTACTAGGATTACCTATGTGAGGATTTGATCTTTGATAATCATGCTTGATCATGATTATTTTATTCTTGAGAGGATCATTCATATGAACGTATTCTAAAACTTGGCTTGGAGTCTTGTGTGAGACTTATGATTGATAAAATGCTAGGACATGATCTTAGGCCATTATTTCGTGATTAAGCTACTTAGCCAAATTTATCTTTCCTAATGATCTTATTAACCTTTGGATGCCCCGTTGAGCCGTTAAAGCTTTTTCTTTGGTAGCCGAAGTGAATAACCTTATAAGCCTTTACTTGAGCTTGATTAACCTAATCATTGGTAGAGAGAGTGGAGGTGAGTAAGTGTTGCAAAAAGAAAAGGAAGATAGAATATGGTTAAATCTTGTTTAGGGGTAGTGCCCAAAACTGGTACCCCGATTGTTTATATACATAGTGTATGAAGCTTAGCAGCTGACGGCCTATACATGAGAAGAAGGGTAGTGCCTGAAACCGGTACCCGAATTGTTTAAAAAGATGATGTTGATGCCATGAAAAGAAGGAAAATTCAGGAATTTTACAAGTTCAAGAGACGACATTGGAGGAGAACTTGCTGTAAGAAGAAGAATTCGAGAACCTCCAAGGTAACTCTCTACTAGTGTCTTAAGTCACTAAGTCCAAATTTTTCTACCTTTTTCTAAAGAGACAACATTACAACTCAAAAACAAGTCCTTTGTGATCCTAGTGAAGAGTTGATTATAAGTTGATTTTTGAGACCTTTGCCAAGCTTATGGTTACGCGTGAATATGGATTGATATGAGTGTTTATATTAACCTATATAGTGCTTCACGCACTTGAGTGAAAGAGAATAAATACTTATCTTGTGAGCGAAATTACTTAGTACTCCGAATGGTATGTGATTTGATTGGTTTTGCATGAGTGATATATATGAAGCAATTAATACTTGTTTGATTGAATGAAGTTGCATGTGTGATATGTGTTGTACTTGATCTTGGTGAATTATACACGACTCCTGTGGTTTGATTTGATTGCCTCGGGACGAGCAACATGTAAGTTTGGGGGTTTGATGAGTGTGTAAATTCACAAGTTTGGCATCATGTTTTATGCTAGTTTTGGAGAGTTTTGAGGTGGAAATAGGTGGAAAACCTATATATATTGTGAATTAGCATGAACCAGGTGTTAGTGGAGCTATTTAAGTGGTTTTCATAGCAAAAACGGAGTGGAAGTGCCAAGAATCGAAGAGACGAAGTCGAGACCACGCGAACTGCCAAGGAAAGAGTAGGGTTTGACCTGGTTGGAGTAGGGTTCGACCTGGTTGGAGGAGGGTTCGACCTCTCCTACAGGTCGAACCAGCATTGAAAAGTTGCAGAAGGACCACGACTCAAGGGGTTCGACCTGTTTGATCAGGTCGAACCATGGTCGAACCAGTTCGCGAGAAGATGGGTTCGACCACGACGTTGGGGTTCAACCTGAGGTTCGACCTATGAGGGAGTGGTTTGACCTGTACAAGAGGTCGAACCAAGTGCAGAATGTGTCCAGTAGCAGGGTTCGACCTGTGGTTCGACTTGTGGCCGATGGTTCGACCTGTTTGACGAGGTCGAACCAAAATACGGAAACTTACCTTATCCGGATTTTCGAGGCCAAAACGCATGGGATCACTTGAAAAGCCCATTCCAAGCCATAGAGACGTGATTACAAGTATAAAAGGAGGCTCATGCAGTCAAGAACAACGGATCACGAAGAAGGACGACGCGAGAACAATAAGAGGAGACAAGAGAAGAGATTGGTGATCCATCCGGAGGGTGGTGACAGAGGTGTAGCTGGAGATTCAAGTAAGATTGGTCCAACTAACCATGATTGTTCTTAGATCAATCATGGACTAGAGCCACTTCGGTAGTTCTAGGGTTATGAAGGTTTCATGAGTTAAATTTGTATTTCGTATGTATACTCCGTACAACACTACTTGTGGTTTAGTTTATATAAGATTGCACGTTTTTAATCCATACTCATAGTTGTTTTGTGCATCAATAATCATTGTGTAGAGTCTGAATGCATAACATGGTTATTGGTTAAGTGCGTTCACTAATGAGCAGGGTTTATTGTTATAATTCTAAGTGAAGGGATTCCGAAGTCTTATTAGAACTGTCTTATATGAATGTTTGTTAATTGAATTGAATTCGGGTTAATAAGTAGGATAAAGAGTATAACTTTATAGTACCTAATAAGGAAGATCAAATCGGGTTAGAGTACTAAGTGCACGGGAAATAATTGATTATGATAGTACCTAGAAAGGGAGGTAAAGTATACGTCTTTCTCTAAGGATATTTACACGTATCAAAAGCTTATCTATTTGTGTCTATAGAATAGATTTGTATGGTCTAGCGATGCGTCCATAAACCACAAGGCAGAGTCGGACATCGACACACGAAAGTATGAATTAATGAATGAAACTGGATGGCCTGACGAACTACCTATTATCTTATTTGATCACAACTATTATTTACTTGTTCTTGTTATTTATTAGCTATTTTAATTATTACTTAGTTTATAAACCAACTATTTTATTTTCCAAAATAGTCATAATCTACTAGAACGTAATTAAATTGATATTTAACCGTCCCGTGGATTCGATATTTAACTTGGTCACCTTCGAAACTACAATTGATATCCTTCATACTTGGGGATTAATTATGTGTTGAGAAAACGCTCATCACTGTACTAAAAGTTTGTGGACGTCAGTTAGGTTTGTTGAAATTTATCTAATTATTTGATGAGAGTTGAGTCTAACTCTACTAAAAATTTGTGGACAATAATGAAGAGGAAGTACAAGTCTTTAGATGAGATGTGGTAATACTACAAAATTAAGAAATTTACTTATTCAAATACACATGTAGAAAGACAATGTAATACGTCTCTTATGTTTTTCTGTCTCTGTACTAATCTATTGAAGAAGAAAATTCCCACAACCTATAAATGCATAGAGTATAGTTTTTTATATTAATAACTACTTCAATTTGTGTTGGTAGGTCAAAGGATTACTGCAAGCTCTGTAGGATTATGGATATATCTTGTGAATAAACAATTGTTGTTTTGCTTGTCCCATTTTTTCCATTCATTTCTATTGATTGACTTAAGTGCATTTCCACTCTTGAACATGAAAAACTAATGTTTAATTAAGTGTGAACACAACCAACCAAAAAACAAGTTTACAAGTGCAGACCTATGCTAAAATAATTATAGAAGACTCATTCATAGCACTAAACCTTATCTTGATTAACTCCCCTTCAACTTCCAATTCCTACATTATTGGAAATCGGAATATTTTAATTTTATAAGAAAATTTCCCATTTTAATAATAGGACGGGCATATTATCTTTAACCAATAGAACATTCAAGAGAAAAAATTCAAAACTTTACTAATGGAAATACTATCAATATTTGCAAGTTGTGTGTGAAGACTGGTTTACAATGATTTTCAATATCATTTAGTATCACTAGGTTCTATCTTGATTAACAATACTAAGGTCCTTCATAAAAAGTCGTTGGAATTTGGGTCTAGGGGAGAGTATGACTATTATTTGAAACCCTTAATTTTCATTAAGTTCTTGCTGCTTGATTAATTGTCCTAGAGGCATACTATTTGTAACTCTTTTATTGTTGTGATTATCTGCTGTTTCTGAGCCTTTCTTTACATATTTTTGAAATAGATGATGCCTTATTTTAGACTTAGAACCCCACCTCATTGTTTGCTGGTTTGCTAAATATGTTTTTTCTCCTCTAATTACGTAATTTTTGAAGTAAGAACCATGTCCACATTTATGTTAAGAGTATGCTCATCAATAGATTTCGGACGCTTTAAACAAGTTGACAATACAAATTAGTGAAACTGAAATGATCTTGGCCTCCATTTATGTACTTTTCCCCTTGAAACACCTGCAAGCTTTACCCCATCATTATTATTCATACTCAACATATCATAATAAAGCAATTTTTATAAAATAACTACTTATCATCTCACGACTTATGTTTTAATTAGCATCCAACTACTTCTAAATTTACTAACATATTATCGAAAAAAATTATTTTGTAGTTATAATATTATGTAAACATTTCAAATGAACTCATAAATGAGAGAATTATTTTCCAGTTGCAATTAAAAAAAAATAAAAGGCCAGCAACACAACTACATTCACTAAATAAGTATAAACTCTATTTAGTTTTAGTTTGATGCTTTTGTTTACTTATTTTTAATCATGAATAGCCAAACAACTATCTATTACCATTGTATCAAAGTGGAATTAAAATTTATGCTACAAATTCTAAAGTAAAATGGAAATGTATGTACTATGTCATACTTACCATAAATGCTTATAACATAAAATTAGGCATGAGATTTTACATTTCGCTTTGAAATGAAACATGGACTAACCTTATGTAACAGTTTTTAAAAAATACAAATTATTCTATGACATGGGTTGTATACACTGGGTGTTTATTTACTCCTACTCAGTGATGTGATGAATTACTTTGTAAATTGTAAAAAAAAAGAGCAGAAATGTATTTTTAGATAATATTTATACGTCTGACAATAGTAAGAAATGTGTTTTTGTTTTTCAGTATATTATAGTCGCTGCTTTTCCCTACGCATACAACAAACCAGTTTGCACACCTGTCAGCGCCTACAAAAGGCAAGCTCCTCTTTTATTTTTCTTAGTATTTATGAGTTCTTAATTTTATAATTGCGCGTTGCTCGTGACTTATTGCTGTTCCCATTCATAATAGTAATACCTTTAGAAATATTTGCACATATTTCACTATTTAGCTTTGCCTAAACTTGAAGGCTAAAAGTAATAATGCCAAGAAAAGGAACCTCGATACCTACATCACGTCAATCTAGAAGTACTCACAAAAGAAAATACTCATGTTTGGAAGAGCGAAAATTAGCTAAGAATACATGTTGTAAAAAGCAACATGCAAAATTACATAAAACGACATCTGATGCATTACCTGTAAGAATTGACCCCTTAGTGTATTATTTGAGATGAATAAGAGGATAAAAAACTGATTCATGTAGATCATTCAAATATTTTTAGAATCGACTTACCTCTTCAAGTAGATAATCGATTCAAGTATTTTTTAAGATGAATAAGAGATTAAAAGACTGATTCATGTAAAGAATGAAAGCTTTCTCCAAGTTATTTTGATATATTACTCGATGTTGGCAAATGATATTGAAATCGAATTTTTAAAAATTTGTTGATTTATTAATTTTAGCATATTAATTTTATTTAAATATTCATATGTATTTGAATATGAAACTAAGAAAATTAACTAATATATATATATATATATATATATATATATATATATATATATATATATATATATATATATATATATATATATATATATATATATATATATATATATATATATATATATATAAACACATACATATATATACTTATTATTTATATAATTTGAAATCTAAAAAATTAGGCAAAGACTTGTGTGAGACCGTCTCACGCAAGAGTTTATATGAGACGAACAAAAATTGATAACTTTTATATGAAAAAGATACTTAATTAATGAAAAATGATAATTTTATTTCATGAACCATTTATAATATATATAAAAAGTGATAACATTTTGTAGCGAAAGTGATTACTATTTTAAAAATTATAAAATGGTCTCACGTGAGATTAATCTCACGCAAGACTTACCCAAAAATTCAGTTAAATAATTAAATATAATAAATTTATTATAAATTTATAAATATATTATATATAAATTTAATTTAATTTATATTTCATATTAATTATTTTTAAAAACTAATTAATTGAAATAGAATTACTATTAGAGTGAGGCTTGCGTGCACCCGGGCGCACGGAACACATTCCGTGCGCCTTTAGAAATTTTGTATTATGGGTAAGGGTACATTAATTTGGTCTAAAGGGTATACACTTTAATTACTAAAAGGTACACAATTTTGTTCTAAAGGGTATACACTTTTCATTAATATTTTTTTTTCTTTAGAAAATAAAGGGTACACATTTTTATACTAAAGGGTATACAATTTAACACTAAATTCTAAAGGCGCACGGAGTGTTATTCGTGCGCCCAGATTTTTCTTTAGAAAATAAAGGGTACACATCTGTATACTAAAAGGTATACAATTTAGCACAAATTTCTAAAGGCGCACGGAAAGTGTTCCGTGCGCCCGGGTGCACAGGAGCTTTTGCCTTACTATTATATAATTATTATTAAGAAATGGCAAAAGCTCCTGTGCACCCGGGCGCACGGAACACTTTCCGTGCGCCTTTAGAAATTTGTGCTAAATTGTATACCTTTTAGTATACAGATGTGTACCCTTTATTTTCTAAAGAAAAATCTGGGCGCACGAACAACACTCCGTGCGCCTTTAGAATTTTGTGTTAAATTGTATACCCTTTAGTATAAAAATGTGTACCCTTTATTTTCTAAAGAAAAAAAATATTAATGAAAAGTGTATACCCTTTAGAACAAAATTGTGTACCTTTTAGTAATTAAAGTGTATACCCTTTAGACCAAATTAATGTACCCTTACCCATAATACAAAATTTCTAAAGGCGCACGGAATGTGTTCCGTGCGCCCGGGTGCACGCAAGCCTCACTCTTAAGAAATACTTAACTTTTATCATAAAAAAAAATATTAAATATTATATATAAATTGAACCACATTAACATGTATTTGAAAATAATAAAAACCAATTAAAATTACGTAAGTCATATAAATTAATAAAATTAGTGTATATTAACTCTCACATATAATTTAGCTATATAACATATTATCAAAAATAAAAAAGGTGTACATTGTTATAAATTTTTTATATTGATAAAAGAAGTTGTATAGCTATAAAGAAAATCTCAATAATTAATCTTGAATAATTATATGATACTGATTATTCAATTATAAAAAATAAGAGTAATAATTAAATGATCCCGCGTGTTACGCGGGTTTCATACTAGTGTGTATATATATATATATATATATATATATAAGTGTACGCAATAACATGGCCAAATATTTCTTTGTCATATAACTCTTTTTTTAGAACTTGAAGTTTTGCATGAAATATTTTGGCAACCAAATCTGGTCTGTTTTGAAGTAATTGTTAAAAATATATCTAGTTTCCCATACTGTTATACTAATGCTATGGCATCCATACACTTTGCGCATATCTCTAGGGCCACCTATGAATGTCGCAGGTAATAATGTACGTAAACCAATATCAGAACCTATTTTACATCCTTGTTCAATGCCATCTAGTAAGTCACGATAAATTGATTTTCTTAAATGTTTTTGCACTTCTGTACTTCTGAAAAAATCTAATCTTGATGTTTCAATTTTAATGTGCATATCTACAACATATTGTTGCAAAAGCCTACCAGTATGTAATAAGAATGACATATCATTTTCTCTTATTTGTAGCTTACAACGGTAAAATTCACGGCAGGATACCATTATTCTATCACTACTCTTTTTTTGGGAACCTACACAGTAGGAATTTAAATTTAACATAGCAGAAAAATCACCTTAAAAGAAATTTGGTGTAGGGAGCAATAAAGTATGTAAAATATTACCTTGGTTTTCAGAGAGTAGAGAGTCCTCTGTTGCCTGGGGAACAGTTTCTTTCAGTCGTTGATTAAGTTTTATAATGGCACGATGCCAAGTGGGCTGTCCATTGAGAAATTTAAAGGGTAAAGGGTATTGCATAAGATCATAGCAACCAAAGTAATGTTTAATAATTTGCGTATGAGTGCTATTTGGATAGACTTGAATGTGTGGGCTGGTATATTGGTCATTATTGTTTGTTTCAAGCCATATTCCAGCAACTTGAGATGCAGAAGGTTTATTGAAAATATTTTTTGTCAGATAAGGGGTCTGCGTGTAAAGCAATTTTATAATCATTCAAGTTATGGACATTGTTAAGGCTACGAAAAAAATTTGCGTAAGGATTTACTTGTAAAATATGCAACCTTTCCATAAGGAATGCTCTGAATTTTGAGCTAATCAACATACAGTTTAAAATTGAAACATCAAGATTAGATTTTTTCAGAAGTACAGAAGTGCAAAAATATTTAAGAAAATTAATTTATCGTGGCTTACTAGATGGCATTGAACAAGGATGTAAAATAGGTTCTGACATTGATTTACGTACATTATTACCTGCGACATTCATAGGCGGCCCTAGAGATATGCGCAAAGTGTATGGATGCCATAGCATTAGTATAACAGTATGGGAAACCAAATATATTTTTAACAATTACTTCAAAACAGACCAGATTTGGTTGCCAAAATATTTCATGCAAAACTTCAAGTTCTAAAAAAATAGTTATATGACAAAGAAATATTTGGCCATGTTATTGCGTACACTTATATATATATATATATATATATATACACACTAGTATGAAACCCGCGTAACACGCGGTATCATTTAATTATTACTCTTATTTATTATAATTGAATAATCAGTATCATATAATTATTCAAGATTAATTATTGAGATTTTCTTTATAGCTATACAACTTCTTTTATCAATATAAAAAAATTATAACAATGTACACCTTTTTTATTTTTGATAATATGTTATATAGCTAAATTATATGTGAGAGTTAATGTACACTAACTTTATTAATTTATGTGACTTACGTAATTTTAATTGATTTTTATTATTTTCAAATACACGTTAATGTGGTTCAATTTATATATAATATTTAATATTTCTTTTTTTATGATAAAAGTTAAGTATTTCTTAATAATAATTATATAATAGTAATTCTATTTCAATTAATTGATTTTTAAAAATAATTAATATGAAATATAAATTAAATTAAATTTATATATAATATATTTATAAATTTATAATAAATTTATTATATTTAATTATTTAATTAATTTTTGGGTAAGTCTTGCGTGAGATTAATCTCACGTGAGACCATTTACACTTTTTAAAATAGTAATCACTTTCGCTACAAAATGTTATCACTTTTTATATATACTATAAATGGTTCATGAATAAAATTATTATTTTTCATTAATTAAGTATCATTTTTCATATAAAAGTTATCAATTTTTGTTCGCCTCATGTAAACTCTTGCGTGAGACGGTCTCACACAAGTCTTTGCCTAATTTTTTAGATTTTAAATTATATAAATAATAAGTATATATATGTATGTGTATATATATATATATATATATATGTGTGTGTGTGTGTGTGTGTGTGTGTGTGTGTTTAGTTAATTTTCTTAGTTTCATATTCAAATACATATGAATAATTAAATAAAATTAATATGCTAAAATTAATAAATCAACAAATTTTTAAAAACTCGATTTCAATATCATTTGCCAACATCGAGTAATATATCAAAATAACTTGGAGAAAGCTTTCATTCTTTACATGAATCAGTCTTTTAATCTCTTATTCATCTTAAAAAATACTTGAATCGATTATCTACTTGAAGAGGTAAATTGATTCTAAAAATACTTGAATGATCTACATGAATCAGTTTTTTATTCTCCTATTCATCTCAAATAATACACCTTAACAAATACTTTAATAGATTATCTACTTAAAGAGGTAACTTGCAGAAGTAAATCGATTCCAAAAATACTTGAATGATCTACATGAATAAGTTTTTCAACCTCTTATTCATCTTAAAGAATTTAACCTCTTATTCATCTTAAAGATATACACTTGAACTGAAAGAATATACACTTGAACTGATTATCTACATGAAGAGATAAATCGATTTAAAAAATACTTGAATCGATAATCTTATTCCTCTTCTTAAAGAATACTTGAGATTATATACTTGAAGAGGTAAACCGATTCCAAAAATACTTAAATGATTCAAGAATACTTGAATCGATCATCTTATTAAATCGATTCCAAAATACTTGAATGATTCAAGAATACTTGAATTGATCGACTATCAATACTCTTATTCATCTTGAAGAATACTTGAATCGATTCTTTTCATCTTGAAGAATACTTGAATTGATTCTTGAAGAAACTTGAATTGATTCTTTAGAGGTGAATGAATTCAATTATTTTGAAGTGAATCGAATCTCGCTCCAACAAAATAAACTTCTATACTTTTTATTAATCAATTATCTAGAGGAACTTGAAGAAAGCTTCTATTCCTCTTGGAAAAATCGAATGTGTGTTTGAAATTTATAACCAAAAAGGCTTATTTATAGGTGGTGTGTGAGAGAATATTATATGAAATTTTCTTTTTTCCCATTATATATAATTTAAATTCATACTTATTAATTTATTTACAATAAAAGATTTAGTAATAATTAAATAATGATACCAAAATTAATACAGATATTCAAAATTTAATTAGTCATCAATCAAAATAAAAAAATAAAAAAAAAATTATTTTATGATAAATTAATGAGGTGCACATGTAAGAAAAGATAAATATATTTTTAATTTATACTTTGATATATATTTTTAATTTGATTTTTTTTAAAATTATGCATTTATTTATTTTTATTTATTATTATCTCAGATAAACATAATTTTTATTTTTAATTAATATTTTATTCTTAATTTCTATAGATAATTTTTTTTCAATTTATTACCTATTTAAGATTAATTAGTAAAATAAGAAAATACATAATTTTAAAAATAAAATATTAAATAAGGAAGTTAATGATTGGTAAATAAGGAAAACATAAAAAAAATTAAAAATTCAAAAAAATGAGAAAATTACACGTTGAGCTCTGGAGACGACACGTAGGCAGAAAAATTTGTGCTATAGTATACTTAAGATATATATATATATATATATATATATATATATATATATATATATATATATATATATATATATATATATATATATATATATATATATACTTAAAAAATGGGACTCACATACAGCCTTGTCGGACTCATGGAATCACCGGCTATGTATGTGGGAACCTATTCTTTATGGTTCCAAGAGTTAAAAATGCTAAAACTGCAATGGTTAAGATATCTAATTGTGGCGAATTAATATATAATGCAATACAAAGTATAGTGCATATAAATATACAGAGTAATTCGGGTAAGTATTTGAGTGGATAAATGAACCCTGTTTTTGAGAAGAGAGAATACTAAAGGAGAGTTGGTTGAGAATTATGGAGTTATAGAAATTTACTTGTGAATTTTAAAAATCTAGATATAAGTTTAAAAATCACTGGTTTTCAAAATAGAAAATTATCAACATTGACAATATGTTTATTTTCAATTTTCAAATTCAAATTTTACTTTAGAAAATTTTATTTTATTTCAATTTACCTAAAATTTTTAAATAATAATATCTAAGGATCCCGCATAATCCGCATACTAGTACAATCATATATGAAAATATAAGTATATATACTAATATACATACAGGTATTCACAAGCTCTATAAGATTCAAAGATATGAGAATGAGAGAGAGAACAAGAGAGATGGAGATGGAGCTAGGATGTGATGTTAAGTTGTTGAGCTGTTGGTTTAGCTCATACTGTACAAGAGTTGAACTACAAGACTTAACAAACAAGAGTGTGTTATTTCTCAAAATGCAATCATGCTCACAAGAATGTACCTGTTTTGGTGCACAATGGTAGATCAGTACATGAATCTTTGATCATTCTTGAGTACATCGATGACTGCTGGGAGGGCTCTCCAAAGCTATTGCCCGACAATCCCTACGCGAGGGCCAAACTTTGTTTTTGGGCTACTTACCAGGATCAGAAGGTAAAGATATTGACATAATGTGCATGAGGTATGAGTATGTAACTGTGCGTAGGCTAATCGTGTGGCTCTGTTCTGTAACAAGTACTGGACGTGCATGATCAAGATTCTCAGTGTCGAACAATGCAGAAAGAGAGAAGGCGATGGAAGAGTTCTCAGAGATGATAAATGTGTTTGAAGAAGGAATTTCCCAGAGAGGGTGTCTTTCTATCCACATAGTACACTTGGGTATCTTGATATTGTGGTGGGATCACTTGGATGCAACCACAAAGCATATTTTGAAGCTATTGGTGTGGATTGTGCAGCTGCAGTCGAGACGAATCTCAACGCTATTTCTCTAGGGTAGATCGTAGATGGCCTGAGAGAGTGCCCCTCTGCTGAAAGAAACACTCCCACCACACCATAAACTTCTTACCAAGATTAAGGAAACGTTCAACAAAGAATCGATTGTATCAACACACACTAGTTGAGAAACCATGCTGATTTACCTTTTATCTGAAACCTTATTGATCATTTTCATATTCACATACTCATTTTTATCACTTTTTTTGTCCCAAGTGTATTTCTAACTAATTTCAGAAAACCATGATCAGCATCCAACAAATTTCGGAAACCCTCAGTCGAAAAATTCATACACCTATAAACGAAGCAAATCGCAGAGGGCATGAGAAAGAGGCTCAAAACTTATTGCATTGCAGTGATTTCAATGTAAAGCAGCAGCAGCAGCAAATCTTGAAACAAATAATGTAAGAAATCAACTTTAAACGTGAAGGCAGCAATAACAAAGTTTAGTACATAAATTCGCAAACGAGCTACACTGTGTACTCAAAAAAATAGGAAAAGAAAGGATAAGCCTAAGTTCGGACAAGCAGAATATAACAGTTGGAGTCACATTTCAACAAAAGCACACAGGTAAATATCAAAATTCAATTCATGGATAATAGCTTTCAAAATTATCTTTGGCTCATGGCTCTTCAAATTTAGCTCCTAGTAGCAAGTACTTTCTTCACAATCTTTTGTTCTTCCACCAAGAATGCTCTGATGATCCTTTAATATAGAACACAAATTTGATTTAAGCTTCACCAAAGAATCGAAAACAAAAAGAATATGAGGGAAAAAAGATAATAACCTTTCTATTACAGCACCGCCAGATAAAACTCCACCATAAGCGCGGTTCACAGTCCGATTCCTGGATAATCTAGATCTCTTGTACTCGGCAGGTCTCAGACGAGGAATCTGCAAGCATTGGGAAAAGTGTCAAATTGACAATGCACATTAATAATTCACAGAAAAGTGCCAAATCCATTGCGCAAGCAAGTTATGAGCCAAGTTCATAGCACATGCAAAATATGTGTTAGAATCATAATGCACATAGGAAATGTGCCAAATTCATAAATCACAATGTGAAGATATGCAATTGAAAGATTGTACAGTTTGTACTAATAAAATAGATTATTGCATAGATGAGATTATTATACGTAATTGCCAATAAAGAAGATATGAACTAAACTCTTGATTTCTTCTAGGCTATATGTAAATTTTATTATAACAGGATAGATTTGAAAAGCCCTCAACACTATAAATTCGCCTTGTTCTATCAAAATCATCCAGTTGGCATCAAGCGAAGGATTCGACCTTAATCATTCAAATTCTATTCTGGAACTAAGAAAATTATGCACACATTAGAAACTCAAACTTTGCTAAATGAACATCAGCAGCATATAGGTTAATGTTGAGGGGGGCCGTGTTCTAGGTCGTAGATGGAAATCTGATATTTGGAATGCTTGTAAGGTTTCCTTTTCTGATTTAGTTAATGATTCACTCATTTTCATTAACTACTACTCGCATCAATAACATTCATCATCATTGTAGAATTTGTTCCAATCACATCTCAATCTCAGTGTAAATGAAGGGTTACAAATCAAACTATACAAGCCATAAAGAAACAAAAACGCACTTCACCTACTCTGCTAACATGACACTGAATGATCAGAGAAATAGAAATCAACAAAGTTCGTATACTACGAACTTGATTAAAAGTGATGATGAAGGAGAAACATACCCCTTGAATTAAGATTTACCCTCTCTTCCTTTCTTCTGGTGTTTAGGAAACTGATAACATACTTCTGGTTCTTGTAACATATAATTCTCTCTTTATGAATTGATAGTTGATGCCAACTTACTGTTGAACAATTAAGTGGCATTAGTTGATTATTGAACCCTTGAAACCTCAAAGAATGAATAAACAAAGAAACTTGTATACAATATTTTCAATTCTTAGAATGGTATGGACTTTGCCTGACATGGTCCAACTTACCATTGGTTGAAAGACATGAAATACCACAGTTTACATAAACATCCTAGCCCCAACAATTTAATTCCAGATAAGAGTTGCACCATCTGGTCAAGCAACATTAGTTCCATTTTGATGGCAAATTCCACTCAGTCGAAGGTCCTTGGTGCTCGTGTTTGATTTTACAGGTCCAGGAAGTCCTTTCAAGCGTTGGGATTTCTGTGACGAAATAATATGATTTCCAATACAACTGCTGCTTGTCAGCTCGCTATAAATAGATGATATAGGGGAGAGCTTATGCTTATAATTATTCATTAAGGTGTGTTCTTGAACAGCTGATTAATGGTTCAAGAAATCATTCAACCTGGGCAAAGGCGAGAGAATGATCTAAAATTGAAGGTCCTCAATAAATGAGACGTTGGAATCAGAGAGTCACTACTAATCGTTTGAAACATAGATTGAATTTAGCATACTATAACTTTAATTTTCGGAATACAAAAGAAATTCATTCAAGATTATTTATTAATTCTCTTCTCCATTTTAATTCATTTTTTGTCGCAGTTCTCTATTATTGTCACAATTCTTAAATCTGTAATGTCAAGTTGAAATTACTAGTCTCTGTCTATAGTTTTGTTTTACTACTTCTTACTAGGTTTTGAGAGCCACAATCTCATGCATTTTCTGCTGTTTGTGAGTACACAGTTATTACAATATCTTCTAGAAAAAAAAAACTGAATTTCTTTAAGAAACTCTTTGCTATCTTGCAGCATCACAAAACAACAAAAACAATCTTCCCCAAAAAGGGATTTGAGACTAGAGTTGAATCATGAAAAGAATTTCCATAACAAAGGAAAGCAAACTCAACTATGAATACATTGCAATTTGCATCTTATCACCAAAAGCATCCAATCTTTCTTGTATCCATTCCTCCTAATAGAGGTTTATTTATAATGAGAATGCTTGTTCATGTATCCTATTGTCATACTTTCAAGTGCAAATAGGAAGGGAAAACCATATGAGCTACTCAATTTCTTGATTTCAAATACCAATCCCTACTCCATTATTAATCAAGAAAGACTAATACACAGTAAAAGAAACCAACAACAGAGTCAATCAAATGCAAACTATCAGAAATTACTTATCATCTGGGAACACTGCTGATAAGCCTAGCTCCAACTCTGTCAAGCTGTTTCACCATTGCCACTGCCTTCAAGTTTCCTTCCCTACTGAAAGCCTCCACCATTCTCTCCCCAATTTCTCTACCTTTCTCCTCACTATCCGTCACAGCCACCGCAGTCGGCCCGGCCCCACTAATCGTGCATCCGTACGCCCCTGCTTCCATGGCTGCTTTCTTCACAGCCTCCATGCCTGGAATCAGGGGAGCCCTCCTCGGCTCCACTATCTTATCCGACGAAAGGGCTTTACCCAATCCAGAGATATCCCCCTGCAACACAGATGCCACTAAAGCCCCTGCTTGGCTACAATTCCACACATGGTGTGACATCGTGATCTCTGGCGGCAGCGCTGCTCTCATCTTCTTCGTCGGAGCTTCGAATTCCGGATTCACCAGCACGAAATACAAGCTTTTATCGTCGGGAAATTTCAGCTGCATCAGTTCCAGAGGCTCGTAGCTTCGGATCAATACGAATCCTCCGAGGATCGAAGGCGCCACGTTGTCGGCGTGGTAGCCGGATACCTTGGTCTCCGATTCGAGGCCGGCGATCACGAGCTCCGACGGCGACAATGGGCGCCCGAATAATTCGTTGACAGCGACGGCGGCCGCGGCGGCGCTGGCGGCGCTGGAGCCGAGGCCGCTCCCGAGTGGGAGACCCTTCTCGAGAGAGAGCGAAAGCCCTACCGATCGAATGTGGAGCATCTTCATGACGGCGATGGCGGCGATTCCGGCGCAGTTCCAGAGGGGATTTTTACTGAGCTTGGTGCCTGCGCCGGAGATGTCGGAGATGGAGACCTCTCCCGGGTGGACGTCCGGGTCGACTCGCAGGCTAACGTAGTCTCCGATTCCGTCGACGGCGCAACCGAGGAAGTCGAAGCCGGGACCGAGGTTGGCTACGGTGGCGGGGGCAAAGGATCTGACGGAGGAGAAAAGGGGTTGGGGGTCGGAGATTTTAATTTGAGTGGCGGAAGATGGTAGAGCAAATGTAGATGGGTGGAATCTGAAATGCTTTGAGGAGAAATCGAGCTTGAAATGAGAACAGCATATTGTGGCCATTGTGATATACAGAGTGGGGGGTAGGTGGGGTGGAAGGGGGAGGCGGAGCTACTGGCTATTGAGTAGTACAAGGGTTTAACGATTTGTTGATTCAGCGACTAGTCTACTACATTTACGGCAAATTCCCCCTATTTAAATTAAAAATCTAACTGCGTACCCATTTAATTTTGAATCTCAATTTGTTGGATTAAATTTTCAGCTACACGCGAGAATAACTATTAAGGCATTAATTCCTAATGGCGTAGGGGTGTGGAATGAATTGATAAATATACACATAGGAAAGGAATAAGTTAAAACAATAATTATCTTGATAAAGTGCTTAGAAATAAATTAAAGAGAGTAACCAGGTAGGACTGGTACTATTTCTACCAAATTTGAGGGAATCGGAACTTCCTTCCTGACCCCGGTCCTATTTCTACCAAATTTGGGGGAACTGGAACTTCCTTCCTGATCCACTTCTTCCAACTGTCTTCCTTAATTCTCCCTCCCGATAATTTTACCTACTGATGTTCAATTCTCTATTCCCTCTCTCTCTCTCCCTATAGATTTACGCTACTTCTTCAAGCTCAGATTTTTCAATCAAAACCTATTAAACTTCTCCCTTCCCTCCACCGTTTCATTTTCAAATCCCCGCTGTCCTCCCCAATCGCACAATTCACCCGACAAACTCTACGTCTCGCCGCTCTCTATGCCACAACCGCACGGCGTTGCCTCAACTTCATTCACCCCTTTTCTCTTTTTCTTTTTTCTTTTTTAATTTCAAAACCCAACTTCTACTTTCTTTTCTTCTGGAGTTATATTTTACTTTCGAAATCAGGTGATGAGAAACCTGATTATTACAGCTTAAAGAATGGAAGGAAATCGCTTGAGTTATGAGGGTTTACAAGCTGGAATAGACTTCCGACATACGATGGCGATGATTTCGAGCGGGGAAGCCGGCATGGGTGTCCGTCGAGAATGTTTTCTTTTTCTTGATGGGTACAAAATGGGGAAACAGAATTGAAGCATAGGTAAAAAGAAGATCATTTCATCTCATCCTGCTATGCACATCTTCTTCTACCTCTTCAGATTAGCTAAGAAGATAGGCGTTTATGATTTTTGTTTTTTGTTTTTCTTTTACAATAGATTTTTGTTGAGATTGGAACTCTCTTTGGGCTTAAGCTATGCCATTTTTGTTTCTAATAGGGATTTAAGCCTTTTCTTGAAATTTGAAATTTCAGTGGTACACTTCTAAAGTTACTAATTGTGGTTTACTGTACTTTGACTGATATCTTAGTCTTGTTTGCCGAAGAGTACTTTGGTTGAGTGTGTTGAGTTTGAAGAACAACTCTTTTGTTGGTTCTATTCCTAGTTCATTGTCAACCAGGGTTAATCTAAGAACCCTTGTGTTGTCTGGTAATAATCTGTCTGGAGAAGTGCCAGAACTCCATAAATTGATAAACCTTCCAAGTTCTTTTTGTATAAACTGGAAATATTTGGTAGATTGGTGGTTTTAGGGGCTTGTCCATATTTTCCCATTGCGATGGGGAATAAGTTCTTGTTGAATGAACTGGATAAATTTGTTGTGGAAAGTGAGGTAGGGAGTGAAACAACTTAATATTTCGAGTGGTCTACGTCAAATAATGTGTTGTCTGTGTTCTGTGGATCTAGGAGTGCAACAGGCACTATGTGAGATTGTTGAGGGATCTGATTGGCTTTATGCCATTTATTGGCATATTCTAAAGAATTTATACTTTGATTTTGTGAATTTGGGACAGTGTCGCAATAGTTGCAAAGGACGTAATAGAGCTGCTCGGAATGAGAGATATGGTGGTGGTGGTTCAGCGCAGAAGCAGATGAGGATGAAATCGTTGGATCTCCTTCCTACCTTGTTATTCTTGTACTAGCTAATGATTAATGATTCCCCCAATTTTGATTTGATTGATATATTAAATGATAAAGTCAGAGTATGCATATATGGAGGTGATCTTGGGTTTGACAGATTAATCACTTTAGGTCTTGATCTTCTAAATATTTTCTTTTACGGGTTGAGCAAGTGAATTATCATGCATATATGGAGGTGATCTTGGGTTTGACAGATTAATCACTTTAGGTCTTGATCTTCTAAATATTTTCTTTTACGGGTTGAGCAAGTGAATTATCAAACACAATATCAGCCCTTGCTCTCTCTCTCCCACCCCCACCCCCCACCCTCCCTTCTTCTCTCTAATTGTTCAAGAAATTCAATATTGATACTAATTAAAATTGTGGTTTCTCCAACTAATTAGGTGCTTCTAGGGTTGGGATTGAAAAACTTTGAAGAAATTAATCCTTTGATACATGCTTGAAGACAAGAAACTCAACATGTCTGACCAGAGCTGATCTTTTATTTGTGGTGAGAATGTCATTATCCAATCCAAATATCATTATTGTTATTTTGTGTTAGGTTTGATTCAATTATTGAGTTAGTGTAGGAAAATTTAGTTGGAACAGGATACAACTCTATGGAGGATCCAAAATTGATGGTGAAAAGTGATGATGAAAATGCTGCTGATTTAACCAACAGAACCCTCATCCTTCAAAAGAGCCCTCTCCACATAGTTGTTGAATCTTCTGGAAGCAAATTTGTTGTCACTCTTGGATTGTCTGCCCTCAAAGCCATTGAAGCTGGAAAATTGGAGCTAAAGCTTGGAGTTTAACTAACTCACAATTCAATCATGATTTAACTTAACTAATTATTACAACTTATAGTATATATATATTTTTTAATCCCACTCCGGGATTGCTCATTAATTTAGTAGTCGAGAGAATATAACACAACAAGAATTCAAGTTTTATTATATCATATTCATCCTACTTATTTTATTTAGAAGAGTAACTTAATTAATTTTGAATAGTGATCTAATTATTTCTATTGAGTGATCTATAAATTTAGAAATTGCATACAATTTTATTCTTCACAATACATGACTTCATTTGCAAAAATTAAATTTTTAAATTAAAGAATGATCCAATTATTTTTAAAAAAAAAAATCTAATTATTTCTACATAATGGTCTATCAATTCACAGATTGCATATAATTAAACTTTTAAAAATACATGATTTTGTTTTCGAAAAATTAATCTTAAATCAAAGAGTAACCCAATTAGTTATAAAGAAAATTAACCATGTTGACCAAACATAACATAACATACATAAATCAACATAAAAGGTAATCCAAAAGCTTGTTCATAGTAATCCAAATTATTATAAAGAGTAACTCAATTAATTGAAAAGAGTAACCTAAAAAATGTTGACCAAATTGAATAATATATATATAAATCAATATTAAGAATAATTCAAAGCTTGTTTATAGTAACCCAATTTATTATAAAGAGTAACCCAATTAATATAAAAGAGTAACTCAATTAATATAAAAGAGTAACCTTAAAGATGTTGACCAAATTAAATATAACATAAAAATAAATCAATATTAAGAATAATTTAAAAGTTTATTTATAGTAGCCCAAATTATTATAAAGAGTAACCCAATTAATAGAAAATAGTAACCTAAAAGATGTTGAATAAATAAATAAATAAATTTTAAGAGTAATCTAAAAGCTTGCTTATAGTAACACAATTTATTATAAAGAGTTTCTCAATTAATAAAAAAAGTAATCTAAAAGATGTTGACCAAACTGAATAATATATTAATAAAACAACATAAAGAGTAATCCAAAAACTTCATAGTAACCCAATTCATTATAAAGAGTAACGATGCGAATTAAGACAAATTTTCAAAACTAAACTAAAATACTAATAGAGTAAACTAAATTAAAGACCAAATATTTTTTCACATGCCACAATAATGCAAACAATTCAAATCACACTGTACTAGCACCATTCATCAACAAGAAAACAAACCCATACAAAAGAGAAAATTGAGCAGGAAATTAAGAAAAGCCCATGAGAATGGAATCAGACATACCCATCTCTCCCTGTCTTTCAAGACACACATATAATATTACACATACGGTGGAACCATTTCTTCCTAGCCCAGTCGCTCATAGCACCTTCAACATGATAGTAAGCGCTGGTCTTCAGTATATTTTCTTCTCCGATTTTGCAGACTGTGCTGCTCCCTTTATATGAATTTTTAGCTTTTGCTTACGAGGATTCTCGTCAAGAATTCCGCCAATACTTTTTTGGTAGAAAAAGCTTGATTTGTCTGCCTTTGTTTATGGCTTGCACCAAGGATGTTTCCTCATACATGCATAAGGACCCTATTGCTACATCCAACGTACAATGCATCTTCAATAGAGAGTAAAGTTCCTTAGATGTCTATCTTGCCTTTTATAGTCTTTTTTGGCAGCTCGTTTTAACCTTTCATCCGGATTGAGTTGGCCACAACATGCATGGTGTTTGTGCAGTTTGCTAACAAAGGAGGAGAAGGGCTACTCTCTCGGGCGCGGCAACCCACTTCCTATGGCTAGATAGCCAATATAAGTCCGTTGTTGATCATATAGCCTGTGATCGGTCCCTTCTGTTTTGCTCCAATCCATATCCCATCCCTCGTTACGGTCCATCCCCATGCCATTGCCATTGCTTTTGACTCATCTCATGATTATAGTCGGGTTGCATTGCTTTAGCCAATTTTGGTGCCCTTTATATACTATTTAATCATGTTTGATTTCGTTTTGATTATCGAAGCCTCCTATTTAGGCTCTTTTTGCAAGCCGTTTGTTTCGCTTTTTATTTACGGTTATCCCTCATCTTCCTTTTCTTTGTCCCCCTTCTAATTTTCTTTTATCTTTTTAATATTATTGCGTAGTTTAATATTACACATACATCTCTTCTAACTGTTCTCTTACAATGAACCCCCATTTTTTCCCTATTTCAGCATTCTTTCTCTTCAAACAATCTCTCCTTCCTTAAGTCTAATCTAATTCAAATACGCAACTCCAAGGAATGCATTGCCACCGGCATCACGCAATGCAGCAAGTACAAAGCTCAAGTGCTCAATTGTAAAATCTTTTGAATAATTTTCTTATTGGCATATTGGATCCATCTGTTATATACAAAAAAAACTTTTAACTACATTATTTTTCTCAATTCTAGAATCCACACTTAAGCAATGGCTATTGCTTCTCTTACAACTCTCCGTCTTCTTCCTCCCTCCTAATTGTCTGCCACTCATCTCCATCTCCTCCCATAAACTACCCTCACTCCCCCCTTATCTCCATATTATAGGACCCTTGAATCCAAATCCCTCAAAAGAACCGTATTTGCTCTCAGAAAATCATCGAACTTTTCAAATTTCAAATATCGCCTCATTCGGCTAGGGCAAGCAGATCCTCCACCTAAAATTCCAAATTGTCTTTGGAGAAAAGTCCGATCAGGATGTCGTTGCCACTTGAGAGCTTTGTCGTTGTAATTAGTACTCCCTCCATCCCGGAGAAGTTGGTATAATTTTTTTTGGGCACAGAGATTAAGGAGTATAATAATTTAATGTAAAGTGAAGTAAAGTGAAGTGAGAGAAATAATATTTAATGTGTAGTGGGTAGTTGTATTAGAGGTGATATGTGGGTCCATGAGAATAGATTAATTGTTTTTGTGTGGGTCCCATGTATTAAAAAGGAAATGTGTCAACTTTAGTGGGATAAACCAAAAAGGAAAGTGTGTTAACTTCTATGGGACGGAGGGAGTAGATAATAGGAAACCATTTTTTAGTTATGAGAGAGAGGGGGACAACGGGTGAAAGAGAAAGTGTGAGAAGCTAGAGAGAGATAGATCTAGTGGAGCGGAAAAATGATTTGATTGGGTTTGTGACGTGGCGGGGAAATAATAAGCTTATCGCTATTAGATCTGGTTAGTGCTTTGACCCGCATATTAGATCCGGTTATATGAATTTGAAAAATAAGATTACTCTACCCTAGTCTTTGTATATTTGACTACGTTCCTCTTGTAGTGTTTCCACTGGTGTTGTAACATCTCGTTCTGTATCACGTGTATAGTATTATCCCATACATTTTGTGTGTATTGTTCACATGCAGTGGAAGTGCATACTTGAAGTAGGATCTAGAACTAACAATCTAGGTTTTGCCATTTGGGAGTTTATTTAGGATTTATATCCATGTGTGTATTCGAAGAGTGGAAGAAATGTTTCCATCTCTTTGAATCTGATTTTTGTAAATCACTTTTTCAGGTTAGTGATATTTTTGCCATGAAGCCACTACAAACTTATTCATAAGTTTGTAGAAAGATTGAGTAATTCCGTGTGTTAAGTCTTCTGCTGTACAAACTTACAATCTCGTATTCAAGTTTCAATTCTGATAAGAGTCGTTGTACGAAGTGTTACCACACTAAGGACAACATCACTTACGTAAACACACTTACACACCCCAGGGACCCCGGCATAATATATAATTAATATATTATATATTAATTTTCAAATATATTCGGGAATATTCGAATCGAATATCTTACTAATCATATATTCGATTCGAATATTATTCGAACTAAAATAATTATTCAAATTCGTATTCCACTTCGATTTTTCGAATTCGAATATTGATATTCGAATTTGTATATCGAATCGAATTCGAATGATTTGATTTATTTACAATCCTACTTCAAACTCATTTTCATTGACTCCTTAGTACTACCCATTGTCATTTCAATTGAAAAATTCGTACTAAACCGCCTCTTAAGTATTCCCTCCGTCTCACACCAAGAGGTGTGTTACTTTTTGTCACGTAGATTAAGGAATATACTAATATTTAATGGGTAGTTGGGGGTAATTGAGGTGAGAGAAATAATATTTTAATATATAGTTGGTGGGTGTATTAGTATGGTGTATGGGTCCAATTGAGATATTTTAATTATTTTGTGTGGTCTTATTTACTAAAAAGGGAAATACACCTCTTATATTGGGACGGACGAAAATAATAAAATACACCCCTTATTATAAGACCGGGGGAGTATATTAGAAGTGGAATCTCACATAAACTTTTTTTTTTCATTTTGTCTTTCATATTAGGCCCCGGCTATTCGCACCCACCATTTTACTTCATACACCCAATTATATCTACACACATAATTATGATATATACACACACTTGGAAAATACTACTTTACCCTCAATGAAATACACCCATATACATATCTATTTCCTCCCAAAATCACACACCCACTTCACAATCCTACATTTACTCCCAACAACTTAAATTAAACACCCACACCCACCTCACCCACCTCACCCACCTCACTTCTGCAAAAAAGAAAGAAAAAGAGGAAAGAAGAGAAGAAGGGAGGAAGAAGAGAAGAAGGGAGGAAGAGGAGAAGAAGAGAAGACTGTGCCATTAAACCTTGTAAAATGGCGGGAGGAGTGTCATCGTTTGTTAGCAATGTTGTTAGTAAGTGATTCCCCCTTCCAATTTGTGTTCTAAAATTCTAGGGTTTAGTATTATGTTTGAAATTATGTTAAATATTTGTAATTTTTATGTGGGTAATGTTGTGGGTAGCATGATATTTGTTGTAGTTGGGGAAATCAACATGGGTAGTTCTAAGAATGGTGCAAAATGTTGATGGTGAACGAATGGCGCTGGTCGACCCTGGTTCGTCGCCATTTTAGGGTTTGTTCGACCATCAATGGTCGACGGAAACATGAAATTTCGACCATAGATGGTCGAATGAGAGTGAAATTTTCGACCATTCTTGGTCGAAAACGTGAGGAAATTTCGTCCACTCATGGTCGAAAACATTAGGAAATTTCGACAACTTGTGGTCGAAAAAGTTAGGAAATTTCGACCACTTATGGTCGAACGGAATGATATATTGCGTCCACTGGTGGTCGAAAAGTTTGCCAAGTTTCATCCACTTATGGTCGAACAGTGTCTATTTTGAGTTTATAGTGTATTTACTATCCCTAATTATCACCTATATGGTTTATTTGGTTGGGCATGTTTATATTGTAATAGTACGTTGTTGTATATTTGATTATTGTATACAGTGTAGTAGTTTGAGCATGCTAGTTTCATTAGGTATGCGTTATCACATATATGTTGTTGAGCATCATTTTAATTATTTTTCGCAGATAGATATCGCCGACGTAATCCTCCTACCGCATCCAATAGACGAAGAGGGATGAGGGATGATAATGATGCATTGGCTGAAGATGCTCCACAACCACAACCACAACCAATTCCTCTTCCCGAGCCAATGCATCACAACGAGCTAGAAGCACAACCTCAACCCATTCATGACCAACAACTAAGTGATTATGAAAGTTATGGTGGCGAAGATGAAAGCCAGGATGGTGAGGGTGGTGAGGCCTCAAGTCCGTGTAATCCTCAACCATACAAACATCTGTACTAAGCTCATTCCCCAATAAGATGGCACTACATTTAGTAGAAGAAAATGATTCCTGTGTACAAAATAAAGGGGTTAAAATAAGAAAACAAGTGCTGGAAAAATACACACTGTTCGCCTAAGGGTAGTCGAATTTATTTAAAAAAATTGGCCATTTATGGTCGAAATATTTTCTAAATTTCGACCATATATGATCGAATTAATTAAGAAATTTCGACCAAGAGTGGTCGACAGAAATCAAAAATTTCGACCACCTCTGGTCGAAATTACCACAAAATTTCGACCAATGTTGGTCGAACAAATTAAAAATTTTCGACTCTGGTTGGTTGAAAAAAACAGCGACGGGAAAAAAATAAAACGCGAAAAACAACATTTTAATCGGTCTAAACATGTAAATATACATACCTTTACGTCCTTAGGTGTTTCTTCTTCCGTCATGTTGATCATATGACCAAATGTGAGTATTGAATGATGGGGGAGAAAATCTAGGGTTTTGGAGGAAGAGATGTGGAAGAAGAAGTGAGTGGAGTGGGTGTGAGGTTTGTGTTGTTTTTCAAATGTTTAATGTGAATGTGATGTGTGTGTATTATTGTTAAAGTGTTTGGTGTGTGTATGTTAATGTGATGTGAATGTGATGTGTGTATATTGTTTTAGAAATAATTTTGTATTAAATTAAATGTGTGTATATCAAAAGGCTATTTTCGTAATTTACTATATGTATTTATTAATTTAAAATTCAAGGGGGTGTATGGAAGTAAAATGGTGGGTGCGAATAGCCGCGGCCTTCATATTATTCATTTCTTTTTCTTGCCTCAGTATATTAGAAGTGGAAGCTCATGGGATTTTTTTTTTCATTTTGTCTTTCATATTATCCGTTATTTACATTTCTAAAACTTATTAATTATTTTTATTTTAGGATTCAATAAAAATTGAGTAAAATTGAACACAGTCTCATAATTATAGTAATAAATTGATACAAATATATTATATTGTTTTAATAAAATTTAAATTTTTAGTTATGGAACATATTTTTGTTTCTCCAAATTGTAAAAATTTTAGTATTGCTAATTCACATCTTTATTTTAAATGTCACCTCGACATGATTCTCATAATTTACTCATATATCATGTATTATTATAAAAATAGATTACATAATCATCAAAACTCGATAAAGTTGATTGAGAAGTGTTTTTTTCTTCTTTTAAATTAGGGGAACAAACAAGCTTTGTTACAACTAGTCATTTTATAAATTATAGAAAATGCCAATAATAAGCGATTGATGACAGTATAATTATTGTTCAAAATGGACAAAAGTTCAACCATATGCTTTCTTGCACTCTTGCCAAACTCAACCTTCAAAGCATTAAGGGATGTGTAAAACTAACATGAAATTATTACGTTAGAGAGCACAGCTTGGCTTCAGTCTATAACTCCCATTCAAAACCAATTTTAAGAAATTGTTTCACATCTGTAACAAAAAATTTTGTATTTATTAAAATAATAAACACAAAAGATATTACAATGATAATCCGAGATGGATTAAACTTGAGAATTTAAGTAAACAGTTTCTAACTATCCTCTGATTCCTCTCTTGAGTTGACTTCTTTGACTTTATCAACTTTCTGAGCCGGATCTTCGGATGAAGCTTGTCCGTGCTCGGGGTTGACTTGAAGCTTGAAAACATTTATCCGGAGGCGTCGAGCCTTTGTTCGGATCGAACGTTGACTTGAAGATTTGTTGTGAAGAACGTCGTTCAATTTGGTAGAACACCGCTGACCTCACGATTTTTACTGGATGAAGAACGCCGGATCGGAGAGGCTTAGCACCTTGATCCTTGATCGGAGGCAGTTCTTGACTTGAAGTTACTTTGAAGCTGCTTGAAGACTGGCTTGAAGCCTTCGATTTGAAGCTTTGAAGATTTGAAGATCTGGAGCTTGAAGACTCGAAGATTTGAAGATCCTCGAAGGTCTTGAGCTTGAAGATTCGAAGATTTGAGGATCCTCGAAGGTCTTGAGCTTGAAGATTTGAAGATTTGAAGATCCTCGAATGTACTTGATTTCTTCAAGAGTGTCTTGCCTCCGGGTGCTTGAATGTGTTTTGAATGAGGACTGAAGGCCCTTATTTATAGGTGGAGAAAATAACCACCTGAGAGATATTTTCTCCTTCGAAAAGATATGTTGGGCTTCTTCCTTTAATTAAGCCTGCTGGACTGGATATAGGCCTATTTAATTAAGCCTGTAAAATTTGATTTGGGCCTATTTAATTAAATTAGGCATTTGACTTGGTGGAGTTTGTTGACTTGAATCAGACCCACTTGTCTTGGATTAAACCCAATTAATTTAAATTGAGCCCATCTGGCTTGGATTTGACCAATTTAATTTAAATTGAGCCCATTTGGCTTGGATTTGACCAATTTAATTTAAATTGAGTCCATTTGGCTTGGATTTGACCAATTTAATTTAAATTGAGCCCATTTGGCTTGGATCTGGGCTCAAATAATTATATTAATTATTAATTATTTATTTACTTATTTTAGGAATTAATTTATTTAAATTCCTTAATAAATAAATATTTAATCAATATTTAATATATTTTCTTTGCATTTATATTTTTTAGGCAATAAATTTTAATTGCCTACAAATGCCCCCTTGCATTTTGTTCACTGAAATATTTCTTTGAAGTGAATAAATTGCAATATATATTTTTTTTACAGCTTTGGCCCAATATAAGTCTGATAACACGCGTAAACGAAACCTCTTTCACTTAGATCTCCCGCATATTGACTCGTAATCCTTGCATGAATTATTCACATGACCATCCACATGAGATTTACTATATAAGAATAACTGTTCGAGCCCACTATTCTCTTCAAACTACAAATTTTATTGGGCTTGGATTTATTTTTAAATAATCCACATAATATCCACTTCTTAACTTTTCCAATTTTATCACTTGCTGGAGCATCAACTTAATATCTAACACCGAATATTATGGAGATATGCTAATTATCCAAGTGAATAAATCTAATAATAAGCTAATATATGCAAGATCTATACCTTCTTCATAGCCTTTGCATCGCAGATATATGGAAATCTTTTCTAAGAGAAATCTCAATATTCACAAAATCTTTCACATGAGTATCCACATAATATCCAACACTATATATATGAGAAGAATTCACTCTCCAATTCACACTTTCCATCCAACGAAACCAGAGGTAAAGAGTATCCATCCTATAGAAGTAATTTCCTCCTTTTAATTCTCTGCAGATTTTACCTGATACATCCTTTTTCCAACTTGCAGATTGCAACACTTCCTACCATAAACCAACAGTAAGCAATATAATCTTCTCTCTACATGCTCCTTTTCTTGCTTTTTTCTTTTTTTTTTAACTGCTTGTTTGATCACCTTCATATAATCATCGAGTTTTGCCATTCACTTCCGTATCTCTCCCACTCTTTCATTTATTGTTTTCTTGTACCTGCAAAGAGAAGAAATTTGAAGATAACACGAGCAGTTGTGACCAGCATTGCGCATTCCTGGCGACTAGGAATTTTATTCCAGTCGGAGGTCGTGATGAGTCCAACGTGCACACTGAATATCAAGCAATAACTTTCGGCGAGCTATCTCTCCGATCACAACGGTGGCTGTCGGGTGTTGGAAACGAGAGGTGACGTTGTGCGTCAGTCCTTGAAGTTTTCCGCAGCGGCACCCCTTAATGGTGATGGTGTTTTGAAGATAATACATGCACTCGAGGCTAGCATCGCGCATTCCTGGCGACTAGGGATTTATCCCAGTCGGAAGTCGTGACTTGTACCAAACATCAAGCATTATTTGTGGCAATTTACTTCTTCGATTGCAGCGGGACTCGATGTCGCGGTGGAGGTCTAGGAACTTCTGGCAATATGCGGCGGTTGCGGCCAGCGATGTTGGACGGCGAGCGATGGAGGCGGTCGCTGGTAGTGGAAGCAGCGCGCGGTTTCCTGAAGGGGGACTGGGGCAAACTCCAGCGGCTGAAGGCGGCGGCGCTGATGGTGGTGTTGATAGGTGGGCAGCGCGGTGGATCGGGCGGGAAGGCGGCTGGATTTGCAGCGGCGCAGTCTGCTCCCGGTGGCGGCGGTGGTCGCGTCCAAACAGCGGCAGCTCGGGCAGCTCACGGTGGCGGTCGTGTACAGCGGAGGCAGTGAGAAGAGGCTGGTGCTCGGCAGGCTTCGGCGGTCTGCGATGGGCAGTGGAGGAGTGAAACTCGGCGGCCCTTGCAGCGGATGGAGGCGGTGCGGCGGCCGTGTCGTAGCGATGGCTGAGCGGCGAAAGCAGTAGTCGCGTTCTCCGAAGACAACAACGCGGATCCGAAACGGCGACGGGCTCCGGTGTGTGCGGCAATCGAGGGATGACGAGACCCGAGCACCGGCAGTGGTGAGGATTTCCAGCATCGGATTGGCGGCTTGGTCGCGCACGGTGATGGCAGCAGATTGAATTTTGAGAATAAAAACTGGGATTCTCGACATCTTCTGTAGAGATAACATCAATCTCTTACCAAGCCCTCAATTTTGACTTTCTTAAGTCTATTTTGACTTTCCCTCTCTTTTTTTTTACTTTGGGCTTTTGATCAATCTTCATTTATTTGTGATAGCTCATTGTAGTGAGATATTTCTACCTTGGGCTTCAACTAATTCCTTATTTCCTGGGCTTTGAATTTCAATAATTAATTGACCCATAAGTTTATTTTGGGCTCCTTAATTAATTTAAATTCATGAACTTTAAATTATTTCATGCCTATTTTCCTTCTAATATTCCCTTACTTGCTTTGCAGTTTATCCACCCTCGTCATGGTTTTCTTCAGAAATATCACAGGGCAGTCCGGCTCAAACTACTTACTGATCCTTGATGACGAGCGTCAACCCTTGAATAAAGGGACTCGTCTTTTAGTCGAGAAATCTCTGTTAGGGAATCATGCTGTAGTTCCTACTAATCTTAAAAAGACTTCTACCTTGAATGTTGGTCTCATGAGCTTACTTTGGGGAAGAATAATATAACCTGGACTTTGAAAGGAGCTGATATCGAGTCACATCCTAGCTTAGAACCCCTACCTTCCTTGGGGCGACGCATCTTGGAAGGGAAAGGTAAAGTAACTTGGGGAGAGCCGATTAAATTTCTTGGAGACTTCCGCTACACAAAAGGATACTGGGAATGGACTGAGGATGTACTAAGTCGATGCCGATCTCTTCTTAAAAGCCTCAAGCTATATGATGTTGTCTTCGCGTCTCTCTTTACTTATGATTATAACTGTGAAATTATCAAAGCTTTTTGCGAGGCTTGGTGTCCTTCCACCAATACTTTACTCACGAAACATGGGGAGATGTCTATTTCTTTGTGGGACTTGTACAACTTGATGGGGTTGCCTCTAGCTGGCCACCTATATGATGAAGCAGTGACGAGCCTAACAGAACTGTTCTCCACAAATAATGAGCCATGTATTCCGCGCAGCTGTAGACATCTACTTGGTGCTTATCACTTGCTCTGCAAGGATACTAATAAGAAAGGTGTGACGATTGATCAATGGGTAAGTTTTTGGTCTAAAAAGACTGTAACATACCCTGCGCCTCCAATGCGTGTTGAGAAAAGATCAACTAATCGACCCAAAAAAACTTACAATCCTACCGGCACCATTCCAAATCACCGTTCCTGGACATCTGCTGAGTTGAATCAATTCAGAAAAATGGGAATTGCGCCAACAAACTAAGAAGAGACATATCTCGCGGCTTATTTAGCATGTTGGCTCTGCATTTTTGCACTTCCAAGTAATGAAGTAAACTTGATACGGCCAAGTACTTTTAAAGCGGCGAGTTTAATGGCTGCAGGAAAAAGGTGGGCCTTGCAATTCCCGTACTGACAAGCATCTATCGTGGTTTGAACAAAATCTCAAATTCATCAAATCCATCTGAAGTCAAATCAACATTTCCCGATCACTTTGTTCATGCTTGGTTAGCTCATTATTTCAAGACTCACTTTCCGATTGGTAGCAAATTGTCTTATCCTCGCATGGTAACTTATTCTGGTGAGCAAGGTGCAAAATACTTTAATCCTGAGGAGGCTCGTAAACGAATTCAAACAGCTGATAATGCTTCGTGGACTTGCAACATTTTTTCCAAAGATGTAGCCGTTTATTATGTGCATGACGGGAATAATGACTGGACTAGTTGGACCCATCTTGTAGCTCTTCGTACCAGCTATCTTACATTGAGGCAAGGTGGTCATTATATAATGGAGCCATATTCTCCTCATAGATTTGCTCGTCAATTTGGTTTTCTGTAAGATGTTCCTAACATGCTTAGAACAAACCTCCGCAAGGCCTCTTTAGAAGAAGGATTTGATTACTGGTGTCATTCCACTACATGTAACTCCAAATCTGAAGCTTACTTTCCCGGTGCAGCCTCAGCTCCTAAAAATTACTCCACGTCTGAATATAAGGAGTGGTGGAAGCATGTTCATGGTACTTACTTATCTGATCATGTTAAAGACCTGATTACCCCAGTATCAGCCCCTATAGAGGAAGAAGTGGATATCATAGATGATCTTAATGAAAATCACCAAGACGTCCAAAATATTTCTCCGGTGCATGATATGGTAAAACCTATGGCGCATAAAAGAAAGAAAGGTCAATCTGTGGAGGATTGCAGCGCATCCAGGGATCAACATTGGAAGAGGAAGAAGCCCATTGCCTCCACTGAAAAGCAAGATGATGAGGTTCCCTTTACTTTCCCAATTCTCTTCTTTTTTTTATTCCCCTTTTTTTTTACAAGGCTCTTTTTACTACTTTAGATTGCGCAGAGGATTTCCAACCCAACTTCCCCCCCTAAGGCCAATGAAGGAAAAGAATTAATTTCTGCTATCGCTTCACAAGACTTGGCCAACGAGGTTGCCCCCTTTTCTGTCTTTAGCTTTTTTTTATCATCTTTCCTTTTCTATCTAAATATATTTCTTTAATTAGGTCTCAGGCTTCTCTTCAGACTCTGAGGGCGACGGTTCTACCAAGAGCGATGCTTCTAACACAGGAATGGATTCCTCTTTGAAAGCATGCCCAGCAGTAACAGAATTTAAATTCAAGAAAGAAGCTCGAAGTCTTAAAGAGCAATTTGCCCAGAAAGCCTGGAGCCGTATCAGAAATAAGCTCCAACGGACTCCTATCGAATATTTATCATCTCTAAGGGAAGGAGTCTTCAACCTGATAGGGGAAGTGAAAGTACTTAACATCGATTGCTCTACATTAGAAGATGCCTTAACTCCTTTATTTGATAAGGTTGATGCTTATACTGCTGCAAAATCGAAATCTGATCAAGCGGCCTCCAAGGGAGATTATGTAAAAGTCTCAGCCGACATCAAAGGTCGTCTCCAAAGCTATAAGAACACCCATACGATGGAGATACAAAAACTAAGGACAACCTAGGAAGAATTGGAGTTGATAGGCAACGAGTTGGCCACCCTAAAGAAAGAGAAGACTTTATGTGAAGCAGCTGATCAACTCAAACAAACCATTTACCGTGCTAAGAAAGAAATTGACCTCATAGAGGAAAATATCTTTGCACTTGATACAGTGACCTCATTAAAGGAGTATTCATCTGAGAACGAGAAAGCAGCTCTGAAGGCTGAATTACGAAGCATACTTTCTGATAACTTTTTTGTTTAGTGTAGGGCTTCTTCTTTTTTTTTTTACTCATACTTGTCTGTTTTCCCTACTATGCTTTGAACATTTAATTACCAATAAAGTTCATTTCCTTCACTGTCGCTTACTTATATTACCTTCATACTTCGATTTATTGCTTGTCTCATAAACTTGATATGATAAACCAAAGATATGACTGAACTTAACAAAGTGCTAAGCTGCCTACGTACCTCTTTATAGAGGATCAAGTCATAACGTAGTTCAAAAGAACATAATTTGGTTTGAATGGGGGGGTGCCGTACACAGTTTATACTCGTGCGGGCCAGGAGTGACTATTCTTTAACCACTTTAGACAAAGTAGGGTATTTAATGCTTTAACCACTTAAAATACCTGAGTGGGGTGAATTAATAGTTTAGCCACGTATAATTACCTTTGGTGGGTGTCGTACACAGTTTATACTCGTGCGGACCAGGATTCGTCGTACACAGTTTATACTCGTGCGGACCAGGAGTAACATGCAGTTTAGGCTCGTGCGTCATGGAGCGTTCCTTAGGTTTGACTGGATTACGCGTAGTAGCGTTTCAGGAATTTGGCATTTATGGGGCCAATTCCCACTCCATCTTCAGATATCAACTTGTATGCACCATTTGTATATACTTCTTTCACAACATGTGGGCCATCCCACTTGGGCAAGAATTTATTTCCCACTCGGTGAGTGATGACAATAGGCCTTCTCACAGCAAGGACTAAGTCTCCGACTTGAAAGGAACGTATCTTCACTTTCTTGTTAAACGTTCTGGAGAGGCGAGCTTGATAGCACTCAAGTCTCTGCTGTGCTTCTAACCTCTTTTCATCAAGTGCCTCTAATTCTTCGAGACGCAGTCGTGCGTTCTCTTCTTCAGTCAAACCTTCTTGTATGGCTATTCTCAAAGATGGTATTTGTTTTTCAAGGGGCACAACAGCTTCAACCCCATACACTAGAGAATACGGAGTAGCTTGAGTAGGCGTTCTATAAGTAGTTCGATATGCCCATAAAGCTTCATGAATCCTTTCATGCCAGTCTCGTTTTGACTTGGAGACCACCTTCTTTAATAGGTTACACAGTGTTTTGTTGAAGGCTTTAGCGAGCCCGTTAGCTGCTGCATTGTACATAGAAGATTTCCTTTGCTTGAAGTCAAACTTCTCACAAAGCCTATCAATCAAAGAGTTACTGAACGGCCTCCCATTATCCGTGATGATGTATCGAGGCACTCCATATCTATATATGATGTTGATGCGGATGAAATCAGCAATATTTTCCTTCTTCACTTCTCTCAAGGGTACAACTTCCGCCCACTTGGAAAAGTAATCAGTGGCAGCCAGAATATAAAGATGGCCTCCAGAAGACTTTGTTAATGGGCCCACCACATCTAAGCCCCATGCATCAAATGGCCACGAAGAAACTGTTGGATGTAATGGCTCCGGAGGCTGATGAATGAGATTTGCATGAAACTGACATGGCTGACACTTTTGTGCATAGTCTATGCAATCCTTTACCATAGAAGGTCAGTAATATCCCATCCTCTTGATTCTGAAATGTAACTTGGGTCCAGACTGGTGAGCGCTGTTGGCATTCGATCATTTGGTTAACGTGACCCGTTAGGGTTCCATGTATTTCTAACAAGCAGCGGAAGCAAGTAAACATGAAACGCATTACCTTTCACCAAGGGTTGATGTAGAGGTTGAATTCTCGCTGGCAGACTGCGCAGTCCCACGAGAATAGCCATAAGTTCCTCTTCTGATCTCGGAATTGAGTGGTCTTTGCGCTCTGACGATTCTCTCTTCGACGGCTTTCCGTCAGTATATAATACATCAAAATCGAAGTACTGTACGATTTTTTATGAATTTTGAAACATGACGAACTGCAGCAGCAAACGACCTTCCGGTCTTCTGTTGTATGTCCCAAGTCCGATCTCGACGTCGTGTGGGCGACGATCTACGAGACCTACTCAATCTGCTGTTCACTCTCTCTCTCGTATGTTAGGCGCAGAGTTAGGTTTAGAACAAATTGAGGTGACTTATATACATGGGCTACAGCAGGGACCAGGAGGAGAAATTGGGTTGGGCCTCCATTGGGCTTAAGTATCCAAGCTTAGCTCAAAGCTTATACTTAAGTCCAATAATAATAATATATTCCACTAAAATATTATTACTGCACTACCGTACCAATCCCAAAATTACGTTTTGGGCTCCTTCTTATTATGAGCCCGTTAGTCTCCCCATGTTTAAGATATACAATGTCCATTAATTAATTTAAGTTACTGACAACTCAATTAATTAATATCTCATCCAAGAGTAGTACCACTCAACCTCATTATCATGCCGGAATAAATTCCACCTGCAGGGTTTACATGATAATCCTTATGAGCTCCTCAAGGGGACATCATCAACCTATGACGGACACGGATTCCTTCTACAATCAACAGCACACCATAGAGACAGCACTACTTCCCAACTCATCGAGTTTGTTGATTTAATTACATGTAAATCTCACCCATTGATGAATCAAAGAAATACATACTGCCCTACGTGTCGAGGTTATTGTATAGGGATTAAGAGCACGAACTTCCATAATAACTGAGATCAAGTTCTCCTATAAGTCAGTATAAGTCGAACGATCTCAAGCGGTCCTGCTCAATGCACACAAGTGCACTAATGTGATTCTATAGCCAAGACAAGCTAATACCAAACCACACTACAACCATCCCGATAGAGAGTCCCCGTCTATCTCAGTTGTGAGCATCTGTTTATACTTTATAAGGAAACCGATAATATGATCTTCCGCGTGTTGTCGCACAACATATTATCTACAATATAAAGTAAGTGGACTATTGCATCGAACATATAAATAAATTATAAGATGCAATCATTTGATCATATGATTCTCATTTCAAATTAATTGTTATAATATTGTTCATACAAAAAGCTAGACTTATAGTATACAATCCAACAATCTCCCACTTATACTAAAAGACTATGCTGTCATGTCTTCTGCCATACATCTGATTCCCACTCCCACTACACGACCATTAAAAGCTCTCGCCTGAATGTCCTTGTAAATGGATTTACTAGGTCATCATCCGATGCAATCTAGGCAACAACAACCTTCCCCTCATCATACGATTTCTCGTAACAGGTGGTACTTGCGCTCCATGTGTTTAATTGCCTTATGGACTTTTGATTCCTTCAAGTTTGCAACTGCACCAATATCATCAATATAAATTGTGATAACCTTGGGCAAACTTAGAATCACATCAAAGTCCATCATGAAGTTTCTAGAGTCATACAGATACATTGGTTGCCTCATAGGCTCCAATTTATCATCTTTCCATATGGAGTCCGAAGTCTGAAATACATTTCTATATAACACTCCTCCACATTATGACTCAACTTCCTAAAATTAAACACATAACCTTGAGGTGGATTTACTGCCGTCCAATCTGACTAAAAAATCTGAATCTACGTAATCCACAAGAAGCAGTGAATCTGTCCAGTAAGCTTACACATAATTTCCAGTCCTTCTCAGGCACTTCATATATGTCTTACCACAGCTCATCATTCTTGTTCCAGGTTACGTTGATACCCACTGTTCATGCATTTAGCAAAACAGATATCCATACTCATGTATAGCATTCCTTAGATTAGGCTTCCTCATTTATCGAAGCATAAGGAACTGCTTTCATCTCCTTTATCTTCCTTTTGTGTCTCAAGACACATTTCCTTAGATAAAGTCACATGCTAAAACGAGTAAGGATTGTATCATTTCATGAAGCTTGAGATAAGCATAACATCCTTTCTTGTGATCAGTATTACCGTGATCAAAAGGATATTTTTGCTCCTCTTAAGTCCTTCATCTTATACCGCTTTATTAACCATACCCCATACGCCCGATAATACTCTTTCATTGTCTCCAATGAGCAAGATAATATCTATGTATAGTACAAGTAATACCACCACGTTTCCATCACTCTTTTCAATACACAAGACCCATCCGATCATTGATTAGATCCATGTCACTGGATTACCTCATCAAAACGGATGTTTCATGATCTTGAAGCTTGTTTTAGTCCATTAATGGACACTTTTAAGCTCACTATCACAATGCTCTTAGCTCTTTGCAATGAATCACTCTGGTTGCTTCACATAGATGTTTCCCTTAAGACTTCCAATCAGGAAAGCTGTCTCGACATCTATTTGCTATCCCTCATATTTCATATGAGTAGCAACAGATAAAAGAGTCCGGATCAACATAAGCATAGCTACTGGCGAACAGGTTTTCTCATAATCGAACCCTTTCTTTCTGAGTATACCTTTTCCCAACAAGCTTTACTTATAAGGTTTTCACCTTACCGTATGATCCTCTTTTATTTTGTATGACCACTTCCAATGGTTTTCACACCATCCGTGGTTCTACAATCATCCAGATCTTATTTAGAATCTATTTATTCTATTTCAACATTTATTGCAATTTGTTAAGATTTAGGCATTTCTAACTTGTAGTGCTTCATCGTATCCGTGGGATAACTCCATGTTTACTAGGGACCAAGCCTCACGACTCTCCTAAAACATATATCTATCAGGTGTTAGAACAACCTTCCCACTACGAGAAGACACTACACGCAATTGTATATCAGATGTGACACACGTCGCAGTTTACCTTGTGGTATATCCTCTTGTACACTTGGTACTAATACTTCGTGTTTTCCTCTCACTTCCTTTAGAACAACTTATACATGGGTATTTGATTTATTACATAGTCCTTTTCCAAAAAACTAGTGTTTATGTTAACAATCACTCTTCGATCTTGTGGACTAAATAAATCATCCTTCATTTTTCTAGGATATCCCACAAACAGATAAACATTCTTACGAATTACTGTTCCTAGGGCATATCCATAAAATGAATTTAGTAATTCCAAATAATTCATCATCTATCTAATCACTACCATAAGAGTGCTATTCCTTTTATTCGTCACACCATTAAGGTGGGAAATTCATTTCCGAAGGTACCTTTCTCTTATTAGATTAGAAGACTCATTATTAATTACTATTTGTCGCATCCAGGGAATAAACATGATTTAAGAGTGTACAAATTGTTCACCAACGTACCATAACAGATTACAACTCTATCATTCATTTTAATGACCATGTCATTTAAATGAAATTGAGTATCCATCTATTAATGCATAGAAACCGAAATCAAATTCTTTCTATGAAAATGTACGTAAAGACAATTTCATAAAATCAAACGTTTATTCATATCGTAAGATAAATAAACAACTCCCACTGCAATAGCCACTACTCTTGTAGTTTTACCCATGTCATAACAATCTTATCCTCACTTAGTAATAAACATTTAGTGATTCCAGTATCTACACACTTCGTGTCAGTAAATGCCATCACTAATCATGTTTTAAACAACTAGTGAATAAGATATAAAACTTGTTCACATTATGATGAAAATGACTTTCCTTTGCCACATGTTTTGCCAGAAGTTTTCCACCATATACATCCTATTGTAATTCAGGTGGAACTTACTCAAAAACATCTAGGCAATTCACAAAGAATTAAATTGATCTAGGTTTCCCTTCAATTTATACTCCATGCTTTCCCAATTCATTCATCAAATTAAATCATGATCTTCTGCCTTTTAACTTACTCAAGTATCCGAAGAGTTACATGAGACCATCATATTTCTATGAACCTCTCATCTCTTCACTAGAGACTTTAATAGGCATCATGAGACGTCCATTGTGAGAACAAACATGTATTTTCTTAAGCAGTAAAATTCAAAACCAAGATTCTTTTCTAATCATCTAATTTTGGACCAGTAAATATAATTTCTTTTAGTCAACAATAAGCGAGATAAAACCATTTGAAATTACAGAGAATCATAAATAAATACACCGATCAAATCTTCGAATTTTATCCTTTTATATTGATTCCCTCAAAATAATATAAAATTAAAATTCACCGACATCTCAAGCACCGTGAGTCTGCAAGCCACGATAGTGTGGACGTTTACAAACCCGAACATTTACAAAAGAAGGTTTTACCCATTAATTTCATTTGTCAACCTAACCTCATGACAAAATAATTAATAGTCGGTTCCTCTTTAGCCATGCAAATAAAAGCAGTGACTCCGATGGGGAGGATACTTATTATTCACATCTAAGTGTACACCATTATTTGACCCCAAGTCCGCGGCCCAAGCTTATGTGCCTTACAGATGGAGAAGTACACACGCGCTCGGATAACTTCCTACAGTCATCAATTATAAGTCTGTACAGTGATCCGCACATGAACTCATCCGATAGGGAGGAAGGTCTAAGCCAACGCGCAAGTTCATGTGCATCACATTACAAACATAATTTTAAAGAAGCATGTTCCAGCAATATCCATGAATAAACTAATCCGATGGGGAGGAAGGCTCTAATGCCGACGCGCAAGTTTATTCACATTGCTAACAAACCAATAATGGAGGCCGCGGGAATTAATTACCAATCCCCTCTCCCACTTAGTTATTTAAAACTGAGGATTTTTACATGCATATAATATTCATAAAATAAAATACGCAATTCTAGCATGCTCCTATCACGGCACATGAGGCAGTAAATCCCAGAGAGTCATGCATACATATATAACAATAATTAATAATTAAATCAATCATTAACAGTTATATATCAGCGAATTCGATTGTTCGCCATCAGGCACGAATATCAGCAAAGACTTCCAAACTATCAAAATTTTGAAATTTCCAGGTTGTCCAATTTTCGAAACCATCGATATCGACCGTCAATGTCGTCCAGATTATCAAAATCATCGATATCGACTAGATTATCAAATATTCGAAAAACATCAAGATTATCAACATTCCAAAACTATCGATATCGATCGTCGATATCGTCTAGATTATCGAAATCATCGATATCGACGAGCAACCATATACAACAATAATAGATAATTAAATCAATTATGTCAGTTGTATATTAGGAATTAATTCAACATCCATATATAACAATAATAGACAATTAATTATAGCAGTTATATATTAGGAATTAATTCGACATCCATATATGACAATAATAGATTATTAAATCAATTATAGCAGTCATATATTAGGAATTAATTCGACATCCATATATAACAATAATATGCAATCTATTATGGCAGTTATATATTAGGAATTAGTTTTCCTAAAATTGGATGTCTTATCCAACACTCTAGCAATACATGCATATAATATACCAAATATAATACGCAATCTAGCATGCTTCTATATAAGACAATAAATCATAGAGATCAGGCATCCATATATGTATAACAATAATAGACAATTAAATCAATTATGACAGTTATATATATTAGGAATAAAAACGCCTCTAAATTTTAATGTCTTGTCCGACACTCCTACTGTGGAATCGATGCCTTACGCAACAAGCAGGATTGCTTGTGCCCCAAGACGTCCATCGTCATATCCCACCGCCAATCGTGTCAGGGAGCGCTCCAAGTGCCTTGACGAGCGCCCCTCGCCCGGACTGTCGCTCGTCCAAGGGCCTACTTGCATGAAACCAAGTTCAGCCCAACGCGCAACACCAAACTACACCAACTGTCGTTCGTAGTTCGAAACTGCAAAAATCTCAGAATCCAATCTCTACCGTCCAGAATCTATTAGTGTAAGTCTTAAACATGCTGTCCAAATTACAGGTCGATCCAACGGTTATTTTCTGAGAAATGGCTATTTTTCCTCGACTGCGCAAAACAGAATCGCCCAAAAATCTGCTTCTGTTTTCAGCGTAATCCCAGCACGAAAAAGCTCCAAATTCGATCTCCACCGTTCAGAATGTAAATACACAAGGTATGAACGTTCTGACCAAATTACAGCCCGATCCAACGGATATTTTGATAGAAACGGCTCTTTTTCCCCGACTGCGCAAAACAGAATCGCCCAAATATCTGCTTCTGTTTTCAGCATAATCCCAGCAAGAAAAAGCTCCAAATTCAATCTCCACCGTTCAAAATGTACATTCATAAGGTCTGAACGTGCTGACCAAATTAAAGCTCGATCCCACGGTAAGTTTGTGAGAAACGGCTCTTTTCCCTCGACTGCGCAAAACAGAGTCGCCCAAAAATCTGCTTCTGTTTTCAGCGTAATCCTAGCACGAAAAAGCTCTATATTCGATCTCCACCGTTCAAAATGTACATCCACAAGATCTGAACGTGCTGACCAAATTACAGCTCAATCCGACCGTTGAAACTCCGGTTATTACCTCTGCAATATCACTGCGCTGGATTTTCTCTCAAAAACGTGATTCAATTTTTGCCCTCTTTTTTCTTCCTTGCATGTGAAATTAACGAACAGTTTTCGTCGAATCCTCTCACACACAACCATGGACGAATAGATATGATACAGGGTATATATCACATAGGGATATTCATGGTTTGCGCAATAAAACCAAAACCCTAAACATGTGATCCTAATTCCGAAAAATTAATCACATAAATCCTAGCCTAACGTGTCACGCTTCACCACGAAACCGAAGCTCTGATACCAATTGTTGGCATTCGATCATTTGGTTAACGTGACCCGTTAGGGTTCCATGTATTTCTAACAAGCAGCGGAAGCAAGTAAACATGAAACGCATTACCTTTCACCAAGGGTTGATGTAGAGGTTGAATTCTCGCTGGCAGACTGCGCAGTCCCACGAGAATAGCCATAAGTTCCTCTTCTGATCTCGGAATTGAGTGGTCTTTGCGCTCTGACGATCCTCTCTTCGACGGCTTTCCGTCAGTATATAATACATCAAAATCGAAGTACTGTACGATTTTTTATGAATTTTGAAACATGACGAACTGCAGCAGCAAACGACCTTCCGGTCTTCTGTTGTATGTCCCAAGTCCGATCTCGACGTCGTGTGGGCGACGATCTACGAGACCTACTCAATCTGCTGTTCACTCTCTCTCTCGTATGTTAGGCGCAGAGTTAGGTTTAGAACAAATTGAGGTGACTTATATACATGGGCTACAGCAGGGACCAGGAGGAGAAATTGGGTTGGGCCTCCATTGGGCTTAAGTATCCAAGCTTAGCCCAAAGCTTATACTTAAGTCCAATAATAATAATATATTCCACTAAAATATTATTACTGCACTACCGTACCAATCCCAAAATTACGTTTTGGGCTCCTTCTTATTATGAGCCCGTTAGTCTCCCCATGTTTAAGATATACAATGTCCATTAATTAATTTAAGTTACTGACAACTCAATTAATTAATATCTCATCCAAGAGTAGTACCACTCAACCTCATTATCATGCCGGAATAAATTCCACCTGCAGGGTTTACATGATAATCCTTATGAGCTCCTCAAGGGGACATCATCAACCTATGACGGACACGGATTCCTTCTACAATCAACAGCACACCATAGAGACAGCACTACTTCCCAACTCATCGAGTTTGTTGATTTAATTACATGTAAATCTCACCCATTGATGAATCAAAGAAATACATACTGCCCTACGTGTCGAGGTTATTGTATAGGGATTAAGAGCACGAACTTCCATAATAACTGAGATCAAGTTCTCCTATAAGTCAGTATAAGTCGAACGATCTCAAGCGGTCCAGCTCAATGCACACAAGTGCACTAATGTGATTCTATAGCCAAGACAAGCTAATACCAAACCACACTACAACCATCCCGATAGAGAGTCCCCGTCTATCTCAGTTGTGAGCATCTGTTTATACTTTATAAGGAAACCGATAATATGATCTTCCGCGTGTTGTCGCACAACATATTATCTACAATATAAAGTAAGTGGACTATTGCATCGAACATATAAATAAATTATAAGATGCAATCATTTGATCATATGATTCTCATTTCAAATTAATTGTTATAATATTGTTCATACAAAAAGCTAGACTTTTAGTATACAATCCAACAAGCGCCACATATTCCAGAATGAGCTTCCTCCATAGCTTGAAGAGCTTCTTCATCACTTAAGCATCTTAAGAGAATACCATCAAACGATCTTCTATAAAGTATATCTTTGTAATAGAAGAATCGCGGTGCTCTACGCCGAACATCAATCCTTAGGTGTGGATCATTGGGGAGCTTATCATACTTCAAGTAATCCACGAACGGTTGTCGCCAATCTTCCTTCCCAATATCGAACACTTCTATGGCACAATACCCAACTTCTTCATCATCTTCCTTTTCGAAGAAGGGAGGTACCACCCAACTTTTGCAGATCGGAACTTGGAAATGTGCTTCAGGCATTGCTATGGTTGATGCTAGCTTTGCCAAAGCATCGGCTTGTTTGTTCTTGCTCCTTGGAAGATGTTCAATCTCTACATCTCCAAGCCAATTCATAAGTCTTTGAGCATAGTCATAATACGGACGTAGCTCGGGTTTCTTAACCTCATATAAACCAAGCAGCTGGTTGATTATTAACAACGAATCTCCATATACCTTCAGGTGTCGTTGCTTTACATCTACTGCCATCTCCAGACCAAGTATAAGAGCTTGATATTCGGCTACATTGTTAGAGCAATTTTCAGTTAGACTGAATGAGTATGGCAGGACTTCTCCATCTGAGGTCACAAATACTACTCTGGCGCCAGCACCTTCTCTGTGAGCAGCTCCATCGAAATACATCTTCCGGGGAGGACTGATTTCAATAGTCAATATATCTTCATCAGGGAGATCATTAGACAACTCCCATTCAGCAGGCACGGGATGATCAGCCAAGAAATCTGCCAGTACTTGCCCTTTCACCGCTTTTTGAGGGACATAGATAATTTCAAATTGCTGCAATTGAAGATACCACCTTGCAAGCCTATCAGAGGGCACCGGCTTTGACATAACGAACTTTAATGGGTTAGCCTTTGAGACCAAGTAAACAGTATGAGCCTGAAAGTAGTGTCTTAATTTCTGAATTGCAAAGATGAGAGAAAGACATATCTTTTCAATTGGTGAGTATTTTAACTCATTTGGGGTCATCGTCCTACTCAAATAGTACAAGGCACACTCCTTTCCCTCATCATTATTTTGTGCAAGCAGGGCTCCAACTGATCTTTCTTGAGCAGATATGTAGAGAATCAATGGACGTCCGGCTATTGGAGCAACCAATACTGGCGGCTTCATCAAATATGATTTAATACTGTTAAAGGCATTAGTGCAAGATTCATCCCATTCAAATGGGCTGCCCTTTTTCATAAGATGGCTGAATGGTTGGCATCGGCCGGCCAAATTTGATATGAATCTTCTTAAGTATGCCAGCTTACCTTGCAAACTCTTGAGCTCATGTATGTTTTGGGGTACCTGCATCTTCATAATTGCATCAATCTTTGCTCTGTCAATTTCAATGCCACGATGTCGAACAATGAATCCAAGGAACTTTCCAGAAGAAACTCCAAATGCGCATTTAAGTGGATTCATCTTGAGTTGGAATTTTCTAAGACGCTCAAATATTTGTCTTAAATCTTGGAGATGATCCTTTTTCTTCTTTGATTTTACCACGATGTCATCAACATAGCATTCGACATTCTTATGGAGCATGTCATCAAATATCTTTTGCATGGCTCGTTGATAAGTGGCACCGGCATTCTTCAAGCCAAATGGCATAACATTGTAGCAATATATTCCTTTAGGAGTGCGGAAGGTTGTTTTCTCTTGGTCTTCTGGGGCCAGGCTAATTTGATTATAACCAGACGATCCGTCCATAAATGAAAGGACTTCATGGCCAGTTGTTGCATCAATCATGAGCTCAGTAATTGGCAATGGAAAGTCATCTTTTGGGCATGCCAAGTTCAAATCCCGGAAGTCAACACACACTCTAAGCTGTCAGTTTGCCTTCCTTACTGGCACAATGTTAGAGAGCCAAGTGGGATACTTCACTTCTCTTATTTTTTTCGTCTCAAGGAGCTTATTAACTTCAGCCTCAATCAAGGGAACCAGCTCTGGTCGAAATCGACGCTGCATCTGCTTAACTGGCTTGGTTCCTTCCTTTATTGCTAAATGATGAACTGCCACCTTTGGATCTAATCCGGGCATTTCTTTGAATGACCATGCAAACACGTCTCTAAACTCTTGAAGAAGCTCAATGTAAACTTTTTCTTCATCGGCTGTCAACACCCAAATTAATCTCCTTCAATTGATCAACAGTAGATTTGACACCCTCTTCAAATTCTGGAGGAGCATCATCAGCATCTTCATCTTCGGTTGAGGTCTCCTCTCGTATAGTGACATGATTCACCGTGGCAACTTGTTCCAAGAATTCTTGCCTTTGAAAACGTGGGTTGGACCTAACTTGTTCATTCTCTCCCACTTTAACAATGCTCCCCACTACATAGCCATTTCTCCTCATCTCGACGATCTTGCTTTGTAGATCTCTTTCTGCACTTTGTAGATCTGTTTGCATGATGATGGAATGAACAACCTCTGATGAGCCTATACTTTCACGATCATCTTCTTCACTTCGAGTGAAGATTATTGTTCGTTTCTTAGCTTTCAACATTGTGCCACATGATATAGTCAGGAAATGTCGTCTTTTCATGCGAGATGGGATCCGACTATGTATCTTTGGGAAACCTGGGAACTTGGTAGTCCTTTTAGCTCCAGCTGGTTTGAGTCTTTCGAATACTGAGATTCTTTCTGTCTTTCTACCTTCCTCATGAGACTCCTCTTCTTCAGAGAGAATTTCATCTTCAGTGATGTAGTTCGTGTTTGCCCTCTTTATCGCAATGCGAACAGGTTTTTGCGGAACATATCCTATGCCTGTTCTAATACACTTGGAAGTACGGCCATTACTCTTCAATTTCTCTTGGGTGGTTCCACTAGGAATCTTATGAGACAGTTCATTTGCCGCACCTTTTTCTTGAGGGTCATAACCAGCTTTCACAAGAAGTTTGTAAGCTTGTGGGCTATACGATTTGGAAACTGCCGCCTCAAATACATCTCCGTGCTCAGTTTTAGCCGCTTGTGTTGGGCGAGTGAATCCTTTGAGTGGAGGGGGAGAGGGCCTCTCAGCGTCAACCTTAGTCAGGGGTAGTGTCAACCCTTCTACAGTTTTGATCAACTGTTTACTTTTATTAGAATGTGTGGATGAAACATCATCTGCATTCCCTTTTTCTTGTTTATCATCACCTTTATCTTGTGATGAAGTTCTTTCTTGCTTATCGGCCTTGATACTTTTCAGAAAATATCTAGCGTCTGCGAAGTATGACTCTGCTTCTGTAAATGGCTTTTCATCACCGAGTACCTTTTTTATGTTACCTCCATCGCAGTATTTGAAGCACTGATGCAGCGTAGAAGGAATCACTCCATTTTCATGCAACCATGGGCGCCCCAAGAGCATGTTGTATGATGTTTTAGCATCAATGACATGAAACAGAACTGTTGAGGCCATCTCATCTATTATCAAGTTCATGACTATCGTACCAAGTGTTCTCTGGCCCTCTTGATTGAACCCATGAATCGTTAATCGGCTACTGCCAAGTTCATCTGTTGAAATCCCTAACTTTTTCAACGTTATTAGAGGTAGGATATTGACCGCTGAACCTCCATCAATCAGTATTCGATTCACCCTTTGCTCTTGAGTGCAACCAGCTACGAACAAGGGTCGGTTGTGAGATTGTGAACCGAGCAGTAAGTCTTCCTCAGTGAAGGTAATCTTCATAGCATGGGCCTTGCTTTCAACTTTAGGCACAACAGCTTCGCCTGCCATATGGCATGAATAATTATTTCCACCGTCTGCAGAAGTAGAGTTTGCAGTCGCATCTTCATCTAGAAATATCTTCCCTTGCTCAACCAATCGCATAACTTTGTCTTTAAAGACAAAGCAATCTTTGATAGAATGTCCCACCAGTCTATGATACTTGCAGTATTTCGGATTGTCCGTTTGTCCCGCTTCTTCTGGTCGCTTCATTTCAGGAAGCTCGATAAGTTTATCTTTGAGCAGATCATCGAGTATGCCTGGGACATCCGAATCAAGGAATGGGTACTTCCTTTCTTGCATTTCTTTCAAGGTCAATCTTCTTTGCCCCCTTTCTTGGGACTCATTCTTCACTTTATCATCTTTTTCATTCTCATTCCTTCGGAACTTGAAAGTTGATGCATTGGTTGCCATAGACCCTTTTTCGGAAGATTTATTGTAGGGTTTGCCCCCTTTCCTTGCCTCTTGCTTTTCTTTATACTTGTAGGATCCAGGAATCGGTGGTTCTACAACTCCACTTATCCCCATACTTAGCTCCATGTCGTGAGCTCTTGTGGCCAAGTCTTCAAAGGTTTTAGGCTTAATCCCTTGAAGTATGTAACGAAGGTTCCATTGCATTCCTGCTGTGCACATCTCAATGCCAGAAACTTCAGACAATCGATCTTTACAGTTTAGGCTCAAATTTCTCCATCGATTAATGTACTCAATTACTGGCTCTTCTTTTAACTGACGAGTGTTCGTCAACTCTATCATGATAACCGTCCTCCTAGTACTATAGAAACGGTTAAGGAATTGATATTCCATCTGATCCCAACTGTCTATAGAATCAGCCTCCAAGTCGGTGTACCATTCAAAAGCATTTCCCTTCAGAGAGCGAACGAATTGTCTCACCATATGATCTCCGTGAGTGCCAGCATCATTGCACGTTTCTATGAAATTTGCTATATGTTGCCTTGGATTACCTTTGCCATCAAATTGTTGGAACTTGGGGGGTTGATAGTTAGGTGGCATCCTCAAGTTGCCAACCCTCCTAGTATAAGGCTTAGCATAAGCGAATGAAGGTTTAGAGCTCTCTTCGAATTGGTCCTTCATTGTGCCAAGTATAATGCTTTTTAACTGGCTGATAGGAACCATTCCATCATGGGAGATGTTCAATTCTTCTTCAATCACCCTTTTCCCCATCGTCTGACGCTTCGCAGACTCATCTACTTCATTTTCATCATCTTCTTCTTGCTTTTCGTTCGCATGGCTAGTTTCAGCACCAGCCATTTTCTCCATCAGTTTGAAAATCAAAGTACTTTGTTCTTGGTTCTGTTTGGCAAGTGCAGCAACGGATTCAGTTAAGCTTGCCAACTGTTCTTCGACAGACGAAGTGTTTATTGCCATTGTCGAGGCTATGGATGAATCAGACGATGAGCTTTCTTCAAGTATAGGGGTTGAGTTAGCTGAGTCATTTTTCTTATCTTTATCATCATATGGTATCACTCCAGAGGTAACTCCAACTGAAGAATTTATCTCTGAAGAGGCTTCAGATCGTGCCATCTTTGACATGCTTCTAGTTGTCACATTAACGTCTTCCAGTTGTAATTCTGAAGACTTGAAGACAGAAGCTGATCTGTTGACTTTGATTCTTAGCGGAACCATCTTACTTTGCTCGAAGAGGAGATGAGAGGTAGAAACGGTCCCACTGGGCGTGCCAAAATTTGTAACAACAAATTTTGTATTTATTAAAATAATAAACACAAAAGATATTACAATGATAATCCGAGATGGATTAAACTTGAGAATTTAAGTAAACAGTTTCTAACTATCCTCTGATTCCTCTCTTGAGTTGACTTCTTTGACTTTATCAACTTTCTGAGCCGGATCTTCGGATGAAGCTTGTCCGTGCTCGGGGTTGACTTGAAGCTTGAAAACGTTTATCCGGAGGCGTCGAGCCTTTGTTCGGATCGAACGTTGACTTGAAGATTTGTTGTGAAGAACGTCGTTCAATTTGGTAGAACACCGCTGACCTCATGATTTTTACTGGATGAAGAACGCCGGATCGGAGAGGCTTAGCACCTTGATCCTTGATCGGAGGCAGTTCTTGACTTGAAGTTACTTTGAAGCTGCTTGAAGACTGGCTTGAAGCCTTCGATTTGAAGCTTTGAAGATTTGAAGATCTGGAGCTTGAAGACTCGAAGATTTGAAGATCCTCGAAGGTCTTGAGCTTGAAGATTCGAAGATTTGAGGATCCTCGAAGGTCTTGAGCTTGAAGATTTGAAGATTTGAAGATCCTCGAATGTTCTTGATTTCTTCAAGAGTGTCTTGCCTCCGGGTGCTTGAATGTGTTTTGAATGAGAACTGAAGGCCCTTATTTATAGGTGGAGAAAATAACCACCTGAGAGATATTTTCTCCTTCGAAAAGATATGTTGGGCTTCTTCCTTTAATTAAGCCTGCTGGACTGGATATGGGCCTATTTAATTAAGCCTGTAGAATTTGATTTGGGCCTATTTAATTAAATTAGGCATTTGACTTGGTGGAGTTTGTTGACTTGAATCAGACATACTTGTCTTGGATTAAACCCAATTAATTTAAATTGAGCCCATCTGGCTTGGATTTGACCAATTTAATTTAAATTGAGCCCATTTGGCTTGGATTTGACCAATTTAATTTAAATTGAGTCCATTTGGCTTGGATTTGACCAATTTAATTTAAATTGATCTCATTTGGCTTGGATCTGAGCTCAAATAATTATATTAATTATTAATTATTTATTTACTTATTTTAGGAATTAATTTATTTAAATTCCTTAATAAATAAATATTTAATCAATATTTAATATATTTTCTTTGCATTTATATTTATTAGGCAATAAATTTTAATTGCCTACAACATCAACAGCAAGAATTTATTTTTGACAATGCAGATTGATGGACGTCTCAGATGCAGCAAAGTCCTTCAATTTGTGCTGTAATTAATGACTAATTGTATACAAAAGGAGTATATTAAGGTTACAGGGATACCAAGCAAGAGAGTGAAGGTCAAGTGCAAAAGAACCAAGGATTTCCGCCGCGTGATGTGAATGTTGGGACCTCAAAAGAAAAAATTGTTCTCAAATCTATTACAATCCCGACCTCTCTTCAGCATTCAAAATCTAGGACTCCAAATTGAAAAAACTGCAAAATCCACCAAAATTTGCAAAAATTGAAAAATACATGTGAATACGTTCCAATTTCATTACATAAAAAATAAATTGAAAATGTAAAGAGCAAAAATACTCTATTCCTAATTAATTGTTGACAATTTTCTTTTTATTTGATTGCTCTAACTAAGAGATTAATATTCTTTCATGCGACAAGGGGACTGTTTGTTTAATTGAAGAAAATAAAAGAGATACATCAATTTAATAACAAACAAAGATTCAGGATCAGCCGTCATGAATCTGCAGACGTACTGCTCATTCCTAAATAAATACATCATCATGAGCTCAAGTCTATCCCATGCACTTGTAGCTCAAGTCTATCTGCACACCAATAAATTTTTTGAAATCTTTGAAACGAATTATTCGCAAAGGTGATTGCTTATCATCCCATGATAAATTGTGATAAATTGTAATGTGAAGTCTCATTCGCTATTATCCAAATTCCCAAATATGGAAATTGGATTGTTAAATCATTTTGTTTCTCATAACGAGTTACATAAGATTAATAAGAAACGATTGTTTCTCACGCAACATTTCCCCACATTTAAGATAAACTGCATTAGCACGTTATGAGGCATTTATGAGGCATTGTAATATATCCTGTTAAAATCTAGGTAATCCTCCAAATCTGTGAAAAACTGTAAAGATTGGAAAATACTCCAGACTGTTCTAGCGCATAAATCAGGATTACAGAAACAATTGCACCGTAAGGTTTCAATTGAACGGGCAAGAAACAAAAAAAAAAAGCACTTGGACCGGACTGATCGAGCAAGAAACAAAAATAACAATTGGACCGGAGAAAGCGATTGCATTATAAGGTGTAGATTGTGAATACTTTCCAATTCCATTACTAAAAAAATAAATTGCATTAGTTTTGTTATTAGTTTTGTTTCAAGTTCTTAATTACGCGTCATTACATGATTTATTTCAAGAAAGTAATTAATTCCACAATAGTCATAAATGAAAGAGAAAAGGTAACATGCATGTGATTTATTTCAAAAAAGCAATTAATTACACAACAATCATGCTTATAAATACACGTTGTGTATGAAGGAAAAAAAATGTTAAAAAGGTGTGCATAAATGGTGTACCCCACCATTAGGGGCCCCCACCGCCCTGCCCTGGGATTGGTGAAAGAGGTAAATCGCAGGATGTGCCTCAAGTGCCTTATAGGGAGGGCTCACTGTTAAAGGGGCAGCTATTTGCTCCCCGAAATTACTAAACCGTACCCTAAAAATATTTAAATTAACATAATTATCCTTATAAAAATTATATTTGTTCGGTTGCAATAACCGAACAGTCATCTAACAAACTGTTCGGTTGCAACAACCAAACAGAATAAAGAATTAATCATATATCTTATCTGTTCTGTTCGGTTGCAACAATCAAACAGAACAAAGAATTCATTCATCTTATGTGTTCGGTTGCAGCAACTGAGCAGATCAAAATTTGTGATTTTTTTTAATTCATATCTATATTACCAAATAGATAACATAATTGATACTCCCTCCATTCCATTTCAATGTTTACGTTTGCTTTTTGTATGCTGATTAAGAAGTATAATATTTTAATAGATAGTGGGTGGAAAGATATAATATCTAATGTAAAGTGGGTAAGGTGTATTAGTGTTGGATGTGGGGTGATATAGTAATTGTTTTAAGTGGGTCCTATATTCCAAAAAAGGGAATATAAACATTGAAATTGGACACCCAAAATAGAAATATGTAAAAATTGAAATAGGACGGAGGGAGTAAGTTTTATAGATATCATCGGTCTTTAAATAATGGTGATGGTTGCTGCAACCAAACAGATAATAGATTAATTCTTTGTTCCAACAGTTTGTTTGTTAGATGAATGTTCGGTTGCAACTACCGAATAGATATAAATTTTATAAGGGTAATTATGTCAATTTAAATATTTTGGGGGTACGCTTAGTAATTTTGGGGGTGCAAATAGCTGCTCCCCTAATTAAATTTACAATTTTTTTAAAATTTTTATTTCACGGTAAAAGAATAATAGATATCAAGAAAATAGTGAAGAAAACGGATGTTGGTACGTGAACACTTCGTAAAAGAAAGATTAGAAATAAAAAAAATGGAGAAGAAAACGAATTTAGCAATAACTTTCAGCAAGCGGCATAACGGATTATTCAAGAAAGGAAGTGATGTCGTCGTTTTCTGCGGTGCAGAGATTGGGATTCTCGCACAGTTCACCTGACAACGGTGGGTCTGCGGACGCGGTTACCCACTGTTTCTTGACAATGGAGGCACTGCCTCATCGCAGACCTTTCTTTTTCACGACGTGGTGAAAGTTCGGAGGCGGTGATGAGATTGGAGATTGAAAAAGAATGGTATATGAGGGAGAATTGATGCATGGTGGGATAAAGGCTTGGAGGTTGCACGAACAGGAGGAATATATGGAATGCTTATAGGTTTTGAGTGATGATGTATCCGAGAAATTGGAGGAAATGGGGAAAGTAAACTCATTTTGTTCCATGGATAGTTATGATCCTTCTATTTTTCTTGATTGTGATCCTTTGAGTTCATTGATTTTAAATTTTAAGAATTTGTAGTTAATATTCATATTTTGGAATTTAGGGTGGTTATTATTTCATGAGAGAATTTAGGGTGGTTATTATTTCATGAGAGATTTGTTTGTAGAGATCTCTCTCGGTGTATGAGTTCCACATTTTCGATTTTGAGTAATCATTTTTTTTTTCAGATTAATGAGAACGAAGTTTGTTAATTGTAGAAATTAATCTCTATCGACACAATTTATATATATGTTCAAATTTTAAATTCTTGTTTAGTATTTATGTGCTTAATTTTCAATTAACTAATTGCATTTGATTGGATTGTGTTATGCTTGTTAAACGAGGCGATGGGGGAAATTTGTGAGAGGGAGAGAGAGGTGGAAAAACAATAGTAGCTAGTGGGATTCTAAACAACATATGTTGATTCTTCAGTTAGATGTGCAGAAAATTTACATATACAAACAAAACACCGTTGGGTGATCTCGAAAAACATTGTCGTATATGAAATCGAATTGGACTCCAGCCGGCTCTCTGTTCATATTCTAAATGTTTTAGGAGTTAGTCTCTTGTAAACTGGGTTTACATCATAAACCCTTGTAAACCTTGTTTCCCCCTTTAATTTAAACCTCTAACAATACATAGGGTATAATAGGATTGAAAGTCAAGGTTTACATAATAAGCTATGTAAACCGGGTTTATATGAATGTTTGTGATGTTTTAGTATGTGGTGATGGGAGTGTTTGACAGGGAGTGCGATGTCCGATGGATATGGTGTAAGGAGGGGCGACATCGGGAGGGTGCTTCCATCCGAGAAGGCCAAAGGGTATTGATCTTCCTCGTTCGTTTGGTGGCATAGATGAAGTAGTATGTATTTGGAGATGTGGGTGAGGGAGAGGCAACTAACAAGACCCCAAATGCCCATTTTCATGTTGAAATGAAATGAAATTGTAGTAGTTTTTGCATTTGTCTTTGGTCCCACTACAACCACAATCTTGCTTGCTAATTATATATGTTAAATTAAATTCATATATCATCGATTTTCAAATACATTACTAATTAATCATGGAAAAATTGCAAATCATTAATTGTGAAATATTACCTTGAGTATGTGTTGTAAAACTTGTACATGGTTTTTATGTGTTCCTTCTATTAATTAAGGACTTTTTTCTTTGTTCTTTTTCACTTTTGACTGCTAGTCTGTACCATATTAACAAATAACATAAAATGGTCAAAAATGTATGCATTATGACATTTGGGAATATTAAAATTAAAATTTTCACTTTTCAAATATATACAAAGTACTTGGAGATATTATAATTTTTATCCCATAATTTTGTTAAAATCCAATTTTATTACTATAACTTTTAATTTTTTTAATTTTAGTTATTTGTGTCAATTTTAGTCCATTAACTTTCGTTGTTTTAATTTTGGTCCTCATGAAAAAATGAATAAATTAAAACTTAGGGAGTGTTTGGTTGAGTCCTTTTGAAGCCAAAGAATGGGAATGGAATCAAACTCCTTGTTTGGTTTGATGTTTGGAATGGAATGAAACCCCACTTTATGGGAATCAACCATTCCACTCCTAAATGAGATGTATGGGTTTGATTCCAAATCTCTCCATACTCATACTTCTTTCATTCCTTTTTCCATACCTTAAATTTTACCAAACACCCCCTTACTGAATTTGCAAAATCCTATAAATTCTTGCAGGTTCTATAAATTATGCAATAATATTTTTTTAAAAAAAAGTACACGGTGCACACAAGTTTTTGCCTTGTAAATGACCAAAATAAAAAAAAATAGAAAGTTACATAATGTAAAATAAGTGATAAGAACTAAAAAAATTTAAAAAAAATAATTAAAAAATCTGAAATTGAATCTGCCCAAAGTTACAAGGCTAAATTTGATATTTTTTTCTAAAGTAATATGTAACGAATAAGGATGGAAAGAGTTGATTTTGTCAAAGTTTATAACAATATTAGAAAAATTGATCAAATCAACTCTTTCTATTCTTAACATTAATCATTTTATCACCTACTTGTTCCGTCTTGTATTTTACTTACTCCTAGCCTTCAAATCAAGATAAGATTTACGTTTTTCATTTTAATTTCTCTCCAAAGTACAGTTTACCTTACGTTTTTCCCATTTTTATTTATCACAAAATACTGTTTACATTTTCCTTTTTATTAAGTGAATCCCACACAAAATATTAATTATTCTACATAAAGCCAACACACAACACTAATAGAACTGCTCATACAAAACACTAATACAACTACCCATTATACATTAAATATTATATCTTTCAATCTACTACCCATTAAAATATTATATGTCTTGATTTATGTGCAAAAAACAAACGTGAATCTTAACATAGGATGAAAAGAGCATCCATATAATAACACATTCATAATTCATGATAGGTTGTGATCTACCCTTAAAATATACTATTAATTTCTAGAGTATAATTCTCTTTCCAACCTATCATTAAAAATATTATATATGCAACTGATTGCATAAGCAATACATACTTATGGAGGTTTGCACTTTACACAACAATTTTTGAAACAAAACTATTACTTCATGGACCTATGCTATCAAGGAGGTTATGCATAACAAATTTTGAAACAAAACTGTACTTTATGGACCTATAACAACAATAATGGTAAGATCTAAACAAACAAGAATGCAGCAAAAATAAATGGCATTATGATACAAGGGGTTGTGTAGTTTTATACGAGTAAAAGAGATAGATAAGAAAAATGTCGTTCGATTTCAACACAAAAAATACTCCCTCTTTCACAAAGAGCATACTAAGCAACGGCAAAAAAACTGGTGCAAGTTTCAAAAGACATCACTGTAAGTTTACTTGCCTTCGGTTTTCTGTCAGTCTCATCCAAGTAGTCTTCCCACAATAAGCCAAAGTTAAAATTGCCAAGACGTAGAGTAGAGGAATGCCGACAACACAGCCCCCAGAGGTAAGATTTATCAGCGTCTGAAGAGTAAGACGAGATATGGTTATATATCTAGTGTGCGCTAAGAAATTAACTATGATTTCAACATCTCTCTCTCATCTCTTTATTATTATATATTTTTTATTTTATTTTAATACAGTAATCCAATGAACTGAAAAAGGATAAAGAGAATAAATAGGAACCATTAAATGTCTAGAGACTTTCCACAATAAATAAGATTCTTGCACGATGACCTAAACAGATATTTTGTATCCTGTCGAGGCGAATTAATCACAAAAATAAAAAATAAAAAAATACATACATACATAGATATATATATACATACACAAAAAAAAACACAGAGTTGGAGCTTCTTTTCAAGTATCAATTAACAAGGGAAATCTCCAGGATTGTAAAAGTAGTTGTAACACAAAGTTCATGGCTGTCACTTCCTCCCCAGAAACTCAAGCATAAGTATCACACAAATAGTGTTTAATAAGTCTATGCATTGGTGAAGCAAAACAAACAAACTATACATAATAAGCACGGATTGTATCATTCATAACAAATAATTAACACAGATAACATTGAAACATACCAGCATTCCTGCAGCAAGATGAACAACAGGAGCAAAGTACTGATCCCTTTTGTTTCCTTCCGCGTAACCACTGAATGCAATAACCATAGAGAAAGTGTGGATTGTAACGAATGCCAGGGCTATAATAGCTGCAGAATAAGAAAAAAACAGAGAAGATTATATTTCGTCTTCAAAACCAAGTTAATAATTTCTTATGGAAATGTGGGTTTCTTTCTGCACCAAAAGTTCTTGCAGAAACATGATAAACAAACCAATCTCAAGCTGCAGAAAAAGAATAAATTATGGACATTTCACAACAACATGGTCAAAATTGCGTTTAAAACATTCTATAATAATCTGCAAATAGTAATAATAACTTTAAGACATTTGGATACATTTGTACAAACATTAATTTATCTTGACAACAATACTTTTTTTCACACATAATATCACATCATATGCTTCATCTCTTTGTGGTGAAGTGCATTTCAGTGAAGGTGTACATTCATTAGAAAAACAATGGCTAATATATTTTACATCCATGAGAGTATATGTCAAGGCAACTAAGTTGCTCCATCTCCATTTAAAGTTAAATCTATTGCAACAACCAAACAGGAATAGTCTCATGGTTTTTAAGCTGTGCATACATTATCTCAATTAACAAAAATAAAAAGGAGAAATGAACATTTAAGAATTAAACACGGTTAGTTGTTTATATTCTTGATAGACTCGTTTTTCATTTACAAACTTTAAATGTAGATTTATATTATTGAGACATGACTTACTAACTTTGTCAGTATACGTTTAGAATTCATACATCTATTGCATTCATTAAAAAGTCAATAATTAGTTTCACATTAAATATGTGTTAATTTGCTGTATATGTGTAGAAAACTGTAATAACACAAGTTCTACTTCATTTGGATAACTATACTGACAATATAGGGCACAAAACATGTAATAAACTTTTCAATTCAAACATGTGTTCCAAAGATAGAAAAACACAATTGACAAGATTGGAGATTAAATCAGTGAAAGTCTGATAGAAATCCTGAATAAGGCACATAAGTAGTATAATGAAAAGCAAAAAAACAAATCTCAACCAGAATGAGTAGATAACACAAAGTTAATAGGAAATAAGTTAGATGAAAATTCAAGCTGACCATATCCTCTTTCATAATTGAGCAACTTGTACTTTTCTGGAGAAAAAATATTTTTCGTTTTCACCATTTAATCACAGGTAGATTGACTAATACTTATTTATTGTTAAAACTAAAAATATGAGTGCTAACCAAAAGGCTTGCACGTGGCTGTCACTTTTAGGTATTATAGCAGACATGAGATGTTACCCTAAAAGAAAAAAAGAAAAAAAAAGCTAGACAGGATATGCACACATGTAACCAATTATAGAGACTATTGTAGTACTTGGTAGCACTACTGCAAGACTTCAATTTGGATTGCATGATCTTAAAGCAAACAACCACCTACCGGAGACAAGAAAAAAAGGGATCTGAGGGCATTTTTCTACATAATATGTAGCTGGCCCAAATGCAGGAGTTAAAAGGCCTATGCAGAAGAAAACTGCATGAGCCACACCATGACCCATTCCACCAGCTGCAGGCAAAAAGATATTGGATTAAAACAGGATGGTACAAAGTACAAACACGTAGATGAAATATAGAGTTTTTAACAACTAGCTCTATTTCGAGGGGTAGGTTTGGGGTGGGAAGGTTTCAGATTCAGGTCATTAGAACACCAACTGCATCTTGAACATATAGTCAAGCTCAGGGCAGAAGGGTTAAATTAATTGATCATCATGCAAAAGTCCATTTTGACAGGATATAAAATTTGATTCTATAAGAATTTAGAGGCATGTTGCAAGTAATGAATATCTCCATTTTCACATTTTTTTAAGACCCCACATGCCCTGAACCATGTTTCAGGACAGCATGCGGCTAAAAGAATCATCATTTCATGTCTAAACTGGACACAAATTTTTTAGTTGTTAAAAATTTAGATAAGCATGTACTTATAAACTTAAAAGGCGAAAGCAGTAATCAACATTAACAATGCAGGGTAAACTTCCCATGTTAGATTTTCCATTCTTCTCTTATCATCCTTTATATTGCACCAAAAGCATGTTAAATTACCAGACAAAATATAGGATGATTTAGATTAAATAATGTGGTATTAAATTATTTCCTCCTGTAGGTAGTTGGTATATCAACATTGAAACCTAATATATATGAATTATGAACACCAGAATCATGAATTTGAATATAAAGCTTATGAAGATTAACATGATTTTTCACAGCAGCAATCCTCTTAGAGGCTTACCTAACGCATTGCACTTAATACTGGTGTTCTTTAATCATTACGGCTTAGGGTAGATTATTAAGGCACAAAACAAACATGTGGCAATGTTTGGAATCGAGGCCTAGACTGCCTAGTCCAGAAGCCACCAAAAAAAAAAGTTAACTAAAGATCTAGGCCTCTCAATTACTTTTGGAAAAATGAGTAAGATCATGCATTCAATATTCAATCTTAAACCTAAACTAAATTGTCTTAGGTAAGCATTTGTATTAATAGGGTAGATATTTCTAAAGACACAGATAACATGTCAGATCAAAGGCTGAAATCTTCCAAGAATGAAGAGTGATTGTTGAAATAAAACTTGAACATTACAAGGGTAGAAGATTGGAAGAGGAAATACTTCTATTAATGTCTTCTGAATGGATAAAAGCAATATGGTATTACATTCAAGAAATCTATCTATGAAGGTAGATACAACTCCGCGTTGATTGATGCAATTTACAAATATCCACATAAAAAGCCGCAGCTCTTTCTCTCATGTGGGTGGGTAGGTGGGGGGGGGGGGATGATCAAAGAGGGAAATTTTATAATGAATTCTCTAACCGGATGCCTGCCTAAACAGTGAACTTTCATTCCAGGACAATGGAACACTTGATACACATCCTCACTTAGAATATAACTAACAGCAAACAAAGGAGTATCCATGATATGCTAATAGCAAACGAACACAGGGAGAGATGCAAGCCATGCACACCCATTTGGGGAGATCTCAACAAGAAGGCAACCATAAAAAATCCTCCAATAGATATTCGTCAATATCAGTGTTTTTTAGAAAACCTAAAATATTTACAATTCAGAAGGCCCAATACTTCTTTTCGTACCAGATGTAGGATAGGACCAAGATGGGGCTGAAGAAACAGTCTAATATGGCGAGAGGCTGCGTTAAAGCACAACATCAGGTACATACACTAAAGGGGCTAAAGAAATTGAGAATTCTCAAGAATAGATCCTTTGCATTGTGTTAGTAAGAAAAAGTCTAGTAAAGCATGTAGAAATAGCATTAAGCTTGAGATGCCTCTTCAACAGCTAGCCAATTTTATGATCCTATATAGAAATATCCTCACCAAAGCGCTAAGGGTGCATTCAGTTGTTTGCAAGTAAGTTGAAAGAAATAATTAACTTAAAGGAAGCATTGACAAGTAAAACAGAACCCTGTAAGTGAGGAATAAGTCTAATCAACTCTTCACCCTCACTTCCTGTAAAATTACTACGGTAATCTCTTGTTCGCACCTAAGTAATACTGTAAATTAATATGTTGATATCAACAACATATGATGCATACACCAACAAATCTGAAAGTTATAGACTATAGTTAAATTTCTATATATGATGAAACACCAATAACAATCTTCCTGAAAGGAATTTGAGACTACTATATAGAGTTTAAATCATGAAAAGATTTTCAACAACAATATAAGTTATGATTAGAGGAGTAGAGCAAGGAGCCAGAACCCTTGCACATTCCACTATGAATATATAGCAAAAAGGCTTACCAAGAGCAATCTGCATCTTATCAGTAATAAAGAGTCGGGGTTTGGAAACTCTATCAGCAAAAGCATCCAATATTTCTTCCATCCTCCTAACACAGTTTTATAATGAAAATACATTACACGGTTAATGATGTTATTTTAGTTATATAATCTAGAACTATTAAGTAAGGAAAACTATATGAAACAACAGAAAATAAAAACAGAAGTCATGCATGCAAATTGCAGACAAAGCCACACCTGGCACATACTTTACTAAAGAAACTCTTATAACTGATAAATAAATAAATAAAAAGCATTTTCCCATTTGTTTTCAAATTCATTTTATTTTAATACTGTGCTATGAAGCATTGAAAATGGATCAGTTCAAATTATGCCATAGTATCCACTGTTAAGACTTTAGACGTGTACTTGCAGTTTCAGAAATTGTGTTTTCCATTGTTAAAACTAAGTTTTTCGTATCCATTGTTAAGACTTTGGAAACAACTCACGACATTCCCCGGTCAAAGCAGGAAAAGTTAATGTGGTAAAAAAGACACAGCAGTACTTTTTTTCCTAATTAAACTTTGGCACAATATAAATTGAAAAGTAACCCTTCATTAATAATCTACACAAATAACAGATCTTGAGACCTTAATGGGGTATTTATTTGTGCATAATCGTGTTCCATGCACATTGCGATGTGTTTTGTTCACATAATTGACTAATCTCTTGTTCTTTTCTTTCCAATTTTAATCTACACAAATAACAGATCTTGAGACCTTAATGGGGTAATTATTTGTGCATAACCGTGTTCCACACACATTGCGATGTGGTCTGTTCACATAATTGACTAATCTCCTGTTCTTTTCTTTCCCATTTTAATCTACACAAATAACAGATCTTGAGACCTTAATGGGGTAATTATTTGTGCATAACCGTGTTCCATGCACATTGCGATGTGTTCTGTTCATATAATAGACTAATCTCTTGTTCTTTTCTTTTCAATTTTGGCATTTGTCAACAACAGCAAAGCACAATCAAAATTTGGTTTGCTCAGGCTGTTAATCTTCCTTGAATGAACTACACGGGGCATAAAAATGTCATAATTCATTGTTCAATTAAGTGCCTGCATAAGCTAAGAGTTACTCTACAACCATATAAACCCTCCATAGCTCATTAAAATCATATCATCATATAGCATGTTAATCGTCACTAACAATCAACAGCTCGTTAAAGAAATTCCTCCAAAGTTGATTATGGTAAGCGAAACAACTTACTTGAAGAGTCCCCACAAGAAAAACCTTAGAGCTTCTTGAAAGCAAACGGAAGTGAGAATGAGAAGTGCATAGGGCCACGACGCAGCTGATTTAAACGGGAGAAACGCTCTCCAGACTGCCGATAATGCGATGAGACTCATCAACCATACCAAAGTACTACAATCAACAGAAACATGTACAACGCGAAAATGTAATCTCAAACAAGCGATACGAAATCGTATGATGTGTGAATGAAGTGCAGAAAGAGGGAAAACCTGGAAAGAAGAGTGAGGGTGAGAAAGGGCTTGTGGGAAATAACGGCGATGAAGAGTGAGAGAGATGGGCCGAGTGCAAGCAGCACGTAACCAATCCCCGCCGCCACCGTCATCTTCTCGCCGCCGTCGCCGGACTGAACTTCACCCCCAAATTCACGGCTTCCACTGTATGATTTAGATTCTCCGCTTCTATAATTTTTTTCTTTTCTTTTTCCTTTTTGCCCTTTTTCTTCTTTTAAGTAATTTTAGTACCTCTTGGCTTATAATTCTTTTCTTTTCTTTTTCCTTTTTACCGTTTTTCTTCTCTTTAAATAATTTCAAAGTTTGTGGGTTTTCTTGTAATTAATCTTTATTTTAAATAATATTTTTATAACCGAATCGAGATCGAATTGGTAAACCTAACGCTTCATAGTCGAACTGATGGTTCAATCGGACAAAACAAAAATTACATATTTACATGATTATACTATTGGATGTGGATCCTCTCCAGTGTTAACTCTCTCAATTTTCGTTAATTTCACGTAATCGTAAATTCCACCAACCACAACTTAACACATGACCCACTATTAAAACTTCCTTATTTTAATTAAATCTTACTCTATATATAAAAGGATTTCAACCCAATATTGGCCAGTTTTTATTCCATTGTCAGTTACCATATTTCATACTTGGCAAGTCATAATCTCAGCATTTCATACGTGTGTTATGAGTGAGGAGAGAGACACGTACCACAACCTCCACCTGCCGATTGCTCGAAATCCCCGTTTTGTTTTACTTTTACACCTTTCTAACTCTTACTTCCACATATGGTTCTCAATTAGGTTTTCACCCTTTGTAATTTCGTTTTGCCCGTCGCGTCGGCACTGCTCCCATTCATCTCAACTTTTTTATCACAGTATCGGTAAGCTCTTTGTCTCTCTGCCTTCCATTCTTGGTTTCGTCACTTCTTCCTACACCACATACGACCTCCGCCTTTACATTTTAGACAATCTTAATTTTTCTATTTTGCTTCTTTTCTTGTTCCCGTCGACATGTTTCTTTCTCACTTGATCGCTGCATCTGCACAAACAAATATAGGTAATAACTAACTTTTCTTATGCACTGTTTCTGTTTCTCAACATTTCCGATTTCACTGCATGCAAATTGAAATTTCAATTCAACCATATCATTTAATAAAATAATTAGTCAAAGGAATTTACACGATTACTTTATGTCTGCAATTTAGCCTCATATGTGCATCCTTTACTCCCACTAAAACCAGAGTACAGCTTAAGGAGGGCATATCAAAATTTACCCAGTTAATGAACCTTAGGTAACATGTTGAATCACTCTTCATAATTAGATTGATTAATAATCCGACAATGCAAAATGAAAGTTTTTGCGTGTTAATATTTATCGAAATTATATGATATTCTTATCAACTGTGATTGCTCATTTTGCATCTATGGATAGTTTTCGATTGCTTGTTAGCTTGTACATGCATTCCCTCTGCATTTTTGCTTTTCTGTATCGACACTAGCGAGTTCTCCTTTTTGCCTCTCCGCTTTCTTTTGTGCAGAAAGTTCTCCAACTCATGGTGGGATTCAGTTACTAGGTTGACAAACATCAACTTTAACGGAAACTCTTACATTTGCTTCCGTTCTTTTTTTTCAACAGCTTTCTCCGTTCACAGCTTCAATTGCACAAACATAGGTAATATCCCCTCTTCATTGTGCTATGTCAGTGTGTCTTACATCTCCGCCTTAACTGACTGCGAGTTGGAATTCTACGGATTATATTGCTTGTGTTGGGCTTTTTTGACCCCATCATTGATTAAAATTGGGTGGGTGTTATCTTAATTCCTGCCCTTCAATGAAGTTCCTATTTGCTCAATGGCATTGTTTGCTTCTTATAGTTTGATGTCATTTTTCCTCTTCAAATTCTACAACACTTTTTGTTTCCTCCTTAAGTTACACTATGAAAGGCTTAATCTTACGTTTGGTGGATTGTTTAAAAAAATTATATGGCCTCCTTTGTATATTTTGAGATCTTGGAATGTGGTCATGTTGTCTTTAAGTGTTATTATGTGGATTAATATTTAAATTATGGCATTTTTTAGTGGAACTAAAATTTTAGGTGTACTAATAGCATTAGGATTAGGAAGAATAACAAGCTCAACCATCTACATTCATCATGAGATATACTTCAATAGCTCTCCCATACAATCAATGACAGATTGTTGTCTGCTTTGTGTCCTTTATAACTTTTAATATTTGTAAACCAAATAAACCAGTAACTGGTAGTTTCAGAAAAAGGCGAAAGTAATTTCGCTCATTTATAAATTCTTTCAAAATCAATCATATTTATTAGCATTAAGCATTAGTATAATTTTTTTTCCCATAGATCACTAATTTGATACAAAAAGTCCACTTATTATTTTATATATTAATTTCCTCCACAAACAATATAAAGTGAAAATTATTCTGGAATTATTGTGCATACCATATTCTTTTAGTGACATATGCAAGAAAAGTGAAGAACTCAGTTCAAAATAAAATATAAAGAGCAACTCTTCCAACTTAGCTAGATAAAAGAATATGAAGTCATATTTTCTATTTAATCTAAACCTCAAGTTAGTCACACTATAATTTCTAATATACATGTGCAAACTCCCATACCAAATAAATTAATAGTGGATGGCTTTAAAACAGGATGAGAGCAAATTTCTCCTCATTTTTATAGTAAATTGTTTTTCTTGCCTGCTTGTAATGTGAGATAATGAGCCATTATAAATCACCATATGTATCTTTGTAACTTTGATTCTTATATTGAATTATGACAAATTGTTTCCTATGCAACTTTTTGAGAACGAAATTAACTGATCATTCTATAAGCCCTAGAAGCGTTTTTGTTGAGTTAATTTAGAAGCATAATGTGCCTAATGCAACTTTCAGAAATTTAGAAGCTTAAGAGCAGTTGTGTATAATAAGAATAAAAATACATTAAAATATTTGTGGGTGTACATTTAAAACATCTCTACTCATACCGGGTTATTGTATCTGTCAATTTTTTCTCCATCACCCAAAAAAAATAAAATTGTGTCTTACGTAAAGTTGCTAGAGTAAGATTAACCTCTGGATTTGAAATCATACTCAACCAAGTAAGCTTCCTCATTAATGACTCTTCCTTACTATAACCTATTTATTCTGCATTAATCTTTTGTTACTTAATCTGCTTCGTCAAGACGTCCTAAGTGTGTGGCAGACCAAACGATCTCTTAAAATAATGAAATGCAACATGCCTATGTTGGAAAATGGTTATCTGTTCCAGAGAGCCTTTGCAGCATGAACTTCATCTTGAGTCCCAAGTTTTGGAAATAGAATTAGAGGTTGTATCTATTTATTTAGATTCTAGTATTGCTGAACTTGAAAGAGATGCTTATCTGTGTTTGATTATTATATTATAACTTCACCTTTTGAATTACATAAGTGATAGCTAATTGTACTAATAAAGATTAGATCATTATAATACGTATATAATTATCATAGATAGATACATTAAAACTCACAAAATATGAGCTAACACCTCACTTCGTGAGGTGCACTTTCCTAGTTTTAAATAATAAATATATTAAATAATGTTTGATGACGTGGGAATTTTACATTCATTGATAATAATTGAACGATGTGGATTAGAAAAAATTTAAGAAATTGACAGAAGAAGAAATGGAGATGATCTAAATCCTTATACTATTTTCATTAACATATTTCTTATTTAATATTTTAATATACATGAAAATCATTCCATTAAAAAATCATCATCTACCTTCAATACTAACCTACGATAATTTTTTATCTGTGAATTGATTAAATACTGCATTATATAAATTGAAAAAGCCAACCCCCTAATCTCTTTAAGCTGCCACTTTATGAATTTTGGGGAATTTGAAAATAGATCAAAGCCTAAAGAGTATAAAGTCTAAACTGGTGAGGTGGTCAATTAAAAAATAAAGAAAAAAATTAATAACCATTCGTCAGGTCCAACATATTTTTTTCCGTTTTGATCGGTTCGAACAAGTTTTTTCCAATTTTACCTCAAATCCAATTTTAGGGTCTAAACAGATTGGTTACAAGATCGATTCCTGATTCAACCGGTCGAACCAACCAGTTCGATCTGTTCCGACAACACTGATTTTAAATGAGTATTTATAAGATAAAAGATAGTATGGTGTAATGGGTGATGGGCATTTTCTCAACACACAATAATTCCCAAGTATAAAGGATGTGATTGTAGCTTAGATAAGCGATCAAGTTATATATTGAACTCAAAGGACGGATGTTTATCAATTTATTATTATCTAAATTAAAAGAAACTATTGTTTGGCAATTTGATTGTAGAATGGTTAATAATCTAGTAAACAGAATAATAAAATAACAAATAAAATAGAGACAATAGAGAATAAACGAGAGTTAAGCAAGTGAGAAGATAGGTAGCTCTTCGGGCCATCCACTTTCACTAATTAGTCTACCTTCCGTATGTCAATGTCCGACTCTGCCTTGTGGATTATGGATGCATCACTAAACCATGCAAATCTACTTTATAGACACAAGTAAACATGCATATAACACATGTGAATAGCCTTGGAGCAAGAGATCTTTCTGGGTACTATCAGTATCAATTATTTCCCGTGCACTAAGTACTCTAACCCGATATGATCTTCCTTTATAGTACTATGAAATTACCCTCTTTATCCTACTTACTAACCCGAATTCAATTCAATTAATAAGTATTTATATAAGATAGTTCTGATGAAGCATCAGAGTCCCCTCACTTAGAATCATAACATGGAATCCTGCTTAGCAGTGAACGCACTCAATCAATAACTAAGATATATATTCAGACTCTATATAACAGTTAATGATGCACAAAACAACTCTGAATATGAATTAAAAATGCATAGTCTTATATAAAATAAATCTACAAGTAGTTTTGTACAGAGTACACACACGGAAGTTCAATTAACTAGATAAAAAACCTTCATAACCCTAGAACTATCAAAGTGGTTCTAGCCCATGAGGTTTCGGAGAATGTTCATGGTGTTTGGATAGATCTTACCTATAGTCTTGAAAATTACAAGAAAGATTAAGTTGCAAAGTAAACCTTAGGTGGGGGCGTCATCGCTTCTCGCTCCGTCTTGAATCTTCACTTGGTTCTCACTTGATTCGCTGTACAAATCTCTCTCTATAGCTCCATAGGATGGAGTTAGGATTTTGATGCGGTGTAGGATGGATGTGGAATCTAACTCTCTTTTTGATGTGATCTACATCACTTTTTATACTTGTAGACTCTCCTTACGGACCTTTACTGGGCTTTTACTTGGAAAATTTGACAATTCACGCACAGGAGGGTCGGAATTATCAAAAATAAACTCGCGTGTCCCCACTCGACCAAGATGATTCAGGTCGAGCGGGCTTAACCAGGTTGAACGACAGTCGAGCGGCCTCCTTGTTTGCTAAAACTCTGTACAGTGCTTTGCTCGACCAAACGATCTTAGTCGAGCGACCCCATCGAGCGACGTCTCAAAATTTATATTTTCTAATTTTGAGCACTTCTGACCCATTTTCGTATATAAATATGCTCAAATAGCCTCAGTAGCATCTAATTCGTGGATTTTCCATAAGCATCCCGATTCGCAATATGCATGGAAAAGTCACGAATCCGGTGATACTGGGGTCATCTGAGCATAAATTCACAGGAAAATAGGTGTGAAGTGCTCAGAATCAAAAGACACAAAATTTAAGATCCCGCTCGACCAGGGAGTATGTTGTTCGACTTGACCATTATGGTCGAACAATGGTCGAATGGCGAGCAGAGGGTGATTCAATGCACAGGCATGTTTTCGACCACCATTCGACCAGAGGGGAGTTGTTTGACCAATTTTTTCTTGGTAGAGTAAGAATTCACGTAATTTGAGCTTTGATTTTAGTGATATTTAGTATGATTTGGTCTGAAAGTAAGACGAATCCAAGTTTTCCAACAAAATATGTTCGTTGCAGAAAATAATGATCGTGATCTTTTACAGTATCAACAATGGTAAGGAACAAATTACGAGACATCAATACCGACGAAATTTTTCTTCATTATATGTTGAATTCTCCACAAAATCGTCATTGTAGAGATTTTTTGCAGCAGCTTCTCGATCACGAAAAATAGTTCTCCGACCTAGAATTAGGCCACCATGTACAGAAGTTGCATTTTGCTGGTCAAGAAATGCAGCTATCATAAGATTGTTATTTTGTATTTTTTGGATAATAATTTTTTCTTCTAAGTCATAATTTTTTAGGATTGATAGATCAAAATCATCAATGGATGAGCTTGAAGAAGATATATTATCATGAAAATTTATTTCTTAAAAGTAGGAGTAGAGAAGTAAAAATAGAGAGATGAAAAGGGATAATTTCGAATGAGTAGAGAAAATCAAATTGAAGTGGATAACAATGACATGCCCAAATGTCCATTATATAATCCAAAATGTACACAACTAAAAAGCAAAATCCTTATGCTTTCAATAATAATCGTTGATAAAGGATGACATCTTTAATTCACAATCGTCAGAACAATAGATGCAAATATGTACATACTTAAAAAGCACAATCCTTGTGCTTTCAATAATAGTCGTTGATAAAGGATATATTCTTTAATTTCCAACCGTCGGATCAATAAATAGGCTCACACTAAAAAAGCACAATTCTTGTGCTTTCAATTATAGCCATTGATAAGGAATATCATTACAACTGTCGAATTAATATATTCAAATATGTACACACCTAAAAAGCACAATCCTTGTGCTTTCAATAATAGCCGTTGATAAATGATATCTTTTTTAATTCTCAATCTTCGGTTCAATAGATACAAATTAGCTCACACTAAAATAGCACAATCATTGTGCTTTAAATTATAGTCGTTGATATGGAATATTTTCTTTAATTCCCAACAGTCAGATCAATTTTTTTTAATAGGATTAAAAGTCTTATCTTTTTCATAAATAGATGGCATACCAATTTATTCTTCCACACACTCTTCCAATCTCTCCTAATCATTTTCAACATATTGATTTATCTTTTAACATCTTCCAAACAAAAAATGTCTAAGCGCCATCTAATTTCTCTTCTTGTGAGGATAAATGTCTTTGTACTATGTATCTTGACATCTCACAAGATCCAATCGTGGGTAGACACCAAACCAAAGATCAATTTTGACATCATGTAGCAGAGTGCACAACTCTGAACGACCTAATCAATATGTCAAAGTGTAGCCACAAATCTTTAGAAACCATTTTCAAACTCATACTTAAAGAATATAGAAAATTTGCGTGTCTGAAACAAGTTGAATATTATGGTAAGTGCTATTTTTTTGTAATGAATCATAGCTGTTTATTATAATATCAACTTCTTTTTTGGTATATTATTGTTGTGGGAAATGGCAAACGAAATGATGTCGAAACAAAAGGATTTTTAGAGATGGGTTCAGATTTATGCATGTGTGGTCAATTTTAAATAAATTTATAGAAGAATATGTAGAGGAAGAGACATCAAAGCCCCAAGAAAATACCTCCGAATCACCTGTTTATCAACAACCCTTATTTTTTTAATTTACTATCAATTTAAGTGATGAAAATATTAGTGGAGGTTTTGCATCAGGGAGACCTATGGGGGTCAGAAAAGCTGAGTGGAAGAGGAAACAAGGTGAAAAATTGATGCATGTTTTCTTTGCACATAAAATTAATCTCCAAGTATTAAGGATATCAATTGCAGTTTAGGCTAGCGATCAAGTTAAATATCGAACCCAAAGGACGGCGTATTATCAATTTAATTATTTACTAAACTAATTAAGACGAAAGGCAATAAGATTGAGGATTGAATTATTAACTACTAAATAATTAATTTAAATAACAATTAAAAAAAAATAAACACTAGAAGAATACGAATGTGACTCAAGAATGGAGAATAGGTAGTCCTAGGGTAATCAAGTTTCACTCATTAATTTCCCTTTCGTGTATCAATGTCCAACTCTGTCTTGTGAAATATGGACGCATCATTAAGCCATGTAAATCTACTCTATAAACATAAGTAAATATTCGTGTAATAAGTGTGAATAACCTTGGAGCAAGAGATATAATTTCACCCTCCTTTCTAGGTACTATCAGTATTAATTATTTTCCCCTAGGATTGGTACTCTAACCCGATATGATATCCCTTTATAGGTACTATAAAATTAATCTCTTTATCCTACTTATTAACCCGAATTCAATTCAATTAATAAACATTCATATATGATAGTTTTAATGAAGTTTCGGAGTACCCTCACTTAGAATCATAACATGGAATCCTGTTCAGTAGTGAACGCGCTCAATCAACAACCAAGATATATATTCAGTCTATATAACAGTTGAGGATGCACAAAACAACCGTGAATATGAATTAAGAAAGCATAATCATATATAAAATAATTCCACAAGTAGTGTTGTATGGAGGATACACACGAAAGTTCAATTAATTCATAAAAACCTTCAAAATCCTAGATCTACCAAAATAGTTCTAGCTCATGATGTTGTGAAGAACAATCATGGGTGTTGGATAGATCTTACTCATATGTCCAAAAAATTAGAAAATAGAAGAAAAGAATTAAGAAAATTCTTGGTGTAGAAGTCTCCTTCCTTCTCTCTTCCGTCTCTTCAAATCCTCTTGGTTCTCCATCTTGATTCCACAGACAAATCTTCACAGTGATGGATGGATGGAGGAAAGAATGTGGATGATGGTTGGGGGGTGATCCCCCTTTGTGGGGTGGTGTTGTATGGATTGTTGCGCGGTGTCTCTCTAAGATGTCTTTTTATACTTTTAAACTCTTCTAATGGACCTTGGATGGGCTTTTTTCATGAAAATACGAAGAAATATGCACTGGAGGTGAAATCCCAACAATTCGGAACTAACGTGTCCCAACTCGACGAGAATGGTCTTGGTCGAGCTGGATAGCCTTGGTCGAGCTGCGTGTTTGTAAACTGAAACTTCGTCTTCACGTCTAGCTCGACTTTCCCTCTGTAACTCGATCAAATTGATCTTGGTCGAGATAGCCTCTTCTGGTCGAGCTACATTGCGCAGTCTCACCGTTTCGCGCATAACTTCCACATCCGAACTCCAAATTGATCATGCATTATTTTTTATTTGAAAATTTAAGGGAATTTTGGCTGCAAGACCTTGTTATTATTTCATTGTATTAACTGTCATCTCCTATAATTTTTATGGAAGAATGTCACGCTATTAAAATTTAGGATCTCCTTACCATCTAATTTCCTAATTAATTGAGGATTTTGTTATCAATAAAAAATATGAAAAAAAGATACCAAGGAAGACATTCTATAAATTGAACGACAAAAAGTTAATATTGCTAATAATATCATATTTTCTAATATTTCATACACATTCGAGAAGAGAAAAAAAATTACCAAGAGAATTTTTTTTTTTTTACCAAATATCATTATTTTCTGAAATCAATATTCCTACGCATTCGAGAAAAAAAATCTTATTATATCAATATCATTATTTTTTAAATTACATTACTATTAAATTTACTCTTAAACGTCTTTTTAGTTTTAAAAATTACACTATTAAATTTAGTCTTCGACTCGATTCAAATTATTTTCGTATTTATCACATAAATTATGTCCTGCATTATGCAAAGACAAAGAGATCAGCTTCTTTTGAAAAACTTACACTCTCCCTCAAAATCGTAACCATTCCAGTTGAGCCTTCCTAAGAAATGTGTCATTGATGTCGTTGCCTCAGCCCATCATCTCCTCCCATCCCCAACTCGTTTACAACCCTATTCATTTTACTCCTCATATATTCATATCTTCATGTATATAAAGGTGTTATAAAGATGTACCAATTTCCTTTTTTTGCTCCTAAGATTTGCGTTTTTGACTCTCCAGAGAAAAAGAAGTTTGATAGTGGAATAAGAATTCCGAATAGTATATACTCCCTCCGTCCCAAACTTGTTATCTTACTTTCCGTTTTCATCAGTCCCAAATTAATTGTCTTATTCCAAAAAAGGAAATTTCACATCAACCAATAACCTCAAAAGTTTATCTTAATTTCAAAAATATTACTCCCATCTAACATACATAACATACTTTATAATTTATTTATTATCTAAAAATACCACAATACCCCCTAAAAAGTCAATAAAATTAGTCAAAAAGCAACTTTTTTAAACTATGTGTCTATAGTAACTAAGACAACGAGTTTGGGACGGCCGGACGGGGGAGTACCATATTTGTAAAAAAATAAAAAAAAAACGAAAAAACATGAAAACTTACAAAATAAAAGAATATGAAGTTTAAAAAGAAAATATTCTAAATAACCTTAATCTATAAATACAATTCAAAATCTAGTAAAATTCAAATTTTGTGATAAGCAAATTAATATTTTATTATACTAATATAGAATCATTTTTCATAAACAATAATAATTTTAAAAACTTATACTCATCTTATTCTTCCAAAAAAAAAAAAAGTTCCAAAAAAAAAGACTGTACATATTTTGTCTCCACTATTTATTTTATTTTATTTTATTATGTTTTTAATTTGTCTATAATTAAAATATTTGATTGTATATCTTAAAAATATTTTATGTTTCTTTATTCGTATACATATGTTTTCTTTATACTCCCTCCGTCCCATAAACAAATTCACACTTTCTATTTTTTTCCTTCCCGTAAACAAGTTCACACCCCCAAATAAGAAAATACACACAAATCAATAACCCCACAACACACTTTAATTTCAAAATTGCCACCCTTTACAACTCACGTAACTTACTTTATAATTTATTTATTACCTAAAAATATCAAACTACCTTCAAAAAGCAACTTTTTCTTAAACTCCGTATCTACAGTAACTGTGAACTTCTTTATGGGACGGAAGAAGTAATTTTTTGTTTTAATTTTCTTAAATTTTTAAATATATAATATTTCTATATTTTCTAAATCATCAATTATATTTAATTATATTTTCAAAATATTTGATTGTATATCTTCAAAATTTTTTATAATTTTTTTTATATTGCGTCATTAATTTATAGATTTTATTATTTTTAATAATCTATTTTTTATTTTTTTATTTTTTTTTTATTTTTCTCCTTATGTATACAGACTAAAACATTAATAAAAAAAAGTTGATTGATTTATATTTATAAATAAATCAGGTATATAAGGCCCAAATAATTGCTCTTACAATTACATCTCTCCGTCCCACGCTCCGGCCCTGCGTGTCCAATAAATATATTCTTAGATATTTGGCATGTCCAATAAATATGTTATTTGTGTGTATTTACAAATCTACATGTATTTTGTGTGTATCTACTCATGTAGCAGTCAAGACTTCGGATCTTAGTGCACTATTTTCTTTTTCCATGCTTGTTAGAAAACCCGTGTTTTGGGAATAAACCGGGCAGAAAATAAATAAGAAATGAAAAAAAAGTTATCTCCATATAACTGCAAAACCTATAAAATGCCAAGGTTTAAGGTTGATCCGCTTTTTGACATGACTTCACAACTGCGCAAACTGAACTCGCTAAGCTGTTTTATCTATCTACTTCTTTTAGAAAAATAGAGATGGTTTAGGGTAGATATTGGTTCTTTGTGTGTATGCATATATGCATGTATCGCCTCTCTGAACTCAAAGGTTTTCTCAAACACAAACTCTTCTATTTATATGATTAAAAATATATAATACATCAAATTAAAATAGTACACAATATCTAAAGGTTTCCTCAAACTCAAACTCTTCTATTTATATGATTAAAAATATATAATATATCAAATTAAAATAGTACACAATATCTAAAGGTTTTCTCAAACTCAAACTCTTCTATTTATATGATTAAAAATATATAATACATGAAATTAAAATAGTACACAATATCTAAATTCAAGAGTCTTTCCAGGACATAATCAAATTCAAGAGTTTCATACTCTCATCAATCACCCTTCATGATTTTTACAGGACATTCATTCAATCGGCATTTTAGCCTCAAGCCTCAACTGACACAATGAATATTTCAAAAAAAAAAGAGATAGAGAGAATGTAAAGTATGTGAAAAGATCTCTAAAATCATAGAGATGGCATCTTGAAGAATCAGATCCACCACCATTATAACCACCATTATTTTGAAGAATCAGATCCACCACCATCATAACTACCATCATAAGATCTCGTAGAATTGGATCGATATTAGATCGTCACCCATCAGATTCATGAAGATCTTAGAAGATCTAGTGTTGTTGAATTGGAGAAGAGATCTCAAAAATATATACAAGACCGTCATAAAATTGAAGAAGAAGAAGAAGGAAATCTGAGAATTGCCATAGAGAAGATTGAAGGGGAGAGAGATCGAAGAGTGTCCGTATGGAAGGGAGAGAGAGCAAGAAAGACTCCAGCGAAGAAAGAGAGTGAAATTCCGAATAGAAGTCGGGTTCAAATTTATTTAAATAAGTTGGGTCATAGCAATAAATCAATATCTTTCTAACGTACTTTAATCAATATCTCTCTAATATATTTTAAGTTGGTTGGAGTTGTGTTTGGGTGGGGAATGTAACCTCTATATATATATATATATATAAATTAATTAATTATTTTTTTCAATTATATGTTATTAACATATTTTATAACTTCGGAAAGAATTTGAACTCTTAAAAATAATAAAAAATGCATCCAAATGTGAGAAGAATTTGAAGGACTCCTCAAATCCTCTCATTCCAACCGAACCTACATTTTTTTTTCTTTTTCTTTTTTCTCAGGAGTCGGGAGACTCGGTACAACTAAGGCTGGCAATGTAGCACGTGTTAAGAATTCATTGTTGTATAGTTTCAAATTGCTCTTAAAATTGTTACATTTTATAAAAGTACAAGAATTATTGACTTGTCAACTCGTTCAAACAAATTAAGCAAAAACAGTGAGAACTAAGAAGAGTAGATAAGTTGTGATCATTTAGAGCAAAACCAACTCGAGCAGCTAATTGAACCTGCCCAACTTGGACGTGAATTGTTTGGTCTCAAGTAAAAGAAAAAAAATTTCCAAAAATACTTTGAGAAAGCAAATATTGCACTGTACAGTATTATCGACAATTCGTCCAAGCAAAGCTTCTAACTGATTCTAAAATATTACTTCAGGTGAATTCCATTCGGTTTTCGCTCAACATCTTCTATACAACGTCGTTTCACTTTTAACCAAACCCAAACCCTTCGTTGGCTTCATGAATAGCAAGTAGCAGTCTCTCCTCGAGGCGCTCTTTGGATGGGTATTCTGGTAAGTCCAATTGATTGAAACTGCACCATGTTGAATAAAACGTTGATTAGGTACCTTGATAAGCTGTATTGAACATCTCTACTGCTAGTTGCAGGACACAAAAACCAAATCATAAATCCACACATTTCTTATTGAGAAACAACCAACCATTCATTTAAAGGATTTCAAGAAAAAAGAAAAAAAAAGGTTATAACGAAATCGTTAAAGATCGTTTACCATGTGTGAGCTGAAGGCAAGTGATCTGCACTGCCATAAGCTTTGTGAATCTGAAATTTTTGAGATCCTGAGATTCCTTGTAGAGAACCAAATCCATCTAAAGGCACCTGTAATTAAAAAAAAAAAAAAAAAAAAAAAAAAAAAAAAAAAAAAAAAAAAAAACTACACTTAATACAGAATTTAATAGAAAAAATTTGAGGGAATAAATTCAATGAAGATACTATTATAGAGGATTAATTCCTGGATGAATGAAATTGAGACATTCAAGATACTCGTATGTGCATGGCTCAGGGCATAAACGAATTCCACCTTTTGAAAAATTAACAGATAACTGCGCATTAATTAATCCTGAGAGCAATTAAGTCCACAAAAATGTAGAGACTAATAAAGGCACATTGCTTTATCGACCCAAGTAGAAAAATATAATGCAGATAACAAAATCCAAGAATCAAATTCCAAAAAAGAGCACAATATAATCACATCAAAATTCCACTTAATTACAAAAGCATGGATGAGAGAGAAACCTTTGACGTTCCAGTCACAAATTGTAGCAGGCGAGCCTTATCTTCTTTGCTGAATCCCTGAACGACCTCCCAGAACCACTGAATTGCAGGGGAAGCAGCAGTATAACCAGAGTACTCAGTATTTGCCCTTAGATCATCCACTGAAAGGATAGAGTTATTCACGCATCAGCATAGCCATAGAATGAGGATATCAGAAAATGAATTCACAGTTAATATAGGATGCCTGATTAAAGTTCAACACTCACTGTCAATATCAGGCAGCCCACTTATCAGGAGTTCCAACTCCTTGTCATTGAAAATAGATATCAAGTCCCGAGATATTAGCTCATTGAAACCCTCCATAAATGCATTTATCTGAGGACGGATGGCAGTAGTCAGACGATGCTCAGCTACTAAGTCTACATACTGGTGCTTGTTGTCCTCGGTTACTCGAATATTTCGACCACCAGGGATCAATTCATAATCAGTTACCTGAAAAACAAAACCCCGCTCATAATTAAATAAAAAATATATTCCAAAATATATCATCAGGATATACAACCAGAAAGTCCACATACTTGAGCACGCTCATAAAGAATAAGCTTTTCTTCATCAGCATCAATGCTGAATGTAAGGTCCAGAATATCACTAATATCATTCTGCAGCGGACAATCAAAATTAGCACCAATAACATAAAAATTTTGCTGAGCTGAGGACAAAGATTTATTTAGGCAAATAGCGGTGGGGGGGGGAACTTACCTCAAGCATCCATTTTAGATTTTTAAAATAATCTGGATCAATTGCTTCAATATCATGATATGTCACTTTAGCCCCAAGAATATGCTTGTAAAAAGACCGAGTGAAGTGGACATCAAGGAGCTGCCCATCAAAGAGTGCTTTCCCTACCTGTAAAATATGCAATAATGTAAGACGTGCCAATTACACAGCTCTCTCTTAAAGCCACAGAATTCAGAAATACTCACAACTCGTCCGACGAATTTGAAGTAAGAAAGATGCTCTGTTTGGTAAACAGAGTTGGGGTTTGGTTGAAATGTTGACTCATTTCCAACTGTTGTAAATAATAGAGCTCCCTTGTCAAAGATAACTCTGGAAAGTAACTGATACCACTCCCTGGTAAGACCACCAGCATCAATCCCTTCCTCTCCTTGAAAATGAACTGTTAATCTACCTTTCAAGTCTTGTGCGGATCTCATACGCAGCTGATTGTATGAATCTTCAAGAATGTAAGCTCTTCTTACAGATATTCTAAGGGGACTGTGATGATGATCATGCTGGTGCTTGATTTTAGATCTGAAGTGGGACCTTTTGTTATCAAAATCAATAAACCGAGGAACCTTCAGCATGAGTGAGAATGACTTTTCAAGTAATCCTGGATTTTGCCTGATGAAGGCATTGAGAAGCTTTTTGTGCCTTTCTGAGAACCTTAGGAAAGCATGTTTCTCATCCACTTTCGAAGATGATCCCAATGTCTTTTGTTGGTTAGCAAATGCAGCAGCCTCATCAACTTCAGCAACAGAATTAGCTCCTAAATCTTGGACTGTTCCTGACTGGCTAGGGTGCAACTTCTCACAAACTACAAAGAAAGACTCTATATACGGCAAGACATTCTGGGTACCTGCAGGAAGTGGAGGGACTGAACTGGATGGTTTAACAGAAGAAGGTTCAGGCACCATATCTGAGTAGCCCTCTATTTTGCTTATGCAATTGCTAAGCTCCTGCCACAAAGGTTCAAGAGCTCCATTGATATCCCAAATCAGTGAAATAGCAGCACTGCGCTCTGCATCAGGGAGAATCTGATGTTTTTTGTCCTTATCAAGGAGTATAACTAAAGAGCTCAATGCTTGCAGGACCCTAAGAACTGGAGCCCCATGAGTAGTGGTGCTAAGGAATGCTTTCTCAATGTCCCCAAAAACACGCAACTCTTCTGTGGCAGACTGGGTAAGGCTTTGAACTGAGCTAGCAAGTTCGGTTATAAAGAGATGACAATGAACGGGTGCAATAGCCACCAATTTTCTTAATACCTCTGCGACCAGAGTATATGCATTATCTGATAGACTGAAGAAATAAAAAAAAAAAAAAGAAGTCATGCTTTGCATTTGCACACAATAAGACTAAAGTAACGTAACTGACTATACAAATATAATTGCAACCAGAACCAAAGGAGCCGTACAGCAACCACAGTGATCATCAACATAATAATGTTATTTCAAATACAAGTAAACTTATAGTAGGACAACCATGCTACTTCAGGACCTAAAACTTCATGGAACATATCAATAACCAGCAAATCTACCTTTATTTTATTTCCCAGAATAACTTAACAAAAAATAGCTATTATGATCTTGATCAGAAAAATGTTAAAGTCGGAATTTGGAGCTACTTGATTCAAGAGTATCAAACAAACAAATGTCAAAAAGCCCTAAAATATAAGAAATCTCAAAACAAAGAGTGAACAATGGGCAAATTTGATCAATAGACTAGTTAACATCTAGACTAAAGAAAGAAATTTCAGCTCACCCTTCACGTGCAAGAAGTGAGCATAGCAGTTGAAGTTCTGGTTTTGGCAAATTGTTCAGAACATTTTGAGCATTTCTCTCCCTATCTTCATCAGAAGACGATGCTTTCACAGAAGAACTACCCTCTCCTGAAGTCATGGTAGAAACAACATTTATCTCAGCACCCGATGTGGAGACCTGATGATCAGAAGGCTGTTCTGATGCAGATGAACCAGGGTCAGGCAATGAACTTGATTTCTTCTCAGCATTGTCAATGACAACATCCAATAAGTGTAGAAGCTGCAACAAAACATAAGGAAGACTACATAAATCCGATGGACAATCTAAGTTTAGTTGAAACAGTTAAAGTTGTTTGCAAAGAGACACCTGCTCAAGATGAGCTATGCTTCTTAAATAAAGAGATTGGTTCAAGAGGCTGAGAAGCAATGTGAAGGATGCCACCCCTTCCGGGTTTTCCACTTGTTCATCAATAAGCATGACAGCTTTTCCCCTTTTGTCATCAGAACTTTGTGACTCCTTAGGCAATTGGAACTCCAGCAACAGCTTGGCAACCAAAGGATGATTTCGAGCCAAATAGGTAAGAGTCTCCAGAGCTCGCCGAGACACCAAAGGTGGAACACCTATTTAAGGAAACATAAATGGAAAGCCCAAATCTTTATGATGCAATATAAAAGCATACATTAATCTCTAAGAACAAGGTCAAGCTGCAACTGCTAATAAAATTCTTTTACCATTTTGGAATAAATTTAGCTGTATTTGTAAATAACAGGAGCAAGCAGAAGGCATTGAGTGAAAGAAGGTTCACCAGCAATTTACTTGGCACAATTGCAGAAATTAAAAAATTGGAAATAATACTTACCATCAACGTATTGAGGGCGAGAATACATGACATGACTCTGGCAAGCATATAACCTATAAGGGGGTTCTGTAGCATTAAGATCAGCAAGGGATTTTTTCTTATCCAACATCAACAAGTCCATCAGAATTTTTAATAAATCAATTCTTGATTCAGCATGGGCACAGAGGTTTAAGAGGAGTCTCTGCTGGCTTTTATAAAGTGGCTGCAAAAAAGTTATCAGTTTAATAATATAACTATCGAGCAGTGGTACCTAACATAGATTTATGCACCCATAAAAATACCTGAACTACACGAAGCAACCGAATCAATGCTTTCAAACCTTCTATGTCAACTAAAGGGGAGCCATTTGCCTCAACTGGCTTAACACCAACAGATCGACGAGAAAGGACACCACCAACTCTGTCCAAGCCATCACCTCGCCTAGAAGGCTCGCCCCTTCGATTTCTAGGATAAATACCAAATAGACTCTGATTATATCTACGTGCGAACCTTTCACGCAACATATTCGCTTCGGCAACAAGAGCAGGTGTCAAGTTTGCAAGAATAGCATCAGAGGAAGTTAAAAGAACCTGTTTTAAACAAGAAGCAGTGGCAATCAAAAGTGTTAGAATCAGAAAGAACTAAACTTGGAAAATGAAAAGCAAAAAAAAAAAAAACATTGATTAAATCAGAGAGCCAGTAAAACAAGGGACCTCTTCTCGTATGTCTGAAGGAAATGTTGCTATTATTGATACAGTGTCCATCTCAACAGGTTGACCTTCCAATTCTTGGGACTGATTCAACCGTTGTGCCCTTTGTTGTGCCAGAACTTCTTCACGTATGTCAGGTGGCAGTGCTGCAAGAAACTCTGGATCTATATCACCATTATTTTGTGGCTCGGGATTTTGAGGCTGTGTAGAGTCACTCGGCTGAGAAGAAAGAACCTCAGCACGCAACTCCTCAGGAAGTGCATCAAGAAAAGCAGGATCAATGGATTCAGCATCCTGATTATTTTGCACTTCCGCAGGGTGGCCACTTTGATCAGCTTCTCTTATTGGATCTTCTGCAACTTCAGTAACACTATGGAGGGATGTATCTCTCCCGCCAATTGATGTGTTATTACCAAATAGTGGACTAACTCTCCTCATTCGATTATCACCTCCACCTTGTCTGTCTCCACCATCATCATGGCCATCAGCACTTCCAATTTCAACATCTAGACTCCTTAAACTCTCACCCAACGTTCCTCCACTTCCACTACTCTCTTGGCTCACTGCTTCAACATCTCGAAGAATGTCAGTATTCTCATACTGAATTTCAACAGACTGCGGTTGCTCACTTAATGTGTCTGTTCCCTGATTAGGTTCATTTGCAGCAGCCGCAGTATCAGCACCTCTAGAGCTGTCCAATGTAGCCGAAGAGGTAGGAGGTGCATTACTTCCTCCAACACCGCCTTGATTTTCAGCTATCATTTCAGCAAACTCAGAGGATGTATTTATTTCATTTCTATTTTGAGATCCAACAACAGTACTATTGTCAGATGATTTCTCAGATGAGGGATGCCTCAGGCCAGTAATAAGTAATTCCTCAAGCCCCTGGGGAATAACAGAGGAATTTGACCCACCACTTAGCTGACTTTCATTGGCCAATAAATTAAATCGATGCCCTTGACGTCCATTGCGCAGTGATCGAAAAATGGAATCCAATCGCGACAAGGAACCCTCAGAGCCCCTATCTAAGTGCACATCACGGTCATTGTCTGCAATGAGAAGAAAAATATAAACACAGAAGCTAAATAACAATAAAGATTTACTCTCTCCCTCTCTCTCTCTCTCTCTCTCTCTCTCTCTCTCTCTCTCTATATATATATATATATATATATATTCTTTTTTTTTAATGCAGCAACACCATTAAATAAATCAAATGAACCAACACACTAAATAAAAAATTAGTAATCAACAAAAGAACCTGATAATCTGGAAGAAGCTGCATTAAGTGAAGAATGTGGTTCTACCAGAAGAGGATGCTGGGAAGGGGTAGCACTATCACCATTTCTTCCCAAGAGACTGTAGATGGATGTGGTCCGACCCTGGCGTCTGGAGCCAAATAGTTCAACTGGCATAACATGAAAAGTTTCATTGGAAATGCTATCTCTACCAAAAACCTCTATGTGGTCAAATACATTTACACCATTCATGCCCTCCCCCAATCGCACTATAACACCATCCTCATCGTCCTCTTCATCTTCATCTTCTTCCATCACATCCTCATCGAACTCATCTTCATCAATTTCTTCAATTCCGTGGTCATCTTGATCTGTATCTGGGTGAGGGAGGTGATGTGCTTCATCTTCTTCAATATCATTATGTTCATCATCACCATCCTCATCCTCATCTTCATCAACTTCATCCCCATCATCTCCAGACATCTCATCTTCATCTTCGTCTTCATCAAGATTCCCTTGTACACCAGAGCGAATTTCAAATCTTATCCCAACAGTGTCAAGTCCACTTTCATGATTTGGTGTTCCATCAGCATTTTCCTGCATGTAATCATCTTCCACACCAACAAAGCCACCATGAATATCCTGATCATGCTCCATATCATCAGTGACAGCCTCTGAACCACCATAGTTCTGGTTCGAGTGGAATGATTCAATCTGGTCTGTTGGCATTAAATTTTCATTATCATGAATTGTCGCATCGACAGTCTGCATGCTGCCACCATTTCCTTCCCTAGGTTGACTATGATCAGTAGGTTTTGTCAGTCGCTCTCCCTTTCCATTAGTAGTCTCAAAAGCATGAATATGTTCTTTGGTTACCGACTCCAGAACTTTCACTATTCCAGTCACAACCTTTGGGGAATCAGAATTATCCAGGTCCAACACCCGAAGTGTTCTAGTGAGTGACTGAACAAGACCAACCTCTATGAATGTAACTGAAGCTTCTGGTGCAATGTAAGAACCTGTTGGCGTCCGAGCAGCCAATACATCATTGAGCAAGTCAACAATAGCCTGAACACCAGCTCTTGGAGCCCTAAAACCATTAGAAGAATCAACAAAATCATTAAATATGTTACTGATCTCTGTGAAGATTCTTTTTCTTGCCTCAGTTGATCGAACAGAGGACGCCACAAGAAAATTGTTAGCTTTACTAGCCAGTTTATAGCGCCAGTCCACTTCTGTTTTTCTCTCCTTTTTCTGATTCTTAGCATAGGGAAGAAATTTGTAAAGGATGTGGTGAAAAACACCACCTGTTAAGCAAGCATTCGCACCTCGTTGAGAAACACCCCGGCAGCTCTCAGCATCTTTTCGTACAAGAATATGAACAGATGAAGCATACATTAGAAGTATTTCTGTCAGTAGCTTCAATATAAATACCACCTTTGCCAAGGACACAGAGGATTCTTGATTGTTGACTTCTTTCGATTCAGACATAGAGGCAACAGCTTTTCCTTTACCCTTGGTCGCAGAAACATCAATTTCCATATCTGTTGATGACAACCCAACTTTGAAAGCAGATTCATCTTCAGATGGAGGTACAAAAGACATTACTGAATCCAATAAAAGATCAATTACATTCACAAAACTCTGAGGTGGTTTTCTGTGCATCTTGGAATTTTTGAGATTCGCATCAAGGAGCTTCCCATGGGCACTACCAGGAGTCACAGATATTGCATTGCCAGTGCTTACCTTCCCATCATTAGCCAGTTTCTCCTTCTCCTCTGTTTTTTCTTTCTCCTTCTCTTTCTTATCCTTATCACGGTCTTTTATTAGTACTATATATGGCCTCTCACCCACCATCTCAAGTTGACAAACAGCCTTAGCAGCTTGCATAAAGATTACTGGATCCCGTTGAACAACTGAACTTAAATTTGATAGAAAATTTCGTGCAGTAAGCCTTCCATTAGACTGCCGATTAGCAACAGATACAAAACTATGCCTTATCTCAGATTCCATTGCTTGCTGTAGGGTTTGAGAATCTTCAAGAATGTGACGTATTATAACAGCAACAATATTGTCAAAGCCAACAAATAAGCTACTTGCAGGCAAGGATAGAAGCAAATGCACTCCTCCAGCATCCAAGAAACTTACAGCAACTGAGTGAGTACGCGTGAGAGTAGAACAGAGCTGCAAAACAGCATGCATTGTCTCAGAAGGCAGTTGCTTTCTTATGCAACCACAAGCTATTTCAATAAGTCTCTTTTGCTCCTGTACATCCAAATTCTTCTGCACTTTGTTCTGCTTCTCTTCGTCAATAACAACAGGGGTTTGGTTGCCCATTCCATTCATCTTCAGAAGTTCTAAAGTATCAGCATTTAACTTGGTATCAATCTGAGCAAGACGATCAATAGCAATGAAAGCTGAAGTTACCCATTTTGGAACTTGAGATGATTCCTGTTCATCTAAATCACTCCACAGTTGAAGAAGATCTGATACAACTTTAACCAAACCACTTTTGGAAGCTAATTCTCGTGCTGCTGGGTCATCATTGAGAATTAAAGCAAGAACATGTAAAAAGGCTGAAAGCATTTTCTGGTTCCCACTATCAGATATGTTACCGCAAAGCTTCAATTGTTCAATGATAGATGTAACTACTCTTGGTCTTTCCTGACCTTCATTCTGCAAGCAAATCATCACAAGCAGATCCCTAACAGGAAAAGCCAAACTCTCTTTCATTTGTAGAAGTCTCTTGGATGTTGACAACAGTTCATCAACTGGGGGGAGTTGCACCAGTTCCTCTTCAATATTCTGCGTGCTTTCATTAGGGCCATCTTCCTTTGTGTCTGTCCCAGAATTTCCAAGAGACATAGCAAGTGCTCGAGCAAGTTCATCATCATCTTGGGTTTCCTCAGAATGTGAAAACAGCCATTCCATTGCAAGCTCCACACTATTAGAACCAACCTGTCTCAAAGCTTCTTCTGCTCGAGGTCTGGAAATCCCCATCTCAACAATTTGTGATATAGTTGATTCATTTGGAGGTGGGCCAGCAACACGGCCCACATTACTACCAGCACTTTTTACTTCTACCCCAGAGAGAATGTGCCTAATGATATTTATAACAGTGGTGATAAATTCGTAATTGCATTCAGGGAACCGTGGGTGGGCCCAAACAGGAAGGACAGCCTTCAATACCATAGACTGCAGTATTTTAACAAATGTTTCGGCATCTCGTGGAAACTGAACATCTCCATTAACTAGAGGTTGGGTGAGCAAATGTTTGTTGAATGGTGACAAAATATAAGATGAAGTCACCAAGTGATCCATAAGTTTACCATAACTAGCTGAGGGTCCGAAATTCGACGAGCGGTCAGCTTCTTCAACTTCATTTTGCCTCCCCTCATCAGTCTCCATAGGAGAAGCAGGAGCTCTGTTGATGGCAAACGGCAATTGGCTGGTAGCCTCAAAAGTTGTCAAGACTGTCTGAATAACTCCACGGCCATATAAACAATTCAATATAACAGGGTTACATGAATCCGGTTTGTCCAAAAGAATACTATCAATGAACTCGATAACCTTGCCGAAGTAGCGACATTTAGTTGGAACAGGAACTTCAGATCCAGAAGGAATTACATGACCCCCAAAATTCATATGATCCATAGCTATAGCAGCAAAGGTAGAAGCCACTGATTTTGAAGAAGGAGAAATATTCAGCATATCATCCCTTCGGCGAGATGGAAGCAACATCACCTTTCCCAACTCTTGAAACAAATGAGTAATATGAACTGATAATGACGTTACCATGTCACAACAAGATTGATGGTATGACCTCTGATTATTATCATCTTTTTTAGCACTGGATTCAGTCAAATCAGAAGAACCAGACTCATGTTGTTCCTGGTTGTCTTCAGCCTGAAAGGTTATGGGCGCATCAACAGTCTGCCGTGGATTAAGACTCGAGGAACGAGTGAGGTCACGATACAGATTTATAAGGTCAAAAAATTGGGATTCAAAGCTCCAGCCAGAGGTTCGCCTTCTGAGCAAAGGATCAAGAAACTGCCTGAAAGAATTCAACCTGAGGTCTTCTGTATCAGTCATACCCAATTCAGACTGCCGTGAACCATTAGCACTAAGAGTTTGAAGATCCTCTGATTCAGCCTTCGTGTCTTCCAGCAATGCAGTTTGCCATAGAACTTCACGATTAACACGACCAATATCTTCCAGAACATTTTTACTTCCATTCCCGAATTCAGTGAGCAATGCAGTTACCCAACGACTATCTTTGGATGCAGCAAGAAATAACAGGAATTCAACAAGTGACAGGGAAGAAAATATAACAGGATCTGGGCTGGCCTTAGGGTCCAGCAAAAAGGTTCCAGAGACGGCATTGATCAGAGTCAAAGTTTCCTTCAGATGCTCTCGCAGTGAAGAACAAATAGCACGAGCCAAAGGAGTAGAATGATGCTGGGTAAAACACTTGAATACCATTGTGCCATGCAAGGCAATAGGCATTCCCTCTGATGACTGAGTAATACTCGGGCGTAAAAGGAGCTTCAGTAAAGCTTCAATACCAGATCTTTCCACAAATAATCGACATGTCTCAGAATTATCCATTGTCCTGTGAACAAGCACTATCACATGAAAGATGCAAAGCTGCATACATTGTTCATCAGTTACACCTTGAAGATCAGAATCTGCTGCACTGATTTGAGAGCAACCAGCTGAGTTTTCCTTCTCAGATTCAGCAGAATCCATATCCATTGAATCACCTCCATCAAGTTTCCCGGATGACCCAGAACACTTGGAGTCCCCAAGCACTGCTATCTTATTAATTATTTCAATAATCAAATCAACCCCAATCGCTCTCAATGAAGATACATGCCGAAATAGCTCTTCCAAAGCATTTGCGAGAGGAATAATGCCTTCATTCACAGCCATCACATACTTATTGTCGGTGAAAATGTCAACAAGGAAGCGTAAAGCACAAGCTTCTTTCACAGCATCCAGGCCCTTGGGATTAAGGCAAATGGCACCAAGACCATTGGGAATACAAGTAATGGCTTTGGAAGAAGGAAGTACCCCAGAGACCACTGATGACAGGAATGCAGAAGGAAGACCTAAGTCATACAAAACATTGAAACACGTTGGGTCTTTGTGAATCATTTCACTCATAAGAGTCACAGCTGAGGAGTAGATCTCACTTCCAAACTTTTCCTTGTTATTGAAAATTATCAACAAGGTCGGAGTCAGAGAAACATCATAAGTGTTCTGTGATCTGGCAGAATTTGCTGTGCCATAAGTGGCAGAACCGAGTGCTTTCAGCAATGTCCTAACCAATCTCTTCTGAGTGTAAGCCTGATCACTACTGTACTTAGGACATTCACCAATGACCATAGAACTATCCTGTGATCCAGTAAAATCAATCACTCGATGTACTTCAATTTGCAATCTATGAACCAGAAGCTCTACTCCACCTAAATCTCTGAAAAGCGTAACTGCTGTATTACTGTAGTCCATGAGCTTCTGTAAAGTTTTTACAGCTAAACACACAAGATGCAACCGAGTAGGATCTGAATCTTCTAAGAGTGGTAAAAAGGTTGGTACCATCCCAGATCCCCGAACAACACTTCCAGTACTAGAAGAAGATATGACATGAAGCAAGTAAAATTGCAGCAGCGCTTCAACAAAGGCAACAGATGATAAATCAACAGGGTTATTCAATGACATTATCGCTCTTTGCAGTACATTAAGGAGAATCATGCGATTACCACCTGCAAAACTGATGCTTGACCCACTCAATATTCGTGCTCTTTCATGAGATGCCGAAAATGCAGCTAGCTGAGCCCCCAAAGCAGTCATTGCAAGGGTTCTGATGGTTCCTGAGATTTCCTCTTCAGATCTAACGATTCTAATCAACTCATTTGTATATTCTGGCTCATTAGCAAAAAATGAAACAAGCTCATCATGTGAATCACTAGACTGTACAAGCACAATAAAAGCAAGTAAACAAATTTTGCTGTAAAGCCTGCATATTCTGGAGGAACGGAAAGCACGGGCATATCTGATTCTCGTCAGTAATGGAAATCTGAGCTCCAAAGGTACATTATACTGCTGAACACACAACTTCATAAGTGACAAATCATCTTCTTCCCGTAAATGAAGATCAGGGATGTGAATCACACGTGTTCCAGAAGAGACTGAGCCATCAATAGCTTCAACTTGGCTTGAAGAATTTGTACCACGCAACTCAAAGTAAAGTGTTGATCCAGCACGATACTGCAACTGGTCACAATCATTAAGTACCTCAGATGGAAACAGGCATAATCCATCCTCCTGAGACCTCTCATAAAGAGTGACACATGAATACAAACCCAGGCCTTCTTCTTTGCTGCCCCAACCTTGTGCAAGGGATAAGAGACAACTGTTCACTGAGCCACATCCAACCAGCTTTCCACTGACATGCAGTTTTGAAGGAGTTATTTTCACAAGTGCAGAAAGAGCTTCCAGAGCTGCTATGAGAATTTCAGGATCTGTTGAAGCAAGCAAGAGCTTGAAATGCTGTAAAGAAAGCAATAAAGTTAGAAATCTGTAAACTTGAACTAAAAGCACAAATGTAATACTACAGCATAACATCAGATCAAATACTTCTAGTGGGAGGTTACAACAAATTATTTTCCAGACTTCGGGTGTAGTACAGTACATTACATAAAAGTATTCTACAGCAGGATTTCTATCATTTTCAGTCACCACCTTACCTCTATAACACTGAAAGAACTTTTGTTGTGGCAATTTTCAAGGATGATCTGCATCACTCTAAGAATTTGCAAGACAGCCTGTTTGGGAAATGGACTGGCATCTCCTAAAATATCATCAGACAAAAGGAGCCCAGCTCTAGAACATAAATAGGTCTTGAAATAAGTATCAAAATGTAGAAATAGAGGTCTCCAGTGGTGAAAATTTCCCTGAAACAGAGGTAAGAAATGAGTGCAAACAAATAAATGAAACAGAGGAAATATATTAACTGAAAATCTTGACCAACCTTTCCATACTCCCAGCGAAAACCAGAAAGAGGTATTTCTATATCCTGTAATGGGCACTGAATCACCTTGTCGATAAAAGCTTTTATTCTTGGAGGCTGCAAAACACAACGCAGTCAAGGAATATTAGCTTATCCATGAAATGACAATATTCGAGATTACCAATTCAAATCCACAATACACATTGTCATTATAGATCTCAAACTTCAAACAATTCCTAAGACTTGGATTTCTAAGATTAAATAAATAAACTTAATCTAATTGTCATAATCAGTTTAAGAAAGTTAACAGTGGTCTAAACCTGATATATAGTAAAACACAATTAAAAGTCATTATTTTTGCGCTCAAACATGAATAAAATATAATGAAGTTTAAAAGTTTATACTTTATATGTACAGGTACTTGTGCCAAAAAAACATGTGTGGAGGTGGACCTACCATCCAGCCTGGCTTTTCACTTTAAATTGACCAAGATAGAAATCAGAACTGTCAAGATTACTCTCCAAGTAGTTTCAACCATTTAAACATTAAAAAAAAAAAAAAACAGTTATATGTAGACCCTCTCTTTTTTTTCACCTCATAAGCAACACACTTAGCAACGGTTGCACCCTTTATTGTTTAAGATACATAGTTTTCATGGAAAAATAGCCTTTGTACCGTCGACAGCCCCCCCCCCCCCCCCCCCCCAAAAAAAAAACTACCACCACCACAAAATAAGAAAAAGTTTTTACTAGTGACGCCGCTCTATCAAGTTCTGTAAATGTTGTTGCATCCACTTAATATCAAAGGAATGCCAGCATATAAATACAATTGAATTACTAGATTCATCTGAACGGAAAGGTGCATAGTAGTACGTACTTATGCATATTTCATGTTATAATTTCTGCATTTCACAAGCTAATTTTCCATATAGATTTTCATTATAGACAAACCCAAGAGAAAAACTCATACTTTATTTGCATAGCACAACAAGTGGAAGGTAGTCATTCTTGTTACATCTGACAATCTGAGGAACACAACATAATGAGATTTCTTGTTCCATTCACCATAAGAATTGTCATAGCACTACATCTTTCCACTTCACAAAAATCTAGAGCTTAGTTTCCTAGTCGTATTCAAGCAAGCTTTCATAGCTGATTTTACCTCCATCATTCTTGAAATTTCATTGTAAGGGATGAACATCAATATCATAACAACAAAAACATAAACAACAACAAAAAATCATATAACCTTGATAAAATGGATAATTAACGCACAAACTAACAATAGTCTATATGCATTATGCAATAGATTCCCCTCTCTTCTCCAAACACATACCAAACTAAGCTTAACAGTGAAATTGTCTTAATGCATTTCGTAGATTAATGAAATGGAACACACCACTATGCTAAACCTATTGCCTAGAAACCTCAGTGCCCAGACATAAAATAACTGATTAGGATTTAAATTAACCTCGTAGCAAACCCTATAACAAAATCCAAGAGCATTAATCCAGGGCATATAAATCAAATAGAAGCGCATAAAAGAGTAGAAATTTAGTTTAAGGAAAACATACGGGCTCTGAATCGAGTTTAACCGTGGGGCCAATAGCCCCTTCACTAGAAAGGAGTTGACGAAGCCTGGAAGGCAAGCTCGATCTTATGCTCGCCATTTTCGGTCACCGTCTACTAGACTGTAGACAGTAAAGACACAGCGAACGAGAAAAAATATCGTCAGAACCTAATCATCTGAATAAACAAATAACAACGAAATTCGAAAATAAAACCAAAAACCTAAAAATCAATTGAATTGAATAACAGAAAAACAATAGAATGTAGACTTACTATCAAAAAGCCCGGCGATGCTTGCACATCAAACCGGTTTTCACTGTACAGAAACGAAATGAAAATCTGTATAGAGAGAGTGTGTGATGAAGATATGTAGAATCGGCTACGGGAAACACAAGAACAAAGGAATGGTGGGTTTAATTTGTTTTGTGTGGCGAAGTTGTTCTTGCTGTAACCCTGGAAAAAGCAAAGGGCTCAAACCTTACACACATCGCGAAGCGTCATTATGAAGGCGGTTTTGCAATTGAGTCCCTCGAATTATACTTTATTCGATTTACGTTTTTTCACCGTCATTGACTTTCTATTTATTTATTAATTAAAAATTGCTTTAAAAATAATGAAAACTCTTCTTTCGATATTTTATTTACTTATTATATCTATATATTGTTTTTAATTATTATATTTTATTCTTTAATTAAAGTGTATTTGGCAGTCATCTATCCGAAAAAGTAGCTTCTTTCCATAGGTTAATTGTTACTTTTCAAAAAATTAAAAAAAAAATTGTTTATATTATTATATTATTATTCTTTTTAACTTGTAATTCGCTACCTATATCTTATTATCTAGATTATTATTAGAGCAGCGCTATTATCACTCGAAACATTACTAAGGACACCCGATTCTCAAAAAAATTGATAGTAAAAATCCTATTATGCCCCCACCTTTAAATTTACACCCACACTAGTTCAATCAATTAATTTTGCTAAGTTCATCCAAGACCATTACTAAGCCCACCCAAAATTATTACTGCATACACCAAAAAATGAAAAAATAAATTTAGCGTACGCCCTGGATCTTCCAACTAAGATCGACACATGGTGATAAGTTCGAAACAATGAAAAAATAAATGCGTACGCCCTTGATCTTCCCACTGAAATCAACACATAATGATAAGTTCGAAACAATGCTCAAGGATAAACCACTGTGTTAGATTCCAAGCTTGCCAGATGTGAAATGAATTTATATATCCATATCTTCTTGTATTGACAAGTGTTCGTCTAGCAACAATCCATAATGATTCAATATTGTGTTTGAAGGAAAAATTTCTAAGATGTTCGAGATTGAACAAATGCTCTTGTTCGACATCGAACTCAAAAGTTATAAAAATTCTGAGTAATGTGTCTGACATCCAAACAATTTTTTCTTAGTATGAGAGGCTTAATATATCTTTTTCTTTATTAATTATTGAATTCAAGAAAAAAAGAAAAACAAATGAATGGATGGCGTGAGAAATCAAATTTGTTAAATTTTCAAACTCATGCATACCAAATAAATAATTACTCCATCCGCGTGCGTTGACAAAGATGGAAGATTTTTTATTTCTTCTTCTGAATCCCAATCCCCCAGGCTGTAGCATTGAGTTTGGGGTGTGGTTTTCAACCCTACAAAAGATGTAGATGGCAAAAACTGTAAATAGTTTTGGGTGGAGTTAGCAATTTAGCAAAATAAATTGGGTGGATTATTGTGGATCTAAATTTAGAGGTAAGGGTAGAACATAAATTTTACTATCAATTATTTTGATAATTGGGTGCCCATGGCAATGTTTTGAGTGACAATAGCGTCGCCTTTATTATTACTCTTTTTCGCGTGTCTACTCTAAAACACAAATCGCTAAAAGGATATGGAGTAAAATGTTTAAATAAAAAATAATATTGGATTAATTAAAATGATAGTGGTATAGTGAATTATCATAAATAATTTGTAATATAAACAAAAAATAATTTTTAATAAAAAGTAATAATATTTTTAATAAACAGTGATAATTATTGAGAAAATATAAAAACAATCTTATATGAGATGATTTAATGCAAGTGTTACTTTGATTATTATACAAGTTGATATCTTGTACATCCGAATGTACGCGTGAATTACATTAAATAATAATAATATATGACAAAATCTATTGTGAGACGTTATAAATATGAGACGGTTTGTGAGACGTGTTATAGTATGTATATTATGTAGATAAAGTATGCTTAGAGGTTGTTATGATAGATAATGAATTAAAGTATGATTTTAAGGTGTTATAATATGATTCATTTTTTACATACTGTAACAATAATTAAGCATATTTTACCTATGTAATAAACATACTTTAATACTGGATCGACCCGTCTCACAACCGTCTCACCAAAAATTCATCTCACAAGAGAGTTTCTCATAATATATTTTTCAACTCACTATTTATTAAAATATTATACATTTTAATATCCATACAAAAAAAAAAACATCAACATTAATGCGTAGGGAGTAATATATTTTTATTCATTATTTTATAAGGTCTGAATGTAGTGTACGAATTTGAATTGATACATGCCTTATTATTATACTAATATATGAAACACTTTCCATATTTATTTTTAAAAAATACCCAACACCTTCTTATTAAAAAAATATATGTATTATCTCACCAATTTAATTTTACTTTATTTTAATTTATATATAATCTTTTTTTTCTTTTTTTTAAGGGAATTTCCTTTGAAGTCGATTCACCATTCATCCTATTTTAGCAAAATTATGTTTTAGTACGTAAAAAATTATTACTCTTCTTAATGAAAAATATTACCTATCTCAACAAGAATATAAAAATTTATAATACATCATAATTAGAATAATAATATTTTTCATTCACGAGAACAATATTTCATATCTCAAAAGAGTAAATTTTCATATATTAAAATGTAATCGGTAAATCAGAGTGCAATAATTTAATTTAAGGGGGTAATGTTTTTCAAATGAGTAATAGTTCATCCCTCTTAAGAGTAACATTTTTATGGCAAATTCTTTTGTGCATCCACATCTAGAACTTATTACACTAATGAATAAAAGCTTATACACTTTGTTAGCGAATCTTCTATTCGTTCTTTTTAATAAAAAATTTATTATAACACAAGTTATATCTTTATTAAGAAACTTATATATACTATTAAATAAAAATTATAGTTGGTCTCTTGTGCACCGGGTGCACAAAGTGTTCAAGGTTATAACATAACGGGTGTTCATTTTAATTATAAATGTATTATTTCATGAAAGAGTCGGTTAAAATATAAATGATATTAATGTTTGAGTAAAAAAATTATTTTTATTTCAAAAAATTAAGGGTATAAGTTTCTATATTAAAGCATGCAATATTTAATATTAAAGGGTACAACTGTAGAAGGACGTCGAATCTGGGCGCATGTGTGCACATAATATCAACTCATATTTTTTATATATTAAAGAGTACTCCATCCGTCTCACATCAATGCTTACGCTTCCTTTGTAAATTACAAAGGAAGTGTAAGCATTGGTGTGGGACAGAGAGAGTAATCGATAAATCTGCATATGTGAACCCAATTCACACAAGTGTTTACTCTTTCTTACACTACAAAAAAAGAATTTTTTAGCAACCGAATTTACCAACGGAATTCAATCCGTTGGTAATTACCAATGGATTAGCAACAAAAATAATATTTTTATTTTAGCAACGGAATGCCAACAGATTTATTCTCTATTTTAGCAATGGAATTCAATCCGTTGGTAATTACCAACGGATTACCAAGGGAATCATTATATAAACTACCAACAGAGTTATTAGCAACGCATTACCAACGGAATTATTTACCAACGAAATTGATTTTTCATTGCTAAAAATTTACCAACCACCACTTTACCAATAGAATTTTACTAACGGATTCCATTGCTAATCCGTTGGTATGCCAATTTAACAATAGAATTAAGATTTTTACCAACGGAATATTTCGTTGGTAAAAAATAATTTTTTTTGTAGTGTTATTATTATATTACCAATGTATATCCCCATAGTATTTTGAATCTTTATTTTTCAATCATCCTTTGTGCACATACGATTAGTTTCTCAATTATGATATAGATGATCCATTGAAAATGAATAATTAAAAATTTGAAAATGATTAAATTAAGAGTGATTTTAGGGTGCACCGATGCATCTTATAATTGATGGGTTAAAAATAGGATGTGGTGGGTAGACATTAAAAAAAAACTAATTATTTTATTTAATTTGATGGTGGAGATTAAATTAAAATTTAATGTAATGATTAAGATCGTCTAGGTGCACTGATGCACCAGGTACACAACAGTTTGACTCTTAAATTAAATGCTTGTCTCATTTCCTCTCTATAGGAGGCAGCATACCCTATGTGCTCGTTTGCTTGCATGTATTAAGGGGGGATTGATACACAATACCTCGTAATACCACGTCTGTCTCGATGTATTAATAATACTTGGTCAAAGGTATTAAAATCCCCCTATATTAATAATATCATTCCTTTGGTATTGTGTATCCCACCTCAAGAGGTGGGATACACAGTACCACCATTTAATACCTAGGTATTAAATGTAATTTTACCATTGTACCTTTATCTAATAATAATAATTATTATTATATTAATAATAATAATTAATATAATAATTAATTAATAATAATTGATAATAAATAATATTAATATAATAATGATTAATAATTATTATTAATAAATAATAATAATATTAAAAAAATAATAATAATAGTAATAATAATAATTAAAATAATTAATAATATTATTATTATTAATAAAAATAGTAATAATAGTAATAATAATAATTATAAATAATAATAATAATTAATAATTTGTATTTTCTAAATCAATAGAAATGCATTTTAAACATTTGCGTATATTTAAGCAAATTGTTGTTCAGAATGGTTTAGTGATATCAAAACCAAAAATGGAAATATTCAAGACCAAGATTAGATTTTTAGGCCATAATATAGAAAAAGGAAATATAATTCCTATTAATAGAAGCATAGATTTTGCTGACAAATTTCCAGATATGATAACAGATAAAACCCAATTACAAAGGTTTTTAGGAAGCCTTAATTATATTGCTCCCTATTATAAAAATTTGGCTAAAGATGCAGCTATCTTATATGATAGGTTAAAGAAAAACCCTAAGGTATGGACTAATAGTCATACAGAGGCAGTCAAAAAGATTAAATCTAAGGTTAAATCATTACCATGTTTAATGATTAGTAACCCTAATTGGAATAAATTTATAGAAACAGATGCTTCTGATATAGGATATGGTGGTATACTCACTCAAATAGACCCTGTTAATAAACAGAAACATTTAGTAAGATTCCATTCGGGAAAATGGAACAATGCTCAGAAGAATTATGCAACAATAGCTAAAGAGATTCTTGCTATTGTTAAATGTGTTTTAAAATTTCAAGATGATTTATATAATCAAAAATTTACTGTTATTACAGATTGTAATGCGGCTAAATTTATGTTTAATAAAGATTTTAAACATGATGTATCAAAGCAAATGTTTGCTAGATGGCAGGCTCATTTAGCCCCATTTGATTTTGATATTGTTTATAAAAGAGGAGAAGATAATAATCTTCCAGATTTTTTAACTAGAGAATATTTCTCATAATTTTCTGTTTATTATTGCAGATATGAGTGATAGAGGCAGAGGATCTTCCTCTTATAGGGGAAGAGGTGGAAGAGGATTACGACCTCCAAACCAAAATTATTCTGGAGGAAGAGGATCATATTCCTCAAATACTCCTCAAACAGGAAGAGGAAAGAACAAAGTTCCAGAAGTTATACTTCAACAAGGGAATAAAAAGCTTGTAACAATGAATATGTTACAAGGAGACTATGCTGAATATGAAGCATGGTTAAAATCCAAAAAGGTTGGTGAATCATCATCAAGTAATACTGGAGATGATAAACAGGCTGAAATACCTACTTATTCCAAAATAGTGGAAAAAGAGGAATCTGATGTGGGATTCTATAAGAAAGAAAGTAGAGAAATCATATTTCTCTTAGGAAAAGAAGATATGGACTGGATTGATAATACATGGGATTTAATGGAAAGATATATTGATAATAATAGTATCCCCTTTAAGACTTATAAATTGAGAGGATATTATGAACACATTCTGATGCAAAGTGGTTCTTGTGATATCCAACACTTTCATGGGAACAATCCTAAAGTTTATAACTTTAGCAAAATCATTATAGAAAGGGTTATATCCTTAAAAGAATGGGGTATTTCACCATTTAGAGAAAAAGAAGTGACAAATAATGACACTAAGGCAGTAATGAGATATAATTACTGGGATTACATTGATTCATTTAAAATGGTCATGTTTTACGAAAATGACAAACATAAACATACATGGTTTGTCAAAGTTTGCTCAAATGTTTATAACAGAAGTATTCCTTACTGGTTCATTAACTGGTTTCATTATTTTGGTGCATCACCAAATATTCTTCCAGAACATATCAAGGAAGTTTTTGATAGATGGGTAGATGTTTCTCCCAGATTTCTAAAAGAACAAGAGTCAAATCTCTTTATAGAAGGAATAACATCTTGTTTCTTCTTTATTGAATTTTCGATACCTTGGATTGTCAAATGGACACCAGAATTTGGATACAATAATATTGGAATACCTTGTCCTCATAGGACATTTCATGTAAAATTCTGGGATAAAATGCTGGAAATTGATCCAACAACCCAAAAAATAAGAGGAGATGAAACTTTCTGTCTGATAGAAAGCAAAGTTTCGGAATATGAACAACAAAAGAGATTAATACATTCTCCTTCTCCATTTGATTTTATAATAAAGAAATAAAAAATGAAGTCAGAAAATTTGACTCAAAAGCAGATGATATCTTCTTACCTTGCAGAGGTACAAAGAGATCTATTATCTCATTTTAATAAAGAAACAAAAAGTGGATCTATAACCTCCGATTATATGCAAGATGCACAAGATCCAAATGAGATGAATATAGATGATATATTTGCAGCAATGACTGACACTTTGGTAGAAAAATTGCTATCAGAAGAAGAAAAATCTTCAGATAAATCAATGAATTCAAGAAAATAAGCCAGAAAGAGAGATGACGTCATTGCATACGTCAAAAACAGTGGATATGATGTCATGGATTACGTCATAACCAGACAAGATACTGTTCATCAACAGTAAAGCAGCCAGACAGGAAACTGTTCATCTACAGGAATAATACTGTGCAAGCCGAAAATTTTGGCTTTTTACTGTTCATTCACGCGTTTTCTACTGTTGGGACGCGTTTTCATTTTGTATATATAGGATTGAAGTTTTCATTTAGAGAGCATCGATCAGAATTCCCCCTTCTCTGATCATAAGCTAGCAGCTCATGTGTTGAGCATTTTCCTTTCATATTGTAATATAAATCCTGTAATAATTCTGAAGAAGCAATAAATATTGTAAGTATTTTAATTATTTATAGTTTTAATTTTTATTGTTTAATTAATTTAAATTATGTTCATGGTTAGCCTTATAGGCTAAACCAATATGTGTTAATCCATAACTGCTATTTACTGTTTACATGGTTATAATAACATAACTGTTTATGATGTTATTAATATGGTAATTTGAAGATTAAGATCATAATGAATTATAATCTTATAAGGTTAGATGTGATAGACAGGCATTGTATTCAGATTAATCTAAAAATATGTAGACACTAGTCTGTAAGTCCCGCTTCAGCCGTTGATGAAGGCGTTTAGGGCATGCTTAGGTGCGTTTTATTTTTAGAATAATTTGGTATTAAGTTGCCAGTCTATATTTAATTCTGTAAAGTTCCTTATTAGATTTTATAACGAATTTTGATCTTGATTAAAGAGTTCCATTTTAAATAAGATCCTGTTCAGAGATGGTATCAGAGCCATGGACTTAGTAATTAGTATGTTATTGGATTAACACATTTTTATCATGAATATCATGAACTTATTTAAGAATAATGATTATAGTATTAAAAATACTATGTGTCAAGAGTATGATATACCTCAGAACTTAGATCTACTTAATAAGTGGACTATTCCTAAGATTAATCCCAGGATGATATATAAAATAGGGACTTTTGATATAATCAGTCTTAGACAAGTAGTTAAAACTACTGAGGAATCGATATCTCTTAATAATAATGAGATGAGAATCAGATTATTATCTGAAAAAAATATAAGTCTATATAGACATACTCATAAATTTCTTCATATAGGATTAGTGCAGATTGCATTCAAACCTTTAACATTAAAAGGTCTTCCAGAAAGCTTTATAGCAGCTTTACGTGATGGAAGAAATTTAAATTGGAAACAATCTTTAATGGGTATTATAGAATCCACATATAGGATTAGTGCAGATTGCATTCAAACCTTTAACATTTAAATTTCTTCCATCACGTAAAGCTGCTATAAAGCTTTCTGGAAGACCTTTTAAAGTTAAAGGTTTGAATGCAATCTGCACTAATCATATATGAAACAATAATAAACTCACTATAAGGAGTAAAAATATCATTCTCCCAGAATTTTACATGAAATGTCCTATGAAGACAAGGTATTCCAATATTATTTCTGGTGTCCATTTGACAATCCAAGGTATCGAAAATTCAATAAAGAAGAAACAAGATGCTATTCCTTCTATAAAGAGATTTGACTCTTGTTCTTTTAGAAATCTGGGAGAAACATCTACCCATCTATCAAAAACTTCCTTGATATGTTCTGGAAGAATATTTGGTGATGCACCAAAATAATGAAACCAGTTAATGAACCAGTAAGGAATACTTCTGTTATAAACATTTGAGCAAACTTTGACAAACCATGTATGTTTATGTTTGTCATTTTCGTAAAACATGACCATTTTAAATGAATCAATGTAATCCCAGTAATTATATCTCATTACTGCCTTAGTGTCATTATTTGTCACTTCTTTTTCTCTAAATGGTGAAATACCCCATTCTTTTAAGGATATAACCCTTTTTATAATGATTTTGCTAAAGTTATAAACTTTAGGATTGTTCCCATGAAAGTGTTGGATATCACAAGAACCACTTTGCATCAGAATGTGTTCATAATATCCTCTCAATTTATAAGTCTTAAAGGGGATACTATTATTATCAATATATCTTTTCATTAAATCCCATGGATTATCAATCCAGTCCATATCTTCTTTTCCTAAGAGAAATATGATTTCTCTACTTTCTTTCTTATAGAATCCCACATCAGATTCCTCTTTTTCCACTATTTTGGAATAAGTAGGTATTTCAGCCTGTTTATCATCTCCAGTATTACTTGATGATGATTCACCAACCTTTTTGGATTTTAACCATGCTTCATATTCAGCATAGTCTCCTTGTAACATATTCATTGTTACAAGCTTTTTATTCCCTTGTTGAAGTATAACTTCTGGAACTTTGTTCTTTCCTCTTCCTGTTTGAGGAGTATTTGAGGAATATGATCCTCTTCCTCCAGAATAATTTTGGTTTGGAGGTCGTAATCCTCTTCCACCTCTTCCCCTATAAGAGGAAGATCCTCTGCCTCTATCACTCATATCTGCAATAATAAACAGAAAATTATGAGAAATATTCTCTAGTTAAAAAATCTGGAAGATTATTATCTTCTCCTCTTTTATAAACAATATCAAAATCAAATGGGGCTAAATGAGCCTGCCATCTAGCAAACATTTGCTTTGATACATCATGTTTAAAATCTTTATTAAACATAAATTTAGCCGCATTACAATCTGTAATAACAGTAAATTTTTGATTATATAAATCATCTTGAAATTTTAAAACACATTTAACAATAGCAAGAATCTCTTTAGCTATTGTTGCATAATTCTTCTGAGCATTGTTCCATTTTCCCGAATGGAATCTTACTAAATGTTTCTGTTTATTAACAGGGTCTATTTGAGTGAGTATACCACCATATCCTATATCAGAAGCATCTGTTTCTATAAATTTATTCCAATTAGGGTTACTAATCATTAAACATGGTAATGATTTAACCTTAGATTTAATCTTTTTGACTGCCTCTGTATGACTATTAGTCCATACCTTAGGGTTTTTCTTTAACCTATCATATAAGATAGCTGCATCTTTAGCCAAATTTTTATAATAGGGAGCAATATAATTAAGGCTTCCTAAAAACCTTTGTAATTGGGTTTTATCTGTTATCATATCTGGAAATTTGTCAGCAAAATCTATGCTTCTATTAATAGGAATTATATTTCCTTTTTCTATATTATGGCCTAAAAATCTAATCTTGGTCTGGAATATTTCCATTTTTGGTTTTGATATCACTAAGCCATTCTGAACAACAATTTGCTTAAATATACGCAAATGTTTAAAATGCATTTATATTGATTTAGAAAATACAAGAATATCATCAATATAAACAATAATAAACTCACTATAAGGAGTAAAAATATCATTCATAATCTTCTGAAATTCAGAAGGAGCATTCTTCAAACCAAATGGCATAACATTCCATTCATAATGACCTATTGGTACATTAAAAGCAGTTTTGTATCTGTCAGATTTATTAATCTGAATTTGCCAATAACCAGATTTTAAATCAAATTTAGAGAATATGAGACTATCATATAATCTATCAAGCAAATCCTTTTTATTAGGAATGTGATGTCTAATCCATTTTAACACCTTATTAAGGGGTTTATAATTAATAACGAGTCTAGGAACTCCTTTTTCTATCTCAGAGTGTTTATTAACATAAAAAGCAGTACATGACCAAGGCGACTGAGAAGGGCTTATTAAACCCTTTTGTAATAAGGAATCAATTTCCTTTTTACATAACTCTAGATATTCTGAGTTCATTTGACATGGTCTAGCTTTTGTAGAAATATAATCCTCTTTAAATGTTTCCTCATAAGGAAGTGAAACAATATGTTTATTCCTATCCCAAAAAGCATTAGGATGATCATTGCAAATATCTAATGCAAATTCATTCTTTAAAATGCTAATTTTATCCTGTAATTTAGGATTATTTAATTTTTCTTCAATAGTAATCATACTAATTTCTTGTTTTAAGAAATTAATTTGATTCTGTTTAGCCTTGATATTATCATATAAATTATGTAATTCCTTTATAAAAGGTTCAGTAATAAATTCTAAGAAAATATCATTTCCTTTATAAGTTCCCATTATACCCCTTTTATCAATATTTTTTATAGGGTATATCATATTAAGAAATGGAGTACCAAGTATAACTTGATTATTAATATTTTTCACAAGTATAAAACTTTGTGAAATACATGTGTTATTAACACAAACATAAGCTTTAGGAAGCTTATAATTAATTTGGAGTTTATCTCCTCCTGCATGATACAAGTTATGACTTGTTTTTTCAAAGTATCTTGTGGGTATTAACCCTTCTTGAATAACATTTAAATCTGCACCGCTATCAACAAGAGCAGTAAATGTCTTTGTATAATGATTATCAATTAATAATGATATTTTTATATACCATTTTTGTGATATTACCATTTCAATGGTAGATAAAAATTTATTATCAATCATTATATCATCCTTATTATTTTCTTGAGGAATAGCAATATTATTCATTCTAGAATTTTCTAACCTAGTAATTCTAGATTCTTGAATAATATTCTTATTCTTCAATGTTTTAATTTCTTCTTTGAGATTATTAATCTCTTTATGAAGATCTTGAAGAGATATTTCTCCTTTATTCTGATATTTATCTTTTAACTGACTCATAACTTCAGCCATACTATAACCTTTATTTTTATTTAAAATATCATTTGAAAATTCATTTTCTCCCTTATTAGAGGATGAAGCTCCATCATTGAAAGAAATTTCATCAATAATTTGTGTTTTCAATAATGGGTCTTTGATCATTTTTAATAAATCAAAAAGATTTTCATTATTTAAAACATTTATAGAAATGTCTGAAAATTGTGACATAATTTTATAAAATTCTGACTGGTTTATATTATTAATCTCTTTAGGACATATAAATCCTTCTTGACAAGGTTTGCATATTTCTGATTCTGATTCAGATTCAAAAATATCTGTATCATCAAGATTATTAATCTCTTCTTCTGATTCAGAAGTATTTGAAGAATCTGAAGATGATTTTTCAGCTTCAATTTTTTCTTCCAAAGATTACAATATAATTGCTTTAATATCATCAGGGATTTCAAGAGAATTTATTCTCTTTTTAGTCCAACAGAATTTCTTAGTATGACCAGGTTTACCGCATAATTTGCAATATCTATTCATTTTTCTTTTAAAAAATCTAGGAGGTTTTTTCTTATCTCTTTCCTCCTTTCTCTTATCTTTCTTTTCTCTTTGTTTAGAAGAATATTTTCTTCTTTTCTTAGGTATATAAACCTTATCTTTTTTACTAGTTTTACTAGTTGAAGGATTATCAATACCAAATTGTTGACAAAATTCACCTAATTGCTTTTTCTCATTTAGGCTTTGTCTTTTAATTTGCTGATTTAGCTTTATTTCATTGCATAAAGCTAATCCTTCTTGTATACAGGTATCTATGAGAGATCCATATGTATACTGATTGTAATCAATAGAGATATTATCTTTCTTTAACGTTTTACGTACTCTTTCAGCAAATAAGCTGGGAAGACCATCAATAAATTTTGATTTCCAATGAATGTTATTACATTCTGGAAGTTCCATAACTCTGCTTAAGAAAGTATCTTTATACCATCTGAAATCAGACAGAGTTCTACATCTCATAGTTTGTAACAGTGTACGAATAGTATCACTATTGTCACTGAAACGACCAGTAAAATGTTCAATAATGTTGATTGCAAGTGTATAAACTGCATTTTCAACCATTATATTATCACCCTCTTGTTTAACAGTATTAATGATGCTATTACGATCATTAAGAGATAAATAATTATCCCACCAGCCTTTAAGCTGTCCTGTAAAACCAGCAACAATCATTGAAGCAATAGTTTTATCTGTATTATTGCTGTTTTTACATATAGTGGAATACATCAACATACGATGTACAGTATTATAAATCTGTTTATTAGAAAATCCATCAATATTCCATTCATAAATTTTATTACCAAAATAACTGATATCAATAGTATCAGCATACTCCTCATGTAGAACATCCATAGGAGTAGGTCTAGAATAATAAAATTTATTTTGGATAGGCTTATCAGCCCATTTTGTGTTCATTTTATTAATCTGATTTTTGAAAACTTTTTTAAAATCATTATTATTTATTAAATCAGAAAATAACTCTTTATCAAGAGTTTTTATACTAAGTTTATCAAACTTTTCTTGCAACAATTTTTCTAATTCAAAAAGAGGTTGCATTTTGAAATTCGAAATAATTGGAGGAGGCTGAAAGCTTGGTATAGCTTCCTTTTTATTATCTATAATTACTTCAGATTGAATATTAAGACTTGTAGAAGCCTTATTCTGATCTGTATAATAATAATAATTAATAATATTATTATTATTAATAAAATAGTAATAATAATTAAATAATAATAATAATTAATAATATTATTATTATTATTAATAAAAATAAAAATAATAATAATAATTAATAATTATAATAAATAATATTAATAATAATAATTAATAATATACATTGATAATTAAAATTAATAATTAATAATAAAAATAATACTTTATAATAATAATAATAATAATAATAACAAACACAACAAAAACAATAAGGGTAAATATGTCATTTTACTTATTATCTGATTTGTTAATACTCAATAACAAACATAAAATAACTAATACCTAGTTATCAACAATCCCATTTTTTCATCATACCATACAACAATACAATTAATCACAAGTCAAACAAATCTCATTATACACAATACCTTTATATCTCATACCCATAAGCAAACGACCTCTATATGTCCATAAAATCTAATATGCTATACAAAAATTAAATAAAAAAATGCTCTAATTTCAATTTAATGATATTTGAGAGGATGCTAAAGTTTTTTTTAGAACTCAACAAAGCTTTATTAATCATCTAGCATCTAAAGAATCAACATAATCCAAAAGAGATAGCGGGATGCCATAATAAAAAAATCTGGACAACACATAATTGAAAGCATATTAAGCTAATTTATGGGCTAAGAAGTTAGTTGTGCGATGTACCCAGCAGAATGAGCTTTTCCAAAAAGATGAAGTTAGAGTGATGACATCTTTAACGATCGAGCCAAAATAGGATATGTCCACCTTTGGTTGATCCAAAGCATGGTAGAGAACAAGTGAGTCCATTTCTAACACAATCTGGCTGATATTCTGGTCCCAAGCAAGTTGTAATCCACGACGTGCAGCCAGCGCCTCAACAATTTCAACAGAGGATTCTGTATTGAAAAGCTTCAAGACACATTCCAATCCACATTGCGAGCAACACCCCCAATATCAGTTCCCACACCACTTACAATTGAAGCATCATTATTAATATATTTAACATCTAAACTTGGAGGTGCCCACAAATATTAGGCTTGATGGTATCCCCCTTGGGATAGACATATTTAGCTTTCTAATACTCTTCAAGGAGTTCCAAACCCATAGAGAACAAATGATGTGGGTTGTGTTCTTTTTTTTTCTCAAAAACAAAGAGATTACGAGCAAAACATATACATCAAAGTAAGATACCAAATTAAAATAGCATCTTTGCTTATGGTCGCTGCTCTTCCAAAAGGTATCCAACGAGTCATTCAATAGCTGCAACTGATCATTGTTTGGGAGATCAAGGTGGAGTGGAGAAAGAAGTCAAAATTTCTTTACCCATGGGCAATCTTGAAACACATGCTCTGATTCCACCCCACTTCTGCATCTACTACACATAGGGTCAACATCCACAAATCGCCTAATCAAATTGGTATTTAAGGTACAATACCTTTATAACATCTCTACACGAACATTTGAATTTTAGATAGGACATCTAAAGACCAAACCCATCTCTAGCGCGAATTCATAGCCACATTCAGATTTATTTCATCTTCTTCTATGTTTTCAAAACTTGACAAATAGCCTATTTTAACTGAGTAAATTCTATTTTTTTATGTGCCTCCATGAAAGAACATCGGGTCTGTTTGAGATACTAAAGGGGTAGAAATCTGGCTTACCTCATTTGGTAAGAACACCTTCATTATAAGTTACAAATTCCACCTCTGACCATCATCTGAGAGGAGATCTTTCACTTTTAAACCAATCAAGTTATCCCTTCTGGGGATTGAAAACGAAGTTATCAATATCTGGTAGCCAAGAATTATTCCATCTCATCTGACCCAAAAAATTCCCCTATTCAGAATTTTCTTTCCAGCCAAAATATTTCGCCATGTAAAGCTTGGATTGAAACAAATGCGGGCATCATAAAAATTTGAAGAAGGAAAATATCGAGCCCGCAATGTACGTGCTAAGAGTAATTCTTCATCTTTAAGTAATCTCCAATATTGTTTAGCAAACATGGCTTTGTTGAAGCAAAGAATACTCTAAAGTTCCAAGCCTCTGATCGTTGTTATTTTCACCTAAAATTTAGTGTCTTTATTTGTGGATTTTTATATATTTTTATCCGTATTTGTATACCTTTTGGTGGAGTTTTGTGTTAACGAGGAGAAGTGTAATATAAAGGGATATAAGTGTAGAATTGAGCTTAAATGTATGTAAAATAGGTAAAAAATAGAGTAAAACGGAGTCGGGAGCTAAAACGAAAGAAGAATAACAGGACATGCCTGTACTCTCAAGTTCAGCACACGAGTCCTTTGTGCGAACACGAGTCGTGTACAGAACACGGCCCTATAAGCTGGGGTCGTGCGCCAACATCTGAAACACCTACTCGCCCATGCTGAGGCCGTGTGCAGTACACGAGCCGTATTCCGTCAACACACAGAACATGCCGAAATGCGTGCGCCTATACGAGCCGTGCTGCTACATGAGCCGTTTAGGTGCCAAATCTAAATTAAGTTTTGCACGAATTTTAGAAGATTTCAAGGGGTATAAATACCCAATTTTAGCATGAATTATGGGAGAGAGCCATTTGAGAGCAGTTACCAAGATCAAACACACACTTCCACACCATTTTTACACACGCACTCTCTCCTACATCCACAATTCACCAAATTCATCCATTTTTACTACTTTCATATTGGGGTTTGATCGTTTGGTTAACATGAACCATTAGGGATCCATACGATTCTATATCAGCCGAACTAAGAACATAAATTCATATTACCTTTCACCAAGGTATGTTGAAGAAGAAGAATTCTCGCCAGCAGCACGCGCAGTCTCACCTTTTTGGGCATAACTCTCTCATCCGATCTCCAAATTGAGTAATCTATGTACCAAAACGATCCTCTTTTCCGTGGATTTTCAACCATATATCACAAGAATAGTTTGAAGTTACACACGATTTTGAAAAATCATGGAAGTTGACGAACAACAGCAACAAACGACCTCTTGATCTTCTGTTGTATTCCCAAGTCCAATCTTGACGTCGTGTGGGCAACAATCCTCAAGATCCTCTCAATTTGCTGTTCCCTTTCCCTTCTCACAGTGTTAGGCATGAATAATTAGGATTTTCGGATAGCTGAGATGACTTATATATGGGCTACAACAGGGACCAGGAGGAGAAATTAGAGTTGGGCTTCTATTGGGCTTAAGTATCAAAGTTTAGCCCAAAACTTATACTTAAGTTCAATAATAATAATATATTCTACTAAAATATTATTACTGCACTGCCGCTCTAATCCCATAATTACGTTATGGGCTCCTTCTTATTATGAGCTCGTTAGTCTCCCCGTGTTTAAGATATACAATGCCCATTAATCAATTAAGTTACTGACAACTCCATTAATTAATATCTCATCCAAGAGTAGTACAACTCAACCTCATTATCATGCCGGAATAAATTCACCAGTTGGGTTTACTTGATAATCCTTATGAGTTCCTCAAGGGGACATCATCAACCTATTTAATAGGACACAGATTCCTTCTACAATCAACAACACACCATAGAGACAATACTATTTTTATTGATTTAACTAGTAATACACCCGTGCGTTGCACGGATTATTATAATATTAGATGATAATATAAAAATTATAAAAATTATGTTAGTAAAATAAAAAATTAATTAATTTTTCTGTGTTATTTTGGTGTAACATTTACTGTTCCACACTGTTTGATGGATAACACATAGGAAAAATAAATTATACCTTAAAATAATATCAAATAAAAACTTATATAGAGTATATAATATTATTTGATTTGAAATTTAAATTTTGTACGATTAAAAAATATTAAATAATAAATATAAAACATAAATTTTTGATAATAATTACTTCCTCCGTCCTAAATTTATTTGCACCATTACTGTAAGTACGAAATATAAGAAAATATGTCTTTTGACCAACATTATTGACTTTTGGAAGGTATTGTAGTACTTTTAAGGAATTTTATCAATTCAAGACCTGAAAAATTAGTAAACTATCAATTTGGGGTCTGAATTATTTTTTCTATCAATTTGGGGCTGAAATATGTACAACTATCAATTTAGGACCTGAATTTAGGCTTTAAATTGATAAAAATAGGAGATAATATTTGATAAATTCAGGCTCTGGATTGATAGTTTTACATATTTCAGGCCTGATAAAAAAAATAATTCAGGCCCCTAATTGATAGTTTACCTACTATTTTTCAGATCTTGAATTGATAAAATTCCTTTTTTTAAATAATAAATAAATTATAAAGTATATTATGTGTGTTAAGTGGTCGGAGTGATAAATTTGTAATTAAAATGTATTTTCAAGATTATAAATTGATGTTTCTTTTTTTAGTAATGAAATTTAATGTGGAACGGACAAAAATAGTTATTTGGAAATGAACTAAACGTAAAATGTAAATTTAAATTTGTAATGAAGAGTAAGTGTATTTACATATAAATTTATGTAGCACGTTGCCATGGTAAAATCAATAAAGACAAATCCTTAAGTAGTATGTTGTAAAATAATCCAAATTACTAAAGGTCATTAATTTTTACTCCATATTAAGAGAATTTTAATTTCAAACTACTACCATTAATTAATTAGAACTTTAACATAGATTTAACATTTATATCTATATTTATAAAAAAATATTACATCATTATAAGAAAATACTTGCAAAAGAAACCAAAATTTTACTTATATAAAATGATTTTTAATACTCTTATTACTCTATTAATTGAAATTATTTTTGTTTAAAAATAGTATATCACTGAGATAAATAATTGCCATATTTCTTCGGATGCGATGAATTGAATAAAGAAAATTTAAATTAATAAACTGAATAAAGAAAAATAACAATGGTACAATGCAAAATGAAGTAATACATATTAAAATTTACATTAAATTACATCTCATCTAAAAAATGAAGGGCACTCAAATACAAAGTACATCTCGTATTACTATATACTATATTCTCCATGTTTTACTTTGTTTGCAAAGCGTATTTTTTTCTGATTTTCTCTAATATACATGCCACCAGATATTCTAATCATATTCTAAATTTTGATAATTCTTCTAATTTTTTTAGGTAGATGCTTTGCATGCAGAATGAAATCTATTCAAAAAATCTCTCTGACCATCTACATGAACAAAATAAAATTTATAAAGTACAAAGATACAAATGAAGATATAAATTAACATGATTACAAAATGTAGTAACAAACATGAGATGGTGAGAAACATAAGGGGCAACACTCTTTATACTATCTTTTGGGAAATGAACCGTCTCCATTGTAAGGATTTAATTTTGTAATTTGAATTGAAAGAAAAAAAAATTGTAAGGTCTAGTGTCAGATAAAGCATGCCATACATCAATGTAATAATGGTTAAGATGAGCATCACTATGGATGGCCTCCTTTCGAGAATTTTGGCAGAATATGCATTAGAGCATGTGCTAATGCACTTGACCAATTGGATTTATTTTTCCGTTTTTCTGCAATTAAGTGGAGACTGTGGAGTAATTAATTCTCACAATGAAAAAGGTATTATCTTATTTAGATAGACTTTCAAGACCAAATATCTATAATATAACCATTACAGGCAAGTGGATGGTGCAACGGTCTATGCTCAAGAATGTAATGGGGTTGCCATTGCAGCCGAGATATAAATTTCCTGATGAGAGTACCACTGTACCAACAATCTGATGGAGTTGCTTTCGAGGCAAAGGCAGAAATAGCAAAGTGTACCTCAACAAATTCAACATTAGACTATCACCAACTTAAAACTTTAGCAACAAAGTGTCCCTGTCTATCTCGGTTGTGAGCATCTGTTTATACTTTATAAAAAAACCGATAATATGATCTTCCGCGTGTTGCCGCACAACATATTATCTATAATGTAGAGTAAGTGCATCAAACATATAAATAAATTATAAGACGCAATTATTTGATCATATAATTCTCATTTCAAATAAATTGTTATAACATTGTTCATGCAAAAAGCTAGACTTTTAGTATACAATCCAACATTTCAATCCATAATTCACTCTATACATCTTTCACCCATACCATCCTTAAAGAGATTTGAAGCTTATATGCTTGGAATGCTATTAGAGGAAGGAGATCAACCCTCATCTACAAGGGAAGAGATTCAACTTTCATTTTGTATTTTCTTTGATTTGAAGTTAGCAATGGAATTTTATGAACTTTGTAAGGTTTGTAAGATGATTATTGTTGGCTAGACCTCTTGTGAGGCTAGCCACATGATGAATTAAGGTTAATCTAGATTTGTGGGATTTTTAGTAGTTAATTGAGTTGATGATGGATTTTCTCTTATAAATTGTGATTCATGATTCATTTTATTAATTGTGTGATTAATTTCTATATACATCATGTTAGGATGGTCAATCCGATATTATGTGTTAGGGCTTAATTGAATCAATTAGTGATATGATCATGCATGTTAGTGTGAGGGGAGGTAAGTCATACCCTTCTTATGCTTAGAACACTTATAGGAGGACATTTGAGTAATTGAATGAGAAGAACAAAACTTAGAATCATAGTACCTTCATGGGAATTGATAATAAGTACAATCTAATGGGATTTAATCTTGTAAAAGGGATGAAAACCTAGTTACCTTGGCCATAGGGATTAGGAGTACAATCGTGATTACTTCTAGTCCATTGTTAATAATGTTTACTACTAAATTCTTACAAGTCTAGGTCGATCCTTTGATTTTAATTGTGGTTAGCCTTGCATTCTTTCTAAGATCCATTACACTCATTTCATTTCATCTTATCATATCATTTTTACTTGATAATAATAGTTGTTACTTGCTTTTCTAGTTAAGTGCTTAGTATAATTGTTAGACTAAAATTCAAACCAAAATTTAAACACTTTTATAAAGCATGATTGAGGAAAAATCCAGATACACCTTAATTTTACTTTTTTCTTGGGACGATATCTTATAAATTTTGTACTTGGTCACTACGGTTTATAACAACGATAGATTACGCTTACTCTTAATCATTTTAACCTAGAAATGAGGCTAAGTTCAGCCTCCCTCACATTTTGGTGTGCATAGTTTCTTCTAAGAAATCCAATGAATTCGCCTTTCATTATTCTTTGACCCCACCAAAATCGTGCTATTGCCGATTCAATTCAAGCTATGACATTCTGAGGTAGTCTCTTTTTCAAAATGAGTGAGTTTTAGTTATGCTTGATTAATTTGGGTGTAAAAGTAATAAGTGTTACAAATATTTAATTTTAGGGTTTGAATATCTTATTTTTGGAATAGATGAATTAAGGTTATAATAGTCTGTCCAGCCTACTTATTTTTAGTAATCAGGTACCCTTAATATTTTTTCGGGTGGCAATAGTACCGCCTTAAAGATAAAAAGTGATAATTATTTAAAAAAGAGATTTTCATGTGAATCTGGTTCACCATACACCTTTGTTTTACAAAATTACTCTTTAACATATAAAAAACTATTATCTAAAGAAATGAAATATTACTCACTTCATTAAAAAAAACCGTCACATATCAATAAGAAAATAAAAAATCATAACATATAAAAAATTTGAGAAGTTATATTTTTTTGTTTAGAAAATTAATAATTGATTGCTGCTAATCATATTTCTATATAGGTACCCATTAACTAAATAAAATGGGTTGAACCACTAGCCCAACTTACCCTACCCCTCCAAAACTCGTTAATAACCCGCTAAAAAATGACTTGTTATAAAATGACCGGCTAAAAAAATAACCCACTCCATTTAAGCCCATCAAAAAGTGGGTTGTGAATTAACCTGCCCCACCAACACACTCTTTAATTTAAAATCCATAAAATTTTAAATATTTTTTATTTTTTAAAAAAATGTTTTTTTAATAATTAAGATTTAAAATATAAATTTTATAAAAAATAAATAATTTCAAAAAATTTAAATAAATTTAAAATAAAAAATACTAAATATAAATTTAAAAAAGTGAAGATTTGTGTGCTACCGTCTCATATAAGCCCTTATGTGAGACGTATAAAAAGTGATAAGATCATTTTGATATAAAATGTTGTCACTTTCGCTATAAAATATTATCACTTTTTATTTATACTATGTATTATTCATGAAAAAATTCATTACACCATTATCACTTTTCATCGATTAAATATCACTTTTCATTAATTATGTTATATTACTTTTTATCCGTCTCATATAAGGGCTTAAGTGAGACAATCTCACACAAGACTTGCCCTATAAAAAAAATCCCCCTACCCACACCCACTACCCATCCCTCTAATCTTTTTTTCTCTCTACCTAACCCACCCCTAACCCTACTAGACATGCACATTTTAATAAGAATAAACAAAAATATAATTAATGGCTTTTTTTTGGAAAAAAGTTTTTAAGCGAAATAGAGAATTACCAGCGGTTCTAAATCAAATTCATAACCATCTATGACCATTTCAGCTGCGATTTCTAGTTTTCCAAAACTAGAATCGGCAATGGTTTTAAACCAGAGTACATGCCTAAACCCTGCCACAATCTTAATCAAGAATTTAATAAACTTTGAGCTAGAAACCTTTTTCTCCATCTATAATACGATGCGGATTATTTATTATTTATAAATAAAAATATTTTAATTTTAGAATTAGAAAAAATAAATAAATAAAATTAATACACAACGTACTCTACATGATATTTGTTACGTCCTCCGTCTCAAATGTTTTTATATATACTTTCTATTTTTGTCCGTCTTACTATTTGCACATAATTAGAAAGTTTGTAGTATTATATAATCTTAACTAAGAGGGCTCTTTGTGTGGTGGGTTAAAAGGTATAACTCTTGTTGGTTGGTTGGTTGAGTTACCATGATTAACCTCCTTCACATTTTATCGGCCCGGCGTATGGGGGCGCTTGGGGTGAGTGACTCCACCTTTTGCATAATGCTCGTAATACATCAATATTTTAATAAATAAATTAATTATATATATGTATATATATACACATATATATATATCTTAATAATTAATACAATAATGTTGTTATTATTGTACCGAAGATCAAATCAGAGGAAATAACGGTTCGAGGTTCAAATGGTCGGACCAATTCAATCGGGATTCAACCAAAAATTTAAATTTTATATATTCTCAATTATATTACTCCCTCCGTCCCAAGTTAAATTTCACACTTTCTATTTTCATACGTCCCATATTAAACTTCACTACCCTAAAAAGAAATATCGGGAAATTTCACTTTTAGTCCTATGAGAATTGTTGACATGTAAAAGTAGTCTCATACCTATAAGTTGATCCTAAAAGTTTCACCTTTGGTCCCAACCGTTAGTTTTTGGATGGGAAAAACTGTTAAGTCCTTAAAAAAATTGACATTTCTTAAAAAATATAATTAATATACAATCAAGTGCTTCAATTATCTTCCTTTCACAATTTTCCATGCATCAATCAAATTCACAATTATCTCCATGTCCCGTATTATGATCTCCAATTGAACTTCCAATGGTGCATTAGCTTAGTCGTGAGATCAGACACCAAATCAAATTATACATAAAAGATACGAAAAACATCAAACATCATAACAGTTAAATAATATTTTTACTCAGAAGTCCCTTTCCACCAGTAGTAGCCCTTCATAAATAAGCAAATTAAATCAGTAACATCGACGAACGGTGGTGTTATTTTCCCATCACTAATCCACACGACAATATCTGATTATTACCTCCACACCACTTATAACAATAGCCTCCTCCACCCTGTTCACCGCCCCAAGCTTCAAGAGTCTTTAACCCCTGAACAAGGCCACCGACTCGTCAGCTCCTCCATGTACGTCTACCAGTCTATTGATGAGAGAAGGGGAATCTCTGACCTGGACCAGCTGAAACGAAATCCATGACCTGCGAGTATCGTTGGTATTTGCTCATCTGTATCTGATCTAGACTCTGATTCCCATGGTTCGCCAACAGCTTGTCCAAAAACGACTAGTCGCTGCTTTCGGAGAACTTTTAGGGTTGGATGAACCCACCGGTCGGCCACGATGTTAGCCGCAATAGATTTATTGTCGGGGTGGAATTCGGATCGGGTGTGGTTCTTCTTCTTGAAGACCCTGCAGATGACCCACCCGTCTTTGTGGAAGTTGTGTGGATGGTTGGAGTCGTCGTCCAAATGGTACTCGTGCGTGGTTCGGTCAGTCTTGGGGCCGTGGAGGCCCGGCCCATATAGAAAATTAGGGTTTTCCTCATGCTAATTTGTTTGGAGCTGCTGACGTGGATGGTCTTGTCCCAGCCTGTGGTCTTCCGGAATTCGGCAACCATGGCTCGATTCGTTTGGGTGCCGGAGCAGAACGAGATATTGTACTTCGAGGCCGATGGAATTGGGTTATTTCCTCTGCAGATAAAAAAACTTTGTAGATGATAGTTTGAGAGAGATAATAGATTTTGGTTGGGTCACACAAACCGATCCCTAATTTTAATATTCCTTCTGTTAGTCAATTCCGTCAGTCAAATTGACGGTAAATAACTAAAATTCTCACGGGATTAATTTTGAAAGTAAAATGACCATATTGAAATTCTTATATTCTCATGGGACTAAAATTAAAATTTTTCCAAGAAATATCACATCAATCCACAATCATAAAAGTACATGTTAATTACAAATTTATCACTCACACTTAACACACATTACATACTTTATTATTTATATATAATTTCATAAAAATACTACATTACCTTTCAAAAGTTAATAAAGTTGATCAAAAAATAATTTTTTTAAAAATAATTTTTCTTAAATTCCGTGTCTACAGTAACGATGTAGCTTTTTTTTTTGGATGGAGGGAATATATAAAATCATTATTCCTAAAACAATATATAGTTACCAAAATTATTTTCAAAGATACAAATTTAATTTAAATAATAATATGAGTAATAAAAATAAAAATATTTATTGTTTATAATTCGAACAATACCATAATTCATAATTTAATCCAAAATTTAAATATAATATTATAAAATAAATAAAAATAACGGTGAAACAATAAAAACAAAATTAAAAAAAAAATTAAAAAATTAAATAAAAAACAAAATTGGGCTGACCCACTACTCAATTTTCTAGTGACCCACCCGCCAATAACCCATACCATGAGTGATCCGCCTATCAGAATGTGTTAAAGAGTAGGTTGTGAAGAGTTGTGGGCTAAACCATCTCTCCACTCTAAATAAACCCACAAAATATAAAATAAGACAAAATTTTGCTTTAACAAATTCATCGTAAGATCATTTTACTCTCTTTCTTAAAAATGGATCTCCTTAGCCCATTTTACATTCTAAACGCACTAAGCAGATCACCGATGCGTTAACTTATCAGAGTAAAAATATTGAAGGAAAAAACTACACGCTTTTATTATGAAATATCAGCGCCTTAAATAGGCAAGTGTATTAACAGAAATAACATAAAAATAACAACTATCTGACCACTAACTAGACTCAATAATATATCTGCAATCTAAAATTTTTTTCTATAAACTAGGAGATGACTCTAACCAAACTTGATGAGAAAGAAAATTAATGACTCAGTCAAATATACTCAACAATCCCTCCCTTAAACTGAAAATCTTCAATTAATATAGTTTTAAGCACACAAATGCCTAGCAACTCCCATAGTTTTCGAAATGCAGCATCCTTTAAGGACTTTGTAAATATATAAGCTATTTGATCTTCACTTTTGCAATAAATGAGATCAATAACTCCTTCCTTAGTAAGATCCTTATGAAATGGTACTTCACATGTATATGCTTACTTCTTCCATGTAAAACTAGATTTTTAGAGCTTTATTGTTGACGTGTTGTCAAAATAAATTGTGGTGGCTCTACCTTGCTTAAAATACAACTCCTCAATTATATTTCGCAACCAAATTGCTTGACAAGCACATGTTGTTGCAGCAACAAATTCAACCACAATGGTTGATAGTAGTGTAACGATATCTTGCTTCTTGGAAGACCAAGAAATAGCAGCAGATCCAAACTTGAAGACATAGCTGGAAGTGCTTTTTCTATCCTCCAATTCTCCAGCATAATCACTATCAGAGTAATCGACCAATTCTGTCTTTTCTCCATTCCTATAGATCAAACCAAATTCCATTGTACCCTTCAAGTATCATAGAATTCTTTTAGCCGCTAGAAGATAAACTTCTTTTGGACTTTCCATGTACCTACTGATGAGACTTACAGCTTGCATTATGTCAGGCCTTGTAGCAGTTAAGTACATCAAACTCCCCACAATTTTCTTGTATAACATGCTATCAACATAATTTTTGTCGGGATTCCGAACAAGCTTCAAATCCATTTCAACAGGTGTATCAACGGAGTTGCAATTCGTCATTTGAAACCTATCCAGAATATCCTGCACATATTTCTTTTGAGAAAGAAAAATCCTAACATCAGACTGCATCACTTTAATTCCTAAAAAATAATACAGCTTACCAAGATCAGATATTTCAAATTCAACTATCATGGAATTCTTAAACTGATCAAACATCAATTGATCATTTCTAGTAAATATAAGATCATCAACGTACAAGCAAACAATGAATAATTTACCTCAATCTTCAATCTTTGTGAAAAGTGTATGTTCATATGGACATTGCTTGAATCCCGCCTTAAAGAAAAAAGCATTTATACAATTGTTCCATGCTAGTGAAGCTTATTTCAGACAGTATAAAGCCTTTTTAAGTTTGTAAACTATACTTTCCTGTCCAAACTTCACATAACCTAGGGGTTGATTTATATATACATGTTCTTGGAGATCACCATGTAGAAATGCAATTTAACATCTAACTGGAAAATAGGCCATGGCATTTGAGCAGCCATTGCAATCACCAATCTGATAGTATCATGTCTAACAACTGGAGAGAAAACTTCTTTGTAGTCAATGTCAAACTCCTGCTTGTAGCCTTTAGCTACTAAGCGTGCCTTGTACTAGTCGACTTCTCCATTATTTTTTAGTTTTGTCTTATAGACCCACTTCAAAACAATTGTTTTGTGCCCTTCAGAAGATCAGTTAACTCACATGTCATATTTCGTTCTATGGCTGCAATTTCTTCATCCATTAGCTTTCGTCATTTTAATTCTTTCAAAGCCACGTCATAAGTGGTCGGATCACAATATGAAATAGAGAAAATGAATGAGGGGATCATCAGACTGGTCAATTCCCATTACCTCATTATCAGCCATCCAACCAGGAATTTTTTTAACACGATGAGTTTGTTCTTCACTTTTGTCATCACGATGAGGCCGCTCTTCACTTTCGTCATCTAGTGAAGGATGTTGATCATATTCTGGTAATTACTGTTGACTCTTTTTTTGTTTGCTTCTTCAAAACTAACTTGAACTCGCTGCTCAAATGACATATTATTCCATTTCCAGAAGTTATCCTCATAAAAAACAACGTCACGACTAATGAAAATTTTCTTAGTGATAGGATTATAGAGTTTATAAGCTTTTAGATAATCACTAACACCAAGAAAATTGCATTTCTCACCCTTGCCTTCTAGCTTTGTCCTTTTCTGATTCGGAACATGGGCATAAGCAACACACCCAAAAATTTTGAAATGATCTCTGACGTGTTTTCGTCTAGTCCACACCTCCTCAGGGGTCATATTTTTAATAGCAAAGGTGGGGCTTCTGTTCAAAACAAGAATGCTCCAATTGACTGCCTAAGGCTAAAAATACTTTGGAACACCACTCCGCATCAAAAGACATCACACCATATTCAAAACAGTGCGATTTTTCCTTTTGCAAACTCCATTTTGTTGAGGTGTGTATGCAGCTGTAAGTTGTCTCTTAATTCTAAGGGATTCACATAAATTAGCAAATTATAATGAGTTGTATTCTCCATCACGGTCCATGTGAAGAAGTTTAATTTTGCTTCCAACTTGATTTTCAATGAGGACTTTGAAGTTTTTAAAAGAATCAAAAGCTTCAGATTTGTCTTGCAAGAAATAAACCCATGTTTTCCGACTAAAATTATCAATGAAGGTCATTAGATATCTTTTACCTCTATTTGATGATGATTTTATTGGCCCACAAAGATCATCTTTGCTCTGTAGGGTTTTCCTTATGGAAACTGATCACGGTGTTGTTTGCTAACAACACACTCTTCACAAACTTGAGAAGGACTTTGAATTATTGGGAGACCTCTCATCATATTTTTCTGTTACAGTGTTCTTAGACCATTGAAATTCAGATGTCCATGCGATAGTGCCACAGCCATGCCATGTCCTTCACATCAGTGGAAAACAAGATTGAGTAGTGAGATCAAGATACAACAGAAACATTCTATTTGTAGTCAGGTTGACTTGTGCAATCAAGCCCAATTTTTTATCTCGAATACAACAAATTCCATCCTTTGTGGAAATCTCGTATCCTTTCTCTTGAAGTTGCCCAACACTTAGCAAATTCATTTTCAAATGTGGAATAAAGAAAACGTAGGATATAATTTAAGTTTAATTCTCCTTAGTGCGGATCTTCACGTTATCTTTGCCTAAGACAGAAACTTTAGAGTTATCACCAAACGAGAAAATGCATTGAAATGCTTTATCTAACTTATGAAACATTATCATGTCTCAACACATATGATTGTTGCAGCCTGTGTCTAAGTACCAACTATTTTGATAAATTTGATCTTTTTCATGACATGCCATCAAGAGAGTAACTTCCTCTTCTTTTCTTTTTCTACAAAATTCGATCTCGCAGCACAATTTTGTTAAGATTTGCCATGGATTCAGACTTGTAATGGCCACACCTGTGATATCTATAACATTCAATCTCTGAGTTGTCTATAAACTTTGTCTTGTTGTAATTTGAATTGCTATGGTCACGGCTTTTGCTTTCCCTTTGGAATCAGCAGGTTGATGTTTATTTGATTTTTGCTGATTTTTATTTTTCCATCTCCCTTTTCCACCACCTGGACCTTTTGGATTAAATGAAGCCTTCAATGCTTGTTTTTCTTTGTCCTGCTGAACAATTTTGTTTTCATGAACTAGCAAAGAGTTTTACAGTTCATCAATCAAAAGTGAATTGATATCTCTCGATTCTTCAATGGAACATACAACAAAATTAAATTTTTGTGTCATCGATCGAAGAATCTTCTCGACAATAGTAACATCTTCTATTTTCTATCCATGAATTCGCATCTTATTAGCGATTTTCATGGTTCTTATAAAGAATTCTGAAACCGACTCGCCTGACTTCATGGATAAAGTCTCAAATTTAATCCGAAGGCTTTGAAGTAACACTTGATTTGCCCTCGCATTCCCTTGGTATTTCTTCTACATTGCATCCCAAATATGTTTGGAGATTTCTTTGCAAAAAATTGTTTCCAAGATTGACCGATCAATGGCTTGAAATAGATATTTTTTTGCTTTAAGGTCCTTCAACTTTAAAGCATCCATTTCAACCTTTTTAGCTGTTGGTGTCATTCCAGCATCTAGTATCGGTACTCCGGATTCAACGACATTCTAATATTCCTTTGATCTTAGGATAGTTGGCAACCTGGCTTTGGTACCATTGTTGACTTATCTGAGTAAAAATATTGAAGGGAAAAACTACATGCTTTTATTATGAAATATCATGTCCTTAAATAGGCAAGTACATTAACGAAAATAATATAAAAATAGCAACTGACCACTAACTAGACTCAACAACTTATATGCAATCTAAACAAATTTCCTATAAACTAGAGGATGACTCTAACCAAACTTGATGAGAAAGTAAATTAACGACTCAGTCAAATATACTCAACAAGATGAAGACCAAATGCTATTCAAATCTTGGACACATTCCAACGGATCAACTAATTTCTTTCTTCCTTCTCAAGGTTTTGAAATCCGAGTAGCCAATATGTACAGTGTATATGATCTGCAATATGCGATTCTATTGCCATTAATGTTGGATTATTTCCACTCTATTGTGCAATCCTTTTACTCTTGTAATAGATCATGAATGTGCTAATAGCAACATTTTTTAGAGATTGTTCGACAAATACTTGCCGAAATTTCTGCATCAATTGGTAGGTGGCATTTTCAGGATCATCGATTCATATGAAGAGACTAAGTTAAATTTATTCTCATGAAATATTAATAGATGGACCTTGCCATTTTACCCCCATATGAGGAATTAGCATTGTTTTTTTTTTCCCACAACAGGCATACTCCGCAAAATGATTTTGATTCCTTTTCTTTTAGTCCCAAAAGATTTTTTTCCTTGCATAATTAATCTAATAAGTTTATAAAATTGCAAATTTAATTTCATATGATTTTTTCTTTACACACTTAACCCCAACATAATGTTTCTTTTAAATTTCTTCTATAAAATTATAGAATTAAGAAGTTAACTTAAGAAGGATAGTTTAGTCTCATTATCATTTTAAAAATAATTTTTCATAGAGGAACTCTCTTGTGAGATGGGTCATAGAGAGACGGGTCGTGTGACGGGTCAACCCAGCATATTATTTATAATTTAATAATAAAATATAGAATAATTATGATTAGTCAACCCCCTTATCTTTAGTAGTTCCTAAATTTATGGGATTAGTTATGATTAGTCAATGCCCATTATTTTTAGTAGTTACTAAATTTATAGGATAAATTCAAACCTCTCGATCTAATGACTCGTTATTTCCGATGACCATTTTTTCACTCCGATGAATCGTCACTGTAATCATAATTCATCCTCACCAGCGCTTGTATACATTACATGTGTTATAGTATGTCGTGGATGGGTTACAGTATGTAATTTTCGTGTTAATATGTCTTAGCTGAAGAATATTTTGGTGGTATTATAGTATGTTGTTTCCATGTTATTGTGTGTAATGTATGTGCTATAGTATGTCAGCTAATAGTATATTATGTTTCTTTTATAGTACATCAAATATGCATTATAGTATGTAAGTTTTGTATTATTGTATGCTACCTAAAATAATATCTCATTGATTTCACAGTACTTCATTCCCGTGTTATTATAATATCTTATATAAAAGTGTATTGCGTATGTCTTACAATATGTCATTACCGTGTTATAGTATGTCGTGGATGTGTTTAGTATGTAATTTCTGTGTTATTTTGTCTTAGCTGGAAGAATATTTTAGTGATGATATAGTATGTCGTTATCGTGTTATTGTGTGTAATGTACGTGCTATAGTATGTCAGCTAAAAGTATATTCCGTTTCATTTATAGTATGCCAAATTTGTGTCATAGTATGCAGTTCGTGTGTTATTGTATGTTAGATGAAACTATATTTCATTGATGTTGTAGTACGTCGTTCATGTGTTATAGTATCTTATGTAAATTGTCTTACAGTATGTCGTGACCTTGTTATAGTATGTCGCTAATTGACTAGAGTATGTAATTTTTGTGATATTGTATGTTGAGATTTTTATCGATATTTTCACCTAGATTTTAGTGTCTTTTTATGTATGTTTACGTATTATTTTATTCATATTTTGTGTATATTTTGGTGGTATTTTGTGTTTTTATGAAAATGTGTGAAAATGAACTTAATCGTATGATTTTCAGGGAAAATAGATTTTAAACGCGAAAAGAAAGACATATGAAAAATGGAGCTCGATTTGGAGTTAAAATGAACAAGAACGGGCCAAAATAAGAAACAATTCCATAAGTTTCATTTTTTGTCCCATGAGCTAACTTGTTCCACATTGGAAACTCACTCAAATTCCTGTCACTCTACCACTACATAAACTCACTTCTCCCATATTGAAAACTCATCACAAACTCCTCTCACCCTTACTACTATAAATACCCCTCTTCCATGAAAGTCACCATTCATCAATTCAAGTTTAATATTTTATACTCCATTCCATCCATCCATCCTCATCTCCATCCATCTACACTTGAATCCATCCATTAAATCCACTATCCAAGTGATCAAGGAAGCAAGGGATAGTGAAGATTGTAAGAAGAAGAAGGAGAGCTACATTGAAGTACTTTAAAGTGGGATTCAATTTCTAATTTTTGTAGACTTCTTTATAGTTTTGTCATGGGATTTGTAGATACAATTGTCTATGTTTTCTCTAAGACTATGATATGCTAATCTCCTTTGTGAGATTAGTTCCATGATTGGTGTTTGATAATTTAGTTTTTATGTAACTTGACTTTAATCTTAATTGGGAATTTGTGTTATTTCTATCATTGATATGAATTGCTTGATGTATATGTGTGATTTGTGTGATTAATTGTCATGGACATGTGATTAGATTGAGAAATCAATTATGTGTTTAGGATAGTTCATTGAATCATTTCATCATACACTTCATGTGCATTAATTTAGAATGAGATAGAGATATCCTTCTAGATTTAGAACCCTTTGATAGAACATTTAATTAGCTTAATCGAGAGATTAGTTGATTAGATGAGGAGACCCAAACCATTAGTGAATTCATAGTACCTTAAAAGGAGATATTGCCTATGATTTAGTACCTCATTAGGGAACTCAGTAGAGTAATTAGTACCTAGTGGGAAGTGTTTACTTTGGTCTCGATCCTTTATACTTTTAGGAGCCTTATTGAGGGCCGACATCCTATCCATCTCGAGAGAGAGTTTAGGTGGAATTAGTAATCATTTCTATGCCATGTTCATGAGAGATTAGAATTAATTGCATGAATACTTCATTATTATGCCATGATTGTTGCTAATCTCATCCTTGCATCATTTGGAACCAATTCATCTTGCATTTATTTTATTATTTATTTCTTGCATTAGTTTAATTGCATTCATTTGCTACCTATCCATCACTCCATTCCATCGTCCTTATAAAATCACGATAAACTTGAGATCACTTAAACTCTAGCACGTTCCTCCCTTGGGTTCGATAAATTATTTAATTGGTCATCTCGACTATTAACAACCAATCAGTAAACCTTCTAATTATGTCTAGGCGGGCAAGTTGCAAGAATCTTAGGCAAAATTTTCAGATTATTATGTCTCCTTAAGTCAATTTTTATGTTCAAAATCCAATAGGAGAAATAAGAAAAAAATATGAACAATGTTCAGCACGAAAATTTGCACTTTCATAGGTTGTTTTCATATAATTTTTGCATAATTTTAGCATTATTTGTGGAGTTTATTGTTTATTGTTAATATATTTTATGACTTTACGAGTATTGCTAAGTTTTTGCATATTTTAAGACTATTTTGAAATGAATCAATAAAATATAAGAGGAGTTAAAAATAGGAGGAGAAAAGCTAGCCAATGTTTGGCCGTTAGTTGGGTACTATACCGATCTTGAAGTGTAATGGAGGAAGAACTGTGAGCAAATTGATTAATCATACCTGCCAAGCACATTATGGGCGAAGGAATTGAGGCGCTACTGCTATGTAATTAATGGGTGGGCCCATTGCCACTAATTCATGCTAATTGCGTGAAGGGGCCCATAGCAATGTTAGAAGATAACAGATAATTTATTGTCATGTTATTCAATGAATTAAAGCCAACATGCAATTAATTCAAGTACAATGAAGTGGATACATGGACCACCACTACTCCAAAGCTCATCATACGCACAAGAGCCAATAAAAAAATAGAATTCACGACAGAATTCGAGAACATCGCCACGATAGCAGAACGACAGATTCCATCGCAACCACATCACATGCCCATTCATCACAAATCTACCCATACAATCCGTCATCCATTCCAGTGTGCGCAATTCAAGGAGGAGGAATCATAGAGATAGAAAGAAGAGCATCAACAATTCTTCGATCTAGGGTTTTATTTTTGAACTTAATTTCCTTTCAATTAAGATGAACTGTGGTAAGATCCTTCTTACACCCATGGAACTTGCTTGTAACTTCATGGGATAAATACTTTGAGTAGTTCTAGGGTTAGATGGATTAAGTTTATTTTGATTTAATACTTGATGAAGGGTTCAATACTTTAGAATGTTTATTTTGTTAATTTGTGTAACATTTGTGGTTGTTTCATGATATTGAATAATACTTGGAATAAGTATAACTTGTGTGCACAATTGAATTATTTAGTTATTTTGTATAAGTTGAAGTAATTGAATTGATTCTTTAGCTTATTAGCTAGACATAGAAATTGTGATGGATGTCATTGATATTGATGCATTGTAATATTAGTAATATTAAGGAAATTAGGTAATAAAATTATAGTACCTAAGAAGGGAACACGTATTAGTTCTAGTACCTGATGAGGGAGGGAAATAGTATAGTAAGTATCTATTGAGAGAGATAATATTATTAACCTAGAGTCTTAGGAGTTAAACTAGATCAATTATAAATTTGCTTAAATCAAATAAGTGAATTTATAAAGATTGGTGACTCTTCTTCTATAAGAATCTTTTAGAATTGTACCCATCTGATGAGCTAGCGTAGAAATTACTAGAAAAATATGGTTCATTTTTAGTTAGGTTTATATAATTAAGGTTGCTTATAGTTATTAATTTCTTTAATTCCTTAATTTTTGTGGGGAGGAATCTTTTGATGGAATTTGTAGGATTTTGTGCTTAAATGAGCTTTTTTAGGCAATTACAAAGATGTGGGAAAAAACAGAGTTCAATTCAAAATTAAATCGAGCAAAAATAGGGTAAAATGGTGCACCTGCGTGAGCTAGAATTACGCTGTGAAGTGCGGTCCATTTTATAATTTTTAGCCCAACTCTTATTTTAATGGAGACCCACTTGTATAATTGGAGATCAAGGATATAGGTTGACCAATATTTCACCAATTGAAGAAATTTGGCCCATCATTTGATATTAACAGTCGTGCATTTGGTGGATTGGAGAAAAAAACAGCTGCCATCTTTTGTGCCACTATATGATTGAGCCCACTTATGCCAACTATTAAATATACCCATCATTTTAAATTGATTTTGAAGACTACGAATCAGGAGCCAAGGGCTCTATTCCAGAAACACACCATTCCTCATTTTCCCTTCTATCCCATTCATCCACCTATCCAATTCCACCATATCCACCCATTCAATTCACTAAATTCCTCCATCATCTAATCTATTTGATCAAGGAAGAAAGAGAGGTTGAAAATTGTAAGAGAAGATAGAGCTTTCATTAAAGAAATTTAAGGAAATCATTTATTTTATTTTGTAATTTTCTTAGGGTTTAATCATGGATTTTTGTAAGACAATTTATTTTATTTTGCTTGAGACTATGATAGGCTAATCTCCTTTGTGAGATTAGCAACATGAATGGTGTTGGATAATTTTGGGATTTATGCATTTAAATTTATGTGTTGATTGAGTTTATTGATTTTCTATCATTGATATTGAATATCTTGATGTTTATAATGATTTATGTGGTTTGTTATTTTAAATATGTGATAAGATTGAGAAGTCAATTATGTATTTTGCATAATTAATTGAATTATTTTTCCATACACCTCATGTGAATTAAATCTTAAAGAGATAGAGATCTCCTTTATGATTTAGAACCCTTTAATAGAATATTTGATTGGTTGGATCGAGAGGCCGATTGATCGGGTGAGGGGACTCTCCAATTAAATTTAGTACCTAGTTGGAATTCTTTGATTGAGAACCAATCCTTAGAGCTATTTTGGGACCTTATTAAGAATCTACATCCTATCCATCTCGAGAAAGAGTTTAGGTAGAATTAGTGATTGCCCTTGATCATTTACCCATGATACATATGAATTTGATGCATTAATCCTAGAATTACCATATCCCTAGTGTTGTTAATCTCATTGTTACTTAACTTGAAAAACCATTTATCTTCAATCTATCTTTATTTGTTTGATCATTGCTTGTTTACTTGATTAGATTACTTTAATTACTTGTTTGAACACACTCAATCCAATCATTTAATCGTCTCTATAAAATTACAATGAACGCAAGATCGCTTAACCTCTAGTAACTACCTCCCTTGGGTTTGATATTTTAATTCTTGGTCACTCCGTCGTACACAACGATAGAGAATTCTTACTCTTTAAAAAGCACAAACAAAAATGCGATCACCGACCATCAAAGTATTGAATTAATTAGTTTAATCCAGAACCCCAATAGTTATTATTTCTCATACTTGGAACTTCGTATTTTCTTTAATTGCTTTTATTTAATTTTAAAAAGTCTTCATTAGATTTAATAATCAAATAAAAATTGAAGTGGTTACCTGTATTATATAATTTAGTAATTTTAGGAGATAAGTAGTTTACTGCCCGTAGGATTCAATATTTAAACTTGATTGCCTGTTGCTACAATCGATATCCTTTCACTTAGAGATTTTATTTGTGCGCACTTGAAAACATGCAACAAACATCAAAGAAGATAAAAAAGGTAAAATATAAATTGAAATGACCATGAATTGAATTTAATATATAAATAAAAGAGTGATAAATAAGAGAGAAGAAGAATATGAATCGAAAATCAAACACCCACTGTAGTCACAAGGAGTTTGATATTGGAGATTTGTTCCCAAACTTTTCAAAACTCGAATGAAGATAGTGAAGACAAAGAGTTTTTGGTGTAGAGAATGGCAAAAATCGAACCTCTGGATTCCACAGCGTCAAAGTGGACTCCCATTTTTCTTTTCTTCTTTCTATCGTCGATGGAGGTATTGGAATTTGGAAAGACTTTTCTGTCTCCTGAATATATATTAATTGACAGATTTTAAGAAATTTGAAAACTAATTTATTAAAAAATATAAATGATAATGGGTTAAATCTCAAATGGGTACACGTCTCATATCCGTCTCACAAAAATTAAGTCCCACGAGAAAGTTTGTCTTTTTGGTATATTAAAGTGATATAGAATAAATTGGGTTTGCATGAATTTTTACCTTAAAAATTAAAAAATAAAAATGGTCCGAGACATTGTCAAAATAAAAGTTTCCAAATAAAATTAATATAATATTAGTAAAAAATACAGACTTTTAAAAAATTAAGTTTTTTTTATCACATGAAAAATTTAAGATCTTTATAAAAGATCGTACATAAAATAACAATAAATTTAGAGTACTGTTAAATACACACTTCTTTTTATTGAATACACACCTCTTATTAAATGCACACCCCTTTTTAATTTTTAAAATCTTAATTTTATCATACACACACCTCTAAAAATTTAAATTTACCCTTTTTATATTTTAAGATTATACACACCCTCATCCTCAACAAGAAATTGGAGGCTAACTATCTACACGGACAGATACAAATTCTCCCCCACACAATCCAGAATTTATGCTTCCATATATGGTGCATTCTCTTGCTTATCATCTTGCATTTTCTAATGTCGATGACTGCAGAAAAGCCAAAGCATACGAAGGAATGTACAAGTATATTAGATTGACAATATTTATTAAGTTAAGTTTTAAGATGTCAAGAAAATCACACAAAATTAGAATATTCTGGAGTCATTATAAGTATTGCTGTCAGGAAAAGGTATACCACATCTCACTCTTTGAGTTGACATGGTCAATAATGGAAATTATAATAAACTATATATTTTATTACTGCTTGCATTCTAAACGTTCTAAAGGAGAAATTAGTGGAGGGTTAGATTAGATAGTCTCCTCCAACGGATATAACCTTTCTCCCTTACAAATTCGTAGTAATTAGCCTTTCAAATCAACTTCAATGAATTGAAATTGGGAAGAACAGAGAAGGGTCAAATGAGCGGAGCAGGGAAAAAGGCTGCTGATGTGGCGTTCAAGGTGGTCTCCGATGACGCCCGACGCGAGTTCGCCACCCTCCGCCATACTCAGTTGCAAACCAAATTTAGCTAGGAACTAGAATATATAGATTGGAAATATTATAGAAAGGGAATTTCCCTCGTTTAGTTGATGCATACAAGCAAGCTTTTTTTTACAGACATACAAACAAGCTTAAGCTTATGATGAAATTAAAATCCTACAGTGCGTGGATGTTACTTCTTAGTATAAATCCAAGTTTGAAAGCCTGTTGGTAGAGTTATCAAGTTTTGAAAGAGGTGTCTATATGTTGGAAAATTTTACGTATAATACAAACATCGTGTATAAAGGAGTGATAAAATAGTATAAAATATATTTGGGGTGTGTATTTAATGAATTAAGGATAATTTAGACTTTTTTAAAATATAAATTTTAATTAAATATTAATGCGGTGTGTATTTAATAAAAAAGGGTGTATATATCAAGATACCCTTTAATAAAATTAAGGAAAATTTTACCAGACATTTAGATGTACAAAATTTATGCACTTATATTCAAAATTTATACACTTTTTAATTCATGCACTTACATTTAGAATTTATACATTTTATTAGCAATTTTTAGCAAATTTTATATTAGTTTTTTATATGAAATACAATATATAAAAAGTAATACATTTATTAAGATTAAGGGACACATTTACATTGTAATACCGTGTATAATTAAATACATTTATTAATTAAGATTAAGAAACACATTTATTCTATATATCTATATACATACATTATAATCATAATCATATCATGATATATAAGGGACACATTTATATTGTAATACCGTGTATAATTAAATACATTTATTAATATTAAGAAACACATTTAATCTATCTATCTATATACATACATCATAATCATAATCATATCATGATATATAAGGGACACATTTATATTGTAATACCGTGTATAATTAAATACATTTATTAATATTAAGAAACACATTTAATCTATCTATCTATATACATACATCATAATCATAATCATATCATGATATATAAGGGACACATTTATATTATAATACCGTGTATAATTAAATACATATGTCATAAAAGGGAAGCAACTTGAGAAACATTTATTCCCATATTTTCCCTACCTATTTTCTCTTTTTACCCCTTTATCCTCATTTAACCTTATTTACTTATTCATTCATTGGTTAAAGTAAGTTCTATTCCAGTATTTCTCCAAATGCAAACGTTAATTAATTAATTACCATGTATGAGGTAATTTAATACACGTTCTTTCACACTGGATCTTCTGCGTCATTTTTGTGCACCATCATCTATGCCACACGTTAAGTAATTGACAACGGTGTGACACAGGAGATGATGTATCAAATAGTGGCTCGGATTCTCTGTGCCATTTGTTAAACCATCTTCTGTGCCACACCATTAGATTGACGTCACGTAGGAGAGAGAAACTATACCCTAATCATTAAACCCTAGGGGCAATGGTAGGATTTATTTTCCCATCTTATGTGTCAATCACATAACGTGTGACAAAAAAAATGATGTACCAAAATGGCGCAGAAGATCCGGTGTGATCAAACGGCAAAAAGAATCAGCCGCGTCTTTTCAATTCACCATCTAATGGTCAATTCCTTCCAAAAATTCTTTCTTACTCTATGTACAATGCTCTCATTGGCTGTATCCATTTCTCTTCCGCAGCAACTTACGAATTTAGTTTTGTTGGAGACTCTGAAAATCGCATCGGAAGGACAAGATGGTAATGCAGTTGGCTCTCCTGCTGTTGTTTTTTGAAAAATACCAATAACAATAATCGAATTCAGGAGCGATTAAAGCCCCTCCACCACCGAGTCTTAGTGTAAAAGAGAAAAAAATTTAGCTTCGTATGCACACAGTTGGAAAACACTAAGTGGGGAAAATCAAGCGTCATTGATACTTTTATCTGTAGAAGTTTCCTATTTTCTCTTATATATTCTTCAAAAGAATAATTTATTTTCACTATTTATGTATTATTATGTAGTTCTAGCTTATGAAGATGGAACATAAAATCAACAATTATAAATTATCAACTCAAGATCATATTTTGAATTGAACTATGTCAATGAGGTACGCGTTTGCTCCTATTTTAGTATGTGGCTACAAATTCTACTATCTCATCTGATTTGGCTTTTGCTGACAAATTGTAGGTCTTGTAAGCATAATTTCATAAACAATTAATTTATTAATTGACATGGATCTTAGATCTTCATGATTTTTACACCACATAAACACGATTAGAAGACTTACCTTGAGACGCCACTAATGGCGGTCCTCCAACGATACGTTCCTGTCAATTACGCCGGGAACTAGTTTCTCTCTCCTCACCCCTTTCTTTATGGCACAGTACGTAAGACTTAATGTGATAGAGAATTAATAAAACTGTGTCTCTTTAATAGGTGGAGAGAGGACCAGATCGGGATATTAAATCTTTATCAAATCACATTCTATCAATGTGATTGTTATCCATAAATATATATGACCTTATTTATCTCATATATATTATTTATTTAAACCATATCATTATTTAAGATATTTGATCATAATAAATATCTTATATATATTTATTATTAATGGCACTAGGCCATAATTATCTTACATTCTCCAACTTGGCCGAGTGACAGAATTAAACTTTAAACGTAAAGGTTTAAATAATTTACATAATATGCGCGACATAAGATAAATTAACTGGTCAACTCATAAAGTCAATATTGAGTATAGACTAACACAAGTCATAGCGGTTCTATATCATTTACTCGATATAGTTCCTTCCATGTACTATGATATTAGCTTTCTACTCAACATAACTCGTAAGGATCAATAATGGTCCACATAAGTATCTCAAATTTGAGATAAAATCTTGTTTTATTAATGTCAACATTCATGTATACTAAAATGACAAAACAAGATATATCAATTAGAAACAAAACATAATGAGCTCTTAATGTCAATTGTTCATCATAAGCTTGTTAGAGCCTTTCAATGATCTCATATTCATGTAACGTTCAATGAATGTTTTAGAGAAGATCATTTGTGTAACGGATCCGAAATCATAAGATTGATTCCATTATGCTCAATTGACATTTTTGTTTCTAAAGTTCTTCTTAACGATAAATACTTTCATTCCATATGTTTTAGCAACTTTGGAATATCCATCGTTTTAAAGAAGAACAATGCAGCGGAATAATCATAATAAGTTTTCAGCGACTTGACATTATTGTCAACTTATTTCAAGTCCTGAAATTAAACTCCACATTTAATGTCCTTAAATTGTAGCTTCAAATCATGCCACAAGTTAACTTTAATAGTGAATGTAGTTTTTAGAAACTTCTTCATAATATTGCATGACACAATATCCCCGACTAAGAAACGTAAAAGTCAAAGTGAACCTTTTTGCATCATATAATCATCTTAATCTGAATCTATATTTAATTACATCTAAGTAATTAAATTTTCGATAAGTAAGCACGAGTGCTTTAGTTCATTAGAATACCTTATAATATTTCCTTATGCAACATTCTGGTCATTCATTTATGAATCACTTCAATAATGACCAAGCATTCTAACAGTAAGACTGATATTTGGTATTTATACAATCTTGTATATCTTAAGCTACCAATAATATACATATAAGGAATATTGTAGTACGTTCCAATTCATTATTGGAAATTACATAAGGTTAAACTCATCTCCCTTCCGGATTGGAACGTTCTTTACAAATACTTTTCCATCCATAACCTCTATTGAACTTTATTAACATATACTTACAGAGACATCTTTAATTGTCTCATCATATGTTTTATTCTAAAGTTCTTTGAGAGAAATTTATTGGTTTCACATAATAAACCAAGATCATTAGTTGCAAGCAAGTTTATCATCAAGTATAGAATTAATGTGCTCCCACTAACTTTCAGATATATATGTACACCGTTTATGATGTTTTTCTTAAATCCAAAAGATATCTTTATAGGAAAGCATGCTTAAGTTTGTATGTTAATTCTTTAAGTTTACACGCCATGTGATATTTTCCTTTAATGGAAAAAAAACTTGAGTTGATCTATTTAACTTGATCTTCCACCAAATCACCTTTAAGAAAAGCAGGCATAACATTTATTTGGTGCAACTCTAAGTCATAATGAGTTACCAAAACCATGATAATTCTAATAGAGTCTTGTAAAGAAATAATTTATTATATCTCCTTATAATTATGTCATCTTTTTGAGTAAAATCTTTAGCAACAACTCTAATTTTATATCTTTGGAAATCGCCATCATAAAGATACATCCGTTTCAAATTCTTTTATAACTCTTTGGCAATTCTAACAAGATATTAAATTTCATTATGAGCCATTGATTTCAACTCGCCTTTCATTGAATTTACTCATTTAATAGAATTAGTACTTCCATGACTTATTCCAAAACTGAAATTTTAGCTTTTATTATAATGTCAAATTTAGCTCATTTTATTAAACCACATATGCAATCGTTAGAAATAGCGGATATATTGTCCTTCAGACATTCTTAATGCTATTTGATGTGATATATCAAATGAAAGCTCATTGATAATTAATTTAGTAAAATCGGATCCTTTAAGAGAGTAGAATAACTTAATGTTGTACTTGAAAGTTGTTTGACTATTTAACAACTATATAACAACTTTAGAAGAAGTTTAGATGAATGTATTTTCAAATTCTCCACCCAACTTCTTCAATAACCACATTTCATGGTTTCATACTCCCACTGATTTTACAATTCTTAATGAATTTGACATTCTAGTTTTAAAATTCTTGTACTATGGTTAAGACCATAAAATACATACCCTTTAGACTTCAAGGATAATTTATAAAGAAATCACTTTAGTTTCTTATATCCAAATTCTTTATATGTGGATATAAATCATAATCCCCGCCGGGCAATTTAAAACATTCAACTGCCTAAGATCGAGTTTTTCTACAAGTTCATAAGGTATTTTGAAAACTGTTTTACTAAAAACTCGACCATCACGTAAGTGGCAGCTTTAAATGTATAAATCCACAAAATATGGGTATAAATTAATCATTCAACATACTTATAACCATATTTAATAAAGTACGATTATGTCATTCTGCTACACCAATTTATTATGGTGTGCAACATTTAGTATAAATGTCAGTTTTTCCTGTAATTAAGTGATTGAACATGATAATTAATCACATTTTCCATAAAATTCATCACTTCTTCCAATCTTTGTAATTTTCACTTTTCTATCTAATTTTCTTAACATTATTAATAAATGTTTATCAAGCATTTGTGGAGTGAGAATTTTCTTGCTAAGATAAATATAACCATAATGTGAAAATTTAAATTTAAAATTAAAAAGGATGAAATATTATTATTCCTTTAAGAAGGGTATTATCGTAAGACTTACAATTACCGGTGTAAACTATTATAAGAAGTTGTGAAATTATCACGACTATTATTTGTGTGTTTTTTGTTTGCTTTTATTTAATGCAATTTACACAAATATCAAGATCAGTAAAAGCCTATCTCATGAAAGGCTTTATTCTTAATTAATCTTTTTGGAATAATTCTTTTGGAAAGTTTCCCCAAACATTAAAGCCACGTTTAGTTCAAACTTCATTACTTTTAAACGAACATAATGTTTAAATTTTAAATTGTTTCTTAAACCTTCTTTCCTTTTGAACCATCATTAAATTACGTGAATTTAATTCACATTCCATTTGTCTTTTATGGTGTTATAGTTTATTAGGAATAGGTCATACTTAGAAGGTAATGAATTTGTAAACTACGTTCATTATGGAAGGCTTTAATCTTGTTGCAATATTTATTATCTTTAATGATGAGTTCATGTGTGCCATGAGAACCATCAAACTTTATGGTAGTTAAAGTAGTCATTAGCATCTCATCAAGAGATTTATTAGTAATTTAGGTATGTTAGACTTAATTTATTAGTCTCATTCATTCGCATAAACATTATGCCCAGTCTGTTTGATCTAACCCGAGCATTATAGTCAGATTACTTAGCTTTATTGCTATTACAAAGCAAATGAGCAATTTATCTTGAAGTGATAAATAAAATCCAAAACACTTTGGTGAAATTAGATTTATCCACACTATTTAAATTACTTTAATCCATTTTGTAATGGAACAGATGCATCATGCGAATAGAGACTAAATAATATAAGTAATTTTAAGAATAAGAATAATATAATTTATTCCTATAAATACCTTGAGTAATTTAATAATAGATTTAGGATCGAAAGCAATAAATGTATATTGAAGTTCTCCTTTGGGTGATACAACAATATACAATCATAATCATAATGATGCTTTCAAATATAACATAATTTGATAATTAAATATTTTCATTAAAACTATTTTGTCATCTTTGGACATACAAAACAGTTTGTCATAATATATTAATTATCAATTTATCTTCATATTCATGAATTATAAAGACTAGCAATCACCTTTGGGTGAATTTAAAGTCTTATAATTGTGAAATTTTTAATAACCCATATAATAATTCTCTTTATTCAAGCATCACTTAAATATGGGAAATTAAAATTTAACTATACGATTTAATTTTATTATTCTTTCATATCAGACCACTTTGGTGATTAACAGACCAACATTAAATAAATTTAAATCATAAAATCATTCATTATAATCTTATCAAAGATTATCATAATAGATTATACTCAATAGGAAAGTGAGTAATAATCAAATCATTATTAATCTTATCAAAGACTCTTAGATTATACTCAATAGGAAAGTGAGTAATAATCAAATCATTATTTCATAAATATTCATAAATCACAGTCAATATCATTAATTAAAATCTTAAGACTGTCATCATATATACACATAATATATCCATATATATCACATTAATAAAGATATCATGTATGATTTGTATTCATATTATAATAAATTTGGCATCTTAACATTATAAATGCTATGAGCAGTCAAACATACATAACATAAGTGAGATATTTTAATTCCAATAAATTAGTATCAATAATAACATAATCTTTAATTATTATCAATAATAATATAAGTCATAAACGTTAGTGATGGATCGATTTCATTAACATTATTAATCACTTTAATTGGAAAGTTTGAGGAATACATCAGTCACTTTATTATTATAATTATGTTAATAACTGGCATTAAAGTGTGATATTCAAGCCATTTTATGAATAAGGCATGTTGATTTATTGACTGTAATTAGTTGTCATTATTCTTAATCAGTCATTATACTCCCCAAAATTAAAGGGAGTCATGTAATTTTATATTAAAATCTCATGACATAATTAACTTTCATATCTTATGCTGACATAATTAACTTCCATAATCAATCTTTAATTGTTCAGTCCCAAAAACTAAATAGGGCAGTTGACATTTTCTTAATATGGAAATCATATCACTATAATTTTCGCATGAGTCATAAGATTTCAATATATCAATTTAATAATCATGTAAATTTTTAACGTGAATCAACTCATTATAATTACTTTTTCACATCACTTTAATACATGATACATAAAACATAATATTCACACATCATAATATATTGATAATAAAGTGTAAATTAAAATTGAGATAATTTGATTATAGAATACATCTCACATCCAATCAAGAACGTAATACGTGAATTTACTACATCCAAATTTAATGTTAATTATTCGATGAAAAATCATGAGATCCAAAACCATGCTCTGATACCACATGTAAGCATAATTTCATAAACAATTAATTTATTAATTGATATGGATCTTAGATCTTCATGATTTTCACACCACATAAACACGATTAGAAGACTTACCTTGAGACGCCACTAATGGCGGTCCTCCAACGATACGTTCCTGTCAATTATGCCGGGAACTAGTTTCTCTCTCCTCACCCCTTTCTTTATGGCACAGTACGTAAGACTTAATGTGATAGAGAATTAATAAAACTGTGTCTCTTTAATAGGTGGAGAGATGACCAGATCGGGATATTAAATCTTTATCAAATCACATTCTATCAATGTGATTGTTATCCATAAATATATATGACCTTATTTATCTCATATATATTATTTATTTAAACCATATCATTATTTAAGATATTTGATCATAATAAATATCTTATATATATTTATTATTAATGGCACTAGGCCATAATTATCTTACAGGTCTCTCCAAAATCCAATGGAAGAATCATCTGTTGACTGTGAAAAAAATTTCTTCTGCCAATTGTTTCCATCAGTTCTATTGGTGACAAAGTTTTTGATTTCTCTCCACAAGAGTTAAGCATTGAATAATTAATTATACTTTTTATGTTTTTTTTGTCTCCTTTTTAGATATGGTGCATTTTTTATCACCATGGTTCAACCGTCTTTGTCATCAACGATGATCCGACGCCACATAAAGACAAGACTTTGTTGTTAGGTCAATATCCTCCACCACTTCGTCGTTCGTAGCCGAGACGCTCGAATGTTCTTTATACAAGTAGGTTCACTTTAAAAGTTGTATATAATTAATTAAGTGCTAATATGAATTGTGTTCTGTAATCAGAATTCATATCTTGCATGATTTGAATATAAGTGTTTTTGTTTGTAATTTACACTATTTGCTGCTCAATTTAATAATAATACATTGATTAAAGTAAAAGTTATTTAATATAGGGCAATATAAGTTACACTTTATTAAGCGTGTCAAAATAAGATACCAACATGAATACTATATTGTTACATGTAAAAAAAGCTGCTACTAGCTGTTTAAGTGATGCTTACTGCCCAATTTTTGAATCTGTGAAGCTCGATGAATCTGTTGATTCGTTTGAAGAGACTGGCATTTCTCTCATTCATATTGACCATAGTGGCAGATTTTTGTTTAATTATAACTTTCATCATTTTAATTGTCATCATTCTTCTATACTATCTATAATGAACAGTTAAAATAAAAATTTATAATTACGACCATAAAGAAAATACTCCCTCTCAACCAATACCATCCCCAAATGTTATTATTTTGATGGAGAAGGTCATGCTTTTGCTTATTCATTTGCAATAATTTTCTCTTGGAATGTATAGTCTAAAATACAAAATCCCACTTTGTAGTTTGAAAGAGCAAAATAATCTCTAGATACGTGTGAAGATAAAATATGCTGCTTTTTGGGAGTGCAATAGAGATGAAGTCTTGAAGGTAGAAGCTGGTGCAAAGGTTTAGAAATAGATTGAGTGGGCTCTTAAATGTACAAGTTTCGATTCTCAATGCCAAGGAAATAAGGATCTAATGGGTCGTAACTTAATTACCAATTGAGATCCAACTACAGTTATCTGCTTTCAAGACCTTCATAGATCTTGCACACAACCATCTCAGTGGAAAGGATTTTACAAAAGCATTTGATGCTGCTTGCTGCCAACTAACCAATTCAATCATTGATTAAAGTATGTCCAGTATTCCTCCAAATACAAATGTTAATTAATTAAGTAATGGAGTATTTATTACTAACTTTATATTCCATGTATGAGGTAAGAGTTAGCGTTTTGTCAAATTTGAAACGTCTTATTATCAATATCAAATTTGAAACGTCTTATTGTCAATTGTTAAAGAAGAATAGAGTTCGTGGTTGTGGTGTAGGCTTCAGAGTAGATTCTGCCATAGAGATGTAGATGACGCTTTAGTTTATTTGTACGCTTCAATTATCTACAATTTCAGGTGAATAAGTCGGCTGTCTGTTGGCCGGTTCTTCTCCATTCCCACTTACTTCATTGGAGTTATTACGTTCGTGCTACCAAAATTTTAGCTGTCATGGATCTATTTATCCGATTCGCTTGGTATGTTACTGATCTTTAGTTCTATGACAAAGTTTTATAGTTTTAATTTCATATATTTTGTAGCTTTGTTGATGTTGCTAAAAATAATTGAATTTGACAATCGCAAGGAGAATGTATTGAGAGCACAAAATGAAGTTTGGCTATTGCCATGTGGTCTTCTATTGAAAACTCAAGGAGGCGCGTGAAGTTCTTTAGCGCTCCTAACTTTCATTTTCCTTCTACTTTTAAATTTTACAGAGAACTAAAGAATAAATGTTTCCTATTTTGTAGATGAGTAGACACATTCAAGGCCCTATATATGGATACTAGATGTGTGTTCCACATAATAGCTCTCCATGATTATAAGCCCCCTTACAAACCCAAGCATAGAAAACCCTATAATTCTATCTTCTCACTTTGAGAAAAACAAATTAAATAATGTGTCCATGGAGTTTTGAAAACGAGACCTCCTTAAAAAAATCAAGTCATACCTCATCACTTTTTAATTTAAATATCAGATTAATCAAATATTGTTACTCCACATTTTAGGATATCTATATATATATATATATATATATATATATATATATATATATATATATATATAAAAGCACATAAGGTCAAAGGTTTTTTCCCGCTCAAAAGTTTTGGTCAATATCTCCTCAAAATATCTTATCTCTTCTCAATTTATCTCCTTCATCTCTTCTCAAATTCCCCCCTCCAAATTCATGATGTTATCCTAATTCAATTTGTTTTTATATGTTAATAATCATTTTCTCATTTATTATATAAATTTTTTTTATTTCACGTGACATATTTTTTAACAAAGAATGAGTGTGAAATTAAAGATCTTAAATATATGTATTCATTAAAAGCATATTAAATATAAAAATAAATATTTATTTAAACTTAAAAATGAAATATAAGTAAATAAATAAAGAAAAGTAATGATATTTGAATTTAAATTTAAATTGTATATAATATACTTATATAAAAAGTAAAATATAGGAGTAATTATAGGACCATTTATTGCAATGTAATCTCATTTGAAAGAGTATGAAATCATGGGGAATTCGAGATGTAACTGATACACCCACTATAAAAAAGTACTCCCTCCGTCCCGTTTCAATGTTTACGTTTGCTTATAGCACGTTGATTAAAGAATATAGTATTTTAATAGATAGTGGGACAGAGGGAGTATTTTATAGCAACCAAATTTAGCAACGGAATTCAATCCATTGGTAATTATCAATGGATTAGCAACAAAAATGACATTTTTTTTATTTTAGCAATGGAATGCCAATGGATTTATTCTCTATTTTAACAATGGAATTCAATTCGTTGGTAATTACCAATAGATTAGCAAGAAAATCATTATATAAACAAGTATTTTAACCCGTGCGATATATATATATATATATATATCGTGGACACATAAACACATATAATTACATATTTCTTCCATCTCATCCTAATAATTACATATTTTTAAATTGGATGTTTCATTCTAACGGTTATATTTTTTTTTTGTGCATGAGACCCACACAATTAAGTAATTATAATATCTCAATGTGGCTCATCCATCCACTATATATTAAAATATTATTTATCTCACCTCAATACACATTAAAATGTTAAATTTCTTAGTCCACGTGCAAAAAGCAATCCGTGCAAACAACAAATATAACTATTAAGATGGGACGAATGGAATACATATGTATGAGGTTTTATATTTTGATGATATGTATATTTAGTTTAGTTCTTTATATGTAATGAATTAAATAGTTTTTAGTTGAATCGACGTTATACAATCCTTATTTGTTTTTCATTTATAATAAATTAATATAATTATAAAAAACTAACAATTCTAATTACTTAATTATGTGGGTCTCATGCACAAAAAAAATGTAACTGTTAGAATGAAACACCAAATTTAAAAATATGTAATTATTAGGATGTGACAGAGGGAATACATAATTATATGTGTTTAAGTGCCCACGATATATATATATAAATTTACTATTACAAAAACTCTATATTTACACTATAATTTTATTTTTTAAAATCTACCCCCTTGCATCGCATGGGTTAAAATGCTTATACTATTTAAATGAAATGTTTTTTGCATTAATAGTATAGAAAATTATGTAAAAAAAATTAAAATTTTCGGAATAAAAAAAAACTGCCATAAAATTACATCACAAAGTATGACGTGCATGCGACGTAACGCACGTCTATATAACTAGTATATAAGAGCTACTCTCTTATGAAACAGATAAATATGAGACAGATTTTGAGACGGGTCGATCCACTGTTAAAGTATATTTAATTTGTTTAATGTTTTATAAGTAAAGTATGTTAATTAATAGTTAGAGTATGCTTGTAATGAATCATCATACTATAACACTCTAAAACATACTTTAATTCATTATTCATCATACTTAGAAAAAATATATAATTTAATTTACAATAAACATACTTTATCTATATAATAATGATATTTTAATAATGAGTCGTCTCGTCTCACAACCCGTCTTATATAATAATCATCTCACAAGAGACTTTGTCATAAAAGTAAATATAAACTTCTATTTTTGTCTTTCAACATTTTTTTTCTCTCATTTCAATTTTATTGTAAATAGATTTTATTCAATTTTAATCTTCATAGTCTCATATTCCCTATTCATCGTTTTTTAAAATATTTTGATATCGATCATTTTGTTTTTTCCACCTACCTAGTCATTCCTTTTAACTCCATGTTCTCATCTACGTGTAAATTTCTTACATATTGGAGTTGAAGGATAAAAAATATTAATATTAGTCAATTTTGATAGAACAATTTTATGTGTTCAATGTTATTTCTTCTATATATATATATATATATATATATATATATATATATATATATATATATATATATATATATATATATATATATATATATATAAATTTCTCATCATCTTTAATATGTCTCATCTAAAATATATTTAGAGTTGAAGGATAAATTTTAGTGGGTGTTCTTAATAACTTGATCCTAGAAAATTACCATAGCAATTTAATAAGTCTTAACATACCCTTTAACAATAATTTTACTATCCTTACATTGTCACCTCACCCTCATCCATTATATTTCTCACAATAATTATATTTTTCTTACTCGAATACATTTAGGTTGGGTTTGGATTGAGTCATTTCAAATCCAATTAATTTGAAAATGAGTGGATTTTAAATTTTTTGAATTTTAAATCAATTCATTTATGGCTAATTATAGTGTTCACCCTAAGATATGGTGTACACATATACAAATATAACCAAAAACATATATATAATTATGAGCAATAATGTATACAATTTAATTGTTAGTTTTTTAATGAAAAATTGAGTGTAAAAAATATACAATTATTTAAAAAAATATGTATACATTATTGAATAAAAAGTTATACACATATGGATGTTAGTTTTTTTAATGAAAAATTTAATGTGAAAAAAGTATACAATTATTACAAAACACGTATACAAAATAGAATAATATGTGTACAAAATAGAATAAAAAATCATACACATATGGGTGCACCCTTGCACCCAGGTGCACCCAATATACACTCATAAAATCCACTGTTTAGATAAATTATGGATTTTTGAAAAGATTTCAAATCCATAATTCAAAAAAAAAATTTTAATTTTTTTATATATAATAAATAAAAATAATAAAATTTTATAATAATAAATATTAAAATCTAAAATTTTATTAAAAATAACTTTTTTTGAGAGAGAACTCTACCACCCAACATACTCCTACTCACCCCACCCCCCTTCACCCCACCCCAAAAAATTTTTTTATAAAATTTTATATTTTTAATATTTGAATAATAAAAATAAGACCATCCAGCCCTATCCTCCTTACCCACCCAACATCAACCCCACCCTAATTTTTTTTTATAAAACTTAAGATTTTAATATTTAAAATAAAAATATTACCACCAATCCTACCACCCTATCCATCCACCCACTCCACCCCCACCCGCTAATTTTATTTTAAATTTAAATTTTAATATTTAAAAAATAAAATTTAAAATTTTATTTAAAATTATTTTTTTGGGGTGGGGTAGGGGGTGGTGGCAGTGGGTAGGGTTGGGTGATAATATTTTTATTATTTAAATATTAAAATATAAAAAAAATTAAAAAAAATTGATGGTTGGCCGGGGTTGGGTGGGTAGGGTTAAGTGGTAATATTTTTATTATAAAAATGTAAAGTTTTATAAATATATATAAATATATATATATATATATATATATATATATATATATATATATATATATATATATAAAATTAATTTATTAATTTTATATATTATTTTTTATATTAATATCAATTACACAACAATGAAATGATTTAAAATGACACGGTTTTAGTGAGGATTTGAAATCCATTAAAAAACAATTAAAAAAACTCAAAATCAAATCAGGATTTGAAATCCATTAATTTAAAATTTTGAATTATAAATTCATTGATTTCAAGTGTTACCCAAACATGAGGGAGGAATTTGAGGGAGGGACTCAAATCCTTCCATCCAAATACAAGTGTCGACATTTTGTATGAATTGATATTAAAACTTGGTTACGCATAACTATCACTATAGAGTATACTTACTCTATGTAGTATGACTGAGCATAATTCTCAATATACTTACGGCTCGTTTGGTAGGAGATATGAGATTAGACATGATAGATGTAAAAGTGGATGTCTTATATTAGTTTGCACATCTGTTTAGCGTTTGCTTTGTAATAAGAAAGGGAAAAATTACGATGGTTAAGAGCAGTTTTTTAATATAAAATGAGAATTAAATTTTAATTTAAATGCTTCAATTACCATTATATCCTTAGAAAAATTTAAAAATTTTAATCAAAATGCTTTAACTAATTTACTCCCGCTCTGGCCGCTCAGACTTTTTGTTAGGTCTAATCTCACCCTCACTCATCTCCTTTAGTTCTTTGGAGCTGTACCGACTTCCACCATTTTTAAACATTTTGCGACCTACATCTCTCATCCACTCATTTTCTTTATCGCTACAGCCCATCTTCTTTATCTTTAAAAGTGGATCTCTGCCATGTTTCACGACAGAGTCCTGCATCAGCGTTTTCCGTCCAGGAGTCACGATGGCGCCGACTTTACAGCTGGAGTTTGATGGGTCCTTGCAGCAGTATCGTCCGACATCTCTTCACTGGAACCTGTTGGAGATTTCCGTCCATGGAGTTCGCCACTCCGATTCATGGAAGAAGTTGTTGGAAATTAATCCATTAACCTTAACCCTATTATGATTAACGAGATTTAAACTGTAAAGCGGAAGCGTACCTGATCCAATGAGTCTCTAGGCGGAACACGAACTCAGGATCAGTGGTTATATGGTATTCCTCAACTAAGCCTCCTAATTCCTTATGGGGACCGTAGTAATCCCTCCCGATGGGGAGAAGAGAAGATCATGTGCGGCTTAGTATATTGGGGACCATAACCTGGTAACCTTTATATACTACTTGACTAGACCACCCATAATCACCTAATCATGTAGTATTGGGTATCTACTCAATAAGCCCATATCATTTATTATTATAGCCCATGGACCTTTAACCTTAATTGGATCACTTAATTAAGTCCATAATATAATTGAATAGCTAATATAATTGTATAATAATATATTGCCCATAATTAGATTATAATGGAAATTAAAAATTTCCAACAATCTCCCACTTGGGCTATATATTTTCTGAAAGCAATTATATCAAGAGTCCTTAGTTGCGCAACTTTATGCTATTCCTCTTCAAGCTATACTTAACAATCTGGTCCATCTCATATACTAATATGGAACTACCGCGGCATTCACCACATTATAAATCGTAGTTAAACCCCGACAATTATCATATCAATACACTCAATGACATAGATCAAATATGGTGAGTAGCATGGAAATTACATGTCAAATGTGATCAACATCATGTCTATTTCCAACTGGTCCAACTTTAATCCTTAGTGAGATCAATCCATAATGTAAAATATTACAAAATGAAATTACTTAAGTGAATTCACAATGAATTCAAAGCCATGAACTTTATTCTGCAGAAAACTGAATTATCCAAATCAAAGTGTCTTGAAACTTTAAAGAGCAATAAATATAGACTCCCACTAAACCAATGTATTCTAAAACCATATAACACCCATATGAGTAGCTAGCTCATAAAAATTACAGGGCGTTGAATACATAATTGGTGGATCCATATTTGGAGTCTATCATAATATGCTCTACCAAAATTTATCCATAAGAACACTTTCTTTAACAACCAAGAATTCTATGTCAATATGCTTGACTTATAAGAACTCTTATTGCTAATACTTTACTGCGAACTAACTGTCACAATCAACTTTATGTGACTAAACTTCGCAACCTTTATTTCATGTTTGAATGCCCCTTAGTGTGCTACTGATTCTGTTGTCATGGTTAATGAGCTAAAGTGTTTGCTTAATATTTTTACTTGTATAGCTCTCCAGACCAACAGAAGATGTAGCCTGAAGTGGATCTTATATCGTATTGGCATCCAACAAACTCATAATCAGACTACTTTATGATCTCCTACTAATCTGATTATCTCTAATGTTAAAGCATGTTATCCTTAGTTCTCTGTAAAGATCCATACTAGAGTAACTTAAATGTCTACTTAATACACCAACAATAGAAGCCAAATTAAGTCTTGTAGAGACCTCATCATACAATAACTTCCAACAATCAAAACATATAGAATGTTTATACATTTCTTAAATCTTTAATTTAACTTTAGGGCACCTTATTGAGACTCCACTTGTCTCCCTTAGTTTAAACATTCTCACACTGAATCACATAATTATCTACATTTGTCTTAAAACCAAATGAGACAATTAATTCATGATGATACTTGTGATTCCTTTACGGAAAAACTTACTTGAATGTATAGATGGATTTCTTTTAATTCTTAAAATCATTGAGATCATTTCAATGTTACCATCAAAGAACAATTACTATACATCCATCTAATTTAATTCAATATCTAAATGTGCTATTAATGTCACGATTATCTTAAAACAATGCCTTCCTTCCCTTTAGAGTATAATCCTTTATCAAGATGCAAACCTAATAATTTTGTATTGATTTATACTCATAACTTATGGCATTAACCCACTTTCGAGTATTTGGACCTTACATGGTTTGATGAACATTGTTTGAATGTTCTACCATTAATTCCATAGTGTCCTCTTTATTTAGGAGAAACTACATAATTATCCGAATTGATTTTCTCCCAACTCTAGTGGTTTTCTTAGTGACATTAATTCTTGAGGTTGTTGATTTTATTATACCTTAAATATTATTGACATTGTCCCATTGATATTATGAATTTATATAATTTCTAAAAGTTTAAGTAGGGACCGTATTGACTCCCCCTCAAAGACAATGTCTCTAATATTATTCTTCCCCCAAATCAACATCCTCACAGAATACCGTATTACCCGTCTCAAATATGATCCGATTAATTGGATCATAAACTTTTATTTTTATTCATAACCAATAAAGTAGCTTACATTTATTTGAGTCCAATTTTCTTTAGTAGATCCCAATGATCTAGCTTTGGTTGGATATCACCATATGTGAAACTCAAAGAGTTCTCACAACTACTTTGGTTGGAACTTTATTGAGACCATAAAGCTGCAATCTTTATAATTTCTCCAATGAGTAATCATATGTTGTGGAGTACTATTTTTGTCTTTAGCAGCTTTCTTAATGGGTTTTCTTGTATTGCCCTTATTCTTTATTGAGATTAAGTTTGACTTATTAGTCTCATCCTTATTGTGGAAGTTCACTCATCAAGTATGATTTTGTTGTTGATATATGGAAAACTTAATTAGCAGACTTCTTAATTATACAGAGAATTAATGTAAAATAATTTTTCATGCTCGCATTAAACTTTATAATCTTTCAAAATTTAAATAAATTAGAATCATCTTAAAGATTCGAGCATAACATTAGTATCAAGTTTTTGGACAAAAAAATACTAATTTAAATGATGCTCTCATGCAGTAGTCAAATACTGACAATAAAACTGTCAAGTAATAGCCTTCCTGTGGGCTGACTTATTACTCACATGTCAAACCAAATAATTGTCACGTATTTACCACCACAGGTACTTGTGTATTTCTGCCAAATATTAATCTACCTGTGGGCCGATCAATACCCGCATGAAGATACACTCATACAACATTATTAATTGGGGACCCATCACAAGACACCTTGTGCAACATTAACCTCGTCTGTGGACAAAAATTAACTGCAGGGGTAATCTTGGTGTAATAATCAAGTATTGACAATAAGTTCTGTCAAACAAGAGTCTATCTGTGGACCGACTAATGTTCACATGAACAATCCAAATAATTATCACATACTTATTATCACATGTGTGTTATTATTCTGTCAAACTGTGCCTACCTGTGGGCCGAACACAGAACACATAAATAATACCACACCCATCTATGTAATTTCAATAAAGTTTTTCTCCACACACGATATTGCTGTGGCAACATGGTGCTTTGATTGACTAGATTGAAAAATTACTAGACCAATTAAACAAATATTTAAAAAAAAATATTACGTTTAATTGAACGACATTAAAAAATAATGTCTCCCCAATTTTATTAATTTAATTCAATAAATTAAATGGAAACTTTAGATGATTCATACCATAATAAAAGATTTCTTAATTTAATTAGAATTTTATTCTAAATTATTATGAACCAAATTAAGCCGTACAAGCATTTAAAAATTAATCCAAATCAACCTGCTACACTTTATAACCAAAAGAATTAATTAATCTAACACTTTATAACCAAAAGAATTAATTAATCTAATAACAGGAATCAAGGATTGCACTTATTGCGTGATTAATTATTTTAATGTGGCGCAAATTTAAAAATAGAGTATTGCATCTTAATTTAATTTTCACACCCATAATGATTCCAAATTCGATAAAATCCCATTAATGGCAAATTACTATAGTGGTAAATTTCACCCAATTTCATTCATGATGTCACATGTATTTTGAGATCAATATATTTCAGAACATAACATCATGAACTGTAATTATTAAATTTTCATGATCAATTAAAACCTTAACACTCCATTAAACAATAAAGGATGCAACTTTATTTGGCCTTTACAATTTCATACATATCTCCATATGTATAAGCCACATGCCCTTCAATTATCACAATGGTCAAAGTTTCAACAAATGATCACAAATATGAAAATTAATTCAATTACCCAATTATCGATGCACGATTCCCAACATATAAAATTAGTGGAATTAATTCAAGTTAAAAGAAAATTCATTCCACCATTAGCATCACTTTATAATAATAAAGGTAATTTTAAAACAATAACATAATATTAAATCAATAATGATAAAATAATGATATGAATCAATACACAGTGAGCAAATCCACTCGCAGTGTAATTTATTGAATTGATATAACATTCACATCAAAATTTCTTATTAATGGAAAAACTAAATCAATAAATAAGAATTATATGGAAATCATTATACGTTATGGGATGTCCAACACTGAATGCCAAATTAATGAGAAATAATTCCGTCAGATCCAAATTGACTTCACATCATCCAATATTATTAAAAATCAATAAGATTAATAACAATTCCACTAAACTGCTAAGCATATCCAGACACCTAATAGCCAAAGGCGGATTTGGATTTTATCAATTATAATCCATTGAATCCACAACCACGATTAATCAAAATTAATATGATCAATCGACCTTTAAATCTTTAGTATATGTCTCAAATATGCTACTTAATGCCTATCCAAATTAATATGGCAGAATAACAGTCCATAAGCATCCTTTAATGCCAAATAACAATAAATTACCTTCAATTAATAAAAGAACAGTAAAGGTATATGAGGATAATTACACGCAATCACCAAATTTACAAATTGCAGTCAACATATTTTTATGAACTCATGATTATATACAAACCCATCAATACAAATATGCATAGAGGGACATTAAGTATATCAACGAGTTGATTGCGAATTTTAATTTCATATCACATGTATTGAATATGAAACTTGACCCGTAGTAAGAGCTTTTAGATATAAAATCGTGATGTTGCAAAATGATTTTAAATTAAATATTTGAATCTTAAACCATTCTTACAAATCTCAGAGAATTATTAATAGGGTGGCTCTGATACCACTTGTTGGAAATTAATCCATTAACCTTAACCCTATTATGATTAACGAGATTTAAACTGTAAAGCGGAAGCGTACCTGATCCAATGAGTCTCTAGGCGGAACACGAACTCAGGATCAGTGGTTATATGGTATTCCTCAACTAAGCCTCCTAATTCCTTATGGGGACCGTAGTAATCCCTCCCGATGGGGAGAAGAGAAGATCATGTGCGGCTTAGTATATTGGGGACCATAACCTGGTAACCTTTATATACTACTTGACTAGACCACCCATAATCACCTAATCATGTAGTATTGGGTATCTACTCAATAAGCCCATATCATTTATTATTATAGCCCATGGACCTTTAACCTTAATTGGATCACTTAATTAAGTCCATAATATAATTGAATAGCTAATATAATTGTATAATAATATATTGCCCATAATTAGATTATAATGGAAATTAAAAATTTCCAACAGAAGTATGTTCTCTGTCCGTGAATATCAATTTTAAACTCAGGTTGCTCTTTCTTTACATTTGGATATGCATCACTCATGGAAGGGGCAGGGTCCTTCGTTGCTTATAGGTTATGCCCCTGTTCCATTTTTTCAAGATATGATCCTCTCTGCCTTGATTTATCTGTTTATTTTCAGAAGGCTAAAATGTATATGTTCTCCTGTTGTTCATGGTGAATATTGATTTCAGTGTGCATCTGATTGTATTGATCTACTATGACTGATGATGCAAATATTGGCTCAATTCTGTTTTGATTGATTCTTACATCCTCCAAAATTTCAGAACTGACCCTCATGGTCCTATGGAATGAATCCTTTGTCAATGATTTTTTTAGCACTATTGGAGTTTTCTCGTAAATTGCTTGCTTATGGTTCATCTGTTTAGCCGTTTCTTGTTCGAAATTGTTACAGGACTATCATTTGTCTTGTTATTTCTTAGCATAGGCTTCATTTTGTCTCTGTCAGGCAACTCGATCCGAGCCCACCTATATGATTACTCGACTCGAGCTCATGGGTATTTTGACATAGTAGTTTGGACTTAACCATTGGGTCTATTTCTTACTTTATTACATGTACACAGAATACTTAATTTCACTGTAATAAACATTCGGCTGCCATGTAAACTATACTCATTAATGTAGTTTGCATGACAGTTTCCTTCACCTTTATACTCTTCATATTTTGATTTGGCAAGAAAACCTATTCCTCTAGATAAATTCATCATGTGCTGTTTGAAAATTTCACTACTTCAAATGATTAGCTACCCCATCTTATACTGGAAACTCAAATTTAGTTGTTCATTCATGGTTTTATAAATTTTTTTGTAAACCCATAAATCTTTATTGATGAGCAAATTCATGTATGCTTGGAATATTCACAGACAAGCCCCAACTTACCTCTTCTCCAATTAGTGTGTTGTAGCATTCTTGTTGTGTAATCTTGCAAACTTTAAGGAAAATAAAAGGTGTTTTTCTTGTCGCATCAACATTTTCCATTATTTACTAGCTTTTGTAAACTTCATCTTCATCGTATGGGTGGAATGACAACCCATACTTAATATGGTGTATTGGTTCTTGATCAAAGTGCTCAAAGTTCAATACTTCATTTATTTGGTGTGATTAGTTTAGATTATATAAGTAATATAACAACGCTCAGCCTGAAATTATAACACATTCTCGTACAACACATTTTCTTCCAATTCGGCATGCTCAGCCTGAAATTATAACAACGCTTAAATTAAACTATATCTATACATAAATATAAATAAATACCGAATATTTAACATACATCACTGAGTTGTTGGAACCTTTCAGCAAGGCTCCAAATTTTACTTTTTACCACCAGCCTCTTGAATGATCCTGGGAATTTTTCAACTAGGATATCTCTGACTATCTGAATGCAGTTGTTGTTCGTCTCTCCTGGTTCCCATTGTCCAGTGTTGTTAAGCTCGTACAAAGAGTCAATGAGACAAGTGACTTGGTTCCGTGGCCAATCTTCATACATAAAGAATCTATCCTCAAAACTTGTAGCATCACCCATTGAATCAGATTCTATGATAACAAGAATTCAATAATTTCTTTTTAGGATTTTGAAGTACTTTAAATAAAATATACAGACTATATTTATAGGTGTTCTGCCTCTATGCAATTGACTTACGAAAGTATGTAACTAAAACTCGTACAAACAGCAACAAATGCTGACATTTTCTAAAGTGTTAGAGATTTTACTGCCAACCTGTATGTAATAAAAGATAATATATGCTGACATCCTACCTTCCACTGCATAACTTGAATAAGTCATCTAAGAAGTAGTACTAAAAAATATTCAGTTGCATGACTAACTTAACAACCCCGTGAAATAATAACAGATATACACATAAAGCCTAATAAAATAAAGAATAATTCCTAATTTTATCATTAGCGAGTTAAGTTTTCCTACGTTGTATTACGCACTGAAAAAAAAAATGACAACTACAGAATAAAACAATAGGGCCTTGTTTGAGGACAATTGTCATTATTCCACTAACAACATAGATTGATGATTTACAGCATGTCAATTACTATCCTTAGAAAATCTATATCAGTTGCAGTACCCATCAAATTTGCATTCAATATAATTACCATCCATGAACTGATATAGTGACTACCTTTAAAACTGGAACCACATTGGAATCACAAAGTTAACCAAAACAGTGGCAACGCCTCCAACCTATGTTTTCTAATGAATTATCACATCACCATCTTAGAGAAAACAAACCACGTTTAATCTCCTAACAAGCTCATTAAGGAAAAAAAAATCAAATTGTGAAGTCCTAAAATAATCCAACATAACTGCAGCAAAAGCAACGTACGCGATTGTCCGTTTCACCTAATTAAATCATGTCATTTCTCTTTAAGCTTTTCAAGTAGCATTCGCACATAAGTCGCGCGTACATTGTCCGGCTGTCCGTAAAAGAACTCTAGTCTTTGTGGATGCATGGATAATTCATCGCCAACTAATAGCTTGTCTTCCTCTGAAAACCCATCAATCTTATCCATTACATCAAAAAGCTCTCTCCGTGAGCGCGCTAAGTCCTGCTCATATCCAATTCGTTGGGCAATATCACCCAGCCTTTTTGAAGCATCTTCAAGGTACTCTTTGACAGTCTCAACTATGGAGGAGCTTGAAATATCACCATTTGATCTCTTCCTCTTCCCCTTTGATTTCTTTGTGTTTGTAGAGGGTGGAGTTGGGCACATTGAAGCGTTCTCTGCTTCCTCATCCACATCTTCACCAAACACGTTGTAAGGTTCCTTGTCCTTCGTGTGTGCTTCATTGTTTGCATTTGTCATGTCTTTAGTAGCATCAGCCATGTCTTCAGCTTTTTCACCTGTTGCTCGGTCTTTGCCAAATATATCTATCCAAGCCTCGTAGAATGGCCATTGTTTGAAGCGCATTAGGCGGGCGTTTGTGTCAACCTAATGAGAAACAGGTATTCAATTTATTAAACAACATGTGAACAATTAATGCAAGTGTATCCAGATTTATTGGCCATGTGCCACAATACTACTACGTTTAATCAATATATTTACCTTCTTGCACTCTTCCCATTTATCTTCATCCTCGACATCAATCATCTTCAAGGTGTTGTTCCATCCAATTCCGGTTTCTTTTAAAACGTACGAGAGAGTATGGTAGTCCTTTTTCCATACATGGATTTTAGAGTGTATGTGCGGAGTTGCACGAATATCAGTGCCCGGCAATTCTTTCTGCATACTTCTCTCTAGTTCTCTTAAGAACCCAACTGCAAAACCGTTGTCTTTTTTCCATCCTTCTACGTGATTTTGTAGGGGTTTTCTTTGATCTGACAGAGGAGACAACTCCCGGTGGATCCATGTAAATCTGTAAAATGAGAGAATTCGTAGTATACATCTTCATATTGCGAATTCATCAAACTGATATGATGCAGTTTTTAAAAAATGACATTTGTGAGTAAGAATAATTAATTTGTAGCGTAATAGCAATGTATCTTCAAACTGCATCAAACTGAATAATAATTGTTTATCCTAATAAATCTGTAATTTATTTAGCAGGAAATGATTTAATGACATAGTGTGATCTGAATTGGAAATTAGCGAATATTAATGTATTAAGTTCAGAATACTAATAAATGTGTTCTTGGAAACAACACACTATAATGCAAGAAAAAACTGAAGCTGCAGTTTAATGGTAATTTATATTCAAACTGAAGAAAAATGGCATTCCTGACTTGGGAATCAAACTGAATCTAGGAGTGCAAAATCATATTCTATATGTGCAGTTGTTGTCATTATGCCCAAGATATCAAGTAATTTCAGTAATGAAAGCTACAAATCAATTAAAACTTAGAAAACAAGCATTTGTACTAAGATTAAACGTGTCAATTGATATCATGTCTCAAATACCTAGAGATTACTAATATTCAATTAGCTATTCAATTACTTCATGGAGATGCCTATTGCATTCTTCCATCATACTAACAACGTTATGCCAAACCATAAAGTCTGAACTATTACAAAATGATTTGATCATGATCCACGTCTCCACTCATCAAACATATGCTGGGCTAGATCATCACGCCATGCATTCCAAGCGGCTGATGTATCAACCATGTCAATTACTTCTTCACTTGATTCAGCATTCTCCAATTATTTTTTCATGTAGTCATCAAGTAGATGCTCTATTGGATCTATGGTCATTTCCCTTCGTATGAAGTTGTGAAGAAGGCAACACGCCATTATAATGCGGTTGTGAATGTTGATGGGATACCAGGATGGACTCCTCAATATTGCCCACCGCATGTCCAACAATCCAAAAGACCGTTCTATTATGTTACGTGCTCTAGTATGTTTCATATTGAAATATTCTTTTGCAGTTTTGGGTCTTCTTGATGACCATTCATTTAGATTGTATCTCACATTTTTATAAGGAGCTAGAAATCCTTCTGCATTTGGATAACCATTGTCAACCAAGTAGTAGTTACCTATAAAGAAAGAATGACTTGTGTGATACATTTAAGTATTTTTTTGAATATATTACTAAAAAATTCAACCCTTAAAATCTATTAAAGTGAGAAAAAGATCGGTGGCTAAATACCCTTATGCACTTTAAGGCCATGAGTCCGATGAACCGCATCACGAAGCACTCTTGAATCAGCTGCTGATCCTTCCCATCCAGGTAGAATATATATAAAATTCATATTTCTGTCACACACAGCTAACACGTTGACGGCTATAGCCCCATTTCTGTTTCTATATCTTGCTTTGTCAACTCCACGGACTTTAACTTTAATGTATGTTCCGTCCAAGGCACCAAGACAATCCTAAGATATCATTGATATCGATTAATCAAACAATGGTGGTAAAAATAGACTGAACAGGACTGGTCAAGATGTAAGAGTTACAATACCTCAAAACCTCCCCATGTTTGGTCAGTACAATCTTGGCGTACAGGTGATGGATCAACTAATAATAAAGGATGAATTTTCAAGACTGCTTTTAGAACTGAATGAAAGTGTATGGAAACTGTCTCGCTTGACCTACGAAAGTCAAATTTCACCACCCTGGTTTTGTTATAATGGGCAAGTATAGATAGGAACATGGCAACCTTTTCTTGAATACAGACGTATTTGGAATCTGTCAAACCACCCTCAGTTGCCAACAATTTACAAAGACGATGAAAGGTCCTACAATCCATTCTTAATTAATCCTTACAGTCATCATCATTACCATGAATCAACCTTGCCAAGTTGTCTACTTGATAAGGGATTTGATCTAACATACTATAATTTCTTTTACGTTTTTTCTTTGTGTTGCTTTCAGAAGTGGCAATCAATAGGCATAAAACTACCTCTATTTGATGAATTATTTCCTCCAATACCAAGCAAATCTCATCTCTAGAAATTGGAATCATGTTGAACCTTCATAAACAAATTCACTCAAAATTCAGAATTTTATAGCAATGGACTTGACTTTTTTAATTGTGAAGGTGTTCTTCAATAGATTGTGTTTTCAAAATCTAATTGTGTATAGCGAACAAAAACACTAAACAATATTCGAACACAAACTGAGAAAACAAAATCTCAATGATATTACCACACCTGACCAAACTTTACTATAACAATTGAATGGCCGAATCCATTTTACTTATTTAATGTAACCATGTAAATGTGTTCTAATAGGTTTTGTTAGTCAATGTTGATGGGCAACTGAATAATTTATCTCAACACAAATTCATTCAATTATTGACACTAGATTTTTAAATGTTCTAGGGGCATTTCAATATGTAGGCATAGCATTGCGTGATTTCAAAATATATTTTTTTAATACATATATACACGTCAGCAGAATATATGTGTTGCATCCAAGGAAAAGTCATTCTAATGAATTGTGCAGAGCCATGCTTGTGGGTGTACTTCAAATTTTTGGAAAACTCAACATTCAGAAAACACATTTGAATATGAAAATAACTTGTGAAATTTATTTGATGGATACACATGTTGCAGGTACATTTCAAAGTGATTATACCTTTGAGCTGCTTGACAGAGAATAAAAAAATATCATGAAGCTTTCAAAAGAAAAGAAGGCAATACAAGGTATCAAGTAATTTCATGTTTTATGCACATATCTCGGGTATATACTTGCATACATTAAAATGAATTAAATTTAAAACATTTTGTAATCAGTGATGGAGTGATACACGCCAGGATCAAAATGACGAAGAATGTGGGATTATAGTATTCTTATCACTATACATCATGACGTAATTTCAAAAAATTTGTCATCCTCATTGCTGCTTGATCTTAAATATTTAACTTTCTGATAGTTTGAATATAATCGCACGGACATCGTGCTTTACATTAGTGTCATAATATAGGTTTTTTTTTATGATGATGTTCTGTCTTAATGCAGAAAAAAGTGAAGGAACAACATATCTGAAAAATCTACGCCTCACAAGTTTAGCACCTAAGATTCAAGACAAACTGGAACACTTACTTGATAAAATTTCAATAAAAGAGATGGCTCCGTCAGATGCTATCGCTACAGCCTTCTGCCTCACAAGTTTGAAACCCAAGATTCAAGACAAACTAGAATACTTAGCAAAATTTCAATAAAAGAGATGACTTTGTATTTTATCGCTAGTCTACAGTTATTGGTTTAACATGTACTCTGCAAATAAACTTACATATACGAACGAACGTGGGTAATTGTATGGGGTGAAATTGGAATTTCACCCATATGGATACAGAATGGGATGCCTCATCCGACATCTTACGTGGGATGTCTAATACCATAAACAAGGGTTTACCCACACCGGGCCCTTGTTTTTTTACAGGCCCATGGGTTTACAGATTTGAGTGACCAAACAACGTATTACGCAAGTTTACACATCTATCTCTCCTTTATACTTCCTACCAAACGAGCTGTTAGTATTTGACATCTCCCGTGAATTAATATTAAAACTCGGTTAATCGTAACTACTCCTATATAATACTCTTATCACCTATAAAATTCATCAATCTAGTTTTTGGTTGAAAGGTTTTTATATGTTCAACTCCTCCTTTCTCATTTACCTATAGCATTTGTCTCTTGTGTTTTCGGGTGCACAAGGTATTCAAAAGTATAACGTTTTGTTTTAAAGGGTATACATTTTAATTATTAAGGGTATAATTTTTATTTTTATTTTGAAAAGATCGGTGAAATATGAATAATATAAATGTTTCATTAAAAAAATTCAAATAAATAAAGAGTACACATCCCTATACTAAATAATATATCATTTAAGGGTATAACTTTAAAAAAATGTGGAATTTGAGGTCACGATGTCCGGAAACAACCAAGTTTTAACCTTACATATAATTACAGTCTTACGATAAATTAGTATTAGTAATTTTTATGTGTTTATGCAATGTCGAATATTTGATATCTATATCTATATATATATATATATATATATATATATTAATATACTAAAGGAGAGTAAAGGAGAGTTTAATTTTGATGAGGTGTCGTCACCAGGATTAATCTCAATTATTTCATTTTTAATTAAAATTAAAAATCTCAAATATTTTAATTATTAATAAAAATTTAATATAGATGAATACATATATTATTTTAAGATTTGAATATGATATTATCAAATCTAAATTAATTACTAATTAATTAAAAATAAATATAGATAAATATATATATTTACTTTAAAATTTAGAAATTTATCTCCTCTCCATCTATAAATAAGACTCTTTATTCAGTTAATCTACACACATAATTTATTCATCACGACGAACAAAAGCTTTCATCAAATTCTAAAAAAGGTATCCGTTTTATTATTATTAATATTGATTAATTTTTAGTATTTTGTATATATTTTTAGTTTTTTTTGTTTTTTTTTAATTATTAGTATGAAATTTTATAGTATTTCTTTATTTTTGTACGCAATTAACTTTTTTTTTGATTAATTTTACAAATTATTTTAATTAATTATTTTATAATTTCACTTTTGATTATAATTTTTTTACTATTTCTTTTATATTTTATATTTTTTCTTTTGATTAATTTTTTATTAATTTTTTTTTAGTTTTTTTTAATTATTAATATGAATTTTTAAGCTTGAGTTTTTACATAACAAACTTTTTTTACTGAGTTAATTTTACGAGTTTCTTTTAATTGATTTTGTTGTTCATGGTTTCACTTTTTGATTATATTTTTTTTATTTAGATTTTCTTTTGGTTTTAATTATTTTTTTATTATTAGTATGTAATTTTTTTTACCTTATTAATTTTATTTTCATGATTTTATAAATTTATTTTATTTAATTAATTTTATTATAATATCTTTTTTTCTTATTTCTTCAAATTTATTTATTATAATTTTTTCTTTAGTAATTTAACATATATATTTTAAAAGAAAATTTCATTAATTTAATTACGTTTCTTTTATATTTTTTAAAGATTTTTTTAATTTTTTTCGTTATTTATCTTTTTTATTTTATTTAAATATTCTTTCACCAACATTAAAATTTAATAAGTCATAAATAAGTTTTTGTTTTTTAAAATCGAATATGGCTGTGATATTTTTTTATTTTTATTGATCAATTTTTGCTATTGTGTATATTTTTTAACTTCTCTTATGATTAACTTTTGATTTTATTATTTTTTTTTTGTTTTAAGTTTGCCAGTTTTGTTTTTAATTTTTTATTAACATGTATTTTTTGATCTTTTATTTTTTTAAATTTTTATCAAGGTTAATTTTATTATCTTTTAATTAAATTTCTTATGATTTCTCTTTAAATTATTATTTTTTTCTATTTTTAATTTTTTTGGTTATAATTCGATTGTTTATTTTTTTATTAAAAAATTATATTTTTTATTTTTTACGTTATTATTATATAAATTTTCTATTGATTAATTTCATACACATTCTTTTATATTTTTCAAAAATTTTTAATTGTTTTTTAAAATATACTGAGTTAATTTTACGAATTTCTTTTAATTAATTTTGTTGTTCATGGTTTCACTTTTTGATTATATTTTTTTTATTTAGATTTTCTTTTGGTTTTAATTATTTTTTATTATTAGTATGTATTTTTTTTACCTTATTAATTTTATTTTCATGATTTTATAAATTTATTTTATTTAATTAATTTTATTATAATTTCTTTTTTTTCTTATTTCTTCAAATTTATTTATTATAATTTTTCTTTAGTAATTTAACATATATATTTTAAAAGAAAATTTCATTAATTTAATTCTGTTTCTTTTATATTTTTATAAAGGTTTTTTTTAATTTTTTTCGTTATTTATCTTTTTTTATTTATTTTTTTAAATGTTCTTTCACCAACATTTGAGTGTATATAAATTGGATTTTACTCTTCAATATAATTTTATATTAGATTATAATTTAATAAATAGTTATATTAAATTTGAATTATATTTTTTTAAAATTTTAAATAAATAGTTATATTAAACTTAAACTATAGTACTTTTTAAAATTAAAACTTTACAACCCGTGTAATACACGGGATCCATACTAGTATATATATAAAACTGAAATTTAAAAGTGTCACTTATTTTAATTTAATTTAATTTATTATATATATATATATATATATAATTTTTTTAATGAATTAAAATAGTTTTAGGGACTCCCTAGAAGGATTTGTGTGAGACGCACAATGAAACGGGTCAACCCATGGTGAAAATATAATTGTTATATAGTTAAAGTATATTTAGAGTTAATCATATATTATAACACTTTAAAAATATTTTAATTCAATATTATTATACTTTATAAAAACATACTTTGAATATAAATTAACATACCTTACATATATAATAAACATACTTTACCAACGGATCAACCTATCTCACGTAATTACCGTCTCAAAGAGTTTGTCTAGTTTTATAGTGGGAGATAGATTTGGAGATGAATTAAACTAATTTTTTGGTCGGAGATAGATTTGAAATTGAATTAAATTACTCTCTCCGTCCCACTGAAAGGTTCCGAAAGATTCTCATTTTACTATATTTGAGTATCTCATGCTATATTGGGCGTCTCATTCAAAGGTTTTCATTTTTCATTTTAGTATAAAGAGCACACAACTACCCATCACATCACTCTAATACAACTACCAAATACACATAAAATAATAATACTCACAACTACCCAATACACATAAAATAATAATGGCAAAACCTTATGCGCCTCCCGGGACATGCCGTGTCCCATGTGAACACAACCCTCCCCTCCATATTCTATTTAAATATATATATTGCAAAGTGGCACGAAAATTGCAAAGGGGCACGATGTTCCCTGGTACAAGAGTCTCACACACTAATAATACTAATTAATTCTAGTGCAAAAAGTAAACAATCACATTTGCCTCAGACGAAGTAAATTTTTGTGGGAGATAAAATTTAATTTTGTCGTCATTACTAATGTAATGATTAATTTGGGTAAATTTTTTTTATTTTAATTAAAACTTGTTGTGTCACATAAATTAATAAAAAGCAGGCATTAATTTGGGTAAAAAAATTTAATTACTATTTGTTGCATGAACGCACTAAAGAATAAAAAGGATAATTTTAACAAAGAGTAGTAAGATATTTAATAAATAGTGAAATTTTAAAAATCAGTCAACACATGCACTAAATTAAATTATAGAGCTTGACACCTAACTTTCCCTAAATTATATTATGGAACATGGAACTACTCTTTAGCTAAAGAAACTGTCAGCTAAAGAAACTATGTTGATCAATCAAGCCTTTTCTTGATGTCTTCAGCGTGATTGGTGGCGTTGACTTGCATTTTCGCCACCTGAAGATCAGCGTTAGTGGCCTCTTCCTCTGATTTGGCGGTGAGTTTCTTCGCTAGACCCACCGCTGCCGCTTTCACATATCCAAACCCTTCTCCTATTGACGCTGCCGCTGAAAGACATACTTTCTTAATAGGGTGGAGTACCAGCGTTTGTTTCTTACTCTTCTTGCTCGTTTCTTTCTTCCTCTTCTTGCTCTCTGTTAAAGGTGGTCGTAGTTCTTCCATTCTCGATTAACTTCTCGATTAATTGTTGGTGATATAATTGAATTATTAAAGATTAGAATTTAAAAGAAAATAATTGATGACATGGCTATAGCTGGTTAAACCACGTTTTTACGTACGTGTCTATTTCCTTCCATCTACACCTTATACCCCTCTACACCCAACACGTGGTCCATTTAAGGAATTTGGTCGGTTTGTTTTCGTAAATTTTTGGTATAATAATAGGCAAAATTTTTATTTTTTTAATTACTGATATTTTTTAGATAAAAATTTATGTTTTTAATTGTTTTAAAAATAATTTTTTAAATCAAATATTATTACTCTTTATATTTCAATAATATTTTTAATAAAAATATAATATATTTATTAATTGGAATTAGAGTTGATATAATGTGCATTCAAACATATATACCATATATGTATAGATTTTTATCAAAAGTATATATATTGTTATTCGTTAATATATATTATTTTATATTATAGACTTATGTAAGTGTTTGCACAATGCACCACATAATTAGCCATAGAATGGAGACTTTATTAGCTAGTTGAGATATTTAAATATGACAATTTAATTCATTTTGTTACATGTCTATTATTAATAAAAATTATATTAAATTATTTTTTTTTCAAAATTTTTAATTGCTAACCACATCAATAAATATTCTGTAAAAATGGTTATATAATAAATATTTTTAATGAATGAAGCTTGTGTGCGCCCAGACGCATGGGAACACATTCTGTGTGCATTTAGAATTTAGTATTATGGATAAGTGTACATTGCTTTGGTCTAAAGGGTATACACTTTAATTAATAAAGGTACACTATTTTGTTCTAAAGGGTATACAGTATTTTTCTTCAGAAAATAAAGGGTACACATATTTATACTAAAGGGTATACAATTTAACACAAAATTTCAAAGGCACACGGGATGTGTTCCCGTGCGCACGGACACGCACAAGTTTTTGCCATGGTACACATCTTTATACTAAAAGATACACCATTTAACACAAAATTCTAAAGGCGCACGGAATGTGCTCCCAGGCGCACACAAGTTTTTACCATTTTTAATTAAATGTTGTTATTATATTAATAAACTTAGACAAATACTTTTTGTTTGATCGTTTCACAAATTTTAAATCCATGAGATGGAGCTTCATAAATCCGTCGATATTCATATAGATATATGAAGAATATTTATTACTTTATGTTTAGATTTATATATAAATGATTTTTTATTTCAATTATTTATAATGTTAAATCATATTCAATTTTTAAAAATTTTAAATTATAGTAATTAAATATTAAAATCAAATTATTAATTTTTTTCAAAAAAATTTAATGGATACCATATCAACTATATAATAAATATTTTTAATTGAATTTTATTATTATATCAATAAACAAATATTTTTAATTGAATTTTATTATTATATCAACTAGTAATATCCCCGCGCGATGTTAATTTTGATGAGGAGTCGCTTCCACAATTTTTTTAATTTTTTAATTATTAATTATTTTTATTATTCTTATTTATATTTATTAATTACTACTATATATATATTTAATTGAACATATATATATCCTGTGCATATTAGATATTAATTATTATTTAAATTTAAAATTTAATGAAGATAAATATATGTATTTATTTTAAGATTAGAATATGAATGTGATCAAATTAAAATTAATTATTAATTAAAATTAATGAAGATATATACTAATGAAATCCAAATCAATATTCCCTACATCTATAAATATGATGTTCTATCCTTTCGGTCCACACACAAACTATTTTGTAGAAGCTTTGTTCACGTTTTAAAGATGGCAGGCGATTTGGTTATTTTGTAATTTCTTTTGATTTTTTATAACTTTCTTTTTATTTTTTACAAATTATTTTTTTTTTTAAGTTATAATTTATTTGTTTATTTTATGTTGTTTTTTTTCTTTCTTTGGTCGTTGTGTACATTGAAAAAGAAAATCCCAATTTTCTTTTTTTACTAAATTTTGATCTCATGTATTGTAATTTCATTTATTTGAATCCTAAACTTACACAAATTATTGTCTAACTTCATGCATACACAAATTATTCTCTAAAAGGTTTCTTCATATAATTGATGGTAGATGATTTCTTTAGTTTCTTTGGATTCTTTATTAATTTCATTTTATTATTTACAAATTTCTTTTGTTTATATTAATCTATATATTAATTTTTTTATTTCTTCTAATTAATATGTATATTGATTTTATTATAAATTTTTATGTTATTTTATTACGCAAAATTTTAAATTATGAATTGAATTAATAGGAGATATCTATCCATACCAATTTATACTTAATATTATTAATATTAATTATTATTTGATTAGGAGATAAATATATATATATATATATATATATATATATATATATATATATATATATATATATATATATATATATATATATATATATATATATATATATATATATAATAATTATTATTATTTTTTAAAAAAAAATCCTTTGCATCCAAAACTCCCATCTATATATTTAGAGTGGAATTTCATCTTTTTCATTCTTATAAGATTAATAATCATCTTTATTCTCTCATCTTCTTCATCCTCTCCTATTTTTCTCTTTTGCATTTTACTTTACCTATCCTAATGTCTTCACATATCTTAAACTTTGTAAGAGTTAGGCTATTCGTCATCAATTCCACGTCGAATTAATACGATACGAATGAAATTGCATGTTTAAAGTAGTTCTTATTAATGAGCATATATTTGTATAATTGTTATTAATTCTATTATTAATTTCAATCTGTATTTTGATTACTCTTAACTTCTAATATACTTTTAATTGAGACTTATTTTTATTACATGTACCAGAATTTCAATGGTGGTTCTCTTTGAAAAAGCAATTTTGGGCATAATTGGAAAGAGTGAGAGTGTAACGAAATTGGAGCAAGTAAAATTTAATTATTTTAGTTTTCGTTTTTATATGTAAATGCAATATTTAATCATTACTTTACCATGAATATTTGGAATGTTCGTGTTTATAACGTATTTATATTGGAAGGAAATAGTGAGTCATTTAATATGGATTGAGTTATGGCTGATGAGGGTTTAATTGCAAATATTGGAAGGGTATGACTTTAATAAGAGTAGCCTCTATAAATTTAATTTAATCATGACGTTAAACTCTCCTTTAAATATCTATATATTTGTTGCACGTGGTCGTATGTACTTTTAATTTGAATTTTAGTTAATATTAGCGGGAGTGGATCCCCTATCCTACTTGAGTATTCTACTTTGTGTTGTGAAACACAGAGTGGTGGACCTCATCCCATTTTTTTTATTTTTTCAACATTTGCTAAATTAGAGTACCAACTTCATTATTTTATTGGAAGAAAAATGTAATCTTTAGAATTTTTTTTTTCTCTTTTTTCTCTTTTTTTAGGATTATTTTAGTTAATATTAGCATGTCAACATTTGCTAAATTAGAGTACAGGAAAAATGTAATCTTCAAAGAAAATTTTTTCCTCTTTTTTCTCTTTTAGTATTATTAATGTCCAATTTATGATAATAGTGCCATTAGAGAGGATGATGTCAACAACATGAATCTCCAATGGCATCAACAATATGAAGAGACAGTCTGAAATTAATACAAATATAAAAGATGAAAAAGGTAAAATTATCATCGATTAATTAACATCAACTAAAAGAAAAAAAAAGGTTAGTGTGAAGTTCGGAAATGCTAACTAAAAGAAAAAAAAAAGGTTAGTGTGAAGTTCGGAAATGATAAATAGTGAAAACAACTTAATTTCTCTTTTCTTTTTTTTTTTATTTATATTTTTCGAGTGTAATTTTGATTCTTGCACAATAATGATACCCATAAATTATTATTTTTCTTTTAATTTATACATATATTAATTTCATTATATTTTTTATTTTCTTTTGATTAATACAAATAATAATTTTTTAATTAATCTATTTATTAATTTAGTTACTGTATAATAATATTTCTTCAAAGAAACTTATATTTTATTTTTATGTAATATTGATTATTCGTTATATATATCTACATTAGGATAAATTATTATTTGCATTACAATTGCATTAGGACATGTACATAATTTTACACTTCAAATTAATTATAAAAATAAATAAATTTAAATTATAGGTGTCTATTTTTTTAAAAGGATTAATTACTACTAGGTACACACTTTATACCCCTAATTACTACTAGATACATTGATTTAAAATAATAATTATTATATATAAAATATTAAAGTAAAATATCAAATATATCCCTAAATCCATACACTTTTAAACCACCAACCCTACCCCTCACCCACCCACCCACCGGACCATCGTTGACCGGCCGTTGACCGATAGTTGACCGGCCGTTGACCACCGTTGATCGATAGTTGACCGGTGTTAACTGCCGCCGCCGGAGCTCCACCGGACCACCACATTTTTTGTTGCACACACTTTTTTTTGCTGCACACACTTTTATTCTACTACACACACCTTGCTGCACACGAATACTTGCTGCACACAACATTTATGTGCAGCACATTTATAGGGGTAATATTGAAATATCACTATATATTTTTGTAGTTAGTAGTAATACTTTTGTATATTTGTATCTCATAGTAATTAAGGGTTTTTTTGTGTACCTAGTAGTAATCCTCCCTTTTTAAAATTATAATTTTTATTAAAAATATATTTTTTATTAAATATATTATCACTTCGGAAAATGATAAATAGTGAAAACAACTTAATTTTTTTTAGTCTAATTTTGATTCTTGCACAATTAAGGATACCCATAAATAAGTTTTTTTTTCTTTTAATTTATACATATATTAATTTCATTATATTTTTTATTTTCTTTTGATTAATACAAATAATATTTTTTTTAAAATTAATCTATGTATTAATTTAGTTACTGTATAATAATATTTCCTCAAATGTGAAACTTATATTTTATTTATTTAATATTGATTAATTTCGTTATTTATATCTACATTAAATTTATTTATTTTTGATCTACTGTAGAGTTTTTTACACCATTGATCAAAAGATAAATTATTCTTTGCATTAGGATATGTATAAATTTGAATTTTACACTTCAAATTAAAAATCATATTAAATTATAAATATAAATAAATGTAAATTATAGGAGTATAGTTCATTAAAATTATAATTTTCATTGAAAATATACTTTTTTTTATTTAATATATTATCACTTTATAAGGTAAATTATAATTGTATAATTATATTTTAAAATTTTGATTAAATTATTTACTAATTAACTAATTGATTCGTTGTTTTTTAAATATTAACACTCATTCAAAGCAAATATTATGTAAGTTAGGTTCACATGTAAATCATAGTTATAAAGATAACTTTTTTAGTATATAAAAAATTAATCTTTAAAAAGATAAATTATTATTCTTTTAAGTGAAAAATTACTTTTCGATACTTGCACACCCTAATTTATTGATCACTTTTTAGTACATGAAATGAAATATAATTTTTTTTAGAGAGATGAAAATTACTCTTCAAAGAGTGTGATTTGGCAAACGTCAACATAGAAACAGAAATAGGATGGAGGGATTATTAAATTATAATAAAAAGTAATTATTTGAATTATATTTTTTAAAATTATAACTTTAACATAATTATATTAAAATTGAATTATATTTCTTAAAATTATAATTTACAGTCCGCGTAATACGCGGGATTTATACTAGTATTATGTAAATGAAAAAATCTCTTATAAAACAATGATTATATGAGACGGATTTAAATATAATTGCTATATACCTAAAGTAGTATATATATATATATATGTATATATATAATATATATATAATATATATATATAATTAATGGGTGATTCTGCGGTACACCTAGTGCATCGATACACCAGCAATTAATGGGTTAAAAATAGGAGGTGGGTAGTTTTTTTTTAAATTAATTATTTTATTTTATTTGATGGTAGATATCGAATTAAAATATAATGTAACGATTAAAATCGTCTAGGTGCACGGTGCATAGCAGTCGAACTCATAATCAATACTATTAAAATATAATTTTGTATATTGATTAATTAATAAAATATGAATACTTTCTTTCAATACAGTTTATTTTTTAAAAATTTACATCCCGTACCATATGTAAAATACTCTATAATTTATTTAATGATTAAAAATACTTAATTTACCTTAAAAATAAGGAAAAAAATCTTCTTTTATACTTTGAATTGTATTACTTCATTTTTGTCCACTTACAAATTATTCATTTTTTTGTCTACAAATTTGTTTAAAAGACCAAAACACCCTCTTAGTAAAAGTCATGGAGTTCATATTAATCGAAGTTTTGACTGACAGATCAAACTATGAAATTATAAAAAAAATAAATACTCCATATAAAATAAATCAAATAATGTTAAATAATTGTAAAAATTAATTTTTAAACAAATACAATACGTTCGGTATTTTCATTGATGACATCCAAAATTTAGTTATTATTATTATTATTATTATTTTTTTAATAAAATTGTAAAATAAATAATCTTATTAATATTTTTCTAAAAATATGAATAGAAAAATCTAATTAAAAGGCATAAATCGTGGCCCAATTTACAAATTACTCTTTAATAAATGAAAATTTATATTTTAATAAATTATTATTTTTTAAAATAAAAATTTTACTTCTTAAATCACTGACATCTTAATTTACCGATTACTCTTTAAAATAAGAAAAATTAATTTTTAAAGAGATGAATTATTATACTTTTTAAATTAAAAAAATTAACCAACTACTCTTTATAATATGAAAAAATAATTTTTAAAAAATAATCTATTTAACCGACTACTCTTTAAAATAAAAAAAAATTAACTTTTGAGGAAAAGATGACTATTATTCTTTTGAATAAAAGATATACTCCATGTTGTTTTTTTTTTTTTTAATTTTTGTTCACTATATAAAAATTACTCTTTCAATTAGAAGAATAATAGTATATTAAAAAAGTGTAAAATTAATACTAATAAAAAAATATTAACAACATGAGTACCAATAAATTTTTTTAACCATATAAATTCCATGAAAAAATATATCTATCAATAAAAATTTAAAGAAATTATATACTTCCTCCATAATTACAAATAAAATTAAATAAAATCTATATATCATCAAGTGAAATGGAATAAGGATGTATATTATAATAGTAATTATGTAATAAATAAATCTTATCACATAAAATTTAGGTAATCCATTAAAAATAAAATTTTCGAAATTTAATATTATATATATAGATTATTAATGAAATATTAACTTTTAAATAGCATATATAATTATAAATTTATCAAACGAAATAAATATTTATTATACAAAATAAGAATCATAATCATAAGATTAAATTCATTTATTGTAGTATCTAAATTTATTGACCAAATATTATTTTATTTCCTCACCATTTGCAACGGATTCACCGTGTCAATTAATATATCTTTTACATGATAAATTATTATGTTTCAAATTTTTTTCTTTATTGGTGGAATATTGAATATTGACCAAATTACTCTATTTCAAATGTTTTATTAATAAATGTGGTCACTATATTTAAAATGTTTTATTATAAATTTTGTATATATTCTTTTCAAATTTTAATAATACAATATTATATATACATATAAATAAATGAAAAAAATCTAATTCATTAATTTTCATATTCAAGCTTCTTTCTATAATCTTTATTTATTTTTTCCATAAAAATATCATTAACAATTTATTTTGATATTTTTGATAGATATTTTCTATTTGATAAAATATTTGATAATTCTATAATTAATAATAGTACCATTGAGTTAATTTAGTAGTTGATCTTTTTCATTTTCACTTATCCATAATTTTTATTTTGTAAAATCGTTTTTTCTCGACTGCATCACAATATTGTAGATTCTTGCATGTCCGCTTACCATTCTTTCCGCTTGCAACCTTTGCCAATCAGTTATAACAGTTCAACTCGACTGCATCACCGTATTGTATATTCTTGCATGTCCGCTTACCATTCTTTCCGCTTGCAACCTTTGCCAATCAGGTATAACAGTTCAAATATATTTTTTTATTAATTTATTTGCTTCCTTCCCTAAAATATATATTCCACATCTTATCAATCTTCTCGCAAAAAAAATCTACTTTTATCGAGATATACACTTACAGAATCAAACCCCTTTAATGTATATAGCTAAAACGTATCTTTTTGCAGAAATCTTATTTTAGCCGCACAATTCCTATTATTTATTTCTTTTACTTTTTCAATATATTTTTAATTTTTTTATCACTATTAATATTGTAGATTCTTGCATGTCCGCTTACCATTCTTTCCGCTTGCAACCTTTGCCAATCAGTTATAACAGTTCAACTCGACTGCATCACCGTATTGTATATTCTTGCATGTCCGCTTACCATTCTTTCCGCTTGCAACCTTTGCCAATCAGGTATAACAGTTCAAATATATTTTTTTATTAATTTATTTGCTTCCTTCCCTAAAATATATATTCCACATCTTATCAATCTTCTCGCAAAAAAAATCTACTTTTATCGAGATATACACTTACAGAATCAAACCCTTTAATGTATATAGCTAAAACGTATCTTTTTGCAGAAATCTTATTTTAGCCGCACAATTCCTATTATTTATTTCTTTTACTTTTTCAATATATTTTTAATTTTTTTATCACTATTTTGAATATTATACTATTTTATTTATTATTTTAAAACTTATTTGAATCAAATAGATGAATGTTTATATTTATATTTTTGCATTTCCCTTTGAAAATCAACCTATTTTATTTTTTATTTAAAGAAAAAAAATTCATTTTTGAAAGCTATTTTTTGCATTATTACTTTTTTTTCATTCATTTTACGTATAAAATTTATATATTTTGTAGAATGAACTATATACAAAATCTATTTATTTTGTAGAATGAACTACAATTTAATATTCTCTTATTTTTCTCAATATATATATATATATATATATATATATTTTTTCACATAGATTTCTTTTTTAACAAAAAGATCCATTTGTAGATATTTGATTATAGAAGATTACTTTCAATCATTTTCTCTTATTTATTCGTCTTTTTCACATATTGTAATAGATTAACCCATAAAAACTTTTATTTTTTTAATTGGTATGTTTTATTACTGTAAATCTTTAGTTCAGATCTATTTTTTTTTCTTTTATTCATCTCGGATAGATTTTTTTTTCTTTCAGAAAACGAAAATTACAATGGAAGAATCGATTCCCTTAATTCGGAACTACCCTAATGCTAAATCTAAATGTTTTATATCGGTCAATAGTCTTCCTTTGCCGATGCTGCCGCCAGCTGTCACCGGACCGAAGAACCGCTACCGGAATCTGAACGCCGCCATTCCGTTGCAGTTGCCCACCTCTCCGCCTCCAATTTCCATCAGCCGCCAAATCGTCACCGGTCAAATCTTTTGCTGCTCACCGCCGCTACAGTATCCTGCCACAGTTCAGTTTCTCGCTGCCATGTTACTTCATCCACCGGAGGACCACGTTTTGACTTGCGCGTTCCTTCTTGCTGGGAGAGGCGACTGATAGCAACTTTCTGTGTGGCAGTGGCAGTGGCCGTAGGTTTGCACTTTGCAGTGAAGAGAAGAAATTTATGTTTATAGAAAAACTCACAACCCTTGTGAGGGTTTAAAGCGCCCAACTCATAATTGGCGAATTCGTAGGTTCAATTCCTACTGGATGCACGCCAATGGAACCCTCCAATAAGTCTATTGGAATTGGCTCTGTATCAATGGAATCTCATCATCCATACATAAAGAATTGGTGTGGTATATTCATATCATAGTATATGAACAGTAAGAAATAGCATTCTTATTGAGAGAAATAGCATTCTTATTGAGACTAGAACTCATAGGGAAGAAATTCGATTTATGGATGGAATCAAACATGCAGTATTTACAGGCAAAAGTATTCGGTTATTGGGGAAAAATCAATATACTTCTAATGTCGAATCAGGATCAACTAGGACAGAACTAAAGCATTGGGTCGAACTCTTCTTTGGTGTCAGGGTAATAGCTATGAATAGTCATCGACTTCCGGGAAAGGGCACGTATTTCAATATAATTTCTTATTTATCTTTTTTAAATAAATTGGATATATTGTTACTTTTTGCTATTTCTGACACAACTTTACCCTTTTTTATCATAATCTTGACCATGGAACCGCGTGTGGTTAATGCCCATTTTTTTATTTCCAGATTTAACCTTCTTTTAAGCGGGAAATCAGACTATTGTGTTATTATATGTATATAGATATAGATAAACTTAGACAAGTATTTATATTTAATCGTTTCATGAATCTTAGATTTATGAAAGACAAAAGCTCTTATGCACTCGTGTGTACAAACTTAGACCCGTGCGCCCAAACTCGATCCTACCCGCTGACCCGAAATATTTAAGAAAAAAATCTAATTTTCATTCCCAATCAAACTCATTTGCATACTCTCTCTAGAGAAGATGCTTAGGGATGACAATTTTACCCGTCTGGTTGGGTTACCCGACGGGTACCCGCATAGCGAGTATATAAAAATTGGATAAAATTAGATAACGGGTCGAGTAGTACCCAAACCCAAAGGAGAACTGTGCGGGTAAGGATAGGGTACGGGTTCCCTTATATTTACCCGTATCCGACCCAAAAATTATCCGAATGTATATATGAAATATTTATGATGTATTTAATATTTATTTATTATAATATGTTTAATATTTTTAATTAAAATTTATATTCTTGTCCTGATATAAATATAAATAATTTTTAAGAATTATAAAAAATAATAAATCTTGTTCTGTGTTATAATATTATGTGTTATTTATAATTATTTTTAAGAATTATAATTATTTTTTTAATATTTTAACAAAAAAAAATGATATTCGAATTGAGATATCTTGGTGGCGAAAAGGAGATGCAAGACTTTGAAGTTTTCATACTTAAACCAAGGACTTGGAAGCAATTGTTGGAATATGATGTTTGTTTTATGATTTTATTTGATTAACTATGAATTTATGATGTTTTCTTGTTAACGGACTTAGACGTTATTGTTTTTGACTTTGTTTTCTAATTTTCATACTATTTTATTTTAGGTTTATTCATTTATGTATTATAATTATTTTTTGGTGGATTATAGTTAAAAAAAAAAGGTTGTGCCGGGTCCGGTCAGGTGGATCGGGTATTCGCGGATTATCCGCAAAATCTACTAAGATTACGGGTATCTATTTACCCGCGGATTACCCATCTATCCGATGGGTATACCCGTACCCTACCCGAAGCTCTATTTTAGGGTAAAAGGATAGGGTATGGGTAGGGAGGGTAGGGTATAGGGTAGTATGTGGATTTTCCATACCCGTACCCTACTCTACCCATTGTCATCCCTAAAGACGCTCTCTCTCTAAATTCTCTCTTTGCTCTCGTCGGCTGCTCCTCTCTGTCGTGCTCTTCGCCTTCTCGATCTCTCTCTCTCTAGAAGACGCTCTCTCTCTATATTCTCTCTTTGCTCTCGTCGGCTGCTCCTCTGCTCTCCGCCTTCTCGATCTGCTAATTTTCCTCCTGTAGTGCCTCCTCCGCATATGCCTTCTTTGATTTGATTAGCACTTTGATCGTCTAAATGTCGGCTGCAGAAACACTAAATAAAAGGTATTTTATTCTCTTTACACACTTGGACTAATGTGTTCAAGTTAGAGAGTTTTGTTGATAGTCTTTGTATTTTTTCTATAATGCACTTGGATTAATTTAGGCATCCCGATTCAAGTCGTTCATTAATGGGCCCATAATTTTGAAGATGTATTCAACAAATGTTAAATTTTGTTACATCTATTTTAGTTGGCTTTTGGGTGAGATAAAGAAGAAAATTAACAGCCCTAAATAGTTTAGTAGTGTAATTTATTGCAATTCCTCTTGTAATTCTGTTAGGAAACCTATGATTATAATCATAGAATGTTTGATTAAGTATGGACTTTTATAGTAGCTGTCTTAGTTATATCAATTAACCATTTGGTACTGATGATTATATATTACATATTGATTTAGCCCTTTAATTGTGTGGGCAATGAAAGGTTTACTGATTGGTTGGATACATGCCTTAATTTTTTAGTCTTTTAGTTGTAGTGGGCGTTACTGGATGTTAGTTATCTAGATTTTCTGTTGCTCAACTTGGGTGTTTTTCAATCATTGGAAATAATGAACAATTGTTGCGTTTTACTGTTTCTTCATTGCGTTCTGCTATTTATTGCTGAAGCATGTTAGTAACAGCATATGCGTATTGATGAGTGTGTAAATTCACAAGTTTGGCATCATGTTTTGTGCTAGTTTTGGAGAGTTTTGAGGTGGAAATAGGTGGAAAACCTATATATATTGTGAATTAGCATGAATCACGTGTTAGTGGAGCTATTTAAGTGGTTTTCATAATAAAATCGGAGTGGAAGTGCCAAGAATCGAAGAGACGAAGTCGAGACCACGCGAACCGCCAAGGAGAGAGGTGGGTTCGACCTGTTGGAGGAGGGTTCGACCTCTCCAGCAGATCGAACCAGCATTGCTAAGTAGCAGGAGATGGGTTCGACCACGACTCGAGGGGTTCGACCTGTCTATCAGGTCGAACCATGGTCGAGCCAGTTTGAGAGAAAGTTAGTTCGACCACGACGTTGGGGGTTCGACCTGCCGGTTGGTCGAATCGGGAGCAGAAATTGTCCAGTAGCATTGTTCGACCTGTGGTTCGACCAAGACGAAGTGGTTCGACCTGTACAAGAAGTGCAGAAATTGTCCAGTAAGTGGGTTCGACCTGTGGTTCGACCTGCGGCCAGTGGTTCGACCTGTTTGCTGAGGTCGAACCGTCGTGCGAAAACTTACCTTATCCGGATTTTCGAGGCCAAAACACGTGTGATCACTTGAAAAGCTCATTCCAAGCCCTAGAGACGTGATTACAAGTATAAAAAGAGGCTCATGCAGTCAAGAAAGACATTACCAAACACACAAAAACACAATATACAACAACACAATACAAGAGAGCTTTTAGAGTCCGCTGGAGATTCAAGTAAGATTGGTCCATCTAACCATGATTGTTTCTAGATCAATCATGGGCTAGAGCCACTTCGGTAGTTCTAGGGTTATGAAGGTTTCATGAGTTAATTTGTATTTCGTGTGTATACTCCGTACAACACTACTTGTGGTTTAGTTTATATAAGATTGTGCGTTTTTAATCCATACTCATAGTTGTTTTGTATATCAATAATCGTTGTGTAGAGTCTGAATACATAACATGGTTATTGATTGAGTGCGTTCACTAATGAGCAGGGTTTATTGTTATAATTCTAAGTGAAGGGATTCCGATATTTTATTAGAACCGTCTTATATGAATGTTTGTTAATTGAATTAAATTCGGGTTAATAAGTAGGATTAAGAGTATAACTTTATAGTACCTAAAAAGGGAGATCAAATCGGGTTAGAGTACTAAGTGCACAGGAAATAATTGATTATGATAGTACCTAGAAAGGGAGGTAAAGTATACGTCTTGCTCTGAGGATACTCACACGTGTCAAAAGCTTATCTATTTGTGTCTATAGAATAGATTTACATGGTCTAGCGATGCGTCCATAAACCACAAGGCAGAGTCGGACATCGACACACGAAAGTATGAATTAACGAATGAAACTGGATGGCCTGACGAACTACCTAACATTTTAGTTGATCACAACAACTCTTCTCTTGTTCTTGTTATTTATTTGCTATTTTAATTGTCACTTAGTTTACAAACCAACAATTACAATTCTCAACATAGTCATAATTGCTAGAAAATAACTAAAGTAATATTTATCCGTCCCGTGGATTCGATATTTAACTTGGTCACCTTCGAAACTACAATTGATATCCTTCATACTTGGGGATTAAAATTGTGTGTTGAGAAAACACCCATCAAGTTTTTGGCGCCGTTGCCGGGGACGGCTTAAAATATCTTTTTGTTATTTCTAGTTTATTAGGGCTATTTATCTTGTTTTGCTGTTTTAATTCTAGTTCTTTTTAGGTGTATGCTCACGAGATCAAAGAAAGGTGAACTTGAACCCTATAATCCTGAGATCGGAGCATCGTCAAGAAAGAAGAAGAAGAAGAAGAGCAAGGCAAAGACTATTGATCCAACTGAAGCTCTGAATTTTGGAGTTGAAGTTGACGAGTAGATTTCGCAGACGATTGAAGCTACAACTGAAGTTAATTCGGGAGTAGAGACAGTCAACATGACAGCGAATCCGGATAATCTAGCCATCCGAGAGATTTCCAGAAATAATGGGGCTGGAAATTTTGGGCTTCTAGGAGTGAGGGGAACTAATGCAGCTTTCGATCTTCATCCCGCTCTTATTAGTATGATAGAAAGGAACTCCTTTTCAGGAGGGTCTTTCGAGGATCCGCAGCAGCATCTGAACAAGTTCTTGGGCTATGCAAGTACTCAAAAAGATGCAGGAGAACATGAAGACGCTAGGAAGATCCTCTTGTTCAAATTCTCGCTTACTGAAAAGGCGAGAGATTGGTACGACACTATCGACGCAGCTGAGTGCACCACTTGGGAGCAACTGAAGTTAATGGTCTTGAAGAGGTACATGCCACCTTCAAAGGTGTTTAAGATGAAGCAAGACATTAACCAATTTGCTATCGGTGGAGGTGAGAAATTTCATGAAGCATGGGATAGATTCAAGGACATGCTTAGGAAGTGTCCTCAACATGGGCTATCTAAAGCTCAATATATCAGTATATTCTACAATGGATTGGACTATGATTCACGAGTGTTATTGGATGCTTTTTCTAATGGAGCATTGCTTACAAAGTCATCCGTAGAGGCCGAGAAGTTGTTTGAAGATATTTCGATGAATTCGAGGGATTGGCCAACTGATAGAGTTAGAGGTACTTATGTCTTTGGGAAAGTAGCTCAGGTTGAACAAGCAATGGTGAAAACAAGTAGAGAGGATGAGATCGTCTCTAGCTTGTCCAATATCAACAAGCTACTTGAATCCCAACAGAAGCAAATCAGCAAATTATCTCAGCGCGTACCGATCAAGCAGCAGGAGTTGAAGAATGATGGACCAATCCAAGAGGAGTTGGAAGAGGCACACTATGCCATGGGTCAAAGTATCCAAGGGACTAGGTATCCAGATCAAGAAAATCGGAACTACCAAGGAAACTATCGAGGAAACTTTAATAATCGTGGTCCTCCGGGTGGTTATCAACAGCCTAGGAGGCCGGAGTTCTCATGGAGCAATCCGAATAATGCGATTCAATCTCCGATGGTGTTGATCCGGGTGCTAAGGTGGAAGAAGGGAAACCAGGTTTTGAGGATACTGTGAACAGGTATATGGCCAAGAACGATGAAAGAGTGAACTGCCTTGAGGCCAAACTTGAAAAGAAAATCGATGCAAACCATGAGGTTATATCTAAACAGGTGAAGGACCTTACATTGCTGATGGGGGAGATGGCAGGAAGTGTTAACAAGCTTATTCAAACTCTTGAAAAGGGAAAGTTCCCGTCTCAAAGTATTGATAATCCAAGATCCTGCAACGCCATCACATTGAGATCAGGAACGCAGTACGAGGGACCTATGAGACCAGAATCAAATTTGGACATGTCTAGGACAAGATTCGACTATGGTTCGACCAACATTGAAGGTCGAACCATACAGGGAAAGTCGAACCAACGCACTGGACACAATCAAGAAGAATCGCAGCATCGATTCGACCAAAATTCAAATGGTTCGACCTGGCATATAGGTCGAACCATGGTCGAACCTGACAATTCGGAGCACTCTATTTTTCCAGAACACCAGTTCGACCAAATCAATGATGGTTTGACCTATCCAACAGGTCGAACCCAGGTCGAACTGCAAACTTAGAGCACTCTGTTTTTTCACAGTAACGGTTCGACCATGACAGACATGGTTCGACCTATCAAACAGGTCGAACCTTGGTCGAACCGGAGGGCGGAAGGAGTACAGTAGGTCGGTTCGACCTAAGTAGCCATGGTTCGACCTACTCAATAGGTCAAACCCAGGTCGAACCTTAAATTCAAAAAGAGAACAGCTGTCCAGAAGAGCGGTTCAACCTTTACGTGCCTGGTTCGACCTGTTCCACAGGTCGAACCCTGGTCGAACCCATCCAAAAGTTGCCTGTTGCTACTCCGAACACTCTCGATGATGTTGATGCTACTCCAGTGGTTCGGAATGAGCAAAGTACAGAGATAATAGCTGAGAAAAAGTGGGAGAGTGCCAAGCGATTGAGAGCCGAAAAAGAGAAAGCGGAGAAGGTTGATCGTGATGAATGGAGGATTCCCAAAATAAAGATACCTCCGCCGTTTCCTTACAAGCTTGTGAAGAAAGGATTGGAAGAGAAGTTCAAGAAGTTTTCAGAGATAATGAACAAGATAAGCTTGAGCATTCCTTTCTCAGAGGCAATCATGGAGATGCCGTACTATGTCCGATTTCTTAAAGACATATTGTTGAAGAAGTGGAGCTTAACCGAAATTGAAATGGTGAATTTATCTGAGAATTGCAGCTCAATCATTCAAAGGAAGCTGCCGCAAAAGATGAAGGATCCGGAGAGCTTCACTATTCTATGTAAGATCGGAAAGGGGCCGGCACGACGAGCTTTGTGCGATCTAGGGGCAAGCATCAATTTAATACCGTTGTCCATCTTTCAGAGGTTTGGTTTGGGGGAGTTGACCCCTACAACAGTGGTTCTCCAATTGGCGGACAGGTCGATGACGTTTCCAAAAGGTATAATTGAAGACGTTCTCGTCAAAGTGGAGAAGCTAGTCTTTCCTGTGGACTTTCTTGTGCTAGAGATGGAAGATGACAAGGATAATATCCCTCTAATCTTGGGGAGACCTTTCCTTGCTACTGCTGGAGCTATGATTGATGTTCAAAAAGGAGAGCTTAGATTGCGGATGGACAAAGAAGAAGTTCTTTTCAACTTGGACAAAGCAATGAAGATGCCCATGGAGTCTCAGTGTTATAGTATTGACGTGGTGGAGGAGATTGTGAAGGAGGATATATCTCTGATCCTGTCAAAGGATCCTCTTGAGACATGTTTGATGGAGTCTCTTACTTATCCCACTACGGAGCTTGACGGACTCTCCAACGAGGTATGTATTGAAAATCTTGAGAACTTACTTGCTTTGGGTGATGCTAGGTATGCATTGGAGAAAGATAAGGCTGAAGAAGCGAAAGGGTCTAGGAAGTACTTGCCGTTGGAGAGAGAGAGCACTCCGATGGAAGAAAAGAAAGAGGAGCTGAAACCGTTATCGGAACACTTGACGTATGCTTATCTTGGTGACAATGAAAAAGATCTATCAGGTGATTCGGAATTCAAGAGGAAGATTGACCCGGAGGAGTCTACACGGCCATGGGATGAAGGTAATTCTAATGATCATATTTTTGTGAGCGAGAAAGGTGCCGTGCTGACTGTAGACAAAGGAAGAGAAGATGATGCCTAGTTGAAGTCTCCTAACTTACCACCGGATACCAACAAATTTGAAAGTCCTTACTCTCGTTCTTATCCTGACTTTGATCTTGATGGAGATAGGAGTTATTCCAAAATTGAGTGGAAGATTGACAGGAATGAGAAGAGAAAGTTTGAGAAAGGAGATTCTACTGATCGTATGGTGCATAAGAATAGTAAGGTGGAAAGTGTGGATGATAGGAGGGGGAGAAAGTATTGGAAGGTGAGGATGCGATATGATCATCCTCTGATCAAGTAGTCTTCTGAGTGGTATTCTGTCGTGACTCTCCGACGTTAAACATGAGCGCCTGTTGGGGGCTTTCCCTCCCGTTTTATTATTTTATTTCATTCGTGTGAGTAAGAAATTTTTATATTTGAAGTGCTTACTTATTTGCAATTACATCTCTTTGCAAACTTAGTTTCGACTATACTTTCTACTAAGTTTGGGGGGGTGTGATGTACTTACCTTGATAAGCACCGATAGTATAATCTTTTCTTTGTGACGTTTGTTAGGGGAGTTAATTTTTTGCGGCATATTTAAAACTTTAACCAGTTTGTATGTGTTGATTTTTTGTAACTTGCCTATTGTTCCGTGGTGTTTTGTTATTTCGTATTTTGAGTGATTGCGGAGTTACTCATGATTGATAAGTTTTTAAAGAATCAATTCTTGATGAAGTTGTGCTCTAGTTGGTACTTAATGATTCGTTTTGAAGTTTGAAGTGTGTAGGGAATGAAGAACACGCGTTTTGGAGCTTCCAGGGGGTAGGTTTGACTAGTGCCAGGAGGTCGAACCTAGCTGAAGAAGTTGAACCGTGGTGCAAAAGTTGTCCAGAGAGGTGGTTCGACCTCATGCAAGATGGTTCGACCAGATCAACAGGTCGAACCAAGGTCGAACCAGTGATAGCAGAATTCCAGAAGTGCAGTTCGACCACGACGTTCTTGATTCGACCTGTTTAGCAAGTCGAACCGAGGTCGAACTGGTGATATGAAACTTACAGAAGGGTGGTTCGACTTAAGCCGATATGGTTCGACCTGGTTAGCAGGTCGAACCCAAGCCGAACCGAAGGAGAAGGTGTTCAGAATGTTGATTTGACCACGATGAAGTTGATTTGACCTCTTTCACAGGTCGAATCAAGGTCGAACTAAGCCAGGAAAGTGTGTTCTTAATTCCGTCCTTCTATGATGCATGAGTTGGGCTGTAGAGATACTTGTATAATTTGATTTTGTTTATGGGCTGTAGATTTTGTGCATTCATATGTTCATGTGTTAATTTCTATTGATGAAAAGCATGTATAATTTGATAAGTATGTAGAGTTCTTGTGGAATTGATCTTAATTATGTGCTATGAGGAGTACTTAGGATTCTATTTACCTATGTGAGGATTTGAGCCTTGTTAATCATGCTTGATCATGATTGTTTTATTCTTGAGAGGATCATTCATATGAACATATTCTAGAACTTGGCTTAGAGTCTTGTGTGAGACTTATGATTGATAAATTGCTAGGATATGATCTTAGGCCATTATTTTGTGATTAAGTTACTTAGCCAAATTTTGTCCTTCCTAATGATCCTACTAAACTTTGAATGCCCCGTTGAGCTGTTAAAAAACCTTTTCTTTGGTAGCCGAAGTAAATAACCTTATAAACTTTACTTGAGCCTTGATTAACCTATTCATTGGTAGAGAGAGTTGAGGTGAGTAAGTGTTGCAAGAAGAAAAAGAAAGATAGAATATGGTTGGATGAAAAGAATATGGTTAAATCTTGTTTAGGGGTAGTGCCTGAAACTGGTACCTCAATTGATTTTAACATGAAGTTTTAAGCTTAAGAGCAGCTGATTAATAAAGAGAAGAAGGATAGTGCCTAAAACCGGTACCCGAATTGTCTAAAGAGATGATGTTGATGCACGAAAAATAAGGAAAATCCATGAGAAGAAGAGGAGAAGTTAGAGGAGATATTACAGCAAGAAGAAGAAATCGAGAACCTCCAAGGTAACTCTCTACTAGTGTCTTAAGTCACTTTACCTAAATTTTCCTACCTTTTTCCAAAGAGCCAATATTACAACCCAAAAACAAGTCCTTTGTAATCCTAGTGAAGAGTTGATTATAAGTTGATTTTTGAGACCTTTGCCAAGCTTATGGTTACGCGTGAATATGAATTGATATTAGTGTTTATACTAGCCTATGTAGTGCCTCACGCACTTGAGTGAAAGAGAGTAAATACTTATCTTGTGAGCTAGATTACTTAGTACTCCGAATGGTGTGTGATTGGATTGGTTTTGCATGAGTGATATATATGAAGCAATTAATACTTGTTTGATTTAATGAAGTTGCATGTGTGATGTGTGTTGTACTTGATCTTGGTGAATTATACACGACTCCTGTGGTTTGATTTGGTTGCCTCGGGACGAGCAACATGTAAGTTTGGGGGTTTGATGAGTGTGTAAATTCACAAGTTTGGCATCATGTTTTGTGCTAGTTTTGGAGAGTTTTGAGGTAGAAATGTTGGCAATTGGATCTTATGGTGAACATGATTCAATAAGAAAAACAGATAATCACGTACAGCGGAAGCAAAAAAAATGTGTTTACCGTACTTCTGGGTCGATGTAGAGGATGAACAGTAGTGAAGAACACCTCTGATCTTCTACCGTATGTCCCAAGTGTGATCCTGCTGTTGTGTGGGTAACAGTCTGCAGGATCTCTCAATCTGCTTCTCTTCCCTTCTCTCACCAAAAGAGGCGCAGGAATAATCTCAGGGTTCCAGGAAGCTGAGTTCACTTATATATTGGGCTACAGCAGGGACCAGGAGGAGAAATTGGGCTGGGCCTCAATTGAATTTAATTAACCAAGCTTAGCCCAAAGCTTTTAATTAAATCCAATAATAATAATATAGTCCACTAAAATATTATTACTGCACTACCCGTCCAATCCCAAAATTATGTTCTGGGCTCCTTCTTATTATAAGCCCGATAGTCTCCCCATGTTTAAGATATACAATGTCCATTAATTAATTAAGTTACTGACAACTCAAATTAATTATTATCTCATCCGAGAGTAGTACCACTCAACCTTTTTATCATGCCGGAAATTAATCCACTTGCAAGATTTACATGATAAACCTTATGAGCTCCTCAAGGGGACATCATCAACCTATGACGGACATGGATTCCTTCTACAATCAACAGCACACCATAGATACAGCACTACTTCCCAACTCACCGAGTTTGTTGATTTAATACTTATAAATCTCACTCATTGATGAATCAAAGAAATACATACTGCCCTATGTGTCGAGGTTATTGTATAGGGATTAAGAGCACGAACTTCCATAATAACAGAGATCAAGTTCTACTATATAGTCAGTATAAGAAGAACGATCTCATGCGGTCCTGCTCAATACACACAAGTGCACTAATGTGATTCTATAGCCAAGACAAGCTAATACCAAACCACACTACAACCATACCAATAGAGAGTCCCCGTCTATCTCAGTTGTGAGCATCTGTTTATACTTTATAAGGAAACCGATAATATGATCTTCCGCGTGTTGTCGCACAACATATTATCTACAGTATAAAGTAAATGGACTATTGCATCATGCATATAAAATAAATTATAAGACGCAATCATTTGATCAATGATTCTCATTTCAAATATTGTTATGACATTGTTCATACTAAAGCTAGACTTTTAGTATACAATCCAACAATCTCTCACTTATACTAAAAGACTATGCTGTCATGTCTTCTGCCATACATCTGATTCCTACTCCCACTTACACGACCATTAAAAGCTCTCGCCTTAAGGTCCTTGTAAATGGTTTACTAGGTCATCATCCGATGCAATCTAGGCGACAACAACCTTCCCTCATCATACGATTTCTCGTAACAGGTGGTACTCGCGCTCCATGTGTTTAATTGCCTTATGGACTTGTGATTTCTTCAAGTTTGCAACTGCACCAATATCATCAATGTAAATTGTGATTACCTTGGGCAAACTTAGAAACACTTCAAAGTCCATCATGAAGTCTCTAGAGTCATATAGATACTTTGGCTGCCTCATAGGCTCCAATTCATCATCTTTCCATGATGGAGTCCGGAGTCTGAAATATATTTCTATATAACACTCCTCCACATTATGACTCTACTTCCTAAGATTAAACACATAACCTTTGAGGAGAATTTACTGCCGTCCAATCTGACTAAAAAATCTGAATCTACGTAATCCACAAGAAGCAGTGAATCTGTTTAGTAAATCCACATATAATTTCCAGTCCTTCTCAGGCACTTTATATATGTCTTACTACAGTTCATCATTCTTGTTCTGGGTTACGTTGATACCTTCTGTTCATGCGTTCAGCAACACAAATATCCAACTTCGTTCATAGCATTCCTTAGATTAAGCTTCCTTATTCGCCGAAGCATAAGGAACCACTTTCATCCTCTTTATCTTCTTCTTGTGTCTCAAAGACACATTCACTTAGATAAATTTACATGCTAAACGAGTATGGACTGTATCATTTTATAAAACTTGAGATAAGCATAATATCCTTTCTTGTGATCCGTATTACCGTGATCAAAAGGATACATTTTGCCTTTCTTAAGTCCTTCATCTCTACCGCTTTATTTACCATACCCATACGCCCGATAATACTCTTTCATTGTCTCCAATGAGCAAGATACTATCTACGTATAGTACAAAAAAATACCACCACGTTTCCGTCACTCTTTACAATACACAAGATACATCCGCTGATTGATTTAAATCCGTGCCACTGGATTACTTAATCAAAACAGATGCTTCACGATCTCAAAGCTTGCTTTAGTCCATCGCTGGACACTTTTAAGCTTACTATCAAAATGCTATTAGTACTTTGCAATGAATCACTCTGGTTGCTTCACATAGATGTTTTCCTCAAGACTTCCAATCAGGAAAGCTGTCTTGACATCTATTTGCTGTTTCTCATAATTCAATATGAGCAGCAATAAATAAAAGAATCCGGATCAATTTAAGCATAGCTACCAGTGAATATGTTCCCTCATAATCGAACCATTTCTTTCTGAGTACACTTATCCGCAACCAGCTTTGCTTCCAAGGTTTTCACCTTTCCATATGATCCTCTTTTATTTCCTTTGACCACTTGCAATGGCTTTTACACCATTTAGTGGTCATACAAGTTCCCAGACTTAATATAGAATCCATAGATTCTATTTCATCATACATTGCAACTTACTAAGATTCCGCATTTTAATCTTGTAGTGCTACGTTGTATTCGTGGGACAATACCATGTTCACTAGGGACCAAGTCTCACGACTCTCCCAAAACATATATTTATGGGTTGTCATACAACCCTCCCACTACGATAAGGCACTACATGTTATTGTGTATCAGACGTGACACGCGTTGCAGTCTACCTTGTGATATATCCTCTTGTACACTTGGTACTTATACTTAGTGTTTTCCTCTCACTTCCTTTAGAACAATTTATACATGAGCTTGTGATTTATTACATAGTCCTTTTCCAAAAATCTAGTTATTGAGTTAACAATTATCCTTCGATCTTTTGGACTAAATAAATCACCCTCCATTTTTCTAGGATATCCCATATACAGACAAACGTTTCACGAATTACTGTATCTAGGGCATATCCATAAAATGAATTTTAATTATTCCAAATAATTCATCATCTATCTAATCATTACCATAAGAGGCTTATTCCTTCTTTCCATCACACCATTCAGCTGGGGAATGCCCGGTGTAGTCAACTTGAGATTTAATCTCAACTTCTGATTATTAGTTCCTAACTATCCTAAGAGGTCTTCATCATCACGATTGGATCGTAATGATATGATATATTTTCCATGACGCTCACTATACCAGCCTTACAATTCTTGAATTAATCCAAGAACTTAGACATGCAGTGCATCATATAAATATATTGGTTTCCAGATTAATCTACGAATATTCATAACCACCTCTCGCCTGGATAATATTAGGTTCGCTTGAATCAGAATGAACTAATTTCAACATATATATATTTGGCTCTACACCCCACAGCCTTGAAAAGGCAGTTAATCATTTTTACTTCCAAGCAAGACTCGCAAGTCCGATAGTTTTCACTTCAGATAAACCTTACGGTCTATCGGCTATCAACTTTTGAATCCTACTCAAGTAAAATGAATTAGTTATAGACGCCAAATGTATGTTTAGTTCATTTTCGAAGGTTCCTTTCTCTTACTAATATTAGAAGATGCATTATTTAATTACTATTTATTGCATCTGTGGGATGTACATGATTCAAGAGTATACTTTTTATCCACCAACGTACTTTAACGGATTATAGCCTCATTCCTCATTACTATGACCATGTCATTTAAATGAAATGAAGTATCCATCCGTTAATGCATAGAAACCGAAATTAAATTTTTTCTATGAAACATACGTAAAGACAATTTCTCATAATCAATCGTTTATTCTTATCATGAGATAAATAAACAACTCCCACTACAATAGCCACTACCTTTGTAGTTTTACCCATGTTATTAACAATCTTATCCTTATTTAGTGATAAACATTTAGTGATTCCAGTATCTACATACTTCGAGTCAGTAGATGCCATCACTAATCATGTTTAAACCATTAGTAAATAAGATATTAACCTTGTTCAGATCATGATGAAAATTGGCTTTCTTTTGCCACATGTTTTGTTAGAAGTTTCCCACCATATACAACCTTTCGTATTTCAGGTAGAACTTGCTCAAAACATCCAGGCAAATTGTGAAGAATAAATTGATTTAGGTTTCCTTTTCAATTTCTATTCCAAGCTCTTCCAATTCATTCATCAATTTAACCATGATCTTCTGCCTTTTTAATTTAATCAAGTATCCGAAGAGTTACATGAGATCATCATATTTCTATGAACCTCTCATCTCTTCACTAGAGACTTTAATAGGCATCATGAGACATCCTTTGTGAGAATACACATGTATTTTCTTAAGCAGTAATTTTCAAAACCAAGATTCTTTTCTAATCATTCAATTTGGACAAGTAAATATAATGTCTTTTAGTTAACAATTAGTGAAATAAAACCATTCGAAATTCAGAGAATCACAAATAAATTTACCGATCAAATCTTCGAATTTTATTCTTTTATATTGATTCCCTCAAAATAATATAAAATAAAATTCACCGACATCTCAAGCACCGTGAGTCTGCAAGCCATGATAGTGTGGACGTTTACAAACCCGAACATTTACAAGAGAAGGTTTTACCCATTAATTTCATTTGTCAACCTAACTTTATGAAAAATAATTAATAGTCGGTTCCTCTTTAGCCATGCAAATAAAAGCAGTGACTCCGATGGGGAGGATACTTATTATTTACATCTAAGTGTACACCATTATTTGACCCCAAGTCCGCGGCCCAAGCTTGTGTGCCTTACAGATGGAGAAGTACACACGCGCTCGGATAACTTTCTACAGTCATCAATTACAAGTTTGTACCAGTGAACCGCATATAAACTCATCCGATAGGGAGAAAGGTCTAAGCCAACGCGCAAGTTCATATGCATCACATTACAAACGTAATTATTTAATGAAGTCTGTTCCAGCAATCCATGAATAAACTCATCCGATGGGGAGGAAGGCTCTAATGCCGACGCGCAAGTCTATTCACATCGCTAACAAACCAATAATGGAGGCCGCGGGAATTTATTACCAATCCCCTCTCCCACTTAGTTATTTAATTACCGAGGGTTTTAACATGCATATAATATTCCAGAATAAAATATACAACTTAGACATGCTTCTATTAACAACAATTTAAATAAATAAATCACATAGAACATGCCTGTCACATATACAACAATAATTGACAATTAAATCAATTAATCAGTTATATAACATTAATTAATTGCATAATTAGTGGATCAATCAATTTGGGCCCAAGAACAACAAATAAGCACAAAATGAGAAGCAGATTAAATAATTAATCAAGCTCATTATCCATGGCCCATAATCTTAACCCAAAATTAAATTAAGTCCACCAAGCCCACTAGCACAAAATTAGTCCACTAATAAAATTAATTTATTAAGCTTGGCCCATTACTCACAATTAATTAAAACCAGCAAATAATATTGGCCCATCAGCCCATTACCATTTTAATTAAAATTGGGCCCAACAGCCCAAAACCAAATTAAAAAAAATAAGCAGCCCACTATTAATTACTGAATTGGGATTTAAGGTCCAACAGCCCATATCCATTTTAATTAAAATTTGGGCCCAGCAAACCAAGCCCAAAACAAATTAAAACAAGGCCTAGCTAAGACACCCAACACAACAAGCCCATTGCCAGCTCAAATAAAATGGGCCCAACTGTACACAGGCCCAAAATCCATTGGCCAGCAATTAAAAAATGGCCCAGCCCATTTGCTTGCTGCCCTAATCTACCAGCCGCCGAAGCTCCTCATCTTCTCAGGCGATATCCGGCGCAACCAGGCGCCACTGTCACTGCCGCCGGCACCGCCGCCAACAGTCCACCATAAATTTTGCCGTTTGCCCACCGCCGAAGACCTCTTAACTGCACCTGCCTGCCGCGACCACGCCTCGCCAGTCGAGCACTATCCGCCTCCGCTGCCGTCGCCGGTGCCTGCCACAGCCCACCGGAATGGCGCCAACTGTCCGCATCGAGCGCAACGCCCAGCAGCCAAGCGCCGCTGCCGCCGTGACCACGTACACAGACGCGCTTGAAGATCAGCGCGTCACCGGCGAGGCACGAATCAGACCAGCGCCGCCGCGCTTGTTACACCGACCCCGCAGGCAGTCGCTCCACAGCCATCGCCGGTCAGCCGAGTGCCACCACCAGCGCCGCCAGATCCTTCGTCGACCAGTCCCGATCCGCCTGGATCTGTCTCGACCTATCCCGATCCGCCCAGCCGGAGCTCTTCGTCGATCGGGATCATCAGCACCGCTCACCTGTCTCGAGTGTCACCGATAATCTCCGATCCGACCGGGATCGGCGTGAACTCACCCGGGACCTTCTGTTCTGGTCCGTCCAGTCGCGCCGCTTCCATCTCTCGTCATCGACAATCGAACCAGTCCATGCCCCCAGTCGAAGCCGTTCGTCTTTCCAGCACCGCCGCGACAAAACTGGTCCGGCCGCAACCACCAGTCGTCATGGTCCGCGCCTTTCAGACCCTGCCGCCACCTCCAGCGTCCACGCGCCGCCGCGACAAATATCCATCGAGCAGGGGGGGTGGATGGGAAGATGACAGTTGACAGACGTACTAATGTGTTTGTGTGACCAAAATTATGTACTATGTATTCAATGAAAGAAACAAATACACTACAGCACATAACACAGTAGATCACAAAGCACTATGTGAATACAAAGTAAATGTTGTCTTCACATAAACACATTCATACAGATCATTAATAAACATGCAATTAATCCAGATTAAATCAATTAATCAAATAATCACAAAAACAACCTTACAAATCACGTTTCACCAAGAAACCAAAGCTCTGATACCAATTGTTGGCAATTGGATCTTATGGTGAATATGATTCAATAAGAAAAATAGATAATCACGTACAGCGGAAGCAAAAAAAATGTGTTTACCGTACTTCTGGGTCGATGTAGAGGATGAACAGCAGTGAAGAACACCTCTGATCTTCTACCGTATGTCCCAAGTGTGATCCTGCTGTTGTGTGGGCAACAGTCTGCAGGATCTCTCAATCTGCTTCTCTTCCCTTCTCTCACCAAAAGAGGCGCAGGAATAATCTCAGGGTTCCAGGAAGGTGAGTTCACTTATATATTGGGCTACAGCAGGGACCAGGAGGAGAAATTGGACTGGGCCTCAATTGAATTTAATTAACCAAGCTTAGCCCAAAGCTTTTAATTAAATCCAATAATAATAATATAGTCCACTAAAATATTATTACTGCACTACCCGTCCAATCCCAAAATTATGTTCTGGGCTCCTTCTTATTATAAGCCCGATAGTCTCCCCATGTTTAAGATATACAATGTCCATTAATTAATTAAGTTACTGACAACTCAAATTAATTAATATCTCATCCGAGAGTAGTACCACTCAACCTTTTTATCATGCCGGAAATTAATCCACTTGCAAGATTTACATGATAAACCTTATGAGTTCCTCAAGGGGACATCATCAACCTATGACGGACATGGATTCCTTCTACAATCAACAGCACACCATAGATACAACACTACTTCCCAACTCACCGAGTTTGTTGATTTAATACTTATAAATCTCACTCATTGATGAATCAAAGAAATACATACTGCCCTATGTGTCGAGTTTATTGTATAGGGATTAAGAGCACGAACTTCCATAATAACAGAGATCAAGTTCTACTATATAGTCAGTATAAGAAGAACGATCTCATGCGGTCCTGCTCAATACACACAAGTGCACTAATGTGATTCTATAGCCAAGACAAGCTAATACCAAACCACACTACAACCATACCGATAGAGAGTCCCCGTCTATCTCAGTTGTGAGCATCTGTTTATACTTTATAAGGAAACCGATAATATGATCTTCCGCGTGTTGTCGCACAACATATTATCTACAGTATAAAGTAAATGGACTATTGCATCATGCATATAAAATAAATTATAAGACGCAATCATTTGATCAATGATTCTCATTTCAAATATTGTTATGACATTGTTCATACTAAAGCTAGACTTTTAGTATACAATCCAACAGGAAATAGGTGGAAAACCTATATATATTGTGAATTAGCATGAATCAGGTGTTAGTGGAGCTATTTAAGTGGTTTTCATAGCAAAATCGGAGTGGAAGTGCCAAGAATCGAAGAGACGAAGTCGAGACTACGCAAACCGCCAAGGAGAGAGGTGGGTTCGACCTGTTGGAGGAGGGTTCGACCTCTCCAGCAGGTCGAACCATCATTGCAAAGTGGCAGGAGATGGGTTCGACCACGACTCGAGGGGTTCGACCTGTCTATCAGGTCGAACCATGGTCGAACCAGTTCGAGAGAAAGTTGGTTCGACCACGATGTTTGGGGTTCGACCTGACGGTTGGTCGAATCGGGAGCAAAAATTGTCCAGTAGCATGGTTCGACCTGTGGTTCGACCAAGACGGAGTGGTTCGACCTGTACAAGAAGTCGAACCAAGTGTAAAAATTATCCAGTAAGTGGGTTCGACCTGTGGTTCGACCTGCGACCAGTGGTTTGACCTGTTTGCTGAGGTTGAACCGTCGTGCGGAAACTTACCTTATCCGGATTTTTTAGGCCAAAACGCATGTGATCACTTGAAAAGCCCATTTCAAGCCCTAGAGACGTGATTACAAGTATAAAAGGAGGCTCATGCAGTCAAGGAAGACATCACCAAACACACAAAACACAATATACAACAACACAATACAAGGAGCTTTTAGAGTCCGCTAGAGATTCAAGTAAGATTGGTCCATCTAACCATGAATGTTCCTAGATCAATCATGGGCTAGAGCCACTTTGGTAGTTCTAGGGTTATGAAGGTTTCATGAGTTGATTTGTATTTTGTGTGTATGCTCCGTACAACACTACTTGTGGTTTAGTTTATATAAGATTGTGCGTTTTTAATCCATACTCATAGTTGTTTTGTGCATCAATAATCGTTGTGTAGAGTCTGAATGCATAACATGGTTATTGATTGAGTGCGTTCACTAATGAGCAGGGTTTATTGTTATAATTCTAAGTAAAGGGATTCTGAGGTTTTATTAGAACCGTCTTATATGAATATTTGTTAATTGAATTGAATTCGGGTTAACAAGTAGGATTAAGAGTATAACTTTATAGTACCTAAAAAGGGAGATCAAATCGGGTTAGAGTACTAAGTGCACGGGAAATAATTGATTATGATAGTACCTAGAAAGGGAGGTAAAGTATACGTCTTGCTCTGAGGATACTCACACGTGTCAAAAGCTTATCTATTTGTGTCTATAGAATAGATTTGCATGGTCTAGCGATGCGTTCATAAACCACAAGGCAGAGTCGGACATCGACACGTAAAAGTATGAATTAACGAATGAAACTGGATGGCCTGACGAACTACCTAACATCTTAGTTGATCACAACAACTCTTCTCTTGTTCTTGTTATTTATTTGCTATTTTAATTGTTACTTAGTTTACAAACCAACAATTACAATTCTCAACATAGTCATAATTGCTAGAAAATAACTAAAGTAATATTTATCCGTCCCGTGGATTTGATATTTAACTTGGTCATCTTCGAAACTACGATTGATATCCTTCATACTTGGGGATTAAAATTGTGTGTTGAGAAAACACCCATCACGTATAACTAATACTTGTAGTAGTTTGTGCTGATATTTGAAACTTGTAGTAATTTCACATGTGACTTTTGGTGTGCAGGAACTTCAGGATAGAGTGGCAAGAGCCAAGGATAGGAATGATGAGATGATCAAGATTCGAAAAGAAATCGTCGACTTCCATGGAGAGAGGGTTTTGTTGGAGAATTATAGTGCTCTTAACTATACTGGTAAAATCTTGCACCTTTCTTTAATCTTTTATGACATCTATCCCTGTTCTGTCTTTTGTACTCAGTTGTAGTTGCTTATCTTCTAATTGTGGGGTTAGATATATTTTTAATTGATTATCTGTGAGATTGTGATGACAGCTAGACACATAATAAATTTACTATTTTCCAATTTCACTGAACAGGGCTGGTTAAGATTTTGAAGAAATATGACAAAAGAACGGGGGCTCTCCTTCACCTGCCATTCATTCAGAAGGTTCTTCAGCAACCTTTTTTCACCACAGACTTACTTTACAAGCTTGTGAAAGAATGTGAGGGCATGCTCGACGGTATGTTCCCTATTAATGCATTCTTATCTGAGGCAATGGATAGAAACGAACCATCCACGAGCACAGCACTGGGAGAGGTTCTCATAAAAGGATCCAAGGAGTTTGCAGAGATAGAATACAAGAAGTGCCTGCAAATGAAGAGCACTTTAGTTGTATTGCGCGTTTGATAGGGGTTTTCTCAACACACAAATTAATCCTCAAGTATAAGGATATCAATTGTAGTCGCGAAGATGACCAAGTTACAATATCGAACCCAAGGGACGGTTAAATATCAATTTCGTTATCTTATAGTATATTTTAGACTATGTTTGGTAATTGTAAAGGTTTAATGGATAATAACTTCTAATCAAAATAGCAAAAAGAAATAGAAAGAGTAGAGAAAAGTGAGTTGTGATCAATAAGAATAATAGGTAGTTCGTCGGGTCATCCAGTTTCACTAGCAATTCGTATTTTCATATGATGGTGTCCGACTCTGCCCTGTGGTTTGTGGACGCATCACTAAACCATGCATATCTACTCTATAGACACAAGTAAACATGCGTGTAACACGTGTAAATAACCTCGGAGCAAGAGATATACTTCACCCCCCTTTCTAGGTACTATCATAATCAATTATCTTCTACGTCTAGAATCTAACCCGATTTGATCTCCCTTTTTAGGTACTATAAAGTTATACTCTTCATCCTATTCATCAACCCGAATTTAATTCAATTCATGAATATTCATATAAGACGGTTCTAATAAGACTTCGGAATCCCTTCACTTAGAATTATAACAATAAACCCTGCTCAGTAGTGAACGCACTCAATCAATAACCATGTTATGTATTCAGACTCTACACAACAATCATTGATGCACAAAACGACTATGAGTATGGATTAAATATGCAATCTTATATAAAATAAACCACATGTAGTGTTGTACGGAGTTTTACACACGAAATACGAATTACATCATGAAACTTTCATAACCCTAGAACTACCAAGGTGGTTCTAACCCATGATTGATCTAGGAACAATTAGGGTTAGATTGATCATTCTTACTTGAACCTTCAGCGAACCTCTGTCACAGCCCTCCGGATGGATCACCACCTCTACTCTTGTCTCTCTTATGATTGATGATCAAAAAGCTCTTTTTATTCTCTGTATGAGCCTCCTTTTATACTTGTAATCACGTCTCTAGGGCTTGGAATGGGCTTTCTAAGTGATCTCACGCGTTTCGGCCTTGAAAATCCGGATAAGGTAAGTTCTCGCGCATAGGTTCGACCACGTCAAACAGGTCGAACAACTGGCCACAGGTCGAACCCCAGGTCGAACCCCGCTACTGGAAGAATTCTGCACACGTTTGACCTTCTGGACAGGTCAAACCACTTAGGCCTTGGTCAAACCCCAGGTCGAACCTCATCACTGGACAACTCCCGCTCCTGATTCGACCAACTGGCAAGTCGAACTCAAACGTCGTGGTCGAATCCTCTTTCCTGCGAACTGGTTCGATCATGGTTCGACCTGATGGACAGGTCGAACCACTCGAGTCATGGTCGAATCCTCTTCTGTAAGTTTAGCAATGTTGGTTCGACCTGCTGGAGAGGTCGAACCCTCCTCCAACCAGGTCAAACCCACCTAATTCTTGGGCGGTTCGCGTGGCTTCGACTCCGTCTCTTCGATTCTTGGCTCTTTCACTCTGTGTTTGCTAAGAAAACACTCAAATAGCTCCACTAACACCTGATTCATGCTAATTCACAATATATATAGGTTTTCCACCTATTTCCACATCAAAACTCTCCAAAACTAGCACAAAATATAGCGCCAAACTTGTGAATTTACACACTCATCAAACCCCCAAACTTGCATGTTGCTCGTCCTGAGGCAACCAATTTAAACCACAGGAGTCGTGTATAATTCAACAAGATCTAGTACAACACATATTACACATGCCACTTCATTGAATCAAACAAGAATTACTTGCATCATATATTTCACTCATGTAAAATCAATCCAATCACACACCATTCGGAGTACTAAGTAATCTCGCTGACAAGATAAGTCTTTACTCTCTTTCGCTCGTGCGTGAGGCACTATTGGCTAGTATAAACACTCATATCAATTCATATTCACGCGTAACCATAAGCTTGGCAAAGGTCTCAAAAATCAACTTACATTAGATTAATACTAGGATCACAAAGGACTTGTTTCTAGGTTGTAATGTTGGCTCTTTGGAAAGGGTAGGAAAATTTGGTCATAGTGACTTAAGACACTAGTAGAGAGTTACCTTGGAGGTTCTTGATTTCTCATTCGGCTTCATATTCTCCTCCAATTCTTCTCTTGCACTTGCAATTTTCAATTTTCCTTCTCTTCCTTGCATCAACATCATTCTTCTTTTGATCGCTCGGGTACCAGTTGCAGGCACTACCCTTCTCGAACATCGTTCGGCTGCTTCTTAAAAACTTCAAGCCCCATGTATAAGCAATTCGGGGTACCAATTTCAGGCACTACCTCTAACAAGATTTAACCATGCACTTTTCTTACTAAACCTCACTCCATCTTCCTTTTCTTCTTCCACACTTATTCACCTTACTCTCTCTACCAATGAATAGACTATTTTCAAAGCTCAAATAAGGTAATTAAGGCTCTTATATTTGGCTTGCCAAAGAAAAAGCTTTTAAAAGACTCAAACAGGGCTACCAAAGATTTATAAAATCATTAGGAAAGGTAAAATTTGGCTAAGTGACTCAATTAATCAAAAATGGCCTAAGATCATATCCTAATATTTCATCAATTGTAAGTTTCACACAAGACTCCAAGCCAAGTTCTAGAATACGTTCATACGAATGATTCTCTCAAAAATAAACTATCATGATTAATCATGATAAAGGCTCAAATCCTCACATAGGTAATCAATTCCTAATACTCCTCATAGCACATAATCAAAATCAATTCCTCATGAATTCCATATACTTAACAAATTATTCATGCTCTTTCCAATGAAAATAAACACGTAAACACATGAATGCACAGAATCAATAACTCATATACAAAACAATGATACAAGATCAACTATATCAAGTACATGCCACTCACACATGAATCACACCCCAATCTATAAAAATAAAAAGAAGAATGGGAGATAAGATGAATCGGAGAAGCTAAAAGAAAACCTAAAACTACTCCCTAGGAGCATCATCATCCTCATCATCATCGTCATCCTCATCCATCCTATTTTCCACAGCTCGGCACAGACTGGTAATGTGCATATCCATCATATCCACTCGACTACTCACTCTACCAACACGCTCATCCAAGGCAGAGTACCTTTCGTTCAGCGTGGCGTAGTTGGCGTTAGCGAGCGCGAGCTGCCTGTTCGTCTCCTGCTGTGCAGCTACCACCACGATCAGCTGCTCATGAATCAAGCGAAGATGCTCCCGAGTACCTAGAACTGCTCGCCGCTGCTGCGGTACCGGAGCATGCTGAGGCGCATCATACTGCTCTTCTTCCGGAATCTCCATCTCCAGCTGCTCATCTACCTGATCCTCCTCTTCAGGCTGCTGTGGCTGAGGTGGACGGAACTCTCCTTGATCAACGATCTGCTGTAACTCAGCCATCCTCCCCTCAGCACACATCTGCGCTACCGCTCTCCAATCACCACCCGACTTCACTGCCACGGATAAGGCGGTATGTCCAAGAGAATTCATTAACTTATTCCTTGTTTCCCGAATAGTTGTCAAGTTGCTCACTTCGAAGGGGAACATAAATTCGAAAGGCTTGAGACCCCTCGTGAAAAACCAATCTCTATTTCTAAAATGGGCAAATCCTCCCTTCACGCACGTGCTCATCATCAAATCGGGTTCTCCTTCTACTGGTGTAATGCCGGTGAGATCCAAGTTGTAATGCTCAGCCACGATCGTCAATAACCCTCCAATATTCACCTTTTGAAATCCAATGGTCTTGAATCGATTCAGCTGCGCAATAAAATAAGCTCCAACATTGAACTTCACCCCGTTTAGCATACACCACAGGGCGTAAAGCTCTCCTCTAGACACAACACTCCCCTCCGAGCGGGCGAATAACGTGTTGCTCAGGACGCGGTCCATGTACCTCAAGACTGGGTTCTTTATTGCGGAAGCACGAGCCTGTCTGGTCTTATAATCACGAATCTCCCCGGTGATCTCCCTCCAAAACCATTTTGCACTGAATGCAGCATTTTCTAAACGAGGGATCTCTAAAGGCGTCTCAAACAGCTCATTGAAATCCTCAGACATCCATCTCCTACTCACTCTGCCAAGCTGAAACGTACACTGATATGGGTACCCATGCGGTTCCTTCTCCATCTCAAATGAGCAAACTACTTCCGCTGTAACATGGAAGTACGTCGGCCACTTCAAATCCATGAATCTTCGGATCCCTACTTGATCAAACATCCAAAATACATCATCCCTATTCTCATTATCCTCATCGCTTCATCATCTTGGTATCGAGTGCGAGCTATCTTGTCTGAAACTTCTTCCCACTTCTCTTTAATCTCATCCCAATCTTGCATTTGAATCTTGAAGTTATCGGGTAAACGATCTTGTAGCCTCAGTTTTCTTGTCACTTTGTCCAAATTCGAAGGCCTGTCATGCCTCTTCTTCGATCTTTCCTCCTCTGCCTTTCCTTTTCCTTTACTTGATCCTTGTCCCTTTCCTGAAAACAAATACTTCAATCCAACCAACAAGACAAGAAAGCAAGTATTTTACTAGCACATCACATACTCTACTCAAGACTTCAAGCATCAATGCATATTTACACAAACTATCATCTCAACATCACTTGCTTATTCAACATGCTCAAAACATCTTCAATCACACCTTCCTTAATCATCAAAACATAACCAACAAGCATGCATTAAGCAATTCAAGCAATTCAATCAAAAAATCAACATGTTTCTCTCAATGAACTACTTCAATTTCATCAATTTCAAACCAAATCAACATGCTCATTCTATGATATGTTCTATATCCTTGATCAATCCACATAAAAATTCAAGTTCTATCAATAATCAAACAACCAAAAACCAAGAAACAAGAATTCATATGAACAAGTCACAATATCAACATTCACCATGAAATTCAACCATACTCAACATCAATCCTCTTATTCACATCGAATTTCTTACCTAAACCTTCAATCCTAGAGTAATTGAGTTGGAAAAACATACCTTTTGACTTGCCCATGGTGAACAACCGATCAAGAACACACAAAAATCAAAAATCGCGATTTCAGCCCTAACTCGCGACGAAACCCGCCCAAATCCGCGACCGAATCAAAAATTCAAGGTGTAGTGTTGTGTAATCGGTGTGAAATCAAGTGTAATTGAAGAATTTGTGCAAGGGTGTAGAGGTTCGAAGAGGGTTCGAGGTTTGGTGTTTCAAAAAAGTGATCGAACCCCTCTGAAAAATCGAACTTAAATCGCGTACCTGGCTTGGTTCGACCTCAGGTTTGACCTCCTGAACAGGTCGAACCATGGATGACGAGGTCAAACCTCTCTTCTGGACAAATGATCTTCTCAGTTCGACCTGGGTTCGACTTGCTGATCAGGTCGAACCATCCTTGAATTGGTCGAACCCCTCTTCTGGAAAACAGAGTGCTTTGAACTGACTGGTTCGACGTTAGGTTCGACCTTCTGATCAGGTCGAACAACTATGGCTTAGGTCGAACCTCCTCTCTGGACAACTTTCGACGCCGGTTCGACTTTCTCTGCTTTTGTTCGACCTCTGGCACTGGTCGAACCACTCCTAGTGTTGGTCGAACCATCCTCCTGATTTTCAAAACTGAGTGTTCTTCATTCACTACACACTTCAAGCTTCAACACAACTCATTAGATACAATCTAGAGCATAACTTCAAAAATTATTCCACAAAACATCATTCATGAGTAACTCCGTAAAAGAAAACACAACCAAAAACCACTGAACATTAGGCAAGTTGTAAAAAATCGTCACATCAAAATCGATTAAAATTTCAATATGGCCGCAAAAACCAACTCCCCTAACAAACAATACAAAGAAAAGATTATACTCTTAATGCTTCAATGAGGTAATAACATCACACCCCCCCAAACTTAGTAAAAATGTAAGTCGAAACTAAGTTTGAAAAGAGATGTAATTGCCGATTAGTAAGCATCTTAAATATAAAAATTTCTTACTCACACAAAAGAAATAAAGCAATAAAACGGAAGAGTAAGCTCTCAACAAGCGCTCATGTTTAACGTCGGAGAGTCACGACGGTACCAAATCAGATCAAGGTATCATCAAAAATGACACACGCATCATTCGGCGACCTATAATGCTTCAACCGATGCCCATTCGCTGCGATAACGTCTCCATCTTTGTCAATAAGCTCAAAACTCCCCCCTCCTAAGGCTCGATGAATCATGAACGGCCCCGTCCACTTAGACTTCAACTTGCCTGCAAAAAGCTTCAAACGAGAGTTAAAAAGTAGTACCGCATCTCCTTGCTTGAACTCCTTGTATGAGATCTTAGAATCATGCCACCTTTTCATTCTTTCCTTATAAATCTCTGAATTCTTGTAAGCACGACTCCTAAACTCATCCAATTGATTCATGTGAGTTATCCTCAACTCCTTCACATCCTTAAGGGTCAAGTTCAAGCGTCGCAAAGCCCAAAACGCTTTGTGTTGAATCTCTACAGGTAAGTGGCACGGCTTCCCATAGACAATTTGATACGGTGACATATCTAATACCGTCTTGTAAGCGGTCCGGAACCCCCATAACACATCATCAAGCTTCATAGTCCAATCCTTTCTATTAGTTCCTACCACTTTCTCCAGAATCTGTTTGACTTGACGGTTGGAGACCTCTGCTTGCCCATTCGCTTGCGGATGATAGGGTGTAGTAACCCTATGCTTAACACCATAATCCTTAAGCACCTTCTCAAGAAATTTATTGACGAAGTGGGAACCTCCATCACTAACTAGTGCTCTAGGAACTCCATAACGGGCAAAAATATTCTTCTTCAAGAAAGATAAAACAATTTTCGAGTCATTTACACGAGTAGGAATCGCTTCCACCCACTTTGAAACATAATCTACCGCAAGAAGAATGTAGAGAAACCCATTCGACGGGGGAAAAGGCCCCATAAAATCGATCCCCCATGTATCAAATATCTCCACAACTATGCTAGGCTGCATTGGCATCTCATCTCTCCTACCTATATTTCTCATGCGCTGACATCTATCGCAAGACGCCACATAGCTCTCACTATCTCTAAACAATGTAGGCCAATAAAGAGCGGATTGAAGTACCTTAGCTGCAGTCTTTTGCGCTCCGAAATGCCCCCCATTTGATTGTTCATGGCAGAACTCAAGCACACTCTCCATTTCCATCTCGGGTACACATCTTCGGACAATAGAATCTGTACAAATCTTGTAAACAAATGGATCATACCATATAAATGTCTCAACTTCCCTATGAAATTTCGCAAGTTGATATCGGTTGAGATCCCTTGGAATTTCTCCAATGACAATGTAATTAACATAATCCGCGTACCATGGATCCATACCTTGCGCTGCGACCACACATGCTCGCTCAGTTCCTTCAACAGCCATGGCCATGATCTTCTCATCAGGGAACATTTCTTCAATATACTCAAAAGAATTATCACAATGCTCTCTAGTCTCCAACCTTGACAAGTGATCTGCCAACACATTTTCTGTTCCTTTTTTATCCCGAATCTCCATGTCAAACTCCTGAAGTAGTAGAATCCACCTTATAATCCTAGGTTTCGTCTCCTTCTTCTCCATCAAATACCGAATCACTGAATGATCCGTATACACAATCGTCTTCATGCCAACCAAATACTGACGAAACTTATTGAATGCATACACAACAGCCAAAAACTCATTTTCAGTCATCGTGTAATTCTTCTGTGCCGCATCGAAAGTCTTACTCGCGTAGTAAATGGCGCAGAACTTCTTCTCCCTTAGCTGCCCGAGCACCACACCCAGTGCTACATCACTTGCATCACACATAAGTATAAACAGTTGAGTCCAGTCCGGTGTGATCAAGATAGGGGCAGTAATAAGCGCCTCCTTCAAAACTTGAAAAGCTGTTAGACACTCATCATTAAACACAAAAGGAATATCCTTTTCAAGTAAATGAGATAAGGGCTTAGAGTATTTTGAGAAGTCTTTTATGAATCTCCTGTAAAAACCGGCGTGTCCAAGGAAGGACCGCACTCCTCTTTCATTGGTCGGTGGTGGAAGCTTCTCAATTGCCACCACTTTAGCACGATCTACTTGTAATCCCTTGGCGGAAACATGATGCCCAAGAACAACCCCATCCTTCACCATGAAGTGGCACTTCTCCCAATTCAAGACAAGATTAGTTTCTTGACACCTCTTCAAAACAATAGCAAGTTTAGACAAACAAATATCAAAAGAAGAACCAAAAACTGAAAAATCGTCCATGAATACTTCCATGATCTTCTCTATCAAACCATCAAAAATTGCCATCATGCATCTCTGAAAAGTAGCAGGCGCATTACACAATCCAAACGGCATCTTCCTAAAAGCAAAGGTCCCGTAGGGGCAAGTAAAAGTGGTCTTTTCTTGATCCTCGGGAGCAATCATGATTTGATTGTACCCCGAGTATCCATCCAAGAAACAATAAAACTCATACCCTGCAAGACGATCCAACATTTGATCCAAAAAAGGAAGAGAAAAATGGTCCTTACACGTGTTCTTATTTAATTTCCTGTAATCCACACATGTACGTCATCCCGTAGGAATCCTCGTGGCTATAGCTTCTCCATCCTCAGCTTTCACTACAGTCATGCCCCCCTTTTTAGCAACTACATGCAATGGACTCACATGGGGACTATCACTAATAGGATATATAATTCCAGCATCCAACCACGTAAGGATTTGCTTCCTTATCACCTCTTGAATTGCGGGATTCACCCTACGCTGATTTTGAACACTCGCGTTGGCTTCATCCAACAACCTAATCTGATGCATACAATACGAAGGACTAATACCTTTCAAATCATCAATTGCAGACTTGTACTTCCTTAAGACATCTAATAACTCCTCAAGTTGATCCTCATTAAGGCAAGAAGATACAATTACCGGATATTGTGCATTATCACCAAGAAAAGCGTACTTCAAGTGTTCCGGCAATGGTTTCAACACCTCTTTTCTTTCTTCCACTGGAGTGTTTTCGTTATCCAAAGGCAAGTACTTCCTGGTCCATTTGACTTCTTCCACCTTATTTCTTTCCAATGCAAACCTGTCATCACCCAAAGTAAATAAGTTTTCAAGAAATTCAATACATACCTCGTTAGAAAGTCCGTCAAGCTCCGTAGTGGGATAAGTAAGAGACTCCATCAAACATGTCTCAAGAGGATCCTTTGACAAGATCAGAGACATATCCTCCTTCACCATCTCCTCCACCACGTCAATACTATAACACTGGGACTCCATTGGCATCTTCATTGCTTTGTCCAAGTTGAAAAGTATTTCTTCTTTGCCCATTCGCAACTTCAGTTCTCCCTTCCGAACATCTATCATAGCTCCAGCCATAGCAAGGAATGGCCTCCCCAAGATTAAAGGAACATTATCCTTGTCATCATCCATTTCTAGCACAAGGAAATCCACGGGAAAGACTAGCTTCTCCACCTTTACAAGAACATCTTCAACAATACCTTTCGGAAACGTCATTGATCTATCTGCCAATTGGAGAGCAACAGTTGTCGGAGTCAGCTCCCCCAAACCAAGCTTCTGAAAGATGGACAACGACATCAAATTGATGCTTGCCCCTAGATTGCACAAAGCTCGCCGTGCTGGCCCCTTCCCGATCTCACATAGAATAGTAAAGCTCCCCGGATCTTTCATCTTTGGTGGCAACTTCTTTTGAATAATTGAGCTACAATTCTCAGATAAGTTTACCGTTTCAACTCCGGTTAAGCTTCGCTTCTTCATCAATATGTCTTTAAGGAATCGAGAATAATATGCATCTCCATGATTGCCTCTGAAAAAGGGAAGTTCAAGCTTATCTTGTTCATTATCTCTGAAAACTTCTTGAACTTCTCTTCCAACCCCTTCTTCACTAGCTTGTAGGGAAACGGTGGAGGTATCTTTGTTTTGGGAATCCCCCATTCATCACGATCAACCTTCTCCGCTTTCTCCTTTTCGGCTCTTAATCGCTTAACTCTTTCCCATTTTTTCTCAGCTATTATGTCTGTACTTTGCTCATTCCGTACCACTGGAGTTGTATCAACATCAAAAGGAACATCAGGTGCATCAATCAAAACATCTTGGCGAGGTTCGACTAGGGTTCGACCAGTTTGAGAGGTCGAACCAGGATTGTATTGGTCGAACCTCTCTCCTGGAAGATTGATCTCATTCTGCTCCGGAGGTTCGACTTGGGTTCGACCAGCATTGGAGGTCGAACAATTTCGATCGTGGTCGAACCGCTTCACTGTATAATCTCTATCCTCCGGTTCGACCTGGGTTCGACCTGAAGAGTTGGTCGAACAATTTCGATCGTGGTCGAACCACTTCACTGTATAATCTTTGTCCTCCGGTTCGACCTGGGTTCGACCTGAAGAGTTGGTCGAACAATTTTGATCGTGGTCGAACCGTTCCTGCGTCAAAACAGAGTGCTCTGGCCGATGAGGTTCGACCATGGTTCGACCTGTATGCCAGGTCGAACCCTCTGAGTGTTGGTCGAACCGTTCCTGTGACAAAACAGAGTGCTTTTGTTGATGAGGTTTGACCATGGTTCGACATGTATGCCAGGTCGAACCCTCTGAATTTTGGTCGAACCGAGGCTTAAAAATTCCAACTTTGATTCCGGCCTCATCGGTCCCTCGTACTGCGTTCCCGACCTCAGTGTGATGGCATTACACGACTTTGGATTCTCTATACTCTGAGACGGAAACTTCTCTTTTCCTACAGTTTGAGTCAATGTGTTCACATTCTCTGCAATTGTACCCATCAACAACGTGAGATCTTTCACTTGAGTGGACAAATCTCTGTGGTGATCATCAATCTTTTTCTCAAGTTTTGCCTCAAGGCGGTTCACTCTTTCATCATTCTTTACCATGTACCGGTTCACAGTATCCTCAAAACCAGGCTTCCCTTCTTCCACCTTTTCTCCCGGATCAACACCCATCGGAAGTTGCACTGCATTGTTTGTATTGCTCCATGAAAATTCAGGCCTCCTTGGTTGCTGTTGATAACTACCAGAGGGACCATGATTATTAAAGTTCCCTCGATAGTTCCCTTGGTAATTTCGGTTTCCTTGATTTGGGTACCTCGTTCCTTGAATAATTTGACCTATGGCATAATTTGCTTCCTCCAATTCTTCTTGGATGGTTCCATTAATCATCATCTCTTGCTGCATGATTGGCACTCGTTGAGATATCTCGCTGATCTGCTTCTGTTGAGACTCAAGTAGCTTGTTGATATTAGACAAGCTCAAAATGATCTCATCCTCTCTCTTTGTTTTCACCATTGCTTGTTCAACCTGAGCTACCTTTCCAAGAACATACGTACCTCTAACTCTATCAGTAGGCCAATCCCTCGAATTCATCGATTTGTCTTCAAACAATCTCTTGGCCTCAACGGATGACTTTGTAAGCAATGCTCCATTAGAAGAAGCATCAAGTAGCACTCTTGATTCACAGTCCAATCCATTATAGAATATACTGATATATTGGGCTTTAGATAACCCATGTTGAGGACACTTCCTGAGCATGTCCTTGAATCTATCCCACGCTTCATGAAATTTCTCACCTCCACTGATAGCAAATTGGTTAATATCTTGCTTCATCTTAAACACCTTCGAAGGTGGCATATACCTTTCCAAGAACCTTAACTTCAATTGCTCCCATGTGGTGCACTCAGCTGCGTTAATAGTATCGTACCAATCCCTCGCATTTTCAGTAAGCTAGAATTTGAACAAAAGGATCTTCCTAGCATCTTCATGTTCTCCTACGTCCTTTTGAGTACTTGCATAGCCCAAGAATTTGTTCAGATGCTGCTGCGGATCCTCGAAAGACCCTCCTGAAAAGGAGTTTCTTTCTATCATGCTAATAAGAGAGGGATGAAGATCGAACGCTGTGTTAGTTCTCCTTGCTTCTAAAAGCTCATAATTTCCAGCCCATTATTTCTGAAAACCTCTCGGATGGCTAGATTATCCGGATTCGCTGCCATGTTGACTGTTTCTACTTCCAAATTAACTTCAGTTGTAGCCTCAATCGTTTGCGAAATCTGCTCGTCAACCTCGACTCCAAAATTCAGAGCTTCAGTTGGGTCAATTGTCTTTGCCTTGCTCTTTTTCTTCTTCTTCTTTCTTGATGATGCTCCAATCTCAGGATTATACGGTTCAAGATTACCTTTCTTTGATCTTGTGAGCATACACCTAAAACGAATAAGAAAGAAAATAACAAAAAAAGGTAAATAGTCCTAATAAACTAGAAATAATACAAAAAAGATATTTTACGCCGTCCCCGGCAACGGCGCCAAGAACTTGATAGGGGTTTTCTCAACACACAAATTAATCCTCAAGTATAAGGATATCAATTGTAGTCGCGAAGATGACCAAGTTACAATATCGAACCCAAGGGACGGTTAAATATCAATTTCGTTATCTTCTAGTATATTTTAGACTATGTTTGGTAATTGTGAAGGTTTAATGGATAATAACTTCTAATCGAAATAGCAAAAAGAAATAGTAAGAGTAGAGAAAAGTGAGTTGTGATCAATAAGAATAATAGGTAGTTCGTCGGGTCATCCAGTTTCACTAGCAATTCGTATTTTCATGTGATGGTGTCCGACTCTGCCCTGTGGTTTGTGGACGCATCACTAAACCATGCATATCCACTCTATAGACACAAGTAAACATGCGTGTAACACGTGTAAATAACCTCGGAGCAAGAGATATACTTCACCCCCCTTTCTAGGTACTATCATAATCAATTATCTTCTACGTCTAGAATCTAACCCAATTTGATCTCCCTTTTTAGGTACTATAAAGTTATACTCTTCATCCTATTCATCAACCCGAATTTAATTCAATTCATGAATATTCATATAAGACGGTTCTAATAAGACTTCGGAATCCCTTCACTTAGAATTATAACAATAAACCCTGCTCAGTAGTGAACGCAATCAATCAATAACCATGTTATGTATTCAGACTCTACACAACAATCATTGATGCACAAAACGACATGAGTATGGATTAAATATGCAATCTTATATAAAACAAACCACAGAGTGTTGTACGGAGTTTTACACACGAAATACGAATTACATCATGAAACTTTCATAACCCTAGAACAACCAAGGTGGTTCTAGCCCATGATTGATCTAGGAACAATCATGGTTAGATTGATCATTCTTACTTGAACCTTCAGCGAACCTCTGTCACAGCCCTCCGGATGGATCACCACCTCTACTCTTGTCTCTCTTATGATTGATGATCAAAAAGCTCTTTTTATTCTCTGTATGAGCCTCGTTTTATACTTGTAATCACGTCTCTAGGGCTTGGAATGGGCTTTCTAAGTGATCTCACGCGTTTCGGTCTCGAAAATCCGGATAAGGTAAGTTCTCGTGCATAGGTTCGACCACGTCAAATAGGTCGAACAACTGGCCATAGGTCGAACCCCAGGTCGAACCCCGCTACTGAAAGAATTCTGCACAGGTTCGACCTTCTGGACAGGTCGAACCACTTAGGCCTTGGTCGAACCCCAGGTCGAACCTCATCACTGGACAACTCCCACTCCCGATTTGACCAACTGGCAAGTCGAACTCAAACATCGTGGTCGAATCCTCTTTCCTGCGAACTGGTTCGACCATGGTTCGACCTGATGGACAGGTCGAACCACTCTAGTCGTGGTCGAATCCTCTTCTGTAAGTTCAGCAATGTTGGTTCTACCTGCTGGAGAGGTCGAACCCTCCTCCAACCAGGTCGAACCCACCTAATTCTTGGGCGGTTCGCGTGGCTTCGACTCCGTCTCTTCGATTCTTGGCTCTTTCACTCCATTTTTGCTAAGAAAACACTCAAATAGCTCCACTAACACCTGATTCATGCTAATTCACAATATATATAGGTTTTCCACCTATTTCCACATCAAAACTCTCCAAAACTAGCACAAAACATAGCGCCAAACTTGTGAATTTACACACTCATCAGCGTTCTAAAGGAAATATGTAGTGGAAGCTCGACAGTCAGCACCTTGTATAACGATTAATTTTTGCTATGCTATATGATCAATATATAACTTGTTGAATTATTACAGTGAGATAGTGTTTTTGTATATGAAGAAATATCATATTTTTTTGTCTTTCATTTACACTTTGCTAACTTGTATTTGAATTTAATCGATATGATTGTTCACTGCAAAAAGTATATTATTATCATGTAAAGGGTACATTGTTGTCATGCAAATGATATATTGTTATCATGTATACTTTATGGATTCACAATGGGTATATTGCTGATGAGTAAAGGATATATTATTGTCATGCAATGAGTACAAATTTTCGAGTGTTTCAAGTTTATTATAAAAGGTATTATGGCGGGACAAAAATGATATATTGCGTAAGAGTAAAGGATATATTATTGATGATTATAGAGTACATTGTTTATCATGAAAAGGGTATACTGGTCGAGTAAATTGTATGAGTTCAATGTTTGTCATACAAAAGGTATATTGGTCATGTACATTGTATTAAGTTGCAAAGGGTACATTGTTTATGATTAAAGGGTATATTTTTAACTAGTAAAGGGTACATTGTTTGGTATGCAAAAGGTGTAGTAGTCATTTAAGTTGTATGAAGTTGCAAAGGGTATATTATTGATTAGTAAATGGTACATTGTTAATGAGTAAAGGGTACATTGTTTGTCCTATAAAAGTTATGGATTTTAGATTGATGGTATTTCAAGTAAATATTGTTAAGATATAATATGATATGATGCAAAGAGTATGTAATTTTGTACTAAAGAGTATAAAAAGTTATGTAATACCTGAATTTCACAATGTGTTTTCAATAAAATCATTTCATAATTACATAATAGTTTACGCATTCAAAATCCAAGAAATTTTCTATTTCATCAAAATCTATCACAATATTTAACCTATTACATCACTAAAGTAAACTAGCATTTGGAGTTTAGATCCAAATTCCTTTGCTATCTCTAAAGTTTTCTGCTTTTTGCTTTTCTCGAAGTGGCCCTTTATCCTCTTCTTCCTCCCTTTGGTAACTGAATTAATTGGATCCAACACAACTGATGACTTGTGAAAATATTTTCATTAGACACGCATGGAGAAAATCTTGATGGAGAAGATGCTGTAGAAAGAGAAAATGAAGGTGAGTTCATTAAAATTGACTGAAAATTATCTAAGTTGTTAGATAATTATGGTATAACTAACACACATATTTGAATTCAAAAATAAAAATAAAATTAAAAGCAACCAACTATACTCTAAAATAGAATTTAGTTTTGCACTGCTAAAGCTCAAGAAAAACAAATTAGTCCACATAGTTGACTTGACATAAGCCCATAATCCAAAATGATCAATCTCATTTCTAATGACCAGCTCTGGAGCAGTTGGCTGCAAACACTATTATGCAAGTTGGATTGAATCCTCATATCTTGTTTATCCAACACTATCATAGAATTTGTCCAGTATTCTCCATGCATGCTTATAAATAAAAGTCGAACTCTATCTCTTATTTGAACGCAGGTACAATCATTACAACTAAAGGGTATATCAACTACTGTTAAAGGGTACATTTTTGTCATGCAAAGGGTATATTGTTTTCATGTGAACTGTATGGATTTGCAAAGGGTATATTATTGATGAGTAAAGGGTACATTCTTGATGAACATATGGTACATTATTTTCATGCAAAGGGTATGGAGTTTAAAGTATTTCAAGTTTATATTATAAAAGGTATTATGGCATGGCACAAAGGGTATATTGCGGATGAGTAAAAGGTAGATTATTGATGATAAAGGGTACATCA